>OU342689.1:15007500-16257500 GCA_910589285.2 Mythimna ferrago | reverse complement strand
AATCGTCGGCGTGAATGTTGGTTACTGCGAACGTGAAGTCGAAGATGGATAAAAAGTAGCTTATGTCCATTCTTGTAGTACGATCTTGCTCCATATTGAACATCACAATCGGTCCAATAGTTAAACCGTGAAACAAACAGACAGATTTACTTTCACGAGTGTAGTATTAGTATGGAATGATGAAACAATTTAATTGATTAATGTTTTTATAAGTTCATGCCTAAAATAAATGATAAATAATATCTTATTCATATTATCCCGGTATAACATTGCCTTGAGATAATTTTAAACGTGGGCGAAGTAACTGGCAAAAGCACGTTCATTTAAAACCTTAGAATTACATCCCGCTAAAGAAAACTAGATCAAAGAAGACTCCTTTGGCTTCATAATTCAGCGTTCTCTGTGCTTGTACATAAAATATTTATTCTAAAGGTACGTAAAGTATTTTTGATTGTACAATATAGAACTTGGAGGGTTTCAGGAGCGACGACGATACTTTAATAAGTTACGGTACTATATTTTGTTACTAACTTATCTTGCACCTAATTAGCTTGCTTTTGTGTGACGAATAAACGTTTTTCTTTCTTTCTATCCGTCTGTATTTCTTTTTTTACCAGCTATTGGTAATTTTAATCTGACACAAAGATATCCCACGTACACGCTTTGGGCGCGAAAACGTTTTGGGAACACATTCATTAAATAAAGTTAAAGTCTATTCTATTCTATTAATTGTGCGTGCAGCTAGGGAGTGGAATTCCTTGCCAGTGTCTGTGTTTCCTGATAGCTACAACCCGGGAATCTTTAAGTCGAGAGTGAATAGGTTTCTTCTAGGTAAGCGCGTTCAATCGTCGCTTTCAATCAGGTGAGATAGCGGTAAAGCGCGAACCTATCTACAATAAAAAAAAAGATGCTCTAGCCTCCAAGAAACTTCGAAATAGTTACATTGAACCCTGGAACGCAAAAGCAACACAGATGGATTTTAGTCAATTAAATTCTGACATTCCCTCTCTCTCAAAGCAAGGATGCTAGTTAGTGGTAACAAGTACTATTGCTTAGCACAAGGTCCTGTCTAATCCCGGGGTCGAGCAAAGACGCATAGTTTTACCCAACTGAATTTTTCAATAATATTGCTATGTTGTGGTGAATGATAGAGCAAGCTTGACTAGGGTTACTCCCATTCGTTATTGACTTTAAAACTCTCAGGTTATAGCTATCAATTCTACTCCGTAGTTGTACGAACAATCAAATATATGTTCTCAAAAAGTTCTGCCTGACAAACAAAAGCAACTTGGAGTCTAAATACGTAACTTATTGATAGCAAGTCGGTGGAATCATGTTACTCAATTTTGAAACAGATTTCTTCAATCTATTGAGCTGAAATATTATACACGTTTAATTTGAATGACAAGACATGGTAAGCTAAGTGACGTCATTCTAAATCCAATATAACGTCTAAGCGCACACGGGCCTCAATAAAACGCCGCCACAAAAAACGCTAGATGCGACCACAAAAAAAAGCTATAAGCGGCCGCAAAAAACAGCTGAAGCGTGCGACACCTCTTATGTCCGGAGATGCTTGAAGCCGCTTCAAGTGTTTTTTTGTGGCGGCACTGTCGCACACGAGCCACAAAAAAGGACGCCTCAAAAAGAAGCTTGAAGCGGCGTTTTTTTGTGGCCGTAAGGCGGCACTCCCAAGATGGGTGACTTGTTATTTTTAATGCACTCTTACAATGTGAGTATCAAATAAATAGGCTTAATGGCAATAGGCTAACAACACATTTTTTTCTTAGCCATTACTGTCTCATCGCTGGGCAAAAGCCTCCTCTATGTTCTTCCAGACATTCTTCTCTTGCTGTCCACATTCTCAAACCAGTCCTCGTAGCAATGGGTAGCTCGCTGTCCGGCCGTCCGGTAACTGTCCGGACCGAGCCCAAGTCGTCGACGGCGCGCACTGTTCCCGCGCGCCTCAAGGAGTTGTCAGCAACAGCAGGGGCCCAGCCAGGTCGAAGCCTACTGGGGCCAGGGTTATTCGAAAGAGAACTCGAGCCCCGGTATGAAGGAAGGAACGGGGTGAGCTTTTATTCAGTAAGAGTCTGACACCATCTCCCGCTCCGCCCAAGATAATAAAAGTCCTCGTGGATTGCATCTACATCATCTTAATACCTCTTTATAGTCTAGCCTCGATGGCACGTTCCTTCTGCAGGAACCCACTGCGTGGCGACGTTTGCCGAGCGGGCAGCTGCATGCGACACATCTATCTTGATAAAATGTTTGCGTACTATTACAGGTACTCTGCCAAATCTTTCAGGAATCACAGACGTGAATTTAAGTTTAAAAACCTACATGTGGATACAACTACAGCATAAATTCTCATTCCATTTTCCTTTTTAAGGAAATATTTTATTCATTGTAGCGATGCCAAAAACCAGTCAGTTCCAACCGACCTTTTAAAAAAAGCTTATGACGTACAGATTTACAACAAGCCGATTCTTTCAGTACGATTTCAAAAATGTTGGCACACTATTCTAGGAAATATGTGTATGCATTTAAAACGATGCACAGTTGAACGCCTCTTCCGTTCATATTTTAAAAATTAAAACAAGCTTGCTGCCAGTAATATTTTTTGTACTGTGTCTTATTATTTAAGCGATCTTGAACATTAAACGACGGTTATTTAGTATTAAAATTCATTATATTTGATAATCCCATTTTCAACACAGAGATAAAACTAAAAATAAAATGGAATTAACTAAAATCCCAGTGGCGTAGTTTTCGTAGCAATATTGCTCGTAGCCGCGTAGCAGGTGTCTACGAAAGGCTACGGCGTAGACCCTTTGCATATTCCACTATCTTTAATTTTCAGGTAACGAGGTTTATCTAATGGTTATAATATTGAAGTAGCAGACTCTGTTATGTAATATTATGATAGTAAATAAAGGAAAATCTTCTGTGTGTAGTAAAAACAGAGTTTGTGAAAGTAATTGGTGTGTAACCAAAAATAACAACCAATTAAATTACTTTCCTGGAGCATGTTTGTTTTCTTTTAACTTGGAATCCATTGTATGTACTTTCCTATAGCCATCAGTACCTAATGTAGAAAGGGCTGATCTACAGTTTGTGGAATTGACTGTTGAAAATTCATAAAAGTGGCCAAATCATCGCATTTATTTTGTGACCAGCCCCAGCTTCATATGGGTGAAGACTACTAGAATTATACATGTATTATACATCATCATCATTTTTGCCAAAAGATGTCCACTGTTGGGCATAGGCCTCCCCCAAGCGTCGACACAACGACGGATCCCGTGCGTCTCGCATCCACCGCATTCCCGCGACTTACATCATTATTATATAAAGTGCGTTGGGGTAAGATCGGCATTGGGGTAATAACGTATAAATATAAATTATACCACTTATTTAGCTTTATTTTTAATGCTAGTCATATTGCGTGTTTCGTCATTATGGTCCACCTTGCCCAGCAATGTGGCTGGCATTAAAAATAAAGCTAAATAAGTGGTATATTGATTTATACGTTCTTACCCTAATGCCGATCTTTCCCCAACCTACCTTACCGAAACAAATCATGAATCACTCTGTCTATTGGAGGAAACCTAATAAAAATTCATTATAAAGTTCTTGAGTTTGTCACCAATAGACCGATGCTGGAGGAAATTTGTTTTATTCTATCAACATCATTCATTCATTCATTTTTTGCACACCTGGTAATGGTTGAATATGACGGACAATTTTTGTAACTACCAGCTAATTTACTTATACTCATATTCTAGCAAAATAAATGATTATTATTATTATTCCATTTATTTATTATATTATACATATTTATCATATTTTTAAATATTTCTTAAAAAAATAACATTAAAAAAAAAAACATTTAAAAATATAAAAAATAGTAGCCCACCGGCATCGGGAACAGGGTCCAAGCTGCCGGCGGTCAGGGCTCCTGAGAGAGGAACCTCCGGACAATACGCGCCGTGTCTAGGAGTACTGCCTTCTGGATCAAGCCCTTGATCCAACTGCCTAACGAGAGCCTCCGCAGATGTTGGTCGAGGCTCTTGGCTATTAAGCCGTTGGCCGTCACGACTATCGGCACAATGATTGCTCTATCCACTTCCCACATGTCGACAACCTCGCGAGCCAAGTCAAGATATTTAGTTTGTTTATCTTTCTCAGCTTTCACGAGGTTCTCGTCATGAGGGACCGCTATATCAACAATCATTGTGCGACGCTCTAGTCGATCTATCACCACTATGTCAGGCTTATTGGCAACAATAGTCCTGTCAGTGATGATAGATCGGTCCCAATACAATGTGACGCTGCCATTCTCGAGAACTGGGTCGGGCACATACCTATAGTACGGTACTTCTGATTCAACAAGATTGTATTTAAGAGCAAGTTGCTGATGGATAATCCTGGCTACAAGGTTGTGTCTGTGCAAATAGTCTCCGTTAGCTAAATGAGAACACCCAGAAATAATGTGTCGGATTGATTCTCCGGGCCGGTGGCATGCCCGACAGATGTCAACCGTACCGTCCTTCACAATATATTTCCGGTAGTTGTTCGTCATCATAACTTCGTCCATAATTGCAAAGACAAAACCTTCGGTTTCTCCAAAGAGATCACCAAAGCGTAGCCAGGATACGGACGCTAAAAGATTATATATTAAATTTTATTTAACCTCCGGACAATACGCGCCGTGTCTAGGAGTACTGCCTTCTGGATCAAGCCCTTGATCCAACTGCCTAACGAGAGCCTCCGCAGATGTTGGTCGAGGCTCTTGGCTATTAAGCCGTTGGCCGTCACGACTATCGGCATAATGATTGCTTTATTATTATTATCTCCTTTATTAATTTTTTTACATGTTACATATATATTTTTAAATATTTCTTAAAAAACAATTTAAAAAAAACATTTAAAAATATAAAAAAACAGTATCCCACCGGTATCGGGAACAGGGTCCAAGCTACCGGTGGTTAGGGCTCCAAAGAAAGGAACCTCCTAACGATACGAGCCGTGTCCAGAAGAACTGCTTTCTGAATCAAGCCCTTGATCCAGTCGCCTAACGAGAGCCTCCTAAGGTGTTGGTCGAGGCTCTTGGCTATTAAGCCATTGGCTGACACAACTATCGGTACAATGATCGCTGAGTCCACTTCCCACATGTCGACAACCTCGCGAGCCAAGTCAATATACTTGATTTGTTTATCTTTCTCGGCTTTCACGAGGTTCTCGTCATGTGGAACGGATATGTCAACAATCATTGAACGCCTCTCGCTTCGGTCCACCACCACTATATCAGGCTTATTGGCCACAATAGTCCTGTCAGTGATAATGGACCGATCCCAGTACAACGTGATATCGCCACTATCGAGAACTGGGTCGGGCACATACCTGTAATATGGCACCTCCGATTCCACAAGAGAGTACTTCAGAGCAAGTTGCTGATGGATAATCCTGGCTACAAGGTTGTGTCTATGCAAGTATTCCCCGTTAGCTAGACGAGAACAACCAGAGATAATGTGGCGGATTGATTCACCCGGTCGGTGACATGCCCGACAGATGTCAACCGTGCCGTCCTTCACAATAAATCTCCGATAGTTATTCGTCATGATAACTTCGTCCATAATTGCACAGACAAAACCTTCGGTTTCCCCAAAGAGGTCACCGGCGCGCAGCCAGGCTACGGACGCTAGTTGATCTACATCGGGCCCATGAAGGGCCCGGAAAAAGCGTCCGTGAAGTTCTTTACTCTGCCATACTTCCTTGCGTACGTTAGTGTCAAGCACTACAGGTTTGCGCCAGTTCTCGTTAGCCAAGGAGAGCGGGGTGAGTCCCTTGTCCACTGCTACTACATCACGATGCATACCCACGTCGGCGGCTAGGAAATATTCCCTGAGACTGCATACCTCGCGATTGTGCAGGGTCTTAGCATTTAAAAAGCCTCGACCCCCACACTTCCGCGGGATATACAGTCTCATTACCGACGACCGAGGGTGATGCATTCGATATGCAGTCAGCAGTGTACGGACCTTCCTATCCAGGGCGTCAAGTTCCGTTTGAGTCCATTTGAGTACACCGAAAGCGTACATCAATACCGGCATGACCCAACCGTTGAAGGCACGCACTTTGTTTCCACCTGAAAGAAGGCTGTTAAGTACCTTCTTCAGGCGGCCAAAGAAGCGCTCCTTCAACGATTGCTTCATGTCAGTGGCATTGATGCCTAACGCTTCCGACATACCCAAATACTTGTAGGTTTCGGTTGGAGAGAGGGATCTCAGGTGTATGGAATCCGAGAGTTGGGTACCCACGGATTCCACAATCTCCCCTCGCTTTATATGCATGACTGCACATTTGTCCACACCAAACTCCATCCTGATGGCGCTACTGAAGGTTTCCGTTACCTTCAGTAGCTCCATCAGTTGCAGATTGTTGGGGGCAAAGAGCTTCAAATCATCCATATAAAGGAGGTGAGATATAACCTGACCACCTCTCTTCAACCGATAGCCTAGGCCTGAATTCTCTAGCAGTGTGCTCAGAGGATTCAAGGCTAGGCAGAACCAAAGCGGACTCAAACTGTCACCCTGGAATATACCTCGCTCGATCCTTAACGGTTCGCTATTCCTCTGGATATTTCGACATCCTGGATAGCGAAGGACTGTCCTCCATTGCCTCATACATGACATCAGGAAGGTGCAAAGAGTTGCATCAACTTTATACAACTCCAGCACCCTCATGAGCCATGTATGAGGAACTGAGTCATAGGCCTTCTTATAGTCTATCCAACATGTCGACAGATCCTTTCGGGAACGCCGAACCTGTTGGCTAATGGCCATATCGATGAGGAGTAGCTCCTTCGTACCGCGGGACCCATTCCTACATCCATTTTGAGAGGCAGACATGATAGCGTTATTATCAACATGGTTGTTAATCTTTGCTCTCAAAATGGATGTAAGAACCTTATAAACTGTCGGCAGACACGTAATCGGCCGATAATTTTTGGGTTCCGCGGTGCTACCGGATTTGTGGAGCAGGTGGGTAACTCCTGTTGTAAGAAACTCGGGTAGCGAGCCAGACTCTAAGGCGGTCTGATACTGAGATGCCAAACGAGCGTGCGACCTTTGCAGCCACTTTATCCAAAAGTTGTGCAGTCCGTCCGGCCCTGGAGATTTCCAATTAGGCAACGGACGGACTGCACGGGCCACATCTTGGGGGCTGATTGTTATCGCCCCCATTTCTGTTATTGATTCGCACGCTCGTTCAACCTCTCGAGTCCAACCACCTTCAGTATGACTGACAGGCACCGACCAGATATTGCGCCAAAATGAACACATGGCGTCGTCATCCGGAAGGTGCGTGTCAGTCACACCTTGGTCCGGTCGCTCCCAAGTCCTGTATACCCACCTTTCATTACTCCGGAATGTGCTATTCTGGATGTACCGTTCAACCCGCCGCTTATACCTTCGGATACGGTTTGCCCATGCATACACCTTCTGCTTCAGGAAGTCGATACGCTCTGTGACACGGGACATATAGTCTTGGGGGCTAATGTCAGTCCCCGAAAACGCCCGTCTCACAAAGCGCATCACTCGTGGGCGAGTGTTACCCTCCCTGAAGCAGATTAGTTTGCCGATGAGTGCTCTAGCCCCACCAATACGACGCTCGATCCTGCACTGCCAAGCCGGCACAGCTGGTTTTGGTCGTGTAGCTACGTCAGTGTTTGGAAATTTGACGTGAGCTACACGACATGCCGCTACGGCCGCGCAGTACATGATCGAGTGTGTATCGGTGAGATCTTCGCAGTCATCAAAATAGTTTGACAACTGCGAATCCAGAGCAGCCACCAACGCCCTATTCTTGTTACACATGGGCAAACGAGGTATGCGAGGTCTAAGTTCAGGTGGTATGTTGCGATATTCCCTAATAGCACACTCCAAAGCACTCCTCAGTTCGTTGTTACATTGGGTACTTACATGTGTAACCATGTCAGTAATCTCCTCGTCAGCGTTGATGGAAAGATGGTTGGATACCTGTGGAGGTACCACCGTCTGCGACGAAGAGGTTACGGCATGGCTACCCATTTCCGTTCGGAGGCGATCAAGTACAGTATCATCCAACATATGATTACGCTGGATAACCCGCACCTGATCCGACAGTCGTTGGGCCGAAACGTTGACGGCTGGCTCAAGCACCTGAAACAAAGAGAGCATCCGAACACGGTACGCCGTCAGGTTGTTTCCTCCCTCTGTAGCCCCAAAGTATGCGCGCATGACGTTTTCGTTAATCGATTGTGTCCATCGCATGCGCGACACACATCCACCGGTAGCTGGGACCCTTTCAGAGGCCGGTGGGCCTCGAGATCCTAAGCAAGCCGGTGGCCGGCGTCCTCCCCGACGACGCGTAGGTGGTGGTGTCGTCGGCGGCGAGTAGTACCCGTCGCTCGAGCTCGACGCAGCTGCCACGGCCGGTGTCACAGCACTCACAGTGGGGCTGGGTTCCGGCGGCGGCGAGGCGGAGCTGAGCGGCGAGGCCGGAGCTGGTAGGCGTGCTCGACGAGCGGCAGCTCTCGTCAACATTTTCGTAGTTTCGTATTCTTTACATTCATTATAATTGATTTTTCACTTGACACAATATGTCATCTGTCTTTCGGTTTTTTCTTCTTTCTATATGAGTTTGCATTTTATTATTTTTGGGAGTATTAACTTTATAATTTTTGATAAACACAGACTCAGGGGCTTCTGGTGAGA
The DNA here is from genome assembly GCA_910589285.2 of Mythimna ferrago. Taxonomy (NCBI): domain Eukaryota; kingdom Metazoa; phylum Arthropoda; class Insecta; order Lepidoptera; family Noctuidae; genus Mythimna; species Mythimna ferrago. The sequence continues at coordinate 16,248,741 of OU342689.1, read as the reverse complement.
AATATGTTGGGAATGTAAGACTGCACACTGTTATTTTTATTAAATATAGTTTGAACATAAAGTAATACTTCTGTTGACATTTAGAGTTGCCAGTTTGATTATTATTATTATTATTATCATCATAATTTTAGACAAAAAACGTCCACTGGGTATAAGCCTTCTCCAATCATCTCCATAACAACCGGTTCTGTACGTCTCACTTCCATCAGATTCCCACGGTCCTCACTAGGGATTCGAGTCCACCTTGTGAAAGCCCTTCCAACGCTGGTCCGATACATAATCATCACTCCAGAGGGTCGAAGCCTACTGGGGCCAGCGTTATCCGAAAGGGAACTCGAGGCCCGATATGTAGGCTAGAAGGAACGGGGTGTGTCTTTTAGTCAGTAAGAGTCTGACACTATCTCCCGCTCCGCCCAAGAGCGGGGGTTGTCGTAAGATGATTTTTCCCATCGAAAAAAAAAGGCCCGGTATGAAGGCTAGAAGGAACGGGGTGGGTCTTTTAGTCAGTAAGATTCTGGCACTATCTCCCGCTACGCCCAAGAGCGGGGGTTGTCGTTGGATGATTTTTCCTAACATAAAATAAAATCACTCCAGAACCTTTTGTCCGTTTTATTCTATGTAAAAAAGGGATTTTTTTTCTGCTACAATTAGGATTTAATTTTAAATAAAATAAAACCACAAAAAGTAATTATAAATTGTTCGTTTAATGATATTCCTTAATACTTATTTATTTACATTATTCCGCGGCAGGTGCCTATCATTAAAACAATACCTACCTAAGTACATGTTAGCGATTACCACTAATTTACCAGCAATATGTACATAACATTCTTCCTAAAACTAAATAACGCTTATATTAACATAATTTAGGAACACGTCAAAACAAAAAAAAACGTAATCGCAAAAATGTCATATTATGTTTTTAAAAGATATACACAGGCATGAATTATAGAGACGGAGCGCTACAGAATTGATATTCTTTCTCTTTCTACGCCATCTTTTCGGCCAGGTCTTACCATGACGTGCTAAAATGTCAAGCGTGCGAGCGAGAAAGTGGGAAGGAGCTATAACTGTATCATGAAAAATCACGAAGTTATAAGCATGTTATGATACCTGGTTGTCCGCACAAATACATGGTCACTAGGCTATCCGGGCGACTAAGGGGTTGTTTTGCTCCCGCACTAACTGTTCGCTGGCGCCTAATGCCAGCTATTTCTAAACCAACCATAATCAGGTTTTGCATATACTAAAAATAATGTTAAAAAGCTCCATTCCTTTAACAGTTTAATTCAGGTCGTCAAATGGATCGCTTTTAAAGCTCGTGGTAGGGCCTTCAGTTTAGTTTATATTCCAATATTATGAGACACGAAAGTGTAATAAATATTTATTTGCATAAAGGGTGTTGTCCCTTTTCGACCGCGATATTGACCCAAATTATATTAGAGCGTGTAACCCATCGGGACTTCGTTACCTTAGATTTTATTATATGATGTTATTTCAAACCTACTATTAGGTTACGTGATATTTTGATAGTTTTATTATATTATTTATGAATATGTGAGGACGAAAATCCTTGACCTGTATACTGTAATAATTCATTCGAAATGTAATATTTGGTGTGAGGCGGATTATGAGTAGCGTAATTTACATTCAATTAAAAAATAAAATAACTTACGTCACAATATGGCACAAACAGATCTTTCGCATAAAAAAAAACATTTTGCGTAAATTACGCGACTCAATAAACGTTACTCACAATTCAAAAAACTACATATATTCGGTCACACACTTACGCATTTTCAATCTGAAAACCGCAATAAAGTTGCATAGTCACGTAGGCCACTGGAAATAGAACTTGGCGAAATGGGGTTTTATAGACACGTCAGATGCCTAATTCGAGTGCAGTGCTCATGTTCACAATATGAGCCACACGTTAGTGAGTACCCCAAGTGCCCATACACCTGTACTTTGGAGGACTTAATGAGTGCCAACGATGCAGTTAACGTCGCCATCTACTAGGCCTGAACTATTTAAGAAATTTTCCATCGACTCGAAAAGAAGGTGTGTATTTTTATGATTTTTTAATCTTATTTATCTATTAGTTTTCAATGTATCTTTTTAAATGTTATGTTTTGTGCGTGTGTTTTTTTAATATATTTTTTTTTGGGTTCCGTACCCAAAGAGTAAAACGCTATTACTAAGACTCCACTGTCATAATTATCGTCTGTCTGTCTATACGTCTATCACCAGGCTGCATGTATCTCATAAACCGTGTTAGTAAGACAGTTGAAATTTCCACAAACAGTGTGTTTCTATTGCCGCTATTATAGCGGCAATAGAAATAACAAATACTAAAAAGCTGAATTAAAAAAATACTTAAGGGGGCTCCAATGCAACAAATGTCATTTTCTTGCCGTTTTTTGCTATGGACGATATATCCTTTATGTGCGAGTCCGACTCGCATTTAGACGGCATTTTATAGTTGCAATAATTAATCGTATGGTCTAAAATAAAGGATGCTATTATTATTCATTTAAAATCAAACAATTTAAAAATTATGTTGACTAGAAATACAAACTCTTAATTAACAAACGTCTCGCCTTAGAGCTTATAAGTGCGGTACAGAGAGTGACTCCTCATAAACTCAGTATTTATGCAGTAAGTTTGCACTTACATTTCTACACAAGTTAGCTTAAGCGATACTTAAGACATGTCTAGCTTTACTTAGACTGCTTTTGAACTACGCTTATGTTTAGCGTTTCATTACTGGGATATCTGGTTTTATTCTATTTCAAGAATTTATACTGTTATGTAACTGTTGAACATAAATGTAAGGAAATGATAGCGAGTATATAAAAACCGGCAAAGAGTGAGTTAGACTCGCGTAAGATGGGTGCCATGCCATTATCTATACAACATTAGGTACCTTAATTATATAGTCAAAAAATCACGTTTATTGTACGGGAGCCCCTTAAATAACTATTTTACTTTAATTTAATTATTTTTTTGTCATTATTAATAAGCGAGCGAAAATCGGAAAAGAAATCACGTCTGTTGTATGAAAGCACAGCTTAAATATTCATTTTTTTCTGTTGTTAGTATTTTTTGTTATAGCAACAGAAACACAATCTCTGAAAATTTCAGCTGTCTAGCTATCACGGTTCATGAGTTATAGCCCGGTGATAAATAGACAAACAGTAGAGTCTTAATGATAGGGATTCCCATTTTTACTCTTTGAAAAACCAATGTGTCATAGACAAATACAGACATATTGATATAGATTGAGGTAGTCGACTGAATATAATTTGAGGTCAATGACCAACCAAATATTCTGAAAAGACTCATGGTAAAAACTATAATAAGTATGATAATTTGGTGCCAAACATTATTTGACACTTTCAATACCAGTACGTCAAACATTAAATCGTTCGTGTACACACAACCCGTCTTCCGACTGGATAAACATAGCTAAATTATTAGTAAAGTTGACTTGTGTTCATGTCTATACCTATCTGATTAGTGAGTTCCGAGTGCCAACGGCCCGTTTACGATCTTGCTGTTGTGAGCGGTAGCTAAGCGCGGGGCGGCGAGCGGTAAGGACAAAAGAATGAAAATGTTTGAAGCACGCCACGAGACGCTGAACATAGAGTCGCACGCGCCCGCCTACCGAAGCCGCTCCACTTGTCGCGCCACTCGCTGCTAAGACCGAATTCGTGACCAGTACCTCTAGCCAAGTTGAAGCCGCAATCGTTAACGCTAGTAGAAAACTTCGAATGTACGAGAATGACGTCATCTCAACGCTCAGTTACGTGGTCAGAACAAAAGAATCGGGGGTGTGGCCAATTCATGGCGTTTGACGTAAGAGAAACGGTTGTAACCTGGCTAGGCGGGCAGGCCGTGCGAGTTTGTTTTACCTTCACACAATCGACACGTTTATGACGTCTGGCGTTCTGATTGGCCCACTCCAAGTTTTTAACCAATCAGAGAGCCAAACACATAAATGCAATCACAACTCGCACTCAGCGCCCAAATCTAAATAGGTAAGGTTCTTCATATTTTTTATGATACAAACTAGTGCTTGACTGCGATTCTGCCTTGTAATATGCGGGTATACGACCGAAATGCTGAGTCGTTGGCACCTACAGTGTTAAATCGTCTTTCTCTCGATTTAAAACGACAAATAGAACGATATTTTAAAAAACTTTCAGCACAAATCTTTCAGTAATTAGCAGAGCAAGCGAGCCGATGTTAATGTGACAAATATAAATAATAAAATACAAGTAACATAGCTTCTCACTAAAAATTTAAATGGTTTAAAAAGAATTTCAGGGACAGCCGTCCCTTTTCGCAAACTGGCGAAACTTCGTCCACTTACTAATTGTTATAATACTACTATGTACAGTTTATTTATACAATTATTTGATATGCTTTAGTATGATTATTATACTTGTGTAATACATGGAAGATGTCGGTAAACCATTACAATTATGTTAGGCCTATTTTTACAACACTCTCCTTTTTACATAAATAAATAAATGTGAAATCTTTTCAGTACAGTGTAAGTAGTTTATTTAGGCAAAATAAATAAACAAGTTCAAATTAAAAATACGTTAGGAACGCATGAAAAAGTTGTAAATTGCATCGCAAACGGCCCGTCATAAATTTTTGCGTCACTGTGATACAAAATTTTCAATTCTTACATTGCGTCATAATTTTTGCGCTGATTCGTCGCAACGCACTGTTGAACGTTAGGCATTGTACAGACTAAACGTAGTATCGACCGCTGACTGTGAGCAGACGTTACGCAGGTTATCGTTTTTCTTCTATATTAACTTCTTGTTCACACCAAAGCGACTATATGCTATTGCTTAGTTGTCGCTGACTCTCTGTGATCGATTATCGTTCTACGCTTAGAAAGTCTACTCTTTTGTTCACACAAGTAACGCATTCTATGCTATGGCGTACTATCGGTTTGGTGAGAACGCATACTGCAGACTGAGTCTACATTTACACTGATTCTAACAGTGGACATACTCACAGTCGGCGGCAGACAATACGCCTGGTGTGAACGATGCCTAACCCTTCCAAAAATGTACAGACGAGTTCTAAATTTCTCAATGGTACAAAAATCACAATTTATTTGTGTAAAAGCTAACTTAATAACTGAAAACATTCATAAAAACTTTCTCCATCAGTTCTTGTGTTCAAAACACCGTTAAATTCATACTAATTTATTGTATTTGTACATTACGCTAACCACAAGCTTACCCGAAAATGTAATTGTGAAAACAGTAATATACCATTCTGTTTTAGAGTTATTAGTAACTTTATGAAATAACAAAACTTTATTGAGGGTAGAAAATAAAGGTAAAGGCAATTGTACAAAAAAAATTGAAACGTGAGTTATTGACCTTTACTTAATGGAAACAAAAAAATAATAATATTGTGTGTTAATTTTCAAAAACAAAATGGCGCAAGTTATGCGATTATATTTACAAGCCATTCTCGGGTAGGCTGTCCGTAATTAAATATACTTATATATTCCATCACAATAATTTCGAAACACTAATAACCTGGTAACTATTTACACTTGTAACGTTTTTACATGCCCCTAAAATATAACTTATTTAAATTAATGTGTTTGGAATATTTTCATAGTTTTCAACTAGATTATTTTATATTACATAGCCATTGCCAATGACAGATACAAATCAGGTTACTTGGAAACTTCTGTAAAGGTGTTTTTGTCTATTCAAGAACGATTTACATGCCACTGAACTGTATATGAAGATAACTAATTAATATTGCTTTATAGCAATTTGAGTAGGAATCATAACTGGGTACCCAGATAGACGATTGTAATAATATAGTTATTTATACAAAAGCTTCTGTCTTTCTTTATACAATTCAGTGCCATTGAAAACGATTATATTGTTTAGCAGTTTGCATTTCGAAATTCAAGCAAAACTATGTAATCAATCTGTAAAATGTTGCCAACTCATTTCTATAATACTAAATTGACACTGATTCTCCGTGTAATAAAGATAACTTATCATCTTGCACCCTGTGTTACAATTAGAAAATTCCTGCTAATTAAAACGAACATATTAAAACTATTAAAAATAATATATTTTAGATATGGCAGCACTGAGATAAGTGCGAGAGTGGGGAGTGAGGCTTGATAGCGGCTTGTTGCTGCGGATTCGGCAGTTGGAAGCCAGTTGTTGTCGAGTACAGACTGCTCGATCACATTCTGCATTGTGTCTATAAATAAAAATAGTTTGTGATATCTTGCTGTTTGTAATGAATTATAAATTTATTAAAGAAAGTTTTTGTATTATGTGATTTACAAGAGCGTGACGTTAAAAATTGAAACAAACATTAAAATTGACGAAGAAAAAAATTCAATTAATGACATTGTATTTGTCGATAAACATTTAAGTACTTTCAAGTCGTCAATTTCAATTTGAAGAAAAATATTATAAACATTTATAAGAAGAAAATTCCTTTGATTCGTTACGTTGCTCATTGACTTGGAAATTATTAAGCCGATAGGGTCTTTTGAGAGTGTTATTGCTACTTACCATATGTTGTGACATCTGGCGTGTAGAACTTTTGCTCAGCTGGTTGAAGTGGCACGACAAACCCTGGGAATTATTATTTTATTAGTTGAGGTGAATAAAATGAAGCCTACGGAATAATTATCACCAGAGGTCGGAATGAAGTACCTAGGTACAATAATACAAATATATAATAATAAAAACCTCAGAAACAAATAACACAAATAAAATAAAGATATACAATTTTATTAATATTATTTTATTAATATACCATTTTTATTAGTATTCTTCATTGAAAAAGATCTCTCTACGTCAATTGAGGTGTGATTAACCAATTTATACACCTCGTCATTAATGCAGGAATGCTATGTTTCTGATAATGTCATAAACAAAAACTATTCTTTAAAATAATCTCAGGCATATCCACTTTATTCTTTCGCTGTATGAAATCGAAATAAGTACTTAAATATAGTTATCGGCACGAATATTGAGCGCTGGATTCAAGTTGCGCAGAAGTCAAATATTCGGTCTCTTTAGTGGTGCGACGTGAGACGCGGGGGAGGGACTGCGAAGCAAGGAGACCGACCGCATCAGGCAACGGCGCTCTCGCCGCCGCCGGGATTCCGATCCCGATTTCCAGCCACCGTAGGCGCGGGCTTGCGGACAGTGAGCAATGGGTAGCTCGCTGTCCGGTCGTCCGGTAACCGTCCGGACCAAGCCCAAGTCGTCGTCGACGGCGCGCGCTGTTCCCGCGCGCCTCAAGGAGTTGTCAGCAACAGCAGGGGCCCAGCCGGGTCGAAGCCTACTGGGGCCAGGGTAGTCCGAAAGGGCGCTCGAGCCCCGGTATGAAGGCTTGAAGGAACGGGATGGGTTTTTTAGTCAGTAAGAGTCTGACACTATCTACCGCTCCGCCCAAGAGCGGGGGTTGTCATAAGATGATTTTTCCCATCGAAAAAAAAAAAAGACGCGGTGGAGGGGAATGTCAGTGATTGGCTCGCCGAACCATCGTGTCATAGACGTCACTCGTGATTCGTTCCCTGCGCTTGCTGCATGTATCTAACAACGAAGACGATTGGCTCGCCAATGTATGGAATGCGAAAAGCGATCCCCACTCTGACACCGAGCGCTCAATATTCGTGCCGATAGCTATAACTCTACCTAATTCCGACTTTTGATTATGACCTAGAGGCTAGAGGTGGTTGGTACTTTTCTTTTGTACATCAGATTTTTGTTAGGTTTCTTTGTCCACGCGGTGGTTAATCCTCTCTTTGAGGAGTATAATAATTCCCATTGTGATATCTCTTTATGAATCGACGGTGCGTTGTGTTCGAAAAAAGAGATGTAAGCAAAATGGACGGGACTCACTAGGACCGATGCCTAACACAGATTAAAATGTCAGGTGTGCGAATGAGAAAAAATGATAGAGCTATACACCCTTTGTAGGGTGGCTCTTAACAGTTCAGTTTAGGCCGTCAAATGGAGCGTGTTAAGAGCTCGTGGTAGGGCGTCAGGGTTACGAGAATGTGAATAGGCTCTTAATAAAATAGTGCGCCTTCCCATCAACGATTCAATCACTGCTTACCATCAGGTGGGATCGCAGTCAAGCACTAGTTGATATAAATAAAAAAAATGTGCGAAAGAGTTACCGTGGCCAATAGGTAAATAAAGGAACACAGTACGGTTTTAGTCAGTATAAGTCTACCATTCCTCGCTCCACCTAGAGCGGGAGAATTTATTTGATAATTTACCACCTCAAAAAAAAAGTAAGTATCTATAACATCTTGCCAAGGATAACGTACATAGAGTGTGAATAAGAAACTCGAAGTTTTTGACGTTAAAAAGAAACTTAAATTCATTTACAGACAACTCAGGAAAAACTATAGTGGATTAAGTTTTTATTCCTGTTCGTTTAAGGCTTAAAATCCTGGTCGCTCGGATGAATCGTCGATAGCCGAAGCGGGCTCACAAGTCGAACAAAAAAACTTTTGCTGCGTCGCCTTTTAGGTACATGCAGCGCTCAGTTTTTTCTTATCGGACCCATAAATTACTGAATGGATTATGACAAATGATTTTTTTTCCACGATTCATCTCAATGACGTCAGCAAAATTATGAAAAATCGTCAATTTGAATGCGACAGAAATAAATGCACATCGGAGTTGAATTATCATAATTTCTTTTTGTTCATCACGTTTCTATAAACGGTATTCTCTTTGTGAATGATATTCCATTGATATATTTTGTTAGAAAACATTATTTTCTAGATTAATGATAATAGCAGTGACAATATTAAATTGGTGAATGACTGGTGGAAATCTTATTTGTTTTTGATCTATTATAGACTAATAATATACATAAATAAATGTGGAATGTGAACTCAGTGATCATTGTAACGATAGTTTTGTCAGCTAATGGCTACGGCTACCAACTCCGACCAGCTAAAGCAAATAGTAAAAAGATATAGGTCAAAGATCGCACGGTATACGAGGTGACTAATGGGATGATAGCAAATAGAATTTGATGAAGAAAATAAGTTCTAAATTAATTGAGATGAGAGCAGTAAGCTGAGACTAGACAAAGTGCAAACCGAATTTATCGAAAGAAGAAAGAAGAAAAAAGAAAGTCGCATGCGATGGCACGGTCATATCCTTAGGTGAAATGACGACCATCCAGTTAAAAAGAAGCTAAGCCACCACGAGTATCCCCGATCGACCACGAGGAAGAGGATGACCACTCTCAACCTGGTGGTCAAATATGCAAAAATATATCTAGCAAAGGATTGTAAGTGCACAGATAAACCAAAACAGAGCTTCCTGGCGCAAACATAGAAGGTGACCCGACCTCAGCTAAACTGGGACTAGGGTTGGACAAAGAATAAGAGCAGTCACGCCTGTTTCGCCAGAAAGATTGGCCTAAGGCATTAAGTCCGCTTTTGTACATTTGTGTTGCATGAAGTTTTAATAAATAAATAAATAAGCTTATGATTTTAATTTGGAGTTTATTTATTTTAAGGTTTTATTTATTTGTTTGTTTCTATTTGTAATTGAATTGTTCAGCAAAACTTGGATAAGAGTTGGACAAAGAGGAGGAGGATGAGACTGTGAAGAAATAAGTAAAGATATCGTTAACTTACGTGGCGGTGGCTCCGTTGTCGTGGGCGCCGGTGTCGTTGTCGTTGTTGTTGTCGTTGTGCTCGTTGTTGTTGTGGTTGTCGTTGTTGTTGTAATCTTTATTTCTGTTAAATAAACATTAAATTTACAACTATTTGGTGGGGTCACTGAACCAGTGTTCGATTTTCGGATAAAGTCTAGCATTATAAACTATTAACAGCTGAAAGGACCACTATGTGGAAGTCCTATCACTGCCAAGAGGTGTTGTATAAGATCTCATAGAAAATGGTGGGACAAGCTAGACAGGCCTCTGTTCTGATCTAGCTATGAATTACAGTGGGCTTGCGAATGACGGGCAATGGAAAGCTCGCCGTCCGGTGTATATCCGAAAAAAACCCGTGTAGTATTCCACGCGCGCCTCAAAGAGATGTCAGCAAAACCGTAGGGTCGTAGGGCCGATGTTCGCGAATTTCTGAAAAGTAAACCCACGGTCCTAGAATGCAAAAGAATAATAATAATAATAATAATAAATGCCAAGACCCTGCACAACCGTGAGGTATGCAGTCTCAGGGAATACTTCCTGGAAACCGACGTGGGGATGCACCGAGATGTAGTGGCGGTGGACAAAGGCCTCACCCCGCTCTCCTTGGCCAACGAGAACTGGCGCAAACCTATAGTAATGGATACTAATGAACGCAAGGAAGTACCTATGGAAGGGCAAGGAGCTTCACGGGCGCTTTTACCGGGCCTTACATGGGCCCGATGTAGATCTTTTAGCGTCCGTCTCCTGGCTACGCTTTGGTGATCTCTTTGGAGAAACCGAAGGTTTTGTCTTTGCAATTATGGACGAAGTTATGATGACGAACAACTACCGGAAATATATTGTGAAGGACGGTACGGTTGACATCTGTCGGGCATGCCACCGGCCTGGGGAATCAATCCGACACATTATTTCTGGGTGTTCTCATTTAGCTAACGGAGACTATTTGCACAGACACAACCTTGTAGCCAGGATAATCCATCAGCAACTTGCTCTTAAATACAATCTTGTTGAATCAGAAGTACCGTACTATAGGTGTGTGCCCGACCCAGTTCTCGAGAATGGCAGCGTCACATTGTATTGGGATCGATCTATCATCACTGACAGGACTATTGTTGCCAATAAGCCTGACATAGTGGTGATAGATCGACTAGAGCGTCGCACAATGATTGTTGATATAGCGGTCCCTCATGACGAGAACCTCGTGAAAGCTGAGAAAGACAAACAAACTAAATATCTTGACTTGGCTCGCGAGGTTGTCGACATGTGGGAAGTGAATAGAGCAATCATTGTGCCGATAGTCGTGACGGCCAATGGCTTAATAGCCAAGAGCCTCGACCAACATCTGCGGAGGCTCTCGTTAGGCAGTTGGATGAAGGGCTTGATCCAGAAGGCAGTACTCCTAGACACGGCGCGTATTGTCCGGAGGTTCCTCTCTCAGGAGCCCTGACCACCGGCAGCTTGGACCCTGTTCCCGATGCCGGTGGGCTACTATTTTTTATATTTTTAAATGTTTTTTTTTTTTAAATGTTATTTTTTGAAGAAATATTTAAAAATATAATAAATATGTATATTATAATAAATAAATGGAATAATAATAAAATTCTTTAGTGTCATAATTATAAGGTTTTTACAATTCATGAAGCCTCTGACTCCCGAACTAGGCACGCCTGTATGTTAGGAGTCAGCGCCCTCTCTATTTTATTTAGACTCAATTTAATTCTAATTCTTATTAACAAAATTCCTTTTAGAATATTATATTATATTATGACTTTTTATGCAAATTTGAAAAGAGTAACAAATTACCAATTCTAAAACTAATTATCTAACTAACTAAAAATGATGAACGCAAAGAACACAAATGTGATTTTAGTAAGTAAACGTCTAACATCCCGTCCACCCTAGAGCGGGAGAAGTCGTTGGACGATTTCACAAACCAATAATACGCATTAGATCATAAAAACTGTAAGTTATAAAGGCAAACCAGTAAACTATTGGTTAGAGAACAGTAAGCTGAATAAAAATAAAAGAAGAACTCTCTGCCTTTTCTAATATACACGGACAAAGTCTTCTACAGTTTGCGTCGTGCAAGGCAAACTTTTGCCGATACAATTCCGTTTAAAAAAGTTAACCGCACAGTGAAGTCTGCGGTCAATGGTTTAACGTTTCATTGGCTGCTGTTAAATTAACTGACGAGCATTTTTTTTTACTTGTTAAAATATTTAATTTCATTCCACCAAACCAAACCAACCTGTACGTAAAGTAATATTCCATATTAATATAATAATAATATTCCACAACTATCATACAACGCCGTCTAGTCCCAAGCTAAGCAGGGCTTGTGTTATGGGTACTAGACAACTGATAAACATACTTACATATTTCTAAATACATACATATTATAGATAAATTACACCCAGACACAGAACAAATGATCATGCTCATCACATAAACATTTGTCCTGCGTGGGAATCGAACCCACGACCTGCGGTATAGCAGTCAGGGCCACTAACCACTAGACCAACAGGCCAGTCATAAAAGTTACGTATAGGAATTGAAAACGAAATTTCATTATAACATTTTTAATGGCGTAGAATTTTATATTTGAAAATTCAAGTGAGTCTTGTTAGAGCTTTTTTGTTCATGATCGCAAGACCAATTTATTAAACAATGAATGAAACTGTAAAATAAACATTATTAATAGTTATTGGGGCTGAAAGATTCTAGAGTGGCGATAGCGCACCGGAAAATGCAGCGTTGGAAGACCTCTAGATATTAAAGTATCTTACCATAAAGACGTAAAGTTCCTTCAGCTTTCCCCATAGTGTTGGTAGCCACGCAGGTATATGTACCAACATCTTCTGGATCAAATTGCGAGACAACGAGGATCGTTCGTAGTTGATATGAGGACAGACGTTCTTCTGATATCTCATGTTTGCCCCTGCAACAAAATGTATTAGTTAGTTGGGGACAATGCTGAATTATGTATCTATCTAGTAAGCCTAGAGAACGAGTGTAAGAACAAAGAGGAATCTTTTTATAACTTGGGAGTGCTAAACCCGGAGTCAGTGTTTCCTGATAGCTACAACCCTTTTTTTATGGTGGGAAAAATCATCCAATGACAACCTCCGCTCTTGGGCAGAGCGGGAGATAGCGTCAGACTCTTACTGACTAAAAGCCCACCCCGTTCCTTTTAGCCTTCATACCGGGGCTCGAGTTCCCTTTCGGATAACCCTGGCCCCAGTAGGCTTCGACCTGGCTAGGCTCCTGCTTTTGCTGACAACTCCTTGAGGCGCGCGGGAACAGTGCGCGCTGTCGACGACTTGGACTTGGTCTGGACAGTTACCGGACGGCCGGATAGAGAGCTACCCATTGCTCACTGTCTGCAAGCCCGCGCCTACGATGGCCAGATGATAGCTCTAACCTGGGGATCTTTAAATTCAAGAGTGAATAGGTTAGTTCTAGGTAAACGTGCTCCATCGTCAACCACATTATCACTTTTCATCAGGTCAGATAGTGACTAAGCGCGAGCCTACCGACAATAAAAAAAAATTGCGTGGCACATGTCCTAAATAATAATCCAAAAGATTTAAAAGGACATTCATGATAGTCTTTTTTTTGGAAAATCATCAAATAATTTCTTCTGTTAAAGATTCTTTCACACTGAAAGTGAGTGTCAAGCTTTTACTTACTAAAATCTAACCATATTTTTTTATGTTCCAGAGTCACAGACACGCGTGGAACACGACGCGCCTCCGACCTAGGTCTTACCAGGCCTACTTTTTGGACGGCGAGCTACCTACTGCTCACCATCCCCAAGCCCGCGACTACAGTGGCCAAAAATTGCGCTGCGACTTCCAACACCCAGTCCAGCTTCAAGTTTGTTAGATAAGCGTTATGTAAGCTCTGAGCTGGCGTACACCAAACGTTTAAGATTAATACGCGTCTAAGAAGCTACACGTCCGTCGAAAGTAGACCTAACTAATCCAATGATTGTTAAAATGAAAGCTTTTGACTGTGTGTTAGGTACGGGAATAATCTACTTGTCTTTCCTAAATCCTTTCAACGTTTCAAATAGGAGGTTTTCAATTCAACTGTGTTGTTTTTTGTTAGTTCGATCGGGTTTCAGTATTTCGTTTTTTTTTTTTCGGAAATTTATTTTGGAATGTGAATTGGATCGGATTTTTTATCAAACACTGTCTAACTAAATAACTTCGTAACGTTGATCATAGATATTTCATTATAAATCTTGTTTGATCTAACAAGAACATTCTAGTTACTACTTACTATACAGATAAACCTATGTACCTAGAAATTATCGTCTGGCCATTAACTGTAATACTTACAACTACTATGTAGTCACAAGGCAGCGTGTCAGCCAAGTTCGCAAAGCAAATGTCGACACACCCAGCTGTGGTTTAAATTTCACGAGCTTTGTTTGTGTCACTTACGACCCCACTATAACTTTTAATTTACTTGACCAACACATTAGTTACTATGAATGTCTTGTGGGATGGGATTGGATTCTGATTATTATATTTTAAATTTCTACTTTACCATTCTTTACTATTAAGACGACAAAGTTATTGATGTGGTTATTTTCAAAAATTATGTATGAATTGGTGAATAAGATTGCTTTTAGGCTCGGTATTGCCATAATTGAATAATAAAATTTCTCTAAATAACCGGAGAGTATTTGTGAACGTGTCGTCGGTATTGTTGTCTACTCGGATCTGAACCTAATGTTTTTATATTCGTCTTAAAAATACAAGAAGTATGTTTGGCGAAAATGACATGTTATTTGAACTTAAGGTATAATTTTGTCAAGTGTGTTCTAACTTGTTACATAATCGAGTAGCAAAGAACATAACCATTTTGTCGTTAAACAATTGCAGAACGTAGTACATGACAGACGCTAAGATTTAAGGAATTTTGAGAAAACTTGGCTATTTTTCTTTTTATAAACGAAACACTTGTAGACGACTTGGCATTCTTTCACATTCATGTATTGGATAGTACAATAATTAAGTGTAATAAAGCCTTAATTGGAACTTAATTTTAATCAAAATGGTCCGAGTTCGTGGAAACATTAATGTGCTTTTATGTCGGTTGAGTTCTCGGTAAGTTCATGAACACTAATCAACGGTCTATAATGAAACTGCGCAATTATTGTCGGGAGGCATCGAATGAAATAATGAGAAATTGAGGAACCTTATTATCATGGCAGGTAAAGATGACGACGCGACGGCACACTGAGCACAGTAGTTAAATAACTGGCTGCTCGTGCTGCGGGTTCGATTCGGAACAAATAATTGTATATGTGAAACCTGATCCTTTTCATTCTACCTTCAACTATAAAATATTATCCTGTGCTTTCCACTCTTAATTTTCCTTTTTTTTTTGTTTTATCTGTCCTTAATTGCCAGTCTTTTTTATGTATTCCTTAATTTAGATCGTGCAGCTCTCAAGACTGGATACTGGCGGTAATGTTAAAAACAAGTTGCGATATTTAAAAAAAAAAAAAATTAAAAAAATTATATGGTCTACTGAGTTCCAGGTCTGGATGTGGTAAAAAGTATGCGAGTTTATGTTAGTTGTGAACAGGAGTAATCCTAATCACCTAACTACAGGAGTAATCCTATAAACCTAATCAAAATTAGAAATTCTAGCGAAGAAGACAGCTCCAAGCATGAGGTAACGGAATTCCTTACGCTCAAGCCCCAGCCTCCGCAACCCTGACTACCAGCCACGGTAAATGCACGGTAATTGCGAATGACGAGCAATGGGTAGCTGAAGAATCGACCAGATTTCACCACTGTGTGGATCGCCCGGAGGACAGGTGGAGCATACGGTAGAGGTGTGCCCCGCCTGGGCAGAGCACCGCCGTGTTCTCGTGGGGGCGTTCGGCGGCAACGATCTCTCGTGCCGAGCTTTGGTACAGGCATGGTCCGAAGTGAGGAGGAGCGGCAAGCGGTTGCTTCCTTCTGCAAAGCAGTAATGTTAATAAAGGAGGTGGCGGTAATTGTTGCTGTCCGGTGATAGTCCAAGTCAAACTCTAGTGGTCGATGGTGTGTAGTGTTCCACGCACGTCTTGAAGAGAAGTTAGCAAAACCGTAGTGGCCCAGCAGGGCCGATGCCCGTTAGGGCCCCGAGGATTTACTACAAAGTGCTTGATTACACAGTGCTACAGTACATAATTATGCGTGGTATAAAATTATTGTAATAATCTGTTAAAGAACGTAGCTTTTATTTTTTAAAACAGAACGCAGTGGATAAAAGAGAGAAAAGTAGATGAGAATGAAAAAAATCAGATTTCACGGTGAAGGTTGCATTTTTAATGAGTGCTAATAATTATTAAAGTAAACAGTTTTACGAAGAAAAGTTCGTTTATTTTGCCACACAATCCCACATGTGTGGTTTTAATCAGCTCGTTCCACTTTAGTGGGAGAAGTAATGACATAACTTCCAATCTCAAAAAAAAAAAATGCCAACAGAGCAAACCACGCAATAATAGTAATATTCTAAACATCAATAATAAAACATTTCAGCTATAAGACTTACAATAAGATAGTCTGCAGACTTCGAGAATTAACGACGTCATAAAATGAGACCGACTCAGTGATTATTACACAAAATAATGAACTAATTTGTCTAATTACTTTACGTTAGATGTTTTAACTAATTTAATAAGGATCTCGCAAAAGCTGAGAAAGATAAAGATATGAATTATTTTGATTTAATTTCTCAGTCGTTTATTTAATTAGAATTTGAGAATGGTGAAAGTGGATTTCATGAAAAAGATTGAGGAAATTTAAACGCAGAGCAGCTATGGGAATAAGAAGGTGAAAAAGAGAGAAAGAACATCTTTCTTCTCACTACCTGACGCATTACAACACCTACGATGATATCATGACGTATAACGAGTACGTCTTTTATTACTTTAAAGAAGTAAAAGTCACCGTAAGCACAATTTTATTTTCCCCTTCCCAATCTACACATATAAATAAAATTGTAGTGTCTGTTTGTAATATTGAAATAACTGCTATTTACTACATGCATATGAATATACGAGTATTACGGTACATATGTACACCAAAATAACATTTTTTACAATTTTTGTCTGTCTGTCTGTCTGTCTGTTTGTCCGGGCTAATCTCTGAAATGACCTGGCAGCTTTGGACTCGATGGAAAGGCGTGCGAAGAGGCTGATTGGTGATCCAGATTTGGTTAAGTCCAATCTTAAAAGCCTTGAGCACAGGCGTAGGGTAGCCAGCCTTTCGGTGTTTTACAGATTGCATTTCGGAGAGTGTGCGCAGGAATTGCATGACTTGATTCTGCCATCTCAATTCTACCATCGGACAAACCGACGCACGGCAAGTATCCACCCTTACGTTGTTGAAACACCTACGGTCCGGACTAAGCGTTTCGCGTCGTCCTTTATACCGCGTACAACAAAGGACTGGAACAGTTTGCCAGCTGCGGTCTTCCCGTCTGATTATAATTTGGGTGTCTTCAAGGCTAGAGTGAATAGGCTCTTAATAAACTAGTGCGCCTCACCATCAACGATTGCATCACTGCTTACCATCAGGCGGGATCGCAGTCAAGTACTAGTTTATAACAGAAAAAAAAATAGACAAGTTTATTGACGAAATGTTTAGGTAGGGCACCAAGTAGTAGTAGCCCAGGGCCCCATAAACTCATGATCTGCCCCTGCCAAACTACAAAATGCGGTCGGTGCTGTTTTAGGCTATTTTTACTTATTTTTAACATTAAAAAAGACGTGTGGCACTCGGGGACTGCCGCGGTAAAGCTATTGCATAGCATCACTCATTTGTTTTCTTATCGGTCACCACGCTCAAAACAAATGAGTGGGGGGTGTTAGGTTATTTTCGTTACGGAATTTCTGGATTCGGTCTCCACGCTCAAGGACCGCGATAGAAGCTATGCAATAGCTTAAAAAAAAAAATGGCGGGTCTGATTTTGACGGGACGTTTTTTGGCAGGTAGCTGATGTAATAAGGAGTAACATAGGCTACTTTTATTTTAGAAAAAATAAATTCAAAATCCTGTAGTCCACGCGAACGAAGTCGCCGGCACAGTTAGTATTCCATATAATTGTAATTTAAACTGACTGATAGGGAAAGAAACAACCATATCCACGGATAAAAAAGCTATTCTGTTTTGTTGAGCTCTGAAAAATTGTTTGTGAACATTAAAATCTGTCTTTAAATTAAAAAAAATCTCGACGTCATCGCGCGTGAACGGTTGGATCAATTTTAATAATTCTTTTTTTTTTTTTTGTTATTTTCGGGACAAGGTTCTTATGAAATAAATTAAGAAAGTTGCGCAAAAAAAAAAAACAGGAAGATTTCAAAAAACTACGATGCCTGTTTAATCTTTGCGCGTTTGATTAATTCATAGCTAAGACAGGACGTCTGACGAGTCAGGTAATCTACATTAATATTATAAATAAAGAGGTAAAGTTGGATTATTTGTTTGTAAATCTGAAATTAATTCACCGATAGAAAGCTGCTTTGTTCTATATACATGTTATGTACGCGAGTGAAGCCGCGGGCAAAAGCTAGTAACACATAAAATTGCAAACAACAGCTTAACCAAAGATATACCTAGCGTCAGATAGTTGTACCCGTGCTATCAAAAGGCAATAATCATCTTAATATACAGTAATGACTTATAAAAGACATAAATATTGGCAATTTTACGGCATTTCGGAGTAAAACCAGGAACAGATGTGCGAAGGGGCACGAGATAATGGCAGAATGTTCGCGAAGTTAGTCGGCATTCGTTAATACTTTTAACGGGAGTTTTACTGGTACGATTGATATTGGCAACTTTTTCTTTTTCCTGTTGTAGGTGTTAAATCCTTTAGATTTTATCTTTGTTTGGAGCTGGGAGAATGGGAACCTTATTTGGTTCCAATTTTAACATACGTTACTCGTACAGTTTAAGAGTATTTACGTTTTGCTCTGTTTCTGTTACCACGTAACCAAACGTACTATTACGTTTGGTCCTATTTATTAGTTTGGTCTCGCGCTGAGTTCAGTAAAATAATATTAAGTTTTCAAAATCTAAAATCTAGCTCATTATCTATGTTAGTACTTATATACAATATATTACTAAATACAGTGTGGTCTATCACAACATATCTTTCAGTATTTATTTTCAAGATGCTGTTGTTACCACTAAGCCATTTCGTAAGAAGTGACGCACTCTTTTTTCGTATGACAGAAAAACATCTCTAAAGCCTCAACAGAAAAAAACTTACATGTTCAACACATTTTATACCCAGGTAAGTTTTTTTAACCAGTTAATTGCAATGATATATCAAGTTTTTTTTTTCATTGTGGATAGCTCTAGGCTCGCGTTTGCGTCGCGTGGCCGACGATAGAAGACACTTGCCTAGAAGCAATCTATTCACTCTTGACTTAAAAACTCTTAGGTTATAGCTATATAGTTTCTGAAAACACAAACATAAAGTAACACTTTTTTTCTAATTTGTTTTTGAAGTATTCTTCTTCTTCATATTGCTAAAGGATATGGCTACTGATTTACAGTCGGCCGCCTGCCTGACATTAACCCTCCTTGGGAATGCTGTTGCTATATTGGTTTACCCGCTACCACGCGGAGACCTCAGGTGCTCAACAGTACGCACGGTCTCAAAATGAATGAATGAATTTGTTTTTGAAGTATCACAAATTATATAAAATGTAGTTTTGTAGTTCTATTTAATTCGTTGATGACTGATACTCCACTCACCCAGATAATATCATTTCTTCTCCACCTTTGAGCCAGTAGTGTATGGCTTGAGGGTAGGCTTCCACAAAACACTCCAGTCTGGCTTGCGACCCTGTTGGCACGCCAATCACTTTGGTGGCCACTAATGTAGAAGGAGGAACTGCGGACAAGTTTTTAATTTAATAAATCTTTTTAATAATCTACTATATTTTTAGCACAGTGGTGGCCGAGAGGTAACGGCCCCGATTTACGAGTGGTAAGGTGCATAAACTTGTGTAATTTATTTCATCACCACTGCTTTCAAAATGGTGCAGGAAAACATCGTAAGGAAACCGGCACGTCCTAGAACCAAAATTTCGAAGACACGTTACTTTTATCAACACAACCCGCGCGGTGGGTCACAACCCTTCTGATTCCCAGCATTGGTAATATTAAAACTCTAATTATGCTTTATACGCTCCTACTATTTATTTATAAAAATAAAGAAAATTATAGTCTACTTAGAAGTATACTGTGAGATATAAACACTTATTTCAGCATCAAGTTGTTACGTCTGTTATTATTCCATCGTTACTTTTATTAGTGAAAATTAGCATTTCAGCAAAATTATCAAATATTTCCAAGTATTATACTAGATTTATGGCTAACCAGTGTTTCTTCTTTAAATTGGCTATTTTTAAACCAATTTGTTTTTTTTTTTATTGTAACTTTATTAAAGTTTTTACGTCCTTGCCCTATGTCATTGATAGGGTAAAATAGTAGACAAAAGCAAAAATAGCGCCTGTTTCGAATTAATATTACGCTTTTTAAAAACTTTCTAAATAAACACGATCACGTATAGAGGATTTAGTTGACCTAATTGGCGGAATAATTGGGCCGATGCAGTATTAACGAAGTTTACAACTTTTTGCATCGTTAAAACTGCGAAATAATGCGCTTAGCATCGAGTCTATGCAGGATGCTAAATAAACTATTGATCACTGACTGAAACTAACTCGTTTTTAATGGGCTGTTAGTCTGAATGTTAGATAAAATATAATGAAAAGTTCTGGTTTGCATTAAAATTCAATTTAGAAATTGCTTATTATACCACGTATACTTAGCGCAGAAAACCATGAATTTGGATGTGTTTGGTTAGCTTATGAGACTACGAGAACGTACTATAGTCTTCCTGGCTGCACAAAATCATTGTAATGAGGGTTTATTTATCACCCACTTTTTCATTTATTTATGTTTTAAATGGGAAATCATCAAACGTCTTCTCCCGCTCCGAATGGAGCTGGAAGTCGAGTGGAATGTCAGACATTTATTGACTAAAACTAGGTAATTTCATTATGCTACTCTAAATATTGGTATATTAGCCTAAAATGTTTTGATTTCTGGGAGCCTTCATAGGAGTTCCACTTTGTGACCCAACACGCTGCGCCCAATATATGTTGGTGGATGCCGCATCGCATATTTTTTTTGGTTCTATAACATACCCCATGACGGTTTCCTTTACTGATTTGAGGGCTGACAATTGACGTTGGTAAAGTAAATTGATTGTTAATGAATCAATCAATACTAATAATCACGCCTTAAATGTATTACTTACAAGTAACACTAAGCATAATCCTCTTGCTGACTGACGGCGGGACGTCATTGGATGCGATGCAGAGGTACGCGCCCATTTGTCGACGTTCCACCTTCGACAGATTCAGGCTTGGACCCATGAACATGTCCACTGCAAACAAAGAGAAACGAATCAATTGTTGTAACTAATATAAATTGAGGGATTCTTAAGAACTCCTTCTTGGCGTAATTTCTTAAAAAAAAAATCGTAAAACCAGGATAATATCTGAAATGGGAAGACCTGTATTGTAATCTTTTATTTCACTACGTATCGTAGTGAAAAATAAATTTCTTAATTACTATATGAAAAACCATAAAAGAACAGATTTTGGCTTTCATATCCACACTCATAGGCCAGACATCTATAAAGAAAATCAAAAACATCCTACTGCATTATATTTGACAAAAATAAATGGCAATAATAGAGAGGCCAACAAAACACACTCGGAAATGAGACACCGACTGCGCTGACAAAGAGAAATTAAAGTAATCGCGGCGAACACAAAGAGATGCGCTTCGTTGACGCCGCAAATCGAAACCGGGACACAGAAAAGCACAGAAGGTTCGTTCTTTATAACGAGCGAAAACACAAGCACTTTTTTTATGGTATAAACTAGTGCTTAACTGCAATTCCACCTGATGGTAAGCAGTAATGCAATCGTTGGTGTTGAATCGCATTAGTTTATTACGATCCTATTCACTCTAGCCTTGATGACACCTTAATTATTATCGAACGGAAAGACCACCGATACGAGGTATAAACAATGAGGCAAAACATACAGAGTGGATGGAATTTCTATGAACAACTTTTTTTCAAACAAAACAACCTTACACTTTGCCATTTGCATTACATTTCTAGAATTCCCCGTAGCTTGATTTCCTTGCGATCGTCAAAATATACGTCATAAACGAAGTTATAACTTTAGTTAATAAATTTATTTAGTTATAACTTTAGCTAATTGAATATTAATTTAACTTGATACCTCCACGCATTCTGGGAAATAGGCTCTTGACAGATGGGCTGACGGGCAACAAAGGGTTCCGTTTTTGCATACTGAGGTACGGAACTCTATGAATTCTGTACTCTGCTCACAGCATGCGTAAGCACGCTTACATGGCATTTGTTCGAGGTCGTTGTCCGTAAACGTGTTTTTATTCTTTGCATGAAGGCCTTTGACCTACTGTCAACTTCATATTGACCTACTGTTTTATTCTGTGACTGAACTTTATTATTTTCGGTTCTTTGAAGAGGAATATTATAAATTATATATTATGCATTAATTCCCGCTTGAGGCTTATTTGATATGCAATATGTTGAACGGTGTATCAAATTCATTTTCACTGGAATCTTGTGTCCGTGACCTGATGCTGATAAATAAAGTGTTATGAATTCTTTAAAACGAGTAATAGAGCATTGAAAGTGGTAAAAGATACGCGTTTATCTGCTTGAACATTTTTCTAAGCAACATACGTTGCCTAAATAATCTAATATCTTTATATAACGATTGCATCACTGCTTACTATCTTTTAGAATCACAGTCAAGCACCGGTTTATATAAAAAAGTCATTTATATAAGTGTCATCTAGTAGGTACATATATTAAAACTCGTGTCATAATGTTTGTTATCGAAGTCCTCTGAATTTTCTGAATTTTGTGTTATTTTATATACTCCAGGAGACAAGGGACTCTTCAAAAATTTAATAATTTATATGTCATAACAACGTTTGCTGGATCAGCTAATACAAGATTATTTTCAATACACTTGCTCAGAAAGTGACTCTTATTGCACTGAACTTAGGTAGGTATATAAAGGCGCTTGTTACCAAACTGTGACATTTTGATTACCATTACGCACTCGTGCTATAATGTAGTTAAAACCTTTTTGTTCAGCCTCTTTGTTTGCAAAACAAATTTTGAGTACAAACAATTTCACATAAGTTATTGCGTTCAATTTAGTGTCTTATTTATTTCATGCAATTTTGACCATTTTACCTGTACGATTTATTTAATAAAAAAAAACATTTAGTAAATAAATCGTACATGTATTCAAATAATAGTACATTATGATACAAGTGTATAATGTTGGTGATTACCGCTGAAGCGGTATTTAGAGATCTTAAGAGAGCCGAGGACGGTAATCGCCAGTATTCACGTGTATCATACGACGTTTTTCGACACACTTGAGAAGAAAAATTTTACAAATTAATTAATTATTGCTTTATCAGCAAAACTGTTTTTTTTTGTAGTATGGCGGCAAAAAATTGTTCTTTCTTCTTATGCGCGCGCATCCAAAATGGCAGCCTTAGACTACCTAATCTAGCTAGGCTGTTTGAATAAAAATAAGAATGAGGTTGCTTATGTTTATAATTAAAAAAATATTTTTATTTTATGAACGGTTTTATTTATTAAACATGTAAAAGTTAAAATAGTTTATTTAAACAAAAATTTGCATAAAATAAGCAAGCAAGACTATTAGGTACTACGTACTATTGAACGCAATACCTAATGTATTTTTTTTCGAATTCAATGTTTGATTTGAGAACAGAGGTTTAACAAAAAAGGTTCTCACTACATTATCACACTTGTGCATAATGGTAATCAAAAAATCACAGTTTGGTTACAAGCTACATTATATACCTAAGTGTAGTGCAATTATAGTCACTTTCTGAGCAAGTGTGTCGAAAAAATTGTTTTTTTTTTGTGGTCTATGGCCGCCATTTTAAGTTGCGCGCGGTTTTTGGCTTGATTTATTCGAGTGTAATTCAGTGGTTGTATTAAATTAAATACAACAAAATCGTTAGAAAATGTTATATGCGTATTCCATTGTCACTACGAAAGACCTTATAGTAAAAACTTTTCACGCAAAAAACATAAACGTAAGACGAGGCAGTATGATTAAAATACCTTAGTCTTCCCCTAGAGGTAAATAAAAAAATTCTGCGCGTGCTTATGAAAACAGGTTTTATCGCCATGTCTCAAAAATAGTTACTAGTTTTACTGTTATTTTCTTCACAAGTTTATCGAAAAATGTCGTATGATACACGTGAGTAATTAATGATAACCATTCTCGGCTCTCTTAAGACCCTCGCCACGGCTCGGGTCTAAATACCGCCTCGACTGTAATCACTAACATTACACACTTATTTCATAATGTACTATTTTATAAAACTGGCCACCTCTCAGGACTATGTGAGCAACATCATAAACAACAACTTGTGTTCCATGACATTTAAAAAAAGATTATATTATAGTTCATCCGATATTCATACTAAAAACATTTTAATCGAATGTTCTAAATATTACGAAGTATTTGCGACGCAAGTGATTGTACAATTGCAGGTGCTTGATGTGATTGCGTCGCATCATACATATGTAGGTAGGTATAGCAAAATACAGAGTTGAAATGTGTTAGATAGAACAACGAAATCTTGAAGGCTTGTTTTTGGTAAATGAATTATGTCTTGTAAGAAGTCATAGAACAAACGTTGTTGTTTATGATGTTAGTAATACAGTCCTGCTAGGTTGTTCGTGTTTTACAAATAATTCTGTGTATTAAGGGGCCGGCGGAGGATGAATTTCCATACAAACGTAATACCACGCTCATTTGCAGTTGGAGCATATATCCAACATATTATGATGATATTCGGTTAAAGACAATATTTATCTAGGTTCCTACGTCGAGAATATTAGAAATATTGTTATTTTTAATACAAGAAAAGCCAAATGGCATGTTTTGCCATTTACGCTATAAAAAAGTGCGAAATACAATTTGCTCAAATTTCTTTTTGTTTTTTTTAAAAAGAAAGACGTAGGAACCTAGATAAATATTGTCTATAACCAAATATCATCATAATATGTTGGAAATATGCTCCAACTGCAAATGAGCGTGGTATTACGTTTGTATGGAAATTCATCCTCCGCCGGCCCCTTAAAGTGATTGTAAAAAGTATTATGCAAAACCAAGTTAGCATTCCTTTTGTAAAACAAAGAGAAGAGAAAATAAAAAGAAAGAAAGAAAGCAAAATAATTTATTTGGTACAGCACAAGGCCTAAACACAATACTATACAATAACACATCAAAAATAATAATAATAAGAAGTACCGTACTATAGGTATGTGCCCGACCCAGTTCTCGAGAATGGCAGCGTCACATTGTATTGGGACCGATCTATCATCACTGACAGGACTATTGTTGCCAATAAGCCTGACATAGTGGTGATAGATCGACTAGAGCGTCGCACAATGATTGTTGATATAGCGGTCCCTCATGACGAGAACCTCGTGAAAGCTGAGAAAGATAAACAAACTAAATATCTTGACTTGGCTCGCGAGGTTGTCGACATGTGGGAAGTGGATAGAGCAATCATTGTGCCGATAGTCGTGACGGCCAATGGCTTAATAGCCAAGAGCCTCGACCAACACCTGCGGAGGCTCTCGTTAGGCAGTTGGATCAAGGGCTTGATCCAGAAAGCAGTACTCCTAGACACGGCGCGTATTGTCCGGAGGTTCCTCTCTCAGGAGCCCTGACTACCGGCAGCTTGGACCTTGTTCCCGATGCCGGTGGGCTACTATTTTTTATATTTTTAAATGTTTTTTTTTTAATTTTTTATTTTAAGGAATATTTAAAAATATAATATAATATGTATTAATATTAAATAAAGGAAATAATAATAATATTTCACAACTATCACACAACGCCGTCTAGTCCCAAGCTAAGCAGAGCTTGTGTTATGGGTACTAGACAACTGATAAACATACTTATATATTTCTAAATACATACATATTATAGATAAATTACACCCAGACACAGAACAAATGATTATGCTCATCACACAAACATTTGTCCTGGGTGGGAATCGAACCCACGACCTCTGGCATAGCAGTCAGGGTCACTGGCCACTACACCAACAGGCCAGTCAAAAAATAAAAGAAGCAAAAAAAAAAAAAAAATATCATTGATGTCTGCCTCATGGTTGCACCAAAAGAGGTCCAGTTCAGCATGAATGCCAGACAACTAGTGCCTAACGCTGGTTTCGGTTGGTTGAAGAGGAGAAACTTTCAATAGGTATAATAACATAATATATGGAGAAGACAAACATTTTATAGTAAAATGAAAAGTTGGTCCGCAAAAACTTTAAATCGGTCACTTTAGGAAGTTATACTTCCGCCTACTCGTTACTATGAGGACTGAAATATGCTGGAAACTTCTTTGAGAGAAAAGTTAAATATTTGTAGAGTTATTTCATAAATACTGTCATGTTTTTTGTTTGTTCGTTTACTTATTTATGTAAGTAACTCAGTGTGACTTCACTTTTGACAAAGTATTCTCAGTTGGATTTCGGGTCAGGCAAATTGGCAAGGTTTTTTCAACTATGATTTTTAGTAACACCCGGTAGCAACACATTAAAAAAAAAGGTTTTTATAAACATGTACCTGTAACAAGTTTTGTGAAGTATTCGAAGGAGTGACGGAATTATTGCATGCCAACAGTGTTAGGCTGTCCCATTTTTTTCGCCTCGTTATTGAACATGCGTGTACAGATACCGGCTTGCGCAGAAATCAAATATTCGGTCTCTTCAGTGGTACGAAGTGAGACGCGGGGGCGGGTAGACGTTACTCGTGATTCTTGCTGCATGTATCTAACAACGACGCGACGATGATTGGCTCGTCAATGTATGGAATGCGCAAAGCGATCCCCATTCTGACGCCGAGCGATCAAGATTCGTGCTGGTACGTGTATGCATATAATCTATGTGTTGGATTAAACAACAAGCTTATAAACCATGCCCACCTTGGTGATAATCAGGTAGGGGCCCTTTTAAGACGTCGACTTGTTCGGTACTAATGTAACTTCAACGGTCTGGACTAAGCGTTTCACTTCGTCGTTTATACCGCGTACGTCGAAGGACTGGAACCATTTACCTGTTGCGGTATTAATTATTAATCAACTATAATTTAGGTGTCTTCATGGGTAGAATGAATAGGCTTTTATTAAACGAGTGCGCCTCACCATTAACTATTGCATCACTGTTTACCATCAGGTGTGATTACAGTCAAGCACGGGTTTATATCAATTAAGAAAAAGGTAATTATGGAACAAAAGAAAAACTGCGAAGAAGTGGGCACATAATACACTCTGTAGAAGTTTCAAGAAATAAAAAATATAAAATAAAAATGTAAACGAAACATGTAATGGGAACGTGAAGAAAATAACATTATAATTTGAAGAAAAAACGTTGATCCTCTTACGACAAGGTAGAAAAATATTTCTGAATGTATTTGCTTAAATGTCTGAACTTGCTAAGTTTAAGTTCTTTACGGGATTCATGTAGGCGATGACATGAAAAAGGCATTTATTTTGTTACTAGCTGCTGCCCGCGACATCGTCTGCGTGAAGGCTCTACAGCACTAAAAATACCTAAGATGCCAGTGTCGCTATAGTATAATAAGTAAACAACTTTTAAAATAGCATTAAAATTTAAGTTTT
The DNA here is from genome assembly GCA_910589285.2 of Mythimna ferrago. NCBI lineage: Eukaryota > Metazoa > Arthropoda > Insecta > Lepidoptera > Noctuidae > Mythimna > Mythimna ferrago. The sequence goes on along the minus strand of OU342689.1, from coordinate 16,221,179 downwards.
TTTTGCACACAAAGCAAGTGAAGAGTTATATGGAAATCCTGCTGAGTTCAGTCATAAGATGAGACTGAAGGAAATAGAGAAAATAATGCAGGAATACATTCCAGGACACAAAAGAGTAAAAATACGTACAAAGGTATCATACCTTACAAAGGTTACATACGTTGGTAGTTATGCTGCCAGGAGCCAAAATGTAAAAAGAGTCAGTACTGGTGACGCGGGAGCAAGCGATGTACAGTTGCCCGTGTGAGAAGCAACTCGTCCTGAGGTCGACACCCGCTGCCCTCAGTGTCTGCCCCTATGACTTATTGATGGTCATCGCGGAGCAAACAGTCACGGGAAACTGTACGCGCTTGAACTGGAACGGGAAGTTGTGAGGTATGAGGGGAATGCGTGGTATAAATACTGGCTCGCCGACGCCACAACCTGTAAGAATTTCCGCCTCAATGGTGTGTCTGTGGAGCGAGATGACTTTAAGGTGGGTCCCGTTACACAACTTCGGAGGAGATAGGTTCCCAAGAAGCATAATCGGGAGACCGACCTTCAGCTTGATGGTATGCGCTGGAAGTCCACTTGCTGACAGGGAGTTCAGAAATTCCACGGGATAATTTGTGGCGTCATCTTGCTCGACAACAGTGTTTATCGAGGTGTAAACCACTTCATTCCCCTCAATTTCCGAAAGAATACATTCGTTATTTGCTGCAGCCTGATCATTTTTGGGCATCGGCGTTATCGCTCACACACCCAAGAAGCTGGTGCGATATACGACTGATGTCCCCGTACACACAGCAAATGAGTTCTTCTAAGCTGGATACCACTCTACCGAGAGACTCTGGAAGCACCACCTGTCAGAGTGCCTTCGCCAAGTCTTAGAAGGACATCGGAGAATTCTTGCAATGCACGTGCATTGCCGCCGAGCCGAGCTCTCATATTAATGGTCAAGCGCAGCGTACGAACTCGTGACCACAACGAAGATCGTTTCAACGAAGCATTTACCTCGTCAGCCCTCGATCCCCGCGTCACCACGGGAAGTGTTTGCCGGAAATCGCCACTGAACAGAACTGTGACACCACCCATCAAATGTTCGTCTCTGCGGATGTCCTGCAGGGTTCTGTCCACGGCCTGAACTGCCTTCCTATTGGCCATCGTACACTCATCCCATACGATCAGAGAGCAATCCTTGAGTACGTGTCCCTTATCGCTGTTACGTGACACACCACAAACAGGCGTTTCGGCGCTCTCAAAATCGATGGGAATTTTAAACATGGCATGTGCTGTCTTGCCACCCGGAAGCAGTGCGGCAGCGATTCCCAACAACGCTACAGCAATAGCAATTTTGCCTTGCCTCCTGACCTCTGCAAGTATGCCAGTGGTAACAAATCTTTTTCCTGTTGCACCAAGAGCATCCAAGAAAAACATTTTACCCTGGATTTGCCCAACGCTTTTAAGGACGGTGTCATTAATTTGTTTTTGCTCTGAAGAGAACAAAGCGACATGGTCATTTCGTATGATGGTCATTTCGCCCGGATCGTAATTTGTCTCAGCGTTATACTCCCGATTTCCACGGTCTTAATGTGGTGATGATTGGGGAGCTGGTAACCCATATTCGATCAGTGGATTACTGCTGATAGAAATGACCACATCTTGAAGTGAACTGAGACGGGTGATCAGCACGCGTTCATCAGTTACTTCGACTTCGTCTCTAGTAGCAGGCCTCAAAGTTCGTAGAAAATCTTCAGACAGATGATGGCGATACTTCTCCCACAAAGCTACCGGGTTCGCGACTCCACAAAACACCAAGATTACGGCAAACAGATGACGCATGCGGCTGGGACTGTCACTAACGCTCGCCTCCGCGAGGATCCCAATTTTGGTCACTTTCGAGAAGGTTACGTGCTACGCAGGCTGCGTGGTAAGTGGGATACTCCACGCTATCAAATGTCCTCAGAAAGGCGAAAGATGTTGGGCCTCGGACAGTGTGAAGTAACAACCGCAGAAAATAGCATTCGCCATTAATCGGATGCACGGTATAAACCCTACCCAATGCGGCGTCCTTGAAAATTCCCGGAAAACCTTCCAAAGCACCTCCTCGTCGATGTCGGTTAAATACACCACTTTGCTTGTCGTACGTGTAATATGAAGGCACCTCGTCATACGTAAGGGATCTCGCAAACTGGTCGACTTCACAGAGCTGGAATAATGTCACCATGTACCTAATACTTAACATCGCAATTTTTTTTTAATTGTCTTCCTCAACTCTACTCAAGTATTTCAGGGTTTTGTTGGAACTTGAATTTGTCAAAACGAACTACCTATATGATACAACTTTTATGAAGAAAATGCACATCACATCACATCACATCACCATCTATGAATTTTAAGAATAACTAACTACATGATGAAATTTATATTATTAATTTCCAAAAAGTGTCTACATGTAATTTGATTTGATTTTTATGAATTCTCATAGATGGCGCTGCTTCAAAATTGTCTCTATACTACTAACATTCATTAAACTATGTTTCTCTGCCCAAGTTACTTAAATGGCGTAGTTTATATGGTGTAAGGCTAGATAATAGCATGGCTTACTCAAAAACAACATTTAAATATGCATCGTTAGATTATACGCTATCACAGAATGCTTAAGAAAAATAAAGATTCACAGCTCCTCCCCCGTAGGTGATAGCGTGATAATATGTAGCCTATATGTTGACCCGACCTCTTAGTAATATTCATGCAAAATTTGAAGCAAATCCATGCAGTACTTTTTGAGTTTAGCCCGGACATACATACAGACAAACAGACAAACAGATAAACAGACAAACAGACAAAAATTCTAAAAACTATATTTTTGGCTTCGATATCGATTGTAGATCACGCCCCAAGTATTCTTTTTAAAAAATATTCAATGTACAGTTTTGACTTTCCTACGATTTTATTATATGTATAGATTACCCGTCGTCCGCGGTTTTACCCGCATCTTTGGTTATAGCTTCCTTTCTGTAGATCGTATCGTAATGATATATACCTATAGCACTGCTCGATAAATGAGATCTATCTACCCTTATTTTTCCATTCGTGCCAGCAGTTTTTGAGGTAAGCGAGCAAGTGCAAACAAAAAATTTAACGAATTTTATTAGCTTTATAATATTAAAAATTTTAAAAATATAAATCATCGTCTTTTTTACGTGTTATACTAACTTCCTTTCCTTTCATATCACTTTTTGTTTTTTTTTTTTTTTTTGGTTGGTAAGAATTATCCAAATGACATCCCTGGCCTTTGGGCGGAGGATGCTCTGCCCAAGCGGAGCATACCTCCTCTGTGTGCTCCACCGTGTCCTTCGGGAGCTCCGCACAGTGGCGACACCCGGGCGTCGCTACCGTACGAATCCGGTGCAGGAACCTCCCGAACTTACCATGTCCGGTGAGAACCTGCATCATGCGGAAGGTGAGGATGCCGTGAGATCTTTCCAGCCACACCTCAAAGAGGGGACTTACCGCCATAATTGTGGCGTGCCCAGCACTGGGTTGCCGCCATTTAATAATCCAATAATCGACTAGTTCTTGTTTGTTAGCCGACTTGTGTTTTTCTGTTTTTATCTTTATTTTTTGTTTAATGTATAATTAAGGTTATTGTTCGGTTTATTGTTATTTTATGTTTTTAATTTGTTTATTTTTAAATTGATTGTAAGTAGAATAAATCCTTGCTGACCGATCGGCGTCTCATCGTCGACGACGGCTGGTGCTGAAAATCAGCGCTGTGGCTCTGTTTTACATGAGCCCCAGCATTTTGCTGAGTGCTGGCCGTTTTGCGCGGATGTGACGCATATCTTACTTACGTGCTACTTTTAGTCGTTATTGTTATTTATTTTGTTTTAAAGTATGCGCCATGTTTGACGTGAATAAACACTTTTTCTTTCTTTCTTTTCTTTCTTTCTTTCCATTTCACCATTAGATCCCACCAGAGCTCTGTCCGCCATGCCGTGACCTGTCGCGGCAGCGGACTGTCGCCCCGGCGTTGCATCTTCACGCGCAAATCGTGCATGAGTACAAGGACTGTTGTCTCCAGATGCCATGGTGTTCATATCACTCTTCACACAATGCATTATTAAAATAATTGGCTAAAGCAAATAACTTAAAAGATCTAGGGGCTATATCATCTCAGAGGTAACTTGAAATAACACCGATAAGGATCAATCACATTCACCCTTTTTGCAAAGATAAATCCCTGTGGATTTGCCAGAATAAACTAAGGGTTATCTCGAACGTAGAACCGGGTAGCAAAGATTACTCGTGCAATTATAGCTCCCTAAACTTGACTCAAGAATTAACCCATTTTTTTTTAAGGTTGGAAATATTGCAGTGACGTCTCCCGCCCTTTCGTGCCAGACTTTTACTGATTAAAACCCAATGCTGTTCCCTCTTTGCCTTCGTTCCAGGGCCCCGGGGTTCTCCTTCGCGTCACCTGGTTTGGACCCTGCTGGGCCCCTACGGTTGCGTTCATCTCCTTGAGGCGCGCGTGTAATACTACGCGCCGCCGACGACTTGGGCTCGATATGGACGGTTACCGGACGGCCTGACGGCAAGACAGAACCTATGGAGTTGCATTGTCAATTATTTTGTAGAAGACAGCCTGTTTCACATAATAGACACAAACCACTTTTTACTTTTCCCATACTTTTCCCAGTAGGTACTTGATGCGTCCTACCCAATATTCTTTCTTAAACTCCTCAGTAGTCCTGCGTTGAGCTACACGAGTACTGGCAAATGCTTACACAAACTGAACAGATCCACTCAAATCTGTGTGTTTCTTTCCTCAAACGATCGTCTCAGACAATAACTGGCACTGGTTCTCATATGATTTTTTTTTTATATTATGTTTGCTGAATAAACTTTAGAAGAGACTTTTACTACTGAGTTTATTTCGGTGTTTCTTCTCAGTTGAGAATCACCACTATAGTTTCTTTTCAGCTGAGAATCACTAGCCTCATCTAGTTTAAATTGACGTTTAAATATGTATCAAATGATAAAATCTATGATTGACCTAAAATTAATTCCATCAACTGCATCAGACTACTTAAAGTGACTTATTTTGAACATTTTAAACGCAGTTTTTTGACACTAACAACTTTTCTTAAAACTTTTTTGCGTAATAAATATTGTGTATCAATATTAAGATGCGGGTCTTAAAATAGAATAGTAGTAAAAACAGTACATTTCAGTTCCTGTTAACATCCTCTTTTGCGAGAACAATTTTGAAGTCAGACCTAATTATTAATCTATTAAACCTAGATCAACGTTCCTTTGATATAGTTATCTATTTCTACAAATCACAGGTGCTAAAACATGTGTCCTGACAGACATAATTTCCATTTAATCAAAGATAGCCGGTGCGGTCTCACGACAAGGGTTACAAATTCGCACCAACCCAGTCCCAATGGGTTTGATTTATGATAATGTCAGTACTTATGCTTAAGGAGTAGGTATAATGCCCCCCCTATTCTAAGCTGTTTGACCTAGTACTTTTAATACTGCAATTAATATGAAACTTCCAACATAATCTCAGCTCAAATATGATCTTAAATCGAGTTTCCTGACAGTTTGGCTTTACAATTTATAAGGATTTTCACCCGAGTGTGGTGTGGATCGGTGCGAGTTCTTTTGTTTTGTTAGGTATGCTGTGTCTATACAAAATGCCATCAAAAACATAACTTGTAGAAAAACCAAGGCTTGCAATTTAGTTCTTCGACCGTAAGAAGTTGTGAGATCCACGTAATACCAAGTCGGTTAATTTATTCAGTCCGTACTTAAGGGACCTTGATGACCTAGATTGACTTGGCAATCGGGCTAAACAATCTAATATGATATACATGCGATACTGATAATTCAGCCTTCTAGTTTTATACAAAATGAAGTTATAGGGGATCGAAAATGGCCTGAACTGTTTCGAGAAAAGAATGTTACGGCCGTGCCACTTTTTTGCTTGCCTAGTGGGGGCACTACCTTGCCCCCTGATTGAACGTATTAAGAGGCTGCTTTTCCACTCGCCTATCGTCAATATCGAGCATGGTTTAAAAGCTTGTTACTTCATCTAACGCAATCCAACGCGATGTTTGACGAAAAGGCAACGCGAAAGAAGAGAGATAACGCCTGAAAACTCTGTTAGCATTCGGTAATTCCATGATTTACTCGAATATTTTATAAAACTTGTTCCAGGAAATACGTGTTTTTTTTAAACCCTTAAAAGTTTTTGAAAAACATTGTCATAATTGAGAATCTTGATAAAATTTGCTAGGCTTGTATGATTGTACTTTTTTGACTTTTTAAATTTTTGAGTAAATTATGAAGTGTTAGAATTCATGCAAAATAGCAGATTTTCAGAGGTCTTAACTGGATTAGTTTTTACACAAATTTACAAATTCATTTCCATAGAGGCCTAGATAATATCCACAAGATACTGTGTTTCCAAAAATCTAATGAAAAATGTGTAATAACGTCATAATCGCGTAAGAACGGTTGTATGAAAACGTATGTCGAGATGCATCCCCTTAACAACAGAAATCAAAACAGGTAATCTCTATACCGTAACGCGCTTTCTGTGCAAAATTCTCTGAAAGGAACCTAATTGTCAGAGGCCTATGTCTAAATAGTTGATTTAGGTCCTATTCTTACAAGGCAACGTTCCCTACGTTTGAAAGAGTTTCCGTGTCCCTTTAAAGCAAAAGGCAGCTGAAGGACGTAAGTGGGTTTTAGTTACTGAAAGTCTAACATGCCCTAGAGAGGAAAAAGAAGAAAAGAAAAAGAAAAAAGATGTTTAAAGTTATAAAAAAGTTTAAACTACTACTACAGTAGTTTTAAGTTTGAGTTTAAAGTTTGCACTCGGCTCCAAAACAATTCCAACTTCGTCGCAATGACAAATTTCCACGTGTATCATACAACGTTTTCCAATACACTTACGAAGAAAGAAAAAAACACGGAGTTGACGCACGACTCATGCCCAGCCTGATACGATAAACGTAATAAAATTTGGTGGGAGCACTCGCACTTTTCCGCACGAGTGCCAAAAATAGTAAATCGCGTGCCTAAAAACCGATAGGAATACGAGTGGCTTTTCGAGTTAGTGTACTTATTGAAAAAGTCATTTCATGATTTTCCACCACAAAAAAAGCCTATTTCACCTTCAAAGTTTTTTTTTTTTTTTTTTTTTCGATGGAAAAAGTCATCTTATGACAACCCCCGCTCTTGGGCGGAGCGGGAGATAGTGTCAGACTCTTACTGACTAAAAAACCCATCCCGTTCCTTCAAGCCTTCAATACCGGGGCTCGAGCGCCCTTTCGGATTACCCTGGCCCCGGTAGGCTTCGACCCGGCTGGGTCCCTGCTGTTGCTGACAACTCCTTGAGGCGCGCGGGAACAGCGCGCGCCGTCGACGACTTGGGCTTGGTCCGGACGGTTACCGGACGGCCGGACAGCGAGCTACCCATTGCGCACTGTCCGCAAGCCCGCGCCTACGGTGGCCGGAAATCGGGATCGGAATCCCGGCGGCGGCGGCGAGAGCGCCGTTGCTTGATGCGGTCGGCCTCCTCCTTAGCGAGCATTACTGCTTCGCAGAAGTCGGCGACCGCCTGCCACTCCTCCTCGCTCCGGACCATGGCCTCGACCAAGGCCCGGCGCGAGAGGTCTCCGCCACCTATCACCCCCACGAGGGCACGGCGATGCTCCGCCCAAGCAGGGCACACCGCGATTGTGTGAAAAAAAAGGTTTAATTCGTACTTTTAGTGCCCTTTCTATCTCGTCAAGGCAATTTAAGACTCTTGGCTAAAAAAACGAAACCATTTTAACTTAAACTAACTTTTTGTAGGAAGAAACTTACTTGCTTGAATCGTGTTACTTGTTTGAAAGTGTTGCAGTTTACTTACGGTTCTACCAGTCTTTATAAAGATGGCGTTTTTACTCGAAATAAATGCCATTTAAAAAATAAAAAAAAAATATATCGATTCGAAGAAAATCTAAAAAAAAAAAATAGTATGTAATTCTATTAGATTAGTAGTAATGTCCACTATCCTAGAGAGGCGGCCTGAGTCCCAGCAGTGGGAACATTAAAATACTGATTGTGCTATGTTTATGCTAGTAGTAATATGAAACACTACCTTTTGCCCACGGCTTCACCCACGAACATTAAATATAGCCTTTGTCACTCAAGAATAAAGCAGCTTTCTATCGGTGAAAAAATTTTAGCGATCGGACCAGTACTTTCAGAGGTTACCTTCCTACAAACAAAAATAAAAACATAAAAACAAACTTGGCATCTTTATAATATTACTAGCTGTGCCCACGACTTCGTTCGCGTTGACTACAGGATTTTGAATTTATTTTTTCTAAAATAAAATAATTATTCTAAAATAAAAGTAGCCTATGTTACTCCTCATTACATCAGCTACCTACCAATAAAAGTCCCGTTGGGGCCAGGGTTGGTTTCGAAAGACAGCTAGAGCCCCGGTATGAAGGCTAGAAGGAACGGGGTGGGTCTTTTAGTCAGTAAGAGTCTGACACTATCTCCCGCTCCGCCCAAGAGCGGGGTATGTCATTGGATGATTTTTACCCACCATAAAAAAAAAGTCCAGTCAAAATCGGTCCAGCCATTTCAGAGATTAGCCGGAACAAACAGACAAACAGACAGACAAAAATTGAAAAAAAAAAAAATTTTGGTGTATGTACCGTTATTTCAATAATACAAACAGACACTCCAATTTTATTTACATGTATGGATTACTGTAGATATAAGCTCTATTTTTTTAATGATTTTAAATTAATATTTTTAAACTAGGAAGTGAAAACCCATTACAGCAAAACAAAAACTGTCGCTTGCGTTGTTTTTCCTGAAAAATACCGTTATTATGCAATAATAATAATAATTACGTGAAGGAAAACATCGTGAGGAAACCGGCATGTCCTAGAACCAAAAATTCGAAGACATGTCACATTCACTAACCTTTACTGGGCCCGCGTAATGGATTACGGCCCATTCCCTCTCCTAGAGATGAGGCTTGGACCCCAGCAGTGGGAACATTAAAAGTCTGATTATGCTTATGCTTAACGTTATTATGTCTCAAAAGCCAGTGATTTTTTTTAGCTTAATACTCGTACTAACACGACTGTCTTTTAAATATTGATAAACTTATTTTCTTTCTCCACTTGCATTCTGTCTTTAACCTTCAATCTCAGCTGTAATTTGTACGTATATCTTTGACAGTTGTTTCAACGCACTTGGAGATCTATGATTACTGCATTAAAATCTAAATCAGCTTGCCAAAAAAAAAAATACCTTCCCATAACAAAAGCACCCCTTTTTACCACAGCCGTAATTAGACACAGGCGTCCAAGGATCGTAATAAATTCTACTAACAGTAAAAGATAAAATTTTAGATGACGTTTAGCTGCAATCAGTCACCTTTAATCCTCTTTCCTGCACAAAGGACTCATCGTTAGATGGAAACTAACTCGGTTAAAATGAACTGCAAAAAGGAGGCAATATAGCTCATAGAGGAAGAATTAAGTGGAAGACACATTATTTATTACAGTGTAAAGTGCAATGTGTTGGGTTCTTTGTTATTTGGCACGCTGGAAAACGGATGGACTGTTTTGTTTTCAGGGGTTGAAGGAGGAAGCAGTAATGCTCGCAAAGGAGGAGGCCGAACGCATCAGGCAACGGCGTTCTCGCCGCCGCCGCCGGGATTCTGATCCCGATTTCCGGCCACCGTATTCGCAGGCTTGCGGACAGTGAGCAATGGGTAGCTCGCTGTCCGGCCGTCCGGTAACTGTCCGGACCAAGCCCAAGTCGTCGACGGCGCGCACTGTTCCCGCGCGCCTCAAGGAGTTGTCAGCAACAGCAGGGACCCAGCCGTTTCGAAGCCTACTGGGGCCAGGGTTATCCGAAAGGGAGCTCGGGCCCTGGTATGAAGGCTAGAAGGAACGGGGTGGGTCTTTTAATCAGTAAGAGTCTGACACTATCTCCCGCTCCGCCCAAGAGCGGGGGTTGTCATTGGATGATTTTTTCCCACCATGCAAAAAGGGGGTTGAAGGAGAGATAATACTGATTGAATTTGACGTACTAATTTCTGAATAAGCCTTTCTTAAAGCATCAATTTAAATAAAATAATGTTTCAAATGATGACGTATTAGGCATTACATTAATAAATATTTATTAATGGTAATTAGGTCTAAAAATTGTTAGTACTCACAACTCAAGTAACAGAACTCTTTAAACTATGTTAGTAATCAAAACATTCGCCACAACTAGCACCGCGATAGCATGAGCCAACCACGACACGACATAATTATCTATGAATGCTTTTACAATACCTAAAAGGAGTGGAATTCCCTGCCGGAATCTGTGTTTCCTGATAGCTACAACTTAGGAGTCTTTAAGTCGAAAGTGAATAGGTTTCTTCTAGGCAAGCGTGCTTCATCGTCGACCACATCATCGCTTACCATCAGGTGAGATAGTGGTCAAACGCAAGCCTATCATTAATAAAAAAAAAAAAAACCTACCATTCGAACTAAACCGTGACAAAACGCCTTGTGTTCACGGTCAATATCCACTTCATTTCTGTGGTTCCTGGTATAAAAATGTCTCAGATACTAAGTTACCAGTAATTGTTTAACAGTATAACCAGACAAGACAAGATCTTTCCTTCAGGGACCTCAAAAACCAAGTACCTATTTATAAACTTTACTTCTCATTGTATTTTACACAGAAAAGATATATGAGATTAGAAAGAAAATACTTTCCAATTTGTACTACAACGAGTGTCGCAGCTATAACCCCTTGGCAGTCCCATTACTTATATTTCATTTGCATTGGAACTTAATTTTCGAAGACACAACGTATTCTTTTTATTCTGTATAGTATAGGGAATGTATATAGTAGTTGAAATAATGTAGAAATAATTAAATAAAATCTACACTAATATATTATAAAGTGGTTTGTTTTTTTTTTTTGTTTGTAGGAGGTAATCTTTTTTTTTTTTTTTTTAATTGAGATAAACTAGTGCTTGACTGCGATCCCACCTGATGGTAAGTAGCGATGCAATCTTTGATGGTGAGGCGCACTAGTTTATTAAGAGCCTATACACTCTAGCCTTGAAGACACCCAAATTATAATCGGACGGGAAGACCGCAGCAGGCAGACTGTTCCAGTCCTTCGACGTACGCGGTATAAACGACGGGGCGAAACGCTTAGTCCGGACCGTAGAGATTTCAACAACGTTAGGGTGAATATTCGCCGTGCGTCGGGTTGTCTGATGGTAGAATTGCGATGGCGAAATCAAGTCATGCAATTCCTGCGCACACTCTCCAAAATGCATCCTGTAATCTCTGAGAGTATTGATCCGATTGATACAATTTTTTCACCGATAGAAAGTTGTTTTATTTCTGAGTTCAAGGCTGAAAGGCACGGCAAGTGCTCAATACTTTCGTCTAAAAGACATAGCGTTCCTGCCCTAGTAGACCGCCTTGAAGACCCCACCACTTAGGCACCGCTTAGCTTAATGAAGCTTCCTTTAGAGATGCCTATTTTAAGCTCATTACACGACAAACGAATGGCCCATTGTGTGTAACACAGATTGCCAAGGTAAAGAAAACTAGAAGAGAAAAAAAAATCTGAGTGACATAGGCTATATTTTAAATACATGGGCGTAGCCGCAGGCAAAAGCTTGTAATAAATAAATACATACATTACAAAGGTACAAGTTACATATAATAATAAAATCATAGCGTAAATAAAAGACATTGCTCATAACTATATTGTGCGGAATAAATTCTGTCCTTTCCGAGTAGAAATCATATAATAATAGAGTATTTTAAGGGTACTAATAATGCCAGAGAATACAGGCAAAGACAAGAGTGTGATTTTAGTCGGTAAGAGTTCAGCACAGCTCTCTGCCTTACTTTTGAGACAGTTGGGCGTCTATGAGAACTTTCCACTCCTTTCACTCACAATATAGTGACTGATTATATTGTTACATTCATGCTAACACTAAAGCAGAGTCTAGACTGAGTTATTATGGGTATTTTATCATTTCCTAGACTGGCCTGTTGGTTAGCTACCCTGACTGCTATGCTGAAGGTCGTGGGTTGGATTCCCATCCAGGACAAATGTATGTGTGATGAGCATAATCATTTGTTCTGTGTCTGGGTTTAATTTATCTATAATATGTATGTATTTAGAAATATATAAGTATGTCAATCAGTTGTCTAGTACTCATAACACAAGCTCTGCTTAGCTTGAGACTAGACAGCGTAGTTCGCTAGTTGTAAAAAAAAAATTGCTCACTGTTTGTTTTTAACTGTGGGGTACCTTAACAAAAAAATTTAAAATATGTTAAAATGATAAAAAAAAACAATTGTCGACCAAATAACTTCAGTTTTAGAAGGCAGTGTCAAAAAACAAAGAGACAGTTTTTATGTCAAAAAGATTTTACGCTAAAAATATTGGTAAATACATCACTCAAATTGTCCTTCCATTTAATATAAGATCCTGTTTACCCTTATCCTAACATCTTGTTTTCCTTTACCTTCTAACATTAGACAGTAAACATGTAAAAGTAAATGTTACGGATAGAAGTAGAAAATCTAACAAGTACATCACAGATACTTTTTAAACTTTTTATAAAATAAAATTAATTTTCTCCTATGGTTATGAACACAAAATTTTCCAACTTGCCTTAGCACCAGGTTTTGGACAAGGCAGAGAAAGACTTAGATGGTAATCAGACCTGCAAGCCAGATCCTTTAGTAAGAATCGTAAGAAACACCGACTCTAGCAAGGAATCTGAAATTAAGCTTACCTTTCCGAAGCTCCCCGGCTTCGTTCCTCAACTGTATGTTGGCTCCATCCTCTCTTCGCCAGAGGATCCTCGGAAGGGGTCTACCTTCAGCTCTGCAGGACAGGCTGACGTCTTGACCTTCGCGGGAGATCAGATCCCCGCTTGTGCCTTCATCCACTATGTTTGGAGGTACTGGGGAGGAAAAGTACCAATTAGATTTTTTTTTTTTAAGTTCATCTTGAGTTATGATTTAAATATTAAATCACTGCCTAATAAGGTTCCATTCTATATTATTTGAGGTAGTAACCCTATAAGTAATTGCATTTAGTGATTTATGATGCAATCAAACTGCAGGTTATAAATCCATAAGACTCTTGATTAAATAATTAAGTATATTGTATTTTTTTTTCATATTCATTATTATCGTCGTCACCATATTGATGACAAGCTTCTACTAGTGGCTTCGTCCGCTTGAATGTAAAATGTATGAAGCCTATGCTGCTCGGTGCTAAACTGATATAGTAGCATTCTGCTGGCAAAAATTAAAAAAATCGGTACGATAGTTTTGAGTTTAGTAATTACAAACAAAAATACATACATATAATACAGATCTTTTGTCTTTATAATATTAGAAAAGAATTAAGGTTAATCACACAAATTGTGGTTAGTTACGAAACGATTATTTCAAAATATTCGTGCCAGTTTTTCTAAAAATTACTTAATTTCTGATTGAAGTTGATTAAATAGAAAGTCAACCAAAATTAAATACCTAACATCTCAAAAACATTTAACAATCTTCTTTGTAATTAACAAGCACGCTCCGTGTTAAACCACGAAAATTAGATTGTTTTAAACAAATTAATGAACGCGTCTTGGCAAATTTTAATTAAAATTTTCCTTACAAAAAATAAAAAAAAAGATGGTCAAGTGTGAGTGAGACTCGCAGGTGAAGGGTTTCGAAAGAAAGACCTTATTTTTTTCTTTTAAGAATCTAGTCTGTCACAATATGCGACATAGTGAATCTTATGTGCTTGTGTGTGATTTGGATTTGGTTTTAATTTCTAACAGCATTAGCACTGACTAACAACACTTTTTAATCAATACTAATAGGGTATTAATACTAATAAGGTTCAGTTGAAAACCAGCGTCAGGCAACTGCTACGTAGTGGCCTGGCATCATGCTGAACTGGACCCATTTGGCGCAGCCGTGAGCCCATGAGCCATGTAGATATATTTAAGTTTAAGTTTCTATACTATAATAATTGTTATCTCATTGTGTGTACTTATGTGCCAAATAAACGTATTTTCTTTCTTTTAGTATAAAAAGAAAAGATATGTATTTTCGTTTGTTACGAAATAACTCAAAAACTCTTAGACCCATTTTTTAAATTATTTCACGATTAGAATTTTACTTTTTCAAGGTACTACACTACTCACACGTGTGCCACACACGCCGATCTGGGCGCGTCGGCCTCCATACATTTTATATGCAAACTAGACTGGTAGAGTTACATTTTTTTTCATTTGCTGTTAAAGAGGCCATTATAATAAATATTCTGTAATAATTTTCAAGTGTTTTCCTGTTTTAGACAGATAAACTCTGAGTGGTAGGGCTCTGATTTCACCGTAAGGTACGTTATTACATATTTTAGATAAATATAATACGCAAAGGTTTGGAATTTCAGTATAGAGAATATTAATTTATGAACGTGAAATAATGTCTAACATTATTTAGTCAGAAACTGTATATAAAGATGAAAACAGCGGAAGAACCCTTCATGTCTCGATTATTAACTTGTTTAAATATTATAGGGAATTAGAGGTTCTTGTAGAAAATCTTAAGTCTACTGAAGACCTTTTTTATAATTTAAAATTAAATTTCTGTATATATACACCGTTAAATTTTAATCGTTTTAATCTCATGGAGGGTCGATCCGGTACATGAAACTAAAAAATAGATAAAATTAAAAAATAAATATCCACGGGATTAAAACGATTAAAATTTAGAGGTGTAGATAACTTTCATTATTGAACCAATGACCTGCCTCATTTATGTACGGAAGCAAATTACACACGAACCCTACTCATTTATTGCAGTTAGTGGAAAAACTCATCGAAATCCGTTGTTTTAGATGCAGTTGGCAGTATCAGAAAGGCAGACGCGAAAAGCGATTTTTTATTAGTATAAAAAATCGCTTTTCGCGTCTGCCTTTACTCAATCATATCAAGTCAACATAGTTGTTGACTTGATATGTTCCTGGTATCTTTGTAGTTAACAGGTACACTAGATTTTATCTGAGTTTAATGACGGAAGATATGGGTCGTCATTTATTGGATGTCCTACGGAAAAACATCACCGATCTCCGGGTCAATATTGTGGTCGCGTATTGTTCCACGCGCGCCTCAAGGAGTTGTCAGCAAACCGTAGGGGCCCAAGAGGGTCGAAACCTAATGGGGCTACGGGCAGTATGAAAATGAGACCTGGGGCCCTAAGACGAGGGCAAAGAAGGAGTAGTACCCCTAGACAAGTTGATATTCTGCAATCGTTAACGCAAGTAGCAAACTGCAAATTTACGGGTATGACGTCATGTCAACGTTCAGTCACGTGGTCAATACAAAAGAATAGGGGGCGTGGCCAACTCGAGGCGTTCGATAAAAGCGCAACGGTTGTAACATGGCTAAGCGGGCTGGAGTGGGTTTTTGGTCAGTCCGTTCCGCCTAAGAGCGGGGCATGTCATTGGATGATTTTCCCACCAAAAACAAAAAATGGTCGACCGTGGTGAAGCAAATTTTCTGGTCTAATCATGTTTGTACGACAGACTTGCATAAGACATTATGAACAAGGAGAAGGGAAGGCCTTAGCCAAGGCTAGAAAAAAATTAACTCAAACATCAAAAGTCGAAAAGAGCTATGTTTTATCAAGCTCCAGTTAAATAATTGAGTATTAATCTGTAAAACAAGCTACGCATTAGTAAATCTAAATTATCCGAAAACACAGTTTTCATGTTAACAAAACTAGACTTGTTCAATAATTCTAAAATATTGTAACATTTGATAAACTATCTATGTTAAATTATTACATAAATTAATATGCTAATATAACTCGATTTTAAGCTTGTATCTGCTAGTAAAACTGGTTCCAATTAAAATTTGACGCTATTATTAAAATTAATAAAAACTATACTATTAACGAATTTACTACTGATAATTTTATTTTGGTAGTAAATATTGGAAATTGACAATAAAACAGAAGAATTAGTAACTTTATTACATTTGATTATGATTTCTCCCTCTCTAGATAAAGCGAGCCTTTTTTTAAGAAGGGAAATCATCCAATGACTAAAACCACACTTTTGTTCTTTTTGTGCCTTGCGCCTTGCATTTCAGGACCTCGGAGTTCCATTTGGACTACCCATGGCCCCTGTAGGTTTGGCCCTGCAGCCAGTCGACGGCAATCTACCCATTGCTCGTTATCCTCAAGCCCATTCCTGCGTTAGCTGGAAATCGGGGTTGGGAAAATTCGAAGACATGTGAGATTCACCAACCCGCACTGGGCCCGCGTGGTGGAATACGGCCCATTCCCTCTCCTAGAGAAGAGGCCTGAGTCTCAGCAGTGGGAACATTAAAAAGGCTGGTGATGATGGTCCCGGAAATCCATTCCGTCAAGTGTGCGGCCGCCTCCTTCGCCATCATTATGGTTTCGCAGAAGGAGTCGTCCGTCTTCCATTCTTTCTTTCCCCGGACCATGGCTCTTACCAGGGCCCGGCACGATTTTAAACATGCTATTTACAGGATGTGCAGTTATGCAATTTAACATATTATAGTCAATTTTTTTTATTATGTAACATATCGTCGATGTAATTTTGATATGGTAAATATATACAAAATTCGTTCTCAATAAACTGAGAAAAGCCTGACTACAGTAAAGAGAACGTTTATACGAAAGGGATGCTTATTTACTTATTCGCCAACTCCGAGAATATCTCGTAAATTGAGACGAGTAGTATAGGCCCTGAATACTCTTGGCATGTAATATCCTTTATGATATATGCAAGGGTCTTCTTGTTATCATATTTTAGGATTACTTTTGCATATAGATATTAGCATTTGTGTTAGGTAACCGGTATTATAGGTCATTCGTTTATCGTGGAAAGCTTCCTCATCATGTTTCCACGCTTATCCTAATTCATTTAGGGTCTTCTTCCTTATTGAAATTATTCATTCTATTATCATCAATTCTTAGTTTAAGATCAAAACAGGAGAGAAAATTCTGTAGGGCAGCGTATTTTTTCAACCGAGGGAAATAGCTTTCGGAAAATCTCAAGGCGGTATGGCGGAAAATTTTATAGATAGAAAACATACGAATACAAAGACTTGGTGATAAAACAAAAGTTTTAAACAAAACAAATATAATACTTTCCAGAGCACACAGACTAACGTATATGGAACGTATTATAATACTCGTATAGTCACGTCTCACCAAACTTCTCCAAACCACGTACGGCACTATCGCCTTTATGAACTTAACATTATACTATACTACTTACATAGTAACTATGTGACTTTGATAGAGGATTATTGAGCATAATTTTGCGTGTTAAGTCACTGTGTGAACGGACAAACTTTGGGTGACGTTCGTGTATTAAAGCGAGCGTTATAAACAAGTTTTGATAATATTCCGCTTTGCTCACGGTCTGCGGCGAACGGAAAATATTTTGAGAATATCGTTCAATAACAAAGTTCAAGAAAAACATGTTTTTCTGTGCTTGAAAGCGGTGCTGTAGTTACTTGAAATGGAACGTTTGGAATATTATAACCTTACATATGTAGGTTTTATAATTTAACAGAGCTTAATCGCCATGACATTGTATTGTTTATGAGACACACAATACCATATTGTCTGCACACATTTACAGACCTTTTACACAACGGATTCGAACTAAAACTGTGCAATAACTAACATAGGGAAAGAATAAAATCTACACACGAAAAAAAAACTGAAAATAAACAAACACTTCACCCCTACTTGCGTCAAACCCTCTACCTATCCAAACTTCGCAAACAAAACGAAAACCGTCGATCAAGCTCCCAGAATCTTTTGCCATTGACCCCGATAGCCTCACGAACGAAATGTGCGGACTGTAAATCACTGGGTCCAGGAACAACTGAACAAAATAGCCGATGCTGTCGGTGCAAGCGACGCGCGACGTGGGAGCACGATGCTATTAGCCTACGTGCTTCGTTGACAACCCTAGAGGACCACTGGACCGTTAGTAACTCCTACTACACGTTTTAATTTGAACTATTTGTTCCTACAAACATTTTGTTGGCCTTTGTTTGAAGTTTGTGTTTGAAAAATTGATTAAAAACAAACACGTATAGGAAACTAAAAAAAAATCTATATTTTAAAACATTATTTTTAGTTTTTACAAAACCTGGACATAGTTTGTTCAGAATCAGTAATTGAATGGATTCCAATAATTTTTACACATTTTTTCCCAAACATATTTAAAAAGGTCACAAGTTGGACACCACCGACACTAAGTACAACATAGATCACGGCAGGTCACAGAGGGCATCAGGTGCCAGCAAACAGCTGGGTGCAAGTGCAAAACAACGCCTCAGTCACCTGGATGTCCCGGTGACTATGTATTTTTGCTGACATAACAAGCTTATAACTTTGTGGTTTTTCATGTTACAGTTATGAAATTTTGTGCCCACTTGGTGGTTAAATATGCAAAAAGAAATCCAGCAAGCGAGTCTGAGTGTACGAACAAGCCAGAACAGAGCTCTCTGGCGCAAACGTACAAGGAGACCCGACCCCAGCTAAACTGGGAAGAGGGTTGGACAAAGAAGAGTTATGTTTGTACATATAAATACTAGACACGTGTTTCGTCGCATATATACATAAACTAATGTTGTTTAGACTCTTACTTTAATACTTTTATTACTCAATTTTGAACTCTGAACTTTGTAGGATATTTTGCATTTAATTTTATATCAATGAAAAATCTAAGGCTATCTAACCATAACAAGGTGGTGTGCAAAGTAAATCGATAATATATATTTATTATGCATATTTCTCTCGCTATGAATGTAGCGGGAGGGAGTATTAGACTTACACTGACTAAATCTCAGATCTGTTTCTTCACTTGCCCTTTACGTTCCAGGGCCTCGAAAACTCTTTTGAATAATTCCAGCAGAGATAGGCTCTAGTGGGCCTTATCCGCTTTACTAACATCTCTTTGAGCGTGCGTAGATAACGCAGAATCGACTCGGTCATTATCGGTCAACCGGACGGACGGCGAGCTACCTATTGCTCGCCGTCCGCAAGCCCGCGTTTACCGTAGCTAGGAATCGCTCTGTGACTTTTGATGCCCAAGGCGTTTCCTGCAAAGGCGGCTGGGGTGTGAAGTAGAAATCCATTCAACCAACCATAGTAGCTAATCGCATTTGTTTCCGCCTATGTACCACTACTGTACATGAGGTTTAAATAAATAAATAAAATTTCTGCGATCAGTTTTGTTTGAAACTGGACCTACAGGGTACCTACGCGACCTTTATTCACAGCACATCCTCTCAGACACCCGCCATAAATATTCACCCGAACAAAACCGCACATTTGAATTTCCAAAACAATAGCGTCAAAGTGATTTGTTATCACGTATAGAAACTATACGTCAAAGCAACGAAACTTTACCACTGTCTCCAAAGTTCCAACATTTTCCACTTGTCTTTCGTCCAGAAGGCAGCCACAAATCCGAAGAATTGTGTTTTTCCAATCTTGCTGGGTATTTTTTTACGGAATTGGCTCGGAAAGCAAAAAGAACTATGCGAGTAGGTGCAAAGAATTTTGTTCTATCGTGTGTCATTCGTCTAGGGGGTTTTTAGTTGGTTACTTTCTCAGTTTATGAACTGTTGGACTTTTTTTTCAAAACTATTGCTCCGTCTATAAAAAGATTATGAAACCTTCTTGCTCAACCCTTTATGTTTATTTTGGTTTCAGAATATTATTGTGTAATCATCTTTCAAATGTAATGAACCGATTACCTATTTGGATTATACAATAAAATATGTATCTACGTATGTGATTGAGCGGTTAAAGGAAGAAAGAAATCAACAAAAAAAAAATACGAATTATTTGAAATTTCGAATGGTGCTGTGTTGTGGATTTGACAAGTCGTCGGAACTATAAGTCGGAGCGACTCATCTCTTGCATTAAGGTTTGCACAAAACCTGGTTAATCCTCAGCACAGTTCAACACAATCAAAAAAGTTCAGTTCAGTTTTTTGAGCTACAAACACCAAATTTCACACGATTTCTAAATTTAATTTGCTGTTGCAACATGCACAGATCAGTCATTCAACGCCATTATATAGAATGTCGAGATACACAATGACTTTGAAACATCATTTCATATTCAAATAATACGTAGGTAGCTCATTCCCTTTTGCTCGATAGCAAATATGTGCAGGAAAGGAACGAAATTAGAAATGCGACAAACAGCCGAAAATAATAATCTATTACGCATAGGAACAGCGTAACCATGAATAACGTGACTTGTACTAAACAGAGTAGATATATTGAAACCAGTTTCTAATATTGGTTCTAAAGTCTAAAAACTCTCTGGTCTCTGTGCATAGCTGTTTAATTCTAACAGAAAATTGTTTTAAGTATAATAGGTTCTCGTTACAAACAAACCAAGTAAATTAAATCATGAGAAGCAAAACTCAAGCTCTTATCTTATTTTACAAACAACCATTCAAGATGGATCACAATCATACGCGAACCATAATCCTCTGCCAAACTTGCAATATTTGAACAAAATATATTCCTCTCACACACAGTATACGATTTCAGAAAATAACAATATTCTTAAAGTTGGCGGAAATTCAGTCTCCCAACATAGTCCGTACCAAATCTTGACCTTATTTCATAAAGTATCTCGCCCATGTATTTCAATTCGAGTGACGACGCTACGGATCGAGTATTTGGAAACTTTTCGTACAAAAACGTGGAAGTCGGAATGAAAAGACAGCTTTTAACAGCCGTTGGTCCCAAAACAACTCGATACATCAGCAAAAGTTGAAGATATACGACAGTTACGATAATTATTATTGCTCCCTAAGAAATCTTATCATGAACTGCGCGAACTTTTTATGAGAAGGCCAAAAAAGGCGTACAAATAAAAATAAAACTGGCCTAGCTAAGTGCAAGCTGGACTCACAAACGAAAGGTTTCGTACGTTGAATAGAAACAAAATTAAAGGTCCTTTGAATTTTTTACTTTATTTTAATTTTATTATTTGTTGTAACAGCGGCAATAGAGTCTGTCTAATAAATTAAACGACTTGAGTAATTATTAGGATTTAATGAAATCTGATGTAGTCAACACGGGTTCAATAATCAAGGTTGATTAAGAGATAGAGATCATTGTTTACTAACAGAAGAACCTTCCTTCCTTCCTTTTATGAAAAGTATCAAAAAATAAATGATTAAAATATTATACACAATTCCCAAGTCTGTTGACTTATTAGACAGAATATAGAAATACACATTTTTACACATTCTGTTAAAATGTCAACTCTCATGATTTATTGAATACTGCCGGCTGACAGACCCACAGACGGACAGCGGAGGCTTAGTAATAGGGTTCCATTGGCATCTTTAGGTTACGGAACCCTAAAAAGAGAACACAAACGTGCAACCGGGAAGGAACAAAACAAAACAAAAACAATTTAAGGAAGCGCAGCAACGTCGCATAATTTGTTCTGCACACTTCGTGCAATAGATGTAGTAACTTTAATTTCGGAATAGTTCTCACTCTTGCTTTTGTGTTTTGCTGATGTGAAAAGTTAAAACACCATCACGTTTAATGTCTCTTGCGTGTAATTAAATTTACTCGCGGGTGTGCTTGTTATGTCAAGCCAAAATTGAAGTTCTGTGCCATAAAATTTAAGTGACATTGATATGCAAAGTTCTACACGGCTACTGAATAATGTGCGAGTTATTCAAGAAGTTATGAGGATGTTGGTTTATTCTTGTTAGTGAAGTATTAAGTAGGGTCGTAGAGAAATATTGATAAAAGTTAAATATGTAGAATATGTGTGTTATACGTTGGCTCTGAACTTTTTGTTTATGTGGTGTACATTAAAGAATACAATAATAATATGTCTGTCTCTCCCTGTCAAATCCATCCAAGTGTTGCCTGTAAAATATCGCTTTTAGCGATAAGACCGCTCATTGTGACATTTTAAGTTCCTATTGTAATTTTATTATTAGTTTAATTTATTACTGTTATACATATAATAAAGAGTATCCATCTATCTTCTATCAATATGTTGTCTCTATATAATTCAAAGTGTTGTTGGAAAAAAACTCATTGCTAAGTTTAGCTTGCCTTGTCCATGAACTGTTTGTATAACTAAGTACTATGTTATATTTTTATTGAAAAATAAAGAATTAAAACTAATGCTTTAAATTAGAGAAGCGATCGTGGATTATATTTACACAGAGGATTGCCCCATCTTTCATTAGCTTTTGCTAGCGGTTTTGATCGCGTAAAAAAAGGTACCTCTGAGTAAAGTTTCAGCGTTTTAGAAGTAAGGGTTTGGGCTGGGTGTAGATGAGTACTTTACCTTTGTTTTTTTTTTTTTTATTGATGGGCTCGCGTTTGTCAGTTATTTCACCTGATTGTAAGCAATGATGTGACTAACTCTTGACCAAAAGAACCCTAGGACTATCCCACATTTATTGTACGTTTTTTGTGCACGATGGGTGGTATGTCCACCACGTATCGTTAGCGTAACGGCGTGCTTACATCTAGTGGTCCGATGATAGAACGGCCTTCTTCATTTATGTATACAGATAGGGTAAAAATTTCACAATTTCCTGATTTTCTATATAAGTTATTTATTCAGTTCCACATACATAAAAGGTTAATCCAAAAAAGTTAATCACATAAATACTTTAGTAATGTATGGAACTGGCTTTAACTTTGATAGCACCTTACAAAAAAAAGTGGAACATATTTCTGCTTCAATCTGCACAGTTTGAGGAATTTCACCCCAATCTCATTTGTTACAGTAAGACAGCATTATCCTTCACATTTACCGCTTGTTTCGGTGCTTCATTTGGGAAGAAACATTTCAGAGAAACGTATTGATGTTATGTTATAACAGACGGGCCGTAATGGCTGACCAAACGCCATTCCGAGCTCCCATTCCACTTCAATGTTGTTTTCCTTCAGAAATACTCGAATTTTTTCTACTAGACCAGAAAACATATAAAAAACAAGTGGTCGAACGAACAGTATGTCATATAATTTTGTGGCACCAGTTTATTTGAAAAGTTCTCTTTTTAGTACAGTTTAAGAAATTGGTTAGTTTTAGCGCTCTAGTTTTAATTTTTGAAGCTCTTTGCTAAAGTAACATGTTTTATATCGTTGAAGTTTTTCTAAAGTTACTTGTTTTTGTACGTTCCTTTCTCAATACTGAATACCGGTACGGTTAAAGTTTTAGACCATCGTTTCTTTTACGGGTGCAATTGTTAAAACTTCTTAAATAAAGTAAAAAATCTAGAAACACTACTACTACGTTCTACATATAGAAATATTCGTACGGTAAATAGAGTTACTGTGAAAGAATTTTACAGTTTTCAAAAACTATCACAACCACTAAATAGCATCCTGCATAGAGATGTGCCGTTGCCAGCAATATTGTCGTGAAGTATGAATATTGGTGGGAATATTGCCCGAAGTATGAATATTGGTGGGAATATTGCCTGAAGTATGAATATTGGTGGGAATATTGTCCGAAGTATGAATATTGGTAGCAATATTGCCAGCAATATTCACACATTGCCGGCAACGGCACATCTCTAATCCTGCAACAGTACCATGGACACAATAATACTAGCTGCAGCCAACGGCTTCGCCCGCGTGAAAGTAGTAAATTATCCCCAGAGAACTTACAATAAGGATAATACTGGCCAAGTGCGAGTTGGACTCGCGCACGAAGGGTTCCGTATAGTCCTTAAGAAAATTTGGCAAAAAAATCGTATGTTTTTTGTATGGGAGCCCCTTAAACATTTATTTTATTTTGTTTTTAGTATTTGTTATTATAGCGGCAATAGAAATACATAATTTGTGAAAATTTCAACTGTCTAGCTATCGCAATTCTTGAGATACAGCCTGGTGACAGCGAAGTCTTAATAATAGGGTAACGTTTTAACCATTTGGATACGAAACCCGTACATACCCTTTGGTCTATTCTAGGACATGGTTTATCCAATTTAATCTAAACCCATTTTTTAACCTTTTTATTTAACCGTTCAAGTGAAAAGCAGTAACAAGCATAAAAACACATTAACAAACTCTCGCTTTTATAATAGTAATATGATTACCACCACCAGTACCACTATGGCACCAATATTTCAAAACGATATCATCAAATTTTACTGTATCCACTTACCTAACACATCAACACATCCAATCTGTTTCTTCATAGTGCTCGTATTGATCTGACACATATAGCACCCTCGGTCTTCCACCTTCAATGGCCTGATGTGAAGTTTCCATGCAAACGGAGAGTCGTTGATGACAGCGTACCGGGGACTGTGCGTCACCAGGCGAGTGTGGAGGGTTAATATTGTCTGGTCATCTGCTCGGATCCACGCCACCTGGCAAGGGTAAAGAAAAAAATAGGAATTAAGATGGAGATATGAAAGACTTTCCTTTTTTGTGGATAAAAAAATGGCCTCCAAAAGGACTATTTCATGCTGTTGTCTTCTATATTATGGAGAGTAGGTTTTTTTTTTTGAGGTGCGAACTCATATAGGTAGCTCGCTGTCTGACCGTCCAGTAACTTCCGGCCCGAGCCCAAGTCGTCGACGGCGCACACTGTTCCCGCGCGCCTCAAGGAGTTGTCAACAGCAGCAGGAGCCCGGCCGGGTCGAAGCCTACTGGGGCCAGGGTTATCCGAAAGGCTTGGCCCAGGTACGAAAGGCAAGAAGGAACAGGGTGGGTTTTTTAGTCAGTAAGAGTCTGATGAGTCTATCTCCCACTATCTCCCGTTCCGCCCAAGGACGAGGGATTTTTACCTACCAAAAAAAAAAGGTGTGAAATCAACCAATGAACTTTCCCACTTGAGTGAGCGGGAGGTGTATCAGACTTTCACTGACTACAGCTGTGTCCTTCTGTTGCCTTTGGCGTTCTAGGACCGAGGATTTTCTTTTCAGAAATTCACCGGGGCCCTAGCGCACACCGGCCATACTGGGCCCCTACGGTTCTACATCTTTTTGAGGCGTGTGTGGAACACTACGCGCTATTGACGACTTTGCCTCGGTCCGGACACTTACCGGATGACCGGATGGCGTGCTACCCATTGCTCGTCGTCTGCAAATTCGTGCCTATGGTGAATGGAGTGTAGGTAAGAGTTTAATATTTTTGATTTACTAGCTTGTGCTAGTAACAATGCCAATGAGAAAGTAAATAATTATCCTAAAGGTTTTAAAAAAAACGGTATAAAAAGTATATTAACTGCTATTCCAGCCGGACATGGCCTACCCACACACGCTAAATTTCATTTAAATCTGTTAAACCATTCCAGCGCGAAGGAGTAAGATACATACACAGATGTGCGTGGGTGTACTCATATTAGTATTTAGTAAGCACGACGGCGCTTAATTTGCTTTCAAAACAAAGTAGGTACTGTATGAAAATATAACAACTTTGAAAAACTAAGAAAAGTTTATTTTGCACAACTTCAAGTAGTGTTTGTTCCATCCTACGCCTGGACCACAAAATAGATACACACAGTAGTACAGATGTCAATCTCGTGTATGTACTTCACTTTTTATACCTACGGTAGGCGATCGCACACACGTCAGCGCATTGCTCTGTATGAGCACGACCGGGCGATTGAGCCGGATATCATGTCCGTGAGCAGTGTCTATGTGTGCGTTGCTCGAGCGCGCTTCGTATGTAGATTGTCTTCTGTACCTATATATTTTGTGCCTGGACGCAACGATATCATTTTGTTTTAAGTAAGGATAGAGTTCATTGTCCGACCCTGTGTTTTATAGACCGACTTTGTTCCTAAGTATACAACTAGATCCGCCAGATGATATCTTAATAGACTAATATCATAAAATAAATTTGACTGGCCTGTTGGTCTAATGGTTCGTGGCTCTGACTGCTAGATATCGTTTCCCACCTACGACAAATGTTTGTGTGATGAGCATGATCATTTGTTCTGTGTCTGGGTGTAATAGATCTATAATATGTATTTATTTAGAAATGTATAAGTATATTTATCAGTTGTCAAGTACTCATAACACAAGCTCTGCTTAGCTTGGGACTAGACGGCGTTGTGTGAGAGTTGTGGAATATATTATATATTTATTAGCTTTTGCCCGCGGCTTCGCCCGCGTGGCATTAGGTACTTAAGAAATCGGGATAAAAGGTAGCTTATGTTCTTTTCCATGTTAAAGGCTATATGCGTGCTAAATTTCATCCAAATCCTTTTAGCCGTTTTTTCGTGATTAAGTAACAAACATCCAAACATCCAAACATCCAGACATCCAAACATCCACACTTTCACATTTATAATATTAGTTAGGATTACTAATTCACCCTTTACCTCTAAGTGGATGCCTGCAGAATCGCAGTACCGACTGATTTATAATATTTGCACGAGTCAAATCTTTATTGAACTGAAACCGAATCTATTCACCCGTGACGAGCAAACGTAAGGGTTCAAATGTCGCTTGGGAAATATAAGAATTGACGTTTCTAGTTCACACATGTAGAACCTACGGTTTTAATATATACATCACGAATTATATGTTATCATTATCACCTTAACCACATATTCACTTCTCGCGGACACTGATTTATGGCATGGTTTACAATGAGTGGGATGTGGTCAGCTTCTTCTGTGAAGCAGCAAGCATAGAAGAAGGCTGCAAGAGTGAGGAAACGTACATTGTTATGCCCTAGCCACCGCGACAGGAGACGCCCCAGGCATCAGTTGTCGCAGAACAATCTCCAACCACGGTGGACGTGAGCTTGCCGTCCGCTCGTCCGACAAGGCGTGCTATTCTTTAAGAAAACAGCCTTGAGCGCAGCGCTGGCCGCAACGTCGAACTCCAAATACGTACATAGGATTAACAATCCAATACACATAGACATTGGATTGTTAATTAAATGTACTGCGCTCTCGACTCGTCGCTGCGGCCAGCGCTGCGCTCAAGGCTGTTTTCTTAGAAAATAGCACTGCTGGATCAAGCCCGAGTCATCGATGGCACATGTTTCACGCGCGCCTCTAAGTAATGTCAGCAAACCGTAGGAGCCCAGCATAGACAATACCCGCTAGTGCCTCGGGGAAACTTCCGAAAAAGAAACGCGTGGTCCTAGACCGTAAAGGGCATTTGATGGAACATAGATGCTAGTAAGTAAAAGTTCTGTTACGTTCTCTCGCTCCTCCCTAGGGCGTGAGAAGTCATTAGATGATTCTCCATCTCCCAAAAAACCGACACAAAAATCGATCACTTAGTAAATGAAAATGAAACATCACATGTAGCTATGTAACATTAAAATTGTTTAATTAAATAAACGCTGGAATCGCATTTGCCACAATATCCTAAAAATAAGTGCTTCAATTCTCAAAGAGCTTGGAAACACAACAGCGTTATACACATGTGCGTTATGTAAATAGGCCTTTACATTGTGTGTTCTGTAAGACAAGACCCTAACATAAATATAAAGCAAGTGGGAGTATAATTAAACACACAACGTTACTGTGAAACAATAGCCTCTGCCAGGGGCGCTAAACCATGATCAAAAGAAAACGTGTACTCTAAAGTGGTAGAAGATGGAAATAAAGTGAAATTCATTTAAAAAAAGGTTAGAAATCAAGAGAAATTACAAATGAAATTACGTTAAACACAAACCTAGGGTACAAAGGGAAGATGGCACGAAAAGGGAAATCATTTTACTGCCGCACTCGGTATTTGTTCGGCACATTTTAATCCAATATTATCTGATTTGAACGAGGAAAGTTATGTCGGGCGACCGGCAGCAGGAAAAGATTTTCGTGATAAAAATTTGCTTAGAAATTGAGACCTTACTGTGTTTGTCGTATTTTGGTTTGCTTGCTACTTAATTAGAACTGCCTCAGGTACAAGATGTTTTCTCTTTACAGGTAAGTAAGCAATGGGTAAGTAATTGGAAATACATAATCTTCATCTCTAATTTTATTAATGCCAAGGAAAATAAAATTGTTTGAGCCAATGCCTATCAAGGTAGCGACATTCGTTTAAGAGTTATTGCGGCCTAACAGATGGGTTTTAAACAATGAGATGAAATTACACCTAAAAAAATATAATAAACATTTTTCTAGTATTCCGGTAATTATATGTTTAGTGGTATTAAATTCCGGGCACTTCAAACTGTCACCGGAAATATTGCAGACTACATAATGATTGCAATCAATTTTTATTACATTACAATTTTTCGATATATTATGAAAAAAATCGTTTTGTATATGATAATCACATCCAAAATTAGTTCTAACATAGTTCCATGACTTAATTAGAAAAAAATAGTTTACAATTTCTCGCGATATTTTAAAAACTTGCGTCGTTTGCAATTTTCCGGCGACATATTTTCGTAATCAAACAAAATTACAGGGTCAACTTACGTCACATCTATTAATACCACCATTTTTCTTTGACAGCCCTGTATAAGGAAGCTTATTATAATAAATCTGGATTAGGCATTAGGCATCATTTTAATAATATTCTAATCTCTTTAGAACTCAATCCTCTTGGAGTTTAAGAAGACATAAATATTTTTTTTATTACTTATGCGATTGAACGTGAAAAGTTAGGAATATATTTAAATTACTTCAGACCATGGATTGTATTGGATGGATTAAGAAAAAGTCATTTATTGATTCCGTAAGTGACATAGAAGAATAGACTTAAGTATTCCAAATTTTATTTGTTTGTTCTTCAAAAAGCAAGCATAGTACTTACGCAGTGATTTAGTGATGCCATTGTGATTTGTAGAAGTTAAATATATTAGGTACTTTAGAATTCACGACTACGAATTTTTTTGAAAGAGTTACTTTGGCTTTGGAACGTAAGGAGTTACTGAAGGAACACTAGTGGTTTTATTCAATAAAAGTCTAACGCTCGGTCTTGCCTCCCGGAACAGGAAAAGTTATCCGATTATTTCTTATCTTCAATAAAAAAACACAGGGACTTTAAAACTATATTAAAAGTCTAATAGTTTGAGTTGATATTTAGACATGTATTGTTCTCATTTTAATTAAAAGTATTTTTTACAAATTTATTTTCTTGTAAATTTAGTATATTTATGTTTGTACCAAATTAACATTTAATTTATTTTTTTAATTTTGTTGAATATTGAATATAACCACGGTATTTAATATAGGTACCTGTTATTCGAGAGGAATTGCTCTGATAACTAAAATACAGGATTTGCTTAGTTTAGTTACATATGCTGCTACAATTTTTCCTTTAGGTAATTATTTACCGCACCATATGTATGTAAATTGCTGTACTTTTTGCCAAAAATTAAAAATAAACATTATTACAGTAATATTTAGTTGATTTATAACTTCTTTTATTATCATATCGATATTTTTATGGGCATACACCCTCAAAGCTTCCATTCGGAAAATGTATACTGTATTTTCACAATTCGCTCATGATTGCGAAAGTGCCTTCGGCTGAATATTCAATACGTAAATTCGCATAATCTCGCGAGCCCCTTTTTTCGCTATGTGATTTATTATTTCCTATAGATAGGCATTTGTTATTTTTATTAGCTAAACCAGTATAAGAATTTGTTTGCATTATATTTTTATGTATTATGCCATTTTGAATAAAGTTATTGACCTGACCTTGATTTGTTTTATTGATTTTTATTAAATTATCAACACCAAAATTTGAATACGTTTGAATAATCTACACTAATATAACAATGCGGCAAAGTTTGTTTTTTTTTGTTTGTAGGCGGTAATCTCTGGAAGTACTGCTCCGATTGCAATTTTTTTCTCTCCAATAAAAAGCTGCTTCATTCCTGAGTAACATAGGCTATATTTTATGTATGCGGGCGAAGCTGTGGGAAAAAGCTAGTAGTACATAAAATACTAATATTTTTCATAATTTTAAGCGAATACTCGCCAAGATTGAACACTGGCAACTTAAAATAATTGCTCTAAACAAAATGTCTAGAAATCTCAGAAATTTTAACTTTCAGAAAATATTATTACAATGCTGGTGAAGCCACAGCTATTAGTGTTCGATATTTTAAGTAAATACTCATAAATTAAGTTGTGGAATCATTTTTGCCCGAAGGAAATTTCCGATACAGCTATTCACAATATGGGTAAGTTTATTTATATAAATTCTTCAAAAGTCTGGAAACTTATTTAATTTTAGTGTTTCTCAACTAAAGGGTTCTATGGAAACTTTTACGGTACCTATCTACATGTTACACAGTCATCTTGACTGTAAATCAATGTTTTAACCTTTCGTAAGCCGTAATTAGAGACACAATTAAAAAGTTATTGTGTCTCGCGTGGATCCACGTTTCGGACACACAAAGGGTTAATGAAAATATTTTTTTCATAGCAGGCTTTTATAGCGGTATAATAATACCTATATAATTAATACTCATCAAGACGAATCATATGAGCCCAAACTCGATGGGGTTGTGTCGTTTAACTACCGAGCTCCTAAGGCCACCTTCTGGTTCCATCATCAGATCAGCTCCATGTCATCATAATATTGCATTGTCACGCAATTTACACATGTATACAAAATTTCAGCTCCATCGGTAACCGGAAAGTGGATCAAATTTAACTTGCAAGATTTGATGACAGACAAACATCGGGACAGGTGAAACTAAATAAAAGCTTGTAATAATAAAAAATATTTTTTTCATAGCAAGCTTTTACAGCTCGGTATACTTATATAATTAATGCTCGTCAAGACGAATCATACGAGTCCAAACTCGATGGGATTGTGTCGTTTAACTACCAAGTTCCTATAGCCACCTTCCAGTTGCATCATCAGAGCAGCTCCTAAATGATTTTGCATTGTCATCTGATTTACATATGCATGCAAAATTTCAGCTCAACCGGTAACCGGGAAGTGGGTTAAATTTAATTTGCAAGATTTGATGACAGACAAACAACGGGACAGGTGAAACTAAATAAGAATTGAAGAAGAAGAAGAATTGAGAAAAAATGGTATCTAAAATGGCAGCCGTTCAAATAATCATGTAGGCTCTAAGAAAAGTGACATTTCACCAGCAATAATGGTACTTAAAGTTGTTAAAAAATATTTTTTTTCATGTTCATGGTTTATAATAACGATAATAAAATATATTATCAACGTAATAGTATAAAATAATTGCCCCTGGATCACGGCTAAAGCTAGATTTTTGGAAACACCATATACATACACCATTTGTACCTATTATGAAAACTGCTTATTATTAGAACGAAGTTCTTTCTTCTACTTCAGCAAATTTTTTTTGCGATTTTTATTTTACAAAAAAAGCTCAAATTACGTATTTATAAAATAGTTGAAATTCTTAATTTTTTACGCTCTTTATAAATCGTATTTATCAGGATTACGTGTTAAGTCAAACAAGATTACCTACTCTGTGCTGATTCTTAAAAAAAAAAAGTAAATATAGGGACCTAAGTTTTAAAATAAAATACACGTTTAAGGCTGTACACTACCTCAAAACTGCTTTACCGTTCGCGTTAGAACCTGCATATCATAAATAATATTGAATCAATCGTGTTGAAAAAAATATATAGTATAGTTGAGCATATACTCTGAGTCCCATATGTTGTGAAAACACGATTACTAAAAAAAATCTCGATACAAAAAAATCACAAACTTCCCTCTTAATTTTGTTAATAAACCGCAGTACTCGGTTAATACTTAACGTATTGTAATGAAATTTTTTATACAAATCTAAACTAATATAATACGTGTACTATATGTTTTCAATTTAAAATAATGTTACTTTTTATTTTGTTAGAAATTTAATACCGAAATATTGCGTGGAAAACTATGCGTCCGCGACGGCCGCTGCACTGATGCAGTCGCGCTCCGGCGCTCAGACGGGGAGCTTGTGTCGCGTCGCGTCGTCACGCGCTCTTACGTATTATTAGTATATTGTTTTATTTCTGAAATGGGTAATGACCGGAATACAAAAAAAAAAGAAGTTGGAGAAAAGAAAATGCTAAAAACATGAATAAAATATGGAAGTAAGTGCCTATCTTTCAGATCCTAATAAGTCATAAATATTACCTTATCAACTACATAATATTTAGTCTAATTATGTTTTTTCGACACGAAAATTCTTAGTTTGTATCTAAATTGGTAGGAAATTAGCTAACTATTTACCTTCTTTACAATAAAAAGTAAATCAGATAGGTAAACCGTAATATAAATCTTATAATAGTTACCTAAATACGTTTTGCATTTTCAGAGATAAGAAAATATTACCCAATAGTAACTGCAATATCTTTATTACGGAAGAACTTTATTAGGAGAACGTATCGGAGACGGAGCCGTGCCCGTGATTATCACTTAGTATATTTTTTCACAAATTAGATCATTTATATTTTTGTTCTTTGGTACCTCGTAGGTGGGTACTGGGTACGTCTATATTGAATTGCTAGAATAAATATTGTATTGTAATTTTTTATTACTATTTATTTATTATCATCTTGTCGATTGCATAGAATTACGTAGGTGCAACTACACAGCTACCGTATCTAAATATTAGGGTAGCAGTCCCAGTTGTTTCCACGATCACAATTATTTTTGTAGTACCTACCTACTGAACAAGGTAGGTAAGTAAACCTATATTTTGTTACAGAATGCAAATACCAACGGAGCATACGGAACCTAGTAGTTGTAGAAATGCAAACGAATATCGTTTTATGACGTTACAAACTGTAGAAATGTAAGTTTATCTCTCTCTAAAATATTTTTGAATTACATTTATTTGAATTTCCTAATTATGCCAGGAACGAGCTATGTTTACATATTATTGCAAACGTATTGTTACAGGATACCAATGGAACACATGTGTGTAGTACTCCTAAAAATGAAAACAATCTTGATGGTACAAAAGCTGTAGAATTGTGAGTTACTCACCCACATTTTTATAAGATTTGTCTTACATTCAGTCAAAAAAGTACACACAAAGACCCAAGATATCTGACCCACGTGACAGCAGAAGGTAATATAAGACATCCTAAAAGTTAGACGAATTTAAACCTTCTGCAATTAGCAGAAGATACATGATAATCAATTCGGTGCATAATAATTTAAACGAATATAACGAGAGGTAGGTAGTCAAATATTATACTGTCTATAGAATACTGTCACGTCAATTTGATCTTTAAGAGGTAACGTTAAGGTTGGTAAACTTTGAATACGGTTTTGTCTCATAATCCACTTGTTAATTTCAACAAAATATCATAAGTCAAATTAGTCTAATGGTCATAACAGTAGACTTACATTGACATGGTCGTAAGTTCAAATCCGTCGTGCTTCTTTTAGTAGTTTTGTGTTTACAATATTGGATTATGATTTTTGAAATCAAATTATAATTTATATTAAGTTAAATAAATAAATTTAAATTAACTTTTCAAACACAAAAGCAACATGAATAAAAAACAAAAATGGTTAGGATAGGTAACGGTTTATTCAAGTAATATTTACAATTTACATAAAAAAATATTTACTCGTCTAATAGACATAATTTAAATAACTATATATAAAGGTAAAACATATAACAGAAGTTACAATATTAAACTGCTTTTGATATGGTAGAAATATTTGTAACACAGTTTTGAGCAGGAAAAAAACTATTTATTTCAATACATAGTGCTAATGAAATACTAATTTTATTTTAAAAGAAGAGTTTAATGCTGTGAATCAACATGTTACATGATTAGAAATATATAATATTTCTATTTTATAACAATAGCATCACTGCATTAACTGTCCTATCTGCTCAAAAAATCAAAGTGAAAATACCACTAAATATTTTGACATTTTAACTACATGACAGGTTTTATGTAGCATTTTAAGTTTGATTATGAAAGAAATAAAGATCAGTTAATTTATTTTAAAAACACTTCCTAACAAATTAAGATTACTATGATTTATTTAACCAATACACTACACATAAGCACTGACAAGAAGGTATTGTGGCAGCTTACAAGAAGTAAATAATTATCCATTGTTGCTTACACGCACTGATGGCATTACGTCACGTAATATTTATTACTGAATGGACCAATTTCTACAAGATAACCAGGTTCCACAGAAGACATTCAACACAAGTAACCCAGAGTTATACCCGCCACTTCCATACGGCAGTATAATAACATGTTTTTTTCACAGATAGAAATCCAGATATTCTTGGGGAAAATGGACTTGACAGATGACCAGCAGTTATTTCAATTTTACGTCCTGACTTGTATTGTTTGTTATAGTTTTAAACCACAATCTGACTGTATTTCTCTGAAACAAAGAAACGTAGTATAATTAAAAAGATGTTTGATTACGTCACAGCATAAAAATGTGTAAGTTTAAAAAAGAAGTATAAATTAAATGGAAAAAAGACACTTACCTACTGCTATATTAAGACGTCTCCTATCAATCTCTCCGAAAACCAACATTCTCCTCATGTAAATAGATTATTTTGTATTTTAGAACTAGGTATATACAAATATTCTAAATAAAGATATTGTTTTACGCAATTTAGTAAGGCAACGTAAAAATTGTTTGCACGACGTCACTGCTATTGAGCGTCGACTGGTTTTTGCTTTACTAAAACGGTTCATTTTTAGTCCTCTACCCTTAATCTAAGTAACATTTGAATACCAGTTTTATAATGAATACGCATATTTATCTTGACTACCCGCTTATTACAAGTCAGGCCAAATTATTCCAAATATGTTCGAAGAATATTTAGTTCGTTGATTGTTACTTAAAATAATAAAAAAGTTCTGAATTGAAAGCAAAACAATATACAGGGTATGAGAATTGAACTCGTGCCTTATTGCGTCAAAGTCTTTACACAGATCAATAAGCCATACTATCTTGTTTAAGAATACCAAAATAAGCTATCATTAGTCACTACATTTTAAAATACCAATAATAAACTTTAAGTCTAAGGGCATAAGAATCAAAATTGCTTAATAAGTAGTTATTTATACCATTATTATATCCCTTTATAAATGTTTATACATGTGTTTGTTTGATTATAATATTAAATAACTGTTTTTTTAATTTTTGACGTTGACCATTTACTTACTTTATATATATATATTTTAAATATAGTGAAATAATAAACATTTTATTTACTTGCAATATTTTGTTTCATTTCTATACAAACTCCATTTCTCGACTTTTGTCGTTAAAGAAAAGTAAAAAAATATAGGTAACTAAAACACAAAAGATGGAAAACAAAAAGTTAGGCGTTTAAACTGAGATTTGAACCAGCTCCACCTGCGTGCCAAGCCGCTGATATTGCCACTGGACTAAATGTATTCTTATAGACGGTATCGAAATTCAACGTTACTTGTAATGCTGGACGCAATATTATGGCCGATTTACAAGCAGTTGATAAGACTCATGGAATTAGCTAAGTTAACTTTTGTCACTGACGTGCCATTTTATTTTATCAATCTACCCTCACACTAGGATAGCAAGATTTATCGAAATGCTGGCACAAAGGATTTTCATCTTTAAAAACAGCTAAATAATGATCAAAATAGCTTATCAAAATAGTGGGTCAGCCGACTTAGGGCACCTATAGTACCAGGAATGGATGATTTGTTTATGGTTCCAAATGCAAATTTTAGATTTTTTTGTTGTTGCTAGATTGGCACAACTGTTTTCCATTTTGGCGCGGAGTTTGAGTTGCATCTATTATATAAATTAAATAATAGATGCAACTCAAACAGTGCTGTTTTTAGTTATATCATGTCTAGTGTGTATTGCGAATTTAATTTAATTAATTCATTTTGCATCGCCAATGGAATTTCGTGTTCGTAGTCACTGAAAATGTTACAGAAGGCTTACGGTGAATCGACTTTATCAAACACACGTGCTTATGAGTGGTACAAAGCATTCAAAAGCGGTCGAGATGTGATGGAAGATTTGCCTTGCTCTGGTAGGCCATCAACCTCTGCAACTGAAGTTAACATCGCAAAAGTGAAGGAAATAGTGACTGAAAATCCTCATTCAAGTTTGAGAGAGATAGCCGCCGAACTTTCTGTATCTCACGAGTCGATCCGTACCATTTTAATTAATAATTTGGGTATTAAAAAAAGTTGCCGCTCGGCTAGTCCCAAAAGACCTGAATTTTCTCTAAAAACTCAATCGCATGAGAGTCGCTGAGGACATGCTAGAACGAGTCAATTCCGACCTAACACTCATGAAACGCATTGTTACTGGCGACGAGACGTGGGTTTACGAGTTTGACATGCAAACAAGTCAACAAGCGAGAGTGGCGCCTTCCAACTGAATCAAAACCGAAAAAACCACGCCATAGTCAATCAAAAGTCAAAGTCATGTTAACTGTTTTCTTTGACTATCGCGATGTTGTGCACTCGGAATTCTTACCAAAAGGTCAAACGGTAAATAAAGAATATTATTTGACCGTTATGCGGCATTTAAGACAGCAAATTCGACGAAAAAGGTCAGATTTGTGGAAAGAAACTTCTTGTATTTTGCACTACGATAATGCGCCTTCGCACAAGGCCTTCATTGTGAACGAATTTTTGACCAAACACTCAACAAATACTATCGAGCAGCCACAATATTCGCCAGATATGGCTCCAGCCGACTTCTATCTTTTTCCTAAACTCAAATTACCACTTCGTGGCACCCGTTTTCAATCTGTAGAAGACATAAAGGAGAATTCGCGGCGAGAACTGAACTCAATTTCGGAAACAGCGTTTAAAAAATGTTTTGATGATTGGATTATTCGTTGGCGTAAGTGTATCGTTTCATACTTCGAAGGTGTTAAAATAAATTTGGATGAATAACAAAAATTGTGTGTATTATTGATCTTTTCTCGGTATTTTTTTGACAGAGTAGTAAAACCACTATTGTATTGTGTCCAACCTGTAAAGATGGTGTGTGTTTTTTAAGAAAATAAAATAAAAAAACATACATACATACATACATACATAAAAATAAAATTGGAGTGTCTGTTTGTAATATTGAAATAACCGCTTTTGACTACATGCATATGAATATATATACGGTACATACACCAAAATAACATTTTTAGGGTTCCGTAGTCAACTAGGAACCCTTATAGTTTCGCCATGTCTGTCTGTCCGTCTGTCCGTCCTCGCTTAATCTCTGTGACCGTTAGCACTAGAAGGCTGAAATTTGGTACCAATATGTATATCAATCACGCCGACAAAGTGGTAAAATAAAAATTGGAAAAAAATATTTTATTAGGGTAGCCCCCCTATATGTAAAGTGGGAAGTGATTTTTTTTTTTAATTTCAACCCTGACGTGTGATATATTGTTGGATAGGTATTTAAAAATGAATAGGGGTTTACTAAAATCATTTTTTGATAATGTCAATAATTTCGGAAATAATCGCTCCAAAAGTAAAAAACAATGTCCCCCCCCCCCTCTAACTTTTGAAACATAAGTTTAGAAAACATGAAAAAAATCTGAAAAGTAGAACTTTATAAGGACTTTCTTGGAAAATTATTTTGAACTTGATGGAAAGAACAGTTTTTGTACAAAAAAGACAAAAAGGTTGTACAAAATAATTTCTGGACTAAGTTTTTCACGCTCGAACGGCTGAACGAATTTTAATGAAACTTGGAGTACGGGTAGACTATGTCCTGGAATAGCACATAGGGTACTTTATCCCAAAGGTATTTTTCCTTAGGGTAATTTTCTATTTTCACGCGAAACCACTGGTACAAGTTAGCTTTGTATATTTACTTATTTTTTCCTTTTCAGATTTCCAGAAACATTACCTAGTGACCCTGAGATTATGTCCTTGATAAAAATGCTTGGCTAAATGCCGGTCCTGCTCCACAGCCACAGCCACTTTTGCTTACAAATTAGTTTTATTTTTTATTTTTATTTGTTTGTATTTATAAATATTGGAAGAGATACTATTCCCCTTTTTCTATTTTTGTTTTCGAAGTGTTTCTTTTTTAAATATTTTTTTAATATTTTTTTTTTAATTACTTTTATTTCTTAAATTATATATTATTATTACTTATCTACATTGTGTTCACATATTAGAAGCAACAAGAAATATGGAACTCATGATATGATTTAAAAAAAAAGATTGTCCATTGAGTTTCTTGCACGTTCTTTCTCCATAGAGATCTACGCTTTGGAACGTGCAATTTAGCTTCACTTTTTTTTGTTTTTGAAAATTCAAAAGTGCCTGTACGAGTAATTGGTCTATTTGAAATAAACGTTTTTTGATTTTTGATTATAATTATTATATCAATAATCTCTAATTTTATTTCCATACCCATGCCTATATGGATAGTAAATGTGTGTTTTACCCTACCGTACGCTCGAAAAGACGCGCTACGCGACACCGCGCCGCCGCCGATGTGACTCGGCCGCGCTATGTAAGTACCTACTTCGTGCGAGCGAGATAGTTGCGACTGTAGCTACGGGCCGGTTGAACGAAATTTTTGATTTGAGCTGGAGTAGTGTGGGCTCTTAATAGAAAAAAATCACACTATTATTAAAAACCCGAAAGTTTTTTTTTGTATGAATGTTTATCTGTGTGACCAGATGTGTTTATGTTTATTTGATTTGGATGCAACTTGGCATCAGGGTAGATCATATCAAGGGTTATAGGACATAGGGTACCTTTCAACCGACTAGCGAGTTAGGGATGATTTTCAACTTTTCCAACACCAGCTAATCTAACACAAATTGTACCGCCATCGGTCATTATAAATAAATAACTACCTATTGTAGTAATTTGGTATTTGTCTGCGAAATACAAACTTTCTGGATTGGTTGATATTTTGATAGTTTTGGTTTATTCGACGGTTGTGGTTTAGTTTTGGTTCGGTTTAAACGATACGATTTTACTTTGGTTATGATTTTCTGGTTTAGATAACTAAATATATTTATAAGTTAGAAATCTAAGTTCATTTAATCTAAAAGATGGATTGAATAGTTTTGGTATGGTTTGAGTTAAGCGATCGGCGACCGTATACGCACTGACTTTTTAATAGTTACTTTTGTAGGTTTTATAAAAATGCACGACAGCAAAAGTGCTTGCTCCTAACAAATAATGATGATCTTATTGTTAACATAATTGAATGATCTTACAATTGTTAAATTCTACACACATCAATAATTACAGTTTGTTAATAGACATTGTTCGTATCGACAATAGTATCGTGTCATTTGACTAATTAATAGTTTGCAGCACATATTGTTCCACTAATTACTTATAATAATTAATTACCATGTCTCAGCATTCAAAGGTATTGTTGAGACATGACTACTGTGATATGATGGATATCAGGCTAACGTAGCAATTAGTCTATCATACCTGTTATTTGAGCAGTTGTAGCTCAGTGGTAAACGACCCCAATTTACGATTATACAACATTTTTTATAGTTTAAGTGAAACCTGAATATACGAGTAGTTTTTTCAGAATCAGTAACTGAATCGATTCTAATAATTATAATTTTTACACCACGTTATATTTTTTCCCAAAAAATATTTTCAAAATGTCACAAGTTAGACATCACCGACACTAAGTATAACACAAGTTACGGCAGGCTATAACAGGCATGAGGCGCCAGCGCACATCTGGATGCAAAACAAATTCTCAGTCGCTGGGATGTCCCGGTGATCATGTATTTGTGCGGACAACCAAATATCATAACAAGCTTATAACTTGGTGATTTTTCATGATACAGTTATGATATTTTGTACATAGATTATTTCCATACAAATACTAGACACCTGTATCGGGTTTCACATAAAACTAATAGTGTATACCATGCTCAAGATCGGGTTAATTCGGTCTTACCATTAATTTGTAAATTAAATCAAACTAGAATTCCTTACAAAGACTGTAATCGACTTGTGTATAAATTCTCGGAATGTGAAGAACCCAACTTAGTTTGAAAAGTCTTATTGGTTAGATTTGGTTAGAACTGCGAACCCCTGCCAAGCGAACCGGCCGACCGTGGAGCGAAGTGCCACAACCAAATTCTGCCGTGTTCAACTTACTAAGATAAATGATGTTTTACAAAGTTTTGACAAGATACTATTACTGGCCGATTAGTTTTCGTTTTTACTCAAAATCTTTTAGTATTTTTTTTTTGTTTGGAACGTTAATTTGAAAAAAATTGACGTCGTTTAGTGGAACATAATTTATTAATCGGCTGTTCGATTCGAGAAAAAATTCTCGCCGTGACAACTAAGGTGAAGAAAGCTATCATTCAAGATTGACAAATTTAACCCGTCGTGTGTCCGGAACGTGGATCCACGCGAGACACAATAACTTTTTAATTGTGTCTCTAATTACGGTATACGAAAGGTTAAATTACCTAAAAACTTAATCTCGTAGGTAATTCGAGATTTCGAATGTAAACAATGTTTGTGCAAAATTTGAATAAGGTGTTGCCAATTAAAAAAAAAACTTTTGTCCGTGCATTTTGTAACTACTAAATAAGTCTTGTTAATATTGTACGCGCATTTTAATGCATAAAACTAAATATTGTACACCGTTTTTAGCTTTATGGTGTCTAAAATACTCGTATGTTATGATTTAATAGTCTAAGACACTTTGATTATGATAATTTTAATTCTTTCTTTTAGAACGAACGTACCTATTTCTATTTTTAAATTTAATATTAACTACTACCAGTGGGCTTTGTCAAGAGGGCTGATTCGATACATTTACTGCGAACTGTAGCATTAACATTGGAATGTATTCTCAAATTATTGAATTTAGTCAAATTAGTGTATTTGAAATATCGAATAAGAATTAATTAAAGCACATATACGTTTGGTCTCGGTTGTCATTTGTATATCTTTGACAGTAACGTCCTTATAGGTCAGACATCAGAAAGTCTGACCATCACTCATCATCTATTCAAGGAGTATCGTGTTGCTGAGTAACTGAGTTGGGGAGGTCTGAGAAGCAATCGCCCTATGGGTGCCACTACGAGTGTTCAGCCGCATCTAGCTAACTAGAAGTGGCAGTCAAAACTGGAAGCTGACCCCAGGCTAGGTAGAAAAAGCTAGGGAGATGATGATAAGGCTTCAGCAGGGTCGAAGCCTACTGGGGCCAAGGGTTTGTTTCTGAAAGTAAAACTCAGCCCTGGTATGAAAGGCAACTAAAGAACAGGAGTGAGTTTTTACATCTCACACTCCGCCCAAGAGCTGCAGATGTCATTGCATGATTTTCCCACCGAAAAAAAAAGTGAGACGTTGAAGAGCTTTAGGATTTCAAAGAATTTACTGATTGATACAAGATATTGATAATATCAATATAACAGGAAGTGGAAATTCTTTTCCAAGCAAAAAACTTATTTTAGACAAGTAAAATACACAGGTATAATATTTATTATTTATCAGAAGTAAGTTATTTACTTCAAGTTAGAGTGAAATGGGTACGTAAACATATAAATCATATTTCTGTGTTGCTTCAGCTATTTTCTGATACGCAGCCATTTACATAAGTAAACAAGTATATGTTTTGCTGTTTGTGTTACCTGAAAAAGTACCCTATATAAGGTAACTCGATAAAGTGCCGTTGGATGTTTCAATAAAAGTTAATTTCGTTATTGCACCTGTTATAAATGAGCATAGGCCAATCATCATTACCCCTTTTATTTTTGAGGTGGGAAATCGTCAAATATGTTCTCCCGTTCTGGGTGGAGCGAGACGGCTTGTCGGACTTTTACTGACTAAAATCTATCCGTAATTCCTCGTTCCCTTAGTAGCCTTCCGTTCCAAAGCCACGGTAGCTTTTTCGAATGATCCCAGAGAAAACTCTCTATGTTTTAAGGAGGTTTTTTGTAAGTCATCATCATCATCATCAGCCTTTTTAATGTTCCCACTGCTGGGACTCAGGCCTCCTCTCTAGGAGAGTGAATGGGCCGTAATCCACCACGCGGGCCCAGTGCGGGTTGATGAATGTCACATGTCTTCGAATTTTTGGTTGTAGGACATGCCGGTTTCCTCACGATGTATTCCTTCACCGTTTTGAGAGCAGTGGCAATGGAATAAATTACACAAAGTAATGCGTCTGACAGGGTTTGAACCCGCGATCTACAACCCGTAAGTCGGATCCATTACTCTCTGTAAGTCTTAAGCTGGAACTTTTAGTGTGAAACCCATCCGTGTGCCTTCGTTCCTTTAATTGCAGCTTGCGTAGAAAATTCCGTGTGAGAAGGAATGTTATGTATAAGACTTTTTTTTTAGCCTATTGTGTGTCCCACTGTTGGGCAAAGGCCTCCTCTTTCTCCTTCCAACCTTCTCTGTCTAGGGCGATCTCTGACTATGTTTTCCTCGCGAAGATGATCAGATCGTCACACCGCCTTTGCCGCGGACGACCTCGACAGCGTCGACTTCCTTCAGCCGTCCAATAAAACCTTAGTCATCACAAATTACAAGCTAAATTACGATTAGCTACGTACAGTTACTTAGTTTTGTGGATTTGTCTGAACAGTATCAATTGTAGATTTTAGAGTTTATAAACATGAACACTTTTGTATACTGTCACGAAGCCGACCAATTAGAAATATGAAACTAATCGCAAAACCATTGCGTGGATCTCTATGGACAACACATTGCAAATAAATTTCCTGGATATCTTTTTAAACGTAAGTGTTTTTTTGTTGCATTTATTTTAAGAAAATGTAAACGAAAAAAAAAAACAATTCAAAATACAGAAATGAAAACAAGACACTGGCAGTTAAAAAGTGAGCAGTCTCAACTGACGGCGCCCGTTCATGGATAATAATCTGACTTTTTTTTTGCAGGAGGTATTCTCTCATAGTATTATCCTGACCACGACATTGACCTTGATAGAATGTATCTGAACCATGTCACTAAATGATAAGGCTACTTAATAATAAGTAGGTACCGGATAAAATCACGGTTACTATGATGAAGATGCGGGAACAAAGCAATGGGTAAACGTTTTATTTTTAATTATACTGCTAGACAACTATATACATAATTTATACAGGGTATTTTTTTTCATTTAATGATGATCTTGCCTGTATCACCATTAACCATTCAATATCCATAGAGAATATACATTTATAGAGAATAACTGAAACATTTGCTTATTTTCGATATTTACAAACTACTTTATTGAAGAACTTCTTATTTACGTTCTTAGATAAATGCCCTATTAAAAAACGCTCAATATTTTACAATCTATGCAGAAGCCGGCGTTCGCTCGGTGTTTAACCGAAATGGTGCGAAATCACGCGCGAAGCTGGCGTTCGCTTGGGGTTTGAGTAATTCCGATTGACTTGACTCTAAAATGTGTTTAGAGGTAAGTGGATTATATAGTAAAGTCTCATATACCTCCGTTGAAAAGGGAGGGACGCGATGCAGAATTAGTTCTTATGTGACACCATATATGCCGCTACATGTGAATTGATGCTTTCAGCATTTGTGCACGTGATTGGCTAAGTCACTGTTTCGTACCTGACTCGACCGACCGTAGATATCTGTTGCTGTTGACAAACTGGGCCACCCGTAGCCGGCACATGTTTAGAATTCATTACGAACATTTCTCGGATCTTCAGTTTATTCTAGTGCATGCTGCAAGGGTATTCTCAACTGTTTTATGTTCTGTTTGTTAGATTGAAAGAATAGAACATACGTTAAGTGCATTGTTTGGTGTAGTTTTAATAATTAAAAAATAATAACACCAAAAATCTCTTAATATAATTTAATAACTAAAATATAAATACACCAACGAACGCTTTTTAAAATACTATAAAGCCGAAGACTTTGTTTGAATGTTTGTATGAACGCGCTTTTTTTATAAACTATTGGTTCGAAAATGAAAAAATCTATTAGTAGTGATATAGGATAACCCATAATCAAAGACATTATTTTATGGACTATATTATATCATACTAGGATCTACGGAGGCGGATGCGAAACCAAATAAAACAAGTAACACAAAAAAATACAATAAATAATGTACTAACTATCTTTGTCATTCTTTGAAGTATCTACTACTGTCACTATGAAAATTACCGAATGAAAATAAAAAACCAAGCCTGAGTCGATGGCGCGTCATGTACCACACGTGCTTCAAAGAGATGTCAGCTAAACGGACGAGGTCCACTAAGGCCTCGTCTATTTTGTTGACATACCTGGCATTACTGCGAAATTGTTCGAAAGAATTTACTGTGGCCCTAGAACGCAAAGCGCAACTTAAGGAACACAGATGAGTTTTAATCAGTAAAAGTCTGATACTCCCTCTCGCTTTATCCAGAGCAGTAAGATAAGATTTTCTATCAAGAAAAAAATATAATGTAGATATCTAATATATGAAATGTCAGAGAACCGCCCGCTATTGATCTGGTGATCTAAAATTGCGCAAAACCTCAAGTTAGCCAAATTGCTAAAGCAAACAGCTTAAGATAGAATATCCTGGCGCCAAAATCCGATCCCAAATAACGAAAATATCGTTTTCGTAACTTGGATAAAATTTTCTGTGATTATAGTATTTGGCAACCTATTAATTAACACACTCAGTGCGGAACGAGATCGGATACGCTTTGTATGTGTCTCCATTGCAGTACAGCTAAGAAAAACAGTCTTCCCTCCTGCCGTAAAGAGGAAGTAATTTTAATTTGTTTTAGTTTAGGAAAGTGATGATTTAAACAGAAGTAGTCAAGTTATGAATTTACTTTAATACGGGGTTACTTT
The DNA here is from genome assembly GCA_910589285.2 of Mythimna ferrago. Taxonomy (NCBI): domain Eukaryota; kingdom Metazoa; phylum Arthropoda; class Insecta; order Lepidoptera; family Noctuidae; genus Mythimna; species Mythimna ferrago. The sequence goes on along the minus strand of OU342689.1, from coordinate 16,176,339 downwards.
AACCTCGTACCACACTTAACCAAAAAAGTTATTAGTTTCTTAAACCGGTCTCATAAGCCCCTTACCGCCATAATGGTAGTTTTCAAGCGAGGTCTTAAACACCCCATACCGCAGGAATGAAAATGAATGTCGCCGTCAACGTATTAATATAGGGACACGTTAAAAATGCAGTTTTTTTTAGAATATACCACTATGGAAAAGGCTAGCGAATATTGTCCTTTATAAAAATAGAACATTACAAAATTAGAGGGCACGGCGTCCCATGTATATCTATCACAAGTAATACTTTTTATATTAAATTAGATTGTTTAGTCCGATTGTCAAGTCAATCTAGGTCATAAAGGTCCCTTAAGTGCGGACTGAATAAATTAACCGACTCGGTATTACACGGATCTCACAACTTTTTACTGAGTTGCGGGCCTTGGTTTTTTTGAGTTATATTTTTGATGGCATTAACATTTTTGTATACACCGTAACAGAAAACAAACTTAAAACTCTAACTCAATCAAGAGATAATTCCTTAAAATCTAAGTTCTAAACAGTTAATCGACTATCCATGTTCCAAAATAATCCTCTTGAAAGTTCATAAGTCAACGGGGAATCAATAAGTCCGCATATTCTGAGGTAGCTGCTGGTGAGATCAGCCTTTTTCCTTCACAAAGAGATTGTCGGCGTTTGCAATTTCTCTCACAAGCTAGCTAACAGTCGACTCATCATGGTTTAAATCCGTGGCTACGTGAAACTTTTTTAGGTACAAAGTGAGTTGATATTTTATATTGTGCAAGTGGCTTTTTGAGTGTGAATGTTGTGAGTGTACATGTAGATGGATGGGAGATCTAAGAAAAGATGGATGGATTGTGTGATGAGTGAAAGAAAAGGGAGTTAGTAAAACTCGTAGTTTGACGGGTGACAGAACTAAATGAAAGAAAAAAACGTGTTGCGCCGACCTCAATGAATATGGGTTAAGGGCTGAAATAAGAAGAAGCCTTTTTTAGTTTAAGTTAGTTAGACTATTTTAGTTTTTACATTTTATTTATCTATCTGTGGTATAATAATCATGTTAATTATATTGCTTTACACTTGTAGTAATGAATCGTATTTTTAATTTTTTTACATTTAATATTATTATGAACTTAATTATATTATTTTATTTATTTTGAATAGTATTTAAAATTTTATTGCGTGAATTTGAACTTGTAAGGATCTAGTTACCTGAGATGAATAAATGATTGAATGTTTTGTTAATCAATTGTTTGGATTATTTTTTTTTTGACAATATACTCCGTATAGAGCAGGATACCTAATACAGCTACGTACTTAAGGGGTTTAACTCGTCGATATCTATAGGTATATAATGGGTATAACAGAAAAGTTCAATTACTTTCGATATTAACAGACTACTTTAAAAAAAAATACTCTATAAAAAACGCTAAATATTTTAGAATCTATGCATTTGCTTAGTGTTTAACCAACCAGTGAAGATGTGTGTCGGTCAATATACAATGAGAAAACTCTATAACTCTCGTTCTGGCTTTGTGTAATTTAAGTGGTAATACTTGAATCTTGTCTGACTACAGTCCTGCTATTTACATTAGAGTAGTAATTTCCTTTGCACTGATTGCGTTGAAATAACAGTCTCGTCCGCCCAGGGAATTGTAGATTAACTGTATAGACATAAATAAGTAGTTAACTACATAATTTGTTTATTTAGATGCCTCAGCATCTCCTTAGTTTATGGGTTCTTGTTGATAAAGTCTAATAGTGCGCCTCACTATCAACGTTTGCATCACTGCTTACCATCAGGTGCGATCGCAGTCAAGTACTAGTTTATATAACATGAAAAAAAAATGTTTCTCTCGACTCTGTCTTAGAAAAGAGAACTGAGTCCCAGCAATGGGAATATTATAAGGCCGTTTATGCTATGATATGCTGCCTGGTTTATGATAGGCGATTCAATAGATAATCCAGAACTGTTAGCCCCAAGTGTTGTTAAAGTTAGGGAACTTTCGGCATCCCTGCTAGTAAAATATTACACGGTATGTCTGGTGGATCTGTCGCACGTAAATTACACATGGTTATTTTTTGTGCTAGTTGTGGTAATCAGAGTACCTAAACGCATTTATTATATAAGAGTTTTAAAACAGAAGACCAAAATGATTATTTTTTTCAAAATTAATTTGAGGTAACCTTTTAAACAAAGAAATATGCCTTTTTTCTACCTACGGAAACAAAAAAAAAATCTCAGTTAAACTTCAGGAAATAGAAGGGACATAACAAATTCTTCGAACTATATTACAATAATCAATCCTTGTCACTTCCATCAGTAAGGGTAGAAGCGTTTGGTAGATACAAAAAAAACTGCTTGCATTTTTCCTACTTTTTAGTATTATTCCACCAGTCGCGCACTCTTGACAGAAACAGTGGACGAAAAGCTGGAGTTTATTCTAGTGGTTCATAAACTTCAGCTATTCAGAATGTGGCGCAAAAAAATCAAATTTGAATAAAAATATAAGGATTATGTAACAGAGTGGGTCTGGCAGACCCTACTTGGCATGTCGAGGGTTAACTTCTAAAGTTATATTATCTGATTTTACTTGCACACTTTTGCTAGCTTATATGATTATAACTTACATGTCAACTACTGACCTATTTTGCTACACTGGCTTATAATGTAACATCTGGAGATAATGTCCCGTGATAAAGTATATTCAGTATACGCATAATATATAACAATTTTCCAGTGTAAAATAACGAATACCTAGGTATTTTTTTTAACTCTGAACAGAGAATAAATGCTTAAAATTAAGGCAGTCAGTCTAATGCTCAAAGATAAAAAAAAGACAAGGGTACGCTGATTTAAGTAGCTCCCAGACTCGGAGGCCGTCAAAATAACGAGAGTTTTAAAGGATTTAAGCAAAAAACTAGAACATAGCTAGAATTGTACAAAAGTTTTTTTACCAACCGACCTCATTACACAACAATTCTAACCAGACACTCATAACATTCCACATTAAGTAAACATTGTGAAACAGAAATTACATTTCACAAAGCCCATCCTTATCATAATTTATGAATTTAACATCGTAAACAACACAGCAGACAGCTCATTTATTAACAAAAGCTTTAAAAACCTCAACGTGCCTCAAGAACCGATAATAAATTCCATAAATATGTATCGGGACTGTCACATCAGTTTTATAAATACGGTGTTTTACGAACGACTTATGAATTATTACGGAGTTCATGAGGAGGAGGAATCAGCAGATCGTAATGAGATAACGCTTCGGTGAAATGCAAATGAATTTGACGGTTGGATGGGCACGGGACCAGCCGAGTCCCGAGCACGGGATTGGGAACAAATTGGGGCAGACGACAGAATTTGCGCGCTCATTTACGAGTATACATCCCCCCCTGATTTACAATTACCGCTTTACTTACAGTTATTACAATGACCTACTAAAGTTACAAGGTTCTTGTAAAGACCCTCGGAAATTAAAGGACCTTTATTCAGTTCTATTACATCTGTAAAATGTTATGATAACAAGATCAGAAGAGTGGGAAATATTGGCGGGAAAATTGAAAAAATGTGGCGATTAAAAGTTAAAACGATGCAGCTGTGCGGTAAGATCTGAATATATTTTTCGTTTCTACAATTTTATTTTCATTTGCGTCATAAAATTGTGTTCAGTAAAATTGTTACAACATCTTGGATATTCTTTATTTATTCTTACAACCGTTGCAAAGGAGAATTCTAAATTACTGAGTACAAATTAAAGCATAAAAAAACAACTGAAGGTACAATATATTATTTTCCAAACTATAACCTTTGACTCCTCAGAAAAATATCAACATCAACACTGCGGACGATAATAAAATAGACGCTATATTTTTATCTTGACGAATTGCGGCAAATACCAGTAATAAAAACAAAATTGTATCCGCGCCTAAGTCCCTAATAGTAAATACATATACGCGCCAATGTGAAAATTCTCTTATTTACTTAGATATTTCCTCCCTCGCTTATGATTCACACAAAACCAATGATCTGGATGAATGGTTTCGAAACATCGTATGTGACATCGGGGGGATATGACGTCACACGGATAATATGAGATCACTAAGTAAGATTAAAAAAACAGCAGCAACACGGAGGTAGAAGAGTCTTCGATATTTCCTTCGTGCTCAGTGTGGTGAAAATGTTTCGTTACCTTAAGAAAATAGGTGAAAATGTGTCTAATACAGCTTTTGTGTCAGAACATTGCGAGGATCTGATGTGTTGAATAATTTAATCATGAAACAAAAGATAAGCTAAAGTAAATTACTATTTCAGATCATCATCATCATCATCATCATCTTCCTGCCCTAGTCCCGTTTTATTTGGGGTCGGCGCAACACGTTTTTTTCTTCCATTCTGTCCTGTTTCTCGTCACGCTATCACCAACTCTCTTTTCTTTCACATCGCTTCTCACACAATCCATCCATCTTTTCTTTGGCCTCCCTTTCCCCCTCCAACATGTGTTTCGTCCCTTCTTTTCACATGACCATACCAAGACAAACGATTCTCTTTCAACTTTGCAATCACTGGCGCCACTTTCAAACTTCTCCACTTTATCCAGTCTCGTCACACCACACATTTATCTTAACATTTTCATCATCTCATCATTCCTTATTTCAGATATAGGTTCCAATTTAGACAGTTTTCCAATAATATCATAAGTAATACCAATATTTTCTTCCGATTACCAACGTCTGCAAAACGCCGATTTTAGTTCAGAAAATTCCTCAAAGCCATTGCAGTTCTAGATAAAAATAAAGTTAAGGCCGCATTCGACGAGTCAGGGGATCAAACGTACGCTTCTGTTTAAATGACATTGCAATTGATCGATCGCTTCTAAAAGGAAAAGAGGTCGTTTTTCATGAACGAGGACAGTAAATGGATGCTCGATAAATGAGGGATATTTACGGACCACTACTGCTCCGCAAAAACACACCATGAATGGAACTCAGACAGATAAATGTTTCTAAGTGTTTCGGATTGAAACATCATTAATTTTCTTTTCAACAAACTGAGATTGGCCATTCATATTGCTGAGTTCTGACTTACACATCATAACTTACTCGCGAAATGTGTTCGAGAAATATCTTTTTACCAACATTTGTGCGTTGTAGAACTTTCTAGTGGTTTAACTAGCGTCTTGTACCGCAGAAATTAATTTCTTAACTTATGAAACTACCTTCATCGTTTAATTTTCAAGTGAACATATTTCATTAAAGTTTTAAGAGCACAAGTTTGGTTTAAACCTCTAAAGTATAATCAGAAAGACCTTAAAGTTGGCTATGCTGAGGTCTGGTTGCCAAGTGGGGCCTGATAACGTCAAGGAAACACGCTCTTGAAAAGACAAAGTTTAGTAAGCTCTTCAAAGGTATCTTATTATGTTTATTATATCTTTATTATCACGAAGAGAGTATATAAAACGCGTGAGATCAGATTTTATTGTCCGCTTAGGCGCCGAAATTTTGTTGTTGCCTATTTTACGACGCTGAAGTAGCTTACGTCATAATCTAGATTTCAGATTGTTGGTTTGAAGACGGAAGATATTTAGATATTTTATGGGGAACTTAAGCTAAATTATACCTAATATCATCACGACCCTACGCCTCACTATTAAATAAATACCTACTACGTATAAAGTGGTTGAGTTTGAAACAAAAAGTGTGTTTTTGTAGGAGAATTTGATTTTATAATTACTAATGAAATAAATAATTCGTGAAACATTTTCAACCAATGTTTGATTACATTAGTACCAGACGCTGGATGTAATAAGAAATAATAATATTTTTTTTAAAACATAATGGTACTCAAAAAATATGTTATGATATATATACGTCGAGCAACGGGTAACTCGTTATCCGGCTGTCCGGTAATCGACGGGACTGAGCCCAAGTTACCGACAGCGCGCAGTAATTCACGAACTCCTCAAAGAGATATCAGCAAACCGTAGGGGCCTAGAAAGCCCAATGGCCGCTAGCTGGGACCGCAGGGGATTTCTGAAAAGGAAACCCGTATTCCTAGAATGCAAAGGGCAACTGAAGGATATACATGTATGGATTTAGTCAGTAAAAGTCTGAAATGCCATCCCGCTCCGCCCAGAGCGGGAGAAGTCATTAGATGATTTCCAAACTTAATAAAATATATCAAAAACTGTGTAGGATGTATTGAAATATAATTTTAATAGCGAGAACGATTCCAGGATTCACATTTAAAATTTATGATAAAATAAAACAATGATTTTTAACATTCGTTGAAAATAAGGGATCATATTTAACTCGTTTGAATGTAAAACGTTATCCGGTCTAATTATTTCGAATAATATTTTAATAAACCCTGTTTTCTAAGAATCTCAGCGATATTACAAAATGAATAATAGAACTTGAATATTAAAACACTACGGTTATAAATAATTTAGATTTGACATACGATTTTATTAAAGAACAAAAACATTACAAAGAGGTAAAGTTTATTTTTTTTTGTTTTTAAATGATAAATGATCTTTATTTTGCAAGTAGGTTTTATAAAAACACTTTTACACGTCAATTTTTTTTTTTTTCGTCAATTAATGCTAGATGAGGCCGGTGTTTCCTAGCTGACTACCCTGAGAAGAAACACCGAAACAAACTCAGGGGTCAAAGTCTCTTTTAAAGTCCATACAGCAAAACATGTAATGGTCAAATCATATGAGAGAGAAATCATTTAAGAGATTAATCTCTGGAAGTGCTTGTTTGGTTGCTAAAATTTTTTCACCAATAAAAAGCTGCTTTATTTCTGAGTGACATAGGCTATATTTTATGAAGTGAAACCGCAGGCAGACGCTAGTTTATTATATTTTATTATAAGATCACGTTAATGTATTTGGAATAATGGAGCAATACAATTGCGTTGCTTCATTGATTACAGACGACATGCTTTTAGTGTCAATTGAGTCTGAAGGTAAATGGACTTAATATGTGCTTTGGCATATACTCGTACCTTTTGCATATCGTATTGTTAACTAACAGATTCAATTATAGTTATGGACCTACATCTTTAAAAAAATTATAATGGTATACACCCTTAAATTTTGATCGTTTTAATCCCGAACCGACACATCCGATCACATCCGGTCGATCCGCTACATGATACACAATCGATTTGTAAAGATAAAATTAAACACAGAATTAGTTTGTACGCAACGCCGACTACTTCCTACAGGTCATTGGACTAGCTCAGCTGACGTTTTCTTAAAGAAATTAATTTCGTACATGCGTAAATTAATAGGAGTTTTGAAAAAAAGGTAATATATTTTTTAATTTTCAAAATTTAGCGGTATATACAACATTATTTTTAGTAAATGCAAAACCTGAATATTTAGTTTCTTCTGAATCAGTAACTGAATGGATTCCAATAGTTTACACCGTTATTTTTTTACCATAAATATTTAAAAGGTCACAAGTTGGATACCACCGAAACTAAGTACATCACAGGTCACGGCAAGTCATAGCGAGTATTAAGCGCCAGCAAAAAGCCGGGTGTCAGTGCAAAACAACCCCTCAGACACCTGGAAGTCCCGGTGACTATGTATTTTTGCTGACTTAACAAGCTTTGTGACTTTAAATGATATAGTCATAAAATTTTGTCGTTATATTCTTTACATAAAAATACTAAATTTGTTTATTTTGTTTTTTTTTGTGTTTCGGGTATCGCATTTTATACATTTTTAGATATTTTAAATTGATGAGATTCATCAGTTTTAATGAATGAATAAACGAAACTTAACCAGTAGTAGTGAAACCATTAACCACATAAGTGCTATTTCTCAATTTCTACTGTCTTGAATATAGGCCTCTTAAAATAAATATACTCGTACTAACCTTATAATCACCAAGATCTGATACAGAGCAGGTAAGCACAGCCTCCCTGCCAAGAGCCACGGTGACATTCTCAATGGGTCCCATGAAATCAGGCTCAGCGTCTTTTAATGATGCGGTGGGACCCACTCTGGTGACCGGCGATGTTGTTTGGTGCCGCATGTTGCTTTTTATCACTGTTGACAAAAATTGCGAATTAGACAGGGAAACATATTTTTAAACAGCGTCTTTTTACATACCAAAGGGCTCGTTCACGACCTTGCCGCTGTGAGCGGTAGCTAAGTGCGAGGCGGGGAGCGGTAAGATCAAAAGTATGAAAATTTTTGAAGTAAGCCACGAGACGCCGCTCATAGCGCCTCGCGGCTGCTTACTGTTGCCGCCCCGCTCGCCGCACCGCTCACTGCTAAGACAAAAATCGTGACCAGGCCGTGACCTTTATATTTTTTCTACACTTCCTAGCCAGTTTTACTTAGTTGATTGGATAATTTATATTGTGACACAGAATGATAATAATATATCTTGAAGTTTGTAAAAAAAAACATTGTACAAATATTATATTGAAAAATACGTATTGGAAGACTATATTGTAGTTTGAGAAATCTTCATACAGTATGTATATTGAAGAATATTAATAGGAACATTTTATGCATGATCGCCACGACAGTACAATGTACCCGAATGTACACCGTCTATACTGTAATGAATATTATCGTTAGGTATCAGTATTATTCTTCAATACATTAATGATTAAATGTATACATAGACATAAAATCAGTCAAAGGATTAATTTAATTCGATGCGAAGAGAATTACTCTCTATGAAAGTAAGTAGGTATAACATAGAGATTTCCACCCTTAAAAAAGGAGTATGTAATACACGTATAATGACTACTGTGCTCAGTGTAGTGCTTCTAGAGGCGACCTTGTCTCATTTAATGAGATCGATAATCAAAATATTCAAACATTATTCTCAATAAACTTGACAGCACGGATATAAATCCAAAAACTCTCCACATTTAAATATTTTTTTTTTTACGTTAGTTTGGTGCAGAGACAAAACGTGGTTCGATAGTGATTATACCATAAAAAATAGTAAAAACAGAGTTTCGTGCATGATGATTCGAATCAAGATTTGAATGAAGGTCAATCTAAACTAGAAAGACCTTATCTTGACTAGACTGCAATTTATTTCTTAAAAAAGTAAATAAAATTCGAAAAAAAAAAATATTTCACAGAAATTACATTATCATTCTCAATCGCTCACGTCTATCAAATCAGACTCAAGCAAAGTACACTATTACTGATAGCTGCGAAACTCCTAAATCAATTGGCAAACGATGTAGCACCAGCCCATTATACAAGGATTGTTTCTCGTCTAAATCCGATACGATAGCCATGGTTGAAATTCCGAGTGAGAATTCAGAGAAAGGTCGATTTACGCAGGGATTATTAGATTTGTATAGAGTGATATTCAAAATTGAATTGGATAGTAGATATGATAATATGAAAAGCAGCTTGATGAAAAGGTTAGTATGCGTAGACTGATGATGAATAAGGTAATGAACAGAAAAAAAAGACGTGTGGCACTCGGGGACTGCCGCGGTAACGCTATTGCATAGGATTTTTATCAACTTATGCAATTATAATTATTTATTTATTTTATTTATGCAGTATTTTTTTTCCTTTGTTTTTTTTCTTTGATATTAATTGAAGTTACACTTTCACACATTGAATTGAATTTTGATTGATTGTTCACTCATTTGTTTTCTTATCGGTCACCACGCTCAAAAAACAAATGAGTGGGGGGTGTTAGGTTATTTTCGTTAAATTTCTGGATTCGGTCTCCACGGTCAAGGCCCGCGATAGAAGCTATGCAATAGCTTAAAAAAAAAGGGTTGGTTAGAAGAATTAAAATGTATATGTTTTGATCGTGTTTGATTGCAAACCACTTAGTTGTAAAGGTATATATTATCTAAAATTAAGTCTATTTTATTCCACGGAGGCCTTTTTGAGCAATTACAAAACATTAGAAACTAGAGCAACGTTTCAATTAGTCGTTTTCTATGGAAAAATACCAGCCAGGGCCTTAAAGGTTACTCTTTAAAATAAAATACAATATTTTCATTAATTCATTGAACAGCAACCGTCGGAGTTCACTCATTGTCTTTCTATTGTGTCTCTAATTACGGTATTCAAAAGGTTATTGATATTTCTTATTTCAAAGTGGTTGTAAGCAACACTTATATATAAATTTTCGTCAATTTAAATTAGATGAGACCGGCATTTTATAGCTGACTACCTAAGAAGAAATACCGAAGCAACCTTTGAAGTTAAAATCTCTTTTAAAGACTATACAATAAACATGTAAGTAATTGTCAAAGCATATGAGAAACATGGAGGTATCTAAAAAGGTATTTTGAGAAAAGAACTTCGCAGATTTGAGCAAACCTGTCCATCTAGTTGAGTTTTTGTCTGTATTCGTGTAGCTCAACTCAGGGCTATTAAGAAACTCTAGTAAGTAGTAGTAGGTAGTAGGGTTAGTTTATGCCTCGATCACACGTACCGAGTAAATGGTCGAGACAGTAAAATGTTGCTCAGCCGAGATAGTGATGTAAGCGAGTTGTAAAGATAAGTGTTCGGCCGAGCACTCGGCGTTTAGTTTATACGTACCGAGTATTCGGCCGAAAGCTCTGTCTCGCCCTATTTATTCCTAATCAAGGCATAGTACCATAAAAAAATGTTGGCATTTCATTCAGTATCCCATTTTAATTTCTACGAACAGCACATTTATTTACAAAATCCACTCAAGCAATTAGTAAACCTATCACCCAAACCTTCCGACCCAAAAATAAATTTTCTACTCGTCGAGAAAGCTCCTAATTGGCAACCTTTTGCCGCTGGTCATCACTTTCACTAGTCACAAATTCAACTTCATCAAAATAATTGTGTTACCCTTTTTCCCCGAATTTCACTTACCTACATATTTTCAAAGCTTTCTGGCATGACCGAGCATAGATACAGAGTGGCCGGACGTATAAAGTAGTAATTTATGTGTCATTGTCGACCCTCAGTCAAGTGAGAGAGGTCTGACCCTCCCCGCCTATTCAAATTAGACTAGCGATATATGCTTCCACTCCGATTCTCTTCCTTACGCTAGTTCATAACTTCAATGTGATTTCGGACACACGATTAAGTAAGAACAGGCAAGGAAACGTACCAATATTTTTGCAAAGGTATTGTCGTGGTGGCATAAAAATAGGAGTAAAATGTCGAATTGGTGAACCCGTAAGTTGTGATGTCGAGTGGAAAAAAGGATCCGCGGAATTGTTCGAAAGAGTCACCACTGATACTGAAGGAACACAGGTGGGTTTAGTCAGTAAAAGTCTGACAATCCTTCTTGCTTCACCTATGGGAGGAGTTTTTTGATGATTTTCCAAAACAAATAGAAAGCGGAAAAAAGAATTTACCTCAGAGAGGGATTGGACAACAAATAAAAACAAGTGCACAACTGGTCAAGTGTGAGTCGAATTCATACACGAAGGGTTCTGTACGAAAATATATAAATCTGGTAAAAAAATGCCTATAAAACAACGTTTCTTGTGTGGAAACTTTTTAATTCTCAACTTTATTGTATTTAACTTGATGTTGTAGCGGCAATAGAAATACACATTCTGTGAAAATTTCAACTCTCTACCTCTTACGGTTTGTGAGATACACCCGCTGACAATGGACAGATCGACTGACGAATAATCAATCGGACGAATGGACTGTAAAGACTTAGTGATAGAGCCCCGTTGGCAGCTTTTGGGTACTTTGGGTAACTGTACAAAAAGACAATCTGCTACGCGTTGCCGATAAACTGCTGTGCACTGCTGACAAACTGCTATGCACTGCCGACAAACTGCTATGCACTGCCGAAAAGCTGCTATGCAGTGCTGACAAACTGCTGTGCACTGCCGACAAACTGCTATGCACTGCCGACAAACCGCTATTCACTGCCAATAAACTACTATGCAGTTTGGCAGATGTTATAAAGATAACAAAATAAGATTAATAAAAAAAGATCGTCTCGGTAGCCCCAAAATAAAAGAAGAACGTATCTAAAAACGGCAACTGTCTGTTTGTCAATCTGCTACATTTGATGGCTCAGGAGCCGGCTCCAGTTACAAGTACCTAATGCAGAATTCTTCTAACTTATTTCATTTCTTTCCGCTCAACAGAACTGGCTAAGAGCCAAAACGACCAATTTACGAAGGATTTAGTACTTTTTATTAAAAATAATACTAACCAAAATGTGTGTTTTACTGGTTTCAGCGGTTCTTACATTTGTTAAATGCTCCATTTTGGGAACATCAAATGATTATGAAAATAGTGCAGTGAAGATGGTTTTCCGAATTAAATGTTAAAAGACATGGACATTTTCTTAAATAAGTGCATCTTTATATAATAATATATAAATTCTTCTTTATTGTTCGTCACCTAACTCCTCCTAAACGGTTTAACCGATTTGGATGAAACTTTGTGTGAGTCCTTAGATTGTTTGAAAGTACAATTAGACCTGATAGGTGGCGCTGCTTTTAGGTGGAACAACGTCTGTCAGGGCCGTGTTTTTTTTTTGTTTGAAAATTTCGGTGATAAATGACGAAAAGACTAGTAGTTTCGAAATTAAAGTTTTTTTTTGCACTTTTTGGCGTTTTTTTTTATGTTAGTGCCAGTTGTTTTTTTTATTGAAAAAAAGTTTTATCTTTGCTTACTACATCAATAAGTTATGTTACGTTTATGTAGCTTTAGAAGTTTAAAACACTAAAGGCCTGTAACTCTATCAAACTGACGAAGCTTGGGCTTTTTAATCGTGAAACGAATTATAGTGGTCGTGTGATAAATGATGTTGGGCCCGAATCGTCCAACTTACTAATGCCGGAAATCGGGTGGAAGCAGCGAAGAATGGATCTACCCGCAAACGAACGCTGCCTGACTAGTGATGTAACGTGTCTCAGTGACAAATGCCTATCTTTTGGTCCAAACACCATTATCATTAGCAAGAATAATGTTTGGGACGGATAAAAGATACACTTCGTTTAGGTTCGACTTTTAGGATTGGAAAACAGGGTGTTGTAAGAATGTACCTATGTAAATAACTGCTTTTTGTATACAACTAGGTTGGATTGGCGACTTTGCCCGCATGAATGTAGGAAATTATTACAAGGGGATATTCTTCCAAGATAAAAAGTATTCAGGAACATGATCTACTTGTGTACCGAATTTCATAAAAAATTGTTCAGCCGTTTGAGCGTGAAGGAGTAAGAAACAAACACACAAAAATATGTACATACTTTGGCCTTTATTACTGTGTTTTAACGCTATTTTCAACGGTAGTAAACAGTTTTTTACAGCGAAATTATGAGAAATACAATAAAAAATCATGTTCATGACTCCACCTGCATACTGCCATCTAACATTTGTATACATCGAAATACATACATAGGTATATAAATCGTATAACCTATGGTATCTTTAAGGCACAAAGCAATTAGGTCACAATATCCCTATGATTAGATATTTTAACAGAACAAGCAGGCGTTAAAATACTACGCTATTTAACCAACTAAAATATGAAAATGAGTTGCCTCAGCCAAACGTAGTGGCGATCGTAAAAATGCAGATATGAAAATGAATCCATTAAGCTGACGGTACCAATTATGAACATTCTGGAATGCTCACATAATTTTAATTGCTATAGGTTAACGTTGCTGAAAAATGAAATTATATATTTTATTAGTTTATTATCATACTTTATTGTACTAAAACTAAGACCCATACATACATTAAACGGATATTGTTATCCTAACTAATATTATAAATGTGAAAGTGTGGATGTTTGTTACTTAATCACGCAAACACGGCTGAACGGATTTGGATGAAATTTGGCATGCATATAGCCTTTGACATGGAAAAGAACATACGCTACTTTTTATTCCGGAAAAACCTCTTATTGCTACGGGAAAACACGTTTAGAGTGCGATAACCGAAGTACACGCGGACTAAGTCGCGGGCGGACAGCTAGTATAGATATACTTTGAAAGACTCATTGAATTATGTATCTTGTCAACGTACGGTCTAACATATTAGATAGGTACTAGCATTTGCCCGCGTTTTCGTCTGCGTACATAAAATATAGCCTATGTCACTCAAGAACAAAGCAGCTTTCTATCGATGAAAAAATTTTAGCAATCGGACCTGTACTTTCAGAGATTACCTACTACAAACAAAAAAATTAAGTAGGTACCTCTTTGTAATAATTATTAGTGTAGATTTGGTTTATCAATTTTCTGGCAAATAAGATAGAACAGTGTAAAAAAGGACCAATATTAATCAGAAAAATACTGCAATGCCCACATTCTGGAGTGCCTTTTTCGGACAAGAAAAATCATAAAATGACTTCTCCTTCTCTGGGTGTCAGATTTTTACTGGCAAAAATTTGCAGCGTTCTTCCAGTAGCCCTTTTTTTGGCAGGTCTACAGTATCTTTGCCTGGCAGGCATCGGTTAAATTGCCCTGTCAATTTTGCTGACATCTCTTTGGGGCCCGCGTGTAATGCAATGCGCCTCTGAACCTTGTTTGATCCTTACCGGACGACCTCATGGCCCGGAGTACTCTAAGTGCTCATACAGCTATTATGCACTTTTGAAGGTCTAATAAACGCCAGTGACGCCGCTATGAACCCAGTGCCTTTTTAGGGTTCCGTAGCCAAATGGCAAAAAACGGAACCCTTATAGATTCGTCATGTCTGTCTGTCTGTCTGTCCGTCCGTATGTCACAGCCACTTTTTTCCGAAACTATAAGAGCTATACTGTTGAAACTTAGTGAGTATATGTATCCTATGAACCGCTTTAAGATTTTCAAACAAAAATAGAAAAAAAGCAATAAATTTTGGGGGTCCCCATACTTAGAACTGAAACTCAAAAATTTTTTTTCCATCAAACCCATACGTGTGGGGTATCTATGGATAGATCTTCAAAAATGATATTTAGGTTTGTAACATCATTTTTTTCTAAATTGAATAGTTTACGCGAGAGACACTTCCAAAGTGGTAAAATGTGTGTCCCCCCCCCCTCTAACTTCTAAAATAAGAAAATGATAAAACTAAAAAAAATATATGATGTATATTACCATGTAAACTACCAACGAAAATTGGTTTCAACGAGATCTAATAAGTAGTTTTTTTTAATACGTCATAAATCTAAAAAAAATACACTATTATTAAAACATCGATCAAAGTTACAACGAACTACAAGAACTTTTATATTACGCTACTTGCTGCTGCGGAACCCTCCATGGGCGAGTCCGACTCGCACTTGGCCGGTTTTTTTATTTAAGGTGGGAATTTATCAACCAAAACAAACCAGTGCTGTAGACTCATCGCATTTTGCGTGTGGTCACGGCATATTGCTGAGTATTCAGCTGTTTTGCGGGGACATGGCGCATTTTTTTTTAATTTCACAAAGAATACTTATAATTTGTAAGTTAGTCCTATGATTGCGTTTGTTTTCGTCAGATAAAATGTTTTTCTTTCTTTCTTTTTCTTAATACCTCGATTCAGACGAACTCAGACTTATCTTTACTTACTTCTATTGGCAAAAGCCATGCCATATTCCTTTAGTTACCTTGGAGTTTCTCGTCAGTTCTTCTCCATAGAAAAAGACCAACGGGAACCATGCGCTAGCTTCTGACGCTTTATATTGCCCATGTAGGCTTATGTGAAAGAATACTTTTGTTTGTTTTGAGCTTGAGTTTACCTTTTGAGAGAGAGAGCTACGTTTCGAACAATCTCGCAGCCCTAAAATTATCAAAGAAGTATAAAGAAGTATAAGTATAAAAACAATTACAAAATAAGTAACACCAATTTCCTCAATTTCAAACCGACTTTATTTCGTCACCGTATAACTTAGCTGACTCTAAGTGACATTACATATCCACTAAGTGACGATACGTTACAATAATGATTGATGGCCTCTTTTTATGATGCCGAGCAAAAAACGGAGTCACTGAGTGTATCTAAAAAAGGAAGCTTGTGACACCAAATTTATTTTTAAAGACAGTCATAAAAAAGTCAATTTTGTAACACTATTAATGTCTTTTTCAATACACTTGCTCAGAAAGTGACCCTTATTGCACTGCACTTAGGTACATATATAAAGGCGCTTGTTACCAAACTGTGACATTTTGATTACCATACGCACTCGTGCTATAATGTAGTTGAAACCTTTTTGTTCAACCTCTTTGTTCACAAAACAAATTTTGAGTACGACAAAATTTCGCATAAGTTATTGCGTTCAATGGTATAAATTAGTGTCTTACTTATTTCATGCAATTTTGACCATTTTAACTTGTACAAACGAATTTATTAAAAAAAAAAAAAAAAACATTTAGCAAATAAATCGTACATTCACATAACAATTGTTTTTTTTTTGTGGTCTATGGCCGCCATTTTAAGATGCGCGCGGTTATTGGCTTGCAGTCCTGGTAGGAAAATTACCACCCGGAGTATTTTTATATACCTACTTACCGGTACCTCCATAATCCCCAGCGAATTAAGTTCTTCTTAATCTGACAAAACATTCCCGAAAGCCGAAAGACAAAGTAATCTAACAAAACTCTGAAGAAACCCAGTGAAGGAAGTAATTTCCAAGTTATTGCGTATATGAGCACTTATCAATTGGAAATTTATCTTTAATAGCTTATGTCGGGCCTCTTAAACTTGTTTATATACGATCAACTTCCGAAATATGTTTCTAACTTTGTTTGTTATATGGGCCCGTCGAGATGAGGGACATATTTTTGAAGCAATTATTTAGATATACCTTTTTAAGACTTAATTAAATTTATTGTGTTGTAATTTGGAATGTTTTTGGTATCAGTTAGATTAAAATATAAAAGTGATAATAAAATGAGGAAATTACGCATAGTACCTACGTGGACCACGCCTGATTTAACTCTTTGAATGTCGTAATTAGAGACACAATAGAAAGACAATTACCTTATGTCGGACTGTGTAACTTAAGACATTCGAAAGGTTAAATATACAACGCCATCGCGTGGCATCGCATGGCGTGGATCTAGTGTAGCTTAAAATTTATGGAGACCAATGCGCCCAGTAGCCTGATTCACGTAAAATCAAACAAGCCAAATATCTTTGAAGTTTTATAGTCGTTCGATCGAATTCCTATCCAAAAGCGGTATTCACGATCTATCGACTTTTTTCTAAACAGAAATAGTCTAAACGACTAAATCGCTACGGTATCGTTACGGTTTTCATTACGTGAATCGGGCTACTGATCGGTGTACGTGGCACGCGTGTGCTTAGTGCAGTTCTACCTTAAAATTTGTCATAGCTACGTGTTCTTCTTTTATTATTCGTTTTGACTTACTTTTTACACAATATTTTATACATATTTTATATACCTGGTCGGATTGCCGAAGTGTGAATAGTTATTCCTGACTTACAAAATCACTCTAAGACCGGCACTTCAGTACTTCTAGAATACTCATTCTTATGCTTTTAAGGGACGTCTCAGCATATGACTGGTCTAAAAAATTACCGAAGCTTCTGAATTAGGTACGGGCCGTGATGTCAGAAACAATTTTGACTGGCCTGTTGGCCTAGTGGTACTCTTGCCTCATGCCGGAGGTCATGGGTTCAATTCCTACCCAAGACAATTTTTGTATGATGAGCACGATCATTTGTTATGTGTCTGAGTGGAATTTATCTGTAATATGTTGTATTTAGAAATATATAAGTGTGTATATAAATTATCTAGTACTCATAGCACAAGCTCTGCTTAGTTTGAGACTAACTTGTCTGATAGTTGTGGAATACTATTATTGTAATTGCACATTGCTCTGTTCTTGCTTTATCAGAACTTTGAAGACGCTTTTTCAACCAAGCAATTTGAAGATATGTATGTCAGTACATTATCACTACGTGCTACCATCCAGTACAATTTAAAAAAAAAGGAAACCTACACAATTCTTGAAAGTCAGACACTTAGCTAATAGTACCTTATTCATTATGCAAAGCCTACGTGACTACCATATTGAACGTCAACACAAACAGAGGCAAAACACGAGTAAAAGAACAGTAAATAAAATATTTATCTGATTGAAAATAAACTCGGATGCCAACCAAAACATGATTTGGTAACAGTGAGCGGCGGAAATAATTCGTTTAGAGTATCAAAACAATAAGCTCGAACTTCTGGCAAACAGTTCCAAGAAGTATATCTACAAACTTTAAGCCGAGATATTTTACAGCTATAAAGACTTTTATCAGCAAACGATCTTGAATGAAGTGTAAATATTTCTACGTTTATATTTTACAACTTTTTTTTTAATTAATCTGGTAAACCAGGCATACATGTCCCAGTCGGTAACGTGCCTCATTTGCAAAACTTTGGTGCTTATTGAAACCGATCTGGCTAGTTTATATGTATACCTAAGGCCGACGTAAACTAGCTATACAATGCTAGTTTTACTTGCGCTGTATAGTTTATGTAATTTTTAAAAGCTTGTCTAAGTTTTGCAAGTGGGCCATGTTACCGACTGGGGCACGTACATCTGGTTTACCCTATACGAACTAGTGCTTGACTGAGATCTCACCTGAAGGTAAGCAGTGGTGTACTAGTTTATTGAGAGCCTTGAGAGTTCACTTTAATCTTGAATACACCTAAATTATAATCGGACGACCAGACCAGTATATTAATAAAGTCGTCAATATTAAAGAGTACTTTTAGAATTTCGCGTTTTTAACATTCTGAGGCGTTACATTGTCTGTAAAATATTCTTAAAGAAACAGTAAATTTAGAGTTAAATAGGAATCGGATAAGGAATCAAGTAATATAAGAGAACAAAAGAACAGCTATGAAAGTTTCACAGCTTGTCTTTTGTTTCATTTCGTTTTAAAACCTTCATTCGATTTCAACTTTGATTTAGAGCTCGTAAAGATTGTAGCCAACATTTTGTTCTCGGTGTTTCAATTCCCTTAAAATTAAATATCTAGGTCTAATTTTAAATTCTAATTTCACGGTGATTGGAAGCCTAAAGAGTGTCTTATTGCTTAGATTGGCATTGCTGTATTTAATTATGATACCTCTATGAAGAAGTTTGATGATCATTAGGGCTTTTAAATCATCATTATCATCATCAGCCTTTTTTAATGTTCCCACTGTTGGGACTCAGGCCTCCTCTCCAGGAGAAGGAATAGGCAGTAATCCACCAAGCGGGCCTAGTGCGGGTGCATGTCACATGTCTTCGAATATTTGGTTCTAGGACATGCCGGTTTCCTCACGATGTTTTCCGTCACCGTTTTGAGAGCAGTGGTGATGAAATAAATTACACAAAATAATGCGCCTGGCTTTGCTGCTTTTAAATAAATCCAATAAATGAGAAAGAAGCCACTCTTATTTCTATAAAAGCATTTAGCGCCACGTATTTCTTCACCTAAAAATATATTTGCTTCGGAAATAAAATTAAAAATACACACACCACGGGCTCTCCGATATCCCTTTGCATCGTTAGCAGCGCTTTGAATCCGTGAAACCGTTGGAGCAGTCGAAAATATCTGGGCCGATGTTTCAGTAGCGCCATCTAATCTCACCTCTGATTGCTGACCATATCTCACTATTTTTACGACTCAATTCTCCCATTGGAGCGTGTTAAATTGTGGAGTCGCACTAAACCCTCGCTATTATTCGCTAACCTACTTGAATTAAAGGGTTTTATTAAATTTATAAGGGTACAGCTACCTGGGAATTTGAACGTATCGCTTTTGTACGGGGTTTGGTTAATTTGCTTTATCGGCGCATTGCTTTAGTCTTTGTGTTCTTTGTACTTCGGATTTTTGCTGGAGACGTTAATGACTTTGGGGCTTGTGAGGACTAAAACAAATATTTTTAGGTTTCATCAGAAAATTTTGAACACGGACTTTTTATTTTGAAGGCGGAGCGGGAGATAGTGTCAGACTCTTATTGACTAAAAACCTACCCCGTTCCTTCTTGCATTTAATTCCGGGGCTGAGCCTCCCTTTCGGAAACAGACCTTAGCCCCAGTAGGCTGGGTCAAACACAGCTCACTTTAGGTAAGACAAATTACTTTAGCTGTTCTAACAACTACTTCGAATCGTTCGGAAACCATAACCTATTTACTTTTGCATATCTTTTGACTGAAAACATCGGACACTCCGGTGTTTTCGGCCAAAAGTGGGGGCAAACGCTATCCAAATTGATATATTTGTAAAAATATTGTGACAGTTTGTGTGTAAAATCTGTTAGCACATCATTTGTTACGAAGCTGAGACACTTTCGAAAACATTGGTGAAATATTTTACAGCGAAGAATGAATGGCTATCCTCAATGGCGCTCCGACGCGGTACGTGCCATCAATCAGCTACCACACTTTTCGCTTCCATTCAGCTCCCTCTTGTTAGTAATGAAAGTATAGATTAATCATATTATGAGTGTGAGGAAAAATATTGTGACACTTAAATTTTGAAGGTTCCGGTGTACCTTTTTTATTTTTAGATTTTGTACCTAAAATACTAAAGAAAAAACATGAGCACAACACAACAATGACATTTTAAAGTCATGATTAGAAATGGCAATTATATGAAGACATATGTTTATTGTTGTTTGAGAAATGTATAAAATTATATAGAACTAGGTTTTGTCCGCGGCTTCACCTACGTACTGAAAATATAGCCTATGTCACTCAGAAATGAAGCAGCTTTCTATCGGTAAAATAATTTCAACAACATTACCTCTTTATAATAATAATAATATTAGTAGAGTTAGATACAGATTATATTGGTAGGTAAAATGATTTCACATACTGTTGAACTAGTTGGTATAATTTACTTGATTGTTAGTACTCTCACATTTATTAAAACTGATCATAATGATCATCATTTCAGCCGAAAGGCATCTACTGCTGGACATAGACCTCCCCCAAGTATTGCCAAAATAAATGATCCTGTGCGTCTCGTGGGGCTCAGTGTTTTCCCAAGGTAGCCAAACAAATAAAATAAAAAGAATAACGTACACACAAGAAAAAAGTCTGCCGTGTTACTGTAAACAAAACACAAAATACCATTATCTTTAGTTCAGTGTGAGATCTCAAAATCCTGGTGTTCATTTCTCAACCTCTGCCAATATTTGATGTGGGTTAATTCACAGGTGACCAGACTTCTCAATTTGATGAGGTCGGTGAAACCTTGCTACAGCAATTTTTTATCATCTTCACGATTTTATTTTTTAACTGAACTGTTTGAATTACTTCCGTGTTACTGTAATCACATAAAAATGCTGAGGGATTTAGATCCTGGTTTTTGATACTCTACTTCAAATGCTTTAATCAGAAATCGATGGTAAGTTGGGCCACCTGTATAAATTTTTTTTAAACATACATCGGGCTGTATCTCTTACTATTAAAATGTAGCTCAAGTAACTAACACAATTTTATCAATAAAATAATTAATAAAAAAAATGACGTATGTGTCTTATATTTAACCAATCATTATCACTATCTGACTTGACAAACGTTGCAATCTATATATATAAAAATCAATGCCACTTTTCGTTGTAATTTCATAACTCAAGAACGGGCTCACCTATCCAAATCAAATGTTTAAGTTTTTGAAAAATAGCTGATGATCTATTTTAAGACCTATCAAATATACACAAAAAATGTCATAAAATCATTCGTGATTTTTCGGAGGAGTTCAATAACAAATATCTACTGTGACACGAGATTTTCACGAAAAGAAAAAATTGTCGTGAGAGCAGGAGGGTTTAAAGTAGCTTACAAAATATTCTCAGACCTATCAAATATACACAGCAAATTGATATAACGGTTTCTGAAGAAATCTATAACAAAAACTGTGACACAAATTTTTATACATTAGAAAATTTAATGTGCTCTCTTAATAAATTCGTAAATCTAATGTAAAATTACAAAGTTCTGTCACAAAATGCTGGCAAAGAAAACCTCTAGAAAAAAAACTTATTAACGGAAACAAGATTAGACAAGGCGATCTAATTGCAGGCGACACCTACGTAACTCGACGGTGTAATGTAATGAACTAATGAATATGAATGTACCTATGTACGTATAATTTGTACGGTGTTCGAGTTGATTAGGGGAAAAGTCGTATGGCATTTTCAAGCCACCCTTCCTGACACAACAACCTAGAGTTTTCAAGCCAATAGTGAATAAGTTACTTCTAGGCAAGCGTACTCCATCGTAGGCTACATCATCGCATGTCATCAGTTGAGATAGTAGTCAAACGCGAGCCTATCTATAATAAAAAAGGCTGCAAATTTAGAGCTAATAAATAAGTAATAAAAGGCGCTTGAGTAGACCTCCAAAGTTAAGCAACACTAGCTGAGGTCTATTTATGGATGGGTGACCGTTTTAATATGTTGAGATTTTTGGGGTACAAGACCAACGTCCCGGCTTTCATTTATAAAAAGAAAGAAAAACAGTTTATGAACGTGAAAAAAGACGCAATCTTAAAACTAGTTAACAAACATACATAACATCAATTGATAGGGAAGATATGCGTCACATCCGCGCAAAACGACCGAACGCTCAGCATGAAGCTGTGACCTCACGCATAATGCGATGAGCTCACAGCGCTGGTTTTCAGCGTGGGCCGGTCGCTTTGTCGACATAAAGACGTCGGAACGGTGCAGTGAACTAAAAGATGTTGATGGAAAAAGGAACTAAAAATACAGATGAGTTAAAAATAAAAACTAAAATAAATAAATAAGGTGACAAATACATTTTTATAAAGTGGCAACACCACGACGCCCCCCTAGTATAAAATCTTTGCCCGTAGCACAATTGCAACCCGTTTTTGTAGTCTGTTTCAATTTGCATAGACTGCGGCAAAGACGCTAATACGTGATTGGCCTCGACCGTGATGCTATTGACGTCAAAAAGGATATGACCGCATGACAAGAAGATGGTTTTGGAAATTCAAATAATTGTTGTAAAGTGCGATATTTTTAGCATTTGTAACGAGATATAAATTAGATGAACTCAAGAGAATCGGACACGATCAAAAGAAGCGCATAGTCAGAAGTCAGAAAATCACCAGCAATCACCAGGTATTCACTAGTCTTTCTAAAGGGTATCGTGTTACCCAATTACTGGTTAGAGGAGGTCAGATAGTCAGTCACTAAATGTAAGATACTGGTACCCAGCTGCATCCGATTTGATTGGAATCTAACCCTTACGTAGTTGGGAAAACGCGAGGCAGATTGATTGATATATCTGTTAGTGTAATTTCAATTGATTTAGGGTCGATAGAACATGTCTCGTTCTATAGATCTCAATTTCTCGGCATAGAATAAAATAAGATTTATTGTACCCACACCAAAAAACCAACACAACTTTCAAACAAACTCAAATCTATGGATACAATGGCAGTGTTATCACTGACATCGATATCTACCAGACAAGTTTAGGATGGATCGAAAAAACTTATAATAATACAAGACCAGAAAAGTCACCTCCTATCTAGGTCGTATCGCTCTTCACTATCATAATATCAGCCAATTGACGTCCACATAGGTCTGCCCCAAGCGTTGCAACAACGACCGGTCCTGTGCGTCAGACATCCATCAGATTCCCGCGACCCTGACCACTTCATCGGTCCACCTTGGTGGAGGACTTCCAACGCTCCGTCTTCCAACAATTCGAAACAGTCTATTCCAGTCTCTTCATACAGTCCACTCATAATTTTTTCGGTCAACTTTTACCGACCGATACATACACGAACTTGCTTCACTAGGTCTTTCCTCATTCACCAGATCAATTTATAGATACCGAATTGCAGAGTCTACAAAACAGTAATCAATGATCAAAGAGTATCCATCACAAAGATCTTTATTACTGTTCGATCAACCGTCAACAACCTAATTGCTCTTAGAAATCGAATTCTCACAGTCAAAATATTGCAAATTCAGATTCTAAATCAGCAGTAATTTAGTATAATATAGGGTGCTTCCTTCCGTCCAATCGCTTTGATGTCCCGAATGGTATCAACACCCTCAATCATGTCCATCCGCTCCGTAGTTAGGTATAGTGGAATACCGAAGGTAAATGGTTTCCAAAGTAGCTTGAATGGTCCATTATTCGCGTTGAACAGGTCATCTATCACAGCGGGGGCTTTCAACGGGCTATAATGAACGTGGTCCTCTAACCAACGTGGCGTAAATATTTTTCGAAAAAACAAGTTGAAGGACTTTGAAGGAATAAGGAAGTTTGAAATAGTGCTTGAAATTTGGTAACCTTGTTTTGGACCTTAAACTTGTAGGAAAAATATGTTTTTCGGTTGAGAATGACGAGTATATATTTTTGTGAATACATGGTTTGTGAATAGCTTTTAACACTGTCATAATTATAGATGATTTTATGATATTCTTTTCTAAATTTTTTCTTTAATTAAAATATAAATCTTTACTTTCAAACCATAAAACATCATATTATTATTATGAGCCCGTTGTGTCCCACTGCAGGGCAAAGGCCTTCTTTCTGTTATCCACTATTTTCTGTCCTTAGCCACTTCTGGCCAATCAGTAGCAGTATAAAATGTCACGCCATCTCCTTCTAGGTCGTAAAAACATCATATGCACTCCTAATTTTTAATTATTACAAATACGTTAAGGGCTTATTAGAAAAGCTCTTCTTATTATTTAAGTAAAGTCTCAATAAATAATATTCTTAAACGGCAAAGTTATTAGCGTTTGTTTATATCTCAAAATGTCACTCTATTTCTGGAAATATTGTACAGGCTATTAATAAATTATGAATTATTAAGTGACGATCACAACGGAAAAAACACTGCGCATAGTATTTTTTAGTAGCAATTCATACGAATTTATTGATTAAATAATTATGTATTTGCCAATTATGACTCGTGGACAATTTTGTGATTTCGTTTTTTTTTTACTACTCAAAGATCAGTAATGGGTACGGATAGAGTACCTTTTTGTAATTATTAAAAATAGAAGTGTATATGAGAAAATTGCACATGATTAGTATGATTACTCATCAGCAGATGTTTCATTCATAAATGGATTTAGAATCTCATAATACAGTACCTAATTTCAACTAATAAGGCTAGATCAAAAAAGAAATCTGAATGTAACTTTGACCTTGTGTACATATAATTAGTGCTAAAACCATAACTTAAATAAAACGTGATGTTGTTGTCTGCAAAGTCAAACCGACGACAAATAAATAATTGTGTTGTGTGTGTTACGATGGTATTCCACGCGCGTTTCATCGCGGGAACGAAAGTTACTTAATGCGAATTGTTTTCGACGTTACTGCCACTAAAACTGTTGATATTCTCAACAATGAATTAATATACAATCGATATTCCCATCAAGCATTATCTGAGAGGTATATTTGTATCAGAAATACATTACGTAATGGAATTACCAACTATAATTGTAATTCGAGATATTTGATCCATTTGAGCCTGTAATGATTAAATTCGAAATCGAACTTTGTCTATAAATATTGGTTTGCCCCAACCGTAATTGTGATTGCCAATTTAAAACGGAGTTTAGAAAATTCGATAAGGTTCGCCGCACGGTAGTAAAACTTATTTTCCATGTGATCTCGATCGATAATGGCACCCTAACGTTTATCCATTGTGTTTTCAATGAGATTCTCTATTTCGATACCGTTTACTTGGTATAAATTTATTCAAATTGCCAGGCCTAACCCAGATTTTAATCAAAAGATAAATTCAGATAGTGTAAACAAAATAAAATATAAACAAGTAAATGGCGCAGTAAGCCGCGACGAAAACATTTCTCGGGCAAATAATAAATATCTAGAACATAAATATTGTATCCTATAGAGAACAGAAACTCAGACAAAAAGTCTGACCTGATTGTTCATCGAAAGTTTGTTTTTCATTATGATCTGAAAAGGAAAGGAGACATTTTTATTGTGTGCAGTATTTTTGCAAAAAGTAATAGAATTCCCGAAAGACCTCTTGTACAGTACAAAATCAATACAACATGAAGCCGCGAGGCAAAAGAAAATCGCATTCGATCCCCCGTTGAAATAGCGTGATGGTAAATCTTGGGACTGAGGGGAGCTTCGAGCAAATTGATTCATTCTTTTGATGTTATTATTTGTGAACAAAAACATGTTTGTCATAGAGAATATAAATCACTCTAAAATAATGGAAGCGTCACCTCAAAAAGGTTCCGGAGTGGCGCTTATGTTTTCTACAGTTACAAAGAGAGATAGTAGATACCTACTCGTTGGTTTAATAATTTGGCACGAGATAACGCCCCTTATTCGCTCCATACGACACTCTTGGGATTCCATGGGGTAGCTTATTCTCATCTCGATTTGCAGTCTTCAATTTCATTTGGTTGTGACTTTACTTTGAATGATATCATTACTAAAAGATACTGACAACGAAATTTATCAAAGTATGCAATTATTTGTTTATCCTTATGCATAATGGAAGCTTGCAAGCCAAGAAAACTGATTGATCACTTTAGGGAGTGGTGAAGAATTCGGATTAGGACCAATATTTTATTTCCAAAATGTGTTAGACAACCAGCACACTATTTTGGCATTCGATGTTAATTTTTTCTTTGCCACCAATCCAATGTGAAGTAGTTTTGCTGTTGTCTGATATTCATTTTTCAGTTAAGAAGTTGCAATTTTCTTTTAAATAGTTTTCCAAAATTATAACCATATACATTCAGTAATTGCATTGTAAAGTTTCAACGTGACTTGAAAAATATTTTTTTAGTTACAGTTTTTGAAGACATAAAAATAGTAGACCTCCAAGTTCACGAAATTTAACAAATCCTGAATCATCGTATTGGGATACCTAAAATGAACGAATTATTGGTAACTGAAAACTAAAAGCAAAAGAATAATTACTTATATAATGGTATATCTAATAAAGTAAAATAACACGATTAAATGCTAACCGATTTTTTTACCAGTAGACGGTTGTCCCTACAAGTAAGAAGCCTAAATAACATGATTGTGGAAAAATATCTGGTTATACCTTTTTTTTTTTTTTATGGTGGGAAAAAATCATGCATTGACATCCCCCGCCCTTGGGCGGAGCGGGAGATAGTGTCAGACTCTTACTGACTAAAAGACCCACCCCGTTCCTTCTAGCCTTCATACCGGGGCTCGAGCGCCCTTTCGGATAACCCTGGCCCCAGTAGGCTTCGACCCGGCTGGGTCCCTGCTGTTGCTGACAACTCCTTGAGGCGCGCGGGAACAGTGCGCGCCGTCGACGACTTGGGCTTGGTCCGGACAGTTACCGGACGGCCGGACAGTGAGCTACCCATTGCTCACCGTCCGCAAGCCCGCGCCTACGTTGGCCGGAAATCAGGATCAGAATCCCGGCGGCGGCGACGGCGGCGATAACGCCGTTGCCTGATGCGTTCGGCCTCCTCCTTTGCGAGCATTACTGCTTCGCAGAAGTCGGCGACCGCCTGCCACTCCTCCTCGCTCCGGACCATGGCCTCAACCAAGGCCCGGCGCGAGAGGTCTCCGCCGCCGATCGCCCCCACGAAGGCACGGCGATGCTCCGTCCAAGCAGGGCACACCTCGACTGTGTGCTCCACCGTGTCCTCCGGGGATTCCGCACAGTGGCGACACCCGGGCGTCACTTCCGCACGAATCCGGTGCAGGAAACTCCCGAACGAACCATGTCCGGTGAGAACCTGCGTCATGCGGAAGGTAAGGACGCCGTGAGGTCTTTCCAGCCACGCCTCAAAGAGAGGACTTACCGCCATGATTATCACGAGCGCCCGCAGGCTGTTATTCCCTTGCGGATACGTCCAGAGCGAAGGCCAGTCTGCGGGACGGTGCACCCTGGGAGGCGGCCAATGACCCCCTTGGTTATTGCTGCCTAAGGGGCCTCGATGGCCGTCTGCGAATGTTCTGTCTGTAGGAACGCTTCAACGCGTGTCCCTCTGCTAGAGCAGAGGGCACAGTGGCGAAGTAAGAGCGGGCTCGGTGTGCACTCACACTGCCGCCGGGCAGGCAGGAGGATGGCTTGTTCCTCCTTCTGCCACCGTTGGTCTCGTAGCCCCAGAGATTGTCCAAGGTCATGTTTCTGACTTTTGATGGGGGACGAGGGTCTTGGCTTAACCGCCCGGGCCGCGAGGAAGACAACCTCTATAAAAAATTACCCCAAACCTCCAAGCGGCGGCGCACCGTGAGGGAGGTTGTTAGCTTGACTAATGGGTAGCTAAATTAGTCTCTAGTGCGAACCACAAACTTTGAGCAAGTACAGAATGTATATATACTCGTGGGAACAGCATGGATACACTTAAATCAAAATTCTTTCAAAAACCAACGGAGAGTGATGCGCGGTCGGAGTCCGACGCGGCATCCAGAAGGAGCTCGGAGGGCTCGGAGAGGGAAGAGGCTGGGGGAGACCCCGTTAGAGGTTCGGAGGCAGAGGCTGTGGAAGACCCCGGAGGAGGCCCCGGTGGAGACCCCGGTGGAGACCCAAGCAGAGACTATCGTCTCTCTTTGAAGCGCCCTGTGTCGAGGGACAGATCGTCCTCCGACACAGAGGGGGAGAACCCGTCAGCCAGGGAAATTGCCACCAGCAGTCGCGGCGCGGGCCGAGCCTGCGGAAAAGGGAGGGTGCTTAAGGCCAAAGGCTCTGCCCAGCAAGCCGACAGGCTTGCCGCGGAGGGGCGTCACCCTGGAGCGACCGGCGCCCGGATGGACCTCTCGGAGCCATCCGGCAGTGAGAGGCATGCCAGGGAGGACTCGGACGGAGAGTCGCTCCAAAGGCTGGCCGTCACCCTTCTGCGGGATATGAGCCGCAAAAGGGAGAAGACCTCCAAAGAAAGGACGGTGCAGCGCCATGCCGTGTCCCTCAGGGAGGCTTTTGACGCCTCCCTCAAAAAGAGGGTGGCGAGGCTCCAGAGTGAGCTCCAGGCCCAGCTGCTGCGCCCTCCGCTGGCGGCCTCTGGCCAGCGAACGGCGGCGTCTTATGCCGCCGCCGCCGCAACAACCACCGTAGTTGCGCCCAGGTCCGGCCCGTCGGGGCAGGCCAGGCGCGGGTCCGTGGTGCCGGGGGCAGTGGGGTCAGCCCCATTGGCCAAAAAGCAGCAGCAGGGGAAGCCGGCCCCTGCTGCTGCCCCTCCCAAGAAGGGTAAAGCGGAACCCCTTCCGTGGCGTCAGGCAGGCGGCCTATGCCGACTCCCCTGCCCAAGGAATATCCGGCCGAAGCCGAATGGCAAGTGGCCGGAGCCAAGAAACAGGCGGGCAAGGCGGCACGGGCCGCCAAGAAACGCGAGCGGCGGCAGCAACGCAAAAAGAGGGCCATCGCGGCTAGG
The DNA here is from genome assembly GCA_910589285.2 of Mythimna ferrago. Classification (NCBI taxonomy): domain Eukaryota; kingdom Metazoa; phylum Arthropoda; class Insecta; order Lepidoptera; family Noctuidae; genus Mythimna; species Mythimna ferrago. The sequence continues at coordinate 16,147,023 of OU342689.1, read as the reverse complement.
CTCCGCGCCCCGAGTTCTTCTGCTGTAGTTATCACGCTGCAGCCGGTGGCGGAGAAGGGGGGCGCGACCTACGGTGAGGTCATCCGGAAGGCGAGGCGGGCGGTGAACCTCTCCGAACTCGGAGTCACCGGCGGCTTCCGGATGCGGCACACCGCGACCGGTGCCCTGATGCTAGAGGTCCCGGGAGCGAATAGCGGCACCACAGTGGACGCCTTGGCTGAGAAGCTGAGAGCGTCCTTGGACGCGGAGGAGGCCCGAGTGTCCAAGCCCACAAAATGCGTTGACATGCGCATTATGGGCCTGGACGACTCAGTGACGGTGGACGAGGTCGTGGCCGCCGTCGTCAGGACGGGTGGGTGCCTTACCGACCAGGTCCATGCAGGCGCCATCCGTGCTGACAGCACGGGCATGGGAGCGATAACGGTGAGCTGCCCCGTGTCAGCGGCCAAGAGCATCACCGGGGAGAGCCGACGGCTTTTGGTGGGCTGGGTTTCTGCGCGGGTAAAACTGCTGGAGCCCAGACCTCTGCAGTGCTACCGATGCCACGTGGGGCACCACGTTGGCGCCCGCTGCGCCGCGGAGGAGGACCGCAGCGACCACTGCTATCAGTGTGGTCAGCCCGGTCACAAGGCCGTCACCTGCAGCGCAGCACCGCACTGCTACGCATGTGCGGCTGCAGGCAAGCCGGCCGACCACCGGGCTGGGGGCAGGTCCTGTGACCCCCCCGCCAAGGCCAAGGGCAAGGCCCGTAGGCACATCCCCGCCGGCGTCCTCACCACCGCGGCCGCCTCTTTGGCCGCCGCCGCCGTCGCCGATGCACCCGCCGCAGCAGTGCCCTCAAGGAGGGCTCGGGAGGAGACCATGGACTGCCAATAACGGCCCCATTCCGTCTCCTCCAGGCGAATATCAACCACTGCGCCCCCGCTCAGGATCTGTTGCTCCAAAGCATGGCGCAGTGGTCGATAAATGTCGCCGTCGTCTCCGAGCCGTACTACGTCCACCCCCGTGGAGACTGGGTTCAGGACCTGGACGGCTCGGTGACGTTAATCTCGTCGGCCGCCGCCGGTACCCCGCCCCTCGAGGCTGTTGCGAGGGGACGGGGCTGCGTGGCAGCACGGTTCGGGGACATTGCAGTGGTAGGCGTCTACCTGTCCCCGAACAGATCTCTCGACGATCTCCAAGTCTCCCTTATGGAGCTAAATGTCGTTGTCGCTGGGTTTGGTACCCTCCCCGTGATCGTTTGCGGGGACTTCAACGCCTGGAACACGGCTTGGGGTTCCCGGTACACGAACCCACGGGGTCGGATGGTGGAAGACTGGGCTTTGGAGCTGGGCCTGGTCGTCCTGAACCGGGGTTCTGTCCCCACGTTGGTGCGGATGCGGGGTGAATCAGTGGTGGACATATCGTTCGCCAGCCCCGCTCTGTCGCCGCGTGTCGTCGACTGGCGCGTTATGGAGGAGGTGGAGACGTACTCCGACCACCGGTACATCCGGTTGGACGTCTCCGCTGAAACCTCGGCCGCGCCGGTTCGACAGAGCCCTTGCGGTCCGCGGTGGGCGCTTAAGCAGATGGACCGGGAGCTCCTCCTGGAAGCCGCGATGGTACAGGCCTGGGTGCAAGCACCGGACAGGCCTGTCGACATTGATGTCGAGGCGGAGTGGTTCCGGGAGGCCTTGTTGCAAATCTGCGACGCGGCAATGCCCCGAGTCCGTCCAGGGCGAGCTAAGCGCCAGGTGTGCTGGTGGTCGCCAGAGATTGCTGCACTGCGCAACGCATGCAGTCACGCGCGGCGCCGGTACGCCAGACACTGCAGGCGCCGCATCCGCCCACCGGATGCGGAGGCCAGAGAGGCGGAGCTGTATGAGGGATACAGAGCGGCAAAATGCACCCTCCGAGCGGAGATCAAGCGGGCCAAACTGGAGGCCCGCAACGTGTGGCTGGGGTCTCTGAACGCGGACCCGTGGGGACGCCCGTACAAAACAGTACGGGAAAAACTGCGCCCCTGGGCTCCCCCGCTGACTCAGAGTCTCCGGCCCCAAATCGTGGAGGGTGCGGTGAGCGCTTTGTTCCCTGCGCGAGGGGAACACTCCCCCCCGCCCATGGCTCCGCCTCCGCCAGCGGTGTCTGACGCGGACCGCAACAGCGACGACGACGACGGTGCTCCAGAGGTGACCGAGGCAGAGATGAGAGTGGCGGTGCGAAGGCTGAGTGCCAAAAACACCGCCCCAGGACCCGACGGATTGCCTGGAAAGGCCTGGGTCCTGGCCATGGAGGCTCTCGGGCCTCGACTAAGAGGGCTCTTCAGCGCATGCATGGAGAGGGGCCAGTTCCCACTTTGCTGGAAGACGGGGAAACTGGTCCTCATAGCGAAGCCGGGGCGCCCTGCGGACTCTCCGTCCGCGTACCGGCCCATTGTGCTGCTCGACGAGGTGGGCAAGCTCTTTGAGAGAGTCATTGCAAACTGCCTCGTCGGGCGCCTAACACGAATGGGGCCGGACCTTTCGGACGGTCAGTTCGGCTTTCGCAGGATGCGCTCCACGGTGGACGCCATCATGCGCGTGCGAGCCCTCACGACGGGGGATGCGGTGTCCCGGGGCAGGTGTGTCGTGGCAGTGTCCTTGGACATTGCCAACGCCTTTAATTCCCTGCCCTGGAGTACGATCCGGAGGGCACTCCGGTACCACCGGGTGCCCGAATACCTCTGTCAAGTGGTCGAGGCTTACCTGTCGGACAGGTACATTGTCTACCCCGGTCACCAGGGAGACTGGAAACGTCGAGAGATGTCGTGCGGTGTTCCGCAGGGATCGGTACTAGGGCCACCCTTGTGGAACATCGGGTACGACTACGTGCTGCGCGGCGACTTCCCTGACGGGGTCAGCGTAGTTTGCTACGCAGACGACACGCTGGTTCTAGCGCAGGGAGAGTCGTACCAGGCGGCGGTCGCTCTAGCGACACGCGGAGTTGCGATGGTCGTTGATAGGATCCAGGAGTTGGGACTCGAGGTGGCGCTTCACAAATCCGAGGCGATGTGTTTCCACGGTCGCCAGTCTCGGAACGCGCCGCCATTGAGTTCCCAACTAACGGTAGGAGGAGTTCACATCGGTGTCGGGTCGACGATGAAGTACCTGGGACTCGTCCTCGACAGCCGGTGGAATTTCGTAGAGCACTTCCGACGTCTGGCTCCCAAACTCAACCGGGCTGGGGCTGCGCTCAAGCGGCTCCTGCCCAACCTTGGGGGTCCAGACGCCTCCTGCCGGAGGCTCTACGCGGGGATCGTTCGGTCCATGGCCCTCTACGGGGCGCCGGTGTGGGCGCCGTCGCTGAAAAAGCAACCGGCGGCCATACTGAACGCCTGCCAGAGGGTCATGGCGATAAGGATGGGACGGGGATACTGCACGGTCTCCCGCGAAGCGACGAGCCTTCTGGCTGGCCTACCACCGTGGGATCTGGAGGCAACAGTCCTTGCACACATGCACGATATGCGCGTGGAGATGCAACGCCGGGGTGAAAGTTCGCTGCCGCGACAGGTCACGGCATGGCGGACAGAGCTCCGGCGGGATCTCATCTGGTTATACCTGAGATGGCTACTCTGTATAATTCCGACATTTGAGTTACAAAGCCTCAGAAGTGGAATAGTGTCACTCAAAACTAAACAAATCTCTTTCGGATGGTATTCAGTGGCCTAGTCATTAGGCCGCCTCGCTATTGTCCTTGTTTTGTCATTCTTTATTTGTTGCACTACAATCGCGCTTTGGACTAATGCCCCCAAATCTACCCGCTTCTGTGGGACTTCCTGATTTATTGTTTGTAGGCCGTGTTGACTTAAAGTTAAGGACAATGTCCTATTATATACATTTACAAATAGAGACACATTTTCGTATTGGTGTTAATTTTAAAATCTTTTCATTTGGAAAGTTCGATATGTAGATATGATAGAGCCTCTTTCATTATACATAATAAATAAACACAAGTTTGAATTTTAGAAAAAATGCTAATGTTAAAGGAAATTAAGATGGCTGTTAAACCGATTATCATTTCAACCGATAGGCGTCTGTCTATTTTTGGACATAGGTCTTCCCCAAGAGTCGCAATAATGACAAGTCCAGAGCGTTTCGGATCCATCAGGTTCCCGAAACATCACCAGGTCATCGGTTCACCTCATGTGAGGGCTTTCAATGCTGCATCTTCCGGTACGCGAACTCCACAGTCGTTTCGACCGATATCTTTCAAAACGACAGGTGGGTTTAATTTAATATAAGTAATACAAAATGGTAATCTTATAAGAATTCCTTCTATAGTTCAATGCACAAAAAACCTTTCACTGTTATCCGATCCCCAACAACATCTACACGTGAAAAGGGTTCTTCATTTAAAATTTGTTTGCGAAGTCAGAATTAATTTATTTCTGAAACTATACATCCTGGGCCTCAAGTCTGCTATTACAATAGTGTCAGAATGGTCTATCATTGATGTCATAATTGTCGATTTTGACAAGTTTGGTAATCTACTAATATAATGGCGTCATTATGACCTTCCAATGGCCAACCACTGACACTCCATTGAAAGAAGTGACATAGAATGGTAATCTCGAACATATTGACAAATGAATATTTGAAGTTTGCGGTAATCTGCTAAAACTTTGACAGTTTATTTGATCAGTGTTTTGCCATTAGAACGTTATTGTGCAGTTATTGGTTTTAATGCTCGAAATTATCATTCTACCACAATTCTATTACAAGACCATTGACCGATCAATGATCGATCATTGTGAATTAGCAGATTACAAACTTTTAGCAAAATGACAATTGGATCGTGTTGGAATGACGAATTTATAAAAATAGCAGACTTGGGGCCCAGGCCATTGTATGTTTTGACTCTTTATAATTATAATAAGATTCATTATAAATATTTATGCTAAATCTAAGCTAGTAGTTATGCAATCAATAGAATTACGCCAAGTATTTGAGTAAGTACGTTCATTTCATATTAATCTGGTTATTAGCAAACAAACGATTTGCAATTCAAAAACAGTACTCTTTGGTAGCACTTCAAACCAATTACACGTTCAAAATGTTCAGATCCTACGGATATTTGAGCCGCATAAAGTAAAGCAATTAGCTTTATTAATGGTAAACCGCTAGAAGGCCAATTACATGAAATGAAATGTTTTTGGCCTTGGCTTCTGCACCTACTAATTCATTTTTAACATCAAGCCAGAAATTAAATCTATTATAATATTATTATAGTAAAATAAGAGAGATTGATGTGTGCTGTATCGAGTACAGATAAAGAGAGAAATGAGTAAATTAGAGGAAGTTCGAAAGTAGTGCCAGTGATTAAAAAGTTGAAAGAGAATGACCATGTAAAGAGGAGAGGTAAAACGCAACGTTACTAAAAGAGTCAAAAATCAAAATCAAAATCATTTATTTCAAATAGACCATTTGACTATTCAAAAGTGCCTGCACACTTTTGAATAGTCAAATGTCGGTCACTCCAAAAAAAGTGAAGCTAGAGTTATGTATACATGTAGGTGAATGGGGAGGTAGAGAAAGGCTAAAGAAAAGATGGATAGATTGTGTGAGGAGTGATATGAAAGACAACCGACGCGCTATCACTAAATCCCTTTGTTAATGATAGCGTGACGGGTGACAATAGAACGGTAGAAAAAAACGTGTTAAAAAATGTCATTGAAAGAACACGGGTGAGTCAATAAAAGTCTGATACTTCTTCTCTCATTAGAAGGCTGAAAGTCACTCTAAGGGCAATGGGAAAGGCTGTGCTTGAAGTTTCCTTGTGTGCTTGAGAATCGAAGATATATACAGGAGAACCAAAGTTACCGACATGGCCGAAGAATTTTATTACCAAACTTAAGTGGCAATGAGCAAGGCACATTGCTCATAGACCAGCCCACATAGGTCGATAGGGCTGAAAGGTTCTGGAAAAGCAACCGTATATTTGAAGTTGAAATTTAAGTAAGCTTCTCATGAGTTGGACCGATGACTTCGTGAGGGTAACGGAAATGCAATGAACGCAAGTCGTACCTACAAGAGCAGGAATTGTGGCGACACTTGGGGAAGTTCTATGTCCAACAGTGGACGTCTTTTAGTTCACTTGATGGTGATTATGATGACTCCCTCTTGCTCCACATACGAGTATATCGTGAGGAATTATTTGATGATCTGCAACATCAAAACAAATAATAAAAATATCATCTATCTCTCAACTCATGCAAATATGAATGAATAGGCATTTTTCTTCTTCTTATACTCGTTTAGTTGTAGATCTTATTGATATAATCTACATCTATACTTCAACACTAATATAATAAAGAGGTAAAGTTTGTTTTCTTTTTTTGTTTGTAGGAGCTAATCTCGGAAAGCACTTGACCGATTGCTAATATTTTTTCACCGATACAAAACTGCTTTATTTTTGAGTGACAAAGGTTATATTTTATGTATGCGGGCGAAGCCGTGGGCAAAAGCTAGTTTATTATAAGACGTGATTGAAATCAAAAGCAGGTTTCTGATGAAAAAAAAAAATCAGCTAATCAAGAAACTAGTATGTTAAAAGAAATTCATCAAGAACATAATACTGAATATAACTTAGTAAATAGGTCTGCGTTCTAATAAACAGGAATATCTACGACCACTCACAATTATACAACTCACAACCGTAACTCGGAGAAACCAATGCTCGCTCTCGACCTCATAACCTCAGCAATCACATTATTGGCGCCAAAATCGGCTGTCAATAACCGAAAGAAGCCATATTATCCGAATCCCGCTTTCAATATGAATGCTGGGCACACTAGCCCGGACGTACGAGGTCAGTTAAACGGGCCGTTATCCAGAATGGACTGTTGTTAGTTCGCGACAATGAGAGCTATATATCAGCTTGCGGGGTCCATATTTGTGTAATGAACACGATCATTGAGAGACAGATGAAACGTCTACCATCAGATGTTAATTCCCTCATCAACTGAGTAAATGAGCGGTGTAAGTGATACATCCGTCATCTGTGTATCAGGTTTACCTTCTACCAAATAGAAGGTGGGGTTTTTTTTTTGAGTAATAAATCATTAGTAATATGAACCATCAGATGTAAAGCGACGTTCAATGACTATCATCAGATGTTAAGGTTTATAGTCCCTTGAACTATCTGGCCAAAATTAAATGGACGCAACTCTCGCACCCGCCTAGGTGGCAGTACGCATATCTGTGCATTTATTTGCGGGCAGCTTTAAATCCATTTTCTTTGCGAAATATTGATTGATTTACATGTACTATTTTCACTTTGAAGAATATTTAACCACCAATTTTTATGTGTAAAAATGTTTCTAAAGATCCAAGCCGTTTCGAAGGATTGGGAAAAAGTTGCGAAAAGATGCGAAATTGTTAAATATTTTTTTTAGACAAAAGTATTAATAGCACGCAAAAATGTTGATAATGTTGTTCATGAATCTATAATAAACATAATAATATATTTTTTTCAAACCTATAAACTTAGCCGTTACCGAGGCTGGCTGGCTTCAGAAAGTCACTGTTTTATGGCACTTTTCGGGCGCTTGGGCCTTAATTGACTCATCACATGTGTGCAAATTATATGGTAGATCTCTCATCTATGCATAAGATTCACACTTTTTTTTCCAATTCAATAAAAGGTGGGTTACGGTAAAAGTGGAAAACGAGTTTTTTTAATTGGAAGTTTCACGCTTCATCACTATCTCACCTGATGGTGAGTGATGATGTGGCCTAATGAGTTCCAGGACAAGAGACCATACAAACATACATTCAGCCGAACGTAGAACCTCCTCCTTTTCGAAGTCGGTTAAAAAGACTTGTGAATATATGAGAGAGGACTTTGCCTAGTGATGAAACAAAAATAACTAAAAAGGTTCTTTCAGCGCTCTTTTACCCTAGAGTGTTCACGCTGTGAGCCGCCCTCAGAAAATATACGATCAGAATCGGCTACTGATTCAAGGTCCACTAAAATGATTCTTAGTTATTTCAGAATATAAAAATTACCCATTTTGACTGATTCGTTAAATCTTAATTACGTCACTAGCATTTTTGTCTGTGCGCGCATAGATACCAATGTAGTGCGACGATTCCTATATTATTTGCCTATATTTAGGATAATTATTTTTTTTTAAACACTACCTACGAGGACTTCTATAAGTAAAATTTCATTGCTTCAATTATTATGATTGACTAGTGCGCCTCACCATCAACGATTGCATCACTACTTACCATCATGTAGGAACTCAGCCATGCACAAGTTTATATAAATAAATAAAAAAACATATCTTTCCCCGCTTTTGTTTTTCTTTTCTTTGTCCGCCTTTGTACAGTTTTTTTGTGCAAGAAGTATTGATAAATAAATAAACTTTCTAATTAGGGTGTTTATGGGTGTGCATTATTCCAGTTAAATATTGAACCAGAATAGATTGTAGTTAGTTCGTGACAATGAGTTTTATATCAACTAGCAGGCTCCATATCCGTGTAATGAACGAGCTCACAGAGAAATAGATGAAATGTCTACTATCAGCCAGTAATTTCCTCATTAGCGAAGTAAATGAACGGTGTATGTGATGCAATATTGTGTGTGTATGAGGTAATGGTGTAAAGGTGAAATTGAAGGGAAATTATGTAATAGATTAGAAGGTTCATGAGTTTCGGTGGCGGAGACCGCTCGCACCGGGCCTTGGTTGAGGCCAAGGTCCGGAGCGAGGAGTGGCAGGCGGTCGCCGACTTCTGCGAAGCAGTAATGCTCGCTAAGGAGGCCGACCGCATCAGGCAACGGCGCTCTCGCCGCCGCCGGGATTCCGATCCCGATTTCCAGCCACTGTAGGCGCGGGCTTGCGGACAGTGAGCAATGGGTAGCTCGCTGTCCGGCTGTCCGGTAACTGTCCGGACCAAACCCAAGTCGTCGACAGCGCGCGCTGTTCCCGCGCGCCTCAAGGAGTTGTCAGCAACAGGAGAGGCCTAGCCGGGTCGAAGCCTACTGGGGCCAGGGTTATCCGATAAGGCGCTCGAGCCCCGGTATGAAGGCTTGAAAGAACGGGATGAGTTTTTTAGTCAGTAACAGTCTGACACTATCTCCCACTCCGCCCAAGAGCAGGGGTTGTCATTGGATGATTTATCCCATCGAAAAAAAAAAGGTTTTGGGTTATCATTTTTGGTACAAGGAATTTTTGGTACAAGGATGTTACGTAAAAGAGACTAAGTGCAAATACACATTCCGCCATTCAATGATGGCATACAAATAATTAGTCGACAGTGTTTTAGTAACATAAAGTTATTCACAACTATCTAGAGTTCTATATATTCGAAGCTGAATTTTTCAGTCAAAATTATCTGTTAATTATTTAAACACCGCGTTTGATTTACTGTAAAATGTAAGCAAGCAGCTAATTAATTATATGAATTAAGAAGTGTACTAAGGCGACAAGCAGTAACTAGTAGCTAGTAGTACTATTTTCAATGATTTGAGAGTGTGACAAGTCAGTCTAAGTATTCTTTTCTGGCCTGCATTATATAAAGAAACTCACCCATTTTTTTTTTTAGAAGAGCAGTCAACAAAAAACTTTTTCTATACCACGGGTCACAACGTGGCACAATTTTTTGTTAGCCTATATTCTGTCTCACTGTTGGGCAAATGCCTCTGCAAACCTTCCTATTTTGAGTAATTTCTGGCCAAGCTTGGCCCACGAACTTGTTGAGATCATCATACCATCTTTGCCGCAATTGACCTCGGCGACGTTGACCTATTTAACCGACAAACATCTAAATTAATTTTCAATTCAATAAGTTCCCTGGTGGTTAATTCGAGTGAATGCAACCCCAAATCTATCCTTATACCTCTACTTACCTCCTTAGAGGTAAACAACAACATAGTAGCAGTGTTCTGACCTACACTCGTAAGGGTTTATGAAGATGTTGCGTTAAATGTGGCTGAACGGATGCTTAAGAGGCCAGCTCTGTTACGAAGAGAGTAATAGACGTTGCCTTTCTACTGCAGAGTGGGTAGGCTAATGGAGGGTGTCTGTATCTAGCTATGTTTGTAACTACAATCATTACTAGTAGTACAGTTTTCCTAAGTAAGTTGTGAGCATCAGTAATCGCTATCCTGATGAGACCATAAGTTTTGTTACGATGATTACAACTCTTTGAATAACAAACTCTATGATAATAATAATGCCATTTTCAAAACAAAAAAAATACAATTTATACGACCCGAACGGACGCCTATCAATTATAAGAAAAAAAAAAAAAACGTTTCACATAACTATTCGTAATTGAAAACGATAGGTACTTACATACATATGAATTTAAGCCAAAAAAATTTACGAAACTTAAAAACTGTGAACAACAGTTTTCTATGTTCTTGGATATACCACAATCACGGCAGTAAGCCTACTCTTTGATGAGTGGCTAGAAAGGCGCTATGACACATGCTCAAGCTGAGCACGCAAACCACACCGCACGGTGTTCGTCAGTAGAAAACACAAACAACACCTGTCCGTCCAAACGGAGCGTTTGGCTCGTGCTGAGGCGGCGTTCGCAACGATCGTATGACGCGAATGCTCACTGTGAGTACACACGTCCACACAGTCCAAGGCATGCGAAACGAACCATTCGCGACGAAAGCGATGTCTGTACGCGACTTTAGACCGACGTACACGCATAACACACCAGTACCCCTAGCCATGTTGCAAATCTGCAATCGTTAACGCTTGTAGAAAGCTTCAAATGTACGGGAACGACGTCATCTCAACGCTCAGTCACGTGGTGAGAACAAAAGATTCGGCGATGCGGCCAACTCGAAACGTTCGACGCAAGCGAAACGGTTGTAACTTGGCTAGGGGGGCTGATTTGTACGTAGAACGATGTCGCGTGGCGTTTATCAAGTGTAGCTCTACAAGTCTAGTTTCCATCTTCTTCTTCTTATCGTATCGATGGCAAAACTAGTTAAATTCCTTGCCTGGCCCAGAATTCGGCCACGGCAACGCCGTCCGCTGATGCTGTCATTAGGTCCTTACGTGAGCAGGCAACAGGGCACGTGACGCAGGACGGAAGGTGGGACATGGTCTGCGGAGAGACGCCGCACAAACACTAAAGATCGGAACCATCCGAGAACCCCCACCTGTGGAGATTGTAAAATGTATGGAGAGCAACGCGCCCAGACCAACGTGTATGGCTACTTTACCGTAGCCGTAGAACGCAAAGGTCAAAGGTAAAGGCCTTCTCTCTCTAACATAAAGCGGGAGAAATCATTTGAAGATTTCCAACTTCATAAAAAATTATTTACCATCAATGTTCTACTAAAAATATATATTGTTCTCATATATAAAACACAAGGTTTTTTGACAATAAAACTTATGTGTGGTGTGTAATGAACCGAACATCCCCCGATAGTATTACGACAAAGTGGTTCTGCCCACGCTTCCTCAATAATATATATTTTCTCTAAAAAAGGTTTCTTATTCGAGAAAACTACGTTTTTTGTTGTCTTTCAAGAAAGAAGAAAGAAAGAAAAGTATTTATTTTGGCGCAAAAAGAAAAAAACATTGTAGACATTGTAGAAAAAGAAAAAAACATTGTAGACAACAAAAACTTAAGACAAACACAAAACAAAAAATAAAAAATAAATAAAAAGTAACATTGTCTGTCACACGTTTGCGCCAAAAAAGGTCCAGTTCAGCGAAATGCCAGACAACTACGAGGTAGTTTGTCTGACGCTGGTTTTCAACTGAACCTTATTTGGAGTGAACAAATAAAAAGAAATTTACAAATAGTGTCAACACTACATTACATAAAAAACATAATACGTGATAAAACAGTAAATAAGAATATGTTATATGTTCAGTGTACAAAAAAAAAACAACATAAAACATAACAGAAACCGGTTTGAAGCGATTTAGCCTCAGTCAACACAACACCGTAACTACGCGCAGTGCAGCGACGCATAAGTCCACTACGCCCGGGGGGGCCGAGCGCAACGGACGATTTGCAAACAGCGTAAAAAATTTCAAGGAAAACCTTGTACCAATCTCGGGTACTTCGAAAACAAAAAATAATAATAGAAAACCACCCGATCAAGTAAAGCAAGTATTTTTAAAATAACGTTAATACTGAATAGATTTATAGTGTCTTAGCAGAAGGAAGTGAAAAAGATAGATTATGTATATTGGCTGAAAGGTGAGTGTCGCTTATTTACAGTAATGACTCAAGTAGACAGGTATACAATTATTTCAAATAAAATACAATTATATTTTTACTTTTTTAGTTGAGGGTTATAATGACCGCCATGTCACCAGAATGAGTGGCAACTCCTGTTCCGTGGTGGCAACAGCGACACCGAAAACGAGTACCGGATACAATAAGGCCAGACACAAGGGGTAAGTTAACATAAACACAAATTAGTAACTACGGTGATAAAAATTATCATTAAGAATTATCAAGTAATGTGGCCTTCGTCACCCGCAGGTCTCCCAAGTACGCGGGAAAGCACTCAGGTGTCGCGTATGACTCACAACACCTCGGACACAACGAAATGTGCCGACAACGGTGCTCGAGGATCCCTCATCACCCACATGTAGTTATGTATACGCTAATATTATATTTTTGTGCAACACGTTCCACACACCACTCACCAATGATACGATTAAAATTAGTAAGCAGTTCATATGAATGAGACGTTAAGAGTGACCATATCCAGTTTCCTTTGCGCATCTATCAGGTACTGCCGTAAACGCATTCTGAAAGTATGGACGCTGCCTAGTGCTCTTAATGGCGGCGGGATGTTATTCCACACCTTGGAAGCAGTGTATCGGAAACTGCCTCTGAAAGCCGCTGTTCTATGAGACTGGGTTGAGAGTTGCTGTGCACAAAGTCTAGGCGCGCATTCCCGTTTACTAGCCATCCAGCTGAGCTTGTCGTATAAGTACCTCGGTTTCTTAGTCTTAACAACGCCAAAAAGAAGACAAGCCAAATGTAACTTTCGCCTTGACTTCATTTTTAGTATAAAATGTTTATTAAGAAAGGGGGTGACATGAGTTCTAGGGGGAATTGAGTAACAGAAACGAGCGCAAGCATTTTGTACTCTCTGTATGAGTCTGTCGGTACGAGCCAGCAAGCGAGGGCCGTAAACCGTATCAGCGTAATTTAGTTTGGAAAGAACAAGGGTTTCGACTAACTGCTCGCGGAGCTTTTCCGACAAGAAAGGTCTCATTTTGTATAATAATTTTAGGCGATAAAAGCAATTTTTAACTGAGTCAGCAATGTGCTTCTCAAACCTAAGGCCGCTGTCCATACACAACCCCAGGTTTCGCGCCTCATCAACTCGCTCAATAGGCACACCCATAATAGTCAAACTTAGGCTTGCGGGCAGCTTCTTCAACTGCTGCTTTGTACCAAAGAGCATATATTTAGTTTTCACTGGGTTTAACGTAAGACAGTTCTCATCCGCCCAGGTGGAGATTCTTTCTATATCATCATTTAGATCCCTAATGGCTGATTCGTAGTCCTCGGGTTTAAAAGATAAATATAATTGGACATCATCGGCATAAATGTGGTACTTGCAATTTTGGAGGCACTTTATTATGTCTGCACAGTAAATAATGAAGATAATTGGACCCAGAATTGATCCCTGGGGAACCCCTCTCTCTATTGCGGAAAGGGCTGAAGTCAAGGTGGTACCGTCCGCCAGCCGTAACTCTACGAGTTGCTTTCTGTCACTGAGATAGCTTTTGAACCACTGGATGGCATTATCGTCAAACCCGTAATATTTCAACTTTGAAATTAGCAATGGAACATTGATACAGTCAAACGCACGCGAAAAATCAAGTAGCACCACCAGTGAACACAGGCCCTTATCTTGAGCTGACAGTATGTTATCGGTAACGTCCAGCAATGCCGTGGAAGTGCTCCTCTGCTTCCTGAAACCAGATTGTAGGTCAGGTAACAACTCGTTATCTTCCAAAAATCGAGTCAATTGCCGGCACACCACTTTCTCCAACACCTTTGAAAGACATGGTAAGATACTGATTGGCCTCAAGTCTGTGACCTGTATAGGGTTTGGGCTCTTGGGGATGGGTCTGACTATTGCAGTCTTCCATTGGTGAGGAAACTCAGATGTCCAAATAGAGCAATTAATAATGTCCGCAATAGTTGGTAAAGTGTGAGGTAAGGTAAGGGTAAGCATACTCAGAGTTATCTGGTCACAGCCTTCAGCATTTGACTTAAGGTCAGTGATGATACGTGAGACGTCGCTTTGGTCCACCGGCGCAAGTGTGAATATTGCGTCGCTGTATCTATTGGACTCATAGAAAGATATAAGTGACGGGCTAGCTAATGAGTTGCCTGGAACCTTCAAAAATGTGCTATTTACGAGGCCGGGGTTGTCAAAATGTGGAGGAAGGTCTTGCCTTTGTTTTGAAGGTGCAAGGGTGGACTTAATGTTCTTCCATAGTAATTTCGGATTTTTTATTTCACTATTTATGTTGTGCCGGAAATATGCTACTTTTTCATGATAGAGGGAGCTTTCTACGAGAGACTTTAGCTGCTTATAATATTTTTTTTTTTGCTCATTCTTGGTTTTCCTGTAGACAGCTAAAGCCTTATCTCGTAGGGTCATCATGAACTTTATAGTGTCCGTAATCCAGGGATGCGACTGTTCCTTAATAGTACAAGTTTTTAGTGGGGCGTGAATATTAAATAAGCTGATTAAACAATTATTAAAATATTCGACCATGTCGGGAATGTTGTCAAATTCAGAAGTCTGTTCTATATTTAACTGCAACAAGTCCGTACAAAAACTATCCCTACAAATGTCTTTTATAGACCTAAATTTGATTGCAAATGGTGTAGGTTTGTCCCGCTGTATATTAAACTCGCTGACTATAATGGAGTGGCCAGTAATCGAACCGAAAGCTTCCACAGCCGTGTATCTTGCCCTAAGGTCCGTGCACAACAGGTCGATCAGAGTCTCACTCGTTTCCGTGAAATGAGTGGGCTCTGTGATTAGCTGAGAGAGGCTAGTGTAATTTAAAAACTCAAGCACTTTTTTAGTTTTGAGCTCGCTTATGTTGAGCATATTAACGTTAAAATCACCGAGTAATATATGATGATCACAATTACCTAACGATGAATAAGAACTGGTGATGCCATCAAGGAACAGATCGAGGTCGTACCACGGTGGTCGATATGCCGTACCAATCGCAATTTTCTTACCCCTCAGTGTAATTGTTAGCCACATTTGTTCAACGGAATCGAACCTGGGATCAACCGCGCCAGTGACGATACGCGCGCTCAGACCGCGGCGCAAATAAAAACCTATTCCCCCACCTCTCCCGCCGCGAACAGCTGTCGGCCGCGGAGTGTGACGTAGTCGGTAGCCGGGCACGAGCGGCGCGCGCGATTCCTCGCCAGCTCGAATCCACGTTTCGTTGATAGCAAAAATATCGAAACCATATTTTTCGATTGCACAAATCAAATCGTCATGACCCGTACCCAGAGAACCTGCGTTAAGGAAGCCAACCTTGAGATATTTCTCCCTTTTAGCCAGCATGGTTATAAAATAAAGTGACTCCTATAGTTACTTGAGTCAGTATCTGCATTCCGGTTTTAGTAATAAAATTGATAATATCACTAGACGAACTATGAAATAGAAAAAATGTATAGTAATTTGTTATTATTGAGCAATTAATAGAAAAATTATGTAAATATGTAAATAGATTAGAATTAATAAATAAGCCTAAATGTAGGATGTAGGTGTAAATAAATAATATAGCAGTATGGGTACGATTAAACCGGTTTACGAGTCCTCCGAGTTGCGCCACCGCGAGACACGCATTAACAATGAATGAATACAACTGACACAAAAGTAAACATAACTTTTTGACCACATATGACAAAATACGTTTCTTGGGAATGTTAACAATTATTAAGAGCGTACAGACATTGACACAAAAATACACAGAAACATTAAATAATAAAAGTTTAGGACAACTTTCGCCCGTCAGCAACCAGAACAGATGCGGGTTCAAAAATACGCTGGATATCAGCCACGCATCGTATATGGGAAGCGGGCTCCCCGGGTTTGCATCGGGCAAGAATACGTCCTCGCTTGCACCATATGAATTGCCAACCCAGCCTACTCCCAGCCTCCCGCGCCATCCGAAATAACTCACGATTTTGTTTCGTGAGGCGCTCGTTGACATAAAATCTTGCCGGAGCGCCCGGCATACCAAGATCTGCAGAAGTCATGCCACGACGTACTCGTGCAGCCTCCAGCATCTCATCACGAAGGTCGCGGCGTGCAAGTTGAACGACGAGAAACCGAGGGCGGGTCACCACCGGTGCTGGCTGCGTTGCGTTTATGCGCCTGCCCCCAATACGCTCGGCACTTACGATGTCACGAGCCTCGATTTTGACGCCTATCTTTGACGCCACCAGTATGGCCGTGTGTATGGGGTTTTCACCACTCGTCTCAGGTAGGTTCGAGATTTGAATATCAGTAGCCAGTAGCTCCTGATCACGGTCGTTGATGTCGCTCCGCAATTGGTCAATTAATTTATGAACATCTGACGACACGGGCTGAGCCTCTTTTCGGTTCTCCATAGCAGCAACTCTCTCCTCCAAACCACTCATGCGCTCATTAGTGAACTGCAACGATGTTCTCAGCTCAGCCAGATCGTTGCGCAGTAACAGGAACTCACTACGCACTGTTTTTATAAAGTCCTCTTTAAATTTCTTGAGCTCAGCCCTGATATCCTGGGCGAGCTCATGCGTGGCCTCCGAGGTGGTGGTATTTGTAGGGCTCGTTTCCAGGAGATCGTCTAGCAACGCATCTGCACGCCCTCTAACGGGAGTTTCGGACTGGTTATCCCGTACAATGTTTTTCTCACATTCTGGGCATCGCCAAGAAGATGATATGGACCCGGTCTTCTTAATACCGACGCACTGCCTATGGTACCAGGATCGGCAACTATCGCATTTAGCCGCATCTGTTGACGTCAGAAATTTGCCGCAGCCCCCACACTTAACCATAGTGGAATCAAAGCAATCGATCTCGTTTGAGTCGTCGACCGACAGATAGTTCCCCCTGACAACTACAGATGGCGCTGTCTTCAATAAGGCGTATACGGCAGCTATCACGGTGTTATGGTAAGTTGAAACACCATAAGCTTACGACACGGGTTCGAAGCAAAGTTGCGCACACACCGGAACTGGATCACAAAGTTTTTGCAGGAACTATTTAACAACAGCTGTTATTATTTATACGTATCGGGTAGAAAAACACTGTCAACAGAACGCGCACACAGTTTTTGCTGTTTATTTCTATGTACACAGAACAGAATCGCTAGATAACAGCGTCACCTGTTATTTGCACTAAACAATGTATCTATGTAATAAAGTTTTGTAAATTATGAGAACTTGTTTATTTTTAATACGCAAGATAGTTTTGACACTGTTACTCAAACAAGGTAAGTACCGTCACTGACCGTTACTTTCACTGTCATAACTTCAACAAAAAAACGCTTAAATCAAGAACATTATTAATCTCGTACTTTTTGAAGTCGATCAAAAAGGAACTTTTATTGATTACAGTGCATTCATTTTATTCTGATTTATTTTTTAAGCTTTTGACATAATGTGTCCATCTAGATACAAGGTCTTAGATTATTTATTAAGACCATAGATGTATATTCGTCGTATCTGTTTGGTATACGCCTGCGTGAAGCTTAACATATTATGTACTATTTTTATGTGCCAAATAAACGTGTTTTCTTTCTTTTTTTCTTTCTTTCTTTCTTTCTCTCTTTCTTCCTGTCTTTCTAAAACTATGAAGCTGTGTCGACGAAGCAGCATCGTCGCGTCTATGAAGCTACGCGTCCGTGGACAGTAGGCGATAGTTTTGTTTTGTAAGCTTCACGCAAGCGTACATCAAGCGTATAATGACGAATACGCGCCTATGATGCTACGCATCCGTGGAAAGTTGACCTAATGCCTAATTACTGACAATTAGAGACTCAAATTACTGGGTATCTAATTTAGTACTAAGATTAGTATAATATTATTAACTTCTCAGATTTATGCAATTAGCATAATCTGGGCAAACTCGTTCGTCTGTAAACCTAACCATTTACTTGCCATCAACCTTTTGAATGTCTTAAGTTACACAGTTCGACATAAGCCGTTGTTTTTCTATTGTGTCTCTAATTACGGCATTCGAAGAGTTAAGCGTGAGGCAATGGGCACAGGGCCGGTTTATGCTTGTCGGGGCCCCTAGGCAATGCACGTCTCGGGGCCCCCTACCCTTTTCTGACTTTTTATATTTTGTGTCTTACACAAATTTATTCATAATTACGTTGTTTTTAGGGTTCCGTAGTCAACTACGAAGCCTTATAGTTTCGTTTAAATCGTCAAAAATGGTTTACATTGGTATTAAACGAATGGGTTTAATTAGTTTTAACCGGCCTTACATCTGTAGGTAACCAGGTCAATAAAATATTTAAAAAATAATAAAACTTACCTACGTATAATAATTGTAACTTCAGTTTATGAAACTTTAGTTTACACTATTTTAATTTTCTCATCGTTTCATCGATTTTCTCGAAGCCCGAAGCACTTTTGCAATCTTTACAAATAAATATCCAATACTAAGATCTAAAATCGTAAGTTTTCAAACACAAACTGTAAAACTCTCTTTTTTTTCACGGCCGTAAAACTCGTAAACAAATTCGTTGAAGTGAAAATTCAACGATTAAATAGCACGAAAATGTTGTCTGTGATACGTATTAAACGAATCGGGGAATGCCCCGATCATGCGAACGAACTAGTACCGCCAATCTTATGAAAGTAGCGTGGCCATAGAATATGGTACCTTTAAAAATCCCGTAAAAATATATACCTACATATTATTCTACAATACGAGTATATTTAGCAGATCTTAGTTTTATAAATTAAAAAAAAAATTAAAATATTGATTTAAAAAATATGCAGTGCTGTACACGGGCATATAGTAATATATCGAACTACGTTTCGTTTTTCAATGTAGTTGATTGATTCAATTTTATATTATGTAAATTGAAATAAACAAAATTATCAGCAGAAGCCAATGAATATGGTCTGCTGCACTCACACGTTGCTAATGAAAGATTGTGTTTTATTAACTCCATCTGTTGACAGCTTTTCGCATAATGCAATGTTAGGATTGCTCATCGAAATTTTCAAATTATTTTTTTCTATTTTTAAACGTAGTCTATTTTATTTTTCATGAAGCGCGGGGCCCCTGATTGCGGCGGGGCCACTAGGCAGTTGCCTAAAGTGCCTAATGGATAAAACGGCCCTGAATGGGCAGGGCACATTGCTCGCAGAACAGATGGCCGTTGGGGCCGAAAGGTTTTGGAGTGGCGACTGCGTACCGGAAGACGCAGCGTTGGAAGGCCTCCTACAAGGTGGACCGATGACCTGGTGAAGGTAGCGGGAAACCGATGGATGCGGGACGCACAGGAACGTTCGATGTGGCGACGCTTGGGGGAGGCCTATGTCCAACAGTGGACGTGTATCGGCTGAAATGATAATGATGATGAAACGTGATTCGGATTTATTAGCCAAATATACTATAAAAAATGCCTCAATTAGTATCACCTCCTAAGTTCGTACTTTAGGTGAAGGAATAAAATATCCGATTCCACGAAAAAGTGGATCCTATACTGAGCTTACTTTCTCAAACGACTACTTCGTTAATTAGGTACCTCATCAGTTTATTCCCACTTCCAGATCGTCGCGTAAAGCTAACATGATAAGAGATGTTGGAAAAATGTACCAAGAAGTCATGTTTCTTTTTAAAATAAGTATTAAGAGGACCATTCTGGTTGAACTAAAAACTAACTAAATTATATCGGCTAAGAAGATGGAGACTGGTTCGAGGCAGCGTTGGAGAAGAGTGTTGGAAGGATTTGGGTGAAGCCTTTGTGGCCAGCAACATATAACAATAACAACATATAACATGGAAGCGTTAAAAATTTTGGTTTTTGCCAGAATCGTTGGAACTCATGAGTTATATTATTTTGAAAATGTTTTCTATTTAACGCTTTGAATCACTTTCCAATTCCTTACCATGTACAATTTTTGATATCTGTAATATAAATATATACTATAACAGTACGAGTATCAATCAGCTACCTAGTCAGTTAATATACCTTTAAAATCTAAAAGCCAACATTTCAGCTCATTATCTCCTTCGTTTCTTCCCTACTAGCTTGAGGTCGGTTACCGGTGTACCGACTACACCTGGACGCGGCTACCTCTAAATACATAGAGCGATTACCTAACAGACTTTACAACCCAGTTACTGGGAACCATGATACTTCTTGGAAATACTAACGGTTAAACTTTCTGGCATCTGACTACCTGTCATCATCATCATCATTTCAGTCGAAAGACGTCCACTGTTGGACAAAAGCCTCCCCCAAGTGTCGCTATAATGCGTATACGGTCCTGTGCGTCTCGCATCTATCGGGTTCCCACAACCCTTACCAGGACATAAGTCCACCTTGTAGGAGGCTTTTCAACGCTACGTCTTCTGGTACGTGGTAGCCATTCCAGAACCTTTCGGTCCCAACGGCCATTTGCTCTGCGAGCAATGTGCCCTGCCCATTGCCACTTCAGTTTGGCGTTCTTCGTGCTATGTCGATAACTTTGGTTCTTCTGCAGCTATCCTCATTCCTGATTCGATCACGCAAGGAAACTCCGAGCACAGCCTTTTACATTCCCCTTTGGGTGACTTTTAGTCTTCTGATGAGGCCCTTTGTAAGCGACCTCGTTTCGGAGCCATATTTCATCACTGGCAACACACACTGGTCATAGACTTTCATCTTGAGACGACTACCTGTAACGACTGACAAAGATCTACGAACGACAACTGGAACCAACGGCTTTACGTGATTTCCAAAGCACGGGGTATCAGTAATATCCTAGATAAATTTGTGTACACATGAAGTATTAAAGTCATTGAGTTTCTAAATTATACGGGTGTCTCTGGTTTTTAAATGGCTAGAAATAGGGGTCTGCATAGACTGGATGATGTCACCTGTCAATGCCATTACAAGATTGATTAGAGCAGAGATAAAACCAAAGTCAAATCGCCTTCTCCGACCCTCCGTAACTTTCCCTTCCTAATTGAAATAAATTGTGCCTAATATTCGATACTTTGACTATTTTTATTACCTTGTTAATTCGAAGCGATGGAAGGGAAATCTGTAATAAGGATTTCCTTTTGAATGGCAATTTATTTTCATACTCACTGTCTGGTAAACAATTTTTAGTTTATTTAATTATGAAGCATAAATAAAAGTCTTTAAATATCTTCGTTTCTTTAATGGTGTTTTTATTTAGTTTATTATGGTGACTGAAGATGGTAAAGTAAGTTATTTGCTTGAAAATCAGTGAACAGTTGCGGGGGCTTTTTTTAAGTGGGAAATCATCCAATCCTTCTCCCGCAATTGGGCGGAGCGGGAGGATGTATCAAACTTTTACTGATTAAAACCCACTCCTGTTTCTTTTTTGCCTTCGTTCCGGGTTTCACTTTAGCATAACCTATGGCCCTAGTAGGGTTCGACCCTGTTGGGCCCCTACATGTTTGCAAGAAGACGTCATTCTTGATACGCGCCGTCGACGACTTGGGCACGGTCTGGACGGTTACCGGACGGTCGGACGGCGAGCTACCCATTGCTCGTCGCCTACAAGCCGTCGCCTTCGGTAGATTATGGCTTATAAATAAATTTGTGGGTATATACTTCAGTATAATTTTTTGAGTTGGGAATGGGAGATTAGAAATACTACAGTAGCACTCAAAACAAATATACTAAATAACATGTTTTATGATTGTACGACAAAGGGTCGTTTTTTTTAAAGAAAGTATTCTTGATTAAAATTTTTGATTACATTCTATTTTGGAAATATAATAGGTATATTAAACTAAAACTTTCCTTCGAAATTTTAATCAACACTTTGAAAAGACTAACTTGAAAACATTTTTTGATAAAAGTAAAGAACTAATTTATTGTAAAAATAATGCTGTAACCTGTTTTTTTTTTTTAAATGATATAAATCAGTGCTTGACTACGATCTCACCTGATGGTAAGCAGTGATGCAATTGTTGATGGTGAGGTGCACTAGTTTAGTAAGAGTCTATTCACTTTAGCCTTGAATACACCAAAATTATAATTCAGTAGTAGATTCACAGTGACTGAAACTAAATCTATCGTTGTAGACTTACCTATATTTGCCCGTATCTTAACCTCTATACAAAAAATGGTACGAGCTATTAGTTTTAAAGATTTTCAAGAGTTCTAGGGATTCAATTTTTTGTAAATCAGTTTCGAAATTAAAATATACTTTCATCATCATCATCATCATTTCAGCCGATACATGTCCACTGTTGGACATAGGCCTCCCCCAAGCGTCGCCACATCGAACGTTCCTGTGCGTCCCGCATCCATCGGTTTCCCGCTACCTTCACCAGGTCATCGGTCCACCTTGTAGAAGGCCCACTGCGTCTTCCGGTACGCGGTCGCCACTCCAAAACCTTTCGGCCCCAACGGCCATCTGTTCTGCGAGCAATGTGCCCTGCCCATTGCCACTTAAGTTTGGCAATTCTTTGTGCTATGTCGGCAACCTTAGTTTTCCTGCGGATATCTTCATTTTTTATTCGATCACGCAAGGAAACCCCGAGCATAGCTCTTTCCATTGCTCTTTGGGTGACTTTAAGCCTTCTGATGAGGCCCATTGTGAGCGACCACGTTTCGGAGCCATATGTCATCACTGGCAACACGCACTGGTTAAAGACTTTCGTGGAAAATATACTTTACTAAAAGATAATTTAATTCACAAAAAAAGAAACGTCAAAATATCAAAAAAAGTAAATAACAAAGGTCTACAAAACTAAAATATTTTTTAGATAAAACATACAAAATCTTTCAGTACTGTGTCAAGAGTTAATGAACTGCCAAAAAAACATTTAAGTTACTGAAAAACTTGAATAAATAAAATACCTTTTTACGCTTTAATAACTCGTCTTAAGATGTCATGAACATGGACTGTTAATATAAAATCTAAACATACCACTGTCCTGCGTTCAAAATTCAGGTTAGACTTAACTCTAATGACGTCATCAGGTTAGATACTCTACACTAGCATTTTTAAACGCGAACGTAGAGTTTAACTGTCAATGCCAAGCGAGTGTCATTTATGGCCGCTTACACCAACCTACCCCGTTCGAATTTAGAGTTAGTTGGGTTAGGTTAACTCCAGGGTAGCTACGCGAGTTATAAAAGAACGACTCTGGGTTGCAACTCCAAACATTTTTAAACCGTTGAAGTAGCGACTTACTCTGGTTAGTTTTGAACGCAGGGCTGCTGGGACTCAAACCACCTCTCTAGGAAAGAAAATGGACCATAATCCAACACGCAGACCTAGTACGGGTTGATGGAACCTACCTTATGTTATAAATTATACCTATAATTATATATGTTTATTGATTATTTATAATCGTATCTATGAACTTTTAAAATTAAATGTAGTTGTATTGACATCATGTGATTGGTCGAGGCTTTGACAGTTCTCGACCAATCATAAGCAAGTAAAATGGCGGGAAGTGTGCAAAGATAATATGTGCGCGGTAATTTTTGGATGGGTGGTCTCGGGACATCTGTGCCAGACTGGAATTTTGTACTATATTGTAGCTGTTTGTAACTTTTGTAATAAAAGTGGTCTTCAAAGTATATAAACGAGTGGTTTTATATATTCCTAGTCCTTACTTCTGAGTTTTGAACCAGTCCGGTTCACATCTCAGAAGTGGGATTAACAGCCTAGTGCCCACAAAACGATCCGATCATCCGAGACACGCTTAAGTATTTGGCGTACCGAGAAAACGTAAGTGTTTTTTTTTTTAATTTCATTTTAATTGTGCTGCAAATGGCTGCAAATCTCATTAGTGATATTATTGAAATTTACATTAATGTGAAAAAAAAATAGGCTACAGGTTTATCACTATAACGTATTTTTCTCTCGTCTTATTTTAATTACTTCAGATATCGAACTGTATTTACCGTAACGGAGACATTCTGGAGGTCTATATGGTTAGCTATGCATGTTTATCGTGCCAGGGTACTCCCTGGAGATGAACATGTTTGATGGTCTATAATACAGTATGTGAAAATTAATAAACATCTTGTTTACAAGTTTAGTATAGTTATGGTTTATTAACTCAGGTGTTTTTTTTATTTATTATTACATGTTGAGGCTCGAGAACATGGATGAACATGGCTCTAATTCTCGAAGAAAACGTGATGGACCTAAAGGGACTCCTCGCATGTTGCTGACGCCGCCACTACGATATCGTGATACAACTCGAAGTCGCAGCCGGGGTCGAGAGCATAAGCGTGCAACTGAGGAAAATTGTGGCAGCCGAAACCGTCGGTCGCGGTCCAGGCGCTCGAAAAGAAGACCACACTATTCAAGAAAGGCAAGTCGTCATGCTAAGTACTCCAGGACCCGGTCGCGCACTCCAGGGCGGCACGAGACGTGCCACGCAGAACACGAGCATTCACCTAGGAACAGAACTTCTCGCCTGCGTACACCATCCCATGAAGAAACGCATCGTGAGCGTGAGTTGAATAATAATCTGTTTATTCAGAACTTTATTACTGCACTTAAGGGTATGAATAATACAAGTGATCGCGATAGGTATCCTGTTTTAAATAATGTAATTCCTGATTTTGACCCGTTATGTAAGGAACAAACGGTTGATACGTGGCTTCATAAGGTTGACGAATGTGCACAGATCTATGGTTGGAACGATACCTAAACAAGTAGTCCACTATGCCCTACCGAAATTAACAGGGGTAGCTAAATCCTGGTATCAAGGTCTTCCTTCATTACTATTTTCTTGGCCGGAGTGGAAGCTAAAGCTGAAGGAATCTTTTCCAACTAGGGATAATTATGCAGACTTACTAATGGAAATGCTGAATAAAAAGGTTCGTTACGGGGAGTCGTTAGAATTATATTATTATACCAAAATTAATCTCCTAAATCGTTGCGAAATATCAGGAAAACGGGCAGTTGACTGTATCATAGCAGGAATAGAAGATCGTGGTGTTAGGTTGGGTTATTGGTTTACTGAATTTACGGAACCGGAAACACTTCTTAAATTTTTAAAAACAGTAAAATTAGGGGATAGGTCCACAAACGAGCAGCAGAAGGTTAAGGATAGAGACAGGCGTTCACAAAATAATATATCTACCAGTAATAAAGAAGAACGCGGCTCCCGAAATTCAACCGGATCTAGTATGGTTTGTTACAATTGTAAAGAATCCGGTCACCCATTCTTTCGTTGCCCAAAACCGAAGATTCAATGCTCTAAATGTAATTTACTAGGACATAAACACACTGAGTGCCTTGGGACAAAGCAAAGTACCAACAATAAATCAAAAGCAATATTGTAGTAGAAAATCACGTGGAGATATTGGTAGTAGATGATTATTTAATAAATTTCCCTATACTACTAGGCCACACTTTCACCGAAAGTCTCGGTCAAAATAGTAAAGACAGAATCTGATGTCGTTTTCCAGCGGGTTAGTGAGCAGTCCGCTTTGACTTTTCGACTTGTATATATGTACAAAGGAGACGCGCATAGGGCGCGGCGAATTAAAGGCGATCCCAGTTAGTTCGTGTAATTGTTTCTCGGGAAAAATTTACGTGAATGGAACCGTGCGCAATATTGAAGGGTACGAACATTACTTGTTGCCCGGCGAGTATCAATTATCATACAGCGCGGGTAGGATTCTCGTTCAGAATATCAGTGACAACCATCTAGTTATAGAAAAGGGTAGTCTTATAACTAGGAGCTATACTTTAACCGAGAGTCTAAACGTTAAAAAATTGGGTTTTAATGAACAGTCATCCATAGATGAAGCACCAAACAGCTGCGGAGGCAATTTAGCAAAGAGTCAAAAGGAGTCATTAAACGCTTTTTAACACGTTGGATAAATAAAAATATTGCTTTTCTAGTAGTTTAAAAGATCTTAGATTTACAATGACAACTGAAATGGTGATTCAATTAGATGATCCCGGTTCTGTCGTTTACCGCCCATACCGGTTGTCCTTTACTGAACTCCAGCTAGTTTAAGATGTGATCAAGGAAATTTTAGAAAGCGGCATTATACGGGAGTCTCACAGTCCGTACGCAAGCCCTATAGTACTAGTTAACAAAAAGTCTGGGAAAAGAGGTTATGTGTAGACTAATGTGCACTAAATAGTAACACAAAGAACACTATCCTCTCCCTCGTATCGACGTTCAGTTAGACTTATTATCAGGTAGTTTACTATTTCTTATAGCCTCATTAGGTTTAGGCATTACTTACTTGGTATTAGATTCACCATAATTATGGACTGCAACGCTTTGCGTACAACTTTGAGCAAACGCGACTTAATCCCACGAATTGCTCGCTGGTGGCTGCAGTTCTTCAATAGAATACCGCCCTGGCGACAAAATGGCACACGTAGATGCCCTTAGTAGGCTTGCGATCGGTGGTATTCCAGTTGATAATCACGTGTTAGACATACTTTCTGTAGGTACTGACGATTTGCTAGCAAGGTGCAACAGACGGACGAAGACATTAAGAATATCGCGAATGTTTTAGGCGATTCCAAATGTAAAGATGCCACTGACATATTCAAAAATTACAAGCTTGTAAATGGACGGCTATATCATAGGATTGACGAAAATACTATTCCTTGGGTTGTTCCGAGTGTTACCAGGTGGCAACTACTAAAGGCCAATTATGATGACGTGGGACACTGTGGGTTTGACAAAACTTTGGCACGCTTGCAAGCTACTTATTGGTTTCCAAAGATGAGAAGGTTTTTAAAAAAAAAAAGTACGTCTCGGCTTGCCTTCAGTGCGCACATCACAAGCTGCCAGGTGGTTCCAGGCCCGGTGAACTACACCCCCTCCCTAAAGCTTTTATACTGTTCCAGACCATACATGCGAATCATCTCGGTCCTTTTATACGCACCAGGCATGGCAATACATTCATCCTAGTTTTCATAGACGCGTTTACTAAATTTGTTGATATCAACGCTGTGCGAAATACCAAATCGTTCACCAGCATTAGGGTATTGAGAGAGCATTTTAGTTACTTCGGCGTGCCAACCCGTTTGATTACAGATCAAGGGACAAGTTTCACTAGTAGACAGTTTAACACGTTTATTCAATCATGTGGTATAAAGCACGTGCTTAATGTCGTTGCCACACCCGAACGAAAAGCCAAGTGGAACGGTACAACCGCGCCATTTTGCAGCGCTCGGGGCAATGAACCACGATAAAACAAATGGTTTAAGGAACGAACATTTACCTAACATACAGTTGGGTATCAATACCACTGTACTTGCCACCACCAAAAAGACTCCAGCGGAGCTTCTTTTCGGGCGAAATCTAACCAATCCATCTGAAGGTCTGTTAAACGACGAAATAAACGAAGTTACGTCCGAGGTTGGGAAGAGTTTGGAAGATGTTATGGCTACAGCCGATGAGCTTATTAGGATACAAAAAGATAAAGATAAGGAGCGGTATGATAGGTACAGAAAAATGGCAATGCGTTTCAAAGAAGGTGATTTGGTTAGAGTAGTAAGAGCTGTGTCGGGAATAGAAGGGCAATCTAAGAAGCTCGAACCTAAGTATAAAGGCCCTTACAAAATTAAGGTGCTCCCAACGATAGGTTTGTGGTCGATGACACGCCTCTCACCAGGACTAGTAAGAGGTACGAGGCTGTTGTGGGCATTGATAAAATATTTCCATGGATCTGTTTTAACGAACCCGTATCAACCGATTGTGAATCCAAGCTTAAAGGTTGTGAATTTGAATGTGAAGGGTTGTGATTATATGTATGGTCAATTCATTGGTGTTAATAAAGATGAATATTGTACATAGAATTAAATAAGCAGGTAAATAGGAACACTTAATGAAATGTTTTGCTATCGATTACATTGTGTATTCATTTAAAGAACCATGAGATGTCGATGTCACAATAAAAAGTAATGCTAAGATGGTTTTAAGTTTCGATGATTAATGTCATGTATCATCTAAATTATTCCATGTACTAATGGCTGAAATATTTGCTAGTCAACGTCATGGACTAGTAAATACTGATTCATTGGTTAGAGTCACGTACTAATGAGTTGGTGAGGGGTATCAGGTAAAGGATGCCTCCCATTTTAGCAATTGGTGCATTAGTGGGTATAGTTACTGGTCAAGGTCATGGACCAGTACACACCTACAGCCGATATAAGATATGGATTACACTAGGCGTGTCAGGTAACCGACACCCTTAAAGGTTATAAGCGTTTTATTAATCAAGGTCATGGATTAATAAATAAATTTATTGTTCTTTGTTTCAAGAAAGCTTGCAGACTAAAATTAATTTAGGAGTAAATCTTTTGTAAAATAATTGAACTTAAGATATGATAAATTAAAGATGAATGAGATAATTTATGTTCAAAATGTTACTTACAATTTAAATATGATTTATGTAATGTTTTTATTTTTTTCTTTCTTTTTTTTTGTAATAGGTACATAACAACGAGGGACTCGTTGAAAGTCGGATGGCCGAGCTGTTATAAATTATACCTATAATTATATATGTTTATTGATTATTTATAATCGTATCTATGAACTTTTAAAATTAAATGTAGTTGTATTGACTTCATGTGATTGGTCGAGGCTTTGACAGTTCTCGACCAATCATAAGCAAGTAAAATGGCGGGAAGTGTGCAAAGATAATATGTGCGCGGGAATTTTTGGATGGGTGGTCTCGGGACATCTGTGCCAGACTGGAATTTTGTACTATATTGTAGCTGTTTGTAACTTTTGTAATAAAAGTGGTCTTCAAAGTATATAAACGAGTGTTTTATAAATTCCTAGTCCTTACTTCTGAGTTTTGAACCAGTCCGGTTCACACTTACCAATCGAATACCTTCGAATTTTTGGTTCTTGGACATTTCGGTTTCCTCACGATATTTTTCCGTCCCCGTTTAAATATTTTGCTACAGGTTTAAAAATGTTACTTGATTTTAATAAAAGCCTCGTTTAGCATATTTTTGTGGAAATTTCTGCACGAAACTGCTGTGTCAATTGATATGCAAATGTTGAGTGTCCACCAGGCCAGCGTGTTCATAATTATTTTAATGTGTTTGACATAATTATTACTATGTGACCATCTTTTGAATTATTTGAGTACAATTGTTGTGTATGATCTGAGACTTTTGAGTTATCAATATTTTGTACTTTGTAATTTTTGGTAGTACTTTCCATCAGATGGTGTCTTCGCATACAAGATTGGTCATGGAAGCAATACTTGGTTAAATAATTGGAATGTGCAATTTAGCTTCACTTTTTTGACTGTCACATTGATAATCCAACAGTGCTTGTAAATATAAAAAAAGGCTACAATAAAAAAGGTTACCAACGTTGATATCGCTTCGAACAACTATTTTAACATTGGACGCTTTTCACATTAAAATTAAAACATTTAGCTTACCTGGTCCTCCAATTTTTTTTAAATATATTTAACCCCTCCCCAGCACAAAAGTGCGAATAAATATACAAAGTGGTTACAATACGAACTTACATGACGCGAACATACATTATGGTAAAGTCACGAGTTTTAAAGCGAGTTTCGTTAATGTTATGCACGTCTCACGAAAATTGCATGGCTTGATAAATGCATACAATCACATACATACATGACCTCACGTTCGTAGTTGAGCAAAACAATTACTGTTTAAATATGAAAATCAAGTTTTAGTTTAAACTATTCGTTTTATGATTTTTCAGAAAATTATTATAACAAGTCTAGCTGACTTGGCAAACATGGTTGTAAAAATTATCAAAGAAAAATATGTAGGTAAGGCAGGAGGGTAAGAAATAGCCCACGATTTATTTCTCAAACCTAAAAAATGATCATAAAATCGTTGAAATCATTTCGGAGCAGTTCGATAACAAACACTGTGAGACAAGTTTTTTACATATTAAGTTAACATCTGACGAATGTTGCACAAAATTATACTAAATAAAGTTTCTACAAAATAAAACATGAGCTTGTCTGAATCCTTGCATTACTTTTTTCAGAATTATAAGCAACTAATTACTCAGACTACCCTCGCAATAAAATAAAACAAAACACTTCCATAACGAATCTTAATTAAAAATCATGATTAAGGAAAATTGTTATGCTTAATCCAAAAGGGACTAATAATAATAAATAATATTGTGATGAGTTTATTAACTATATCGTTGATACGACATTGGATCCCCAGTATGGGGTAATGACGTAATCAAATTGTACCCTGTACATCTGATGTACCTCGGAGGGGTAAACGCACGGTTACCCCTGATAATGGGTTCGATACGTAGGATAAAAATAAGTGTGAGAGGACCCACTACTTGTGCATTTTATATATTATTGCCGTCGGATTTGACCGTTTTTTTTCTAAACAGAAGCGACTGAGCGTGTCAGACTAAAACCTCACCTATTTTCCTTTTTTGACGTGTGTTGCAGGATCCGGGGTGCCCTTTCGGACTACCCATGGACAGTTACAGAGTGAGAGATACGTTCAAGAGAATGAGAAAGTGAGATGGTTAAGCGTGGACGATACAATACTTAGTGGATTGTATTGTCGTACACGTTTGACCATCGACATTACTGTGAACTCAATTTTTAGTTAGGTATCGTAGCTTAGGTAAGAGCTGTATTCGAAGTAAGAATGAAGATTTGCAATCCACAGGAGAAACAAGATAACCCAAAGGACCGCCAAAATTAAGTAGTAGCGGGGTGGACACATTGTTTGTTGTGAAGAACAGACGGTAGATGGGGTCAAAAGATTATGGTGTGACGACCGCGTACCAAAAGACACAGCATTGGAAGACCTTTGTCAAGATGGACCGATGATCTGGTGAGAATGTCGAGAAACCGATGTTTGCGACATTTGGGTGATGCCTATGTACGACAGTGAACGGCTGTCGGCTGAAATGATGATGATTGTAGCTTGAGGCTCCGGACGTTACATTAGAAGTTACATTTTTATCAGCTATAATAAAAGTCAAAATTCTAAAGGTGGGTGGACCATGTGACGTTATCATAGTGCATGCCAATTTCATCATTTTTTATTTTCCAACTATCGCAATCATTCATAGAATATCATAAATATAATATTATATTTAAGTAAATAAATAAATAAATAATATCCGCTCAAAATATTTTGAATTCCATCAAAAATATTGCCAATCGCACTCAACGCTCTCCTTGAATTAATCCAGGATTACATCAATTTGCTGATGAATTGAAAATTTGTCTGAATATTTTGTAATTTGTGAAAAGTCTGAGTAGGAGGTTTATTTATAATACTGCATATTTGTATTATTTAAGTTTGATGTGTTTTTAAGTAATTTGTGTCTAGTCAGTGTAATTGGCAATTTGTCATTTTGATTGAATAAATTAGTTTGGACTGCCCACGTGATATTTCGGTAATGCATATTTTTCATCCAAATTCGTTTAGTTGTTCTATCGTCACAAACTTTATAATCTTAGTGTGATAGCATAATATATTTTGCTGATATCAATCTCAAACTTTTTAGACTTCTTGATAATCTTCATGGCTTAAAGGCCATTACTGTGTCAAAATTCTGTGATGATGGCAACATCGGAACACTTTGAAAGGAAATTACATAAGTTTCTCTTCTATATTTATTTCCTTCTCTATGTTTCGAAACCGTCCCGGGCTGTTCTCGGGTGATTTATTACGCGCTAAACGGATTGGCTGTTGAGCCGAAGATTTGCTGTATCGATGGACTAGGGTGCCCTCGCATAGGGGTGCTCCTGGTTCGTGTTTTTTAATTGCATCTGGAGTCTATTAGATTTTTTATGGATGATGAATGAAGATTGATGTTGAGCTAGAACATAAATTTTGATTTTGCCGCATAACTGGCAAATAAATGGTTAAAATATTTTTAAGGAAGAATCTGGCTGATGGAAATCTATAGGAAAATTATCATTTCTATTGTGTTAGTTATTTTGAAGGTGGCTTATCATTAAATAACTTTTCCCGTTCCAATTGTGTGTGACTTAAATTTACTAACTAAAACTCACCTCTACTCGAAAATACAGCAGAGCATCCGCAGGATTGACCTTTGCGATCCAAAGTTACATTGACTCTTTGGAACAATCCTTCAGCCCTGGCAAGTTTCATACCTATTTCTTCTATACTTTTTATTCAATAGGAAATGATAACGTAATTCCTCTCGCTTCTGGGTGGATCGAGAGGGAATGTCAGACTTTAACTGACCAAAACCTCCTTTGCATTCTAGGACTACGGTGATTTTTTCGAAACATTCCGCAACCCTGGCGTTTACTTCAATACTAAGGTAATTAGTCTGAAGTGAGCAAATATACTGAAAGTCGCAGCATTGCAAGGCACACACACATTCTCACAGGTGGATTGATGATCTGGCGGATCACTGGGATCCGATGGATACAAGGTGCACAGGCAATCAGACGGCAACGCCGACGTCGTCTTGATGATACTTAGGGGAGGCCTATGTCGAGCAGTGGGTGGACATCTTTTGGCTACAATGATGATGATGATGATGACCAAATAATATACCTTTTCATCGAAAAACAGGAAGTTTCAACATCCCTGTGTATTTTTTTTTATTTTTGATAGGCTCGCGTTTGACCACCATATCACCTGATGGTAAGCGAAGATGTGACTATACTATAGAAGTAACTAATTCACTCTTGACTTAAAGACCCCTAAGTTGTAGCTATCAGGAAACACCCGGCAGGGAATTACACTCCTCCAGTGTATTTTACTTACAAGAAGCTTTACATTTGTTAACTTTGATCATTTGTTTAGTTGTTAGCATAGTTTGTATTATCTTAGAGCCAGTTGTACTCAACATTGAAATATACACGTTTTACACAACAACCAACTGAGGGCAAATATAAATAATCGTATATCTAGAACAATAATTTTACAAACTAACAGTACATGTAATACTAAAAGTAAATGTTATTACCAACGTCTAACGAGCGGTACAACATGTTACGCAAGGGTAAACGTTATGTTCTACAATTAGAACCTCTTCAAATTAAATATAATGACCACAGTCTACACAGTATAGCAACTACTTGTATTTAAGCCTGCTGTGAATTATGAAATATGTATATGATACCTTGTTATTCTTTTGTTTTGTAAGTAGTGTACTACGACATTTTACATATAGTGCAGGCGACAAAGGGTGTGCAAAATAGAAGCGCATTCTGTGAATAGTTTTGGACTCGGAAAAGTATACTCGGATTATGATTCTGGATGTTGCCAGGGGGTATATTGGTCCACATTTTTACACTCCTCTCTCTGAAACGGCAAGTAAATAGACTGAACAAACGCTAAGAATAATTTAATTAATTGTTTAAGTAACAATATCTAATTGTTTCTTATGATTAAATATATATATAATAGACCAGGCGCTGGAAGGAGTTGACTCCATCCAGCGCCTGGTCTATTATAACATTACAGGTTAGATAGAAAGAAAGAAAGAAAACTATTTTATTTGACATACCTACACACTCGTAGATACACACAATGTAGTAAAAACATGTAGACACTAATAGATTATTATATAAAAAAAGGGACAACTAACAATGTGTGTCTCACAGCGGTCCCAAATAGGTCTAGTTCAGCAATAAAGCCAGACAACTACCTACATGGTAGTTACTTTACGCTGGTTTTCTATATCTTCCTTACTACTGTGCTTCTCTAGTCATTCTGGGGCCTTACTATGATATTTTAAAATGTCAATCGTGCGAGCAAGAAAGAGGGATGAAGCTATATACTATATATAGCTCCACTCTAATAACAGTTCAGTTTAGGTCGTAGAAAAGATCGCGTTAAGAGCTCGTGGTAGAGCCTCTGGTCACGCGGCACTAATTTTACCCCTAGTACTGAAATAGATGTAGGTAATTCTGAACTAAAATTAGAATCGCCATACCTTTGAATTAATAAAACATACTAAGAAGGGTCTTTAAAGTTCGGAAAATCATATCATCGCGATTTAGAATTATCTGTTAATCGAATTAAGAACCTACACACCATATAAGCAAAGGAATGAACTAATTTAACATCAATGAACGTAAATATGGTATTACAACTTGAACATAGGTCAAACAATAATAAATAAATAACAGTTAATAAACCTGTGTGTCTCAATGGACTTCGGCAAAATATTTTCCCGTATATTCTTTTTTTTTTAATTTGCAATCGACGTCGCATATAAAAAAAAAATATAGTTACATAATCGAACATAATTGGAAACACAATAAATCGCTTTGTTTATCTATGTGCACATTAATCCAGTACACTTCAAACAAGGCAACAATGTCACCTAATATCAAAACTTAAATCTTATTTTAATTATCTCATCTCAATCATCTTAATGACCAACGAATTTCCTTATACTTGACACGTCTTTCTTTCATAATCACGTCCATTTATAAAAAAAAAAATCTTCAGGTATCACCGCATGGACATTTCACAAAGTAATTTAAGGCAATTTTCTTGCGGAACCCAAGACTTTTTTGTCGGGAAAAATGATCCAGAAATAGCCACTTGGAACAACAATGGTGATTTAAAAACACAATAGAGATGCGGGGAAACTGATGGATTGACAGAGTGTGCAGTCGGAATAGGGATGCGACGTACGACAGGACTGATTTGCTCTTTTTTTCTGTTGTGTAAATATTGGGTCTGAGATAAGTGTTTGAGTTCGGAACAAAAGGACTAATATTTGAAAAAGTATTAGGTATCTATCAATTTGACATATTTGATCCAGGTCAGGGAGATGAAATTTCATCATCAACATCATGCCTCAAGGAGTTGTCAGCAAACCGTAGGGGCCCAGCAGGGTCGAAACCTACTGGAGCTGCTTCTGGAAAGGAAGACTCGGCCCCAGTATAAAAGGCAACGAAAGAATAGGAGTGGGTTTTTAGTCAGTAAAAGTTTGACTCTATCTCCCGCACCGCCCAAGAGCGAGGGATATTATTGGATAATTTCCATACCTAAAAAAAATATCAACATCATTTCCATTGAATTATAAAAACCAGAAGTGTGCAATGATCATTTCAGACGTCTGTAGTTGGACATAGACCTCTCCCAAGTATCATCACAATGACCTGTTCTGTGGGTCTTGCATACATCAGATATCTAAGCCCAGTATTAGGATATCGGTCCATAAAGTGGGAGGCCTTCCAACGCTGTGTCTGTTGAGTGAGTGAAAACCTTTTTTTTTTCGACAAATTATTTTCAAACATTTAATTTACGTTTGTTTTTTTTTTTGTACTAATATTTTTCATCATATCACATTCGATAATAACCAAAGCACAAAAGAAGCTAATAACATATTTTAATTGTTTCACACTCAGCTCAAAGGGCACATAAATATTAATTGCCAGTTTCCAATGCAATATCGACGCCCCTCACTAACTCGCGTGTGGGCCGTAGGGAGCAAAATGTGCAAACAATTAGAAGGGAGTTCTTTTTTGCGCCCTACTAGAGGGGTGACGCACAATGGCACTCTATGTCAACGACAGCTCGCCTCTATTTAAATGCGGCCAGCTCTATCTTGCACTAGACATCTGTTACTTTCACACCGACCGTAAATTATATCGTAATGGCACTGGAATAAAAATATAATCGGATTTTTTTTTTTTTTTGGCGTTGATGAATGAATCGGATTTATTTTTGTTTTTAATATCCGGTTGTGAAAGATATAAATGTTTTTTTTTTGTTATTTTGATATCTGCTGTATCATTGAAGCACAATTAGTAGTAATTGTCCAAGCGGATTTATAATACTAAATTATTATGCCTGTATAATCCCCGAAGGTATAACTATACACAAGTTTACTTTAGTATTCCTACATTTAATTAAATTAGACTGAGACTGGTTTTGCCTTATCAAAATAAACTTGGTTATGTGGCATAATCACAAAAAGATAGTTCTATTTTCCATTTCAGCAAACCCACAAAAATACAAATAAAAATATTTATTCTCCTAAAATATTGTGAGCATTAATAAATTGATGGGGATTATTCAAAAAATTATCGCGATTCTTTAACGCAAAGGGCAACTGAAAGCATACGAGTGGGCCTCAGTCAAAGTTGGTCAAAGTTTCGAAACTCACTCTCGTTCCAACTAGAGCAGGAAGAGTTATTTACGGATATCCCACTTTAACAAGTTTTCAAAGAAAATATTTTTTTCATAGCAAGCTTTTATAGTGTGGTATTACACCTAAGTATGTAATTAATACTCATCAAAGCCATTTCAAAAAGCTTAAACACGATATAGTTATGTGAATTTCATCATCAGATTAGCTCCATGTCATAATAATTTTGCATTGTAACTGATTTGTATGCAAAATTTCAGCTGAATTATCATTAATAGTGTAATCAGGAAGTGGATCAAATTTAATTTGCATTTGATTACAGAGAAACAAACATCGGGACAGGTAAAACTAAATAAAAGCTTGTAAAAAAAAAACTGGGCAAGTGCGAGTCGGACTCGCGCACCGAGAGTTCCGTGCAAACCACAAAGTCCCGAATGGAGTCTCGAAGATTTTTCCGAATTGCAATTTTTTTTTTGTGACGGACTTAGGTAACAACAAATTTACTGTTTTATTCCTATACCTGTGTTATAAGACCTTGCTTTGTGCCAAATTTCAGGGTTCTGGGTCAACGGGAAGTACCCTATGAATTTTGATCTTTGAGAGTATTAAAATATACGTTTTTTTTGCGACATAAACGGCCGTGTCTTTTTTACTCGTTAACTTAGAAGTTTGATTATTTTACAGCTTAAAGGGACTGCAGAGTTGAGTATATGGTTTTGATTTCAACTCGATACCTCCACGCGTTCTTGAGAAAAAGGGTCTTGACAGTCAGACAGACGGACGGTCAACAAAGTGATCCTATAAGGGTTCCGTTTTTTTCTTTTGAGGTACGGAACCCTAATAAAGAGTAGCATGTCAAGATTACAGATGAAAAATCCCATACTGGATGTAGTAATCAAAACCCTAGTGCTTAAAACTAGCCCAGTAAGGGCTGACGCTTATCAGGGGTGCGGATTATTCGCAGGAGTTACCGTAACCTTCGCAAAAAAAAAGGAACTGAAGGAACACTGTATTGTACTGTACTGTACTTTTTGTGTGTAGAATAAAGAATAAGAGTAAGAACACTGAGTTTTAGTCAGTAACTGCCAGACACTCTTTTCAATCTACTGCGAGCAAAAGAAGCTATTTAATCATTTATCAAGAAAGAAAAAAAAAACATGCGACCACACGAGGTAGTCATTATTTGGATATAAAATTCCATATTTGGTAGGCATCAGATAGGTATACAATGCCTGTGTACACAATGTCGTTACACGGTGTTTAACCTAAGACAACAATGTAGTTGTGCGCGTAAATTAGGATCGTCTACAGAGCTAATCACATAAACCAAGTCTATAAACCAGCTATAACTTCTGCCAGCGGCTTCGGCCGCATAAAAGTAGTAAACGATTCTAAAAGAAGATACTTCTGGAGTAGAAAGTATCACTATTTCAGGTCATCTACTCGTATGCTAAATTTCAATCAAAGCAGAAACACACACAGAAACATACAACCTGTTACCGTTATGGTATTAGTACGATTTACTAAAGTTTATTAAAAAGTAAAAAGTACTGCATAAAGATATTTCTAGTTGTTAAGAAAAAAATATATAATTACTAAACGTTATAAAGTCTTCACATATTAACGACTTCAGAAGACATGCATGACGCGACGATACCATACAATTTTGTGAAAATACCTACCCATACAAAAATTATGTCTACGACACTTCATCTATTTTTTTATTTTGAATAGATAAGTTGTTATCTATTCAAAATACAAAAACACGAGAACAAAGTTACACTACAGAATATTAATCACATCTATCGATTCAAACAATACTGTTCAAGTCGACACAAAGGAGGGTGACGAGCTCACCCCGCGTATGTAAATCTATTCAAAAGATTCTTTTGATAACGGTCTTTTGTAAAAGCTGAAGTACGACCTAAAGTCCCATTTTTCTCCTAAATACATAAGCACTGGCAATCGGAAAACTCAACGCGGGATCCTCTCTGTGTGAACCTATTCGATCTCATGCATTTAAATTCAGAATTAGTGGAAAGCCTTGCCACAGACCGACTTTTTGCCGAAGGTGAGCAAGCTATTCCTCGGATTTCTCTTTAATACCGCTTTCATTGAAAACGTGATTGATTTAATGGCCTTTTTTATACTATAAAAACTTTATAACTCGCCTTCGCTTTTAGAAGTGCCCAAAAAACAGTCATTTTGTTTTAGATGTTTTGTTTTGTATTATGCTTATATAAATGCGAGCCGCGTTTGACCACTATCTCACCTGATGATAAGCGATGATGTGGACGACGATGGATTGATGGAACCTATTAACTCTTTACTTAAAAACCCCTGGGTTATAGCTACCAGGAAACACAGATTTCGGCGGGGAATACGACTCTTTAGGTGTACGCATAATATATGTGATCCTGAAACGCTTGGTACGTATGGATGGCATGTCCACTACGTATGGCGCAACGCTGTACGTCTAGTGGTCCGATGATGAAACGGACTTGGCAGAATTAAATTGTGCAATTCCCCGAAATGAGGACGATAGAAAACCAACAGGCTATCAACTTTTCTTCTTTTTTTAACTGTAACCGCGAGTTTTCTTTTTGTGAAGACGAAGTGTGACAAAATAAATAATCTATCTGAAGACAGCCCCGTGTGTGGCAGGCAGAAAAATGTATCTGGGACATAAAAGGATGGTGTAGGTCGGTTCGTTACGTTTTGTCGGTCCCTAGGGCGTGCCTTGCGCGGTGGGCTAGTAGTACCGTACGTACATGAATGTTTTATGCTAGCGTCACAATTCAGATTTGTATCCACTAGTGGAGTCAGTTTATAGCCCGCTTTTGTCCCACGTCGGCCAATAAAGGGGCGTGTTTATTGTTTTTCGTATTGCGAGTTCAAGGTTTGTCCGCTTCGGCGCAATTTTATGGCCCCTAAATTGTGCTATAAAGTAATGCTATGATTAAGTATAGAGCTTTTGGTCTGGAATATTTGATGATTGTATTTATTTATGCTATTTAATGGAACCAAGAACAAGTACGCATAAAAATGTTTCTAGGTATGGTTTGGGTAATATACTTGTATTTTTTGAGGAAACAAGGATAAAAGTATGTGATCCCGTGTGAAAACAATTTCAAAGGACACAACGTAAACAAAAAACAACTCGTATATTTCTTGTAGTTTTTCCGGGTCAACACTTTTATGAGGAAAATGACCATTACATTAATATTGCGTACAGTAAAGAGTATCTGATGGATGTGAGACGCACAGGATCGTTTATTGTGGCGACACTTGGGGGAGGCCTATGTCCAACAGTGGACGTATATCGGCTGAAATGATGATGATGACAGTAAACAGTCTATCTATCATATCTTTAATTTGAAATGACTATTTCATATAATAATATATTTGTAGTTATTAAAAGTCTGACATGCCCTCGCTCTCTGCTCTAGAGCGGGAGAAGTAATTGGATGATTTCGCACTTAATAAAAAGCGCTATTATTTTTCTTTCTTTCTTTCTTTCTATTATGTGACAGAACGGTTTCTACTTACTAACACATTGCCCTTGGTTTCATTTTACAAACAACAATAAAATATGACTTAATGAGGAACTCAAATATTTACTCTTTTAAATTAATTATAGTACACCACTGTCTCTTTCAATCATTACGCTAAAAAAAAACCAATGGAAGAAAAATAATTGTGGCTTCCATTTGTAGTTTACTTGTAGGTACCTAAATTAATTACCTCCTCGAAAATTTTCAAGTATTGTCTGTAGCAACCACTACGACGTTTAAATTAATTAACCTTAAGACAATATAGTCTGTTAAAGTATTTAACAATTCATATTTAATTAATATTAGTTAGGGTCTTCAGAGAGTTAACAAGAAAAGGTAAAGGATAGAGGCAAATAAATACTATGATAATAGTATGTACATTATGGGTACTAATATTGAGAAAATCGCATTAGCTGATCTATAATAATCTACTTTTAATATTATAAAGAGTAAAAGTTTGTTCCGTACCTCAAAAGGAAAAACGGAACCCTTATAGGATAACTTTGTTGTCCGTCCGTCTGTCTGTCTGTCTGTCAAGATCCTTTATCTCGAGAACGCGTGAACGTATCATATTGAAATTAAAACCATATACTCAAGTCTGCGGTCCCTTCAAGCTGTGAAAAAAACAAACTTCTAAGTTTACAAATAAAAAAGATATTATGGTCGTTTATGTCGCAAAAAAACGTATATTTTGATACTCTCAAAGATCGAAATTCATAGGGTACTTCCCGTTGACTCAGAATCCTGGAAATTGGCACAAAGCAAGGTCTTATAGCACAGGTATAGGAAAAAATCTGAAAACAGTAAATGTGTTGTTACCTAAGTTACAAAAAAAAAATTGCGATTCAGAAAAATCTTCGGGACTACATTCGGGAATTGTAGTTTGCACGGAACCCTCAGTGCGCGAGTCCGACTCGCACTTGCCCAGTTTTTTTGTTTATAGGAGGTAATCTCTGAAAGTATTAGTCCGATTGCTAAAATTCTTTTCATCGATAGTAAGCTGCTTTATTCCTGAGTGACATAGGATAAGTATATTTTATATACGTGGTTGTAGCAGCGTCTCTTGTTGCCCGCTATGACCTGCCCTAACCTGTTTTGTACTTAGTGTCAGTGGTATCCAACTTGTGATCTTTTTTAAATATGTTTGGGAAAAAATATAACATGGTGTAAAAATTATTGGAATCGATTCAGTTACTGATTCATAACAAACTACTTTCAGGATTCGCATATACGATAAGATAATGTTGTATGTTGGTATTACAGATTGACATTGTTAATGTAAGGTGTTCCAGGATTATACGAAATTACCAACGTAACCTTTCGTTAATGAATTTAGAAGCCTATGTCAAACAGTGTGTGTATAAGGAGTGATGTGGTCTTGTAGGTTGCTCAGGTTAGCAATCAATACCTACAATGTTATTTTGAACGTGTCACTAGTTATTGTAGTAAAGATATTCAAACAATCGACACAGCTTAATTTATAAAACTGTAGTACAAAAACATTTCTAGAAGACGCATCTACAAAAAGAAAATAAATAATAAAAAACTACATAACTAAAATGTGTAAAATAACGTAGACTTTACAAGTATATAAATCTAGGTAAGGACAGCAAAAGGCCGTGTTTACTTTTTTCCTTTAAACATATTCAAAATTAAAATTAACAAATTACTAAAAACAAAAACCTTTAAAAGCGAACTGTGTGGAGCACCTACGAAATTTTTTGTTTCATGTTTGTTATTATCAATTTAATTTACATGACTAAACTGGGTTTTGTCTCTCACCCTTTTTATATATGGCACTGTTATTTTGTTTGTATATCAATTTGTTCTGAAATTAAATTTTTGGTTTACAATAAAATGTCTATTTATCTATCTAAGAAGTACTTGTTTGTCTACTTCCAGTTGACAACAATGCGGAGGAATTTTTAGACATCATATTTTTAATGTGTTACCGAAAGAATGCGGAACCTAGTGCGGATTGCCTAGTTTATGCGGATAATCTTAATCTGCGCATAAACTAGGTACTCTGCAAATTACCGAGTACTATCCGATAAAGTGTGAACTTTTACTTAGAGTAACATATTATCTTTTCTTTACTTCTGGATGGTTATAAAAAAATAACCACTTCTAACCCAACCTCTTGGTGTCGGGGTGCCCTAAAATAAATACGTTATCAAACTTTAGATTATAATTTAACTAGCTTTTACCCGCGGCTTTACCTGCGTGAAAAAGTTAGCCTATGTCCGTCTCCAGGGTCCCAACTATCTCTGTACCAAAATTCATCAAAATCGGGTTTGCCATTTAGGCGTGAAGACGTAACAAACAAACTCAATTTCGCTTTTATAATATTAGTAAGGATAATTGTAATGAATCACCATGTTTTAGTCAAACAAAGAACCTGCTTTATAACTTAATCATATGCTTGGCTGTTAGTCTGCTGATTACCCAGGTAGTCTGCAAATTATCTAATTATTAAAAGAACTTTAACATTTTTTTCACTTTAACTGGCTCAATCAGATAATCTGCATATTAACTAGTTAATCTGCACTCTGATTTACGCAAATTTGCAGTAACATATATAATATTTATTTGTTTAATGGTTTTTATTTTTCTAGTTACAGTATAACAATAAATAAAGATATAAAGAGTATTATATCTATCTAACACTGAACCCAAAACTTATATATTTTATGACCGAAACCTTTACCATCCCTTGTAACCCTGTAAAGGCTACATCTGGCTAACAGTCGTAGTAAACAAACAAAATAAATATCTCCGACACGTGAGCCTGAAATTACTCCAAATCTGGCACTAGGCTCTGTCCCCGGCCATACATACAAAATATGACATTTCTCCTTTATTCTGACCGTGGTATACATAAACCATTTCGTATAAATAACGAATAGGGATTTTTTCCGGCTGGGTTAAAACATTTGTGGTATAAAAGACACCTCTACTGGTTTATGTCTGTACATACATATGTATGTATTCATATGTGAGTGGCATGTTATGTATGTCTTGTTATGTTCGTGGGTCTTGTAGGAACATGTTTTTGCTAGAGATTGCAGTCATGAAAAAAAAGATTACGAGATTCCGGAAAATATTATGCTACAGGACGCAAAGTCTCAGGAGGGTGTGATGAGAATAAGGAAAAGAATGATGCCAGTGTTTGAAGATAAGATTATTATTATCTTGAAGAGGCAAGGTGTAGCACAATAGAGTAGATTGCTTCTGTGACCTCGTGCTCAAAGCCTGCGGAAAAGGGTTCTGACATGAGATTTGCTGATGACGAGCAATGGATAGCTCGCCGACCTGCCGTCCGGTAGTCGTCTAGACCGAGCCCGGGTCCATGACGATGCGTAATTTTCCACGTCTGCCATAAAAGATGTCAGCAAAACCGTAGAGGCTTAGAAGGGGAAAAAAAGGAACATAGGTGTGGTTATAGTCGGTAAAATACTGACACGCCCTC
Source organism: Mythimna ferrago (assembly GCA_910589285.2). Lineage (NCBI taxonomy): Eukaryota > Metazoa > Arthropoda > Insecta > Lepidoptera > Noctuidae > Mythimna > Mythimna ferrago. The sequence continues at coordinate 16,103,715 of OU342689.1, read as the reverse complement.
ACGCTTCGCCCGAGCGCGGAAGAAGTCCCACCTTAAAAAAGCTTGAGACTCAAGTAATGGAAACTTACTAAAGCACGAGTGAAACGTACCAAATAAATTGAAAGCGTTGTAATAAAACCAATATTGATTGACCGTTCAGAACTAATCAATAGGTCCATTAGTCGACTAAAGTCAATCCATAGCATTTTCGTCACGGAAAAACAAAGCCGTCACAGAGCGAAAACCAATTATCTTCGCTTCAGCCTTAACCTATCAAATCGAAATAAAATGTAGAAAACACCAACCGAGTGATGGGTTATTACTTTTCCTCACCGCAAAACCGATCGACTTCCAAATTGGAGCCGCCGTAATAACTTCTAGTCGATTCGATATAAACCGCGTGACATGTACAGTACATTGAATATACGGCGTATTACCTTTGGTGCTTTCCACGACGCAGTCTATTCTCCAGAGAAGCACGGCCGCGTATACCGTAAGTAGCATCTTGCCACCGCGCGAGCAAAATAATTCACTTTTACGGCCCATCTTCATACACAGCCAAATTTTTGGCAATGCCGCCCTTTATAGACGAAAGTCGAAACATCACAACACCACTTTGTAGCTTGAAACAAAAGTCTTCGCGACACTGAACGTTATGCGACACTTACGAACACTTTTACTGCATCGAATTTATACCGAGCGACAAAAGTAATTTGTGTAGTATACGATGCATTGACGCTGCCTCCAGTTTTATATTTCTTTGTTGTTTTATACCTGTAACAAAAGAAAATTGAGTTAGGGACAGTTTGCGTTGAATTTTCGCAGTTTAAAACGATTCATTGGCTTCGACACCACAGAGTTAACGTAGCATACCGGATGACACAGCACCAGGTTGCGCTCAAATGGCGTATCCGGTGTTCTGGAAACTGGGATATAAAAAATATCTTCTAAATATTTCAGTGCGGTGCAAAAATTTTGACATATTTTCATAATGCTGTTCAAGAGGAAAAATAACCTTATTTAGTGCTGAAAAAGAAGAAAAGCCGAACTCAGGTGGTAGATTAGTAATGTTAAAGTAGATTGTAGTAGCGTGTAATAACAAAACATTTACGATAAACCGCTTTCTTCTACGCTTATCTTTTTAAAAAGAAAATGGAAATATATAAGAAAAATGTCGACGAAGGAAAACTAGCATTGAAATTCATAGTTCGTATGTTGCTAGATAAGAAAATTGTTATCCGTCTGGAACTCACATCAATATGATGTAGATTTTTATGACCATTTAAATGTAAGGTAAAGATGAGTAGCAAACGAAGTAAAATGATAAAGATGTACCTAGCGACGATGAACTGCACTTCTTCTTAAGACCAAGAAGAATGGAAAGAGAAAAGAGAGGCATTTGCCCTGCAGAGGTTCTATATTTATTGTATCTAATTTACTCATGATAATAAAAATATACACTTAGTTAATATTTTTTTAAAATATTATTTTAAATCTCTTTCTAGCGCAGCTGGGCAAAAAAAACATTTAAATAAAATAACCCGCTTCCGGTATCGGGAAATTCTGCGTTCTGAATAAAGCCTATGATCCAGCCGTCAAAGAGGACTCCCTGAGGTGTAGGAAGAGGCTTATGGCTATTAGGCAATTGGCTGACACGATTACCGTTATAATGATTGCTAAGTCCCACAACCAACGCGTCGACAATGTCACGAGTTATGATTTACATTAATATTATAAGTCAGTGTAGTGTAGTTCAAGAAACCAAAGCTTAAATGGCGAAATCAGACGTTGTTTTACAACAAAGTTAAGTCGGAATATTTAACCTCTATGAGTCATTTTCAAAGTATACGAAACGTTTAAAATGTTTCATTCAAGTTTTAGTTTTTTTATACGTAACATAATGGCATAGCATAATCAGCCTTATAATGTTCCCACTGCTGGGACTCAGGCTTCGTCTGTAGTAGACGGTTTTAAACGTATTTGTTGTTAATTTAATTTTATTATCAAACTAGCTTTTGCCCACAGCGTCGCCCGCGTAAATAAAATATAGCCTCACTCAGGAATAAAGCGGCTTTCTATCGGTGACAATTTTACCAATCGGACCAGCACACTTAGCCAAGTTGTTATTTTGCAATCGTTAACGCTGTCGAAAAGTGATGAAACGTATTGGAATGACGTCATCTCAACGTAAAGTCGCGTGGTCAGAACAAACGAATAGACAATTCGTAGCCAAGTTCACATCGTTCAAAATCGTTTCTACAATGTTTAACGCTACATCCTTTGTTATACAAACGGTACATTGTAAAACGAGCGGTCGACTCAGACGCGTCAACATGGGTACCAACTTATCGTTTTCTACAATTGCTGTCACCGAGGTGTTTCCGATTAGAGAACGGAATTCGACACAAACTGGTTGTGACTTGGCTAGGGGGGCAGTACTTCCAGAAATTACCTTCTACAAAAAAAAAGTATTTAAGTCCGCCTTTGTAGTGATTAAAATAAATTAAAAAAACAAACTTTACCTCTTTATAATACTGGTATACGGAAATACTTCCATACTAGTATCATATATGTGAGAAGTGATATGAAAGAAAAGGGAGTTAGTGATAGCGTGACGAGTGACAGGACAAAATGGAAGAAAAAAAAGTGTTGCGCCGACCCCAAATAAAACGGGATAAGGGCAGGAAAAGGAAGAAGAAGATACAGATATTGTTGTGTTTATATTTCTATGTCCTGTTCCTAGTTTATTTGTAATTATAATTTTGTTAGCTTAGTTGTATAAATTGCTTTCGTACATGCTGTAAACGCAAGATAAAGAAGGAACTAGAAGTGGATTTTAGTCAGTAAAAGACTGAAAGGTCCTGTTGCCCCGCTCTATAATGGAAGAAGTCATCGATGATTTTTCAACTTAAAAAAAAAAACTATAAGTGGAATAGTACACTAAACATATACCTAAATACTCATTATAGGACATGATTTAATAATTGCTCATTCTTTTTGGAGATCCTAAATAAATAAATAAACACCCAGCTGCTTGATATTACCTTTGTAATAACAAATCGGGAAGGTTTAAATTGTATTTCAACCCAATCATGACAGGTTCAATTGAGTCGGACGTATTGGGCAATGTTCCAATTCCGAGTATTGCCAAAATATTCCCTAAGAGACTCCTTTTTCAGAAGCTTTAACACCATTTGTGTTTGTAGTTTAAATTTTTTGATTTTAAATCAAAAGGATTTGTAATGGTTTGCATTATCAGTTATATTTATAATTTTCTGTATAAACTAGCTTCTGGCAATGGTTTTGCTTGCATGAAAGTAAAAAATGTCATAAGGAGTTTGTTTCCTTAAGAAATTTTTTTTTACTTCTACCCAGAATAAAATTTATCCTAGGTAGGTATGTCTTATTTCATGTTATGGTCGATGCGAGTGCCAAATTCGTCCAAATGGTTTACAGGTATAAATTTGAAAGTGTAAAAAACATACACATATACTCATACACATATGTTATAAACTTATCCGCTTTTATAATACTAGTGTAATGTGGCTGCGATTTTAGAAAACATTTCTTTAGTTATTTTTAGCTTATTTTTGCTTTTGAATATGTAGCGAATTGTGTAATAAAATTGTAAGCTATTTCTTTTTCTTAATATAATTTAACTAATTACTTTTTATACTCTGTTCATCATTTTGATTTACAGCACCACTTTCCACTTCAAACTTCTTTGCCCAGAAAACACAAGATTATGCTAATTTCTACAACAAATGAAAATTAATTTCGACGAAATCTTCGGAGCTCACAATACCATCGGAATGATTTCCAAATTATCCATTAGTTCTGGAAAACAAGAACGCTCCTAATTATACTGAATCAATGTAAATATATAGGTACTGGTAATAAACGAAAAAAAGAATAATAAATATGCAGAAGTAAAACCGCTTGCAGGGCTTCATCTCTACCTATAAGCATAAGCATAATCTACCTTATATGGTGTTCCCACTGCTCGGACTCAGGTTTCTTGTGTAGGGGAAAGAATGGGCCCGTAATCCACCTCGCCGGCCCAGTGCGCGTTGGTGGATGTAAAATTTTTTCGATTTTTTGGTTCCCTTCCGATGTTTTCTTTCACCGCTTTGAGAGCAGTGGTGATTAAATAAATTATACAAAGTAATGTGCCTGGCTGGTTTTCAATCCGCGACTTACAACTTGAAGTTGGGGCAGTTACCATTGGACCACCACAGCTCGATCCTCTCTAACTACTCAAATATTTTATTTCTGTTAAGAAGTTGAAACCGAGATAACATCGTCATTCAAGTTAGTAATCCCATCAGGGGAATGGCGCTACTTGCATGAACAATTTTATTTTACGGTAGTACAGTTTAATTTCATGTTTATGACCGCATATTTACTTACCTACTAATGTTATGTTCACAAATAAACCTTCCGTCTTTGTTCGTTGAATTTCTAAACACGGTTAAATATGCGGGGTAGTCTTATTTGAAAGCAGTTTGTACTTAGATGTTACATTACTCTGTTAGTTGAATAATTAAACTTATTTTGTAATCAAAGCTTTTTTTTAGGTGTGAAATCATCTAATGACATCTCCCGCCCTTGGGCTGGGCGGGATGGCGTGTCTTTTTTTTTATATAATGGATAGGCTCACGTTTGACCTCAATCTCACCTGATGGTAAGCGATGATGTGGCCGACGATGGAGCACGCTTGCCTAGAAGCAATCTATTCACTCTTGACTTAAAGACCCCTAGGTTATAGCTATCAGGAAACACAGACTCCGGCAGAGAATTCCATTCCTTAGCTGTACGCATAATGAATGTACTCCCAAAACGCTTTGTACGTATAGGTGGGATGTCCACCATGTACCGGTGGCGCAACGCCGTACGTCTTGTGGTCCGATGATGGAACGGACTTTGACGTTTACTGACTTTTTTTTTTTGGTGGGGAAAATCATCCAATGACAACCCCCGCTCTTGGGCGGAGTGAGAGATAGTGTCAGACTCTTACTGACTAAAAAACCCACCCCGTTCCTTCAAGCCTTCATACCGGGGCTCGAGTTCCCTTTTGGATACACCTGGCCCCAATAGGCTTCGATCCGGCTGGGCCCCTACTGTTGCTGACAACTTCTTGAGGCGCGCGGGAACAGTGCGCATCGTCGACGACTTGGGCTTGGTCCAAACAGTTACCGGACGGTCGGACAGCGAGCTACCCATTGCTCACTGTCCGCAAGCCCGCGCCTACGGTGGCTGGAAATCGGGATCGGAATCCCGGCGGCGGCGAGAGCGCCGTTATCTGATGCGGTCGGCCTCCTCCTTTGCAAGCAGTCGGCGACCGCCTGCCACTCCTCCTCGCTCCGGACCATGGCCTTGATTGACAAGGCCCGGTGCGAGAGGTGTCCGCCGCCGATCGCCCCAACGAGGGCACGGCGATGCTCTGCCCAAGCAGGGCATACCTCGAATGTGTGCTCCACCGTGTCCTCCGGGGGTTCCGCACAGTGGCGACACCCGGGTGCCACTTTCGCTTTAATCCGGAACAGGAACCTCCCGAACTTGCCATGTCCGGTGAGGACCTGTGTCATGCGGAAGGTAAGAACGCCGTGAGGTCTTTCCAGCCACGCTTCAAAGAGGGGACTTACTGCCATAATTGTGGCGTGCCCAGCACTGGGTTGCGATAGTCGCTGACGCCATTTCACCATGAGATCCCGCCGGAGCTCTATCCGCCATGCTGTGACCTGTCGCGGCAGAGGACTTTCACCCCAGCGTTGCATCTCCACGCGCATATCGTGCATGTGTGCAAGGACTGTTTGGCAAAGCTTGCCGCTTCGTGGGAAATCGTGCGGTATCCCCGCACCATCCGAATTACCATAATGACCCTCTGGCAGGCGTTCAGAATGGCCGCCGGTCGCTTTTGCAGCGGACTTTTACTGACTAAAACCCACCCCTAGTTTCTTCGTTGCCTTTCAGTCCAGGGTCAGGTTTTTCCTTTAAGAATCGAACCCATGGCCCCAGTAGACATCTCCTTGAGACGCGCGTGGAACACTAGCCGAAAGTTTATGTGTTTGTTCCTTCTTTACGCTTGAACGACTAAACAGATTTTGATGAAACTTAGTTCACGGGTAGGCCATGTCCTGGAATATGAGTATATTTTTTATCTCGGGAGTATGTTTTCTTAGTATACAATAAATCAATTGAGTTATTTTTTTATATTAGTAGCTAATACATTAATTAAAGTGGAGTATTGATAATAAGTTTTTCTATCAATACATTAAAATAGCAAATTCTCTAAAAATATTACTTTACATTTTTAACTAAGTACCAATTTCACTTCCTTTCATCAAAAGCCGAATAACCCAAAAACTAAAAAGTATTTCTTCCAGTTTCTTTACTTATGAAAAGCGTTTGAAAGACGGTACTTGATAATATTAACGTGGCTGTGAGAGGGAATGAATGAGGGCTGCAAGCTCGACATGTTAGAGGAGTCTGTTGAGCCTCTTTGAGTATTCAGGCCCTCGGCTTGAGGAAGCTCATTCTTTACCTAAATGACGTAAAGAGCAAAAAAAACTGGGCAAGTGCGAGTCGGGCTCGCGCACAAAAGGTTCCGTGCAAACTACAATTCCCGAGTGGACTATCGAATGATTTTTCGGAATTGCAAACTTTTTTTTTGAGTCGTAGGTAACAACAAATTTACTGTTTTCAGATTTTTGCCTATACCTGTGCTATAACACCTTTCTTTGTGCCAAATTTCAGGATTCTGGGTCAACGGGAAGTACCCTATGAATTTCCATCTTTGAGAGTATCAAAATATATGCGTTTTTTTGCGACATAAACATCCATATCTTTTTTATTCGTTGACATAGAAGTTTGATTTTTTTACAGCTTGAAGGGACTGTAGATTTGAGTTTATGGTTTTAATTTCAACTCGATACCTCTACGCGTTCTTGAGATAAAGGGTCTTGACAGACAGACAGACAGACAGACAGACGGACGGACAACAAAGTGATCCTATATGGGTTCCGTTTTAACTTTTTGAGGTACGGAACCCTAAAAATAATGCTGACTTGTAAAACTGTTGTAATTTCTTTTAACAAAGACAGCATTGTATAGTTGTTTCATTTTACCATGGCAAGATTTTCCGAGTCGTCAATGGCACGTAGTGTTCCAAACGCTCCTCAAAGAGATGTCAGCAAGACCGTCAGAGCCCAGCAGGGCCGAAGCCTACTGGGGCCATGGGTTAGAAATTTCAGTGGGTATAGAAAGGGAAACCCGGGGCTAGGGTTTCCCTGCCAGGAATGCAAGACAAAGAAGGAACAGAGGAGTGGTTTTTAGTCAGTAAAAGTCTGACATCAGTAAAAGTCCTATTCCACCCTTTTTATGGTGGGGAAAATCATCCCATGTCAACCCCCGCTCTTGGGCAGAGCGGAATATAGCGTCAGACTCTTACTGACTAAAAAACCCACCCCGTTCCTTCAAGCCTTCATACCGGGGCTCGAGTTCCCTTTCGGATAACCCTGGCCCCAGTAGGCTTCGACCCGGCTGGGCCCCTGCTGTTGCTGACAACTCCTTGAGGTGCGCGGGAACAGTTCGCGCCGTCGACGACTCCTACTCCACCCTCAAGTGGGAGAAGTAATTGGTCGATTTCGAACCTAATCATTATTATAGATTTTTCTAGCTTTAACCACCCCACTAATACTTAACTAATTCTAATTTACTGATGCCTATTGAAGTGAGACGTGCTCAAACGCTACCAACGTTTAAAAAAATGGTAAAGGAGCATTACCTTTCACTTTGATTTTTCTCTTCTCCTGACTTTATTGTATATTTGATATTTATTAGTATATTTTGTAATGAATGTATGTATTTATGTTGTTATTTCTTATCAGTATTATTTTTGATGTTGTACACTGACAGCCCTAAATCTTTCTCCTTTCTTTCAGTACATCCAAAGGTTGTCTGGAAGAAATTGCTTTGTGCGATAAGACCGCCCATTGTACACTTATTTTTAATAATGTTTGTCCTGTTTTTTTTTGTATATGTGGTGTACAATAAAGAATATGTAATAATAATAATAAATTCTGGATCAAGGGCTTGATCCAGAAGGCAGTACTCCTAGACACGGCGCGTATTGTCCGGAGGTTCCTCTCTCAGGAGCCCTAACCGCCGGCAGCTTGGACCCTGTTCCCGATGCCGGTGGGCTACTATTTTTTATATTTTTAAATGTTTTTTTTTTAATATAATTTTTTAAAGAAATATTTAAAAATATGATAAATATGTATATTATAATAAATGAATGGAATAATAATAATAGGCAAAGGCCTCCCCAGAACCTTCTAAAAAATAATTTCTCATACACACCGTCTCAAACTAGTAATAAAAATCATCTCGCCACCTCTTTGTTGTTACACACAATATTATAAAATCACCGTAGATTAAAGTTGATCTCTATCAAAATAGAGTTAATAGTAAAGTTAATTTAGATTGTTTTGAATATCGTAGCAATTTAAAATAATGAATTTTTGGTACCAACCTATTAACAAGTAAGCAGTTACAAAACAACTTCAGTGCTCTTAAACTCTTGAAATCTAACATTCCAAGAACCTCACTCCCACTCATCTCTTTACTGATAACTTAAATAAATTAAGTTCTATAAGTACTTAAGTACCTAACTAAATTAAATTAGCAACTTTATGTTATAAAAGATTTAGAACTTTTATTAACAATCACGAAATCAAAATTGACCCAATTTAAATTAGGGATTTTGATGAAGATAACGGAATGTTTAATATTTGACATAAAACTAAGTTAGGTAGGTACTTTAATTAATTTCAAGATAGATTTAATATTAGTAGTTAGTTGTGGCTTCTAATTAAAAAGTTCTCGAGGCTTGAGAAAAGGAAACCAAATGCTTTTGCTATGCCAACTTCTACTAGCGGTTTTGCTCGCATGAATGTAGAAAATTATCCCAAAGAAACATTACACTCGAGATAAAAAGTATACAACGGCCCGTTCACGACCTTGCCGCTGTGAGCGGTAGCTAAGCGTGGGGCGGCGAGCGGTAAGATCAAAAATTTGAAAATATTTGAAGCATGCAAACATGCATGTTTGTAAAGAGGTGGCTCAAAACCGGGAACATTGGAAGGAGTGGAGGGAGGCCTTTGCCCAGCAGTGGGACAGTATGGGCTAGATATAATAATAATATAATAATTGAAGCATGCCACGAGACGCCGCTCATAGTGCCCCATACCCGCTTACCGATGCCGTCCCGCTCACCGCGCCCCTCGCCTCTAAGACCGAAGTCGTGAACTCGTGACCAGGGCCCCAAGTCAGCTATTACAATAGTGTCAGAATGGTCTATCATTGATTTCATAATTGTTGATTTTGGCAAGTTTTGGTAATCTACTAATATAATGGCGTCATTATGACTTTCCAATGGTCAACCACTGACACTCCACTGAAAGAAATGGCATAGAATGGTAATCTCGTACATAATGACAAATGAATGTCTGACGTATGCAGTAATCTGCAAAAAAATTGACAGTTTCTTTGATCAGACACTTACCATTAGAACGTCATTGCGCAGTCAGTGCTTTTAATAAGCTCGATATTGTCATTCTACCACAATTCTATTACAAGACCATTGACCGATCTATGATCGATCATTATGAATTAACAGATTACACACTTTTAGCAAAATTACAATGGGATTGTGTTGAATGACGAATTTATAAAATAGCAGACTTGAGCCCCAGGCCGTAATGTCCCAGGGTATGGATTACCCGTGTTCCAAATTTTATCCTAATCCTTTCAGCAGTTCCAATGTAAAGGAGTAGCATACTATCACACTCATAAACTTTTGCTTTTAGTGTGATATGTAAAGGCGAACATTAAGTACTATACAACTGACTAGCTTTTGCCCGCGGCATTATGTCAAAAAAACAAACTTTACTTCTATAAAAATAGTGTAGATAGCGTAGATGTACTACAACATTTGTTGACTGGCCTTTTGGTCTAGTGGTTAGTGGCCCTGACTGCTATGCCGGAGGTCGTGGGTTCGATTCCCACCCAAGACAAATGTTTGTGTGATGAGCACAATCATTTGTTCTGTGTCTGGGTGTAATTTATCTGTAATATGTATGTATTTAGAAATATATAAGTATGTTTAACAGTTGTCTAGTACCCATAACACAAGCTCTGCTTAGCTTGGGACTTGACGGCGTTGTGTGATAGTTGTGGAATATTATTATTACTATTCATATCAAAACTGTATTGATTACATGACCCGATAAAATCAGATGCATTCTTGGAAATACATTCGCAAATGACTTACATATCATGCACTGAATTCTTGTTACTGAACGACCCATTAACGTACTTTAAGAGGTATTACATATTTCAATGATGTTGACTGAACATCTCAGATACTATTTATCGTCTCTATATCAACCACTAACTTTTGCCCGCGGCTTCGCCCACGTACATAAAATATAGCCTATGTCATTCAGGAATAAAGCAACTTTCTATCAGGATAAAAAAATTAGCAATCAGACTAGTACTTGACAGGCTTACAGAGATTACCTCCTACAAACAAAAAAAAAGACATGTGGCACTCGGGGACTGCCGCGGTAAAGCTATTGCATTGCATTTTTATCAACTTATGCAATTATAATTATTTATTTATTTTATTTATGCAGTATTTTTTTTTCTTTGTTTTTTTTCTTTGATATTAATTGAAGTTACACTTTCACACATTGAATCGAATTTTGATTGATTGTTCACTCATTTGTTTTTTTTATTGGTCACCACGCTCAAAAAACAAATGAGTGGGGGGTGTTAGGTTATTTTCGTTACGGAATTTCTGGATTCGGTCTCCACGCTCAAGGCCCGCGATAGAAGCTATGCAATAGCTTAAAAAACAAACTTTTCCTCTTTATTATATTAGTATTGCTATCGGTTCATCGCATAGATCATGGCCAGTTAGATGCAGATTTAAAACGGGTTGACTTTGGTGCGTTATATATGACTAATGATCCGCAGATAGCGACAGATTTATTGATTGGTCACATTATGCGGGTAATTACGTCTAACACTAAAACGGCAAAGGTCCCTAACCGTAAAAGAATTGTGAAGCCCTGGATCACTCCTGGTCTTCTTCGCTGCATAAAAAATAGAGACAATCTACACCAAAAATTCAAAAAGAACCCGGAAAGTCTTATTTTAAAAACCACATATACCAGATACAGAAACTATTGCAATAAGCTGTTGAAACACATTAAAACTGAACACGATAGAAAAGAAATCAGTGATGCTGGCAACAACACGAAACAACTATGGTCAGCTATAAACAATATAACGAGTAGGGTCAAGAAGAAAGACAACACTTCGGCATTATTATCAATCTCTTCTACACCAGAACAGTCTGTCAACGAAGTCAATAACTTTTTTGCAGATATTGGCAAAACCTTTGCTGAAAAAATTAATATACGGTCGTCAGTATCGCTAGACGATATTTCTTGCAGTAGCCCACAATCCATGGTATTGTTACCTACAGACGAGGCAGAAGTTACAAAATTAATATTATCCCTCCGCAATGAATGTGCCATGGGTTGGGACCAAATATCTAATGGTTTTCTTAAAAAGCACATTGCCATTTTGGTCCCACCTATAACCTATATATGTAATCTCGCTCTCGAAACTGGTCAATTTCCTGAAGCCTTTAAGAAATCCATTATTCACCCAATCTTTAAGGGTGGGGACAGAAGCCGTGTCAATAACTACAGGCCCATAGCCGTGTTGCCAGCGCTATCCAAGATACTTGAACGGATCATGAACAGCAGGCTAGTTGATTACTTGGAGTCCCATAACCTCCTTTGTCCCTCTCAATATGGCTTTCGAGCTGGTAAATCGACGTCCGATGCTGTACATGATCTAACTAATTATATAGTCACTAACATGGACGCAGGCCGCAAGGTTTTGGGGATATTTCTGGACCTCGCGAAAGCGTTTGACACGGTTTCTGTGCCTATCCTGATTCGGAAGATGGAATGGCTTGGAATTAGGGGGGTCCAGTTAAAACTTTTTGAGAGTTACCTGAGTGAACGTAAACAGAGCGTAAAAATAGGCAAGTATATCAGTAACGAGCGTCTAGTCAATTACGGCGTGCCACAAGGCAGCGTCCTGGGTCCTACCCTCTTTCTAATATACCTGAATGATCTAGGAATGCTCACTCTCCCTAAAGGCAAAATTGTATCCTTCGCGGACGATACTGCCCTACTATTTAGCGCGGATTCGTGGAGTGAAGTCTACAGGCATGCTCAGTTGGGTTTTGACATGGTATCAGAATGGTTACGAAATAATTTCCTCACCCTAAATGCAACAAAAACGAATTATGTTACATTTGCCATAAAACAAAATAGGAAAACTTCGTTAGGTTCTCCACTATCCATCATAGCTCACACATGTGCGACGCCGTGCTGCACAACCTGTACTTGCGCTCACATCCATAAAACTGATAATGTGAAATACTTAGGCATTATCATAGATTCATGAGCACATTAACGTATTGAGTAGCAGGCTGCGAAAATTAATATACGTTTTTAAGACTCTTAGGCAGGTGCCTGGAGAGAAGCTGAAGCGATCGGTGTATTTTGCTCTTGCTCAATCTTTGCTGACTTACTGCATCACCTCTTGGAGTGGTGCCCCTAAATGCGCTATTCTCGAACTGGAAAGAGCTCAGAGAGCCATCCTGAAAGTGCTATATTGCCATCCTTTTCGATACCCCACTACTCTTTTATATAAAGAAGTGAAAGTTCTGACAGTGCGCCAGCTATTTATACTACATACAGTTATGAAGCAACATAACCTCCTAACATATACGCCCTCTCTATCTCAAGGCAAAAGGCGATTCAATCCCGTTTCCGATTCCCAAAACCGGCTTCTGACTAAGTTTTCTCGACGTTTCTTCTGCCACCTTGGTAAATACCTCTACAACAAAATTAACAGGATATTACCTATTTATGACCTTAACAAGATTAAATGCAAAATGAAACTGACCGATTGGATTCAACAACTAAACTACCTGGAGACTGAAAAAATCCTAGATGTCCCGGTGTAGTTAAGGTTATAAGTAGAGTAAATTACACATACTACTAAGTTCCACATGCTCAATCACTATACGACAACACACTCTTACAGACACACACACTCCATACACTCTCAAACATTCCCACACAATACTAACCGTACTAACACTATATAGAATTTATAACATAAAAATTGTTAATAATCGTAACAACTGTTTCTCAGAGCATAAGGCAATATAAAAATGTTAACAAAACCTAAGGGTGGAGTCCTGGTGTCCTGAAATACAGGCCCCAAGCCTAGTTTAGGCACCAGTATCCCACAATATGTTTATTGTACCTACTTTTACCCTAGAAACTGTAATCATTCTGTATTGTGGCGAGAAATAAATCTTATTATTATTATTTCGTTTATTCATTAAAGTACATATAAATTATATTTTTAAATATTCAATAAAAAATAAAAAACATTTAAAAATATAAAAAATAGTAGCCCACCGGTATCGGGAACAGGGTCCAAGCTACCGGCGGTCAGGGCTCCAGAGAAAGGAACCTCCTGACTATACGAGCCGTGTCCAGCAATACTGCTTTCTGAATCAAGCCCTTGATCCAGTCGCCTAACGAGAGCCTCCTAAGGTGTTGGTCGAGGCTCTTGGCTATTAAGCCATTGGCTGACACAACTATCGGTACAATGATCGCTGAATCCACTTCCCACATGTCGACAACCTCGCGAGCCAAGTCAATATACTTGATTTGTTTATCTTTCTCGGCTTTCACGAGGTTCTCGTCATGCGGAACGGATATGTCAACAATCATTGCACGCCTCTCGCTTCGGTCCACCACCACTATATCAGGCTTATTGGCCACAATAGTCCTGTCAGTGATGATGGGCCGATCCCAGTACAAAGTGATATGACCATTATCAAGAACTGGGTCGGGCTCATACCTATAGTATGGCACTTCCGATTCCACAAGAGAGTATTTCAGAGCAAGTTGCTGATGGATAATCCTGGCTACAAGGTTGTGCCTATGCAAGTACTCTCCGTTAGCAAGACGAGAACAACCAGAGATAATGTGACGGATTGATTCTCCCGGACGGTGACATGCCCGACAGATGTCAACCGTGCCGTCCTTCACAATAAATCTCCGGTAGTTATTCGTCATGATAACTTCGTCCATAATTGCACAGACAAAACCTTCGGTTTCCCCAAAGAGGTCACCGAAACGCAGCCAGGCTACGGACGCCAATTGGTCTACATCGGGCCCATGAAGGGCCCGGAAAAAGCGTCCGTGAAGCTCCTTGCTCTGCCATACTTCCCTGCGATCGTCAGTGTCAAGCACTATCGGTTTGCGCCAGTTCTCGTTAGCCAGGGAGAGCGGGGTGAGTCCCTTGTCCAGTGCCACTACATCTCGATGCATACCCACGTCGGCAGCTAGGAAATATTCCCTGAGACTGCATATCTCGCGGTTGTGTAGGGTCTTAGCATTTAAGAAGCCACGACCCCCACACTTCCGCGGGATATACAGCCTCATCACCGACGATCGTGGGTGATGCATTCGGTATGCAGTCAGCAGTGTACGGACCCGCCTATCCAGGGCATCAAGTTCAGTTTGAGTCCATTTGAGTACGCCGAAAGAGTACATCAGTACCGGCATGACCCAACCGTTGAAGGCGCGCACCTTGTTTCCGCCCGAAAGAAGGTTGTTAAATACCTTTTTCAGGCGTCCAAAGAAACGCTCCTTCAACGATTGCTTCATGTCAATGGTACTGATACCTAGAGCTTCCGACATACCCAAATACTTATAGGTTTCGGTTGGAGAGAGGGATCTCAGGTTTATGGAATCCGTAAGTTGGACGCCCACGGACTCCACAACCTCCCCTCGCTTTACATGCATGACCGCACATTTGTCCACACCAAACTCCATCCTGATGGCACTACTGAAGGTTTCAGTTACCTTCAGTAGCTCCATCAGTTGCAGATTGTTGGGGGCAAAAAGCTTCAAGTCATCCATGTAAAGGAGGTGAGATATAACCTGACCTCCTCTCTTCAACCTATAGCCTAGACCTGAATTCTCCAGCAATGTGCTGAGAGGATTCAAGGCTAGACAAAACCAAAGCGGACTCAAACTATCACCCTGGAATATACCTCGCTCGATCCTTACAGGTTCGCTATTCCTCTGGATATTTCGACATCCTGGATAGCGGAGGACCGTACTCCATTGCCTCATACACGACATCAGGAAGGTGCGTAGTGTTGTATCTATTTTATACAATTCCAGCACCCTCATGAGCCATGTATGAGGAACGGAGTCATATGCCTTCTTATAATCTATCCAACATGTCGACAGATCCTTTCGGGAACGTCGAACCTGTTGGCTAATGGTCATATCAATGAGGAGCAGCTCCTTCGTACCACGGGGCCCGTTCCTACATCCATTCTGAGAAGGTGACATGATCGAATTTTCATCAATATGACTATTAATTTTACTTCTCAGTATGGATGTAAGAACTTTATAGACCGTCGGCAAACACGTGATCGGTCTATAATTTTTGGGTTCAGCAGTACTACCCGATTTATGGAGCAGGTGGGTTATTCCTGTCGTCAGGAACTGGGGCAGCGACCCTGACTCTAAGGCAGACTGAAACTGGTATGCCAAGCGAGCATGCGACCTTGTAAACCACTTAATCCAGAAATTGTGCAGCCCGTCCGGCCCTGGAGATTTCCAGTTAGGCAACGGACGGACTGCACGTGCTACATCTTGGGGGCTGATGTCGATTGCCCCCATTTGTGGTATTGGATCGCACGCTCGCTCGACCCCCCGAGTCCAGTCACCCTCGGTGTGACTGACAGGCACCGACCAGATGCTGCGCCAGAATGAACACATGGCGTCATCTTCCGGGAGGCGCGCGTCAGTCACACCTTGGTCCGGTCGCTCCCAAGCCCTATAAACCCACCTTTCATTACTCCGGAATGTGCGATTCTGGGTGTATCGTTCAACCCGCCGCTTATACCTGCGGATACGGTTTGCCCATGCATACACTTTCTGCTTCAGGAAGTCGATGCGCTCTGTGACTCGGGACATATAGTCTCGGGGGCTGATGTTAGTCCCCGAAAATGCCCGCCTCACAAAGCGCATTACTCTTGGGCGAGTGTTGCCCTCCCTGAAGCAGATTAGTTTGCCGATGAGTGCTCTGGCCCCACCAATACGACGCTCGATCCTGCACTGCCAGGCCGGCACAGCTGATTTCGGTCGTGTAGCTTCGTCACTGTCTGGGAATTTGACGTGAGCTACACGACATGCCGCTACGGCCGCGCAGTACATGATCGAGTGTGTCTCGGTGAGATCTTCGCAGTCATCAAAATAGTTTGACAACTGCGAATCCAGAGCAGCCACCAACGCCCTATTCTTGTTACACATGGGCAAACGAGGTATGCGAGGTCTAAGTTCAGGTGGTATGTTGCGATATTCCCGAATCGCACACTCCAAAGCACTCCTCAGTTCATTATTGCACTGGGTACTTACGTTAGTGACCATGTCAGTACTCACCTCGTCAGTGTGAAAAGATATGTGGCTGGACGGTGGTACCACAACTGGTACCACAGGCTGCGACGGAGGTATTATTAGTATAGATTAATAAGCATAATCAGCCTTTTAATGTTCCCACTGCTGGGACTCAGGCCTACTCTCGAGGAGAGGGAATGGGCCGTTAACCACCACGCGGACCCAGTGCGGGTTGGTGAATATCACATGTCTTTTAATTTTTGGTACGACATGCCGGTTTACTCACGATGTTTTCTTTCACAGTTTTGAGGGCAATGGTGATGGAGGAGGCCGAACGCATCAGGCAACGGCGTTATCGCCGCCGCCGTCGCCGGGATTCTGATCCCGATTTCCGGCCAACGTAGACGCGGGCTTGCGGACGGTGAGCAATGGGTAGCTCACCGTCCGGCCGTCCGGTAACTGTCCGGACCAAGCCCAAGTCGTCGACGGCGCGCACTGTTCCCGCGTGCCTCAAGGAGTTGTCAGCAACAGCAGGGACCCAGCCGGGTCGAAGCCTACTGGGGCCAGGGTTATCCGAAAGGGCGCTCGAGCCCCGGTATGAAGGCTAGAAGGAACGGGGTGGGTCTTTTAGTCAGTAAGAGTCTGACACTATCTCCCGCTCCGCCCAAGGGCGGGGGATGTCAATGCATGATTTTTTCCCACCATAAAAAAAAAAAAAAAAAAAAAAATAAAAAAAAAAGGGCAATGGTGATGAAATAAATTACACAAAGTAATGCTGATGAAACTCGTGAGTTGGGGCTGTTACCAATCGGCGTTCACTGCTCATCATTAATAAAAAATATATTTTACCACCTTATATTAACAGCAATATATTGAAATGAATAAGTCTTTAAATTTTTATATTATTATTATTAATTGATACTCGTGCCTTTTCTGTAGCACTAAAATAGCTATATCAATTACAGAAAATACATTTGTACAAAAAAATTGCAGTATGTATGACTTGATTCATCTCAATTCTACCATCAGACCACCCGACGTACGACGAGTGTACCCAAACGTTGTTAAAACCTCTACGGTCCGGGCTAAGCGTTTCGCCTCGTCGCCGGCTGCGGTCTTCCCGTCCGATTATAATTTGAGTGTCTTCAAGGCAAGAATGAATTAGCTCATAAACTAGTGCGCCTCACCATCGGAGATTGCATCACTGCTTACCATCAGGTAGGATCGCAGTCAAGCACTAGTTTATATCAATAAAAAAAAAACACACAATTTACTTTTTATACGTATTTTCATCGTCACAGTGTCGGTGCGATGAACGCTGTAAGACTGTCTAGCTGAGAGTAACCAAAGAGTATCTCTTGCAGCTTTGTCTTTTCATATAAAACCTGAAACACTCCGTAGGTAACGCTTACAAAAACAATTTGGATAACGTTCTTGTTTCCTCGTCCGAGTTTCAGGATATGTGGTTTCAGTGTCCTTTCAATGTATGTTTCAGATAGGTTCAGTAACATTTGTCTTCCTAAAGTGTGAAAATAAAGAAAAAAGAGTATGAAGCAATACTAATAATATAATAATCGTTTATTTTTCACTCACAAAGTATATACAAAAGTTTTTCATAAAACAGATAATAATGCACACATGTAAAAACTTTGTGAGAATCTGGAGTCCATACTAGGGGGCCCTGTGTGATGGATCACCAGGTTTTAACTCCAAAATTCCTATGCTTAATCTATATCTATAATATAAAAATGAATCGCAAAATGTGTTGGTAAGCGCATAACTCAACAACGCCTGGACCGATTTCGCTAATTTTTTTTTTGTTGTGTTCGTTATTATGAGGAGAAGGTTCTTATGGAAAAAAAATGAAAATTAGGGTAGTGTAGGGTAGAGTAGGGTAGTGTAGGGTAGAGTAGGGTAGAGTAGGGTATAGTAGGGTAGAGTAGGGTAGAGTAATGTAGAGTAGAGTAGTGTAGAGTAGTGTAGAATAGGGTAGAGTAGGGTAGAGTATGATAGGGTAGGGTAGAGTAGGGTAGAGTAGGGTAGAGTAGGGTAGAGTAGGGTAGAGTAGGGTAGAGTAGGGTAGAGTAGGGTAGAGTAGGGTAGAGTAGGATAGAGTAGGATAGAGTAGAGTAGAGTAGGGTAGAGTAGGGTAAAGTAGGGTATAGTAGGGTGGAGTAGGGAAGGGCGGGAGCGAAGCCTCGCGGCAAACATATTTTATCGTCAACCACTTTATAGCTCATCATCAGAAATGTATCAATATTAAAATACATAGCCTAATTTAAAAATAAATAACCCCTTCAACCTACGATTTGGGAAAATAAATAAACACAACTGTGGAATTCTCAGCTAGAGTCTGCGTTTCCTACAACCTAGTGGTCTTTAAGTCAAGATAGGTTACTTCTAGGCAATCGTGCTTCGTTGTCACCATCAGGTGAGATAGTAGTCAGGAGTGAGCATTTCAAAAATAATAAAAATAAACTTGTTTATTTAGTTTTCAGTCATTAAGGGTCAGTTGACACCGAGACACGACGCTGCGCGAAAAGCAACTTAAAACAAGTTTTCAAAGAAAAAATTTTTTTCTTAGCAAGTTTTTATAGCGCGGTTTCTAATTAATACTTATCTAGACCATTCCAAAAACCTCAAACACGCTAAGGATATCTTATTGCGCTTATTACTGAGTTTATATGGTCATCTTCCAGCTCCATCATCAGACCATGGATAGGGTACCTATCATCCCTAAAGTACTCGCCAAGATAAATCATATATGAGCCCAAACTCGATCGGGTTGTGTCATTTAACTACCGAGTTAATTTCGAAACCTGATTTCATCATCACATCAGCTCGGTGTCATAATAATTTTGCATTGTCATCTGATTTACACGTGTCCGAAAAATTTCAGCTCAATCGGTAACTGCGAAGTAGATCAAATTTAATTTGCAAGATTTGATTACAGACAAACATCGGGACAGGTGAAACTAAATAAATGCTAATAAAGAGTTTAAGAATTGCCATTCAACGTGGCAATGCCGCCAGTCTTTTGGGCACACTTCGAGTCGACAGTGATGCGGAAGAGTTTTATGACGCCATATTTTAGTGGCCTTTAGTGTGTAAATAGTTTGGTTAAGCATAAATATTTTTTTTTAATATTCAAGTTAGTTATTTTAAGCTCTTATCCATCCTAAGGTTGTCTGGAAGATATCGCTTTCAGCGATAAGACCGCCATAATTTTACCCACAAATTGAAGTTTTTGTATAAGCTGTATTACTTTTTGGTGCACAATAAAGTCTATTCTATTCCATTCTATTCTATTCTATCCAAGTTTATTATGTACATATTTTGTTGCTTTATGTTGTAAATAACTAAAATAAATAAAGTTGTATCTTTAATAAAAGCTTGTAATGTAACTTTATTTGCTACATGAAAATCAGCAACACGCTGATCAACACCACCTACGCACGGCGAGGCATCTTGATCTGAAGTGTGTATCTTTTCGTGTAGTAAATAAAGTTATCTTTTGAGTTGCTCTTCCCGCAGCGTCATGTTGCATCGCGTCTCGGTGTATACTGACCCTAAGTCTAAAATAACATCTGATTTAAATATCTTAAGTGACACATGCAACTGTAAAAGATTACTATATTTACGAAATGTGACATTATTACTACGACGAATGATAAATGTATGATAACGACGAATGCTTTATTATATTTATATCGTGTGACATTCGTCATTAATAAGTCGTCGACGGAAATGAAGCTTCAATGTATGCTATGAAGATATATTTTACTGCAGCGTTCATAGTTTATGGCAGCTTGTCTATTAGCAATTTGCTACAGCTGTTTATAGAAGAGCTAAGGTAATATTATAGTAATAAATCTTTGTAGTTTACAAGCAACAATGGTATCATAATTGCAACAATTAGGAAGGTATACTGGAGGTCGTTAGTTCAAAATCCTTGTCCGCATTATTGACTTTAAGTTAGTTTATAATATGAGTTAGTACAGTAATTGTTTATAACTGCTTTGTGGTGGTAAGCGTGATAGCTGAACGTGAGGTTTTGAGATCGATTTCCGTGTCGGGAAAAAAGTGCGTCTGGGTTTTTTTCCCTTTTTTTTTCTTGTGAGAAATCATCTGCTTTTTCCGCCAAGGACTAAAGCCACATGTATATTTTGTTTAGTTACTCTATGCGTTCTGAGACCACAGGTTTTGTATTTAGAAGTCAACTCATGGCCCCAATAGCACAGTTTAAATATGAACCAATAGGCTTCGGCCCTTCTGGGTGCCTCTGCACGCGTAGTTCATTTCGCACCGTCAACGGTTCGGGTTCAGTTCGAATGGTTACTAGGTTACTGGAAGGTGAGCTACCAATCGCTCGTCGTCCGCAAGCTTACGACTACGGTGGCTGGTAGTCGGAATCGGGGTCCTGGTGGCTGGGACGTGAGGATGTCCATTCCCAAACGCGTATGGTTTTTCCCTTACGAATTAGTCTGTAACAACCCAGAGTTTGAAAGTTGGTGGTGTGATACCACCTGACCACGTACCTCAGAAAGTACTTACTGCCGTTAATCCTGTGCCACATCTCTCCCTGATATTGTTGAATTGCCGTCCCTTCGGACTATGAGCGTCAAGGAACAGGGAGTTAATCTTGAGTGGCTTGAATTCCTTACTTCACTCATGTTTCTATATTGACTACCTCACAGCGCTTGGGATTTAATTAAATAAATCCCTCACTGCGCTCGGGATTTAAACTTAACAAACTTCATTTCGTTTGAAATTCAACATACCAACCGCGACTTTAAGACACTACTTCATCCTGTGGTCTCATGATCTACTACTATAATCCAAACCCACTGAAGCACTGACCTAAAGGAGTAAGCTAAGCAGTAAGGCACCTAATTATAAATGACTAGCGGCCCGTCCCAGCTTCGCACGGGCAATAAATATAGCCTATGTTACTCAAGGTAAATATAGCTTTCCAATGGTGAAACAATTTTTGAAATCGGTGCAGAAGTTTTTGAGTTTATTCATTACAAACATACACACAAAAATACAAATTCCTCTTTATACTCTACTATTTTATAAATAATTTAAAAAAGAAGACGCATAATCTCTTGACGAGTCTGATAGCGGCGCTCTTGGAAACGAGGGGTTAAGGGCCAAGCGCCCGAAAAGTGCCATAAAACAGTGATTTTCTGAGGCCTACTCCTCCGTAACGGCCAGGTCAATTGGTTTGAAAAAAATATATGTTTATTATAAGATTCATGAACAATAATATCAACATTTGATTTTTTCGTGCAATTAATTATTTTGTCAAAAAAAAAATTTAGCAATTTCGCAACTTTTCGCAACTTTTCCCTACTCCTTCGAAACGGCTTGGACCTTTAGAAATATTTTTGCACATAAAAATTGGTGGTTAAATATTCTTCAAAGTGAACATTGCATATGTAAATCAATCAATATCTCGCAGAGAAAATGGATTTAAAGCGCTTTCCGGGCGCTGCTGGCCGCAAATAAATGCACAGATTTGCGTACTGCCGCCTAGGCGAGTGCGAGAGTTGCGTTCACATAATTTCGGCCAGATGGTTCAAGGGACTATACGCCTTAAGGCAAGTGGTGTAAAAATCATTTGTAGTTGCTCCCAATCCAAAGGTATTTGTATCCATAAGTGTTTATGGTCTGTATTTTATTATTTAAAACCTTTGAAAAAAGTATCTTATCACAGCAGGGGTGCTATGAATATAAGCTTTATAATACGTTAGAATACTTTCTATATGACTTTTTTTCAGTAATTATAACCAATTACAATAACATAGCAATCATTATCCCCATTAAACTGACAAAACTCATCATAATTCAACTCTCCTACAATATTCCTCACTACAAGCAGTTTATAATATATCAAGTTTCAATGTAACAAAATAAAAACTAAGAAAAGCAAAATTCCCAAGGGATCTATTCTCGTGCCGACGGCAAGGGACGGTATTCTTAGATGATAATTAACTCTTTATGGGTGAGACATCTGTTTACGAAGCTGCCGTTCCATATTTATAGTCAGGGGTCGACGAGACTTGTAATGTTAAATGGTGCAGTGCGATATTTTAATATCTATCTAGTACGCATTTTTATAGAGGTATTTTCGGCAATGATGTTTTGGTATACCTTAAGATCATCACTGCACGAATGCACTAGGAAGAGGATCATCAGGGAGGAGTGGCCGCATGTTGTGAAGCTTGCCACCGACACCTGAAATGATGACCACAACTACTCTGTCAAGAGCAATACCGATAAAGAAGAAGAAGAAGATACCTTAAGAAAATTGGTGTCTTTTGTCAAATGGCAAAAAACGGAACCGTTATAGATTCGTCATGTCTGTCTGTTTGTCTGTCTGTCTGTCTGTCCGTCCGTATGTCACAGCCACTTTTTTCCGAAACCATAAGAGCTATACTGTTGAAACTTAGTAAGTAGATGTATTCTGTGAACCGCTTTAAGATTTTTACACAAAAATAGAAAAAGAGCAATAAATTTTGGGGGTCCCCATACTTAGAACTGAAACTAAAAATTTTTTTTTTCATCAGATCCATACGTGTGGGGTATCTATAGATAGGTCTTTGAAAATTATATTGAGGATTCTAATATCATTTTTTTCTTAATTAAATAGTTTACGCGAGAGACACTTCCAAAGTGGTAAAATGTGTGTGTGTCCCCCCCCCTCTAACTTCTAAAATAAGAGAATGATAAAACTAAAAAAATATATGATGTACATTACCATGTAAACTACCAACGAAAATTGGTTTGAACGAGATCTAGTAATTAGTTTTTTTTTTAATACGTCATAAATCTAAAAAAAATACACTATTATTAAAACATCGATTAAACTTACAACGAACTACAAGAACTTTTATATTATGTTACTTGCTGCTACGGAACCCTCCATGGGCGAGTCCGACTCGCACTTGGCCGGTTTTTTTGTTAATTGTAAGCCTGAGATACCTGAGGGAGGTATCAATGTCAAGGTCGACTGCGGCAAAGATGATGTTATGATCTGATCATGTTTACGAGGTAAACTTGGCTAGAGATCGCCCTAGACAAAGAAGCAGTGGGACGATAAATAGGCAATCAAAATAAAAAAATAAAAAAGCAAAAATATATTATGGCATTGAAAATAATGAAACTAACTGAACCAACTCTGATCTTAAAAATCTTTTTTTTAGCTTGTATTTAAGAATATGAAGTGATATAATGATCATTTTCTTATTTCCATGTTATGCTTCTTTAACGTATTTACTGGGAACAGACCTACAGCACCTACCACCGTGTAACAATCTTCAAAACATCACGACAAATACTATCAACCAAAATACCAATTCTCTGAAATTTTCCAACGACATATCTCCCCGAAGAAACCAAATACAGCAACGTCTAAAATCGCACAATTTCGACCAATAGGGATTCGTTATCTCCGCCAACTCACGAGAGACAGTGAAGATAAGTTAGCCATTTTGAAACGGTAAAAAACACACGTTTGTTATAAATTGTAAGCGTGTACCATGTCCTGGGAGCTAGGCGAGGTAGTGCCATCTGGCGTGGTATAAACTATCCGAGTACACAGCAACGTACCCAGTATTAAATGTATAAGAATTTGTGGGAGCTTCTAGCTAGTCACATGTGGTGGAATTGGAAGTTATTTAGGTTAGGTCTTTGACTTTGTTATTTTATGTGAAGGGATTCGAACTTCAATGAAGGATATATCCTGTTTTTTGTTATAGTTAACTAGCTTGCTTATTTTGCGGACTAGATAATTATCCCACGGGAACATGTTACCGGGGATTTTTTTTGCGTTTGACCTAGAAAAAATAACAAACATAGGTTAGATTTTTTAGTATTATAATCTGCTTGTTGCAAGCTTAGTAAGCTAAATTATTACCACACCATATTTAAAATATCCTAAAATAAAGATCATAGATTTTTTTTTACTTTTAACATTTACTTAAATTTTACGTATTTTAATTTTAAGTATTTAAAACCACTTAACTATCATTATAAAAATATATATAATTATAAACACTAAATCCAAAAAAAAAAGAAAAAACCTTTATGAACTAACTATAAGTATAAGCAAAACCAGCCTTATAATGTTCCTACTTCTGAGGCTTAGGCCTCCTCTCTAGGAGAGGGAATGGGCCATAATCCACCACACGTTCCTAGTGCGGGTTGGTGTCACATTTCTACGAATTTTTCATTCTAGGACATGCCGGTTTCCTCAGGAAGTTTTCCTTTATTGTTTTGAGAGCAGTGATGATGAAATAAATTACACAAAGTAATGTGCCTAGCTGGGATTGAACCCGCGACCAACAGCGCCAGTCAATCAATGTTAGAACTAATATTAAAAGTTTACATAGCTACAGTGTTACGCATTCTTTACAGTTTTCCGAAAGATCTTGGTTTAAAAGCTCTATCATAAATGCACTCCTCTTCTATCGTTAGCGCAAAATGGCTTATGTTTGAAGAGGGATTACCCGCCGTGCAGCTTTGTAGCATACATAATAAATCTGCTTCATTAGCCGCTGTAAGTTTGTCCTCCAAACTAACTCTTAACTAATTCACTTATGTAATGGCAACCATTAATTATCCGTGCCTTTGTTACTTTGTGATCGGTGAATAAATGAAAAAGCTGCCAAGTTGAAGCGCATTAAATCTCACGTTGGTTCCGTATTAGGTAGGTTTTGCACAATTGATTTATGTAGACCTCACCATCCCATGCCTCGTCATTAGAGATTGCATCTCTGTTTACCTTTACGTGGGATCGCAGTCAACCACAAGCTTAAATAAATTAAAAAAAAAATGTAGACACGAAAAAAAAACATCTACTTTCATGTATTAACGCAAGTGAGAGAAACAGCAAATCTTTGCAGCTTAGCTGTTTCAATAAATCACAATTCACACTATGTTTATACTTCATTTGTATGATATGTTTATGTATATATTTTTTACGACGAACGAATTTAGATATAATTTGGCACACGAGTAGACTATGTCTTGGAATATGTTCTCTTGCGATAATGTCCTCAAGGCGCTGGCAGAAGCTAATTATTGATTTGTTTTTTAGGAATCAACCACGTAACATATACATATGAATACGCAATTACATGTACGTGTAAAGAAGCGTTTAGCATTTTTAAAGAACCACTTATATTCTAATAATAATAGTAATAAGTAGTCACCGTATCTCTACGTTGACGTCGTGGTGGGGCTTGTGCGCTCCAATAAAACCTAGTTCTGTGTCGGTAGCGCTTGTTTTGCCGTAACATGCCTAGGGTGAGGGGCCAGACCAAGAGAGATACAAACCGCAGGGCAGTTTTGTGGCGAACTGTTGGGCATTATTGACCCCACGGACCCGATCTCCCAGAAGAATTCTTGTTCTTCATCTCCGGCTTACCTTTATTGGCTGGCTTGAGTAGAGATTCGCAAGAGCAAACGCGCTCGGGAGAAGGATGTATAATCCAGTAAGGTGCTGTTAGGGATCTTGACCGTACTTCCGGGATTGTCCTGATAGCCGTGGTACACCTCTCCACTCATCAAGCACATCAGGATATGTTGCCCTCTTGTTGCTACGTCACTTCGTCCTAGCGACCGTTTTGGGCGCTCATTTGTTGAGTGTGCTAGTCACCCCCTGCTTTTTTATTTGATGGAAATTAAAAACATTATTCAGGCAGGGGCCAAAGTCTTAATATAGTTCTTGGTAACCAGCCCACTTAAAACTCCAAAAACCATAGCCATAAATTAGTTTTCCACATGTTGCAATAGTTTCCCTTCAACCGGGGGTTGACCTTGGATGCACTAGCATAGCGTATATAGGGATAATCACCAGTTGGTACCACGTTCCATTTAAAAACTCTATAAAGGCCTCTGCGAGTTGGTTTCGGCTCCTCGTATGCCTTCCAAAGGTCCAGGACCTAAGGAGTCCTAAGCTAAGTAGAGCTTGTGTTATGAGTACTAGACAACTGATAAACATAGTTTTATATTTCTAAATACATACTCGTACATACTATAGATAAATTACACCCAGACACAGAACAAATGATCATGCAATAATTACAGTAAATTATCTTCTAATAACATCATCCAGTAGATCAGTTCTTAGGCAGACAGCCAACATAACCGACTAGTCAATTATTTTCTCAACAGCATGGTCTACGTTTTAAGTACATGGACGACATGAATAAACAATAGCAAAATCGATTAGAGATTCTTTGTTCTTCTACGGAACCCCGACAAACTTGAACTCGTCCAAGAAACTAGTCGGTATTGAACTTAGCGTGAACCCAAAAAGCGTTGCTATTAGGAAAGTAATTAGTATTGGATACGAAGGGTCCCCAAACTGATAAATATTTCAAAGGTTAATTCAGCAGTAACAAAAGTTCCAGAAGGTTGTCTACCTTTAAGATTCATAGGTATGCGTAGGTAGGTAGTTTATTCGGGACAATATGTCAAGGAAATGGATTATCCTAAATTGGGATAGGTTGATTTAGAATGTGGGTCGGTAAAATAGAATAAGGTTTGTAGCTCTTTCGAATTAACTTAGGTAAACGTACAAAATCTTAGAAAAAGTTCATACTTATTGAATAGTAGTGTCCACAGAAAAAATGATAGATGTTAGAAATGAAATACTTACCGATTTGTACTACAACGAGTGTCGCCGCTTGTCTCACACCCTTTAACTCCACTACAGGCAATAAACCAATACGAACGCGTATTACGCTACTAACAGACCACGCACACTTAGATCGCAAGTTTGCTAGTAGTAGCTGAACTATGAGCATTTCCCTACTTTGTGGCATCGCCTGCCCCACTCACAAGACCATTCTAACCTCTTTCATCTGTTATGTGGTAGTGTCTTTCTAAGCTCATGCTCCAAATTATTGATCTGTTCACGATCTTGCCGCTGTGAGCGGAGCTAAGCGCGGGGCGGCGAGCGGTAAGATCAAAAATATGAAAATGTTTGAAGCACGCCACGAGATGCCGCTCATAGCGCCGCGCGCCCGCTTACTGATGCTGCCCCACTCGCCGCTAAGACCGATTTCATGACCAGGCCGCAAAGGCCAGGGCTATTCAGAAAACAATAGGTACAATTACCGGCATGGATCTTGAGCGCTGGCCTCAAGTTGCGCAGAAGTCAAATATTCGGTCTCTTTAGTGGTGCGAAGTGAGACGCGGGGGCGGGGAGTGTCATTGATTGGCTCGCCGCGCCATCGTGTCATAGACGTCACTCGTGATTTGTTCCCTGCATTCCTAACAACGACGACGATTGGCTCGCTAATGTATGGAATGCGCAAAGCGATCCCCAGTCTGACGCCGAGCGCTCAAGATCCGTGCCGGTAATTGTAGCTCATCATCCAGTAAGGACCAAGTCCAGATCAACGACGGCGTGTTGCATCCACGCGCACCGCAAAGAACTGTTAGCAACATTGACGATGGGGTCCACTAGGGTCAATGCCTGTCAGGGCTAAACACAGGTGGGTTTTAGTCAGTAAAATTCTGACACACTTTCTCGCTTCATCCAGATTAGGAGAACACAGAAACAATTGAACACGTTCAGTTGCCACTGGAACAGTTTGCCTGCTGCGGTCTTTCCGTCCGGTTATGATTTGGGTGTCTTCAAGGCTAGAGTGAATAGGCTCTTAATAAACTAGTACGCCTCACCTTCAGAGATTGCATCGTTACTTACCATCCGGTGGGATCGCAGTCAAGCACTAGTCTATATCAATTTAAAAAAAAAGTTATCCGCCTAAAAAAGGAGTGTACTGCAAAATTGCATATACCACATGTATATAAAGTTTTCAAATAATAAATGGCCTGTTTGCATTTGTATTTTGACAACCTAGCGGCTTATTATCATTTTATTGTTTCTTTCAGTTTTTTTTTTTTTATTAGGTAATATAATAATAATAATATAATATTCCACAACTATCACACAACGCCGTCTAGTCTCAAGCTAAGCAGAGCTTGTGTCATGAGTACTAGACAACTGATAAACATACTTATAGATAAATTACACCCAGACACAGAACAAATGAGAACGATGGAGCGCGCATACCTAGAAGTAACCTATTCACTCTTGATTTAAAGATACCCGGGTTGTAGCCATCAGGAAACACACTCCGGCAAGGAAATCCACTCCTTAGCTGTACGTGTGGTTTCGTTCCAAGTTACATAGGTATATGTATATTCTAAAGTCCTTCTCAAATGTCAAAACGGGTCTTTTATTATTTAACGAGTATAATATACTTATATAATGTTTGTTCTTCAGAAAGCGTAAGCACAGGAAGTGGACCTGGCAAAGCCCTGATAGTATAACTAAAAATGAGATTGACTTCATCATGTCGACGAAGAAGCAAATATTCAATGATGTCTCTGTGATCAATGCGGTGAAAACCGGGAGTGATCACCGTATGGTAAGAGGCACATTGAATATCAATGTCAAGCTTGAAAGATCTCGACTGATGAAGTCTACGCTCCGTCCTACGCAGATCCAGATCCAAAACTCCGAGAGCTTTCAGCTCGAACTTCAAAACCGTTTCGAGTGCCTAGGAAGCTCCGTGGACAATTATAATGATGGGTTCGTGGAAGCTGTCCATACAGTCGGGTCTCAGTTTTTTAAGACCCGTACAAGTAAGACCAAGAGGCTCACGGATCAAACTCTCGAGCTCATGAAGAAGAGGCGTGAAATGACTTTGCAGTCTTCAGATAATGCGTGCACGTACCGGCAGCTCAATAAACAGATCTCGAAGTCTCTGAAACGCGACCTTCGCCGATTTAATACCGAGAGGATTAAGGACGCGATTGAGCGGAATAAGGGCTCCAAAGTTTTTGCACGGGATCTGTCTATTGGGCAGAGCCAACTCACGAAACTGAAGACCGAAGATGGCAGAGTCATATCCGCCAAATCGGAGCTTCTGGGAGAGATCGAGGCATTTTATGGACAGTTATACACGTCAATCTCCAAACCCGCTACAAATCTGGCAAACGACCCAAGAGCTAGATTGACTCGACACTACACTGAAGATATCCCGGACGTCAGCCTGTACGAGATTAGGATGGCTCTGAAGCAGCTGAAGAACAACAAGGCGTCGGGTGAGGACGGAATTACGGCTGAGCTCCTGAAGGCGGGTGGAAAACCGGTCCTAAAGGCCCTTCAGAAGTTGTTCGATTCCGTCATACTCGAGGGAAAAACGCCACAGGCATGGAGCAGAAGTGTGGTGGTACTCTTCTTTAAGAAGGGTGATAAAACCCTGCTGAAGAATTACAGGCCCATCTCACTTCTGAGCCATGTCTACAAGCTGTTTTCCAGGGTCATCACGAACCGTCTTGCGCGCAGGTTTGACGACTTCCAGCCTCCCGAACAAGCCGGATTCCGAAAAGGTTTCAGCACCGTAGACCACATACATACGCTACGGCAGGTCATACAGAAGACCGAGGAGTATAACCTGCCTCTCTGCCTAGCGTTTGTGGACTACGAGAAAGCTTTTGATTCGATCGAGACTTGGGCAGTGCTGCAATCTCTCCAAAGGTGCCAAATTGACTATCGGTACATCGAAGTGCTGAGGTGTTTGTACGAAAACGCCACCATGTCAGTCCGACTCCAGGACCAGACCTCGAAACCTATCCTCCTGCAGCGAGGTGTGAGGCAGGGAGATGTCATCTCTCCGAAACTGTTCACGGCCGCAATGGAGGATGTCTTCAAGGTTCTGGACTGGAGTGGACTAGGCATTAATGTCAATGGCGAGTACATCACTCACCTTCGGTTTGCCGACGACATAGTAGTCATGGCGGAGACTATGGAGGAGCTCAGCACAATGCTCAATGACCTCAGTAGAGCTTCTCTAAGAGTGGGTCTTAAAATGAACATGGATAAAACCAAAATCATGATTAACAACCATGTAGCGCCCACTCCTATCAAGGTCGGAGACTCTACACTCGAAGTGGTGATTATGTCGCGATTACGTCTACCTCGGACAGACAGTCCAGTTGGGTAGGTCTAACTTCGAGAAAGAGGTCAACCGTCGAATCCAACTCGGTTGGGCAGCGTTCGGGAAGCTACGCGGTATCTTCTCGTCCAACATACCACAGTGTCTCAAGACGAAAGTCTTTAACCAGTGCGTGTTGCCAGTGATGACATATGGCTCCGAAACGTGGTCGCTCACAATGGGCCTCATCAGAAGGCTCAAAGTCACCCAAAGAGCAATGGAAAGGGCTATGCTCGGGGTTTCCTTGCGTGATCGAATAAAAAATGAAGATATCCGCAGGAAAACTAAGGTTGCCGACATAGCACAAAGAATTGCCAAACTTAAGTGGCAATGGGCAGGGCACATTGCTCGCAGAACAGATGGCCGTTGGGGCCGAAAGGTTTTGGAGTGGCGACCGCGTACCGGAAGACGCAGTGTTGGAAGGCCTCCTACAAGGTGGACCGACGACCTGGTGAAGGTAGCGGGAAACCGATGGATGCGGGACGCACAGGAACGTTCGATGTGGCGACGCTTGGGGGAGGCCTATGTCCAACAGTGGACGTGTATCGGCTGAAATGATGATGATGAATGTTTGTTCACAATATGAGAATATTGTAGACCAATTTGAGCCCCAATGGAGTAACGAGAGGTTATAAGTTCAATTTCTGCTTGCTTCACTGCAGAGGTGAAGCAGCTATTAGTATTTAATAACGGCAAGCTTGTTTCTGTTAGGAATTACATATAATAAAAATACTAAACTTAACAAATACTAAATCACTATTATGCCTGGTTTTTAAAAAGAAAAAGAATTAAATTGATATGATATGAAAAATGCTTAAAGAAAGAAAATGCTGTGATCGTTTTAGTGACAACTAAATTACTATTTTAGTCGTGAAATCATTAGATATGTTTTGTTCTGGGTGGAGAAAGAGAGCATCTCAGACTTTTACCAACTAAAAAACCACATATTCTCTGTCCCATAAAGATTGTGTTTCAGGGTTACGATAACTATTTCGAATAATTTCACCCTAAAGCTAATCGCAATGCTTGAATCGCATTTGATAAGTTCAGAAAGCATGCTTTAAATCAAAATTACATGTTTATAAATTAAATTTTCCTATCGTGCGCTTGTGGCTGCATGAATTGGGTACCCCACTCACAATTAAAATACCTTAGAAAAGAGGGACAGTTGATAATGCTATCCGTACACGGGTAGCAATTCTGTTACTGCACTTCAGTACATTTAAGGTCGATCAACACGTTCAACGGACCTTGTACTCTGCATGGACACCTGTGCACTACTCGCTTAGTGTTCGTTTCAAAATGACTCTAAGAAAAACACATCTAAAGAGAGATTCGCTTAAGTATAAATAGCTTGAACAATACATAAAACTTTGCGTTGGTTTTTTCTTAAGACGGTAAAAGGTTCCAGGTGGTATAGCCACCACAGCTGAAATAGAATCCAACCACATCCCAGTCGTATATTTGCATCGTTAAGTCTCTTTTTAATTTTATTGACATGGCATAGCGACGGAACAAGAGGTTGAATATTTAGTTGCAGCGTTGCATGTCGCATGTTTGATTCCCATTCAGGGTGTATTATATAGGTGAGTTTATATGTTTGTGAACGCACCCAAGATACAGATTTCTATTGGTTGATAATGATGTTGATTCCTGGTATGAGACTACATTTATTTTTTAAATACAATGAAAAAAATAATTAAGGAAAGGTCTTATTAATTATGGTGTCAGTTAGTGAGCCTGTATCATCATACACTGTTTAAGAGATAATAAAAAAATGAGACTCACGCTTGTTAAAGTAGTTTCAGCTTTATTTCTCTGGCATACTTATACACCTCATCATCAACATAAATGATGCCCACAGACGTTCTCCGCTGGACATAGGCCTCCCCCAAGTATCGCCACAACGAACGGTCCCGTGACTATACGCCATATGTCTACCAAAAGTTTTTCTTGATTGACAGTGTTGAGGCAAAAATACGGTGTTTGTATTGTGGCAACAACCATACCTTCTACCGGTTTCAACAAAGCAAACAAACATTTATTAACAAAGCATATACAGTTCCTATATAAACAAAAACCGGTCAGGACCAGTAACGGACCGGGAATTTCTATTCGAACATAAATTGAAGATCAAAATTGAACACAAACGTGTAATGTGCCTATTATTTACCGATATCAGAGAAACAATTCAAAGGGTTGGAATGACACAAAAAGGTATGGCGACCTACAGTTAATATTCAGCGTGGTTATGAATACATATCATGTATTTATTTTTGTGTTTTACGAACGAGTACTGGAATACATCATTTAGTTTTATATTTGTTTCAGGAAAAACAATTTCGAAGTAGAATGTAACAAAAGGGAAACGGGAACGATATTTATAAGTATTTTGTTTTGTGTTTTCATTTATTTTACGCGTTCCTTTTTAATAGACTGTAAATAACAAAAAATAACAGGTACACTATAGTAGATATTAATGGTAACGGTCTCGACTTACGTGTTGCACGTTATATTTTTTTTGTAATTTATTTCACCATTACTGCTCTCAAAACGGTGAAAAATACATCATGAGGAAACCGATTTTTTGTTGAACCAAAACTTTCAAGATAAGTGACATCTACTAACCGGCACTATGGCACATTCTCTCTCCTAGAGAGGAGGTCGGAATCTCAGCAGTGGGAAAATTAATGTTGTTGAAAATTAATCTAATTATATTTTAATTCTGCTACCTAATATATCAAAAACTTAGGTACTGGTTACGAAATTGTTTTTTTTTTAAGCAGTTACCTATTTCTTTAAACTTTTTTTATTTATTTTTTCGAGTAATTCTATGCTTGTTTTCATGGATCACGTTAAATCAATTCTCTATACATAGTCTTCTTGTACTTAATATACTACTACTACTGACTGCTTCTACTTGCTACTGAGGTTTTATGAAATCTACTATTGACGTTTCCTAAAACAGCAGTAGCAAGATCTAAACCACAGAAAAGACAGCCCTAAAAAAATAATTATAAGCTCATTAAAACATTTTTTAATATTTTTAAAATTCTTACTTCGTCTTACTTTAAAGAAAAAGGTGGTTGAACTTAAAAACTTATTAAAATATTTCGTTGACAACTTTTCCTTTTTTTTCACCCTTCTCTGGAGCATAAAATTACAAAACTTTATACTTATTCCTCGAAAGGGTTTTAATTAAAAGACCGATATCCGATTTCGCTGTCGTTTGACTTAGAAACTGGAGATATTTTACGCTTGGCGTATTTTATTACATTTCGTCTGTCATTTTCATGCCCGTATTACGGCCCATAGATTATTCTATTTCAACGTCAAAGCGAGGATCGCAGGCACAATTACTTGGGACCCCACATATCTATGACTATGTGGAAAACTTCATCTTTGTTCCGAAGAACGGCGAAGTTTGATGTGGTCCAGTATTTTATTTGTTTTCCGGACGGACTTATGGTTGGAATAAATGTATGAGAGCATAATACTTCTGATATTCGTTTATTTTTCTTAATCATTTTCCTTGTGGTTATAAGCCGGATAGAGAATGTTTTTGTATTCACACTTAACCTTCATAGGTATAAGTGATACGATAGAATTCATTTACAGGTAATACTTTTTGACATGACAGGAGTGGTTTTTTTTTGGAGGTGGGAAATCATCTAATGACTTCTTCCACTCTTGGACAAAGTAGAAGGGCGTGTCAGACTTTTGAAAAAACCAAACTTATATTCCTATATACCACACTTATATTCCTTCAGTTGCCCTTTGCGTCCCAAGACCATGAGTAACCCTTTCAGAAGTCAACTCATGGCTCCGTAGGCTTCAGTTTTGCTGACATCTCTTTGAGGCGGGCGTGGACTACGCGCCGTTGATTACTCCTGCTTTGTCCGGATGGTTATCTGACGGCCGGACGTCCGCAAACCCTCACCCACGGTGGCTGGTAATCGGGTCGAAGTCTAGGCGTCTAGGGCGTGAGTATATCCGTTCTCACACGCGTGCGGCTCCTTAGCTAGCATTACTGCTTCGCAAAAGGAAGCAACCGACTGGACACACTGGAGGACTAGAACAGTTTGCCTGCTGCGGTCTTCCCGTCCGATTATAATTTGGGTGTCTTCAAGGCTAGAGTGAATAGGCTCTTAATAAACTAGTGCGCTTCACCATCAACGATTGCATCACTGCTTACCATCAGGCGGGATCGCAGTCAAGTACTAGTTTGTAACAGATAAAAAAAAAAACCACCGCCCATTCTAACTTACTCCAGACCATGGCCTCTACCAAGATCCGGTGCAAGGTCACCGCCGTCGATATGAGTGGGTATGAATTACTAAGTAATTGGTATATTATCTGTGTTACCAAAATGTTTTTTTTACCTCCCACAGAGTTGAACATTATACCTAAACGGTAACACACAGCTATAAAAACAAAGTTCTTATATTTCATTTGGCTCCGGTTGAAGATATTAGAGCCATCTTAGTCCATTGTTTCCACAAAACGGGCTGCTAAATCGTTTCCACACGAAAACGGTAGATTAACCTCAATTTCATAACACTCCTGTGATCCAGTTTTGAAACAAAATGGACTCTAAAAGAAACAGGGATTATGAACATTGTAATAAATTGATGGAGCACTTAATATTTTTTTTTTTTGTAAAGCTTTCTGAATTCTTGGAAAACATTTTAGTGATGACAATGTAATACGGTTCAATCAAAATGGATCTATTTAATGTTATCTGTCTCCTTGTTTTACCCGCGTCTTTGGTGATTGCTCCGCTCCCGAGGGTTCTAGTATGATTTTATATAACCTATAGTTTTTCTCAATAAATTGGCTATCCAACGCCAAAATATCTTTTCTTTCATGGGTTAATTCGAAAGATAGCTCAAGCCCCGGTACGAAAGGCAACGAAGGAACAGGCGTGGGTTTTTAGTCAGTAAAAGTCTGACACTATCTCCCGCTCCGCTCAAGAGTGGGGGATGTTATTAGATGATTTTCCCACCGCTGGAAAAAAAAAACCAATGGATCTTTTTTTTGGTGAAAAATCATATAATGATATCTCCCGCCCTTGGGCGGAACGGGAGGGCGTATCAGACCGTTACTGTCTAAAACCAATTTTTTTGTTCCTTGTTTTCCTTGAGTTTCAAGGCCGCGGGGTTCATTTTCACGTAACCCATGGCCCCAGTAGGCTTTGACCTTGCTTCTTCTTCTTCTTCGTGTCGATTTGACTCAAATTTGGTCCGACTAATATTTAGCCACCTGGACAGCTCTGTAGTTGGCTTCGTTTAAGTCAAGGAGGGTGCAGGTAGTTGTGCACCCTCCTATCTGTCACCTCCTTTCCTGGAAAGGAGGTGACACATATTCAGTGAAGGAGCTCCACACTGGCACTTTATTTGCAATGGGTCAAGGAAACCCCATTTGACCAGATTATCTTTGCAGCGGCCAACCTGAGTCCGCAGTCGGTTCGGAGATTTCCAGATTGTCCACTGCAGTTCATGTCCCGGTGGCGGATGTTCTGCCGGAGAGATAAAGTTTGGAGGAGGGGGATATCTTTTTCTCCACAGTTCGCGTCTCTAGTCCGAATCGCTGTTCTCCGAGGAGGTCGTAGTTCGCAAAAAACTTTTACGGCTCTTTAAGCGCGCATGTGGGAGTTGGTGCCCATGTAGGGGGTCACAGCTTGCTGGGCTCCTACGATAACAAATAGACCCTGAGAATAGTAAGTTACAAATAGACCCTGAGAATAGTAAGTTCAAAATAAAACAACTCTTCAGTTTTATAAATGACTGGCCTGTTGGTCTTGTGGTTAGTGGCCCTGACTGCTATACCGCAGGTCGTGGGTTCGATTCCCACCCAGGACAAATGTTTATGTGATGAGCATGATCATTTGTTCTGTGTCTGGGTGTAATTTATCCATAATATGTATGTATTTAGAAATATATAAGTATGTTTATCAGTTGTCTAGAACCCATAACACAAGCCCTGCTTAGCTTGGGACTAGACGGCGTTGTGTGATAGTTGTGGAATATATTATTATATTATATAAATGAAATAAAATAGTCGTAACAATCAAGCAGAATAGCATCGGTAAACCTTGTAGATAATATAAGTATATATTACAAGAAATTAACTACACATTTATGCCAAAAAATACACGGTCAATAAAAATAAATGACCCTTTCTTTTAAATGGCAAAATTAATATTTTTTGTCTTGTCTAAGTAACTTTGTCATTGTATTAAAAACAAAACCTTTTTCCATACAGGTAAAGGTGAAAATTCCAGCGCGGAAAGTGTATAAGGTATGTTCGTAGCTAACTAAAGGTATGTCGTGTTTATTTTGATTAATGTTCGAAATTAATTACGTTGTTTTCCCTCCAGGGTATTGAGAACCGCAGTGACAAAGAACCATAAAATTCGAAACGTCAGATATACCCCAGACCTTCTGCGCTGAACGTGTAATTAAATTGTGAAATCGTTCTGTTAATTACAGAAATTTGATTGTGTTTGATTGTTTCAATTTACATTTTGATTTACCATTTCGTTCATTGTTAAATTGCGAATTTTCTTTTGGCGATCATCTGAAATATGTTCGAGTTTGGTTAGGAACGAATTAAATAGCTGTTTTCCCATATTAATCTTCTCTTATCTGAGCATTAACTTTAAATAGCTTATGTCGTAGCTAAAAATTTAAACCTGGGCTCGCTTTTTTGATAAAAATATTGTAACTGAATCAATTCCAATAATTTTTACATCACCAATTTTTTTTATAATTTTTGTTACAAGTTAGCCACCACCGACACCAAGTACAACAGAGGTCACGGCAGGTCATAGCGGACATTAGACGCCAGTGCAAAACTGGGTGCAAAAAAACTCCTCAGTCGCCCAGGTGGCCCGGTGACAATCAGTACCCCTAGCCAAGTTGCTAATCTGCAATAGTTGACGATTGTAGAAAGCTTCAAATGTACGGGAATAACGTCGCCTCGACGCTCAGTCACGTGGTCAGAACAAAAGAATTGGCGGCAAGGTCAACTCGAAGCGTTCAACGCAAGCGAAACGTTTGTAACTTGGCTAGGGGGGCTGGTTACATAACAAGCTTGTAATTTATGTGATTTTTCACGAGACAGTTACGAAATTTTTTACATATATGCTTTTCATAATAAAAATACTAGACTCGTGTTTCGGGTTTCGTATGTATATTCTACTAAACTAAACTATTGTTGTGTATTAATTTGTGTTAATTTATCTAAACAAAAGTGGCCCAGGTACACTACAAGTAATTTCCTAAACAGATCTTGTCCGCATTTAGAATAATAGACACAATTTGTTCTAATCTAATCACCCAATGCAGAGTTTGGTTCATTTACATAATGCTTTTAACGGTCGTTACGTTTCATGCAGGCTTGCTCACAAGCGCGGAAAACCCACAAATGTAAATTCTTCTTCCAACTGGTTTTTCCGAAGCCACTCTAGAGGATTTCATGCCTAAGCCATACTTGCTAATACACTGTGTAACTGGGTTTTTGACTTTAATTAGTGTACCTAACCGAAGATATTGGTAGGAATTTAGGTAATTCTTCCTTCAAAGGCGATTTAAAAACTACATCAATTCATTACATAACTGTGATTAGGGCACATTGCTCGCAAAATAGATGGTCGATGGGGACGAAAGGTTCTGGAGTGAAACCGCATACCGGAAGACGCTGCGCTGAAAGGCCTCCCACAAGGTGGACTGAAGACCTGGTCAGGGTCGCGGGAATCCGATGGATGCTTGACGCATGGGACCGGTCGTCGTAGCGACACTTAGGGGAGGCCTATGTCCAACAGTAGACATCTTTCGGCTGATATGATGACGATACAAAGTGCTATGAGTTCGGAATTTGGCTAACCATTGCATCGGCAATGTGTGCCTAAACAAATCAGATGATAAACACATGAAAGAAAGATATATTCTCAAGAGGGTATAGCGGCATTTTTCTACTTTTCCACAGTCCTATCTTGGATTATCGATAAGTGCCAAGGGTAGAACCGGCTGTTGAACCGGATGCGGAAATATCTGATTATCTCTTTCCGTAATCGAATCAAATGAATCGAAGTTTATGTAGTTTTTTTGGTTTTTTTTTTGTTAACACAAGCAATGTAAATAAGTACGGTCTATATATTAAGGCGAGGTTGTACTCATTTGGAATTTTCAGTCTCTGAAAATCCACGAATATAAAAGAAAACAGCATGAAAAATTATTTTAATGAATTTTCTCTTTTTTTTTAAAGAATCTGGTAAAAACAAAAATCTTGAATAGCTACTATGTCTCTTTTTGTAAAAATAAAATCACTGTTACGGTTCTGTGAAGTCGACACGGACCCAGGCGGAGTTCTTACAAAATACTCTATGACAACAACCGGCTCTTAAGGGCATCACGACATACATTTTCATTGTTTTTCATACAACCGCTCTTACCCGATTATGACGTCATTACACATTTTTCATTAGACATTTTGGAAACACAGTATCTTGTGGATATTATCTAGGCTTCTATGGAAATCAATTTATAAATTTGTGTAAACCTAATCCAGTTTAGATCTCTGAAAATTTGCTATTTTGCATGAACTTTGACACTTCATAATTTACTCAAAAATTAAAAAAGTCAAAAAAGTACAACTATGCAAGCCTAGCAAATTTTATCAAGATTCTAAATAATGACAATGTTTTTCAAAAACTTTTAAGGGTTAAAAAAACACGTATTTCCTGGAACAAGTTTTATAAAATAATCGAGTAAATCTCGGAATTACCGAATGCTAACAGTTTTCAGGCGTTATCTCTCTTTTTTCGCGTTGCCTTTTCGTCAAACATCGCGTTGGATTGCGTTAGATGAAGTAACAAGCTTTTAAGCCATGCTCGATGTTGACAATAGGCGAGTGGAAAAGCAGCCTCTTAATATTGGTTTCCACCTAACCTCATTTCACAGTTTGGTAAAGTCGGACCCTAAAAATCAAATAACCAACATGAAATCAATTCATAGGAAACATAACTGATTTCTATCTAGCCGCAAGGCAAATTGGATTCCGTTTTTTATGTCCAACTTAACGAAATTCCTACACTTTCGGAATAGTAACGTAATAAAGACAAATTTTATTTTTATTTATACTACAAAGTTGCCTTTTCGTTTGATTGTTTACGAAGTGAGCAGCTTAGCGGAATAGTTTGGTAAGTTTTTTTTTTTTCTGCTGGCATACAGAACATTACGTAGTGAATTTTATATGTTATGTTATGTAATTATCATTATGGGATTTGGTTGCCGGTTATCGGGAACAAACTTCTTCTCTTTTGGGAACTGGCAAATGATTCATTAGTCAGTTGTTTGATGGGTATATAAACATTAATAAACCAAAAATGTTTCATTAAAAAGTGACTTTAAATCATCATTACAATCATTATCATCATTTCAGCCGAAAGATTACTTTTGGATATAGGCTGCCTCCAAGTGTCGCCACAACAACTGGCCCTCTGCGTTTCGCATCCCATTCAGGATTCCCACGCCACGCCACGTCGTCGGTCCACTAATTATTTTATAAAAATATATCGCCATTAATTATATTTTATATACCTGATTATTATGATATTAGAGGGTTTAATAACTTTTGTCAGTAGCTTTGCTCGCATTAAAAACACGAACTACCCGTGTGCCAAATCTCAATCAAATCCGTACAGTCGTTTGAACGTGAAACAGATATACATACACTCATACACACAAACTTTCACTTTTATAATATTAATGTGATATTCTTAGTAAGTTTCGAAACATCAGAAAGGTATGCTATTCATTCTGTCCAAGTAATTCATCTCAAAATCCTCTAGAAACAAAATAAATGGTACACCTACCTAAGAACTTAGCTGACGACAGTCACATAAAAACTTTACCCGCTGTAAAACCAAGAAGCTTTTCAAAGAAAAATACGTTCGTCAGCATTTAAAAATTCTTGTCACCGATTCGTTGCCGGATCATATAACCGGAGCCTATTAGTGAAGCTATAATTAGCCATTGAAAAGCTAGTAGACTTATACAAAGTAGCTGTTTGAATACCCCATGAAAAGTATCAAATACTTAAGCCAGAATTTATGGGAAGAATGAAACATGACTCTTGACACTTTTAAATCGGTTGCACCATGTGCCATTTTGGTTGAAATTCTCGAAGATTAGGTATAATAAAGAAGGACTTAGTGGACATTTACGCGTTCCAATGTGTTTCCGTATGGCTCTGGAGAATGATAGTGGAATAGTTTTCTTGCGGTTTGCATCTATCTGCATGCTTGTGGGAATTGGTTCGTGATTGGTGCTTTTTTAGCTTGGATTTCCATTGTAAAGGTTGGTGGTAATAGTGAGTTTGTATTCTGTGTTGGTTGCAGGATTATTAAGAGTTACAGCAATTGAAGAAAAATAGGTGGGTTTTAGTCTGTAAAAATCAAACTCTCACTCTTTCTCACTCTACCCATTGCGGGGGGCTTTATTTGTTGATTTCCCAACAACAAAAAGAGGGTATTAAGTTCAGTGAAATATTTAAAACTAAGAACTGATTATTATTATGTAACTTCAAAGGGCATTTAATATTTCATAAATATCTTTTGTATTATAAATGTTTGTTAAAACCCTATACCGTCGTAAATATTTCTACCTTATTTACAAAACTCGATAACCGTTATGCTTAATTTTAAAATTAATTGATTAAAAATTCAAACCTTTCATTAAAAAAATTTAATTAAGAACCTGCTAATGAATGTTTGAAGTAATCACATGGTTTTTTTTATAAATAAATTCCGTTTATTTGAATATATAAATCTTAAACTTGAATGGGTTGAATATAGTAAAAAACATTTTCATTAGGACTTCCTAATGAAAATGTTTTTTCATTTTAACTACGAGTAAAAATGTTACTCATTAATAGCTAGATATTCTGGAGTCAGAGCTAAATAGTTTCGTATTAGGGTAATGTAAAACACAAACCTTTTGAATAACAAAAACAAAATGTAGCTTTCAAATTACTTCACTAAGTTCACAAAAACAATGGTGGTCCGTTTGTGCATTCACTGTTTACAAGCTCAAAATACAAGGGTATTTACAAAAGAACATTGTGAACAAAAGTTAAAAACATGAGTTTAATTGGTATTTTAATTTGAATACTAACATATTGTATCTTTATATTTATTTATTTATGTGAGTTTATTTACGCTTTGTAAAATTATACATCGAAATAATAGGATACGTTCTACGAAAAAGTAATTACACTAAAGTCATTTCTTTTAATATTCTAGAATATGATCAAAATTAAATGTTTGAAATAACTTTTTACTCAATTTACACACTCACATCTAAATCACTCACACGTACTAAGTAGAGGTGGACGGAATAGTATGGAAGCCAACTATCCAAATTCCATAGTCGGCGATTCGTCACCAAAAGATAAGTACCAACTAATACCTCAGTAAAGATATAATGACTAATTAAACCAAACCTATTAGACCGAATAGTCTTCAAGTAGTCGGGAAAGCCAAAAATCCAATCGCGTTAATAGTTGACGACTAGTCAGTACATTAGTCGGCCATTTGAATGCCAACTAGTTGACTGAGTCCATATGACTATGGAGTCGGCCAACTAGTCAGCCCATCTCTATAACTAAGAAAAGCCATAGGACATGGTTCGAAGCGCGTTATATTTTAAAATTCCGCCTACATTCTTTCATACACAATTTCATGTCATTTTCCCATAGGATTCGTGGGCAAATAACGTGAAATTATGTAAATGTTAAATAAGATTTTCGTCTACTCGAATTTACGTAATGTAAGGCGTATTACAACGCTTTATCCATATAAGGGTAGAAAGAGATAATCAGTCTTTTTCATGGCTTAGTAATAACTGCAAATGGGTCCTATAAAGCCAGCTACACATTCAATCCGATTCATTCATCACATATATTATGTGGAATTGGCAATATAACAATAAATGAAAACTTTGGCTTTGTATCTATCATGATGAACAACTTGTACTAAAGGATCAACTGTAAAATCACGAAAAATAAATTAATTACATAATGTACGTATGTTTCGAATAAATTGGGAG
The DNA here is from genome assembly GCA_910589285.2 of Mythimna ferrago. NCBI lineage: Eukaryota > Metazoa > Arthropoda > Insecta > Lepidoptera > Noctuidae > Mythimna > Mythimna ferrago. The sequence continues at coordinate 16,061,019 of OU342689.1, read as the reverse complement.
AAGGCAGTCACTGACTAGATCCCAAAGTATGGCAACTACCCGCGCGTTTGTTGCAGAAGTGACGAGTTAGATTCCAACCTATGGGATTAGAGAGATGTAGCTAAGGACAGAGAAAAGTAGGAGAAAAGAAGAGAGGCCTTTGTCCACCAACTAGGCCACCATAAGTCTTTAAAAAATACATTAATGTTTGCATAACTTGATTATATGTACTGAACTGATTAATTTTCGTGGTTTTTGCAGATTTTTTTTTTTCATTATAAATCTTGCTCATAATTATGAATAAGTTTATTTTTTAATGTATTTTCGTCTCCACATTGATTACGACTCATGTCGTACGAAATTTCAAACATAGCAAGCAAGCAATATTAAAAACTACGTCAATATAGTCTGTCTAAAAAGTCAAACGACTTGGATAGTTCGAACATAGTTTATAATTATAATCTTTCGCTTCATCAGATTTGTTTACCATAAATGGAATACGCTAGACAATATTGACGTCAATTTATTATCCTTCAGAAACTTTAATAAAAATAATACCTCTACTAAAGTTTAATAAAACTATTAAAATTCCCAAGTCGTTTGGCTTTTTAGGCAGACTCTATCCATTTTGTGTTAGTTACGCACGACAACACAAAGTAGCCCAACAATTTCAGATTGATTTGGAAATAGGAACGATGATACGCACGACTAACTCGTGCTAGTATGAGAACTCCTATCCTACAATTTGGAGATAGCGGATCGTTTACGTTGTCCCATAGCTCTCTGGAGGACAACACGATTAAAGTCCTCGGACTTGACTAAATCCCAGAATAATTTTCAGATTTGGAACGTCAATCTAACTTGTAATGAGACTTCATATTCCACTAAGATTAAATCGGAGATATGGTTAATATTATAAACTCATCTTACATGAGATACAAGAAAATCTTAGATAAAAACTTCTTGCGGTGTTCATAAGGCTGAGTAAGTTTTAACATCCCAGGAAGCCATATCAACTTTGTTGTAATAAATATGTTTGTCGGCTAAGTATGTGTTATCTCGGGAGTATAATTGAAAAACTTCTGACAGGGGTTAAACGGGCAATGCTACATGTAGACCCTGTTCTATGGAGAGAAATGGTTGACTGGCAAGGAATTGAGGTGCGAATTATTGCAGTTTAATTAAACGAATTTGGAGTAAAGGTAGGTGGAACCACTTACTATTGGTGGTAAGAGATGCAATTATACTTGATGGGGACAAAATAATGTACTACCGACTTCATAGTAGTTTAAAAAGCTAAGTCCTTATCAAAGGCGCGTTTTGTTCCATTCTTGCCTCAAAGAGATATTCAGCAAGTGGCCGGCCCACTGTAGAGCAGATGACTACTGGGACTGACAGATTTTTCGAAAGAGTTACCTTAACCCTGGAGTGCATAGGGCAATTGAAGGACGTTTTAACCAGTAAAAATCTAACGCTTCTTCACGCTCTACCCAGAGCGGGAGAAGTTATTTGATGATTTTCGTTTGAAAAAAAATAATAGATAAAGTAATTGACCAGTAGTGTCATAGGATGCAATTATACCTGATGAGGACACATGAATGTGCTAACGGCTCTAAGGTCTTCTTCATCATCATCATGTCAGCCGAAGGACGTCCACTGTTGGACATAGGCCTGCCCTAAGTGTTGACACAGTGAACGGTCATGTTAATCTCGCATCCACCACAAACAGTCAGTAAGAGTCTGACAAATCAGAAGCGGAAGACACCAATTCAATAAAAATAGAAGAGGTTCCTAACACCTTTTTCGACGTAACAAATTAATACAGAGATAATTAATATCATGAACTACCAACTGACAGATTATAATTATCCCCAAGCAAATATTCTAAATAACTTGTAAATTATGATTATCTTTATCAGTTAGACAAAAGCAGTTAATACTATCAAAGGATATTTAATACTGAAAAGATCTAACAAACAATATTAATTCCGGATTTTCCTTAAAATTATAACTTATTAAGGTAAAATTATTATCTGTTTCTGAGAGTAGTATCATTACTTTGGCTGAAAATTTACAATCAAGGTGTTTTTTTAACGTATAATTCCTTTTTTTATTGATAAGTCTCTTATCAATAAAAAAAGGAATCTTATCAAACTCAATTTAAAATATTTAATTAAGTACATTTATAAAACGTCAAAAGCTAGTGCACAGTGTGAGCAGTTCCTATTGGACATTTCTTATGGAGAAGAATCGGTAAGAAACTCCATTGTTAATATTTAAAAAATGATTAAGTTCCTTTCTGCCAAATTTTTCTGCGAATATGTTTTAATAAAAGATAAGTTTGTAATTCTATGATGTCTTGTAATCTACACACTACTTTTAGCAGATATGGGCGGAATAGAATCCTCTTCCTTGCGTCGTATTCCTCAATGCTGAGGGTCGTGACCTCCCACTCTAAGCCTTATGATATTCCTCCATCTGTCCCTGTCTCTGGCGATGTAAAGGGCATTGTACATCGTAGAGTCAAGAGCGGAATAGAATAAAATATGGTAAAATAATTTAAAGTACTGTATTGCTCCAAAGGTTAGGTAAAATGAGCTGATGAACTCATGCGTGTGAAATGAGTGACACGTGGCCTTTGTTGGCCGTAATGAGACCGCCCGGCTTGATAGTTCGACGCGAACTGATGATTATTATAAAGTAAAATGACTGTAAGGCGTAAGTGCTGAGTTTCAGTATGCGCGTTTACAGTTTACCGTATTTTTTTTTTTAGTTGATATAAACTAGTGCTTGACTGCGATCCCTGATGGTAAGTGATGTAATTATACTTAATGAGGATACAATTACCTTAGATTCTAATTTTTTTTTAATACTTACATCAACGAAATCCTCATAGGATCACTTTGTTTTTTGTCTATCTAGACTCGTTTTTCAGGCACGCGTGGAAATATTAAGCTGTGCTTTATATTAAATATTCAGGTATAGGTAGGTAGGCTCCTTGGAGTAGTGAAAAAATTACACAGACACTTTTATTTCTGAAAAACGTAGTATTACTTTCACACCTACTGAAAGATAATTGGACGCTAGCCATGGGGAGAGGTGCCTGTTTATCGCGAACAGTGATGTTTGGCCACTGTTGTTGATCACACAGTCATAGAGTGCGTACGTTGAGTTGAGATTCCATGTTTAAATTACATTACAAACCGGTGGATTACACCTAAGTGACATAATTATATAACACAAATAAATCCGAATAGAAATCATATCCACAAATGAAGTCACTAATAAAGTTAGTTATCTAAATCAATCAATATTAAAGCCATGAATAAAACAAACATTAAATTAAAAATTGTTTTAACGTGAGCGTGTTTTAACGTAGTCCATAATCTTGAATCACGTTTTTTTTTCTAGAGACACGTTTGATATGAGTTTTGAACGTTCTCTTGTTAAGTTCTGTCACCAATTTTGACAACTTATTACAAAAAAAAATTGTACACTATGAGGTTGAGTTGGTAATCTAATTTGAAATTATTAGGTTTGCATGATATATTTATAATTTAAAGTTTTTGAGCAGTTACTATATAAAGTGCTTAATAAGCTCCACAAAATAAATTGAACACTTTAAATTTTATCAAAATGAAGTAAGTACCTAGAGTAATGAATATAAATTTTGGCAGAATTTCACCAATAATTATCTTGCGATAAATGCCTTTTATGGATCCATAAAATGCATTATGCCTGAAATACTGTTTCATGAAGCTTATAATATGAACAAATACCTACGCTACATGGATGTTAAACATGACACGTTGTTAAAACATAATAATGAAACCTTGTTGTATAAGAGGAAAATTTACATGCCTCGGAAATTTTACTTGAGCTCGTTTTTAAACTACCGTGCAGGGATTAATTTGAATTTACATTTATTTAAGTGTGAAAATTAAAAAATAATTTCAATTCGTTTTCGTTTAAAACGTTCCTACCTGTAATCAATACACGTTACTTCAATTAATGTAATAATACTCGTAGAGCAGTGTGGTGGCCCAGTGGTAACGGTTTACGAGTCGTGGTCGAAGGTTATGGGTTCAAACCCAGCAAGGCGCATTACTTTATGTAATTTATTTCATCACCACAGCTCTCAAAACGGTGATAGAAAACATCTCAATACATTAAACTCCAAATAAACGTCGGCGTTCGCTCTGTTATTGTTTTTCGACTGTGTCTGTATCAATTACGAACTTATGTTTTTATACTAAAAATTAATATATTCAAAAGCGTTTTTCCATATTGAAGTTCATTGTACTTAATTTTACCTAAATATTACAATGTCGGCATTATAGGTCTATTATAAGCAAACAGAATTTTATTTTATGTATATTATATGACTGTTTGATGCCAAAAAAAATTAAATATCTACATATTGTATTAAAGTCGAAAACAAGGATTTATAGTACCCGTTCTAAGAAGCGGGGGCGGGTCGCTGCCACAAGAATAAATTCACACCTATACGAAACTCAAGTTTCTATATTATCTACCTATAATTAACTCTACAAAGGGAGAGATTTCAGCTGGTGTATTGGCATGGTAGGTATGTTAAACTAAGTCTTCTGGGCACGTTTTCGGCGAACTCAGGTAACAGTGATTTGGAGAAGTACTTCGACTAAGGGTATTTTGGTTTTGTATATACATATGTGGGATTTAGGGGTGTAAAAAATAAAGCCGTTTCCTTTTACTAAGTTCTTATATTCCTGCTTTAGAGCTTACGTTTAGGGTGTTTTTAATATCGTGCGGTTTTGTTCACGCATGCGGGATTGCTACAAGGGACGCATACAAGTATTGTAAATACGTGGAATAAGCACGCGGGACGCGTTTTAAAATTTTCTGCATACAGAGCAACCCGCATGCGTGATGAAATCCTTACGATATTAAAAACACACTTACGGTACCAAAGCGTAGGTGTCGTAATGCGTCAACATGATGTAACATAATAAACACACATCCTAAACATAATACGTTCAAAATCAGCTACTAAATTGATTTTAGCTATTTTTAAAGTAGTGTATTTTTATCCTTAATTGAAGAATTTATTTAGGAAGATAAAAATACCTGTTATGATAAATCTTGATTACGTCAATAGCATGTTTGTGTGTGTGCGCGTAAATACCAATACCAATGTGCTAGAGTCTGTCTAAAAAGTCAAAAAACTTGGGTAATTATTAGAGTAAAATGAAATCTAATGTAGCCAACGCTGGTTCAATAATCAAGGTTTATTAAGAGATCTTGATCATTGTTTACTAACAGGAGAACCTCATAAAAAGTATTGAATATAAGTATTTTTTAAATAATTAAATATTATACAAAATTCTCAAGTCGTTTGACTTTTTAGACAGAGTATACTATTGTAGTACGTCGATGCCCGTCATATTATTTCCCTACAATTAGATTACCTAGCTAATAATACGTACAAAGCTTTTTAGGAACACATTCATTATGCGTACAGCTAAGGAGTGGAATTCCATACCGGAGTCTGTTTCCTAACAGTTAAAACCTAGGGGTCTTTATGTAAAGAGTAAATAAGTTACTTCTTGTAAATAGGTTTCCTAGCAGTGGGAACATTAAAAAGGCTGATGATGATGATGATGATGAGGTTTTTTCCAGGCAAGCGTGCTCCATCGTCAGCTACATCATCGTTTACCAACAGGTGAGATAGTGGTCAAACGCATGCCTATCAATAATAGAAAGAAAAAAAATCTTAAATAATCTACCTAAATGCATTTAAGTTAAACAGTACTTATATTTTGATTGTAACTTAATTTAACAATTGGGGTGCATAAAGAGGTGTTCATTATTCTAGTTACATGTATGGTATGTAGGTTATAACTGGTTTAAGTATTTTTTGATAAAAAAATTTTATGTATTTGATTTGTTTAATTTTTTCTTTGAATCATTGTTTATTCATCAAGTAAAGTGGGGTCCTTAATGAATACTCCAGATAATTAAAACGCAGGTAGTGCGTAATTCAGGCTTAATTAAGATTACAGGAAGCGGTAACATGGCGGAACATCCTGAAACAATTAATCTCAGAAACACCTGATGAACAGCATCCGGGTACTAAAAAATGTATTAAAATGAAATTAATGTTTTTTTTTCTAGGCCTTTATTTTTACATGATTTTTTTTTCGAATCTACACTAAACTGTTTATGTAAATAAAAATTTCTGTAGTTACATTAGAAAACAGAATAAATTTCGCGGTTTTTTATTTTTTGTTTTTCAAGTATTCGTAAATGTTAATTAACTTCCCCTCAAAAAAAAAATTCATGAACTTGTCTAATTTTTAATGATCGAACAGACAGGTGTGCAGTTGTTAGATTCTGTACTAAATACATATGACGTAATTAAATCACGAATTTTCATTTGTCACGAATATTGTTAGTTGTACCTAAAGATGTGCCGTTGCCGGCAATATTGCCGTGAAGTGGGAATATTGGTCGAAATATTGCCCGAAGTATGAATATTGGTGGCAATATTGCCAGCAAAACTCTCACTTCGTGCAATATTGCCAGCAACGGCACATCTCTAGTTGTACCGTAGGCGCGGGCTTGCGGACAGTGAGCAATGGGTCGCTGTCCGGACCAAGCCGAAGTCGTCGACGGCACGCACTGTTCCCGCGCGCCTCAAGGAGTTGTCAGCAACAGCAGGGGCCCAGCCAGGTCGAAGCCTACTGGGGCCAGGGTTATCCAAAAGGGCGCTCGAGCCCCGGTATGAAGGCTTGAAGGAACGGGATGGGTATTTTAGTCAGTAAGAGTCTGACACTATCTACCGCTCCGCCCAAGGGCGGGGGTTGTCATTGGATGATTTTTCCCATCGGAAAAAAAAAAGTTGTACCTATACAAATACAGTCATCTTGTGATAAAGCAAGATTGATCAACTACTCACTTAACACGTTAAATGCAGAACGAGGTCTTCCTTGCGGTGCGACTAAGAATATCATAGTCTTCTCTGCTGTGCGAAGGCCATGATATCAATTTGGTTTAATTTAGAAAAGAGATGAATAGGTCCAATCCAAGTCGCCCTATTAAATCAGATTGCATTTGTGTATTTACTTAAATACGAGGTCATATAGTCCTACCGCACAAAAAGTCTTGAAGTTACTTAAACGTTACAGGATCTAATAAGCCCTTTAATGTTATAATAATAATCCTTTATTATCAGGCAACTAAGGCCATCGACAAAATACGCAAATCTTACAAAGTAATAAATATAGAAAAATGAAGAAGAAGAAGAAGTTATAATGATAGTTTTCAAACGAGGTCTTAAACACCCCGTACCTGTTGAGATAGCAGTTTGTATTTTAAAAACCAATCGTCGCATTTGAATTATATCGAATGGTGACTTCACTCTTAGAATTTCTGTTGTTATTATTTAGGTACCTACACCTTGTTCTGAGAAGGAAAGTGTTGATGCCTATCATATTAAACACAAATCAAGGGATTGGCGTTGGAATTGGCTGCTGATAATTCACACGACCAATTAACGACATTGAAATCTAATTGTCGTTTTAATTTTAATTTCAGGACCTCGATCTAACTAAGCTAATTGTTTCGAATAAAAATGTAATCAGTTTCTAACAAACTAATAATATACCAGTTTTTTTAAAAAACGCCTGCACTATGATCACTTTAGAATAAATGAGGGATGTTGAAAATCTTTTTTCTTCTTTTAAGTTTTTTTTTTTGTTTCAGTTTCCAATCGTTTGTCATTTTATCCCCAAAAACATTACGAATCAAACACAAAAGCTTACGAATCTCTACATTGATGGTAAGAAGTTGTAAGTTTTCCCCAACTTTCATGCAAGATTGTCCAAAGTGCATTTTCAGAACAAAATACCGTAACCGTTGGTACTCACCAATAGTTGCAGAATTTTTCTTTCAAGTTTCTTACTCTCTAATTTGAAGCTTTAACTCCCTAAGTAACAATATGAGTACCCATCAATCTATAGATAGATCTTTAATGATATTTTCACTCAAGAAAAAATTCGCCACAAAATTATATTTCAATAGATGTATTTACTCGATAACCCGTTTTTAACCCTACCGCTTTTAGGCACACAATTAACGGTTTTTCGCACTGGTGGCGCAAAATGCGCAAGCTCGCCCCCGCTACAGTTTATTACGTTTATCAGACTTATTTATTTCTTCGTTTGTGTACTGAAAAAGTCTTTGATACACGTGGAAATTTGTCACTGAAGCACTCGGTCGAAACCATAAACGTTTTGCACTTGTATCAAAATGTATTATACTATTGTTCAAGTTGTTACGGCAATAGGACTTAAGTCAAATTAATGACATAACTGAATCATAAACTTTATCTTCCATTACAACATTATCTGAGAATAGCGTCTTGTAATTATCTCCAAAAAGTCCAGTTGGTTTTATTTTATCTTTGAAGATAGAGCGACCAACGTTGCGTAATTCCTAATGATTGATGAGGAGTGAGATCGAACGGGAATCTAAATATTTAGATTCGGGGCTTAGAAGTATTATTTGTTTCTCATCCCATTATCCTTCCACTTCCTACTTTGTCGAAATGAATTACGAAATTTTTTTGTTTTTGGTTAATTAAAGATTTTTAGAATTTCCACTTCAATTGTCAATTGTCTGCCAGTATTTATTATTTAAAAAGGCCATGAGAGAATAACAAATCAACGTGAAATTCTACCTGCGATACCATTTTATGAAGTGGGTGGATATTATCATCAAATAACACCTCCCGCTCTGGGTGGAGTGAGAGAGGGTATAAAATTTTACTGACTAAAACCAACCTGTGTTTCTGTGTTGCTCTTTTTTTTGTCAGTATTTTTTTATTGCTGATAAATACGCGCTTGACCGCTATTTCACCTGATGGAAAGCGACGATGCGGTCGACGATGGAGCGCGCTTACCTAGAAATAACCTATTCACTCTTGACTCAAAGATTCCCGGGTTGTATCAGAAATCAGACTATTATGTCAAATAGACTAATTATTACAGGCACTTTTGAATTGACAAAATTATGGTCAGTCAAAAAAAAGTGGAGCTAAATTCCACGTTCCAAAGCGTAGATCTTTATGGAGATGAACGTGCAAGAAATTCCAAGGATACTCTTTGCGAAAAACCCCGTAGTCCTTACTCGTAATACCTAATGATTGTGGAGGATTCCAAAATCCCCAGGATTGATAAGCGTTAAAATGTCACATGTTTAATTTTGGACTTTTGATAGAAGTTCCTGGTTTACCATTGTACACGTAATTTGAGTTTGATTCCACTATCTCGCTCCTCATAATTATTCTCATGCATATTTACCTTTATATCAAAGTTTTGATTCACCGTATATAGCAGTTCAATTGACCACCCAAATAAGAAATGAAAGTTTCAAGTGATTTCTACTCTGACTTATAATTGGAACAACGCTTACACATGTATATGAGCTGAAATCGATAAAAACCTGTTAAGATTTACTAATTTAATTAAATAATTTAAAAGAAAAAGATAGAATTAATGAAACTTGTTTCAAAAAGAAGATAAACATATCTCTCGGTAATGTTAATTGAAAAAGAATTCAAGACTAAATTTAACGTCAATCACCAGTGTTCTGAAAACCTTGTTTCATGAAAAACATCAAAACAATTTTATGACATGATGATTAACATTGCTTTGTAAATGTTCATAAAGTTCATCAGATAAAAAAAGTAATATATGAAACTTTAATGAGGGATTTATCCATAGATCAATAAAACCTTTAGAATAAAGAGAAGTCACTGTAGGTAAAGTATTCCATTTTACAAATAAATCTGGTTTTGTAAATGTTCATTTGCCTAATTCACACAATGCAATATTAAATCAATTCAAAATTCAAATGAAAGCATGCTATTTTAAATAACATCAGGAAATATAGTAAAAACCAATAAGAATAGAATAAAATAGATAGCATTAATTCGACTCAGACAATGCATTGGCAGCAACACAAAATAATAAAAAACAACACCGATAAGCCATCTGATTCCATTATTAAGTAATAATAACAATGTTATAAAAACCACATCGTCCATTTTGTTAGTAAAATACCTTATAATTAGTGTTAGTAGTACAAAAACAAGGATACAAAAATAAAATTAAAAACGCAGTGAAGAGGGTAAATGAGGCAAGATGTGCAGAGTACGATATAGCAAGACTACATAAGTACTTTCTCTATAATAGTCACAAAAAATCCCCTTCTCTATTGAGATGAAAATTTTGATTATGGGTTGTCCAAACTGACACACCGTAGTTGGGAACCAGCTTTTCAACTGAAAGATATAGAACAACTTGAAAACGTCAAACCATTGGTTATATCTAATCAATTATAATAAAAAGATATTACCCAACCATAGAGAAGTTACACTAGAAATAAGCTAATCGACTAAAAGATAATACTTAGTGAAATGTGTTCCATTTTTTTTTTGTATTTTATTTCAACTGAAGCTTATCCCAAAGAATCAGTGAACTAGTTGCCTCTTGAAATGAAATTTGCAAATATTTTCTTTAGATAAACTATTTTCTTTAAAATAACTATTTCTCTAAACAAATTTCAGTTTAACATAACCCATTGTCGATAAAAATAAATTTAAACGATAACGTTTATAACTTCTCCAATCCCGATGTCATAAAAATATAAAATTAATGACCTGTCTTCATAAATAATCTTCAACGCGTGTTTGATCTTTCGTCGTTAAATATTGTGTTTTATAGATAAGACAAATCATAATCCTAATTATGTGTCAAGATTTTTTTTACACCTAGTTAACAGTTTGTCAAGATTTTTTATACACTAAATTTCATGTTTTTGCAAAGTAAAACAAAATTACATCCGGATTATTCGGCATGGTTAAAAATGAGTTTATAGGCTTTAAATAAGTATGATCTATCATATTTATTTAAAGCTTATTAACTCATTTTTAAAGTAAAATTTTAATATCAATGTACGTAACATACTAAAAAATAATGTCTTCATAGCTAACATGTATTACAGATTCCGTATCTGTATTAAAGAAGTACAGAAGCAGTCGAATTAAACGTGTCATATAAATAAACCAACAACTAATTTTAATCTGGTCACGTCCGAAACGCCAATAAAATTTCCATTAACTTCACAAGTAACAATCCACAATAAAACAGCCTGTATATACGACAAAAGTAAATAAAGTTAATAGACTTACAGTCACTCCTTTAAAAGAGACACTCCAATACTTTGTTCCACAAATTCAACCATCCATCACAAAACAAAACACTTGGTAATTAAGATATTTTTGTCACCACTGAGTTGTTCTGGCCGTCGACGACAGTTTCTCACCGGGCCGCGTAACAATTTACAAAGAGTCCGCCCGTAAGCGATACGTCCCAGCCTCCACGCGTTCCAGAGACATCTAAAAAATCCCGAGTCCTGGAAGCTTATTGCCGTACAGTCTCGCGTTGGGAACTTCACACTGTAACACCAACCATCTTTGAAAATCGAACTCTGCTACTATGTAGCAAAGTTCAAATTCGTGTGTATTTTTATCCCATTTCGGCCGCACTGCAAACGAAGATAGGGGCTGAAGCACAGATGCTGCGCGCATGCGATTTCAAGCGACACACACACGTGAGTCCGTGTTTGTTTGTGTATGTGTATAAGAGCAACGTTACATTGTTTGAACCACTACTGCTGGACACTATTGTTGTGGATATTCGGGCGGCTGTGATAACCGTCGGCTTACAATCAACCGTGATTAATATTTGGGTATCATATAGCAATTTGTTGTGTCACGCTAAAAGAAAGGGATCGTTAGGCTTATAAAATAATTTACCATGAGTTTCCATATTCATAAGTAGACAAAACTGCTGATGAAATAGGCATTCTTTATATGATTTAAATTGAAAGATGTAGTGTCATCATTAATTTTTTGGCACAAAAATATAGTACAAAATTAGTCGTACCTATATTATTACGTTAAATTTTGATCATGCTGTGTTAATTTAAGTAAGAGCTTACCGCTAGTTATCGAAAATCAGGTTAATTTCCAATTGATAGCTATTAAAAACTATCATACATTAATATTCATTGTTGCTGCAACCTCCATTGTTATCAATGAACATTAGTGCTTTTTAGAAAAAAAAAAATCTTGTTCCTAAGAATTAGATATTTTTTTTGTCGATAAGAATAACTAAGCAAAAACTTAAAAGAATCATGAGGAATAAAAGTTCGTTAATTTTGCTGATGGAAAATTTCAACGGGCACAGGCATTGTAGGTGTATAATTATAGAAAAATTATTCAAGTCAATATCTTTGTTGTGGATTGCGAATTAGGCGAAAGCGAAAATAAAAAAGATGAAATGAAGAATGTCGAGAACTGTGGTAACTATTGAGACGACAACTAACAGTAGTGTAGAAAAGGTCAACGTGTTGCATAAATAAACAAAGCATAATCAGCCTTATAGTGTTCCCACTGCTGGGACTCGGGACTCTCTACAAAAGAGAATGAGCCGTAATCCATCACGCGGGCTGTGCGGGTTGGGGAATGATACATATCTAAGAACTTTTGGTTCTAGGACAAACCGTTTTCATATTTTTTTACTTTCTTTCATAAATTTGACGGGAGCAGTATTGAAATAAATTACCTATATAAAATAAAGTTTCTACTTTGGTTTAAACCCAAGATACACATTTGTGAGTCGCGGTCGTTTCATCACTGCTGTGAGAGACATGTGGCGCAAACTTTACATGTATTGGGTTGAAAAGAGATAATAATGACGACGGTAACCAAAATATTGAACCAGCAAATAATGAAACAATTGAAAAACAAAACAAAGAACGATCATTTAGTGATTACTTCAATAACAGACTAGTTACATTAACTAGCATAAACGATAATCTACCATAATCAGAAACCTGTCATCGTCAGCTCCAAGAATAATTGAGAGAATCCGGTTACGATAACAGTTGTATGTGACAAGCAAATAATTTGGCCATGTTGGTATTCGTGTCACGTGCGATAGTGATTCAGCCACCACACTACATCTCGAAATTGCCTGCATATCTATATATGTATATATCGGTAAAGACCTTTTGACTGAGTTGTTTCTGTAGGAACACCCGAATGTGATGTAATAAGTCTTCTGATCTGAGCATATATTAAGAAGGAGTCATGAAAATGCTTTCTGGAACCAAGAAGGTCAAAAAATGCTCAAATTATCTCAAATAATTATCAGGTAAAGGAAGTCTTATAGAAATTATTAACTACTACTTTAACTGTACACTGAAACGACTTGGGTCATGAACAATACTATATTAGTACAAATTACAACGACTGTCCTAAACAAAGGTTAGTTTAACACTGCACTATAACATCTTAATATTTGATGGAAGCAATGGGTCTTGCTACAGTTCCCATGCTTAAGTCAAGAGGTTAATGGATGTTTTTTGTCGGGTCTCGGGGTACCGCAGCCCGAGCACTTGAACTGCCATGCCGATCCCGTGACGTCACACAGCATTCCAACGCCGTCGCCATCCGTCGATCACCCTCAGCCTCGCCAGCACAGCGATCGCCGGTACATGGTGGATATTCCACCAACACGTACACTACGTTTTGGGAACACATTTATTGTACGTATAGCTCAGGAACAGAATTCTCTACCGGAATCTGTGTTTCCAGATAACTACAACATTCATCTTCTTTAAGTCATGAGTGCGTAGGTTCCTTCTAGGCAAGCGTGCTTCATCGTAGACCGCATCATCGCTTACCATCACGTGAGTTTGTAGCCAAACGCGAGCCTGTCAACAATTAAATATAAAAAATACATTATATTGATGAGAGGACTACAAAAATTGAAAAAAATGTCCTAAAATGCCAGTGATCAAGACAAGGGCAAAACGAATATTATTATTACAAATTAATGAAGTGATATGCTATGAATGGCAGCCCGATACGAACTCTTTTAAACTTATAAATATCGAAACTAAAAAGTTTCTTATGTCAGAAAATTGGATACCAAATATCAGGAATTTAGAACGCAAGTCGAAAACCCTGAAGCTTGAAACCATACACCCGTTCACGGCTCTTATATCGTTAGAGCTCATTCAACACGAGAACTATAATGTTTTGAGTACAACATATGAGAAGTCTCTCTTGTCGCAACACTTTCATAAACACTTCTTTCATATTTAAGTGCACTTGCTACTTCACTCGGCTTGCTTTAAAATGCTTTTTAGCTAGCCATTCAATGTTTTGTTAAAGTTCTTTTAGTTAACAATAAAGGGTAAATCGTACGTAGCGTACGGAATTAATGTTGTTTCTTTGATTTTATTTGTAATCAATTCTTCGTTTCCTTTGCTTCATTTGTTAGCTTAAAAGCTTAGTAGCCAATGATTAATGTTGAATCTGAATAATTTATTACCCCATAATACTTCAAGCTTAAATCGTCATTAATTATTTAAGTAGCTACAGTTGCCATGAAAACAATTGAAATCATTATTATAATCAACTTGAAAGTTACATCTGTTGTATTTATGATATCAATAATAATATCGACAAACCGATCCACCATGTGACTCGTTCTACATTCGAAAAGTTTTGACATAAGTTCAAAATGGAAAACATCTCTCGATCTCTAAAATTTCATAAAAATTCTATCAAGAATTTGTTGTAACTGGAAGAAAGCGATTCTCGGTGTCAAGATCACACCTTCCTCCGCGCAATAGTATTGTCGGTATGTCAACCCCCTTTTAGAGTCCGAATATACTCTCAGGTGTATTCAACGACTTCGATTATCCGTTTACAAAAGTCCCGAGCTCAATTCTCACCAAACTTGTTTAATTAAAGTTTTCGCACTCTTTTTCCCTTTAGGCGGGAAAATAATCCCTTGTTTGGAACAGAGAACGGAGTGGAGCTTTGTTATTAGACGATATTATAAATATCTTTTTATTATTTAAAAGTTTACTGTTAACATTATTAAAAAAGCTTTGATATATCTAAATGTCGTGGAACATGACATACGAGGCGATGACGAATTGGAATAAAAATGCTGTCTTGCTTTCTTATCTAACGCAACCACCTAAAAGTTACATACAAATACGAATACTTTTCACCAAAACTTTGTTGCAATTTAATTATTTAAAATATAATATTTCACAAAAGACACTTACAAAACATCCGAAGTTAGTACGGTTCCGATTGGTGGTGTCCTATATAGAAGATTCGACAGCCAACTTATTGGAACTACACTGTTATGATACCTAGGTATGAGAGGACAATGAAGGCTAGCCAACATGTAACATCAAAGATACTTGCGCCTGATCTCCGCTAAGTTTATTATTTATTTTTGCTTGAACTCGCTACAAAAACGCAAAGGGTTTGATCAGGCCGAAATTACCGCGATGGTACAATGGAAAAAAGTTAATAAATTTTAACTGCGACTCCACGCAATTTGATATCCACAGTACGTTAGTCTAAGTTTTTGTAGGCACTCGGTATTTGCTTTCGGGATTCGAGTTGAACTTCCAATATGCCGTATGCCGGAAAGTATTCGTGCATTCGCATATTCGGAGTGTTAAACATCCAGGAATAAGTTTTACTGCGATCAGATAGTAAACTTTACCGTTGGGACCGTCGGATTCAGATGTTCATTATCTGTAAGTACTTTATTACTTGCCGCCATCGCCGTCGATGAAACCATTCATATTCACATACCAATAATTCGTTTAATTTAACATTTTAATTTCTTAATTTTTTTCTTATACTAACAACTAATCAATCGATCAGTTGTTAGTTAATAAGTTTTTCTATGTGAATGCAACTCGACTAGGTTTCTGTATTTGAAATAATATAATATTACTAGCTTCTGCCAGCTTTTTTTTTATGGTGGGAAAAAAGATCCAATGACAACCCCCGCTCTTGGGCGGAGCGGGAGATAGTGTCAGACTCTTACTGACTAAACGACCCACCCTGTTCATTCTAGCCTTCATAACGGGGCTCGAGTTCCCTTTCGCATAACCCTGGCCCCAGTAGGCTTTGACCCGGCTGGGTCCCTACTGTTGCTGACAACTCCTTGAGGCGCGCGGGAACAGTGCACGCCGTCGACGACTTGGGCTTGGTCCAGACACCGGACAGTTACCCATTGCTCACTGTCCGCAAGCCTGCGCCTACGGTGGCCAGCTGCTTCGCCTTTGTAAAATTCGATTTTCCCATACAAACTTCCAACCCCCGTTTTACCAAGGGGTGAAGTTTCGTAAAATCCGAATATTGGCGGATGTTTATAAGGAACCTACCTGCTACATTTTAAGTTTGTACCTTTGTTTTCGCTTTTAAGTATATAGATTACCAAATTCTAGAGTCATATGATGAGCCAGCTAATCAAAATCCCTACTAACCATCGTTTTCGACCTTATATTTTAAGTAATTATATATGTCAATGGTGTATTCACTGTTTTTTTCAATCCACCGGTAGTTTGAACATTGCTTTATGAATTTCACAGGCTTGGTTTCCCAACTAAAGCTAACTGAACAATTAAATACTCCAAAGTTCACCTGTTGCATAAATGTTATATCACTACGTGTACATATACATATTTGTATTATATAGCAGTATAACTGGTCTACTGGCCCAGTAACGGGAAATTAATTGAATTTGGTTAGGGAAACGTTCCGTATGGATTAGAAAAACAAACTTCATTTGTTTTTGAAAAAGTTCGTCACATTTCGTGTGTCAAAAATTATACATACTCCCTGGTTGAATAAAAATAATGGATGTTTTGTCTCTCGAAAATACCCTAAGCGCTGTCCCTAGCCGCGACCGAGCGTTCAAATTACTCTGCGAAATGTATGTCTAGTTTTTGTCGTGCAACTTTCGGTACATTGTATTGGTCAATCGTTAATCCATCAAACATAGCCAAGCCAAGATACAACCGTTTCGTTTCGATTCTCTTCCGTCGACCGCCTCGAGTCGGCCACGCCTCCGATTCCTTTATTCTGGCATCAACTCGACGCTCAGTCACGTGGTCATCGCGATCGACGAAAGAGAATTAAAACAAAACGGTCGTAACCTGGCTAGGCCTGCAGTGCTTAATGTTCTAATAGCGCTCGCGTAACCAAGTGGAGAAGAGGGGCTTTTTTTTTGGTGGAGAAAATCATCCTATGACAACCCCCGCTCTTGGGCGGAGCGGGAGATAGTGTCAGACTCTTACTGACTAAAAAACCCATCCCGTTCCTTCAAGCCTTCATACCGGGGCTCGAGTTCCTTTTCGGATAACTCTTGTTACCGGACGGCCGGACAGTAGGCTTCGACCCGGTTAGGCCCTGCTGTTGCTGACAACTCCTTGAGGCGCGCGGGAACAGTGCGCGCCGTCGAAGACTTGGGCTTGGTCCGGACAGCGAGCTACCCATTGCTCACTGTCCGCAAGCCCGCGCCTACGGTGGCTGGAAAAAGGGGCTAGGGAAAATTTTCCTTTTTTTTCATACGCCGAAATACTTGACTGTGAATTTCATTGCCCTTTTTTCACTTTTTATAGAGTTAATTATATGGATCATTTCACTCACTCATTCATTTTATTATTTACTAGCTGCTGCCCGCGACGTCGTCTGCGTGAAGCTTATACAGCACTAAAAATACCTAAGATGCCAGTGTCGCTATATCATTATAAGTAAAAAAAAAATTAAAATAGCATTAAAATATAAGTTTTTTTTGCAAACGAAGCAAGTGAAGAGAGTTATATGGGAATCCTGCTGAGTTCAGTCATAAGATGTGACTGAAGGAAATAGAGAAAATAATGCAGGAATACATTCCAGGACACAAAAGAGTAAAAATACGTACAAAGGTATCATACCTTACTACACTTCCCTATAAACTACGTTGGTAGTTACACGACCAGGAGCCAAAATGTAAAGAGAGTCAGGACTGGTGATGCGGGAGCAAGCGACGTACAGTTGCCCGTGTGAGAAGCAACTCGTCCTGAGGTTGACACCCGCTGCCCTCAGTGTCTGCCCCTGCGACTAATTGATGGTCATCGCGAAGCAAACACTCACGGGGAACTCTACGCGCTTGAACTGGAACGGGAAGTTATGAGGTATGAGGGGAATGCGTGGTATAAATACTGCCTCGCTGACGCCACAACCCGTAAGAATTTCCGTCTCAATGGTGTATCTGTGTGGAGCGAGAGACTTTAAGGCGGGTCCCGTCACAACTTCGAAGCATAATCGGGACACCGACCTTCAGCTTGATGGTATGCGCCGGAAGTCCACTTGCTGACAGGGAGTTCAGAAATTCCACGGGATAATGTGTGGCGTCATCGTGCTCGACAACAGTGTTTATCGAGGTGTAGACCACTTCATTCCCCTCAATTGCCGAGAGAATGCATTCGTTAATTGCTGCAGTCTGATCATTTTTGGGCGTCAAAATGGCCCGCTCACACACCCAAGAATTCTGCTGGTGCGGTATACGACTGATGTCCCCGTACACACAGTGAATGAGTTTTTCTAAGCTGGATACCACTCTACCGAGAGACTCTGGAAGCACCACCTGTCCACCTCTCTCTTCTGGTAGAGTGCCTTCGCCAAGACTTAGAAGGACATCTTGACACGTGCATTGCCGCCGAACTGAGCTCTCATATTAATGGTCAAGCACAGCGTACGAACTCGTGACCACAACGAAGATCGTTTCAACGAAGCATTCACCTCGTCAGCCCTCGATCCCCATGTCACCACGGGAAGTGTTTGCCGGAAATCGCCAATGAACAGAACTGTGACACCATCCATCAAATGTTCGTTCCTGCGGATGTCCTGCAGGGTTCTGTCCACGACCTCAACTGCCTTCCTATTGGCCATCGTACACTCATCCCATACGATCATAGAGCAATCCTTGAGCACGTGTCCCTTATCGCTGTTACGTGTTCCACCAGGAGAGCATCCAAGAAAAACATTTTAACCTGGTTTTGCCCAACGCTTTCAATGACGGTGTCACAAATTTGTTTTTGCTCTGAAGAGAACAAAGCGACATGGTAATTTCGTATGGTGGTCATTTTGCCCGGATCGTAATTTGTCTCAGCGTTATACTCCCAATTTTCACGGTCTTGATGTGGTGATGATTGGAGAGCTGGTACCTAACCCATATTCGATCAGTGGATTGCCGCCGATAGAAATGACCACATCTTGAAGTGAACTGAGACAGGTGTTCAGCACGCGTTCATCAGTTACTTCGACTTCGTCTCCAGTAGCACGCCTCAAAGCTCGTAGAAAATCTTCAGACAGATGATGGCGATACTTCCCCCACAAAGCTACCGGGTTCGCGACTCCACAAAACACCAAGATGACGGCAAACAGATGATGTGGCTGGGACTGTCACCGACGCTTGCCTCCGCGAGGGTGTCATCCCAATTAGGCAAAAGGCTGCGCGGTAAGTGGGATACGCCACGCCATCAAATGTCCTCAGAAAGGCGAAAGACGTTGGGCCTGGGACAGTGTGAAGTAACAACCGCATAAAATAGCATTCGCCACTATTCGGGTGCACGGTATAAACCCTATCCAATGTGGTGTCCCGAAAATTCCCGGAAAACCTTCCACAACACCTCGTCGTCGACATCGGTTAAATACACCCCTTTGCTTGTCATACGTGTAATATGAAGGCACCTCGTCATACGTAAGGGATCTCGCAAACTGGTCGACTTCACAGAGCCTGAAAAATGCCACCATGTAATAATAATACTTAACACCGCATTTTTTAAATTGTCTTCCTCAACTCTGCTCAAGATTTTGAGGGTTTTGTTGGAACTTGAATTTGTCAAAACGAACTATAATATGAAGAAAATGCACATTACCATCTATGAATTTTAAGAATAACTAACTACTAACCTCGCCAACATGATCAAATTTAAATTAATAATTTCCAAAAACTGTTAACATATAACTTGATTTGATTTTTATGAAGTCTCATAGATGGCGCTGCTTCAAAATTGTCTTTATACTACCAACATTCAATGTTTCTCTGCCCAAGTTACTTAAATGGCGTAGTTTTTATTGTGTAAAGCTAGATTATAGCATGGCTTACTCAAAAACAACATTTAAATATGCGTCGTCAGATTACACGCTGTCACAGAATGCTTAAGAAAAATAAAGATTCACAGTTCCGCCCCCGTAGGTGATAGCGTGATAATATGTAGCCTATATGTTGACCCGACCTCTTAGTAATATTCATGCAAAATTTGAAGTAAATCCATGCAGTACTTTTTGAGTTTAGCCTGGACATACATACAGACAAACCGACAAAAATTCAAAAAACAATATTTTTGGCTTCGATATCAATTGTAGTATTCTTTTAAAAAAATATTCCATGTACAGTTTTGACTTTCCTACGATTTTATTATATAAGATTTAATTTAATGTATATGTATAGAAGATTTAATACACTTTGAAGAAATGCCTAACGATTAAACACGTTATTATGGCTAATTTATAAAATATAGATATATACTATGAAGGACTTTTTTGTAGATCTATTAGAGACCATCATCTTTGTAATACATACTTTTGGTGTATGATCTACGTATGCGAGGATAGGAGCTCGAAAGCGCATTTTCATCCGACTTGTTTCAAATTTATCGTCACTTCTCAGCTCCTATGTATTTTAGCATTATGTTATATAGCCTATAACCTGCCCAGGAGTATGGACCACAATTGTACCAAGTTTGGTTAAAATCCCTTCAGTAGTTTTTGACCCATGCGTACAAATACAGACAGACAGACGGACAGACAGACAGACAGACAAAAAATTTACTGATTGCATTTTTGGCATCAGTATCGATCACCAGTCATCCTCTAATATTAATTTTGAATATATATTCAATGTACAGAATTGACCTCTCTACAGTTTTATTATAAGTATAGATGATTAAAGAAATATTGTCTTTTTTTATGGTGGGAAAAAATCATACAATGACAACCCCCGCTCTTGGGCGGAGCGGGAGATAGTGTCAGACTCTTAGTGACTAAAAGACCCACACCGTTCCTTCTAGCCTTCATACCGGGGCTCGAGCTCCCTTTCGGATAACCCTGGCCCCAGTAGGCTTCGACCCGACTGGGTTCCTGCTGTTGCTGACAACTCCTTGAGGCGCGCGGCAACAGTGTGCGCCTTTGATGACTTGGGCTTGGTCCGGACAGTTACCGGACGGCCGGACAGCGAGCTACCCATTGCAAATAGACGGTCCGCAAGCCCGCGCCTACGGTGGCCGGAAATCGGGATCAGAATCCCGGCGGCGGCGAGAACGCTGTTGCCTGATGCGTTCGGCCTCCTCCTTTGCGGGCATTACTGCTTCGCAGAAGTCGGCGACTGCCTGCCACTCCTCCTCGCTCCGGACCATGGCCTCAACCAAGGCCCGGCGCGAGAGGTCTCCGCCGCCGAACGCCCCCACAAGGGCACGGCGATGCTCCGCCCAAGCAGAGCACACCTCGACTGTGTGCTCCACCGTGTCCTCCGGGCATTCCGCACAGTGGCGACACCCGGACGTCACTTCTGCACGAATCCGGTGAGGACCTGCGTCATACGGAAGGTAAGGACGCCGTGAGGTCTTTCCAGCCACGCCTCAAGGAGGGGACTTACCGCCATAATTATGGCGTGCCCAGCACTGGGTTGCGATAGTCGCTGACGCCATTTCACCATGAGATCCCGCCAAGAGCTCTGTCTGCCATGCCATGACCTGTCGCGGCAGAGGAATTTCACCCCGTCGTAAAGAAATAATTAAAACTGTTAATGGCAATTTCGAGAGTGATCGTATAGCTCCAAAATAGGCCAGAAGATTTTTGATCGTGCAACCGGTGTCGTCGCACGATGAAACCGCATTGGATTGTCGCACATGCGATGACAATAGAATACCTTAGAAATAAAAATAATGTAGGTGAGTTGAGAGGGAAAAGTCATTGGATTATTTCCCACCCCACAAATAATAAAAAATCGTGGGTAAGTCACTGAATCAAGGTAGCAGAAAACAAAATTCTAGAACCAACTGTTCTCCTTTG
Organism: Mythimna ferrago; assembly: GCA_910589285.2. Classification (NCBI taxonomy): domain Eukaryota; kingdom Metazoa; phylum Arthropoda; class Insecta; order Lepidoptera; family Noctuidae; genus Mythimna; species Mythimna ferrago. The sequence continues at coordinate 16,038,989 of OU342689.1, read as the reverse complement.
CAATTGAAGGAAACAGTCAGTACAAGTCTGACATGCATCCTCTTCCACCTTTGAGCGGATAAAAGTCAGTTTTAGTCAGTACAAGTCTGACATGCTCTCTTTTTCCATCCTAGAGCGGTAGAATTCATTGGATTTACAACCTCAAAAATCCATTATGATATCAAGGTCGAACAGTTTTTCTTTTAATTTCGTGAAATTCCCTATAAATTTTTGGTAACCGAGTTTACGTTATTACTATTAAAACAATTCTAAATAAGAAGTAAATGTTGAGTTTGAAGAAACACGAAATTTTAATTTAAATCTCCTCTCAAAGTCACACAAAACCATTTCACCAAGATAACACCAACTATCAACGCCCGGATAAAGTGATTGACAGTACTATTTCTATGATAAACAGTTTGCGAACTGAGTCTAACATTATTAAAGTTTCTCTGAGAATTTTAGAGAATATTCTTGTTAGCTTGCGACAGAGCGCGGTAAGAATATTGCAAGGCTTTATTATGTACCCTTTCTAAAAAGTTCTAACGACTTGTCAGTAACAGGACACACTTCATGGGGCTAGAATATTAAATAGATTTCCATTAAAAACTGTAAAGGTAGTACGTAAAATAAGAAAGCCCAGATCTGTGCACCTGACAGGGTCCATAATTGTTACCACTTTTTATAATTTATTACATGTTCTTTAAGGACTGCAATACAGATAGTCAGATTTATAGTTTAGCCTAGGCTTACCTAAATTTTTTAGTCAAAGACAAAAGAAAAGAAAAAAAATTGTTTTAAATATCAGACAACGATTGAAGTTTTATAATGAGGGTGGTTAATACTTGTCTGTATAATGATAAAGTACATTATGATGTACTTTATCATTATCAGATGTAAGCTCATTTACACAAGATACCCTGACACGGAATATCTATCTGTGCAGTATTGATGCAGTGCAGCATTCAATCGGTCAACCGCTATGCCAACCTGTTTTTTGAGGTTCTGTATCCAAAGGGTAAAAACGAGACCCCATGGCTAAGATTTCACTGCTGTATCTTACGAACTATTATAGCTAGACAGTTGAAATTTTCACAGATGATACATATTTGTTGCCGTTATAACAAAGACCACTCTTTTAAACATTCCTGCGGCAGCGCCAACCATTCCGTAGATATAATTAAATATTGACACTTTATTGACCAGTGGTTTTCCTGTTTTATCAAAAGAGGTAGTAGGAAGTTGGTTCTAAAGGTTAAAATGACAGGCGCTCGATGTAAACAGACTTCGACGATTGCCACAGTGGTGGAGCGATCGCCTGCTGCTGCGCTGCGTGCCATGCGAATCCATTTTCATCATCCATTCACGCATGAAACGAATATTTGTATGAACTACAGACAGGTGTTTTGGGTCTGGGAGTCTTTTGTGTGTGAGTTTACATGTTTGTTAATACACTCACGATACAGGAGTCATTCCTAGAGTAAGATAAAGTTTAAAAACAAAATACTGGATTGCTAATGCATTTGAGTGGACTTAATCCCAATATGATTGAAAAATGGCTAAGTGCATAATGACTGCACTGTGCAGAAAATGTCGAAAATATTTATTAAAAAAAGTAGATACTGATACTTAATGGCCAATTTATTAAATAAATTAGTTATTTTCTTTTATCGAACGATATAAAGTAATTTCCTGTACCGTCATATTGCCGCACTTCGTGTGCACTTCGGGACCATTTCTGAAATATTTATTCGGAAGAAATAACATTTAAAATGAAGACAGGATATAATATTTATTCGGTCAATTATAAAGTATGTACTGTTTTAAATATAATGGTGGCCTCTTCAAGTGTGAAATGGAAGAACCCGAATTCTAATCGCGTAATATTTCTTACTAAATAGTCTATATCAAAATCTGATTGTTTTACCAAATTAGTGGATGACCCAATTTGTACAAAACTTGACACATGAGTAGACCTAGATTAAAACATAACACACTTTATACCATTGAATAACGCTTATATAAAATAAAGCACTTTTCTAAAAATATACTTACGTACTACAAAAAATGATAAAGACAAAAAGGTCACTGCCATCTTTTATTCAAGTGAACATTAAGTAAGTCGATTTGCAATCTGCGGTACAAACGTTAGCAACTGCTTCCCCTCACAGCATCGCAAGCTGTTACATAAGCTATGCTATTAAACAAACTGTCGCCTTTCAAGCTATTTTTGTTCCAACTTAAGATAAAATGGCTCCCTTGGGATGATTTCGATTGCCTTTTGTTGTCAACAAGATGTATTGCTTACTAGATATGCGATTACATCGTTGGAGCACCACTAATTCACAATTACGAGTGTAATTGATTTCTAATAATTCGGCTTTGAATTAATGCCAATCTATCATTTTGACACTTGCTTGTAGTGGATTAATTTTATTTTGACAATTATTAATCGATCTTAATTCGATTCTATTTAGATATCAATGTTGTTCGTAAGGATTAGGTCTGCTTTGTAATAATGCAGTAGGTACCTATAATTGGAAATTGATTTGGGCATCCCATGTGAAGAGACTTACAAGATATTTTTTATTTATTTTATTTTTATTTATTTATTTTTCCTTCACGAAAGTTTTCTTAAGCTAGCTTTTAACAATGCTTATAATTAGAGCTAACATTGTGAGGGACTGGTGCCTAATGTAGGTATGTACAACAAACTGTATTACAGGTCACCAGGACGCCCCTCATGCGACAAGTATGCTAGGAATAATTGTTAAGTTTGAAATACATCCATAAAAATCTTTATAACGAGAAACAGCTAAATATTAAGTAAACAATTAATAACGCAATCTATGCCACCGAACTGCTAACACTTTCAAGGCCCGTAAAAAAATGGAATGTCCAGTAAGTTTAATTCCACGCAGTTAAACATTCGTGTTGTTTCGTGTCCAACCATCCAGTATTTCATCTTTATAGTCCTTTTAGACTAAAAACACGTGGCTAAACCGAATAAAAAAAGTCACTCCGCGCCGCAAATCCAGTAATTGGATCCCCGCCAAGCGTCTACTCTCATGAAAATGAGTCGTAAACTTAAGAAAATTTTCGCTTGATGGGTAATATATTTTTACGCTCAATCCTTATTAGGGAAAGATCCTCGAGTCATGTCTTCATATCGGTCTGTCAGGAATGTTTGGTGGCTCCCTTCGTTGGAATCAGTGAACCAAAAAATAAGGAATAATTCAATATTTGCTAGCTTTAGTGTGACAACGTTTTTGCGATAAGGTGGTTTATTCAATTTGTTATGAGATAAACATTGTGGATGAACCTTTATTTGGTCGGGAAAAATAGCTAGCCTGACTTTTTTTGTGGTGAGAAATCATCAATAAACTTCTCCCGGAGTATGGGGTGAGAGAGCGGATCAGAATTTTATTGACTTAAACCCACTAGTGTTCTTTCAGCTGCCATTTTCATTCTAGGGTTACGGTAACTCTTTTGATCATTCTCACAGCCCTTGCAGGTCTACTGATATACTGACACTGTGCCCCACTGGCCATACTGATACTGTGCCAAGTCCGTTTGTTGACATCTCTATCAGAAACACAACCCACCGTAGGCTCCGGCTTGGTAGCTGTCAGTAGGCCACATAAACTGACATAGTTTTTAAATTGTTATACTGAGAATGTAAACCTAATTGTGTCATCTGAAAGTACATAAATGGTTGCCTGGAAAAATCGCCGAATGCAATAAAGCCGCCCAATAATTATGTGTGTTTTAGGTATTATTTTACATTCTTATGTATCGTGTTTTATATTTAATAAGTACATAAAAGGTGTCTATCCATCTATTGTGGTATGGTTTCCGCACTTTAGCCTTGGTGGACTATTGTGCGTGGTCCAAGGACTAAGTGTGGAAACCAGACAAAAGGTAAAAGGTAAATATAAAGTAATAATAATCCTGAAACTTACGTCTGTTCCTGTTCGAATATAATGAAACTTATAATTTTCTTCGAGAACTTACGTTAAAGACACTCAATAAAATTATACTTGAGTGATTATTATAAAAAGCCGGACTTACTAAGTCCATGACTTACTGTCATTGTCAATGTTCGTTGCCAATAGCAACTGACAAATTCTAAATAAACCAGTTGCCTTTGAATAATTTCCTCAAACAATACGAAGAAAATAACAAAGATTTCTTTTGTTGGCACTAGTCTTTGATGTACCTGTAACATTAATGCCTTGAGTATGTTTATTTATTTGTTTTATCAATCCCGGTTATTTATATTTGTATTGTTTTGTGTGACAATAATAGAATTATGTTTTTACAAGGTCATCAACCCTAATTTTTGAATATGTAGGAACATTTTAATAGGAATTATTTTTGGTTGTTTTTGTCCTTTGCTTTATATTAGAAGGTTTCTGGAATATTACGTGAGACGTGTGCTCCTAAGCAAGGCTAAAAGAATACAGCAACTGTAACCATACTAGGTATTTCAGTTAAGTGCTGACAAGGGGCTCTGACCAATTAAATACAATATCCAAATCCGCATGCGTGATGAAATCTGCACGACATTTAAAACGACCTTAGATATTAGATCGACGCGTTCTTGAGAAACAGGACCTTGACAGACAGGTAGACGGACAGACTAAACGACAAAAAGACGGACAACAAAGTGATCCTATAAAGATACCCATACACGCTAGGGTATACCTGACAAGTTTACCTGCGCAGTTATACCCGTCAGGTAAGTTTGTATGCCATGGTCCGGAGCGAGGAGGAGTGGCAGGCGGTCACCGACTTCTGCGAAGCAGTAATGCTCGCAAAGGAGGAGGCCGAACGCATCAGGCAACGGCGTTATCGCCGCCGCCGCCGCCGCCGGGATTCTGATCCCGATTTCCGGCCACCGTAGGCGCGGGCTTGCGGACAGTGAGCAATGGGTAGCTCGCTGTCCGGCCGTCCGGTAACTGTCCGGACCAAGCCCAAGTCGTCGACGGCGCGCACTGTTCCCGCGCGCCTCAAGGAGTTGTCAGCAACAGCAGGGACCCAGCCGGGTCGAAGCCTACTGGGGCCAGGGTTATCCGAAAGGGCACTCGAGCCCCGGTATGAAGGCTAGAAGGAACGGGGTGGGTCTTTTAGTCAGTAAGAGTCTGACACTATCTCCCGCTCCGCCCAAGAGCGGGGGATGTCAATGCATGATTTTTTCCCACCATAAAAAAAAAAAAAAAAGGTAAGTTTGTATGGAAACCTGCACAGTTGTGTAATATACACGCTCCGATTTACCTGTAAAACTCAACTGTACAGGCAAACCTGTCAGGTATACCCTAGCTTATATGGCTTACCTGATGAGTTCTACTTTTGCCGACTGACTAACTGTATTTAATCGTCAATTCTATATTCAAAAATATTCACTATCCAATTATTTATGTATTCAAAGTTTATGTATGTTTTATATGCTGTATAAAAGGAAGAAATTCTTCGTCACTCATATCGCAAAACAATGACAGTTTCACTAACAAGATTCTTAGTAAATCAATACCAAATTGGTAGCACTGAGCGGGATGGTACGGACAGAATTCCACTTTATGTCGTCTATAACTTGTGGGTATCGAAACAACACCTGGGCTCCGGCATACATCATAATAACGTTATAGTTTTGTGCGAAGGTATATGGCGTCGTGTGTATACGTACGTTATGTTTGGAAGCAGGTATTATTTAAGAGGTACCTACTAGGTAGACTTATCTTAGGAAATCGATCCTTTCGATGAAGAACACTGTAACCGACAGTTTTAATATTTTTTTTGCAGAAATACTTAGGTGTAATATTAAAATTGTCATTCTTAATTTAATTTATGATTATATCGTTCTGAAACTTGTGATTCATACATTGGCGTATGTCAATAGAGCCTGTTCTAACAGACCAGTATATATTATGATAATACTAGCTGACCCGGCGAACTTCATACCGCTTAACTGTCAATGAATGTAGCGATTGCCTTTTGCTAAACTTATTGACTGAATGATTGAGTGACTGAGACTAATGTTTTTCGATGTATTTGAATTTTTTTTTCTATTATCACTAGTCGGGGTAGAGACGAATCTAATAAAGCAAAGATCATTAAAATTGGTTCAAACATTGTTGAGTTATAAATAGTGTACTAAAAAGACTGTTTTATATTTTGAATGTCATAACTACTTTTTAATTATTAAAGAAAAAACGTCTTCCTGCAAAAATTTTTTTGTCCCTGATATTTTTCCAGAAAAGAATCGAAACGTTCACCAGTCTTCGAATTTGTTGAATCACGTTTTTGTCGTTGTCATTTGTTTCTTATTATTATGATAAAGTTCTAAGTATGGTTTAAGGTTTTTGTATAATAAGTCGACAAAACTCCCAAAAAATAAACGAAAAGAAAACAGGAAAATTCAGTAATCGGATACTCAGCAAAAAAATGTTTTATAATAATAAACAGATTTTTATAAATGTAGATGAAAAATGTTTTTCCTTTTTGAGACTTTCGATCGAATAACAAAAAAGGAATGGAACAAAATATATCAGGAATAGAGAAGCCCAACTGTGCGTTTTACTGGATTTATAAAAAAACTTTTTACAAAAAAAAAAATAACCGACTTACTAAAAAAAACACTAAAACTATCAAAATAACTTTAATTTCGGAAGTCGGTGTTTCAATAATAGTTTTTCCTCTTCGTTATTTAACACCGACTTCCGAAATTAAAGTTATTTTGATAGTTTTAGTGTTTTTTTTAGTAAATCGGTTATTTTTTTTTTGTAAAAAGTTTTTTATTTCACACTTTTTAGTTGCAATACACTTACAGCCAGAGTACCTTTTTGTCATGACAATTCCAATTAACTCAAACCCTGCTAGGATACTTTTTTTTTTTTTTTTTTTTGTTAGCCTGTTCTGTCCCACTCCTGGGCAAAGGCCTCCCTCCACTCCTTCCATTTTTCGCGCGCCCGGGCTTCTTCTTGCCAGTTCTGGTGGAATCTATCAAGTTCGTCGCGCCATCTCCTTCGTGGTCTACCGCGACCCCGACGCGCTGTTTCAGGGCACCAACTTTGTGCTACTTTGGCCCACAGTTTGTCGGGCATGCGGCAGACGTGTCCTGCCCAGTCCCACTTCAGTTTGGCAGCCTTTTGAGCCACATCCACTATTTTGGTTTTGGAGCGCAGTATAGTGTTTCGAACTCGATCCGTTAATTTAACACCTAGTATACTGCGCTCCATTGCTCGTTGGCAAACCTTAAGTTTGGACTTCTGGATGTTAGTCAAAGACCAAGTTTGTGCACCATAGGTTAGGACGGGGAGAATACACATGTCCATGAGTTTTTGCTTTAGTGCCATGGGCAATTCACCTTTGAATAGGTCTTTCATGGACCAGTAGCTCCTCCAGGCGTTTTCAGTCCGTCTTGCGATCTCTTTGTCTTGCCTCGCCTGGAAAGAGACTACTTGACCCAAGTAAAGGTATTCCTGGACATTTTGTATAGTCTCCCCGTGTACTTGTATGACTTTTGGTGCTTCGTTGGTCATGACTTTAGTCTTCGACATATTCATCTTCAGTCCAACCTCAAGGCTTGCGTCACTTAGCTCTTGTAGCATGCGTTCTAGTTCAGTGGCTGAAGAAGCAAAGAGAACAATGTCATCAGCAAAACGGAGATTTGTTAACCTCGTCTCGCCAACGACGATGCCTCTCTCCCTCCAATCGGCTGCCAATCTTCTGAAAATTTCTTCTAGGGAACAATTTCGGAGACAGCGGGTCGCCCTGTTTGACTCCTTTTTCTATATTAAACTTTTGACCTGTGGTTTCTAATTTGATTGCGGCGGTACTATTTTTATAAATTATCCGTAACAGGTCAATGTAAGTGGGATCTATTTGTTGCCTGCTTAGAGCGTCAAAAATGGCAGTGTGTGTAATGCTGTCGAATGCTTTGGAATAGTCAACAAACGCCAAGTGGAGCGGGATCTTGAATTCTTGGTGTTTTTCTATTAATTGGTTGACTGCGTGAAGATGGTCCGTCGTGGAGAGGCCAGGGCGGAAACCTGCTTGCTCAGGCGGTTGCTGTTTGTCTAATTCGCCGGATATACGATTTTCGATAATTTTTATAAATATTTTATAAATGTGTGAAATTAAACTAATTGGCCTGTAGTTGTTTATGTCAAACTTGTCGCCTTTTTTGTGAAGAAGAATGATATTAGAATGACAAAAATCCTTCGGGAAGGTACCTGATTGCAAAATATTGTTAAATAATTGGGTTAAATAATGGAGGAGAATAGGCTCGCCTATTTTCAATGACTCTGTACTTATACCGTCTTCGCCACAAGATCTATTGTTTTTCATTTTGCTGAGGGCTATATGAACTTCGTATCCAGTAATAGGCGGTATACTATCAGAGCAGCAATAATCGGGTATTTCTTCCAATTGTGTCCTATCAGAGTAGAGAGACTTATAAAATGTTGTACATATTTCTAGCACTTTTGCTCTATTTGTTTGCTTGTTCCCATTGCCGTCTTTTAAATGTGTGATCCACGACTTATTATTTGAAATACCCTGCTTAGCAATTTTTAGGGAACAATTGTTTTCTAATGCATTTTGGACTAGTCTATTGTTGTAATTCCTAATGTCTTTCCTGATACTACGTTTAACCTCTTTATCTTTAAGTCTATATTCTAAATCTCTATTAACTTTACTCATATCTAATCTTTGTTCTATTAATTTTATAGTGTCATCTGATAACTTTTTACTTTTTATTTTGATTTGTCTAACTGCTTTGTTGGCTTTAGTTAAACTCTGTACTATTTCGTCATATTGTTGTTGAACACTTTTTTCTTCGACAACTTTGTCAAGTAAATCAAAACTGTTTCTTAGTTCTAGTTTAAATTGTTTATGACCTAGCATAAGTGATTGTTTACTTAATTTTCTAATTTGGTTTTTCATGAATTGTTGCCGGTTGATTTTCGTATCTAGTTTTATAATTGCGCGAACAGGTCTATGGTCAGAGTTAAATTTAAATTGATTTATGATATGGATGTTTTTAATGATTTGTTTATTAGAGGTAAGAATGTAATCTATTTCATTTTTAGTTTGGTTATTGGGAGATATCCAAGTCCATCGCCTGTGAGGCTTTTTGTAGTAGAAGCTGTTACCTACATATAAGTTTTGACCAAAAGCGAATTGAAGAAGGCGTGTTCCACGTTCATTACGGACTCCGAGACCGTGTGGACCCAAAATATTGTGGTTATCTAAATCTTGCCTTAATCCAAGCTTGGCGTTAAAGTCACCCAGTACCAGGTTCCAAGTGCTTCGATGTTCGTCGCAGGCTTTGTTGAGAAGATCGTAGAAATCTTCTATTTCGACGTCTGGATGGTTTGTCGTAGGAGCGTACACTTGGATTAAGGATAATGTTTGTTTGTTCGAAATTTTGAATTTTAAAACTGCTATCCTATCAGAGTAAGAAATAAATTCCAAAATATTGTTTTTCCATTTTCTAGCAACTAAAAATCCCACCCCATAGAGTCCTGCATTCTGTCCATTGTAGTAGAATATGGTATTCTGTCGATCTATGTTCTCTTCACCGTTTCTCCTAACCTCTGACAAGCCCACAATATCCCAAAGCGTTTTCGAGCTCCAGTAGACGATCCTCAGATTTCAGAGTACGAATGTTGTAAGTAAGAATGTGAAGCAATTTATCGGTGTCCGGTTCTTTGTTTGCCGTGGTCGTTGGACGGGAGATCGATCTCGCCCGGGGATTCTTAGCACCCCTGACTCCAGGGCGAAGCTGCCCACCGTCATCAGCACCAACACCACTGGAGCCGCCGGGCATTTGGGGCCTTTTATTCTTTTTCTTCGTCATGTTTGTGGAAGGGATTAGACATTTAACCCATCACGCTTGTCTACTGCGGGTTGATGGGTGAACAGTGAACCTGCTCACTCGGTTCTGGGATGCTGCGGTTTGAAGTTGACTTTTACCCTCACCACCCTGAATTGACGTCCTGTTCTTACGCCAATCGTCCAACTTAGGCCATTTGCATACTGTGGCAGTTCGCATGCCCTAAGTTGGCTTTTGTTTACCTAAAGATGTTAGAGTAAACTTTTCCCTGAGTCGGCTTTTACGACCTGCACGGGATGATAAGCAGCTGATACACTCTATGTTTTTCTATTGCTCCCAGATCAGCATGGAAGAATACATTGCCCTGCTAGGATACATTGTTTTATTATGAAGTTCCCGTGTCTACCTTCCGGCTCCATCATCATCACCAGATCAGTTCGATAGTACCTTATAGCCAAAGTGCATCTTATGACAATTCTAATAAGCTCAAACACGGCTAGGATACATTGATTAATTACGGAGTTCCGGTGCCTATCTTGCGGCTCCATCATCATCATCAGGTCACATCGATGATACCATTTTCAACATAACTATTCAGAACTATTCATTTATTTGTAACTATGTTCATTGGGAGATCTGTGTGAGTATGAGCTTCCGTTGGCCATTTCTGATCTTCTTCACCAGTTCCACTTCATCAAATTTCATGTTTTGACTATAAATGCTTAAGTCTTTGATGAAAATACCAATAGAACTATATAGTTGCCTATAATATTTGAGGAGTTCCCTCGATTTCGCCAAGATTCCATCATCAGATCCCGACTTGGTGACTATGGAACCATTTGGAAAGTATATCCTTTCCAACAAAAAAAGAATTTTTCAAATCGGTTGGCAAGTGACGAAGTTATGCGCGAACATATATATAAAAAAAAAATACAAACATCCGAATTGAGAACCTCCTCCATTTTTAGAAGACGGTTAAAAAATAAAATGCTTCATATTTTTTTTATTATTAATAGGCTCGTTTTTAACCACTATTTCAACTGATAGCTAGTGAGCGATCATGTGGTATACAATGGAGCGTGCTTGCCTAAAAGACCTAGAAGTAACGTATTCACTGTTGTCTTAAAGCTGTTAGGAAACGCAGACACCGGTATGGAAATCCACTCCTTAGCTGTACGTGCAATAAAGGTGTTCCCAGAACATTTTGTACAAATGGGTGCAATGTCCATCATGTATCGGTAGCGCACATACAAAAAGTGCGAGTCGGACTCGCGTTCGACCGTTCAAACTTACCTATGTACAGACGGACGGATGGACCAACAAAAAAGTGATCCTAAAAGAGTTCCGTTTTTTTTTCCTTTTGAGGTACGGAACCCTAAAACACTAAGAAATTACTACCTACCAATGCTAACAACATATTATAATGACGACAATAAACTTCAGAAGCGCCTGACATAATCTGTAGAATTTGCGAAGCTATTGAAGTACTCGTGCAACACCCAGTCGTTAATTAGGCGAAGAACTTACACTTCACACTTCCGGCTTTATGTGTTACTACGGAATTCCGGATGCGGAATTCTCTGCAAGCTTCAAGAACTTTACGGAATATTTAATTGAGAAAATGAAGACGAAAATATAACGGCTTTTTTGTTAACAGTAAGTAACTTAATCGTATATACGTCACTAGGCTGTGCTTTATCATGCAAAAAAAAATCCTTCAATTAACCAATGAATTTCCTAACATCTGTATTGTAATTCATTTCTTCTACTTATTTCGAGTTCGACTCAGCTTCTTTCAAAAACATTTACAGTGGATTGTTTTATTGTAAAAAAAAGTTGTCCTTATTCCAGAAATTACCTACATTGTGGGGACGTTCGTAAACATGAAAACTCACATGCGCAATACATAGACTTCAAACAACTACCCACAAATCCAATCGAACCCACGACCCGCAGCGCAGCAGCTAATCACTCAACCACAGCGCCAACCGCACCGTCAACAATCGTCAATCGTGCCTGTCACTTGATTAAATTAAGATCTTCAACCTTAGAGTTTCCTTCAATAGAACTTACAATATGAGAATAACGGTTAATTAAAATTATCTGAACAAAACCATACAAACATGTAAGTGCCTAAATACTCCCAAGAACTTTAGTAACTAAATTAAAAAATATATCAAAACTTTACGTTTGCACCTCAAATAAATTATTTAAATCTTACCGGAGCTCGCCGAAATCCGTAACTCCCGGCTTAATTACAAGATTTAAAGTTTTATACGTCTGAGAATGTTTACTACCTCCAGATGTAGAAAACAATTTCAGAGGTATAAAACAGTTGTACATACAAACTGCAACTGATTAAAGTAGCTGCAAAGAACTATTGTCCAAAGTAGTCTTAAATTGGTTTAGATCCGACTCCACTGTTCTTAAGAGATAATGGCTTAAGTATCTTATTCCTTTGAGTGCGTCACAATTGGCCGAAGTTTACTATTTCTAAGAACGATTGCCCCAAGAGCTCTTGCTTGAACGAACGATTGCCCGAAGATAGTTCACCAATATGTTCGTTTGTCCGAAAAACGGATGGAAGTACGAAAAATTTTCTCGAAATATGACCGCCTGAGAGCAGCGGTGACCGAGTAGTAACGACCCTGACTTCGAGTCGTGGGTCGCGGTTTCGAACTCAGCCAGGCGCATTACTTTGTGTAATTTATTTCATCACCACTGCTCTCAAAAAACGGTGAAGGAAAACATCGTGAGGAAACCGGCATGTCCTAGAACCAAAAATTCGAAGACATGTGACATTCACCAACACGCACTGGGCCCGCTTGAATGTGTATTAAAATGAAGAATTGGTGGTGGAATAAACGAAAACCCGAATCTGTATAGAAAAGGCAAGGTCCTGACTCACTCACTGACTCATCAATGCCCAGCCTAAACTCTCAGAGCCATTATTTTACTGGACACCATGGCGGTGTAACCACCGTACACCACAACACACCATAAGACCTCAAAGTCGCCACATCACACTGAGACAGTATCGAAATGGACCAAGAAGGGCCGTCACTGGCAGCGGGACTGGCGTCTGAGTGAGTGCTTGGCTAAATGCTGGTCCTGTTCCACAACTACAGCCACTTTTACCTTCAAATTAGTTTATTTTTTATCTATATATTTCTAAATATTGGAAGAGACTATTCCCCTTTTTGTATTTGTGCTTTCGAAATAATTTTTTATTTAAATTTATTGGTTTATTTCAATAGAGCTTATGATAATTTATTACTTTTTTTAATTGGAAACTAAATAGCATTGTATAATGTAGAAGCACTTTTTTCTTTTTTTTTTTTCAAGTTTTGTGAATGTGAGGCACCATGGAGCATCTTTATTAGATTACAACTTGTTTGACATTACGAGCATGGCAGTAGAGAGTTTGTCATGCTCACCCAAATGTCTTGCTGATGGTGGCACGTGTTATTCGGTTCCCTTTAAAATGGTTGAGCTGAGTGGGGCTGATGCACGTGTCATGCCCGTGAACGGGTGCCATCGGTTGAGACTGGAAATCTCTTGGCTGCCAGTGGGTTAATTCGGTTTCTATTTTTAATTACATTTAATAACAAGAATAATAACTTATTATTATTACGTATCTACCTACATTGTGCTCACATATTAGAAGCGACAAGAAATATGTAACCATGAAGTATACAAAGAGTAAGAAAAGACATTTTGAAATTCAACCCCTATATGTATGAATCAAAAAGGAGTTCAAAGTTGGTATCAAGAAACCAATTGTAACGCAAGCGAAGCCGTTTTCAGAAGCTAGTCAGAAATAATATAGGTAGTTTAGATATCTTATTCTTGAAAAATGCTAAAAAAAAAACATTCGCATTTTTTCTCAAGAGAACCACTCAGTACTTTTACTACGCAATTTAATAAAATTTTGATCTTCGTTTTACATTATGAACTCTTTAAAAATCTATTAAGCGACGATTAGGTGGTTGTTAAAATTTTAAACTTTATAGGTACTTTAATTTTATATTGCGGCTCTTCGTTTAGGATTGAATTTATGTCAGACGTCAGCTTTTTTCAATTCAAAAGCAATTACTTAAAAAATAATTTTAAGTTTTATAAACATAATCCGATCTTTGTCAGGGTTGACAGATTCGAGAAATTACTCCTCCGAGTATATTTTTAAGTATTAACTTCAATTCCACTCCTGCAATCTTCAATTTAAAACAGTTACAGCTTGTCATTCATTGACATTAATCGTGGAATTTTATCCCTTTGGCGTCTGAGTGTAGCCAGTTATGCTCAAAAAGACTCTAATGGCTGGTTTACACATTGCGAGCCTGCGTACCAGCCAACCTGATGAATAGCTGCATGGCAGTAACTCGTACTGTTTTGCATCATCATCATCATCATAATTTCAGCCGATATACGTCCACTGTTGGACATAGGCCTCCCCCAATTGTCGCCACAATGAACGATCTTGTGCGAGTTGGACAGTAGCTCGCATCCGAGTTAATTCAACATTTTTTTGTTTTCACTTCCTTGCTCGCCCGGCAGCAAGTCGTAGGTATATGGCAGCAACTTGGCCGTCGCTCGCATCGTTAGGACGCGTTCGGTTGTAGCTCTCCAGTGCCAGCCGGACAGAGAGTGGACATCGCGACGCGATATACTTGCTAGAATTGTTGACAAACATTGTGAAAACAGCTAAGGTCAGCCGAGCTACTGGCATACGACTAAGCAATACGAGTAGCTGCTTACTGTCTAGTCAGTATCTTGCATTGTGTAAACCAGCTATAGTGATGCCGCACATAGGCCACTTGCCACAGCCACATAATATATGCCAAGTGGCCAAGAGAAGCTAGAAGCGTCCACAAAGGAAACTGAAGTGAACGACAGCCACTTTTGGCCGGTGGCTGCTACTATTCTTAACCCATACGTGCAGTATCGTAATGGACGAAGAAGGTTTTAATGCACGAGTGGTGAGTGACGGAGTTTTGTATCGGCGTTCAGAGGCCGCTTTGGGCCACAAGAAGAGAACAGAGGTGATTCGTAATATGTGGCGGCCACCGGCGTCAAACGTGCGTGGCGAATCCATATAAAATGTATGAAACCTACAGAAAATAGGCCGTGTGCGACGATCCTTAATCGTTATAATATACACCGTTAAATTTTGATCGTTTTAATCCCGTGGAAGGTTGATCCGGTACATGAAACTCTATCGATTTGTAAAGATAAGGAAAGTAGTAGTAACGAAGGTAGTAGTCAGCGTTGCGTACTAATTACCTACAGGTCATTGAACTTGCTCAGATGACGTTTTCTTAAAGAAATTAATTTCTTACATGCGTAAATTAATAGGAGTTTTTAAAAAAAGGTAAATTGTTTTTTAATTTTATCTTTACAAATCGATAGTGTTTCATGTACCGGATCGACCCTCCACGGGATTAAAACGATCAAAATTTAACGGGGTATTGGTCTTAGTGATGTCCAGTGAATCTTATTTTGTGTGGGACGTATCACAATAATACGTATTCAAGGCAACGAAGGACCTATACCTATCTATGTGGCTTCGCCATTTTTTGATCCCGCGATGACCCTTATAGTGACAATAATAAAAAACCCCAGCAGCCCACTACGTAAATTTCCGGAGCAATAATCACCGTTCTGACGGTATCCCAATTTATTTGGGTTCAGCCCAATATATTTTTTTCTTATATACGGGTTATTTTTAGTATATGCGAAACGTGAATATAGTTTGTTCAGAATTAGTAAATGAGGATATCAGCAGGAGAACTAAGGTTACCAACATATCACGAAGAATCGCCAAACTTAAGTGGCAATGGACAAGGCACATTGCTCGGAGAACAGATCGCTGTTGGGGCCGAAAGGTTCTGGAGTGGCGACCGCGTACCAGAAGATGCCACGTTGGAAAGCCTCCTACAAGGTGGACCGATGACCTGGTGAGGGTTGCGGGAATCTGATGGATGGGAGACGCATATTGATTATTCATTGTGGTGACACTTGGGGGAGGCCTATATCCAACAGTAGACCAATGAAATGATGATGATAATGATGGCACATGTGCACTGTGTAAGTGCTGTCAACAGTACCGACCAATCAAGGGTGTACTCATAATTTAATGGGTCTCACAGAAAATCGGATAGATAGTAAAACTTTGCACTGATAATTTAGGTGTCTTCAAGGCTAGAGTGAATAGGCTCTTAATAAACTCGTGCGCTTCACCATCAACGATTGCATCACTGCTTACCATCAGGTGGGAACACAGTCAAAAACTAATTTGTATCAATTAAAAGCTTACAAATCTGACAATCGTTGACAATTTCTCGGCTCAAATGAGTAGAATACGAATTTTCTTATGTTCACCATTTTTCAGCTCACAATTCGAAACTTATTATACATACGGTGTTTACAATGGCCCAGTGTCAAACTTCAACGGTATATTTTATGTTTAAATTTTTTTGTGTTTATAGTTTAATAACTTTTTTTAAATTTTCTCTTAATTACTGTATTTGTAAAGCCAAATTCCTGGTTGATTTGTTGTTATCATAACACGAGAATTGAATTTATCTGCTACCTCTCACGACACCCAAGGGGTGACGTAGGTTTATAATGAAATGAAAATGAAAGGCATTAATTCTGGGATCTCGATACTACTGGGATTCATTATCTCAGAAAATGTATTAATTTAATTACTGTACATTAAAACGTCACGCCAAATGAATCATATAAAAGGACATAACATACAATTTTAATGAAAAAGTGGTAGACAGCTTTTCACAAACAGATAGTATTTGATCTTGCGGTTTTGCTAAATATGTCAATATAAATGTGGTATAAACTAGTGCTTGACTACGATCACACCAGATGATAAGCAGTTATACAATCGTTGATAGTGAGGTGCACTGGCTTATTCAAATGTTTGATCAATACAAGAGATGTCGACAAAATATTAAACGCAAGGTTTTCCTGTAGGGTTGCTGATTGAGTTTTAAAGATTTTGCTATGTATAAATAGATTTGTTCCGTTTTAATACCACTCATCTAATACCACTGGTATTTGTTTGAACCAGTGTTAATTATCTATTCCGAATGGATACCATTGCTCCAACTTTAAGTATTTAAAAGAAATTCAAGGATTTGAATTACAGTCAGACAAAATGCTTTGTATAGGATTATTAACTGAAATAAAATCCAAAAAAATGTATTTATTTAAGAAATGTCCAGTTTAATAATAAATTGTGTACTGCAAACCTGCTCTAAATAACAACAAGCCACCATTTTTTTATGCAAATCAAGGTTTTTGTTTTCCCCCAAGATATTGAGGGTTGATTATAGCTTCCTCAGACAATGATTTGTTAGTGAAAGTTTTTGTATATTACGATCGTATAAAAATATTAGAAAACCAAAATTTTTTTAGGTTTAACTTGAGCTGACTGTACTAAATTCAAGTCACTGGTATGGTTTCGTACATTAAATTAAATTATTAAAAGGGTGGTCTCCGTTCAGAATACGTAATAAAATTGCGTTTAAACAAATACCAGTGATATTAGATGAGTGGTATTAAAATGGAATAAATCTTTAAATATTTCCAACAATTGAAGAAACACTGATTTGTAACCAATACTTGCCGATAAGTCTTGTAAATCTACACTAATAATATAATGAAGTAAAGTTTGTTTTTTGTTTTTTTTCTCTAGAAGTATTGGGCCGATTGCTAAAATTTTTTCACCTATAGAAAGCTGCTTTATTCTTGTGTGACATAAATATATTTAATGTACGCGGGCGAAAGCTAGCTAAATATAAAGATTTGGGGTACATACTACATATATGCTTTTGATAGCATCAAAAATGTAACTTCTTTAAGTTTAATATTACTTTCAAGACAGCTTAGTCTTCGGCCGACTGAAAGAAAGAAAGAAGAAAAAATACTATTTTATTTGGCTTACACACTCGTAGATACACACAATGAACTGAAACCTGAAATTACTCACATTTAAAATCTAGACAGGTGACTGACAAAATTCTATCTTAACTCTTTGCAAGTCTAGCATTACACGTAATTGTGTAAAGCTAGAGCTTGTGTGCTTTTCATGTATGCAAACAATCCTTTTTGTGGGAGCTACAGTTAGCTTGTGAGGGCTAATTCCACAAAAAGCACCCTAATTGTGGATTCTGAAATAACCTGGCGTGAAATGTTGGCTTGAAAAGTGTGTAAATACGATGGCGTCTGCATAATATTATTCGAACGAATTTAACTCACAATCAGCTGTACTAGTAAATACCTAATAGCACTCCTTTGTACCATTGTTGATAATATTTTTTTAAGTACCTAAGTGGTAAACTTTGCTACATATAATATTAGTGAATAATTTACCAGATAAAAGTTTGTTACAATAAACGGGTTTAAGTTATCATAATAATGAAAAGAAACTTCGAATAGTTTAGATATAATGATTGGCCTAATGGTTGAAGTTAGATTATAAATTAGGCAATTTGTCAAATAATAAATATTATGAGAACAAACTTTAGGTGTCCATATTTTAGCACAAATTGCTTAAATTGCTTCTTGCAATAAGCCAACACTGATTTCTTCATTTATAAATAGCTGTTGATTAATTTACAGTCTTCAAAATAAGTTTTGTGAAATTAATGAATTCTTCAACATTAACATTCTGTCATAGCTGCATTCCCGAATTAGATATACAAAGATGTAAGTCTAACTTATTTCTTCTTCTTCTTTTCGTGTCGATGCTCTCATTTTATATTTTTTATGACCAATATTTGGCAAACAGCTCTATTGTTGGCCTCGTATAGATCCTGAAAACTGCAGGTAGTTGTGCAGTATGGGCAGCATAGCAGGTGTTCTCCTGAGGAGAGACTGGCACTGCGTTAGAGATGGGTCGAGGAAGCCCCATTTGGCCGGATTGTTTTTGTAGCGGCCAACCTGGGTTCGCAGCCAGTTTAGAGATTTCCAAATTGACCACTGTAGTTCGCGTCCAGGCGGAATATGTTCCGATGGGGTGATGAAAAGTGGAGCAGTTACTTATAGTACAAATTAACAGTATTATTAACAAAAACGGATACATATTTATTTATATATATAGTTAATAAGTACTTCAGAAATATTACACAATTATATAATAGCTGAGTTGTTACGTTTCAAACGAAAAGTTTGCATATAATTATAAGATTGGAATAAAGTTTGGGATTCTAAAAACATCACCGTAAAATTAATAATCTTCGAATAGTCACTGTTATCACACAGAGATTTTTCACAGCAACAAAACTTGCAGACTTTTTACATATATAATATAATTAAAGCGCTTGCTGATATGTCAATCAAGATACAAATCAAACTGTAAACCAGACTACAGTTACGAATACAGGTCCAAAAACCTAACTCAATCAAACTATTAACATAGCCCCAAATATTGAAAGCATATCGATTAACCTCAAACTAACTCCTTGAAATACAAACGCAAAATTGATATAAGTTGGTACGCTCCAGCATCAGTTTTCGACAAAGTTAGATTAGATATGGGGAGCTCAACACGTCGAAACTTGGCTCTAAACACTAATGGGTAGCATCATGTAACACACCTAGTGTGAGCCGAAAATTCGGAATCAGGAGGGGATTTATTGTGTGTGAGGGGACTTATGTAGTAAGGCAGTAATGTTCAGTGCTAACAAGGGTTGTGTACCCTCACTGGCTCATGCTTTATACCCATACTAGCTTTTGCCCGCAGCTTCGTCCGCGTACATAAAATATAGCCTATGACACTCAGGAATAAAACAGCTTTCTATCGGTGAAAAAAATTTCCCAGTCGGACGAGTACTTTCAGAGATTACCTCCTACAAACAAAAAAAAAACAAACTATACCTGTTTATAATATTAGCGAAGATAAATTTGTTAAATTCGCTAAACACATTCTGGAGTCAAAAATAAAAATTATGAAATTAATAATTTAGTCATCAATCATTGAAATCACCTTGAAATCTGGCATATATAATGAATGCTTTTTTTGAGATGGGAATTCATCATTTAACTTCTCCCGCTCTTGGTGGACGAGAGGAGTTTCAGGACTTCACTGATTAAAACCTAGTTGTATTTCATTAGTTGCTTTTTGTGTTATAAGGCCGTGGTAACTCTTCCGAACAATCACACAGACAGAATTAATGCTGAGGTAAATTTTTCAAAATCTGTCTATACACCAGTAATTTTTAATTAGTACAAATACTTAAAGGGCTTATTAGAAAAGCCCTTGTTATTATTTAAGTAAAGTCTCAATAAATAATATTCATAAGCAGCAAAGTTATTAGCGTTTGTGTTTATCCCAAAATGTCTCTCAATTTATGGAAATATTGTGCAGGCTATTGATTATGAATGAATAAATGACGATTAAAATGGAAAAACACTGCCCGCAGTATTTTCTACTAGCAATTGTTATGTATGATTGAATCTATGATGAATTTACCTTTTCGTGGTCAATTTTAGGATTTCGGTTTTTTTTACTTTTGAATACAAAAATATGATCAGTAACGGGTACAGATACAGCCCCATTTTTTTGTGTACTAATTAAAAAGTAGGGGTCTATTTCAAAATGTCCGTTGGGGCGATCTTTGTCAAAAATATCCAAATCTTTGAAAACCTGGCTACTAAAAGAAATAGTACGTCTAATGTTTATTTAGAAATAACACACGCTATTTATTTTTTATTAAAAAAGACTACACTGTATTATAGATAACGTATGGGTTAGCTGCAATTTTTAAAACTCACTTAACTTTATCTTAACGGGATAAAACAATTTCCATAAATCTGATGGCTGTAAAATTAGCATTTCGGAACAGTAACCTGTTATTTAATTAAAGCCTCTCGTGTTCCCAATTTCATATCTATTGTGTCTGCGGCTTCAACTTGAGAACTGATTGTACTTGAGTACAAGACTTTGTACTCGAGTACAAGACTTTGTTCACGAGTACAAGGACTTCGATACTTTGATGTGATCGTGACCCCGAAGTCAGTGAATTGTTCAAGACTTCTGTTTGGATTTTAATGGCTCTCCAATTATTTTATTTACTCTCTTAATCTGTGTGAACTTTTCCAAAGTAATTGTTTGTCATCTTGGAAAATTATGAAACTTGAGTTTTTTTTTTAAACAGCTTTGTTTATTGTTACTTTTGTGGAGTGTTGATTGTGCCAGTTTGTTATGCTTTTATGTTTCAATAAATCGTTGAACAATTTCTGTTTCAGTTTCTAGAATTTTATTTATTATTTTAAACTTTATTGTACACTTCATAATGTGGACAGGATAAACATTATACAAAAACAAAGTATACAAAAGGCGGTCTTCTTGCACAGGGCAATCTTTTACTGACAACCTTAGGATAGACTGAACAAAAGGAGATAGATTAGGGCAGCCAGTGTACAAAAAAAAACATAAATAATATTATAAAAAACCCTTACACATAATTTCAAAAAGTGTATACTAATAAATATCAAATATAATTTTTTATTCCCAGTGATACTACATTCAAATTAAAATAAATTTTAATTATAAATACTTTTATACTAAAACATGTACATGTGATACGAAAACACAAAAAAAAACTAAAAAACTAAAACCCAACTACGACAAAAAAACGACGCTGAAAAAGAATGAATCAAGATTTTCAGGACGCTGAATTAAACAAGGTAACTATGAAAACAAGAACAGAACAAAAAAAAAACCCGTAGTCACTCGTTATAGGTACCAACCGAAACACTTTAATAACGTGTGACTACGGGTTTTTTTCAGCGTCTTTTTTTTATTTAAACAATTTTGGTGTTAAATCACTGTGCTTCTATACTATTTACGTGAAGCCCTTTCAAATGATACCGAACACGACGTATTTATCTTTTTTTTTTAACACAAAGCTTTTTGTCCACTAGAGGGCGCCACGTTGAATTTAAATTATATATTTTGATAAGTACCAATGAAGCCCTTTCAAATGATTTAAAACATGGTGTTTTATCTTAACATTTTTTCAACACATTACTTTCTGTCCGCTAGAGGGCGCCTTATCGAGTTTTGTGATACGTCACGTAGCCTATGTTCAGCGGACGATTAAGACGGTTCTAACGATACCTCATATGTCGATTTCCGATAAGCAGATTAGGAGCTATGAGAGAACAGATGAACATACTCACTTGCATACATACATAGCCTGTCAAAATCATAACTCTCCTTTGGCTTTGCCGTAGTCGGGTAAAAAAAGTTTAAGCCTCTCAATAACGCTAGCATCCGGAAATGTTTCCAGAAGACTATTTAAGATTTTTAACCCATTTTTATTTCAAGATCATAGTTTTTCTGAACAATCTCAGACATATCCATATCATTACCTAAACTTATTATTATCTAGGTGCTTCCTAAAATCTCAAAATCCGGATCCTCTGCGCGGCTTTCCAACAAAAGCAATACTGGCCACAGTACGGTCGAGCAACACACAAACGGGCCCTGAACTGTCCCATTCACAACAGCTGGTACACTTATCTATATACATAGGGTACGTAGATACTCGGACTCGTAACCTCTTAATGTGGCCTACGTTTCAAATATTTTGTCGTGTGGTAGGATGTTACAGCATTTTGTCGTCTTTTTTTTTATAAAACGCATAAAATTGTGTAAAGGATTTGGTCACATAACATAGTAAGGATTAGAGATGTGCCGCTGCCTGCAATAGGGGAATATTGCTGGCAATATTGCCACCAATATTCATACTTCGGGCAATATTCGGCACATCACTAGTAAGGATACACAATCGTACGCCGTATCCTCGTGAAGGCGATCGGCGGCAGTGACCTCTCGCGCTGGGCTCTGGTACAGGTCATGATCTGGAGCGAGGAGGAATGGCAGGCGGTTGCCTCGTAGCGCAGGAAACAGCGCCATTACGCTCCAGCCGTTGGGATCCCGATTTCCAGCCGCCAAATTTCCAGGCAGAAGTCATTATGATGATTTCTTACCTGAAAAAAAAGTGTGTGACAGAAACTATAATTTAACGTGAGTATCGTAAAACTAAATCAAAAATTAAAACTTTAAAAAATAAGTACATACAACAAAAAGAAAATCTTTGCTACAAAACATTTCAAAACCGTACTTCAAAGTCACTTGAGCCAGAGTGAAGCCCACCTTTCAGGTAGGAACACCAATAAAAGCCGACATGCAGGAGCTTTATTACACAATAGCCATACCTTTTAGAACCCAATATGGTACTTGTAAGTGCTCCGTATTGAATTATCAGAACTACACATACCTGCTGCACTCACATCTCTATCTGATATTAAATATCTGATTTCCTTGCAGATAATATGTTCTACGTTGCATTGTAATTTTAACCTTAGTTCGATGGTGATAAACCTCATTGTGCACAATTACAAACTGCAGCCAGTGCAGTGCATTAATTGAATAATGGATTTGTGAACATGCAATGTCAATGTGATTAGTGATTATCACTTTTTGATAATGATAGTAGGAACCTATGATAACAATTCTTAAGTAGAGAGATACGAATTCTAATTTCGGTGACTCGGATCTATGGTCTTTTTTTTTAATATTCGTCACGATGGCTTTTAGGACTTAATAATGACATGACAACTGTATTTAGCTAATACCTAGCCCTTTTGCGGAGTTATTTTTTGTTGCCGTAGGATAATTCCTCTAGGTACCTACTTTAATATTTACTAGCTTCTGTCAACAGTTTTGCCTGCATAGAAAATTTATAGTCTACTAGCTTTGGCCCACAGCTTCGTCCACATACATACAATAATTATCCTATGTGACTTAGGAATAAAGCAGTTACCTACCGATGAAAAAAAAATCACAATCGCACCAGTACTTTCAGAGATTACCTCCTACAAACAAAAACAGATAAAAAACAAAACTTTACCTCTTTATAATATTAGTATAAATGTCGATAAAGAAACATTTTACTGGAGAAAGAATTTTCGGAAACGGTTCAGTAGTTTCAAACATTAAACTCTACATACAAACTTAAGTCTAAAATATTAGTATATAATATTATAGTATTTATATAGATTTCAGCATTTCAAATCAGTCAAATTGCGAAAATTTGAACTCCGCAATGGTTCGAGTTCCCCATTTCAACATGCCACAAGTACTATTAGTATTCGAGGGTATTACTATATCCGTGAGTACATTAATATTACAGTTTAATTATGCAGGTAATATTAATTTCACATCGTATTAACCCATCGTATTAATCCGAAAGAAAATAATAAGCTCCACAAGCTGTTATAACAAGCAACCGTTAACCTAACCTAACTGTAATTTCCTTGCCATCTGCACCATCGCCACAACACCTGCATACATAGATGTCAAGCCAAGTAAACGCATCACGGTGTTATATATTTTAATTTTATACATAGCCAGGACTAGCAACGGCTCCCTTATCGGAGAAAATTTACATAATACCGAACATGGCTGCAAACGCTTTTGATATTGCGCCGCAGATTATCAAGGTATAAGCCGACATCTTAGCAACACTCAATGAGTTTCCGCCGAGGCCGGTGCGGTGAAATAATCTCTTCTAGTGGATATTATTATGGGACAGTACGTTTTCGCTTGAAATTAAATTGGTTTTGTTATGCTGTATTGTAGTTTGGGTTAGTGGAATCGGTTTTAGAAGTTCTATGCTAATGCTGTGATGGTGCTTTGCTTTGCTTTCCAACTTTTATGGGTTTATGAACTAATCGGAGGGGTTTTAGTCGCAAAACCGTTGAGAAAATGTTCGGCTTTTCAGTTCATAATCATACGTTTATAATTAAAATTACTATACTAAGTAATCAATGACAACCTCCGCTCTTGGGCGGAGCGGGAGATAGTGCCAGACTCTTACTGACTAAAAAACCCATCCCGTTCCTTCAAACCGGGGCTCGAGCGCCCTTTCGGATAACCCTGGCCCCAGTAGGCTTCGACCCGGCTGGGCCCCTGCTGTTGCTGACAACTCCTTGAGGCGCGCGGGAACAGTGCGCGCCGTCAACGACTTGGGCTTGGTCCGGACAATTACCGGACGGCCGGACAGCCAGCTACCCATTGCTCACTGTCCGCATGCCCGCGCCTATGGTGGCCGGAAATCGGGAACAGTATCCCGGCGGCGGCGATAACGCCGTTGCCTGATGCGTTCGGCCTCCTCCTTTGCGAGCATTAACTGCTTCGCAGAAGTCGGCGACCGCCTGCCACTCCTCCTCGCTCCGGACCATGGCATCAACCAAGGCCCGGAGCGAGAGGTCTCTGCCGCCGATCGCCCCCACGAGGGCACGGCGATGATCCGCCCAAGCGGAGCACACCTCAACTGTGTGCTCCACGGTGTCCTCCGGGCATTCCGCACAGTGGCGACACCCGGGCGTCACTTCCGCACGAATCCGGTTCAGTAACCTCCCGAACGAACCATGTCCGGTGAGGACCTGCGTTATGCGGAAGGTAAGGACGCCGTAAGGTCTTTCCAGCCACGCCTCAAAGAGGGGACTTACCGCCATGATTGTGGCGTGCCCAGCACTGGGTTGCGATAATCGCTGACGCCATTTCACCATGAGATCCCGCCGGAGCTCTGTCCGCCATGCCGTGACCTGTCGCGGCAGCGGACTTTCACCCCGGCGTTGCATCTCCACGCGCATATCGAGCATGTGTGCAAGGACAGGACAGACATCTGGAAGTACGAGTATCTTTAACGTATTATATTCATTATATTATCGACTTCCTGATCAGGAAAATATACAATAATAATTTATATAATCCGGCAGTCTATTTGACCTTCACAGTCCAGTTACTGGGTGAAAAAGGGGATTCTTTATAAAAATGAAAGTAAAATTAAATGTCATTTCCTTATTATTTTACTGAACAGACGCCATTAAAACATCTAATAAAAAACGTCGTCAGTTTTATTTTTAAATTTTGAAATAAGAACAGACTGAAAATAAACAAGATGAGTTCATGTTTACTCAAATAATTTTTGGAGTAAAATAATAAATAGAATTGAATAGACCGAACAAATGTTGATTGTTTGTTTTATGAAGTAATTGAAACCCGTTTCAGCGAAAAATATTCGTTCTTTGTATAAAGTTATTTTAGGCGATCAAATAATGCACTAGCTAAGGTAAATATCGTTTGATGTTTATTGAGAGTGTTCTTTGTATCTAGAATCACACAAAATCATTCGATACCAATAGCATGAGTCATACTTAAACATTTTGTATGACAAGCCTAGGTGGAGGTTTCAGAGATTGGTGACGTAAGTGGTTAGATATTAAGTTTGATTTTGGCCATGTTAACAGTCATTAACTTAACTTTGCCAATTTTATTGAAGTAGACAGTATAAACCCATACCGTGTAAGTATGATCAACTATTAGCAATTGTTTAAGGCGGCCAATGATAAAATTTACAATTTTTTTAGTCAATCGACACGCACATATACTCGTATTGTGGACATTAAATCTGGCCTGTTTTTCAATGATTTTCATTATTTTTACAGATAGTGTTTTTATAACTGCGAAATTAAATTTAATTAAACCCCAAGCGAACGCGTTCACGCACCTATTGTCTTTCTATTGTGTCTATAATTTCCACGATTGAGAGGTTAATTTAGATGCCGATTCACGAATCCTTTGGCTGGTATTCGTAGGAGTTAAAGGGACATATATTTTTAGAATTTAATTTATTGCCGATCCTTGATCCAAATTAAATACTTCAGTACTAAAATAGTATTTACTGGGTTTTTAAAATGGGTATCAAGGACTTATTTTTCGATAAATATATGTATGTTCTATTTTTTATTATTTTGTGGATCCTTAATTCTTGCCTGCCAGGGTTGTAGGATTATCAAAAAGAGCTACTATGGCCCTGGGACGCAAAGAACAACCGAAGAAACACAGATAGGTTTTAGCCAGTAAAAGTCTGACACTTCCTCTCACTCCACCCAGAGCGAGAGGGATTAGTTCACAATTACTCAATTTTATTCTTATGTGCTTGACTATATAAAATTTATAGTCGATCAAATAAGAAAGAAAATCGGAAAATTACACTTGCTAAAGATTTTCTGACGTTAAATTAGTATGGGTCCTATACTGTTATTGAGTTGCTACACATTCCTCTAATTCATTCAACCTAATGGTCTTTGCAAAGTAATTTGACAGAAATTGATATCGTCAAGAGTGAAATATATAATATCAAACATTAACAAGTCCTTTAATTTTCCAACTTAAATATAAACGATTCTAAAATTCTTTATATTGTTAGGTTTTGACACGTAATCAGATTACTCACTTTGTTTTAGTAACCAAGAATATTATTTAATTTAATTTTGTGTTAGATTTGCAATCGACTAATTGTGCTGGCAACGCTAACAGAATTTACCAATCCGTATTTGTGATTGTAAAGCTATCGATGTAGTATAATGACGGGCGACAGCCCACTTGTTTAGTTAAAAAATATTTTACTGTTAGATAGCCTTTTATCGAGAAAGATTATAGGCTAGATAACGTCACGCTACAATTAATAGAAGTGGAATAGTAACCAAACACCCGGGTGAAACTAAGATAATGTATGAAAAACGTTGTATTTGTAGTTTGATGGCTTGCACCGCTCTAGTCACCTTAAAAACCTATTGAATACCTAGTATTTTAAACATGATGAAACAACACTAACATAAGAACACTGGAGCCTAAACTTTTATAGCAAAGAAACTTATAGTAAACACACGATACTCAATTCGAGTATTGAACTATTTTCTAACCTGAATCGGACCATTTAAGTCCGATTCTCGAACTAAGTCTTGAAAATTATTCCTTTTAGCAATTTTTTACGTAACTACCTACATTTTTCACACTTTCCCGTAATAATTGGGCTATGAGACTTTGCTTTTTGATATTTTAACAGATTTTGATGTGTCAAAATATGCACTTAAAGTATGATTTTAGTTAGCAAACTTGAATACATATTTGGTATTAATTTCAGCTTTATCACTAAATGTGTTTTTGAGAAAAAGGGTCTTAACAGACGGACAGTCTGATGAAAAAGTGATCCTATAAAGTTTCCGTTTTGTCCGTTTTACGGAACCCTAATAAGTGCAAGATTCAATACAAAACTTTCAAAAAAAATACGTCGATAAATGCTCTACAAACACTTTCTGCAAGTAAACAGCAACAACTGTCCGAATAATTCACAAAAACCAATAAAAATCTTCACAATAAATGCCATAAGTTGAACGTGCATATATATGTTATTCTAATAAAACGCTGGATGCAAAGTTTAAACGGAATAATGGCGCGAATTTAATCGACCGAACAAACATATGAATGGGGATCCCCGCCTTTTGTTACCAACGTTACAATATATGAGATGTAATTCTTCAACGGCTATGCCGCGACGCCAAAGTTACGTCGAGTGGAAATTTGAAAAGTTTCTTTATGCACTCGTTATTTTCAACGTGGCGAAGAAAATTGTACAGCAAAATACTTTACTTCTATAATAGAATATGTTTAGATACGTTTAAGTGAAATGTCATCGCCGTATTTATTTTGCTCTTGTTGCCATTTTAGAATTGAAATCTGTAATACTATTTTCTGAGTGTGGTTGAAGTTGTTTATATAATATCCCTTCTGATTGTAAGCAATGATGCAATCTTTGATGATGAATTGCACTAGTTTATTAAGTGCCTATTTTTTAGGGTTCCGTACCTCAAAAGGTAAAAACGGAACTCCTATAGGATCACTTTGTTGTCTGTCTGTCTGTCTGTCTGTCTGTCAAGACCCTTTATCTCAAGAATGCGTGGAGGTATTGAGTTGAAATAGAAACTATATAGTCAAGTCTGCGGTCTCTTCAAGCTGTGAATAAGTCAAACTTTCAAGTTAACGAATAAAAAAAACAGCCGTTTATGTCGCAAACAAACGTATATTTTGATACTCTCTAAGATTCAAATTCATAGGGTACTTCCCGGTGACCCAGAATCCTGAAATTTGGCACAAAGCAAGGTCTTATAGCATAGGTATAGGAAAAAATCTGAAAACAGTAAATTTGTTGTTACATACGTCTGAAAAAAATTGCAATCCGGTAAAATCTTCGTAGCTCCATTCGGGAATTGTAGTTTGCACGGTACTCTCAGTGCAAACAGTCCGACTCGTACTTGCTCAGTTTTTTTTTAAGCCATGACTCTCCCACCACTGGGTAAAGTCCTCCCCATGTCCTTCTAAACTTTCTTCTCTCAAGCCGTCTCCAACCAGTCCTCGCGCCTACCCAGGCCGGTCTTGATGGCGCTTAGAGCCTATACGTCACTAAATTATTACAAATATTAGAAGACTATGATAAATCTTGATCACGTCATAAACACTCGACATTATTTTATACAGAGATCATTTCAAATACAACAAATCCCATACAAATAAAAAAAAATCAATTATTCACACTAATATTATAAAAAGAAGACGGAAGACGCAGCGTTGGAAGGCCTCCTACAAGGTGGACCGATGACCTGGTGAAGGTTGCGGGAAACCGATGGATGCGGGACGCACAAGAACGTTCGTTGTGGCGACGCTTGGGGGAGGCCTATGTCCAACAGTGTACGTGTATCGGCTGAAATGATGATGATGATGAAAATTATAAAGGTGAAAGTTTGTGAGTGTGTTTTTATGTTTATTAATTCTTCACGTTCGAACGGCTGAATGGATTTGGAGATGAATGCAGCACATGAGTGGAACATGATCGGGAATATCCCGGGAATATATTTTCTTGGAACCATTTTGTAATGTTACGCGGACGAAGCCGCTAGTTTACAGTAAATGCGAGTCCTATTTAATAAAAAGAGTTTACAATTTCACGCTATGTTAATTAACACCGTATCACACATGCAATAACCCGGTGAACATCAATATGATTTTGAAAAATTTAAATTTATCGAAACTTTTTCTCAGAACATTTTTCTTGGGACAAATACTATTAGTAATCGATCTGTGTAATTACTGTGTTATACTGTTTAAAAACTAAATCAAACCAAAAGTATTTATTTTAAGTAAAAGTATTTAACTAGAAATTATTGCTTTTAGTGTAAGTATATATTATATATATATTTTTTAGTTTTGAAATTTTATTATTATTAAAGATATTAAATATTTACTAGCATCTTTGATTTTCCATAAAGTTAAACAGCTAGAAAAATTATGCTTCTTTCCAAAGCGTAAATCTCTATGGAGAAAAATAGATAATGTTATATTATTACAAACATCTCCGTTACATATTTGATAACTGGTCTAATAAGTGAGAACAGTTTAAATCAATAAAATAAAAAAGACAAATCAAAATATCTAAATTAAATTTTATGCCACAGGCAGCTAAGAGATAACCAGTCTCAATTGATATAGCTTCTGCCTACGTATCATCGCGGTCATTTCTGCCTGACCTGAATAACACTTGTGTTTCTTAGTTATGTTTTGATTTCCAGGGCCACGGTTTAACACTTTTAACATTTTTGAACAATCCTGCAATACTTCTCAAGATTAACATGAGGTGGTCTACTTACCCATCTGTCTCATCTTTACTTTGTGTACCGTTGACGCTGAATGTGATGTGTTTTTGGATAAAGGGAGTAAAATAACGCTTGCTCTTCTGCTGTCTCAATTCCTTGTTAATTTTAATATATTATTATAATCAATCTTATATTAAATATTTAATCTTATATGTTATTAAAATAATTCAATTATAATTTTATATTATTATCAAAATCAATCATATTCGATAATTCTTTACAACTTCCAACAGTAAATAGATAATTTTTATGTTTTTCATACAAGTGTCTATTGTTATTAATGTAAATGGACTTATATCGTTTAAATTTACTGTAATTATATTTTTTTATTTTATCTTGATGAAACAGCGTCAGTTTATTTGACAGGTTCAAGCAATGTTGCCTCGTAACTTGAAGGATGATAGCCAATCAAATTCATGGACATCAAAAGCTGTGAGGACCGTTGGTTAACACTTGAAAGGAAAACCCGCTACACCAACACTTGACCGCTCGATGTAAAAGCGTTAGCAAACACCTCAATGCCATTTTCGTTGAGATCAGTCGAGCAATTTGCATATTTATTTAGCTCAATGCTTCTGAAGCCTAGATTTTGAAATGAAAATAATCATACTAAGCTATAACAGATTTTTTTTTGCGTGTGTCGTGAATGGTTCGTCGCGCATGCCTCAACATACGACGGTACATTTACGCGTGCGTCCCGAACAAAACATGTTCAAGCTGAGCACGCAAACGCACGGTGTTCATCAGTAGAAAACGCAAACAACACCTGTCCGTACACACGGAGCGCACGGCTCCTGCTGAGGCGGCGCCGGCGTTCGCAACGATCGTACGACGCGAATGCTTACTGTGAGCACATACGTCCACACAGCCCGAGGCATGCGAGACGAACCATTCGCGACGCACGCCTCGCGATGTCTGTACGTGGCTTTATGACTTCTCCCGCTCTAGGGTGAAACCGGAGGGCATGTCAGATTTTACTGACTAAAACCACACCTATAAGTGTTTTTCTTTAGTTGCGTTTTGCATTCTAGGACCATGGTTTCCCTTTCAGAAGTCAATTATAGCCCCAGAAGGCTTCGGTCCTGCTGGGTCCTACGGTTTTGCTGTTATCTCTTTGAGTCACGTGTGGAACACTCCGCGCCGTTGACGACTCAGGCCCACTCCAAACAGTGAGCTACCCATTACTCGCCGTCCGCAAGTTCACGCCTACGGTGTCTTAAAGTTGGGGTCAAGGTATCGGCGGCTGGGGCGTAAGTATATCCATTCGCTGATGCGTGTGACTGCCTCTTTCACATTACTGCTTTACTGAAGGAGGCGACTGCGACTCAATCCCCCTAGCTCCGGACCATGGCCTGAACCAGGGTCTGAAGCGAGAGGTCACCACTGCCTATCAACCTCACGAGGATATGGGGGTGCTCCGACCAAGCGGAGCACACCTCCCCGTATGCTCTACCGTCTATAAAATTATATTTTGCAAATGGTTCACTGAATAGGAAAACAGTCTTTACACTACCCTAATGATTCAAACATCTATCCAATGCCCAACAATATCAGACAGATGAGAAACAAAATCATCCCCATTTTAAGTGAAAGAGGAGGGACACATTTTTTTGGTATTTTAACACTCTCTAAACTAAATCGCGGACGGACAAACAGACACATAAATATTGCAAAACTGGAGTTCTTTAAATATAAATACTATGGAACCTTAAAATTGTATGCAAGTATTAAGACCATCGTCCTGTATAAGACAAAACTTGAGAGAATAATGAAATTTCTCAAAAAAATTTCCTACTACCACCAAACTACGAATAATGTGATGAGTTATTTGATAAATCCGATTCATAACAGCATTGTAAAACAAAAAGTTTTGATTTTACGTCATTTTCATACAAATACCAAAATACTATTGTAATGTTAACACAATCCCGTTATTGTGTTAGAAATTAGAAAATGTCACCTTTCAGTCACCGACTGTGATATTTTCATTCACCTCCTTGACGTTTATCGAGGCTGTTGTTTCTTCTAATTATAATAAAATTAATTCCAATTAATCTTACCGTAGTGTGTTTGTTATCTTGTTGAGACATGTGCAGTTTAAATATTAACTAGTCGGGGCTACAAATTATGTGCATTCGTTGTTTACCAACAATTCAAGTGTAGACGTGACAAAATGATCGGTGAGTAATATTTTAACCTGTATTTTTTTTATAAGCCGTCTTACTTAAAATTATTTTTATAATTTTAATACAGACGTGTTTTAAAAATATTTGCGTATTTATGTACAACCAAACACAGAAGTTTTAATATTTGAAAAATGTTTCAGTACTGCATCGTTATTAATTGTTCGCTTTCAAAGAGAATGTATCTATGAATTGTATACACTCATTGATATAAAAAAGTATGGTGTATATATTTTAAGTGTATTTTTTAATCTTAACCCTTTAAGCTTAAAAATATCTGCAAAAAATCTATGATTTAGCAGCACACTCTTTGTTTGATTGTACAATTACATAAAGCATTACAAAATGAAGTAAAAATATGTTTCTTAAGTAATCACAGATTTAACTGAAATTCAGTGTTATGAATAGATGATGTCTGCATAACATGAAGGAAGGGAATTCTATTGGGTATCCAATCTGTTTATATATTAAGTAACATATATTTTTCTATTTTTGTTCAAAAGCGCCATATTTAAAAAAAAATTACGCAATATTTTACGCAGACTTTTTGACATGATATTTACTAGATATAATATTTTACTTTTATTCATATTAAATAATTGTGTTTTAGTGTGTACTCGCTCTGATATCGTAGGTACCTAATAAATATATTATGAAAAATTTTCAATAGACTTTTTGAATCAATTCAAAATGTTTGTCTTTGTAATACGTCAATATATTTACGTATACAGTCATGAGCAAGAAGATATTTCACATTATCACGATTTTTATCGGTTTTAACTTCTACTATTCAAGACATAAATGTACGATAAATTGTTCTTAATTACCTCACCATCAAACAAGTAATTTAGATCAAATTAATTATCGTGCAATGTTGTCAATCTTATTGCTCGTGACTGTACATGATCTAAACTGCCATGCTAAAACATAACTACTGATAATTAGACAGGCAGTTTAAATACTTTTCTTGATAACTCTGTAGCAGCAATGCTGGTTTTGATCGTCGCATTTATTTATTAACACTACTAAATGTCAATATAAAATAACAATACTTCACCATATTTTTTTTTACCGTGGTCTGATTCTCTTTTTTTCGGATTGAAATGTTTTTCGTTGTGGGTAAAAAAATTAAAAAAGCCTTCTTAATTTACAAAAACATTGGAATTCAGGAGATCCACGTGCAAATGTGTAATTCTCATGAACATTAACTGTTATAATTATACCATTATTTATTTCGGATATTAATCCATAGAAGGGTTAGTAACATTAAACTTATAACTATATTAGTGCTATAGTATTACTTTTATTCGATATTCCAAATAAATTAAGATATTAAAAAGATATATTTAGCTTAGACCCTTAAATTTAAGGTCATGGCGTTTGTCAGTGGTTGCAATCATATCAAGAATATGGAAGCTATAATTTTACGCACAATATAATGAAAATAAGTAATTACACACTACTACAGCTTCAGGGGAAAGCAGTATCAAAATAATAATATAACCTTAAGCAGGACGTTATGACTTCCTTACCTAAATCGAATTCTAAGACTGCTCTAGTTTTACAAGGGTATTTTCGACTTGTACTGTAGATCGAATCATCTGAAAGCAGGGTTTAGTTGGTTTTTCTTAACCTTTATTGCCCTATGTTCTAATTACACCTAACTATTTAGCGTATCAAAGTGTAGTTACGTATTTAAATCTATCTTCAAAATCAAAAAAAGTACAAGTGGAAGCACACTTGATTTACTTGTACTTTCCTGATTTGAGAATTAGCATTTAATTTTTAATGTCGTTAGTCTTGAAACCGTGTCCAGTTATGTACAGTTCACATATTTGAAGGAGTTGTCTGAGTGCGCTGGTCGAGCAAGCCAGCAGCGTCAAATCTTTATCAAAGCTATTTTTTTTTACTTATACGATACATGTAATACCCGAAATGCGTTGTGCAAAGTGATGTCGATTTAAAAGGTCTGGAGAACTCAGTCGACCTTGAATAAAATGGTTAAAATTACTTATCTCTTTCAGGCACAGCGCTGTTTCTTCTCTGTGCAACAGCCGTAGCTCAGGCAGACTTAGACGACACAGAAATAGATGGTTTCTACGACAATGGATGTCCAAAAGATACCAGTATTGACAAACTGTTGCCGCATGAGGACTGTGAGCAGTACTATCAATGTTTTCACGGAGCAATCATTTCTAGATTCTGTCCAAACGGGCTTCATTTTAACGCTGACTTAGAAAAATGTGATTGGGTTGGTAAAAGTGATTGTCACAAAAAACGAAGAGAAGTCATTCATATACACCTAGACAAAAACAATCCAAGCCATGCAGCATTAATTTGCTCATCTAGTGAATCAAACGGTGTCTTAGTCGCTCATAAAAACTGCCATCAATTCTATAAATGCTTAAATGGTAGGTCATTAGTCCTCAATTGTGCACAAAATCTCTTGTTTAATACTGAGCTACAAAAATGTGATTGGTCTCAAAATGTGATATGTGGCGAGAGAATTAAAATCGTAAATGATACCATTATTACAACGACCCAAAAGGATTTGGGGTACTCCTACTCTATTGAAGAGGTTGACGAAAGCAATGCTGATCCTAGCCCAGCTGCCGCTCAGTGTTCAGCTAGACGTTCTGATGGCTTGCTAATTGCTCATGAATATTGTAATAAATTCTATAAGTGCTCTGGGGGCGTCCCTATTATAATAAAATGTCCAAGTAATCTCTTATACAATCCTAATACAGAACTTTGTGACTGGCCTGGAAATGTAGACTGTGATGGTAGAGTCACTACATATGTCGATGATTACAGTAATAGAGCAAGTAGAGAGAATAATATTGATAATGAAGAGAATGAAAACTCTAGTGATTATGAAGATATTGCTATTGCCATATGTGCAGCCGAGAACAGTGATGGAGTTTTGGCTGCTCATGAAGTATGTAACCACTTTTACAAATGCTCTGAAAATAAACCAATTGCTTTCAAATGCCCAGGAGATTTGTTATTCAACTCAAAAAAATATTACTGTGACTGGGCTAACAATGTTGACTGCGGTGATAGAATTAAACATAACGATGATGAAAAAGACGAAAAATATGAAGATCCTAGACAAGCTGATACTATTTGCTCCGCCGAAGGTTCCGATGGCGTATTAGTCGCTCATGATCATTGTAACAAATTCTATAAATGTCGTGATGGAAGTGCAGTTGTGGTAAAATGTCCAGGTATTCTTTTATACAACACCAGAAGTGAAAACTGTGACTGGCCTACCCATGTTTACTGCAAAGATAGGACAGTTCCTGATAATGCATATCCTTTCAAAGAGAATAATGAAAATAGTGTGGATAGTGTAACCGTAAATAGTAATAAGAACAATTTAGATATTAGAAGTAAATATGGTAACAAAAACAAAGAAAAATATAAAAATGGACATGTCAATCTCAATAACGCGGCTTATTCTTGCGAAGATGAAATCAATAACGGGAAATTGCTTCCTCACGAATTTTGTAACCAGTTCTATAAATGCATCGAACGCAAAGCGGTAGCGCTATTCTGCCCAATCAGTCTTTATTATAACATTCAGAAACAGTATTGTGATAGGTCGTCTAACGTTAAATGTAACGATAGATTAGTTTCTTCGAATTACAGTAGTAGTGAAGGAGAAAGCAATAATGCTAACAGGTTATGCCAGGGCAAATCTGATGGTTCTATTATTCCTCATGAAAATTGCAGTCAGTTCTATAAATGTATCAATGGTAAATCATATTCTATGGAGTGTCCACCAGGTCTCTATTTTAGTGTATCACTCAAAGTTTGCGACTGGCCAACGAACGTTGATTGTGGAAATCGTTTAAAAGAAGTACAACCTAAAAAAAAACAACTGTAAAGTTGCTTTTGGTATTGCAGCAGCTTTGTGATTACAATAATTAATTTGGCTACTTCTTAAAACGTTGTTGGTACCATTTTCTATAATTCTCCATTAAATGCTTTATTCATTTAATTGAGATAAAAAATATCTGTAGTATAGTTTTGGATACATGACGTAATTATTTATACCATTATAATTTTTATTTATAAGGCCACTTATAAACTGCTAGACCTTAGTACAATAGCTCTATTTTTTTTTTGTTTTTGCATGTAATATGTAATATATAAACCCTTAATTATGAAATTTTGTTTACTCGGTTTAAATAAAGAAACGAAAAAATAGTTTGTTTTTTAATTATTTGCTAAATATTTTAGATACAACTTCGTGACGAGGATAAAAAACAAAAATTAAAGCAGATATTTAAGTAATGCCGTCGAAAATTGTTTGTTATCTTGAATTTCTTTTAAATATGTCTTTTACAGAATACATATAATATACTATGAAACATTATTTAATTCTTGTCTACATTAGTTTATTACTCTATAATTCTTTTCTATGTTTGTACAACCACTGAGTTTTAGACTGCATTGTGATATTATTTTGAGCTTCAATTTTTCATTATCATAAACATCTTTTGTGTATATCTTTCAAAGTAATTGGGTAATAATAATAATCATTACTTTCTTAAATTGCTTGGTAATATTACAAAAAAAAACATAATTGTGTGTGTCATTAAATAAACTTGAAGGTATTCTCACTAATGCCAGGAAGGTATAATTAATCATAAAATTAGTAGTGTTTAAATGAAATTTATTTAAATAACATTATTATACAAAACAATCATTATACATTTCTTAAATTAGGGTCAAATAAGGACCTACGATAATAATTTAAATCACAATCTGTTTTAAGTTGAATATATTGTATGGAATTCAATTGAAAACTAAAAGGGCATTGGTATTTTTATATTTCGTCAAAAAATAAGACATTACGATATCCAATGAGTAAATTAGTGACCATGTGCTATTGCTATAATTTGGCTGTTCTAATCATTTACTCAATAATTAATATAATAGGATTTTTTTAATCCTTCTTCATTTGTATATCAAAACAAATCAAAACGACTACCATACAAGGAGATAATTATTATGTGTTGTATTACTAAATACAACCGATATAATAAAATGGTTAAAATAACTTATTTGTTTCAGGCACAGTGCTGATTCTTCTATATGCAACAGCTGTAACTCTTGCAGACTTAGACGATACAGATGGTTTCTACGAAAATGGATGTCCAAAAGATACCAATATTGTCAAATTTTTGCCCCACGAAAATTGCGGGCAGTATTATCAATGTTTTCATGGAGCATTAATTTCGAGATTCTGTCCAAATGGACTCAATTTTAATGCTGACCTGGAAAGATGCGATTGGCACGCTAGATGTAACGTACGAGTTGAAATCAACCAAACAGTTTTCGAAGAATTAGACACCAATAACCCACGAGATGCGTCCCTAATTTGCTCATCGCCTGACTCAAATGATGTTTTAGTCGCTCATGAAAACTGCGATGAATTCTACAAGTGTTCACATGGCAGACCAGTGGCTCTTAAATGTGCACGGAATCTCTTGTACAATACTTTAACTGAAAAATGCGATTTGGGGGATAATGTTGACTGTGGCGAACGAGTTGGAGGTATTAGTGAAAGTACTTTCACTATAAGTAAAATAGCGAGGAACGTTGCGGACCCGAACAGTATTGAAGAAATAAGAAAATATAACCTTGATCCCAGTCAAGCCAATATTCTTTGTAAATCTACACAATCTGATGGCCGGCTAATTGCTCACGAATATTGTAATAAGTTCTATAAGTGCTCCCGAGGTATACCAGTCACGGTGAGGTGTCCAAATAAACTATTTTACGATCCTAAAAAAGGGCATTGTGATTGGCCTGTGCATGTAGACTGTGATGGTAGAATAATTCCCAAAGATGACAATAACATCAATACAGCTAACGAAGAGAAGAATTATGATTATGAAGAAAATGAAATCTCTGGAGGAGAAGATGACACTAGTCTCACTGGTTTATGTGCAGCTGAAAACTCTGAAGGAGTGGTAGCTGCACATGAGAATTGTAACCAATTCTATAAATGCTCTGGGAAAGAACCAGTTGCTTTCGAGTGTCCAGGAAATTTATTATTCAACACAAAAAAACTATTTTGTGATTGGCCTAACAATGTTGACTGTGGAGACAGAACTGAACCTGGTGGCAGAGTCGGTACAAAAGAAAAAAAAGCTCGTATTATTTGTTCCGCAAAGGGTTCTGATGGCGTGATGGGCACTCATCAAAGTTGTGATAAATTTTACAAATGCCGTGATGGACACCCAGTTGCAATAAAATGTCCTGGTATGCTTTTATACAATTCAAAGATGCAAAAATGCGATTGGCCAACCCATGTTAATTGCACAAATAGAACGGTTCCTAAAAATCTTCACCCTCCACATATTTATTACTCAAAGGATGATATCGACAGTGAAAGTGGAAATCACAATGAAAACGATAATGACGAAAGCAACGTAGATAGTAGAAATAATGTGGAGAATGAAAGGGGATATGAAAATAATGTAGATAGTAACAATGCACATGGTGATAGCAGTATAGAGAATGAAAGTGCAAGTGGCGAAAATAATTCAGAAAGTGAAAGTGGATATGACAATAACAGTCTTTACCTAAAAGATGCATCTAGAATATGTGCTAGTAAAAACTCGGAAGGGATATTGCTTCCTCATGAAAATTGTAACCAATACTATAAATGCTTGGAAAGCATACCAGTGACTCAATTTTGTCAGTTTCATCTTTTTTACAATCCCAAAAAGGACTATTGCGATTGGCTACAAAATGTGAATTGTACCAATAGAATAGTTCCACAATACAACAATTACAGTGAAAAAGAGCGCGATGAGACATGCACAGGCTTCGCCGATGGTACTATAGTTCCTCATGAGAATTGCAGTCAGTTCTATAAATGTATTAATGGTCAAAAATACGCCATGCAGTGTTTACAAGGACTCTATTACAATACTATACTCAAAATTTGTGACTGGCCAATGAACGTGGATTGCGGTGACCGTTTAACAGAAGCAGAAGTACAAAATCAATGGGGACAATAATAAAAAGTACTTGAAGTAGCAATGTTTTATTAAAAATGTTAAATACTGTAACTTTTCGTAGGGTACTCTTAGAATTCCTAGTTTTCTAAGTTAAAAGCTACACTCTGATTTATTTAGATAATAAAACTCCTTGTCTAATAATACAAGCAATGCTCGATATAATACTACAGGGAGTATTGATTATAATTATAATAATATGATACAATGTTGATATGTTTGCACATATTATAATGCTGGTTCAGGTATGTACTTAAAGTAAAGGAAGGACACGAACAGTCCAATGTTATCATCTTTTCACAAATTGTTGGAACGATCTGCTATAACTCCGTTATTCATTTCAATCTACTATTTGGTCTGTTTTTAAATCATATTTATATTTTGTAAATAGATTTAAAAAAAAAAACATTTTTTTACTTCAGTTTAAATTAGATGAGGCCGGTAAAAAAACTATAATAAAAATGTAAAATATATTTATTTCAAGTCTGAAGAATTTATGAAATATTGTTTTAATTTTACGATATTCTGTTAAAATAAAGCAATGTCAAAAAACTTGTTTATTATTTTATAATACTTGTTTTAAGGTAAAATATTGTTGATCATTTCGTGAATTGTATAAAAACATGCACTTTGAGTCACTTTGATTTAAATTTTACCCGTTTATTAGAATATACCGAATCCTATTTTTGATGAAGCTTAATTTACCCGTATTGTTTTCTCAGTAATAAGCAAAAAGGTTGTTCAAAAGTCTGCTTTCTCGCCTTGATTATGACTTAGCCACATCCAAACTACATACTATTATTATAAATGTGAAAGTAACTTTATCTGATTGGAATCCGCTCACGCAAAAACCGCTGAACCACTTGATATTTTATATAATACTAGCTTTTATCCGCGGCTTCGCCCGCATGCCTAAAATATAGCCTATGTCACTCAGGAATAAAGCAGCTTACTACCGATGAAAAATTTTCGCAATCGAATCAGTACATTCAGAGATGACCTCCTATAACCAAAATAACATAAAAACAAAAAAAAACTTTTTCTCGTTATTTTATTAGTGTAGATTGTATATCGTGAAAATACGTCCAATTATGACGCAGGCATAGTTGCTTACAAAAACTAGAGCATAATAATTCATTGGTTTTTAAATAATGTATTATAAAAAATAATTCAATTTTGAAGAACGATAAATCGTTTTTGATTTTTACAAAATCTTGTTTAAAAAAGGAAAGAGCTGATATAAAAACAAAAGATGTGT
This sequence comes from Mythimna ferrago, assembly GCA_910589285.2. Lineage (NCBI taxonomy): Eukaryota > Metazoa > Arthropoda > Insecta > Lepidoptera > Noctuidae > Mythimna > Mythimna ferrago. Next base: position 15,998,108 of record OU342689.1, on the reverse strand, counting down.
GAGTAGAACTGAGGGTTAATATTTCTCTATCTTCGACAATAGGTTTTTTTTATTCTTTAGCTATACAGATATTATCTGTATGACTAACATAGGTCGTGATAGTCCGGTGATTAAGGCCCCGCCTCTCGTTCATGAGGTTGCGGGTTCTAAACCGGGCAAGTACCAATATGAATTTTTCAATTCATATGTACTTTTTTAAGTTTTTCTAGGACGTTACTGACATCCCGTGCCTCAAGGGCGGGGGATGTCATTAAGGGCGGGTGATGGCATCGCCGTGCCACGAAAAACACGTAAAGCCTGTTCTTGGTTGTCATTCGTAGATCTTAGACATTCATAACAGGTAGTCAAATGTCAGAAAGTCATCATTCTATCCAAGAAATATCGTGTTGCGTTGCCCCATTACTATGTTGTGAAGGTCTGATAAGTTGCCGTTCTAAGTGAAACACAGGTATTCAGTCGCAACCGGTTAGACAGCTGACCGCAAGCTATTTGGAAAAAGGCTAGGAAGTTAATTAACTGTACACTTAACTAAATTTATTTGTATTTTAACTATTCTGAATGAAAATATTCTGTTACTTCTACTTACAATCAATGGATATAAGTAAAAAAAAAAAAAATTATGACACTAACCTAATCTAATTTTTCGGTCCTTTTATATTCTTGTGGAAAAATCGGTGAATACTATAACCCAGTTGGTGAAACATTATGTGTTAAACAATAGTGATTATATTTAAAAAACTGATGCCGTAACATTCCTCCCAAAATCAGATCTTCAAAATCAGAACCTTGTGAAAAGACAAGTTTGGTGTGTACTTAAACGTTATAAATGTTTTAAATAAGACATTTACAATAACTATTTTGTTTCAGGCACAGCGCTGTTTCTACTCTACGCTACATCTATGTCTTGCGAAAACTTAGACGATACAGATCTAGATGGTTTTTACGAGAACGGATGTCCAAAAGATGCAAGTATTAAAAAGTTTATGCCGCATGAGAATTGCAGGCAGTATTATAAATGTCATCATGGAGGACTGATTGCTAGATACTGTCCAAACGGGCTCCATTTTAACGCTGAAAAGGAAAGATGCGAATGGATTGCCTCATGTTATCAAAAACTTATTCGAGCATACAAAGATTTCGAATCAGGCAAAGAAACAGACATCGGAACAGATACAAGAAATGAAGAGGAATTGGACAGCGATAAGCCTGGCGATGCATTAAAAATTTGTGAATCTCCTGATGCAACTGGTGTCTTAGTCGCTCATGAAAACTGCAATGAATTTTATAAATGTACATATGGTAGACCAGTGGCTATCAAATGTGCCCGAAATCTCCTGTTCAATACTATGACTGAAAAATGCGATTGGGCCCACGATGTTGATTGTGGTGACAGAATAGCTCCCGCTAGAGATAGTCATTTTACTATATTTGAGGCCACCGAAGACGATGCGATACCGTACTTAGATGAAGAGATTGAACGTAGTAACTCCGATCCCAGCCAAGCCAGCTATATTTGTTCTTTTAGAAACTCTGAGGGCACGCTAGTTGCCCATGAATATTGTAACAAGTTTTACAAGTGCGTCGCGGGTGTACCTTATACAGTAAAATGTCCAATTAATCTCTTGTTTAATTCTATTAAAGGACATTGTGACTGGCCTCGTAAAGTAGACTGTGACGGCAGATACATTCCTGAAGACGAAGACATCAATGAGGAGCAGAAAATTGATAACAAAAAAGAAGAGATCCCTATTGGAGTTGAGAGTAGATTGAATAAACGTGCTGCTAATATATGTGCAGCTAAAAAATCAGAAGGGATTGCAATTGCTCATGAACTGTGCAGCCATTTCTATAAATGCTTAAAGAAAGAACCAGTTGCTTTCAGTTGTCCCGGAAATTTATTGTTCAATTCTAAACAGAACTACTGCGATTGGCCTAAAAAAGTCGACTGTGGTGACAGGACCATATTTGGTAACACAGTTGACAGCAGTGAAGATAATGATACTGGAGACTTTCGCCAAGCTCTCACTGTCTGTTCAGCTGAAGGATCTGATGGGATTATGCTGGCTCATGACCGTTGTAATAAATACTATGAATGTAGTGATGGTCATCCAATTGAAGTAGACTGTGCACCTCAACTTTTATACAATCCAGAGACGCAGAGTTGTGACTGGCCAACTTATGTAACCTGCAAAGATAGAAAATATTCATAAAATTGACAATAAATCTATTACTTTGTTATGACAAGTTCTAGTGAAAAACGATTATCTAGTTAAACAAATTATGTTCATACGGAAATAAATACGAGTGTGGTGATAAGAACAATGTAGATATAAAAAACGTAGATGGTAAATTGTGGTGACATGGTTATCGCAATTGAAAACTCTGATGAAATATTAGAAGAATCCTAATGATAGTTGGAAACCCCAAGAAAGAGTGTAATATTATTCTTATAACCAGAATATATTATTTAAAGAAAGAACATCAGCACTGCTGATGCTCCATGTGTGAGCGACGCGCCGATGGTTTTAACCTGTTCGAGTTCTAATGTTATATTTCAAATTATGTGTTATAACTGGAGTGTTATTTAATTAAATTAAGGAATACAAAGACTTTTTAGATGCATTTTATTTTGATTACAATATTTAAGTAACAAAAATCAAAGCAAAGTAACAAGAAGAATATATATATAATATGTATGTATTATACAGCATATGTATATATCTGTGTATATATTATAATATATATGTGTAACTCTAGTTTCTCACACCAACGACAGCCCCATTTCTTGTCCAGGCAATTACTGTCCATTCCAGGTTGCCTGGAAGAGATCGCGGAATGCGATAAGGCCGCCCATTGTATGTATGTGTTTTAGTTTTAGTTTCCTTTTTGTATGTGTAATGGTGTACAATAAAGCGTATAATAAATAATAAATAAATAAATAAATATATTATACTTGCTTTTGCCCGCGGTTCCACCCGCGTACATAAAATATACCCTATAAGAGTATCACTCAAAAATATAGCGGCTTTCTATCGGTCAAAAAATTTTAGTAATCGGATTAGGGCGTTCAGATATTACCACCTACAAACAAAAAAAAAATAACAAACTTTACCTTTTCATAATATCAAGCATATAAGTATAAGTATAGATGTGAAAAAATATAAATACAAAGACGGTAAGTTTTTGTATTTATGATTTTTCACATCTAAATGAATTTAATTATAAATTTAATTTTAAATGAATAATAACAAAATCTATATTAGTTTTTCAAAAGTACGCTAAAAATCAATTACAGGAGTGTTGGTGCCATTATAACCATCATTTCAGCCAGAAGACGTCAAAGTCAAAGTCAAAATATTTTATTTCACATAGGCCTAAATGGGCGTTTGTTGGACAAGTGTCGCCATAACGGCCGATCCTTTGCGTCTCGCATCCATTGTTTTCCCGCGATCCTCACCAGGTCATTGGCTCACCTTGTAGGATGCCTTCTAACGCTGCGTCTCTGGTACATGCAGATCACCACTCCAGAACCTCTCGTCCTCATCTACCACCAGTTCTAAGAACAATGTGCCCTGTCCACTGTTACATAATGCGTTGATGAAGTTTTTATAAAATAATCTTTTGTTGTTATAAACTTGACCTTAATACTTATCGAAATAAATAAAAAATTTGTCATTAGTAATAGTAGTAATAGTTAGTCGATACTGCATTCTTTATAGATGTCATTACTCAGCTTTGAAAGTGATGCCACCTGAGCCAATTCCAAACAATATTTTCTGTCTTTTACATACCGTTGCTACAATCCAAGTTTAATTCAATACACAACTAACTAATATTGGCAAAATGGTGTGTATTGGTTCTTACAACCCATTATTCATGACAGCTTCGATGCCAATTTAATCATTATAATTTAGAGACTGCTCTAAAATTTACAGTATTAATGTAACTTTTTATATTACTATTACAGTAGATTATTATTTCAATAACGTAATTCATTTCATTTCTTTTGCCCACGAAACGATATTGCTTTTAGGTGGAGTTTTGATGCATAAGTCCTATTTACAACTTTTTTATTATTATGTAAGTTTAAATTTATAAAAGATGACGTCTTTTTTTTCAAAGATTTTACATTCCCCTTTTGCTTATCTGCTAGCCGGGCCAGTAAAAACAAATAGAATAGAATAGAATAAAATAGACTTTATTGTACACCAAAAAGTAATACAGCTTATACAAAAACTTCAATTTGTAAATTAATTTGATTGTAGTGAAACATTACGTTTTTTTTTTTTAAGGTTTACCCAAAGAAAGGTACGCGAGCTTGTTGTATACTAAATAACTTGATCGATTTTACTCAATATTTTATAAAGTGTAATGAGATAATAATTTCATTTTAATTATATTTTTTTTTTTGAATACTCTGCATACTTTCTTGAGTAAAACTACACCAATGTTGATATTATAAACGCAAAAGTTTATATGTAGGTGTGCGTATGTTTATTACTTTTTTACGCTGAATTGGATGATAAATTAGCACAAGAGTAGACCATGACCCAGAATAGCTTTAATAATCCTTTTTTACTTTCACTTGAGTGAAGTTACGGGCAGAAGTAAGTGTTGTATAAAATTAACCAGATTCTTACTAAAGGCATTATACCATTACTCGATTAACAGGTTTCCTAAAATAAATCAGGGATTCCTAGAAATTATTTATTGTGAAAGGAATATAAGGTAATATGCGGTTGTCAGTATGAAGGAAAATCTGATTGGGTTGCCATGTTCACAAGAATCACGAAACGGTACGAATGGGTTGAACAACTGAATGAAATAAAAACCCTGAGCATTATTTATTTCGTTACCAAATATATTATTATGAACGTTTGTAGTAATATGGCTTCGTATCTCAGATTTACTTAGGCAATATTTTAATAATAACAATCCTTTGTTGAGTGAATGCTTACAGAGTTTGTTGGCCCATTCAAAAATCAATTATCTTTTGATACAATCTACTCACTAGATTTTTTTATTTTTTTATTAGCCTATACTATCTCACAGCATGGCAAAAACCTTCCCATAATTTCTTCCTGGTATACTTGTTCCACCTCGAACCAGCCCTTGCGGTAATTAAACACACTAGATAATTAGGTGAAAACTTTCCCACAACCTATGTCTATTTTCATTATAAATTTATTCATTTATTCCAAGTTAAATTCATTTCAAGAACTTACATCATATTATTCTCCAAGGACCCTGAGGTCCTGGACCTTTGGAAGGCATACGAGGAGCCGAAACCAACTCGTAGAAGCCCTTTTAGATGCTTTTAATGGGACGTGGTACCAACCGGTGATAATATTCCACAACTATCCCACAGCGCCGTATAGTCCCAAGCTAAGCAGAGCTTGTGTTATGAGTACTACACAACTGATAAACATATTTATATATTTCTAATTACATACATATTATAGATAAATTACACCCAGACACAGAACAGATGATCGCGCTCATCACACAATCATTTGTCCTGGGTGGGAATCGAACCCACGACCTCCGGCATAGCAGTCAGGGTCACTAACCACTAGATCAACAGGCCTGTCAAAATCTATAATATGTATGTATTTAGAAATATGTAAGTATGTTTATCAGTTGTCTAGTACTCATAACACAAGCTCTGCTTAGCTTGAGACTAGACGGCGTTGTATGATAGTTGTGGAATATTATTATTAATTGACCAAGTATAACTGGCCAGATCGTTTTAAACGTTAAAGTTTGATAATATTTAAATCGTCATTTGGCCTACTTTCTTGAGACCTTAAAATACGAGTATCTTTGAAATCCTACATCAAAATAGTCAAACGAGGATTGCATTTATCTTCAAATGTAGCGTTCAAACGATCAGAAGCCCGATTCACGTAATCAAAACCGTAACGATATCGTAGCGATTTAGTCGTTTAGATCATTTCCGTATTCACATCCATCAATCGAGTTTGAACGATACCGATTTTAAAGTCGTTTGAAATTCGTCGATTTAAAAAAAATATGTATTACATTATCCTGGTAGAATACTTATTAATGTAACTGGAAATAAGTCGATAGATCGTGAATACCGCTTTTGGATAGGACTTCGATCGAACGACTATAAAACTTCAACGATATTTGGCTTGTTTGATTTTACGTGAATCAGGCTACTGGTCAGTTTTATTTGGCCATAATTACCTTGAAGTGATCAATTCTAAGATCTGGCTAAAACATACGCACTTTGACGTGGACTTGTGGACACCAGCCCGACGTACTAGTACAGTAGGCACAACGGATCTTGAGTGCGCGGCGTCAGAGTGGGGATCGCTTTGCGCATTCTATACATTGGTGAGCCAATCGTCTTCATTGTTAGTTAAATGCAGCAACGCAGGGGACGAATGAGGAGTGACGTCTATGAAGCGATGGCACAGCGAGCCAATTACTGACACTCCCCGCCCCCGCGTCTCACTTCGCACCACTAAAGAGACCGAATATTTGACTTCTGCGCAACCGCTCAAGATCCGTTGTGCCAACTGTACCTACATACATTATTTCTCCTCTCTGTAAGATAGATGGGCTGTGGCAGCTCAGATCCAAGCTTTTGTTCTAGGACATGCTTATATAAGAGAGAACATAACCGAGTAAAACTAATTCGTATCACAAATTTTCATCATAACAAATCTAGCATATCATGGCGGTAGACCTACGTAAATCGAACGGCGAAGAACTACCGTGTCCTCGTTCGGGCGATCGGTGGCAGCGACCTCTTGGGCGGCCCTGGTACAGGTCATGGTCCAGAGTAAGGAGGAATGGCCTTCTGCGAAGCAGTTATGCTATCAAAGGAGGCGGTTGCACGCATTAGGGAATAAACTCCCTCACGCCCTATCCACCGGGTTCCCGACCCTGATTTCCAATCACCGTGCGCGTGGGCATGTGGACGGCGAGCATTGGGTAACCGACCGGACTGCACCATAGAAGAAACATAGGAGTGGGTTTTAGTCAATAAAAGTCCAATAAAAATCCAACACGCCTTTTCGGTCTACTCAAGAGCGGAAGAAGTCACTGGATATTTTCCACCTAAAAAAAACATAGAGCGCATAGTTATTTTATGAATTTCAACCCAAAAAAAACCTATGTACCTAAATATCATATGCTTAATACCTATGACATTCTAGGCTCCAATATTTTAATACCTGATTGATGTTTGTCCCCGAAGCTGCTTGCCCAAACACAATTTGTGAAACTTTTGCCCACCAAAACAAAACAAGTCGATCAATCAACTCTCCCCCGCGACAGAAACGATTTGTATTTTTACAAACTCTTCTATGTTCGTATTTCTTTTATGTAATTGAACTGTACGTGGTACTAAGACTTTGCCTAGGAAAAAAGAACTAGGGCGAGTTAGACTCGCTCAGCGCCGTACAAACAATGTAAATAGTTCAATTCCCGAATGGAATCTGGAAGATTTTTTCGAATCGCAAAAAAGTTGTTTTGTGACGCAACCATTCTACTATTTTCAAATTAATTCCTATACCTGCGCTATTATAGATCTAGTTGAGAAAGAAATAAGGTCCCTTTATGCCAAATTTCAGGATTCTAAGTCAACGGAAGTACCTTATTTATTGTAGTAGTACCTTATAATTCTATTGAGAGTGTAGAAATATATGTTTTCTGCGACAAAAACGGCCGTATCTTTTTTCTCCAATAACTCAGAAGTGTGGCTTATTCACAGCTTCAAGAAACCGCAGTCATGCATAGATAGGTTTTTCAACTCGATACCTCCACGCGGTGCTCAGATAAGAGTCTTAACAGACGGACAACACAACAAAGTGATTCTATAAGGGTTTATTCCTTTTGAGGTACGGAACCCTAAAAACGCATTATGAATATGTGATTTTTGAAATCGCAAACTCTTATAAATCGCTATGTTATTAACAACACGTAAACATCCCCGGAAGACACGGAGGAGCACACAGTGGAGGTGTGTCCCGCTTGGACAGAGCATCGCCGTGCCCTCGTGGGGGCGATCGGCGGCGGCGATCTCTCGTGCCAGGCCTTGGTACAGGCCATGGTCCGGAGCGAGAAGTGGCAGGCAGCTGCCTCCTTCTGCGAAGCGGTAATGCTAGCAAAGAACCGCCCCAGCCACCGCCGGGATTCCGATCCCGATTTCCGGCCACCGTAGGCGCGGGCTTGCGGACGGCGAGCAATGGGTAGCTCGCTATCGGACCGTCCGGTAACTGTGCGGACTGAGCCCAAGTCTTCGATGGCGCGCACTGTTCTCCAGCGCCTCAAGGAGTTGTTAGCAACAGCAGGGTCTAAGCCTACTAGGGCCAGGGTTAGCTCCGAAAGGTACTTCAGCCCCGGTATGAAAGACAAGAAGGAACGGGGTGGGTTGTTTAGTCAGTAAGAGTCTGACACTACGAGTATCTCTCGCTTCGCCCTAAGGCGGGGAGATGTCATTTGGATGATTTTTACCCACCTAAAAAAAACGTAAACTACCAAATATATATAAATTATATTTTATATATATCTACAAATGAACAAATTTCAATAATTATTATTGCAGTCTGGTTCTGAGTGGGCAGTTCAAAAGATTGGAAGAAGCCCGGCCATTTGCAGGCAAATGAAGGAACATGGATTGATTTCAGTCAGTAAAAGTCGGACATATCCTCTCACTCACGCCACTTAAAGTAGAAGATGTTAATAATGGAATAATGATTTTTTTGGTTTTTAATAGCCAAAGGTCAATGATTCCTTAACCAAAAAAAAAAAAAAACAAAAATGGTTTTTGAGTAATGCAAAAATAGAGTAAAATTATTTTTTATTTTATCTTAGCTTTTGTCATTCAATTAACAAGTAGACAATGCCATTCAGTATTCATAATAGATTTGAGACAATTTTATTGACATGACAGTTCCCGCCCTCAATTCCTTTGATATTTACGAGTAGCTTTAAACCTTCACACATTTCATAGACTTGATTGATATCAAGGATAAAGAGAAACGAATTCCATCAAACGGAATTCAAAATAAGGTAAATTATCGGATTAGGTGTTGAATTTATTTCAACGTCCTTTTTGTCACTTCATAGAGACATTAAAGTGAATATTATATTTTTGTAAATTCAATTGATTTAGGGTTGGCCCAAAGTTTGAATTGTCAACAGTTTTGCTTTTTCATTTAAAAACCCAGTGAAAAGAAAATAAAAGACGATCTTTTATTTTGAAAGATCTTATTTATTGAAAAAAAAAATGTATAGGAACTGATGCACACAGCTGCCACCGTAGGCGCGGGCTTGCGGACAGTGAGCAATGGGTAGCTCGCTGTCCGGCCGTCCGGTAACCGTCCGGACCAAGCCCAAGTCGTCGACGGCGCGCGCTGTTCCCGCGCGCCTCAAGGAGTTGTCAGCAACAGCAGGGGCCCAGCCGGGTCGAAGCCTACCGGGGCCAGGGTAATCCGAAAGGGCGCTCGAGCCCCGGTATCGAAGGCTTGAAGGAACGGGATGGGTTTTTTAGTCAGTAAGAGTCTGACACTATCTCCCGCTCCGCCCAAGAGCGGGGGTTGTCATAAGATGATTTTACCCAACGAAAAAAAAAAAAAAATGCACACAGGTGCATCAGTAAATAAAAAAAAAACACAAAATTCTCCCACAATTTTTTTTAGAAAAGAAGAAGAAGAATAAAAATAAAAAATAAAGTCAACAAGGGAGGTCAAATTGGAACCTGATGTAGTTTTGAACTAGTATTAAGTTCAGAAAAAAATACAAAACTAAGTTCCAAATACCTAGAGTCAATACGAGTGATTTCCATCTTTATTATTCTCAAACAAAGATGATGACTATAAAAAAGCAAGAAAAACGCTGTGGGAAAACCACTTCCACATTGCTATTAAGGCTTTTTGTTTAACAACAATGTCGTACCTACTGTTTAACAAAAAACTGTCCTATGGAGCAAATAATACTGATTTTCGAAAATATATCACTCGATTTCATCACCAGGTCCATCGTGATAGCAATGCAGAGATATCCTGAAGTATCCTTCAAGATTTAAAAATAAATATATTCTAACCTGAAACTACAAGAAAGTAATAATTTTAATTTTTACTTTAATAAATTCTTTGGCTTGGCTTTAGCAGCCCTAGCCGCAGTGCACGTCAACAGAATATTGAAGTGGTAGTTTACCTAGTTAGTGTTCATACATAAATTCACACTGTATCTCCATGCCTCTTAAAAAAGTGAACCTATAAAAGCGACCACAACAGTACCCATCAACATTAATCAAAACATCCAAAAAATAGAAATGATTCCAGAATACGAAGAATTTTTTAAACAGATAAAAATCAATATGTGGCACTCAGGGATCCCTTATGGTGGTCGTAAGATTAACTTCCGTTTCTTGGCCACTTTTTTTCCACTTTTGTTGATGGTTGTGCTCGAAATTTCATTCTTTGCTTCAAAAATTGCACCGGAAAATTTTCTAATGCTAATGCAATTGGCCCCTTGCATAGGATCTGGATCATTAGCACTATTGAAAATTGCAGCCATATTACCGAAGAGAATGAAAATTTACGACCTGACTGAGCGGCTAGGAAAGCTCTACCAAAACATTATAAACGATGAGAAAAAAACAAGTCTTTTGAAAAAAGACCTAGTTCTAGCACACTGTTTAAATAGGTACTACTTTAATCTGGCTGCAGTATTGATAACTGTGTACAATTTCTCTACTCCATGCATTGTTTTGTATCAATTTTTCACTACAAATGAGATGATTTATTTACTACCGTACGCAATTCTTGTACCATTTTCAACAGACGCCTGGTTGCCCTGGACTATTGTCAATGTTTTTTCTGCAATATGTGGTAAGTAATAGAAGATTATGTATAAAGCAGTGTTTAAAAGTCGCGGGCGGCATGTTGAATCCCGGACAAAACGAAAGTTGCTTATTTTTTTCTTGAATGTAATGAAATGTCAAAGTCAATGACAGCTTTATCACCTTATAAGTTACTCTGCTTTGTACATCTTCTGTAAGATAATTAAAAGAAAATAGACTGAAATAAATTACATATTTTTAGAGAAATATAATTATAATTTATAAGTGATAGTTAACATTAACTTATTACTGGCCATTTTTTATTATTTGACACAAGCGAAATTCACTACTAACTTGATGTTTTAATTTTCGATAACGTCCCCGCTCTTTCATGTTTTAGAGACAAAAGTAACCACATTTTATCTTGTTTAATTTTTTAATAAACTCGTTTGATGCACGTACCTTTTAATTCACTTAATCAGTTTTTTTTTCAACTAATTTTGACGATCAAATCCAAATGACATTATTCCCTAGAGAACGCCCCATACTATATTAGATCCTTAGGGACAAAATGACTTGCTTCAGCTGAGGGTTGTATGACATATATAAGGGCAGTATCGAGCACGTGGTGTAAACATTTATATTTGGTATAAAGATTACGTCACCCTAATTTGTTAACTTGCTAAGTTCATAACATAAATTATTATTAAAATAAATTAAATTTAACACTAAAATTTTATGTAAAATAAATTTAAAATAAATTTTTAAAACCATAAATTTTTTATTTATATGTAAATTTTTATAAATAGATTTGTTAACCTGCTAAGTTAATTTTTTGGCCAAAATTACTTTTTATACCAGTAAAAAAGTTGAATTCAATGTCTACCGTACTGTAAAGGAATAATAGGGTTATCAGCTAAAATTGGTGACAAATGGCTATGCCCGAAAAGCTGCTTTCTGAGCACAAGTCAATCTCCACCACGCAAACCTGCTAAGTCCTGTTGGGGCCTCAGCTTTCTGCTGACAAAGTTCCCACACCCACGTACCGTTTGCGACATGATTATTACAGACAAACAAACTAATACAGATTATTTATAAAAAAATTCTATCTTAGATACTTTGGACCCCCCTTGTCGAATATCGGGCACGACTACGTGCTACGCGGTGACCTCCCTGAGGGCGTCAGCGTGGTCTGTTACGCAGACGACACGCTGGTAGTGGCGCAGGGGGAGTCGTAGCAGGCGACGGTTGAACACGTGGGGTTGTGACAGTCGTGGAGAGAATCCCGCAGTTGAGACTCGAAGTGGCACTGCACAAGTCCGAAGCCATGTATTTTCGTGGCCTTCGGAAAGTCGGAACGTGCCACCACCGGATTGCCAAATAACGGTAGGAGAGGTTCACATCGGAGTCGGGTGGACGATGAAGTATTAGGGACTCGTACTCGATAACCGGTGGACCTTCGTGGAGTACTTTCGACGTCTGAATCCTATACTGGTACAGACTGGGGCTGCTCTCAGGTAGCTCTGCCCAAACTCGGGGTCCAGACGCCTCCTTCCAAAGGCTCTACGTGGGAATCGTTCAGTCCATGGCTCTTTACGGGGCGCCAGTGTGAGCGCCGTAACTGCAAAATCGACTGGCGGCCAGGCTAAACACTTGCCAGAGGGTCGTAGTACGGCGATAGCACTCGATCTCCCGCGAAGCGGCAAGCTTCCTTGCTGACTTGCCATCGTAGGATCTGGAGGCTACGGTCCTTGCACGCTTGCACGACTCGCGCATGGAGAAGCAACGCCGCTGGGGCGAAAATCCACTTCCGTAACAAGTTGCGACATGGTGGACAGAGTTCCGGCTCTCCGGCTCCGGATCTCATGGTGAAATGGCGACAACGACTGTCGTAACCCAGTGCTGGGCACGCCATAAAAACGAAGATAAGTCCTCTTTTTAAGGAGTGACTGGAGCAGCAGCACGAAGTCCTCACTTCCGCATGAAGCAGGTCCTCTTCGGACATGGCAAGTGTCAGGAGGTTCCTGCATCGGATTCAGGTGGAAGAAACGCCCTGGTGACAACCATTGAAGGCGTGCTCTGCTTGGGCGGAGCACCGACATGTCCTCGAGAAGGCGATTGGTGGCAGCGACCTCTTGCACCGGGCCCCGGTTCAGGCTATGGTCCGGAGCGAGGAGAAATGGCTGGCAGTCGCCTACTTCTGCGAAGCATTAATGTTAGCGAAGGAGGAGGCTGCACGCGTGAGACGTCGACAGCGCGTAGTGATCTACACGCTCCTCAAAGAGATGTCAGCAAACCGTAGGGGCCCAGTATGGCCGATGCCCAGATGCCCACTAATTAGGGCCGTGGGGAATTTCCGAAATGGAAACCCGTAGTACTAGAACGCAAAGGGCTACTGAAGGACACAGGTGTGGTTTTAGTGAGTAAAAGCTATTTTTTTTCTTAATAATAAATATTTTGATTACTTATTGAATTCCTTTGAAAAATTGCTAAATAATTGTTTTCCTCAGTTTTATAAAATTTAATGTGTTTAAGTTTTGCTATTAATTTTATTATTAAAATATCAAGAAAAATTATAGAAACCACCGGGATCTTCAGAAGTTTCATTGTTAAATTAATAAAGATTTTATTCAGTTTTTTCCTCGTCCTGTAAACTTGGGACTTTTTAGGCCGACGCGGACGTAGACTTTTTAGACCGATTAAGCCGACGTAGCCTCCGAAATCAAAAATTTTGAATAGCTATCTATCTATAATATTAAAAATAAAGATCAAAATTAAATTAAAAATGGTTTTGGTCTACACAAAGATAACACTTTTATAGTACTGGTGTACTATATGTATATATATAATGGTTTTCCTTTGCAGGTTTCATTTGTGTAATGTTTTTTACAATGATAGATGGTCTCTACTTTATTCTGACTTCTCATGTGTGTGCCAACTTTAGAATCATTAGTGACAAGATTGAAGATTTAGATGGTTCTACTATGGATAATTTGGCAAACATTGTCAAAGAACATCAAAATATTTTGAAGTAAGTAAATTTTCATTTCTATGGCTGAGCAAATAAAAGTTAGTTACGCAATTGGACTTCTGTCAATGGTTTTGACTGCGTAAAAGTAGGCAAATTAATATCCTAAAGAAACATAATCTCAGGATATAAAGTTTATCCCATGCCCAAGACATGGTCTACAAACATATCAAATTTTATTTAAATCCGTTCAGCCGTATGAGGCTGAAGAAGTACTTAAAAACCACACACCCACACCCATCCTATTTACATACGCATAAAATTTCGCCTCTATGATAATAGTATATTCCATAGTAAGTATTATTTAGTAAATCTATATAAAAAAGATTATGTTCTATTATCAGAAACATCTCCGGTAAAATTATCCAATTATGTGTTGTCATATTAGTGTAATACCAAATACACCCTCCGTTGCTTATTATAATAACTCGTAATACGAAAGAAACAGAAATTGGCCTGTCAAATAGAACCATTTTTGTGCTCATTCCGTTCTTTCTTCGTGAGATTAATGACGTACATGCAAAATTCCGCGGCGATATCTGGATTGGATCCTATCTGATGCAGCCCCTAATTCAAATTCTCCCGATAGCAAATCTTTGTGGTTCAGAATTTTGAGGATATCGTTTATTTTTACAGATCAGCTTCTGCGGTTTCGGTATAAGTTTAGAATCGTAAGGCAAACAGTGGGTGTTGGTAGTTGGATAAGAGGAGGGGGTGGGTTGAACCCTTCCACTCGGCACCATTCTCATGAAAATGTAACTTACTGTTTCCAAGAAAAACGATATTTTGTAACCTCACCTAAAAACACTCAAAAATTGCTTAAAAGTCGTAGTCGAAAAATATGTTATAATAGAGGATCCAGGCTCTACCAGCTTTGACCCTTTTTAGTATCCAACTTTTGCCACACGATACTAAAGTCAAACCGTGGTATCTCTAGACAAGCTTTAGATCCCAGTTTCATCCCCTTAAGGCCTTATCAATTTAGAAAAATCATCACTTAGTGCTCGTTTGCGTTATAAAAAACCTCGTGCAAAATTTAACGCTCCTAGTCCCAGTAGTTTCGGCTGTGCCTTGATATGTCAGTCAGTTAGTTTGTCCTTTTATTTACATAGATTTTGACTCTCAACTTATCTCAACTATATTGAAATTAATTGTATATCTAAAAATTTGTAGTGTGTGTAAGTCGTATTAAGTAATTATATTGTTAAATTCATTCTTAATATACCTACGAATTTGTGTTAGTTTTAATGTGAGGAAACACTCACGTTGCAAAATTAGTAAGATAGTAATAATTAGCAATAAGATCAAACCAAATTAAGTTTCGAATGAATATGTATTTTCTGCTTCTATCATCTTTTATTTCCTATAATGAAAGAACATATATCTGCATTGTGATAATAATGGTGATTTCAGTTAATTTAAATAAAATCAAAAGAAATAATCATTGACAAATTTACAATTGCAGGCTCGGAGAAGACTTGGAAGATATTTTTACGGTGCCCAATTTGATAAATGTGTTGATCGGATCTTTGTCTATATGCGCGCTTGGCTTTAATATAACGGTAAATTTAATAACAATCTTGGTACTTTATTGGAAGCATATAAAGCTATTTAAGTCTGGGGGCATGTACGAGTAAGTCACGTTACTTTTGTACCTGATTCCTGTTGGCACTATTAATAACCAGTATCATCATTTTAGCTGAAAGATGCTTAGTGTTGGACACTCCCAAGTATCGCTACAATGAACGATCCTATCCATTCATCGGATTCTCGCAACACTTTCCAGGTCAATGGTTCACCTTGTAGGTAGCCTCCAAACGCTACATCTTTCGTACACAGTCACTGCTCCAGAACCTTTCGGCCCTTTTTGCCATTTATAAAATTCAATTATCATTTTTTTTTAACATGTACTCATAAGTCATGAAACTAGAAACAAACGACAGTCACCAGTTGTTCCAAAGATTTTATATATTCTTGAGTTGTTCATATTGATTTTGTTGTCATAATTTATCATTTGATTTTTAAATAAAAATTGTCACTGATAATCTTTGAAGCTTATAAACAAATAAACCACTTTAAATTACAGTTTAATGAAAAAAAAATGGACTCGCCCATTTTAATGTATCAATTTGTAAAATTGGTGTAAACATTGATTATAATTCTAATTTTATTATTAGACAGGGAGCTGGGAACAAATGCCAGGCTATATACTATTTCTCCTGACTGTTCTTGTGCAAATTTTCATGATGAGCTTCTTCGGAGAAAATATAATAAGAGAAGTAAGTAGTATCTGATTATTCATTAGATGTAAATTAAAGCGAATAAATTAATTAATCTGAGTATTTGTATTCAGAGCAAAAACATTGGCGATGCCGCGTTTTTATGCAAATGGTTTGAAATGGATGAAAAATCTAAGAAGATGATTTTGACGATAATGATCAGGTGTGTAAGTAAGATTGTAGTAGGTAAGTAGTAGTAAGTAGGTTTTGTGTGGGTGTAAGTTATGTAAACTTACATCCACACACACAATAGGTTTAAGATGTTGTGTTCAAAATTATTATTCCATTCATTTATTATAATATACATATTTATCATATTTTTAAATATTTCTTCCAAAAATTATATTAAAAAAAAACATTTAAAAATATAAAAAATAGTAGCCCACCGGCATCGGGAACAGGGTCCAAGCTGCCGGCGGTCAGGGCTCCTGAGAGAGGAACCTCCGGACAATACGCGCCGTGTCTAGGAGTACTGCCTTCTGGATCAAGCCCTTGATCCAACTGCCTAATGAGAGCCTCCGCAGATGTTGGTCGAGGCTCTTGGCTATTAAGCCATTGGCCGTCACGACTATCGGCACAATGATTGCTCTATCCACTTCCCACATGTCGACAACCTCGCGAGCCAAGTCAAGATATTTAGTTTGTTTATCTTTCTCAGCTTTCACGAGGTTCTCGTAATGAGGGACCGCTATATCAACAATCAAAAAAAAAAAAAAATTTTTTTTTATTATTAAAAAAAAATTATTATTATTATTATCTAGCCTGTACTCTCACACTGCAAGGCTAAAGCCTCCCTTCATTTCTTCCATTGTTCTTGGCCCCAAGCCACTCTACGGCACCAATCATTTTCTAAATTAAGCTTTTTTTTTTCAATACTGGAAATTGTTCTTTATTTCTTAGAATAATCACAATACCTAAATATAATTAACTATAAACATATAATTCATTTGGACCTCTTTGCATGCTAGTACTTGAATGGTAAGGAATATTAAAGTGAATTGATTATCGGTTCGGCAAAACGGGGTCGCGGCAGATCAAGAGGAAGATGACGGGACGACGATGCCTTCCTTAGGAATTGGAATGAAGTGGCTCAAAACTGGGAACATTGGAAGGAATGAATGAAGGCCTTTGGCCCTGCAGTGGGACAGTATGAGCTAGATATAATAATAATAATACAGCTATACTGAAAGCCAACTCTTGCACACATACTGGAGAAAAGGTTAGAAAATGATGATCGGTCGCTTTGGTCAATAGTTAATGGTATGAAATTTTCAGGGCCAAGAGACCTCAACAATTGACAGCTTACAAGTTCTCTATAATTAGCTTCGAGAGCTTCACGACGGTTTGTATTTAAGTTTTTGCATATATTAGATTTAGTTTTAAAGCAAATGAAAAAAGTATTTTTAATATTTCAGATTATCAGCACCTCTTATTCATACTTCAATATACTCCAAACAGTCTACACGCCGCCAGAATAGAATAGAATAGAATAAACTTTATTGTACACCAAAATAGTAACAATTTTACAGAAACTTAAACCTATGTGCACAGTGGCGGTCTTAAGTATCTCAGAAGTATCACATTCCGACTAAGTCCTATACTTGCCCATTTATTTATGAAAACCTTTTGCACACAAAAGCACAGAGGCGGATATAATGTGTTGGGCATTTTCTACCAGTCAAGTTTTGAAAAAGAAAAGAAATTGCGATTACAAGAAAATATAAACAAATAAACTATAGATACAATACAATCATATAATTCAAATAAAAACACTAAATATACGAAAATAGATACTCAGACCATCGATCCAAAGCATTACCGCTGCAGCGATACTGCTGGTACCAGTAAATGATATTATGTCTCACTAAAAACTTCGTCGCTTCACGTTCACATATAATTTAGCTTAGCTAAAAAGTAAAGTTATAGGTTAAACGTGGTCATAGGTTCCTATGACCACGTTTATTAGTAAAAGGTCTTAATTATTTAGTAAATATAACATCAACAAAAGGGGTTTTACAGACAGGTGAATTCGAAAGATATATTGACGACCACCATTTAAGTAAAGTACCTATAGGTTTTAAAGAAATCTTGAAGAAATGCACTATAAATGGATAATTAGGTACAGATATTACTGACTAAATCCTGTTAAAGACGTACATGACTAATTCACATTAACACTGATAAGACCTCAAACAAACAAGTATGAATTTCTTGGTGTACCTACTGACACTGATTGCAGGGGTTCTGATAGGATAGTTACAATTAGAAAGGATTGTTTAGCATTTTTATTTTGGACTTACCTTATGGCTTAAATGTAGATTAGTTTTACTTTTACCTGATTAAATATATATAATGAAATATGTGGTTTTATTACGTAAACGACATAGTAAGATTAACAATATCAACAATAAAAAAAAAAACTTATAAAAATGTGCTATGTATTAAAGAACTTTATTATAATAAAGTTATAACTAACTAATCTAACCTAACCTTTGAAATTAAGCCTATCTCTGTTGGTGCAATAATTTTATAAAAATCATTAAAAAGTCTTAACATAACACTTATGGAGTATATCCGTAAAAGTTTTGTACTTATCAGTTTGGCTTCACAACAGGAAGGTCAACGACGGATGCAGGAGTGAAACTCATCAGTCACTTTTTGGATTTTGGTTAAAGTTAAAGTATGCTATAGACATATAGTATTCTGTGACCTCTCAAAAGCATTTGACTGGATTGACCATGTTTTTTTATGGTTGGAAAAATCATCCAATGACAACCCCCGCTCCTGGGCGGAGCGGGAGATAGTGTCAGACTCTTACTGACTAAAAGACCCACCCCGTTCCTTCTAGCCTTCATACCGGGGCTCGAGTTCCCTTTCGGATAACCCTGCCCCAGTAGGCTTCGACCCGGCTGGGTCCCTGCTGTTGCTGACAACTCCTTCAAGCGCGCAATGATACTATGATCTGTAAATTACATCATTATGGAATTCTTGGACGAGCTGCTGTTATAGATTTCCCCTATTTATCTTACAGGCAGCAAAAAGTAACCGTGATATCCTTGAGGTCTTTACTAAAGATGGGCATGCCTTAGGGTTCCATTCTTTGTCCTTTCCTTTTTCTTGTTTAAATAAATGAATTTCTTTACATGATGGTTAATATATCTGATATAATTATATTTAATGCAATGTGTTATCACTTCATCCATTTTTCATTCCTTTATTTTTAAAGTAGTAGATGTTTTGCATGTCAGCGAAGGTCTGGCTGTTCTGTCGAAATGGTTCGCAGCTGGAGGTTACATGGTATTATTATTTTTCTCATTAATCTTTTTTGTTGTAGAACGTAAAACGATTAAAATATAAGACAAATATTTTGGGAGAAATATAAATAAACCTGAGGATAGAAGCTTTTTAGCTTCGCACACAAGTTACAAAACTTTTAAATTCCAGACTTTTCTCTTGTGTAACGTGCAGTTATTATACATATAAACTTTTCTGTCTAGTGATGAAAACCGCATTAAAATTCCAGTTTTGCGATTATCGTCTTCATAAAAACAAACAGACGCGATGGGGGTTTTTGTTTTATTATATCTATTTATATTAGGATAATTAATAAACTGAAGTAGCATTAGCAAAAAAAAAAACCGAGTGAACTACGATAAATATTCAGAAATTACTTTATTGGAATTTAAATATTTTATTTTATTTTAAATCTTAATTTATATTTTAACTTAGTTTGTTTCAGTTTTAATTCATATTTCACTTGGCAAGGGGGCAATACCTATTAACGCTTCTTTGGGTAATCGAATCTGGGATGAAGGTATTTACAGAAAACGGCAATGGGCAGGGCAAGTGTAAGGTTAGACCAATGATCTATCAACGGTCACAGGAACCCGCTGGATGAGTGACGCAAAGGACCGGTCATTGCGGTGGCAATAGACAAAACGTCTAACAAATGGACTAATGCCACTTTAAAATCACTCAAATTGCCCAGCAGGGTCGAAGCCTACTGGGGCCACTTTTCTTTTTCGGCCACGCTTCTGAAATGGATACCCGGTCCTGGAATGAAAGGCAACGGAACTAGGAGTGGGTTTTAGTCAGTAAAAGTCTGACACGCTCTCCCGCCCCGCCTAAGGGCGGGAGATATCTTTGGATGATTTCTCGCCTAAAACCAAAAAACACCATATTTATCAAGTTAACTGTAAGTTATTATACGTAAAGTAATTCCGTATCATTATGATGACTAATACCTACCTATGTATTAAATCTGCAACAAATCCTTCTTTATCATCTATTCACAACTATGATAATATATCTTAATTACTGACACAATTCTGGAGATCATACTCATAAGGTGATTCTTTTTTATTAAATTTTAGTTTTTATCTAAAAAACCACTTTTGACCCTTTTCGAGAATTGTACGAAATACCAGCACAAAGTTCTAAACTGTACCAAATTAATGCAACTTTAAACCAGCCAGGTAGTTTGATAATTTGGGCGGAGCATCGCCGTGCCCTCGTGGGGGCGATCGGCGGCGGAGACCTCTCGCGCAGCCTTGGTTGAGGCCATGCTCCGGAGCGAGGAGGAGTGGCAGGCGGTCGCCGACTTCTGCGAAGCAGTAATGCTCGCAAAGGAGGAGGCCGAACGCATCAGGCAACGGCGTTATCGCCGCCGCCGCCGCCGCCGGGATTCTGATCCCGATTTCCGGCCACCGTAGGCGCGGGCTTGCGGACAGTGAGCAATGGGTAGCTCGCTGTCCGGCCGTCCGGTAACTGTCCGGACCAAGCCCAAGTCGTCGACGGCGCGCACTGTTCCCGCGCGCCTCAAGGAGTTGTCAGCAACAGCAGGGACCCAGCCGGGTCGAAGCCTACTGGAACCAGGGTTAAGATAAGATAAAGATAAGATAAGATAAAGATATTTTATTTGCTTAAAACATGGTATAAAAGGTGTTATTGAAAATAGATTGATCAAACATGTTTTGCTTAAAACTAAAGCGTGCAAACTTATACACTAAAATATTATGTCAAAATTGAAATTAATTACATTAAAAAATCATTTTAAAAGTCAATACTATAACAATTATTAAAAATTCATTTTAAAAAGTCATTAATACTATAATAATTATTATTATTGAGCCATTTATACAGTTGCATTTTGAATAGCTTACAATTTAATGTTTTAAAAATACTCGGTAATTTATTATACAGTCGTATACACATAGCCAAACAATTTTTATTATATTTTGCTGATCTAGGTAGGTCTTCCAGCACAAGCCTATATTGGTCACGACGACTTCGAGAGCTTTTAAATAGTTCTTCTGCTGTTCTAAATAATTCTAAGTTCTTTCGAACAAACATACATGCTTCATATATATATAATGAAGGGAACGGTAGCAAACCAAGTTCCTTAAATACTGGTTGACATGATTCGTCCGATGGAATCTCGTATACAGCTCTTAGACATTTCTTTTGGGCAACAAATGCTCTATTGCGGTCAGTACTATTTCCCCACATAATTAGTCCATATCGTAGTGAGGACTCCACATATGCGCGGTATGTCATCACAGCCGTTTTTATATTAGTCACTTTTTTTATTTGTCTCAAAGCATACACAAACTTATTTATTTTATTGCATACAGTATCTACCTGTGCTTTCCAGTCTAAATGTTCGTCAATTACTACTCCTAGAAATTTAGTTTTTGTCACTTGTGTAATTTTCGGAATATCCATTTTAAAATTAAATGTTTTATTATAAGATTGATTAAATTGTATATATACTGATTTATTTAGATTAATTGATAAATTATTATTATTTAGCCAGTCAATTAGATTATCTATTGTATTATTTATGTCCGCTTCATGATCTGTAAGTGAGTTATATTTTCTATCGGTAGTAACGATTATGGAAATGTCATCGGCAAAAAGGAAGCATTGATGATTAGTTACATTAACTATGTCATTTATATAGAGTAGAAATAAGATAGGGCCCAATATGCTACCCTGGGGGACGCCCCTTTTTATACTTCTATATTCAGACGAATATTCTGTCATGTTCCTACTTTCATTTAGTATAGTAACAGTAACTTTCTGTTGTCTGCTAGTTAAATACGACGATATCCATTGTAGTGGCAGTCCTCTAATACCAATAGCCTCAAGTTTTTTTAATAGTCTTTCATGTGAAACGAGGTCAAATGCCTTAGACAAATCAAAGAATAGCCCTGTTGTTAGCTGTTTGTTGTTGATATTAGTCAATACCGCTTTCAGAAGTGAAAAGATGGCAAGAGATGTGGACTTGTGTTTCTGAAACCCAAATTGTTCTTTTTTTATAATATTGTACTTTCCGCAGTAGTCGACTATTCTTTGATACATGCACTTTTCATAGATTTTTGACATGATGGGTATCAATGTTATGGGGCGATAATTATTCATGTCATATTTTTCTCCCTTTTTAAATATCGGTTTGACAACAGATATCTTCAAAGCGTCAGGAAAGACTCCTTGTGAAAAGGAGAGGTTAATGAGATGGGTCAATACTCCGCTTATTTCACTAACACATGCCTTAACAATTCGGGTACTGAGTTCATCATAACCTACAGAATTGGTATTTTTCAATGATAAAATGTGTTTTCGTACCTCATTTTCGCTTATAGGTGTAAGGAACATAGAGTTAGCAGTTAAGGCATCACTGCGATAACTATTTGTACAATTTTGAGTAGGAATAGAATTTGTAAAAAAATCATTGAAGGCAGAAGCTATTTCTACTGGTTTGGTAAGTATAGAATTATCAATTTTAATACATTCAATGTGGTCTTTGGGGTCCGTATTATGTATTTCATTTTTTACGACTGTCCATGCGGCTCTACATTTATTGTCATTATTATCCATAAACTTTATGTTAGCATTTCGTTTAGCCTTGTAGATACACTTTTGTAATAATTTTGAATATGTGATATATCTACTTTTGTTCATTATATTTTTATTTTTGTAATATTGGTATCGTAATAAACGCTTTGTTTTAGAACTTTGTTTGAGCCCCTTACTTATCCACGTTCGTTTTTTATTGTTTAAATTTATCTTAACCCTAACTTTTGGAAAACAGAGATTAAAAAATAAACATATTAATTCATGGAAAACGCGGAATGCTGTATTTGCATCGCTTTCCATGTAAATATCTGTCCAGGATAGATTTTGTAAGCATTCCCTAAATTTACGCATATTACCTAGACTGTAGTCTCTTTTGTAAATATGGTATAATGCGGTCTTTGCTGTTTGAAGTGTTAAAGGGAAGCTTAGCATTTGTGCTGTGTCGTGGTCAGAGAGATGTAGTGGTAGTACTGTTGGGATTGCATTAGGTATGTTGCTCAATATATGGTCTATACAAGAAAGTTTCCGAGTAGCAACCTCAATATGAATTTCCATATTGTGATTATTTACCAGGTCTTGAAATTCTTGAGTGATTTTACTTCTTTTTAAGGTATTAATATTGAAGTCACCAGTCAAGACTATACGTGTGCTAGATTTGTATTTCTTGTGTAAATCCTGTAAGACTCTATCTAACTTAATTAAAAATTGATTAGGGTCCGATTGAGGTGTTCGATATAAGCAAACAATCACTAATTTTTTATTTTCTATTTCTATACCACATGCTTCGAACGTATTTACCGATGCATATGTTTTTATAAACTCTAATTCTTTGTAGTGTAAACCCTTTCTGACTAGAATGCAAGTGCCACCTCTATTTTTATCCCTGCAAAAATTTGTAGCCATTTCAAAATTTAATAACTTAATATAGTTCTCTTGACCTTTTTTAATGAATGTTTCGGAGAGGCAAATTACATGAGGTTCATTATGTAAGTCACGCATTTCCTGTAATGTTCCGGTTATCCGAAAGGGCGCTCGAGCCCCGATATGAAGGCTAGAAGGAACGGGGTGGGTCTTTTAGTCAGTAAGAGTCTGACACTATCTCCCGCTCCGCCCAAGAGCGGGGGATGTCAGTGCATGATTTTTTCCCACCATAAAAAAAAGTAAAAAAAGTAAAATAATGTTTTCTTTTTTTTATATGCTATGAACCAGTGCTTGACTGCTATTCCACCTGCTGGTAAGCATTGATGCAATCGTTGATGGTAAGGCGCACTAGTTTATTAAGATCCTATGCACTTTAAGCCTTGAAGACATCTAAATTGTAATTGGACGGGAAGACTGCAGCAGACAAATTGTTCCAGTCCTTTGAAGTACTCGGTATAAACAACGAAGCGAAACGCTTAGTCCGAACCGTAGAAGTTTCAACAACGTAAGAAGTATGTCGGAGGTTTTGATTTTTTAGGGATAATAGTATTAATAAATACGTTATAGTTCCCAACAAAAGAGTCGTGCTTTTTAAGATGAGGAAACCTTCCGGTGACTGATAATCTCCCGCTCTAGGTGGAGAGAGAGGAGGTGTCAAACTTTTACTGTCCAAAACCCACCGCGGTGTACTTCAGTTGCCCTTTGTTTTCCAAGACCACCATATGTTTTATAGAAATTCCTCGTCCAAGCAGTCATCGGCATATTAAGGCAAAGGAGAAACGAATTCCTTCAAACGGAATTCACAATAAGGCAAATTATCGAAACAGGTGTTGATTTTATTTCAACGGCCGCTTAGTTGTTGTGGTCGACACTGAAGAGAATATTATATTTGTATAAATTTAATTAATTTGTAGGGTTAGCCCAAAGTTTGTATTATCAACATTCTTGATTTTCCACATAAAAACCTATTTAAAAGAAAATACAAGATATTCTTGCATTTTAAAAGTTGATACACATAATATTTATTCATTAGACTTGTATTTTCAACATAGGTTACACATAATCACTTTCTGGCACAAGAATTGCGTACAACTGTACGCGATTTTTACATCGACACCTGATTAATAAATTAGAGATATTAATAGATTAGAGTTTTATTACTTATCATTATTGATAATTAGAGATACATCTCGTTTCTGCCGGAGCTGGGTTTTTTTCTTCTATGGAGCAAGAGAGCATTCTCTTGAAACAAAGAATGAAGTTTCGAGCACAATCATCAAAAAAATTAAAAGTATACAGCGAAGAATCTAAAGTGAACCTTTCGATCACCAAAAGGATCCTTAAGAGCCATATATTAATTTTTATTTATTTGAGAAATTTGTCTTATTTCGGAATATTTTCCATCTTTTGGTTGTATCCATTCTGTCTATTCACCCGTCATGCTATCACTAACTTGCTTTTCTTTCATACCACTCCTCACATAATCCACACATCTTTTTTGACTTTCCTCTTCAACCATCCACAACTTTTTAGGTCATAACTCTTTAGTAACCTGCGTTCAATTGCCTCACCCAAATTAAATAATTTAAAACAACCGATTCCTGTGCTCCTCCAATTATAAGAAAACACGTTAACGAAAAGTTTGTTGAGACAATTGAAAAAGATAAAAAAGAAACAAAAAAATATTTTTAGTTCGTCCGCAACAAAATTTAAAATGGAACCTGCTGTAGTTTTGAATATCGTTACGTTCAGGAAAAAATTATTTTGATATCACAATCAAAAACTAAGTTCATACCTATAATTAATACGAATAATCTACCATCTTTATTACTCACAAACAAACACGATGACTACAAAAAAGCAAGGGAAATGCTATGGGAATACCATTTCCACATTGCTGTCAAGAGTTTGTGATTGAAAACAATGTCTTGTTTTGTACCGTGTGGCTTTCCTATGGAGCAAATAATTCTAATTTTCGTAAAACATATCACTCGATTGCATCATCAGTTCCCCTTGATAATAATACAGTGATATTCTTCAATAATTGCTAAGGTTCAATATGTGTCCTAAGATTTAAAATTATATATTTTTTCTAACACAAAATATTATTCATATTATTTTATTAACTTGAAAAAATTCTATCGTTTAGCAGCCCTAACACTGATACGTGAACAGAATATTTAAGTGATAATTCACCTAGTTCGTGTACAAATACATACCTAAATTCACACTTTAGCTCCATGCCTCTTGGAAAAGTGGACTCGAAAAGCGACTAGAACATTATCAACTTTAATACAACAGCCAAAAAATGGAAAATATTCCGGAATACGAGGAATTCCTTAAATTGATCAAAATCAATATGTGGCTCTCAGGTATCCCTTATGGTGATCGAAAGATTTACTTCAGATTCTATGCCATTTATTTTCAACTTTTATTGATGATAGTGATCGAAACATCATACTTTGTGTCAAAAATTTCGGCAGAAAATTTCCTTGAGCTAACTCAATTAGCTCCATGCACGTCAATTGGAATATTAACAGCGTTGAAAACTGGAGCCATTCTACAGAAGAGAATGAAAATTTACGACCTGACTGAGTGCCTAGGAAAACTCTACCAGACCATTTTAAGCGATGAGAAAAAAATAAATCTTGTGAAAAAAGACCTAATCCTAGTTAACTTTTTGATGAAGTACTACGTCGTTCTGAATGTAGTGTTAATTTCTGTATACAATTTCTCTTCTCCATGCATTATGATGTATCATTATTACACTACAAATGAGTTGATTTATAAATTACCATACGCAGTTCTTGTACCATTTTCAACAGAGGCCTGGCTACCCTGGACTGTTGTCTACGTCCATTCAATAATGTGTGGTAAGTAAAATCTTTTTAGTGGAAACATCGGCTACCAAAATGAAAACTTATTTTTAGAAAACCCGTTTTTATCGAACTTAGAATAAAAACTAAGATTCAATGAAAATTGTCTTGGTTTCCCAATCTCCCAGTACTATAGATATATTAATAATTAGATTATAAAATAATAACAATTAAATTATATAGATATATATTTTTTTATCTGTATCCTTTGCAGGTTTTATTTGTATAATATTTTATACAATGATAGATGGTCTCTACTTTGTTCTGACTTCTCACGTCTGTAGCAATTTTAGTACCATTAGTAACACAATCGAACGTTTAGATAAGTCTACAGTGGTTCGATTGGCAAAGATTGTAAAAGAACACCAATACATTTTAAAGTAAGTGAATTTTCATTTCTGTAGCCTTGCTAAATAAAGTTAATTACGCAATGTCATGCTAATAGTTTTTTCCGTGAGATTAATGACGTGCGCGCGAAATACCTCAGCGATATCAGGATTGGAACCAATCTAGTGCACTAGCTTCTGACGAAAATAAGTGCCCATGTAAGCCATTCAAATTTTTCCGATAACATTTTTATACCATCTTCAAAATATTGAACCGTAAACATGAAGTTAGTCAAATTATCAACTGTATTGATGGATATCTAGAAAATTTGTATGACAATAATAATTAGTAGGTAATTTGTTCGAACCAAATTAAAGTTTTCCCTGAATTGAATGAATTTGTTTATTCTTCTTCTATCATCTTTTTAAGAAAGAAAAATAATCTTTGACAGACGTTGATAATAATGACATTAGAAAATAACTCTCACAAGTCAAAATATCTAATTAATTAATAAAAACTAAAATTAAGAGAAATAATCACTGTCGAATAAACAATTTCAGGCTAGGAGAAGACTTGGAAGATATTTTTACGGCGGCCAATCTGTTTAATGTGCTGGTCGGCTCTTTGGTGATATGCGCGCTCGGCTTTAATTTAACGGTAAATTTAATCACAATCTTGGTACTTTAATGGAAGCATGTAAAGCTGTTTAAGTCTGTGGAAATGTACGAGTAAGTCACGTTACTTTTGTGCCTGATTACTGTTGGCATTTTTAATCAAATTTTAACAGATATGTACTTATAAGTCATCGTGACGATTTTGTATAAATACACTTGACCAATTTTGATGGTGCAGCAAGAAACAAACGACAATCACCAGTTATTCACACAGATTATGTTGGTATAAATTATTTGATTGTTTTTTAGATAAAAAATGTCACTGATAACCGCAGACGTAAATAGAAAGTTTCCGCTTTAATAACACAGTAGTTTCTTTCTAAACAAATAAAACAGTTTTAACCTATGATTTACACAAATTGTTAAAATATTGGGCTCCCTATGTATTGAAATGTATCATTGGTGTAAATATTCGTTAGAATTCTGATGTTTTTTTTAACAGAAAGGGAGCTGGGAACAATTTCCAGGCTGCATACTCTTCCTCTTGTCTGTTCTTCTGCAAATCTTCATGATGAGCTTCTTCGGAGAAAACATGTTAAGAGAAGTGTGTAGTATTCATATTTCAGCGAATTATTTAATATATTTATATACAGTGAATAAATTAATTAATCTTAGCATTTGTATTCAGAGTACAAAGATTGGTGATGCTGCGTTTTTATGCAAATGGTTTGAAATGGATGAAAAGTCGAAGAAGACTATTTTGACGATAATGATCAGGTGAGAAAGTAAATTGAGAAATTATTAAAAATTACAAAAAATCCTCATTATTGGGAACTGAATTGACTAGATTTTTTACGATAATAAATAAAATGATATTGGAGTTACGACCGAACTCTTGGAGGCTGGTGAAAAACCGGTCCAACTTCTGAAGGCTCTTAAGAAGTTGTTCGATTTCGTCATACTTGTAGGAAATCGCTACAGAGATGGAGCAGAGGTATGGTGGAACTATAAGAAGGACGACAATATCCTGCTTAAGAATTGAAATTCTTGCTTCTAAGCCGTGTCTAGAAGCTGTTATCTAGAGCTATAATTATGCCACTTCAGATAATATACAATAAATCCCTTGAGGAGGGAAAATTTCACGATTTATGGAAAATCTCACATGTTGTCCCCGTACATAAATCTGGTAGTATGAATGACGAACTAACTATAGACCAATATCTATTATATCCCAATTCGCAAAGATGATTGATGGTCTTATATATAACGTAGTTTATTCTCACCTCCGCCATATAATTATTCCAAAACAACATGGTTTTGTGTCTAAACGTTCTACTATGTCTAACTTACTGATTTACACGGCTTTCATTGGTAACATTTTTGAAACTAGGGGTCAGGTTGATGCTTTGTATATAGATTTTACAAAAGCCTTTGATCGTGTTGATAACTCAATTCTTTCTATGAAATTGAATAGCGCTGGTATTCATGGCTCTCTGTTACGATGGTTTTTATACCCATTGCTGTTTTTAGTATTTTTTAATTGATCTTTTAAATTTAATACATTGCAATTGTTTAGCCTATGCTGATGATTTTAAAAGACTACTGGAGGATATCTGATCTGAGTGATTGCATTCAGCTTAAAAAAGATCTTGACATCCTTCAACAATGGTGTTTCAACAATAAAAAGACGCTAAATGTTAAGAAATGCCAAACTATAACATTCACGAACAAAGTGAATTATATTAAATTTGATATCATATAGATAGATCTGGTCTGTTCTGTGCAGAGTATTTGTCGTCCATGATCGATGTACTCTTTCATACTTCCCTATCTTTTTATAGTTTTGTAAATACTATAGTTGTTAGGGCTAAGAGAATGCTTGGCTTTATAATTCACATGTCAAAACCTTTCCGTAATCATAGCAGCATTATTCTTGTCTATAACGCCCTGGTAAGAAGCTCCTTGGAATATTGTTCCTCTATTTGGTCTCCCTATTACTCTACCTATACTAATAATGTTAAATCTGTTCAGGTCAAGCCCGTTTCATTAAGTACCTATATATGAAGAATTGTATCTAAAAAGCTATACCCGATTACAACGATAGGTTAAGGCACTATAAGATAGCTTAAAAGAAAGGCGGATCCATTCTGACTTACTTCTGCTACACAAAATTATAAATGGTTGCATTGATACGGAGTTGATTAACGATTTTAACTTTAGAGCAAGCTAACGCAGCAGGCAACATAATCGCATTTTTCGATTGCCTACATCCACCTTAAACATCACTTTTAATAGTCCTCTTACACGTATGGCAAGGCTTTACAATAAAAGGTCCAACTTGATGGATCACCCTATCGATGTCTTCTCGATGAGTTTTGCTTCATACATACGCCGCCTACATAAACAGTGTGAATAGTGTACATTTTTATATTTCGGTATGTTTTGTCTTTGTAGTGTTCTGGATCTGGGTGTACTGGACCCACTTTTTATTTTTCTCTATGCCTCTAATTTTTCATTTTGTCAATTTCATGCATACCTGTTATTTGCGTGGTTACTGAAATATCAATTTTTAGATTTAAGTTTTGTTTGCATTGTAAGTGACAGTGCTGTTGGTATGCTTATGACAAATAAATAAATAATGAATCGTCTGACGCGCAGGTTCCACGCTTGCAGCCTCTCGAACAAGCCGGATTCTAAAAAAGGCAGAATCATAGACAACTTACATACGCTACGACCGGTTATACAGAAGTCCGAGGAGTATAATCTGTCTCTCTGCTTAGCGTTTGTGGAATACTAAAGCTTTCTGCTTTTGATTCGATCAAGACTTGAGCCGTAATGTAGTTTCTCCAACGGTGTCAGATTGACTATCGGTATATCAAAGTGCTGAAGTATTTGTACGAGAACACCACAATGTCAATCTGACTATGAAACCTATCCTTCTGCAGCAGGATGTTAGGCAGAGAGATGTCATTTCTTCGAAACTGTTTACAGTTGCAATGAAAAATGTGTGTCTCTGATGATATATGGCACTGAAACATAGTCGTGATTACAAATACCTACCTAAACTAAATTATTATAATTATCTCGACTAACTCAGCTATTCTGAGTGAGTCAACATTAAAACGCGCAAACACAGGTGCGATTTTTGTTCCTTTACTCTCATAGTCCGATCTGATGACGGACGATGGAGTATTTGGTCGTGCATGTTCGACCCTAGTGGAATAAACGCGAGAGTGTTTGTCAAATATATCCGACGTAAGCGGTTAAAAAGGTTCATCATTATCATCATATCAGCCGAAAGACGTCCACTGTTGGACATAGGCCTCCCCCAAGCGTCGCCACAACGACCGGTCCTGTGCGTCACGCATCCATCGGATTCCCGCGACTCTGACCAGGTCATCGGTCCACCTTGTTGGAGGCATTGTTAAAGAGTTAAATATAAAAAAAGGTCATTCTGTTGCATTTTTTGTAAAATTTTGAAGATCGGTGTATTAAAATAATAGAATTCCTTTAATTTATTATATAGCAACAAATACCTGCAGAGAGATACGAGTAGTATTGAGTAAAAAATAATAATTACACGTGTGCATTGATCAATGTTTTTTGCCAGGCGGTGTACCGGAACATAATTATGAAGTAAAATATATATATATGGGTCAGGAAATTGCTCAGAAACAAACCGTTTGTCAAAAGAAAGGGAACACGCAAACTGATTCTAAACTAAAGACATTTCATAGAAGTAACGCGCAAGTCCGCCTTATTGAACTCACTTCTTCTATGATTTGTTTATTTGCTAGATTAAGTAATCAGCTGTTTCATGTCAAAATTCAGCTTCTTTTGGTTAGACTGTAAACAAATCCAGCACATATGATCGAGAAAAGGTTAGTAGATAATGATGTGTTTGTTTGAAGTATAGTTAAAAGTATAAAATTTTCAGGGCCAAAAAACCTCAACAGTTGACAGCTTATAAGTTCTCTACAATCAGTTACGGGAGCTTCACGAAGGTTTGTACTTAAACTGAAAATTTTAAATTTTATTTTAAAGTAATTTTTTAAATGATTTTTTTATATATTTTAGATTATCAGCACTTCGTGGTCATACTTTACAATACTCCGAACAGTATACTCACCGCCAGAAGTATCACATTCGCACTAAGTCCTATACTTGGCAGTTAATTAATGTATGTATAAAATGCTTTATGCGTACAAAAGCACAGAAGCGAACTTAAAGCCTACCCGTCAGTCAATCTTTGGATGACAAAGCAAAAAATTGTGGAAGTATACACAATAGAAGAGAAAAAAAAGGCGAACACAAGAAAAAGTATACTAATAAACCATAGACACAATTATAATTGTAATAATAATATACTGTGACAAAATACACGAATATAAACACTCAGACCATCGATTAAAATCATTACCGCTGTGATGATACTGGTACTAGTAGATACATTATCGGTGAAACTAAAAACGATTTATATAATTGACTCACAGCGAGGGAGTTAATATATAGTAACCTGAGTGAAGTGAGGAATAAAAGCTACCTGGGACGAAGACTTATCCCCGTGTGGGATATCTTACTTCTTCTTGCTGTAAGATAATTAAAAGACATATGCTGCAACAAATTATAAATTAGAGAATTATAAGTATCTACACTAATATAATAAAGAGGTAATGTTTTTTTTAAGCTATTGCATAGCTTCTATCGCGGGCCTTGAGCGTGGAGACCGAATCCAGAAATTCCGTAACGAAAATAACCTAACACCCCCCACTCATTTGTTTTTTGAGCGTGGTGACCGATAAGAAAACAAATGAGTGAACAATCAATCAAAATTCAATTCAATGTGTGAAAGTGTAACTTTAATTAATAACAAAGAAAAAAAAGAAAGGAAAAAAAATACTGCATAAATAAAATAAATAAATAATTATAATTGCATAAGTTGATAAAAATGCTATGCAATAGCTTTACCGCGGCAGTCCCCGAGTGCCACACGTCTTTTTTTTTTGTTTGTAGGAGGTAATCTCTGGAAGTACTGGTCCGATATTTTATGTACGCGGGTGAAGCTGCGGGCAAAAGCTAGTTAGTTATAAATTAATGTTAACTATCACTCGAAATGTTTTGAGGTTTAAAATAAATAAAATTCACTACTAAATAGAACTATAGTTTTAATTTTCTATTAACCTCCCGTTCTTTTATTTTATAGAGACGCAATAATAACCACATTGTATGCTGTTTTTTTTTTTAATTCACTTAATTAAGTTTCTTTTCTCAAACGTTTTCGACGTTCCAAATTTAAATCACATTACTCCTTAAGGAATGCCCCTATTACATTAAATCATAAGGAACATAATGACTTGATTTAGGTGAGGGTATGGGTAGGGTATATGCTGATATATAAAAGGGCATTATCGAGCAGGTGTTGTAAAAAGTTATATTGATGACCGATGTTTAAGTAAAATAGGTACCTATAGGATTTTTTGGAACAACGCATTATAACTCCTGGTCGCAGATAGCTATATACATAAATATTACTAGCTTAAATCCTGTAAAGACGTACCTACATGACTAGTTCATAATTATTATCACTGATAAGACGTCAAACAAACAAGTGAGAATTTCTTGGTGTGGTGACACTGATTGCGGGGATTCTGATAGTTATGATTAGGACCGATTTTATTTTGCTTTTATCAGCGAAAATTGGTTAGGAATGTTATTTTGTACTTACTTTATGACTTAGATAAGCTTAAATTAGTTTTACTTTTACCTGATTAAATGTATATTATGAAATATGTATATTTTATTACGCTAATGTTACAGAAAGATGGCCGTGATATAATAATATCCTTAGGAGTGTCCATACCATAAGATGCATGCGCTTCATAACTTACTTTTTTACAAGGAATATAACTATAATACGAGCACAATCTAGTATTAGTAAATTATTAAAGTGTAATACTATTATTAGGTTAAAAGAAGATGAAATTTTATTGTAATACAACGAAACAAAACGATATACCTATAAATCAGTAATTTCAATATCATTAACGAAAAAAATTGAAAATAAAATACATATTTATGTAATATATAAATATTATTATATTATAATTTATTTATATATATATTATAATTGATATATTTTGGCACAAAATCAACAAATTACCTAAAATAAACGTTAAAACTAATCAGGTACATAACAAAGAACTAAATATTATATAATACAACCCTAGATTTAAGTTTCTGTGAAATTGTTACTATTTAGGTGTACAATAAAGTCTATTTTATTCTTCTATTCTATTAAGATCTAAAATCATAACATTTGGAATTCGTGAACACCGAATATAAACTGACACTCCAACGTGCGCACTCAGCATTCTGCTTTAACAATCATTTGATGAGGTTAGTCTAGTAAGAAAATTATATTACTAGATCGTGATCGTATTACAGTTATATTCCTAGTAAGATAGCTATGAACAGCCTTTATTTAACTGTTTTTTATAATTTTACTGCGATATTATAGATATCTACTTCTTTCTCTATAACTAAATTAACACTTAATTTATTAGCTTTTGTCAACAGCTTCGCCCGCATAAAAGAAAAATATTATCCTATCGGAAAATTACCCTAAAAAAAAAATATATAATGTTTCTTATTCTAGGATATGGTCCTAATTTACACATTTTTGCCTTTATAATATTAGTATGACCAACTTCTTCTTCCTGCCCTTGTCCCGTTTTATTTGGAGTCGGCGCAACACGTTTTGTTCTTCCATTCTGTCCTGTCACTCGTCACGCTATCACTAACACTAATATTAGTATGACCAACATTTTCAAAAAAATATTAAAATTCAATTCAGATGCTTTTTTAATCAAGCACGTTATTCATAAGTGAATAATACAGTCAATTCAAATATCGTACCTCAGTGAAAAGGTCTTTAAGGAATATTTATATATATATATATATAGGAAAAGGTTTTCCGTGAAACATAATAGTAAATTACTTCATAGCATATTCATTCTATTTTTTTTTTTAAATCTATGCAGGTACTTCAGACCCTCAACACCTATTACAATATTTGAGATATTACCATACACTTTCGACGAGCAAGTCATAAGGCACTGTTATTACAGTTGTTCCAAACTTGGGCTTAAAATCATTATTTTGTTGAAACAAAGGGCAATTAACCGATATTAAGCCCACCTGTTCCTTGCTTGATGTGAAATATTACTTGTGGGATACACAAACTTCCGACCGGCCAGGCCACACGATTATTTTTGAGGTTATTTAAACTTTGTTTAATAGATTCAAATGTTTAGCATAGTTAATCTTTCAATACGAAATTAAGAAATCATGTACATTAAATGATATTACCTAAAACTTTAAATGTTCCTATGAAAACGTCTCAAACTTTATCGAACAACCCCACAGTCCTAACAACTTTTCGTCCTACTGGTTTTCTGATATCTCTGGGAGGCGCACGTGTATTCTAAGGGCCGACGAGTCATGTTCGGCCCTTACTGAAAGGCCGGATGACCGGCGTAAGCACAAACTTGTAAGTGACTGGAAATCACCCTGTGACTCCCGACGCTCTCCTTAGGCAGCGGCGGCTAGAGGCAATCGTATTTGCTAGTGAATAATCAAAACAACCTGTATAATCAAGCCCTCTGAAGGCATATAAGCCTCTAGACCACCAAATGGACCTAATAACTAATTGAAGAATAGATGTGAAGAAAAATAAATGTTGTACATTGCCAGAGGTATAGAAAAACATACTGATATATGAAAAACATACATAATGGAAGACGATCATGTCAGTGTATCTGGAGTTTTGTGAGATGAGTGTGTGATTTTTTTTGTATATTGTCTTTAAGTAATGTAATTGGCGGATAGCCGTTTTTGTTAAAGTAAAACCATAAATAAATAAATACAAAGTACCTTTCATCGAAGCAAGATTGTTTTCAATCCTCGGATTATAAATCAACAGATAAGAAATTAAAAAAACGTTGTAACATTTTGCCAATCTACTGTAGATTATGTGTACGTTGGTCTATCATCCCCTGCAATTATAATTAATCCGATTATAAGTATGACGTACTATAGGTGCCCTAAGACGGCTGACCCACTATTTTGATAAGCTATTTTAATCACTATTTTGCTGTTATTAAAGATGAAAATCCTTTGTGCCAGCATTTCGATAAATCTTGGTATCCTAGTGTGAGGGTAGATTGATAAAAGAAAATGGCACGTCAGTGACAAAAGTTAACTTAGCTAATTCCATGAGTCTTATCAACTGCTTGTAAATGGGCCATAATATTGCGTCCAGCATTATAAGCAACGTTGAATTTCGATGCCGTCTATAAGAATACATTTAGTCCAGTGGCAATATCAGCGACTTCGCACGCAGGTGTAGCTGGTTCAAATCTCAGTTTAAACGTCTAACTTTTTGTTTTCCATCTTTTGTGTTTTACATAGTTATATTTTTTTACTTTTCTTTAACGACAAAAGTTGAGAAACGGAAAGTTTGTATTGAAATGAAACAAAATATTGCAAGTAAATGAAATGTTTATTATTTCACTATATTTAAAATATATATATACATATAAAGTAAATATTTACTTACTTTATATGATCAAAGACAAAAATTAAAAAAAAAAAACAGTTTTTTAATATTATAATCAAACAAACACATGTATAAACATTTATAAAGGGATTTAATAATGGTATAAATAACTACTTATTAAGCAATTTTGATTCTTATGCCTTTAAACTTAAAGTTTATAATTGGTATTTTAAAATGTAGTGACTAATGATAGCTTATTTTGGTATTCTTAAACAAGACAGCATGGCTTATTGATCTGTGTAAAGACTTTGACGCAATAAGGCACAAGTTCAATTCTCATACTCTGTATATTGTTTTGCTTTCCATTCAGAGCTTTTTTTATTATTTTATGTAACAATCAACGAACTAAATATTCTTCAAACATATTTGGAATAATTTGGCCTGACTTGTAATAAGCGGGTAGTCAAGATAAATATGCGTATTCATCATAAAACTGGTATTCAAATGTTACTTAGATTAAGGGTAGAGGAATAAAAATGAACCATTTTAGTAAAGCAAAAACCCGTCGACGCTCAGTAGCAGTGACGTCGTGCAAACAATTTTTACGTTGCCATACTAAATTTCGTAAAACAATGTCTTTATTTAGAATATTTTATATACCTAGTTCTAAAATACAAAATAATCTATTGACATGAGGAGAATGTTGGTTTTCGGAGAAATTGATAGGAGACATCTTAATATAGCACTAGGTAAGTGTCTTTTTTTCCCATTTAATTTATACTTCTTTTTTAAACTTACACATTTTTATGCTGTGACGTAATCAAACATCTTTTTAATTATACTTACACATAAAGTAACTTCTGTTTCGTTTCTTTGTTTCAGAGAAATATAGTCAGATTGTGGTTTTAAACTATAGCAAACAATACAAGTCAGGACGTAAAATTGAAATAACTGCTAGTCATCCGTCAAGTCCATTTTCCCCAAGAATATCTGGATTTCTATCTGTGAAAAAAACAAGTTATTATACTGCCGTATGGAAGTGGCGGGTATAACTCTGGGTTACTTGTGTTAAATGTCTTCTGTGGAACCTGGTTATCTTGTAGAAATTGGTGGCCCATTCATTAATAAATATTACGTGACGTAATGTCATCAGTGCGTGTAAGCAACAATGGATAATTATTTGCTTCTTGTAAGCAGCCACAATACCTTCTTGTCAGTGCTTATGTATAGTGTATTGTTTAAATAAATCATAGTTGGTAATCTTAATTTGTTAGAAGTGTTTTTAAAATAAATTAATTGATCTTTATTTCTTTCATAATCAAACTTAAAATGCTACATAAAACCTGTAAAGTAGTTAAAAAGTCAAAATATTTAGTGCTATTTTCACTTTGATTTTTGAGCAGATAGGACAGTTAATGCAGTGATGCTATTGTTATAAAAGAGAAATATTATATATTTCTAATCATGTAACATGTTGATTCACAGCATTAAAGTCTTCTTTAAAAATAAAATTAGTATTTCATTAGAACTATTGAAATAAATAAACAGTTTTTTTTCCTGCTCAAAACTATATTACAAATAATTCTACCATATCAAAAGCAGTTTAATATTGTAACTTCTGTTATATGTTTTACCTTTATATATAGTTAATTAAATTATGTCTATTAGACGAGTAAATATTTTTTTTTGTAAATTGTAAATATTACTTGAATAAACCGTTACCTATCCTAACCATTTTTGTTTTTTATTCACGTTGCTTTTATGTTTGAAAAGTTAATTTAAATTTATTTATTTAACTTAATATAAATTATAATTTGATTTCAAAAATCATAATCCAATATTGTAAACACAAAACTACTAAAAGAAGCACGACGGATTTGAACTTACGACCATGTCAATATAAGTCTACTGTTATGACCATTAGACTAATTTGACTTACGATACTTTGTTGAAATTAACAAGTGGATTATGAGACAAAACCGTATTCAAAGTTTACCAACCTTAACGTTACCTCTTAAAGATCAAATTGACGTGACAGTATTCTATAATATTTTACTACCTACCTCTCGTTATATTCGTTTAAATTATTATGCTCGGAATTGATTTTCATGTATCTTCTGCTAATTGCAGAAGGTTCAAATTCGTCTAACTTTTAGGATGTCTTATATTACCTTCTGCTGTCACGTGGGTCAGATTTCTTGGGTCTTTGTGTGTACAAGACCTGTTTTTTCATTGTTCATTCAAATCCTTTCTGTACGTTCAGTTGTGTATCTATTTTTGGTTAAAATGATGAAGAATTACGATCTCAATAGAGTAAGATCCCAGGGTCGCCAGACGTCACGTATTTTCTCACGAACGAAATGTGGACGATTGAGTACTGTTAGTATGTACTAAGAACGCATGCCTATCTGCTAGCTTGCTTAGACGGCCAATTTTCAGGTATCAGGTACTCAAGGTACATAAAAACATTACTTCACGTAAATTCTCCTACTGATTTTTACGTATATTTTAGGCAACATCTTTAAAATCAAGTCGCCAATACTCCCAGACACATTCCGTGGGCCGTATTGCTTTACAGACGCGTTAAAGCTCCCAAAATAATGACATAACTTCACGTAAATTCTCATGCTTGATTTTTATATATGTTCACCAGACAACTATTTTAAAACCTTTTACAAGAAGACAGACCGATCAAAGGAGCCATATAATTGTTAATAAACAGTTAGAGCCTGGCAGCATCTACATCAATTATTTCAGGAACGTTGTTTAAATCACACATAATTTTTTGTATTATTTTGAATATTAACTTGAGTTTAGGAGATGATTGGCCCCTTGGATCGGTGTGTCTTCTTGTAAAAAGTTTTAAAATAGTTGTAACATAGAACCTTCTCCTTTTCGAAGTCGGTTAAAAAGTCAAAAATGTACAGGATTAATAATGACATAAATATTGCTACTGGCTAATTTTCCTATACCTACGTATTTGTGACATCTACTCGTATACACACGCACGCAATTAGCACTCACGTAATGATCATTAATGATTTATCATTTATTAATACTAGATTACGTAGGTACTCAATCAGGTGGTATTTTTATAGGTATAGGTATGTATAATTGTATATGTAATACACTAATCTTAATTACCATCCTGCGTATTAAAAACTAATCTCATATTGTTTGTTTAAATTCCGATATCTTCTTAATCTTTAGCTAATCAAATTTTACTAAGAAATGTGGCTACGTTCGGGGGAGGTCTGTGTCTTGCAGTGAATGCTTTTGGGCTAAAATAAGATGAATAAGAAATGATGTACGAAAGACCTTACAAAAGGTTGGACGTCAGCATGAAGAGAGTCGAGGGAATCCGACGAAAGCGAGATGCACAAAACCGGTCGTAGCGGTGACCCTTACGGCCCGTTTACGACCTTGTCACTGTGAGCGGTAGCTTAGCGTAAGGCGTGGCTGGAAAGACCTCACGGCGTCCTTACCTTCCGCATGACACAGGTCCTCGGACATGGCAAGTTCGGGAGGTTCCTGTTTCGGATTAAAGCGGAAGTAACGCCCGGGTATCGCCACTGTGCGGAACGCCCGGAGGAAACGGTGGAGCACACAGTCGAGGTCTGACCTGCTTGGGCGGAGCATCGCCGTGCCCTCGTGGGGGCGATCGGCGGCGGAGACCTCTCGCGCCGGGCCTTGGTTGAGACCATGGTCCGGAGTGAGGAAGAGTGGTAGGCGGTCGCCGACTTCTGCGAAGCAGTAATGCTCGCATAGGAGGAGGCCGACCGCATCAGGCAATGGCGCTCCCGCCACCGCCGGGATTCCGATCCCGATTTCCAGCCACCGTAGGCGCGGGCTTGCACCAGTGAGGAATGGGTAGCTCGCTGTCCGGCCGTCCGGTAACTGTCTGGACCAAGCCCAAGTCGGCGACGGCGCGCACTGTTCCCGCGCGCCTCAAGGAGTTGTCAGCAACAGCAGGGGCCCAGCCGGGTCGAAGCCTACTGGGGCCAAGGTTATCCGAAAGGGAACTCGAGCCCCGGTATGAAGGCTTGAAGGAATGGGGTGGGTTTTTTAGTCAGTAAGAGTCTGATACTATCTCCCACTCCGCCCAAAAGCGGGGGTTGTCATTGGATGATTTTCCCCACCAAAAAAAAGCGGTAGCTAAGCACGGGGCGGCGAGCGGTAAGATCAAAAGTATGAAAATGTTTGAAGCATGCCACGAGACACCGCTCATAGCGAAAACGTTCCACTTACCGATGTCACCCCTAAGAACGCCTTATAAGTTCGGCTTTCGACCGCGGTTATCCACTGAAAGTGCCATACTGTGTTTAAAGCAAACCGTCAAATACTACACAGATCGCAAAACGCCAGTGTATGCGTGCTTCCTCGACTTATCCAAGGCCTTTGACCTTGCTGGGTACGAGTTAGTGTGGGAAAAGCTGAAAAACATTAATTTACCTCAGGAGCTCATTAATATATTCCAGTACTGGTACGCAAACCAGTCTAATACTGTCAGGTGGGCGGGGACAATGTCGGATCCGTATCGGCTTGAGTGTGGTGTCAGGCAGGGTGGATTAACTTCTCCAACCCTATTTAATTTATACATTAATGGATTGATCGTGGCGCTCAGCAGGCGGCATGTCGGATGCCACATTGACGGTGTCTGTGTTAACAACTTTAGTTATGCAGACAACATGGTGCTTTTGAGTGCCTCGGTCTGCGGCCTGAGGAAGTTAATACGGATATGCGAGGAGTATGCCTGTGGTCATGGTTTATTGTACAATAGCAATAAGAGCCAATACATGGTGTTTGAGGCCGGTGGTGCTAAATGTCCTGCTACTATACCACAAGTAAAATTGTATGGTACCCCTCTGGAGAGAGTTTCACAATTTAAATACTTGGGACATTTACTTACTACCGACCTGAAAGACCATGTAGATATGGAGAGGGAACGGAGGGCGCTGTCTGTCAGAGCAAATATAATAGCTCGTAGGTTTGCGCGGTGTTCTAGTGAGGTAAAAGTTACGCTTTTTGGAGCGTACTGTACCTCGCTGTACTCGTGTAGCCTATGGGGTGACTACAGCAAGAAAAGTTACAGCGCTCTTCGTGTTCAATACAACATCGCATTCAGGGCGGTGATGGGGCTGCCTCGAACTTGTAGTGCTTCGGGCATGTTCGCAGAAGCAGGCACCGACTGCTTCCATGCCACTATGCGAAAGCGTGCCGCGTCTATGTTGCGCAGTGTGAGGGGTAGCACCAACGCCGTACTGGCGATGTTTGCTGCAAGGATGGATTGCTATATCCTTAAGCATTGTAGTGGCCGACATGTAGCGGTACAAAAAGCACTCAGATACTATTAACTAATGACTATTGTGAATTTAGAGGTAAATGTAAATGCTATTTATTTATTTATTTTTATTTAATGTAATATATAAATAAACTTATTTATTATTTTTGAATTGTTAATGTATTTGTATTCTGTAGTATTAATTGATGACATTTTTTTTTGTGCCAATGTTATTTATGAATTTATTATGTTAGCAATTTAAGTTATTGTGAATTGAATTGTATTGTGTAATGATATGGGTGTAACTTACCTGATTAAAGATTATTATTATTATTCCATCAGTATACAGCTTTCAGCTGAAATGATGTTCCAAAGACAAATGGAGAGGTGTCGTCGCACCAGCTTTTGATATTTATTACGCACCATATTTTCGATGGTAACATCTTGACTCCCACTGCCAAATATAATGAATCTATCAATATATAACAACCAAACATCACATTTTGGTGTGACATAAATTACCCTTAGAAGCCTATAAAAATCGATTTTTATATGATAAAAATGACCCTTTTTATTCTGAAATTATCCGACCCGTCATGCAGATGAAGTGACTTCAAAACTTTTTCATCTTCTACAAAATTGAATCCTTCCTCGGTTTCCCTCTCAAAGTTGCGTAAACTCACTTAGATTACCTGTCATTTGAATATGCGCATATTTCGTTTGTGTCCGTAGGTATTTCCGGCAATTTGATCTGCTTTAGAAATAAATATGATCGGAAATCTGGTTGTGAAATTGATTATTATATACTTGGGGTGCTTTTTACGTCATATTCTCTAGACACCCTATAATCTAATTTGCTGTTTATAAATTCATATTACAATTTTACGAAATGTCTACCTACTCCATTAGTGCGTTCTTAAAAAAATACTGATTGTAATTATTTTCAGGGTTTAATTTTTTTTAATTCGATTAATGCCTCGGTTTTTTCAGGACTAAAGGCTTTGCTAAGAGCATTTTCATGTTCATTAATTTTGTCACCAAACGAATATACCAAGAGATAAACCAGCAACCATAGACGCGGCTTGCGGATGACGAGGAATGGGTAGCTTGACTTCCAACCGTCCGGTGAGGGCCTAGCTTGAGTCGTCGCGCTACGCTACTACGGTTCAAAGTGTTCCATGCATGCCTCAAAGAATTACCATCAAAACCGTAGGGGCCAGTAAGGCTAATTCCCGCTAGGCCTCGGTACAAGGCATCTCTGAAAATGATATCATGGTCCTTCAAAGCAAAGAGCAGCTGAAGTACACCGGTATGTTTTGATCAGTATAAGTCTGACACACTATCTCGCTTCACTCAAGAGCCCGAAAAGTCTTTTTTTTTCAAAGTCAAAGTATTTATTAGTGTGCTTTTTGGTAATACAGTTAATTTATGGTAACTCAAAAAGCTGCCCATTGGGCATATACTACTCATTGCAAGATTTCCTACATTAAAAAAGGCCCTTTAAAGAGTTATAAACTACTTTTGCAGCTGAAAAAGTCTCTTCTCTTCTATTTATTAAACTGAATATACAACTGCTGTGCAATCCAATTAGCTTAAACCCTTTGTCGTCTTAAAAATTGTACGATTCCTTTAACGAGCTATTACGTATTTATCAATACTATTGTTTTCTACCCGTCCATAACCAGATATTTCTGATATACATCACTATTATCGCTTTAAGTCATACGAGTATTGTGTAATCATTTATTATCGTAATACCTGGCTGGATAATTGTACTTGCATTGATTTGGTGGACTTAAAAACTTCGTGTAGGTATATCGTATTTTTCTCGAAAACGTTCAAAGGTCGCATTTTATTTTGGTGAAGATAAAAAACTGAAATTTGATAAAAACGGGTCACGTAATCTCCAGAATTATGTCAGTAATTAAGATAAATAATTGTGGATAGGCGACAAACAAGAAGGTGTTGCAGACTGATTGATTGATTATAATATTATTGAATTGGATTGTTGGTCTTTTTTTTGTTTTTCTTTTTTTGACATATTAATGATAACGGTAACGCTATGTTTTCGGTACGCGATCACCACTCCAGAACCTTTTAGCTCTATCGACTCATTGTTCTGCAAGCAATATTTACTGCTACTTAAGTTTCACGATTTTCCGAGTTAAAAAAATCTCAGAATTGAAGAGCAGTTTTCCGGTCACCGTAGGCGCGGGCTTGCGGACAGTGAGCAATGGGTAGCTCGCTGTCCGGCTGTCTGGTAACTGTCCGGACCGAGCCTAAGTCGTCGACGGCGCGCACTGTTCCCGCGCGCCTCAAAGAGTTGTCAGCATTAGTAGGGGCCCAGCTGGGTCGAAGCCTACCAGGGCCAGGGTATGAAGGCTTGAAGGAAAGGGGTGGGTTTTTAGTCAGTAAGAGTCTGACACTATCTCCCGCTCCCCCCAAGAACGGGGGTTGTTATTGATTATTTTCCCAGCAAAAAAAAAGGAGCAGTAGGAGCATTTCATTCATTTCATTTGATTACGCAAGGAAGCATCAGTTAGGAAGAATTCTTGGGAAAAAAATAATGAGCAAAGTAACAATATCATATAACTTCGTTATGTACAGACTTATCTATTATTCAACCACTAATAGGGTTGTCTTACAATTGCCGCGAGCAAAATGCAGTACCTAATAATATTGAATTGTAAAAAAATAATCGGTAAGTAATAAAAAATACTGGATACAATTCGTATTAACGACATCGTTATTTTTAACCGAATTATCGGTTACTATACCTAACATCTTTTTTTTTAAAAAGAAGAAAATATTTTCTTAGTTCTATATTATTTTTCCTATGTGTCGCCCTCACGCGGTATCTTCTCGTCCAATATACCACAGTGTCTCAAGACAAAAGTCTATGACCAGTTCGTGTTGCCATTGATGACATATGGTGCCGAAACGTGGTCGCTCACAATGAAGGCTTAAAATCACCCAAAGAGCAATGGAAAGGGCTATGCTCGGAGTTTCCTTGCGTGATCGAATCAGAAATGAAGATATCCGCAGGAGAACCAAGGTTGCCAACATAGCACGAAGAATCGCCAAACTCAAGTGGCGATGGGCAGGGCACATTGCTCGCAGAACAGATGGCCATTGGAGCCGAAGGGTTCTGGAGTGGCGACCACGTACCGAAAGACGCAGCATCGTAAGGCTTCCTACAAGATGGACCGATAACCTGGTGAAAGTTACGGGAATCCGATGGATGCGGGACGTACAGGATCGATTATTGTGGCGACACTTGGGGGAGGCCTATGTCCAACAGTGGACGTCTGTCGGCTGAAATGATGATGATGATGATGATGTGTCGCCCTCAAATTATGTAAAGAATAGTATCCTGCT
This sequence comes from Mythimna ferrago, assembly GCA_910589285.2. Lineage (NCBI taxonomy): Eukaryota > Metazoa > Arthropoda > Insecta > Lepidoptera > Noctuidae > Mythimna > Mythimna ferrago. The sequence goes on along the minus strand of OU342689.1, from coordinate 15,953,170 downwards.
GTGCATCTACTCTGCAAGTATTCATTAAGTCTTTTGACTACATAAATATGATCAGTAACGGGTACAGACAGAGCCAAATTCTTTGTACCAATTAAAACACTAGTGATGTATAAGTATTTCTATCAGTGGCTTTTTTTTATGTTGAGAAAAATCATCCATTGACAACTCTCGCTCTTGGGCGGAGCGGGAGACTTACTGACTAAAAGCCCACCCCGTTCCTTCGTACCTTTTGTACCGGGACCGAGCTTCCCTTTCGGATTACCCTGGCCCCAGTAGGCTTCGACCCGGCTGGGCCCCTGCTGTTGCTGACAGCTCCTTGAGGCGCGCGGAAATAGTGCGCGCCGTCAACGACTTGGGCTCGTTCCGGACAGTTACCAGACGGTCGGACAGCAAGCTACCCATTGCTCCCGTCCGCAAGCCCGCGACTGTCCGCAAGCCCGCGACTATCAGTGGCTTTAAAACATAAAAGGAGTACCTATACCTAACCAGCTTATAACGTTCTCACTGCTAGAACACAACCTCTTTGAGTTAGGGAGTGGGCCATAATCTACCACACGGGCCTACTATACAGGTTTTCACGTCAACACGAACTACACACACAGGTTTCCTATACCTACACACAATAGGTTTTTTTTAGGTGGGAAATCATCCAATGACATCGCCTGCCCTTGGGCGGAGCGAGGGGTCTTATCAGACTTTTACTGACTAAAACCCACACCTGTTCCTTTACCTTCATTCCAGGACCCTGGGGTTCACTTTCACAGAACCCATATATCTAGTATAGGTAAGGTAGTCACAACATCAATTCTTCATCTTTAAAAAATAAACATGAATATACTTACACTGGAATATACTCGTAGAAACCCTACAAAGTTCTATTCCAATTTCATCCGGGCAAGACTCCCGACGCTCTCTAGCACGAACTTAACAATTATTTAATTTGTCCTTGAACTGCACATTTTTCCGAGGTTTCTTGCAAGCGCTCTCGTGCTATTGCAGTCACGTAGGCCACTTTAGTAAGTGGACTGTGGAACAAATGAAATTCAATTATTTTCTCTTATTACCTCTTATTTTTTATAAGAATTGTATCGTGTAGATGGTTCTTTATGCTATAGTTTTAGTTCAAGGATATAAATGTGTTAAACGTGCTAACAACGTATCTCGTTTTACTGCACAAAATGTGCACCGAACTTTAATTGTTCTACTTTTCAGTTTTATTATTTGACATGAGTGGTCAATGCGAGATACATCTCCATTCAACCGCTTTTACGTTATTACGACGTTATTACACATATTTCAGTTAATCTTTTGAAAATACAGATATCTAGGTTTCTATTAAAATCAAAACATATAAAACTAATCCAGAGAAGACGTCTGAATTTCGGCCCTCCATAAGGTAAATATATCATATATATAAACCCTTTGTGAGCGAGACACAATAAATTTTTATTGAGTCTCTAATTACGCCGATACGAAAGGTTAAAAAACTAAAGAAAATGAAACTATAGAAATCATGCACATTTAATCGATATTCTGAATGATGAATTTGTTTTCTAAAAACTTTTAAAGTTTAAAAAAACACATTTTGTGGAATATTTATTTAGTTATTTATTTAAGACTAAAGTACGGAATAACTGAATGCCAACAGAGCATTCAGGCATTACCTCCTTTTAATCTGATTGCGTTAGATGAAACAAGTTTTTAAACCATGTTCTTGTTGATGATAGACGGCTTGGAAAGAGCCTCCTCATAATTGATAAAATTTATACCATAATGTCATTTTTAGTGTCCCGTGCTTAAAGTGTCTAAACTGAGCACACTTGTTCGTCTGTCCGGCCTTCTGTTGCACGAGTCTATCAGCTAAACCGTTAAAACTTACAATATTCACATTTTCACTCGTCCCGGGTTAGATTCCCGCATAGAACAAACACTTGCATACCATAAAGATAGGTGTTGCCTGGCTGTCTTGTGTATATAAGTTTACATGTTTGTGAATGTACCCGTTTACATGAGTCTTCTATTTCTTCTCGAATCGATGGTTATCTCTTCACTCAAAGTTTTTGGACCTAGTTTGTTGTCACGTTTAAAGCGGCGTCAGTGGTGTTTAGATCCTCTAAAGTACAGATGGTGGCACACTTTGCGTACTCTAATAAGTGGGCCAACGTTTAGTCAGGAGCACCGCACTCGCACTGGGTATCAGAAGGGTCTATAACCTTCAATTTTTTATGTTTACAACGGCTTACTTGGGTGCGCAGTTTATGGATTGCTTTGCATACAGGCTACTGCAAATCGCGTCCAGTTGGTAGAAGTTCCTGGGGTTTACAGCAGTAATTAATATTGTCGGGTATTTAAAACAAAAATGTGTATTGTTCATAGGCATATGAGTTATGTATACCCTTTTGCGTTTCTCCAAATAAATTATTTATCTGTTTGATCCATTCAAGTGATACCAATAAATTTTAGATGAGTCTAGTCTCTACTTATTTGGGAACTACTCCTAAATTCTTAGCCTGAGAATCCCAAATCAGTTAAGAAACACTAATTACTTTAGACATAAACATATCGCCACGAAACCTAAATCCCTAAACATTAATAATGACTGCCTAAGTGAGGTATTGAAGGCAAAATTCCATAGGTATGGCTGTAAAGAAATGTCGGCAATGTCTTTTATTATTATTGGGCTGGATCCGGACGGTTACTGGACGGTTGGACCCCGAGCTACCTAATGCTTGTCGTCCGTAAGCCCACGCCTACAGTTGCTTTTTTTTGTCAGTCGGAAAATCATCCAATGACAAGACCGCGTCCTTGGACGGAGTGGGAGATAGTGCCAGACTTTTACAGACCCATTCCTGTTATTTTGTAGACTTTCGTACCGGGCCTAAATCTTCCTTTCAGGAGCAGACCCTTGGCCCCGGTAGAACACCTACAGTGGTAATCAAGCTCACCAGCTTAGGTCTGAATATGTCCGTACCATCACGCGTGCGTCTGATGAGAGGTCGTCGTTTATCGCTCTCATAAGGATATTGCAGTGCTCCGCCCAAGCGGGACACACCGCCACCATGTGCTCCGCCGTGTCCTCCGAACGGTCCATACAATGGTGACACCCGGGTGTTTTTCTGTCTGAATAAGCTGCTAGATGCAGGAACCTCCCGAACTTACCACACACACATTAGAGACACAATTAAAAAGCCAGGTGTGGACGCCATGACACCTCTTCAGCTACTTTACAAAGACTTACTGCCAGGATTATGGCGTGGCCAAAAACATATTATGTATATCTAAACAAGTTAACACTATCAATTGTAACAATTGAACTACATTTACGTTATGCAATTCTCACAAGTTCTTTGTTTTATATTGGCGTCACTGTCTTTATAATGTTTTGTTAAAACTATTTTATTATCTAATCCTATTAATTTGATAAAGTGACTACGATTAAATAATAACATTCACAAAAACCATTGTTTTTTGTTTTGATTATGTGTTGTTATCAAATGTAATCATATATTGATCATATTTAGATCATAAATGCGATAAAAACTAATTATTATCGTTTTAAAAATTGTAGAGAAAAAAAAGAAAGAGTCACCTTGTTTTTATTTCTCAACAGTTTTAAAAGATCTTTATTAAGGAGCTTTTACACAATATTGACTATGTCGCTCCATCATAGCCAAATTTTGTGTTTAAATTTATTTTAAATGATTGTAATACATTATGTGGGTATAGAACTCTTGCCTCGTCTGTCATAGGTTTAGCTAAGACGCTGAAAAATTGCATAATATATTGATTTCTAACATATTTAGAGTGTTAAACATATTTTCGTTCGCCCCACTCACTTTCCACCAAAATATGATGTATGTCCTCAATTATTATGCAATTAGTTGAAGATGATGACTGAATGACACCCATAACAAACGTAAACTTCCTCGATAGGATGTAACCAGATCGAAGCATCATGGTAGTAACTATGTATTGAGTGCATAATTGTCTATCCAAGAAACTGTTGACAGTTGGATGGTGTTGTACCAGATACCTTTCTCTCTTATTCTCACACCATGAAATTCTTTCCACAATTTATGACAATGTTTTCTAATCAGACAAAAGTTATCTGAGAAAATTGAAACTATATTTAGTTGAATACCTTCAACACAGGCTCGCATTGCTACCGAATCTATCATTTTATTACCGTAAATAGCACTATTACTTTTTTAAATTTATATTACGTTGTTGAAATTCTAAAATCTGGTTAATGCGAAATATACGCTATCGGTGTTCCTCGAACTGTCGAGATACAACGAGCCACATGTTATAATGCACTCTTGGAGTCAGTTAGTACTACAAACTTGTTATGATTTATTGATTGGGTGTATGATATAGCTTTACTGATTGCCAACAGTTCAATATGCATTATAGACACGTTCGAATCAATACTAAAGCTCAATGATGTATCTTGTTGTGAGTCATAAAAAACTACACTGGAATTACTAGAGTCCGTGTAATGAAAGCGTGACCTGAGAAAAGGAGGTTCAAACCAAAAAATTTTGAATGTGGTATTATTGAAATAGTAGGAGAAAAAAGTTTTGATACTAGAATATTTTTTGTATTTAAGACAATTGTATAATAGTTAATCCTAGTCAAAAACATGTGTGTAGATTAATTATTTGGTGGGTGTATGGTAAAGGTCAATAACACACAAAATGTTAGTTATTATCCCAAATTATTTTATTTTACTTAATCTCTCAAATGTCGCTATATAATATTGAAATAATATTCTTTATTTACCATTTGGCCTTCTGGCAAGAATACCAAGTGTACAACACCGCGATAGTCAAATAAAATGGTCAACACGATTTCAACTTCATCACGTCTCGCCAACACTAATAATGTGTTTCAAGATTGTTGGGTTGGAATCGATTCGTTTTAGCATAGAGAAAATTCAGATCGTTTGGGATTAGTCAAGTGGGAACATGTTTTATACTCCAATGATTGTTTCAAATGATACGGATCTACTCGTGAGACACAAAAAGTTCAACAGCTCTCAAACTTAAACTAGGATTTCAGTCACTATTTCGTTCACTTTCGCAATTTTAACTTCAGTTGAAGATTTTGATGCATTATCAGACAAAGTGAGGCAAATCTTTCATTACATCTCAACTGCTTTTGAACGCATTCTACCACTCACTAGCATGTGTTTTTGATTAAGTCGATTCACCAAAAGCCTTCTAATTCGATGTTTTTGTCCATTATGAAGTTCGCAATATGTCAGATTATCTAAAAATATAAGAAAAAAAAATATCATTATATCCTAAACAATTATCTAATAATATTAGTCGACAAGGATCAAGATTAAAACGTCATACTAACTTAAAAATATAACGGCACGTGGCCATCATCAGTAAATTCTGGGTTCATCGTTTCTGCCGAGCTATCGTGGGTAGGCGGGCGAGGAGAATAAAACCACGTGTTAGAGACAATTAGTAATGCACTGTTATTATTTCAACGAAATATCAACGGAATCCAAATCAACACTTTTTAAATAATTAGAATATGGCGACGCTCCACCGAACACGTCTCGCTGCTACGCGATGCCAACGGATTATCCTCCGTCCGCCGGTAGTCAGCAAAAGAGCCCGGAGTTGCGTCAGAGTGTAGAAACGTCAACCCGCGCTTGTCAAATGTCAGCTGTCATTCTTGACGTTTCTTGACACTCTAAATGTCGCGGCGCCGTCACGGCCGGACTGACATTCGGACGTCCTCGTGCGACACCTCACGCCTCGACTTATCTGTAAAGACCAAATGCGAATCTGTATGACATGTCTGGGCATGCTCGCCCATCCCTGACTAGCTACCCATTTATGACACCTGTTTAAAAAGATCTCGATCTTCACCCCTCACATCGGAATTAAACACACTGGGCGGACAACTGACTCCAGGCGCCCCTTCGACCACCCACCAACTCACATGGTGCTGTGGACCGGACAACCCGTCAGCGCCCCTTCCACCAGTCACGAAAACCACACGCAGCTGCTGCAATCAACTGGTTCGGAACGTCGACCCATATAGGCCAGTCCCAGACCAATTTCATGCCACCCAGCTCACACCGGAGAAATCGTAGTCTGACCGTGGGCATCGACCCGGTTTAGGCCAGCCCCGTCGATCACCTACACTACATACCACGTAGTCTGATCAGAGGCATCGACCCGGTTTAGGCCAGCCTCCTTGACCCACTACGCCACTCCCAACTGCCTATCCATTGCCCTATGCTCTAGATCGATTCTTGGTGAAGCCACAGGATTTACACAATCGTTATGAACTCACCACTTACTACTCATCACGCTCGGAGGCAGAGAGGGTGTCGGAGCTTGCGGTCAAAGTGTGCGAACTAGATACCGATACTGTATCACTATCATCATCAGATGTTACCGTTCCATTCTCATGACTATGGACTTCCGCCGTCTCGGCCTCCTCTGCCTCATTGTCTAATGAAGTAGCTACTTCAATCAATCCGTCGTAGCCCCTGGGTACTGCGCGCAAGTTTTCATGGGCGTACTTATATGTTCGGTTAGATCCATCAATGTCTCTCAGTTCGTATCTATCGTGATCTAGTACCTTGACGATCGTAAAAGGGCCTTTGAACTTTCGCTGTAGTTTGGTTTGGTTACGCTCGCTACCTTTGATAAAGACAAAGTCACCTACACTGAATGGTCTCACTATTGCTCTACCCCGGTTGAAACGTTCTACTTCTGACGAAGCAGCCTTTTTGATATTCTCAGAAGCATTATGCCTTATCGTGTCTAAGTCTAAACGGGGCTCAGTTTCAGTATGTGTGGTTAAGGTTGATATTCCTAATGACTTCGCTCGTATGCCGAACATTAATTCTGTAGGGGAGTAGCCTGTTACTCTAGATCTAGTGCTATTTAAGGCAAGCTGAACTTCTGGAAGTTCATCACGCCACGTTTTGTTTGTATCGTTCTCTACTATTGTGAGCAGACATTTTAGGGTGCGCATTATACGCTCAACTTGACCGTTGGCCCTACTGGAGCCGGTAGCGATGAGGTGAAGCTCTATACTATGCTCACTACAAAACCGTTTGAAATCCGCACTTATGTAACACCTACCTTGGTCTGCTATTATACGCTTCGGTGCACCAAATAAGCAGACTGCCTTTTTAAGGGATTGAATTGCACTAGCAGCATCGAGAGAGGGCGTGTAATCTAGGAGGACATACTTGGTAAACGAATCGATAATAACGGACGCATATTCCTTCCTATCGCTTTTACCACTTAGTTTGCCCGTGATGTCTATGTGTATCGTATGCCAAGGCGTGGATACTTTAGGTATTGGATGTAATCTAACCTGCTGCGCTCCTGAACATCCCTTCGAGGCCTTGCACACTATGCATGAGTCTACGAATTTGCGCACCTGTTTGCACATTTGTGGGAACCAGTATTGTTCATATATTTTGTCGAGGGTCTTATCAGCACCAAGATGCATGATTTCCGTGTGAATATGGTTAATAAGTGTCCACGTTAAGGATCTTGGTACCACTGGTAACCAAGAGCTGGTCCTATTGCGTTCAATTTTCCTATAGAGTATGCCTTTCTGCACGTCATACGTGTGTGCAATTGCTTCTGGCAACTCGTTGTTTTGATGCTTATTGATAAGGTCACAGATTTCGCTATCACGTTTTTGCTCTACAGCTAGCCAACCCTGATGCAGCTCTATAAAGTGAACTTTCTTGTTCCTATTCGCAACAACGGTTAGATCATCTGATCCCTGCGCACTAGGTGTAGGCTCCAGAACTGGGTTTCTAGATAAATAGTCGGCGTGACTCATGCTAATGCCTTGCTTGTGAACGATATCGAAGTCGTACGCTTGTAAGAAAGCCCACCATCTATGTACTCGTGGGGTTAAATCGGTTTTCGATTTGGACGCTTTCAAAGAGTTACAGTCGGTAAAGACAGTAAAGTGCTGACCGTACAAGTAATGCCGAAAGTTCTCAACCGCACGAACGACCGCCAAGGTTTCTAGCTCGTACGAATGATATCGCGATTCCGCGTCGGTCGTTCGACGGCTGAAGTAAGATACCACGTGAGGAACATTATCTTTCCTCTGAATCAATATGGCCCCGTAGCCTTCTGAACTCGCGTCGGTGTGGAGTTCAATGGGCGAATTTTGATCAAATATGGTTAACACCGGTTCTGACGTAAGAATATCAACAATTTTCTTATGGATGTCATTGTGAACATCTGTCCATTTGATGGGCCCTTTCAATTTTGTCAATGGATAAAGAGGTCCTACTATACGGGTGAAACTTGGTATGAAGCGTCTGAAATAAGAGGCTAGGCCTAAGAATTGCCTAACATGTGTGGCTGTTCTTGGAGTCGGAGCGTCAACTAAAGCCTGTATCTTTTTAGGGTTTGGTGTCACTACACCTGCTTTTATAACGTAACCGAGGTAATCTATTTCTTTTTTCATGAATTTGCACTTCTTGAAGTTTAACGAAAAACCCGCGTCAGTGAGAGCTTTCAAAGTAAGGTCTAGGCGTTCTAGCCCCGCGGTGACGTCATACGAATAGCACATGACGTCATCGACGTAGGCCAATGCTACCTTGTCTTTTAGGGGACCTAGGGCTGTGTTTATGCATCGCTGATAAACGGAAGCGGCATTTCGCAAGCCAAATGGCATCGTCAAATATTCGAACTGACCATCCGGTGTCACGAATGCCGTTTTTGCTACGCTATCGGGGTCAACTACTATCTGATGATAACCGGCTGTCATATCTAAGGACGAGAAATAGTGCGCGCCATGGAGACGGTCGATCTGTTCGTCAATGCGGGGCAACGGGTAATGCTCGGGACGTGTGTTGGCATTGAGCTCCCTATAGTCTACGCACATCCTATCAGTGTTATCTTTCTTTTTTACCAACAAGATGGGGCTAGCAAAGGGAGAGCTGCTCTCGCGAATAACGCCCGCTTTCAATAGGGACTGTATTTTCTCGTTGACAATCTCTTTTTCTGCGGGTGCTAACCTATAGGGATGCCTTTGCACGGTCTTATATGGCTCTATAAGGTCTATTCGGAGAACGCCTGTCGTAACCCGTCGCGTTGGTATGCCGTCCGCGAAGAACTCACTATATTTTTCTAAAATCCTAATCAGTGCTAATCTGTTCTTACCTAGTAAGTCCGTGTCAATATTCGTAAAGTCAAAGCTACTAGATTTGCCAGAAAAATGAACTTCTTTGCGTTGGGAAAAAGTAACTTGATCGTTATCCATATGCACGTGTACGTTATCCTCTAGTATGTCCCTGCCTATGATGACTGGTTCAGCAATGGTACCATCAGGTACTACGTGAAATAACACTGAGAGCGAAAGGCCTTGAACATTGATGGGACTAATAACCTGGGAGGTACATTCCACGTCCCCTCTACCAATGCCCGTCAGATAAACTAAATCATTCTGCGCAGTACCAGGAAACTTCTCGACGTAGCTTTTAGTTACTAATGAACAAGCAGATCCACTATCAAAGAGAAAGGAAACTGGCTCACCGGATGATGTAGTCAAGGTGCTCCTCGATGCCTTGCGTTCACACACTTGGACTTCTTTGACCGCCGCTGCTCCGCTGCCACCCGCTCGGTCTGGACACGCCGGCGCCAAGTGTCCTGGTCGTCCACACGCGAAGCAGGTGATTGGTCTTGGTTTATCACTGGCTCTGGATGTCGGTTGGTCGCGCGTCTTCTCTGAAGTAGCAGGATCTTCTCTTCGCTTGCGGCAGTCTATCGCTCTGTGACCCGAAGTACCGCAGCGGTGACATGTTCCCATAAAGCGTGATTCGTTGAATCGGGTCCTTTTTACATCTGCATCATGGTTATCACCACCCTCATGCCTTCGTTTCAGTGAGGTTCCGTTGAGAACGCGGAGAAGTTGCGATCTAGTGGTCAGGTTATGGGAATGGAGCTCACGGCGAATTATGGCTTCCTTTTGGCATAAGACCGCAGATACAAATCCCGTTGTGACATCTTCAGACATCTCCATTCGCGGAATCCGTTCGATGATGTTCCAAAGACGCATGGCCGCCTCACTCGCGGTTTCTTTAACGTTGACTTGAAAGCGTAGGATTTCGTCAAAGTAGTCTTGTGGCAGCATGGGCTTGGCGAACTTCGCAAGCAATATTTCTTTGATTTTAGGCCATGTCAGCTGCGATGCCTGTAGACGCGTTAGACAGGTAGCAGCTCGACCTTTGAGCGCACGCGTGAGTAACAAAAGTAATTCTGCACCTTCTAACTCACGGTTGTTGACTATGATCTCGGTCACGTTGCACCAGCCCTCGATGTCCGCTTCACTGCCATCAGGATCGAATTCGATCAACTGGGTAAATGTGCTGCTCGACGGTTGCGGCTGCGATATAGCCATCAATCGGGACAAAAACAATTCCATCTGTTGAGACAGGCTTGGTTCTGATGCCAGCGCTGATGATCGCGTGCGGCTATTCTCCTCTGAAGTAAGCCCTTCACATCCCACTTCTGATAACGGCACGTGGCCATCATCAGTAAATTCTGGGTTCATCGTTTCTGCCGAGCTATCGTGGGTAGGCGGGCGAGGAGAATAAAACCACGTGTTAGAGACAATTAGTAATGCACTGTTATTATTTCAACGAAATATCAACGGAATCCAAATCAACACTTTTTAAATAATTAGAATATGGCGACGCTCCACCGAACACGTCTCGCTGCTACGCGATGCCAACGGATTATCCTCCGTCCGCCGGTAGTCAGCAAAAGAGCCCGGAGTTGCGTCAGAGTGTAGAAACGTCAACCCGCGCTTGTCAAATGTCAGCTGTCATTCTTGACGTTTCTTGACACTCTAAATGTCGCGGCGCCGTCAAATACAAAAATCGTATGTAAACATTGTTGGTTTTCATTGAAAACACCTTCTTTCTCTTCTTGTTTTTGTTTGAACTTATTAACCATAGTGTGTAGCAGTTTTTGCACGTTACTGTTTATTGTTTTTCCCATAATTAAGCAATTATTCTTGAAAAATAAATATCTGTTTCCAAAACTGACAATTGCAACCATAGACTTTGACGTGATTTTTGTCGGCAAAACAATGTTGCCAATTTAATTAAAAAAAAAAACTCCAGGTTACGCTTTCAGTAGACGCACTCTATTTTCTTTAGAAATAAATAAATATTTGATACTAGCTTTTGCCAGCGGCTTCGCCCGCATACATAAAATATAGCCTATGTCACTCAAGTCAGGAATAAAGACGCATTCTATAGGTGAAAAAAATTATCGCAATTGGACCAGTACTTAAAAGAGATTACCTCCTAAAAACAAAAAAAAAACACAAAAACAAAAAAAAAAAAATTTACTTCTTTATTATTTTAGTGTAGATTTCTCAACACTTCTAGCAGAGTTTTTTACAAGCTTTTATTTAGTTTAACTTGTCTAGTAATCAAATCTTGCAAATTTTTGTTCCACTTCCCTTCCCGGTTAGTGATTGAACTGAAATTTTGCATGCATATGTAAATCTGATAACAATGCAAAATTATTATGACATGGAGCTGATCTGTTGATGGAACCGAAAGGTAGGCCATAAGAACTTGATAGTTAAACGGCACAACCCCATCGACTTTGGACTCGTTTGATACGTCTTGACAAGTACTTTGGTGCTAGAGGGTAACAAGGAACTTATGATGAAGTTGGAAGATGGCCATAGGAACTCACTAATAAGCGCAATAAGATGTAATGTTTGAGCTTTTTGGAACGGTCTTGATGAATATTAACCCGTTGTATGGCCAGAACGCGGATCCACGCGGGACACAATAACTCTTTAATTGTGTCTCTAATTACGGCATACGAAAGGTTAATTATATAGATATATCCAGCGCTACAGGATTTGAATCCACAGCCACACACACAAATCGTGAACAAAACGGCCCTGACTTACAGGGCCGTTACCACTGACTGCTCTTAGTTGTAAAGCAAATTAAAACTAAATTCAAAGATTCCCAGTATTGTCTTTTTTGTCTCTGTAAAAAAATAAATACAACGATGAATATGTTAACAACATTATGTCTAACGCACTTTGCTAATCTAATTAGTACACTATTATGAATATGTAATTTAGTTACTTCAACTAAAATGGAATATTTCAGCATGTATCAGTTGATTAGTCATAATTTGCATTATAATTGAATGGTTGCTCTTGTTCAGTATTGAATTAATTTGTTATTTGTTACTTAAATTATTATAATTCATCGTTCATCCTAATGAATCGCAAAAAGCAAAGAAAAACAAAAAAGCTATTTTAATTATTCCAAGTTTTATAAAATTTATTCTGGAGCCTGGTTTTCTAATGATTGGGCAGTATGCATTAAGTAAGGAATTGATTTGATCTAGTAATGGATCGTGTTGGTGAATATCACATGTCTTCGAATTTTTGGTTTTATGACATGCCGGTTTCCTAGGTACTGTTTCCGCTCTGGGCCCGCGTGGTAGATTACGGCCTCTCCTAGAGATTAGACCTTTTTTTTACGGTGGGAAAAATCATCCAATGACGACCCCCGCTCTTGGGTGGAGCGGGAGATAGCGTCAGACTCTTACTGACTCAACGACCCACCCTGTTCCTTCTAGCCTTCATACCAGGGCTCGAGCTCCCTTTCGGATAACCCAGTAGGCTTCTAACCGGCTGGGTCCCTGCTGTTGCTGACAACTCCTTGAGGCGCGGGAACAGTGCGCGCCGTAGACGACTTAGGCTTGATTCGGAGAGTTACCGGACGGCCGGATAGCGAGCTACCCATTGCTCACTGTCCGCAAGCCCGCGCCTACGGTGGCCGGAAATCGGGATCGGAATCTCGGCGGCGGCGGTGAGAACGCCGTTGCCTGAAGCGGTCAGCCTCCTCCTTTGCGAGCATTACTGCTTCACAAAAGTCAACGACCGCCTGCCACTCCTCCTCGCTCCGGACCATGGCCTCAACCAAGGCCCGGCGTGAGAGGTCTTCGCCGCCAATCGCCCCCACGAGGGCACGGCAATGCTCCGCCCAAGCAGGGCACACCTCGACTGTGTGCTCCACCGTGTCCTCCGGGCGTTCTGCACAGTTGCGACACCCAGGCGTCTCTTCCGCTAGAATCGGGAATAGGTACCTCCCGAACGTATGGCACGTTCCGTCCGGTGAGGACCTGCGTCATGCGGAAGGTAAGGACGCCGTGAGGTCTTTCCAGCCACGCCTCAAAGAAGGGACTTACCGCCATGATTGTGGCGTGCCCTACACTGGGTTGCGATAGTCGCTGACGCCATTTCACCGTGACATCCCGCCGGAGCTCTGTCCGCCATGCCGTGACCTGTCGCGGCAGCGGACACTCACCCCGGCGTTGCATCTCCACGCGCAAGTCATGCATGTGTGCAAGGACTGTTGCCTCCAGATCCCACGGTGGTAGACCAGCAAGAAGGCTCGCTGCTTCGCGAGAAACCGTGCGGTTTCCCCGCACCATCCGTATTGCCATGACCCTCTGGCAGGCGTTTAGCATGGCCGTCGGTCGCGTTTGCAGCGACGGCGCCCACACCGGCGCCCCGTAGAGGGCCATGGAGCCTCCGGCAGGAGAGAGATTAGACCTGAGTCCCAGCAGTGGGAATATTAAAAGTAATAATGGATCGATATTCAAATTAACATAAATAATTATTTTAGGATATACCTACTTATGTAGGATCTTTTAATACTACTCATCATCATCTTTCTGCCCTTGTCCCTTTTAATTTGTGGTCGGCACAACACGTTTTTTCTTCCATTCTGTTCTGTCACCCGTCTCGCTATCACTAACTTTTTTTTTATCTGTTATAAACTAGTACTTGACTGCAATCCCACCTGATGGTAAGCAGTGATGCAATCGTTGATGGTGAGGCGCACTAATTTATTAAGAGCCCTATTCACTCTAGCCTTGAAAACACCTAAATTATAATCGGACGGGAACAGCCAGCAGGCAAATTGTTCCAGTCCATCGATGTACGCGGTATAAATGACGAAGCAAAACGCTTAGTCCGGACCGTAGAGGTTTCAACTCCCTTATTTGGGTGTTTTATTAATAGTCTTTTAATACAAGTGACCACTACATAAATTAGCTTACAGTTCTCAAAACCAAAGTCTATAATTATGATGGTAGTGATAGATTGAAATTATCTAGAATTATTCATTAAAGTATATTTGAAGTTTATTCAACCTTTGAGTATTTTGACAACTCCTGAAACCATATCTCAAAATCTTTTGACAAATGAGTGCATGAAAAATCATATCCAAGCAGTGTTTTGCTTTCCTTGCCTATGATTAAAGGCAAGTGAAGATATGCACACAATACCAACACACACACTTGCACCATTCATCTCCCAACCCACCATTCGTCACCACAACGACCAGTCATGTGCGTCACGCTCCCATCGGATTCCCGCAAACCTGACCAGGTCATCGGTCCACCTTGTTGGAGGCCTTCCAACACTGCGTCTTCCGGTACGTGGTCGCTCACTCCAGAACCTTTCGTCCCCATCGCCCATCTATTCTTCGTGCAATATGCCCTGCCCATTGCCACTTAAGTTTGGTGATTCTTCGAGCTATGTCGGTAACCTTGGTTTTCCTGCGGATATCTTCATTTCTGACGTGATCAAACCAGGAAACTCCGAGCATAGCCCTTTCCATCGCCCTTTGGATGACTTTGAGTCTTCTTATGAGGCCAATTGTAAGCGACCACGTTTTGGAGCCATAAGTCATCACTGGCAACACGCACAGGTCATCGACTTTTGTTTTGAGATACGGTGGTATATTGGACGAGAAGACACCGCGTAGCTTCCCGAACGCTGCCCAGCCGAGTCGGATTCGACGGTTGACCTCTTTCTCGAAATTAAATATACCCAACTGGACTGTCTGTCGAAGGTAGACATAATCGTCCACCACTTCGAGAATATCGAGTCTCCGATCTTGATAAGAGTGGGTGCTACATGGTTTTTTATCATGACTTTTGTTTTATCCATGATCATTTTAAGTCCCACTCTTCCGGAAGCTCTACTTAGGTCACTGAGCATTGTACTGAGTTTCTCCATAGTCTCAGCCATGACTATTATGTCGTCGGCAAACCGAAGGTGAGCTTGCACCACTAATAAACAACAACCGTTTGTATAGACTTCTAGAAAGATCTGGCAAACATACTGTTTGATTATCATTATTTATGTAAACAATTCAAGAAAGAAAGGAAGTAAAAACTCTTCAATTCTTCTGCACGTGTATGTAAACACAATGGCTAACAATGGTTTGGCCAATTTGAATAAAATTTTGTGTGTATATTAAAATAGATCTTTGTGTCGTTTTAAAAATACAATAAAACCTAGTAGGTGGCGCTGCAAACGGGTGCTCAATTTTTAATTCTGACGAAAATCTAGCTAGGGACCGCTTGTACTATTATAATGTACTGCACGACACTGAAAAATTAAGTTTGAATATGTCAAACCAAGAAATAAAGTCTTTGCAAGATTCTTCAGCAAACTCGACAGTTAAAGCACATTATACATGCTTTGCACATATTTCAGTAATGCGGAAATTCTGTAGGTTATTTGATAGTTAAATAAGACAGTTTTTCCATTATGTTTCTTTCTTTAATGGCTTCTGATTTTAAGATCAGCATCATTGGCTAATACGCTTGAGCAAAATAATAAAAATCCCCAGCATTTAATTAGATCTATGACCAATCTATATAAGCTTAGTACATTCACCACCTACATATGTTTCTATAGAGGTTCGTTTGTACTCCACTATATCGGTCAGTTACGCCGGTGTTTGCCCTCCCGCGTGTATATATTTGTTTTCCTAAACAATATTTGGAGTACCGAATTGATTAAACCTAAACAATGCACGAAACCATATAGACGGGCTTTTTGTAACTACTCTACACAACGTTACCAAAACCCATCACAAAAATAAAACGGTATCCACACTTATCCATACTATAAATATTAATGTTATAAATGCGAAAGTAACACTGTGTGTCTGTTTATGAATTTATTCATGAGGAATATATGTATAATATACTTGAAGAAGTCAGAGCCACCTCCTTACATCTTACCGGCTGAACATAATAGATCATATCCTAGAATCTCTTTCTTCGTCTTTTGTGTCAATTTGTCCCAAATTTTCTGAACAATAATATGTTGCGACCTGGTTAGATCTATCGTTGACTTCGTTTAAGTCATAAAAGGTGCACAGGTTGTGTATGCCGCCGAGCAGGAAAGGAAGTGACGCGTATTTTGTGAAGGGGCTCTACACTGACACTATATTTGGGATAAGTCAATACGTCATTTGGCCAAATGGTTTCTACAGCAGCCATTCTAAACCATATAATATTTTTTATCCTAGAGAATGTTGCCTAGGGATCATTTAGGCTTTTACGCGAGTGATGTCGAAAGCAGAAGCTAGTCTATAATATAAAAATGAATCGCAAAATGTGTTGGTAAGCGCATAACTCAACAACGCCTGGACCGATTTCGCTAATTTTTTTTTTGTTGTGTTCGTTATTATGAGGAGAAGGTTCTTATGGAAAAAAAATGAAAATTAGGGTAGTGTAGGGTAGTGTAGGGTAGAGTAAGGTAGAGGAGGGTAGAGTAGGGTAGAGTAGAGTAGGGTAGGGTAGAGTAGGGTAGAGTAGGGTAGAGTAAGGTAGAGGAGGGTAGAGTAGGGTAGAGTAGAGTAGAGTAGGGTAGAGTAGGGTAGAGTAGAGTAGAGTAGGGTAGGGTAGAGTAGGGTATAGTAGGCTGAAGTAGGGAAGAGCGGGAGCGAAGCCGCGCGGGTACAGCTAGTTTTAAATAAAACCGTTCAATGTTTCTTGGTGAGCGAAGAAACTTTAGGTGATTTAAATAAAATATTGGCACAAGTTCAACTCATGCGCCATTCGTAGCTCGGAAATTTGATTTTGAAAAGAAATTTGTCTCGTGCAGAATTCCGTGACATATTGAAATCAATAAAATAAGAAAGTTTTATATTGAGGATTGTAAGCGGGGAAAATATGCTCTTGAGAGTTGCAGGCTCCTGGCGTTCTGAATGAATATCAATTAAATAAATTCAAGAAATGGGCTAGTACTGCAAAATGTCATCTGGCAGCTTTGGACTCAGTGAAAAGGTGTGCAAAAAGGCTAATTGGTCATCCAAATTTTGTATAAGACCAATATATTATAAAGCCTGGAGTACAGGCGTAGTAGGTAGGGTTGCGAGTCTTTCGGTATTTTACAGGACACAATTTGGAGAGTAAATGCGGGAATTACATGACTTGATTCCACCATCCTCTATCTACTATCAAACAACTGGAAGTACTGTGAGTGTCCACCCTTACATTATTGACACCTCCACGGTCTGGTCTAAGTATCTTGCCACGTCTTTTATTCTGTGTACATCGAAGGCTTGGAATAGCCTGCTGCGGTCTTCTCGTCCGATTACAATATAAGTGTCTTCAAGGTTAAAATAAATAGCCACTCTTCAAAGAGGGAACCTACCATCATAATTATGGCGTTTCTAACCAACAATCAAACATCAGTAAGCGATGATGTGGTTAAGTATAGAGCACTCTTGCCTAGATGTAACCTATTCACTCTTGACTTAAAGACTTCTAGATTGTAGCAATCAGGAAACACAGACTCTAGCGATCAAATCCACTCCTTAGCAGAGTAAATGTGCAAAGAGGTTTTATACTCAAGAGTGGGATTTCCACCATGTGGCCAAGACCGTAACTAAGCTTTGAAATAAGTCACGAATTATCAAAATGAAGTGGCATTTTCCTTATTTCAGTCATGCTGTCATACCTATAACCTACGGTTTTGTGATAGAAGTGATACAATTTTATTAATCTTTTCAGTAGCATATAGGTACATATATCGACAGTGTTGATGATGTGAACTTGCATTGGGTTAGGTCTATCCCTGCGTTAGACGGAAGAAAAAAAACCCCGGAGAAAGAAAAAAGACCCTGGGGTCCCTACGGTTTGCTGACATCTCCTTGAAGCGCGCGTAGAACCCTACACGCCGTCGGCGACTTAGGCTCGGTTTGGCCGGTTACCGGACGGTCGGACTGCAAGCTACTGATTGCTCGCCGACCGCAAGCCCGCGCTTACGTTGGCCGGAAATCGGTATCGGGATCCTGGCGGCTAGGGCGTAAGGGACATTCACACGCGCTTGCACGTGCGGCCGCCTCTTTTGCTAGCATTACTACTTCGCAGAAGGCACAGACATGAATCCTTCTTCTTTCGCCTCCTTCTGCGAGGAGGAGTACCTCCTCGGTTCGGATCATGGTCGGTACCAACGCCCGGCGCGAAAAATCGTTGTCGCCGATCGCCCCCACGAGGACACGGCGGTGCTCTGCCAAGCGGGGCATACCTCTACCGTATACCTCACCGTATCTGTGGTCCACACAGTGGCGACAGCCGGACGTTTCTTCCACACGAATGATGATTTTTGTGAACTGGGTCAGTATTTGGAATAAAGTACCTCAGTCTCCACAAGTTTGTATTAAATGATCCTAGTCCCTTGGTTACGTCTTTTAATCATGTAGTTAGATCTCTTTTTCTGAATTCATCGGATAGATTTGAATAAGTTTTGATATATGTACTCTCTTTGTTAGACACGTATTAACTCAAGGAGCTTAGTGCATGTATTTTTTAACAAGCTTTTATTTAGTTTCACCTGTCCCAATGTTTGTCTGTAATAAAATCTTGCAAATTAAATTTGATCCACTTCCCGGCTATCGATTGAGCTCAAATTTTGCATGCACGTGTAAATCAGATGACAATGCAAAGTTATTATGACATGGAGCTGATCTAATGATGGAACCCGAAGGTGGCTATAGGAACTTGGTAGTTAAGCGACACAACCCTATCGAGTTTGGACTCGTTTGATTCGTCTGACGGTTTAGTCGTTGAATGCCAGATTCTACAAATGTCAGATGAGTTTAAAATGCCAGATTCTATAAATGTCAGATTCTACAAATGTCAGATTCTACAAATGTCAGATTCTATAAACGCCAGATTCTACAAATGTCAGATGAGTTTAAAATGCCAGATTCTATAAATCTGGCATTTGTAGAATCTGACATTTATAGAATCTGGAATTTTAAACTCATTTGACATTTGTAGAATCTGGCATTTATCGACTTAACCGTCTAAACGAGTATTAATAGATAGGCATACCGAGCTATAAAAGCTTGCTAAGAAAAAAAGATTTTCATTAAAAGCTTGTTTATCATCACGGTTCTCAAAAAGGTAAAGTAAAGACATCTTTCATAAGAGTTACCGTAGTATTTAATCACGAAAAGCTACTCATGGAACATTGCACAGGTGAGTTTCAGTTCGTAAAAGTATGGCGCTACCTCTCACTCCGCCTAGAGCGAGAAGTATCATTTGATAATCACCAACTGAATTAAATGTGCGGGAAATAAACGGCTGATAAAGCAGTCACTATTTAAGAACTTTAAAAATCATTTCACGATTTTGTTTGGTCACCTCAAAATGAAAAAATTTAATCTTTCAAGAAAAAAATAAAATTTAATATCTACCTTTTTTATTTTTACAGTAAAATATAATATATAACACTACTATTGCTGCAAACAATCAGACCAAAATTGAAAAGAAAAAAATCGATCAAATGGATTGCAAATTTTGAATTATAATTATCTGTTCTATCTTGTTTTATAATCTTATAACATCTACACTAATACGTATTATAAAGAAGTAAAGTTTGTTTTTTGTTTGTAGGAGGTAATCACTAAAAGTACTGATCCGATTGCGAAATTTGTTTTACCAATAGAAAGCTACTTAATTTCCGAGTGCCATAGACTATAATTATATTTTATGTATGCGGGCAAAGCTTCAGGCAAAGCCACGGGCAAAAACAAGTGATTAATAATTGTATCTCGAACAATTTTATTAATCAGTCATTAAAAAACTTCACAAATCTATTATTTTAAGTGATAAAACGTCAGTATCACTTCAGTGCTGATAAGACTGTATCATAAATAGCTATAAAAATTGGTGCATGTGGATTGACTTCTAATTGTTGTCACAATGCAGAAAGCTATCTTGTGTTTGTTACTTGCGACGGGTAAGTCTAATAAAACAATTACTAACCAAACCATGTGTGTGTAATATAAACTTTTCTTACTTATTTGAATATAAAAAATATTAAACTGTTGAACCACATTCATGGAATTCATATGTCGTATTAGCAAATATAAAACACCAGTAGATCGTTTAATTCATAAAACCCCAATAGGTGCGCTAACGTCGGCGTTCGCGCACCTATTGTCTTTCTATTGTGTCTCTAATTTCAACGATTGAAAGGTTAAATAAAAAAAATCAATTCAGGCAAAACTGTTTTGGGAGGTTCCTATTTCTGATTCGGCCGGAATAATCACTAGCCATCCCATCACCAAGAAGGCACGGTGAAACATACGGTGGAAGTCAGCCAAAGAGATGTCGGCATGAATAACGCCCGCTTTTTTTTTACGCCTAAAAAAGTCTAATAACGATAAAAACAAATTACAGTGTATACCGCAACGTCGGTGCCGTTGACATCGGATTATTCCGAGGACCGCGTGTACCCACGTTACATAGAGTTTCCCGATGGCGAGGGTGTCATGCACACCGTGGACCTAGAAGCTGAACCTGACATGGAACTCCTTGATGAGATCACAAGAGACCCAGCCAACAACCGATACTTCTTATACACGAGGTATTTTATTTTTTCATTTTGCTTTAATATAGAATAGAATTTAAAAAAATGCAAAACAGTGATGAAAAGGAGTACTTCGACACCTGAGTGTATTTTGTGTCTTTGTATTATATGTACATAGGTTTAGTATAAAAATATTTATAGTTTATATTTAAGTTTGCTACGTGGTTTGTTAAATTATATCAGCCCTATATTAAATGCCCTTAAAAATGTATAGACGCAACCGAAGGGTTTCGCAGACATTGACGATGAACAATGCCAACTCCATCACCAGTTCGAACTTCAACGCTAATGTCCCCACCGTGGTCATCGCTCACGGCTGGCTCAGCAACCAACACACCGACATCAACCCCACCATCAGAGATGGTAAGCAATACTGTTTATCAACAAATTAATTTTACAGTTCCGTTATATTTCCTGACATCTTTGAAGGTTGCAGGAGTGCTGTTGAGAAAGCAATTTTTTTTAAAACTAATTTAAAAATATTTCATATTTTAATTTTTGTTTAATTATAATTGTTCATAAAAACTCTTAAATCCGTTCTAAACCTAACTATTATCAAACCCGTTTCCAGCTTATTTGGGCAAGAGTGACGTCAACGTCATTGTATTGGACTGGAGAAGACTTGCGCTATCTGACTATGCCACTGCAGCAAGAGGTGTACCCGCCGTCGGCCGTGGTCTCGGACAGTTCCTGACTTTCTTAAACCGAGTTACTGGTCAAAATTATAACCAAATGCACCTTGTGGGCTTCAGCTTAGGTGCCCACCTTGTCGGTAACGCTGGCAGAGAACTTGGAGGAAGAGCTGCTCGTGTCACAGGTGATTCAACACATACCTAATGCAATTTAGCTTTTGTTTAAAATCAGTTATCGCTGTTGCTAGCTGATTTCAAATCAGAATGAAAAACTTCAAAAAAAAAATGATAAGTGAAATTATCGTAAATGATTTATTTTATTTACTATTTATCTTTGTACATTTTTGATTACACCCATGTCATAATTTATATTTTTATGTTCCAGCTTTGGACCCTGCTGGACCCCTATGGAACTACAGCTCTAACCGCGTTAGGCCCAGTGACGGAGTATATGTCGAAGCTATTCATACCGATGGCGGTTACACCGTTGGCGGTCTCGGTATCGGTTCCAATGTTGCTGATGCTGACTTCTACCCCAACGGTGGTATCTCCCAGCCTGGCTGCGTTACCAACCTCTGCAACCATAACCGTGCCTGGGAATTTTTCGCTGCCACCGTGACATACAACCACTTGGTTGGTCGTCGGTGCACCACCAGTACTCAAATAACCTGGAACACTTGCCGCGGTGCTGAACTACGGATGGGTAACGATGACTTGAGGAAGTCGGGGTAAGTTACACTAAAAGACAGCCAATTGATATCGATCACAACTTAAAATAGTATAACCATTACCAACACCGAACTCTGAATTTGATTACACTTTCGATAACTCCGAATTTAACGTAAAAGTTATATATTGAAATGTTATTACGCTTTAAAATACATAATCACATTATTCTACTGTTATAAAGATTTAAAAAATAGTATTAGATCATTTAAAGCCACATGGTAAAAACGAGTATTTTATTTTTGTTCATGATTGTTCATATAATGTATTTTATTTTCTTTTTTTTTCAGAACTGGAATGTATCGTTTGGACACAGGCAGGAGGTATCCTTACTAATTCAACGGAGTTATCGGAATAACTTCTCTGTAATAAATAATTTGGCTCTTTTTATACTCACATCTTTTATTTACACTGCATTCAATTTGTTTACCATAACAGTATCCAACGTACCTACTTACACTTGTAAATATTATTTTAATGGAAATCACGTCGTTACATCGTAACCACCGACAACCCACGAATGCCCCTGAAGTTGAAGGGTAAAATTTAGAAGTCCTTGATAAAGCCTGTCATACTGTGTGGATCAAAATAGCAGTAAGAGTTATTCCTCTAATATAGACCTCTCTGTGCTTCCAGCATTGAGTAAAAGCTATGAAAAAATCATGCTTGACCAGATTTTTTTTTTTATGAAGAGGCTTGCGCTTGACCACTATTTAACCTGATGTTAAGATGTGACCGACGATGGAACACGCTTGCCTAGAAGCAATCTATTCACTCTTGACTGAGAGACTCCTAGGTTATAGCTATCAGGAAACAGATTCCGGCAGGGAATTCCACTCCTTAGCTGTACGCATAATAAATGTGTTACCAAAACGCTTTATACGTATGGGTGGAATGTCTACCATGTACCAGTGGCGCAACGCTGTACGTCTTGTGGTCCAATGATGGAAAGGATTTGGCGGGATTAAATTGTGAAACTCCAGTGCACACTCCCCGAAATGTAAACGATAGAAAATAGACACGCTAGCAACTCGGCGTCGATGCTCAAGACTTTGGAGTTTCGACTTGACAAGCGCATCATTGCCTCTGAATGATGTTGTCTTATTTTAATTCAAATAGGATCTTGCATAGTCATCAGATAGGTTTCCCGAAAGGAAGGTCAACGACGGATGCAGGAGTGAAACTCATCAGTTACATTTTGAAAACCTGGGAGAAGTCCTAGGTTGCTATTGGCATATTCTGTGACCTCTCTAAAGCATTTGCCTGTGTTCTTAGGTATGACTATCGATTCTAAACTGCAGTGGGACGCTCATATTAGAACTCTCTCGGGAAGATTAAGTTCAGCTACATAATGCAGTTAGAAAAATAAGGCAGTTGACAGATGTAGCTACAGCTAGGTTAGTTTACTATGTTTATTTCCACAGCATTATGTCTTATGGAATTTTACTGTGGGGACCTGCAGCTGACGTAGACTTAATTTACATATAGCAAAAGAGAGCTATCCACGCTATTTATAAAATGAGTCCTCGCGAGTCCCTCGGAAATAAATTCAAAGAAATCGATATTTACTGGCTCTGCCTTCTCTTTATATCTTAGAAAGCATTAAGCATGCGCGTAAAAACTTAGGACTCTTTAAAATTAGAAGTGATTTTCACAACTAAAATACGCGTAGTAACCACAATTGTATTACCTAAATGGAGATTAGCTAAGACCAGCAAGTCATTCTTAGTAAATAGCATACGCTTTAATAACAAGCTGCCAAAGGCGGTAACTGAACTTAGTAAAGTAAAATTCAAAACTCATATTAAGCGCGGCCTAACCAAAAAAGCGTATCAAGGTTAGAAACTATGTCGAAGACAAGCTTGTTTGGCAATGACTACTTCTGTACATGTAGCCCCCTAGTTACTCATCAATATTGTGTCTGTTAACTACTCCACCTCTATTTTAATAGTTATATATACATTTTTTATTTATTTTTTCTAACACTCAAATGTTTGCTATATTTTTTAAATATCAATCAATCAATCTTTATTTGTGAACATAGGTATTACAATAAAGGTCTTATAAAAAATTTTAGTCGTGCTCTATGTCCTACCAATAAAATCGGTGTACAAATATATTAGTCTTTTAGTAAGTAATATGTTTTTAATCCATACAATGCAATGTCAAATTATATTTAGTAAATAATGTTAAATAAATGTAAGTAATACGTCTAAATCCATACAATGCTTTGTCAAATTATATTTAGTAGATAATGTCAAATAAATGTAAGTAATACGTCTAAATCCATACAATATATGCTTCAAGTTGATATATATACTTCTGATAGTTGTAATTATTTATATTTTTGTTGCTTTTTAGGGTTCCGTAGCCAAATGGCAAAAATCGGAACCCTTACAGATTCGTCATGTCTGTCTGTCTGTCTGTCTGTCTGTCCGTCCGTATGTCACAGCCACTTTTTTCCGAAACTATAAGAGCTGTTGAAACTTAGTAAGTAGCTGTATTCTGTGAACCGCTTTAAGATTTTCACACAAAAATAGAAAAAAAGCAATAAATTTTGGGGGTCTCCATACTTAGAACTGAAACTCAGAATTTTTTTTTTCATCAAACCCAAACGTGTAGGGTATCTATGGATAGGTCTTCAAAAATGGTATTGAGGTTTCTAATATATTTTTTTTTCTAAATTGTGTAGTTACGCGAGAGACACTAAACGTACGACGTAAAATGTCCCCCCCCCCCTGTAACTTCTAAAATAAGAGAATGATAAAACTAAAAAAAATATATGATGTACATTACCATGTAAACTACCAACGAAAATTGGTTTGAACGAGATCTAGTAAGTAGTTTTTTTTTAATACGTCATAAATCTAAAATAATACACTATTATTAAAACATCGATCAAAGTTACAACGAACTACAAGAACTTTTATATTATGTTACTTGCTGCTATGAAACCCTCCATGCGCGAGTCCGACTCGCACTTGGCTGGTTTTTTTTCATATAGCCTCTTTTTTGTAATGTGAATGTGAGAAAACTGTATACCCCACGAACTCTCAGATTAGTTCCTTATTTTTTTTTCTTTACTTTATTTTTTCTTGTTATAATTTATTTTTATTGTGCTTTTGTCTACAATATTGACTGGTCTACACTTTTCTTACATAATATCTATTAATATTGTAATATCAACCACATTTTTTAAAAGAGTAACCATGGAGTTTCTAGCCGGTTCTTCTCCATAGGAAACGAAAATTATTAAAATATTTAAAATTAATAATTGAAGGAATTTCTGTAATAGAAAGGTAGCCATTTAAGCTGAAGAAGGAAGAAAGAAATGTGATCATATTTACGAAAGCCAATTAAGAAACGAATGCTATTATTGAGAAGTTGGTTCAATTTGTTTAGAAGTTATTGGGATAGATCAGAGTAACATACATCAGCATAGTAAATTAAAGTTAACACAAGCGATCAATGAAGACCTGTGGTTTTAGTGCTCGATAGAAGAAACTTCTTGAATCTGTAGAGAGACCGCAGCATGAAAGTGACTCTTTGCTTATTCCAATTTAACCTATTGTCAATTTGTAACACTAGATCAGATGGCAACAGATGCATAACTGTGTTGCCGAAAATAAACAACAGCAGTCGGCTAGAGTGTAAGTTTTGTAAAAAGTATGAACTACCAATCAGATCATAGCCTTGCATAGCATTCACTGATATTACCGTAACCCTAAATTTGCTTGACAAATTACCAATAGCCAGAAGATCAGCATTTATTAAAGAGATGTCTTCATCGAAGTTGTCAATATCAATTTGTGTGTAATGCTGCAGATCATCGGTATACAAATGGAAAGAGCATTTGAAGATAGGTATGATACAACTAAACATAGAAAACAAAAGTGGAGAGAGTATATTACCTATTGGAACGCCAGTTTACAGATCACTCCCGTCAAAAAATTTCTCAATACCTACCGCTTGCTGACGTTCATAAACATACAAATGATGAGAACCAATCCCGTGCCAACGAAGAAATCCCAATTTGAGACAATATAGCCAGAATAATTTTGTGATCACTGGTATTAAAAGCTTTGAAAAAATCTGTTAAAACTTGCACCGTTAACCTTGAGATCTCCAGGCCATTCCTGATGTCTTCTATAACTTTAAGAAAGGCTGTGGCTATACTATGACTATTTGTACTATGTGTACTGTTTGTATTTTATTACTAAAAACGAATATAATAATTGATTACAATATAAGTAATTAAACTCAAACTTTTCAATTCTGTTTTTCATTTATCTTTTACACAAATACATCACATATAGTTACGTGAGGTCTTTCCAGCCACTCCTCAAAGAGGGGACTTACCACCGTAATTCTAACATACCCGAGGTTTTCGCCAGTACTGTACTTACAGTAACTTAGTCAGTATTTCGAATACAGTACCTCAGACTTCACTAGTTTGTATTGAATAGTCCAGGTCCTTTGGTTACGTCAATTATTCATATAATTTGATCTCTTCTTCTAAATTCTTTTGATAAGCTTTAGTAAACTCTTATTCTTAGACTCTGTTAGCTCAAGGAGCTTAGTGCATGTAATTTATTTTATCACCACTATTCCCAAAAAGGTAAAGTATGACATCTTTCAAAAGAATCTTCACTAAAAAACACGCTAAAATGATCAAACTAATTTTAATTTCGGAAGTCGGAGTTTCTCGGTATTGTTTCTTGCTTATTGAACACCGATTTTTGAAATTAAAGTTATTTTGATCGTTTTAGTGAAGTCGGTTATTTTTTTTTTGCAAAAAGTTTTATATTTCACACTTTTTAGTTGCGATACACTATGACAATTCCAATTAACTCAAATCTTGCTAGGATACAGTGTTTTATTATGAAGTTTCCGTGCCCACCTTCCACCTTCCAGCTCCATCATCAGATCAGTTCGATAGTAACTTATAGCCAAAGTGCATCTCATGACAGTTCTAATAAGCCCAAAACACGGCTAGGATACATTGATTAATTACAGAGTTCCGGTTCCTATCTTCCGTCTCCATCATTATCATCATCAGATCAGTTCGATAGTACCTTATAGCTAAAGTGCATCTCATGACAATTATAATAAGCCCAATCACGGCTAGGTTACTTACATTGATTAATTATGGAGTTTCGGAGCCTATCTTCCGGCTCCATCACCATCATCAAATTACTTCGATGATACCATTTTCAACATAACTATTCAATTTATTTGTATTGTCATAGTCACTTATATGTTCATTGTGATATCTGACCAATTCCACTTCATCAAATGTCACTTTTTGACTATCGATGAAAATACCAAAATAACTTTGTTTGCCTATAATATTTGAAGAGTTCCCTCAATTCCTCATGGATCCTATTATCAGAACTGGATTTTAAAAAAGGACCAATCTGGAAGCATATCATGTAAAGAAAAAAAAATTTGCAAATCGGTCCATAAACGACCGAGTTCTGAGGTAACAAACATAAAAAAAATATAGGTAACTGAATTCACAACCACCTCCTTTTATTGGAAATTGGTTAAAAAGGAAGGTCGGTTATAAATAAATATGCGCAAACTATGCAGCTGATGAAGCAGCCACTATTTAAGAACTTAAATCATTTCACGATTTTGTTTAGTCACAAAAACAAAAGTATTTCGAAATTTAAAGTTTCTAAGAAAAATAAAAGTTTATTACCTACCTTTTTATTTTACAGAACAGAAAAATATAATATAAAACGCTACTTTTGCAGCAACACAACCAGACCAACATTGAAAGGAAAATATCCACACTATTACGACAAATTCTGTAACGTTTCGATCAAAAGGATTGGAAATTTTGTTTTATAATCTGGAATATCAGGTTTTATAATCATAAAACATATACACTAATATTATAAAGAAGTAAAGTTGGTTTTTATGTTTGTTTTGTTTGTAGGAAGTACACTGAAAGTGCTGGTCCCATTGCGAAATTTTTTTCACCAATAGAAAGCTACTTTTTTTCTAAGTGCCAAAGGCTATATTTTATGTAAGGGGGGGGGGGCAAAGCCGCGGGCAACAGCTAGTGTTTAATAATTGGAACCTGAACAATCAATTAGTCATTAAAATTTTCCCAAATCTCTTATTTTATCAATATCAATCAAAAATGGCTTCAGTGCTGATAAGACTGTAGCATAAATAGCTATAAGATTTGATGCAAGTGGACTGAATTCTTATTGTTGACACAATGCAGAAGACTATTTTGTGTTTGTTGCTTGCAACGGGTAAGTTTAATGAAACAATAGCTAACTAAACCATATGTGTCTAATATAAAATTTACTTATTTATGATGTAATAGATATTAAACTATTGAACCACATTTATGAAAATCATATGTCGCTAGCAAGTATAAAACCCCAGTAGATCGTTTAAATTTTAAAAAAATCAATTCAGACAAGTGTTTTGAGAGGTTCCTATTTCGGATTCGCAAACGCTAGGGTGCTACTATTCCATCGCCAAGAGGACACGGTGAAACATATGGTGGAAGTCAGCCAAAGAGATTTCGGCATGAATAACAGGGCCCGCTATTTCTTTTCACGAACACCCAAAAAAGTCTAATAACGATAAAAATAATTACAGTGTATACCGCAACGTCGGTGCCGTTGACATCGGATTATGCCGAGGACCGCGTGTATCCACGTTACATCCAGTTTCCCGATGGCGAGGGTGTCATGCACACCGTGGACCTAGAAGCTGAACCTGACATGGAACTCCTCGATGAGATCACAAGAAACCCAGCCAACAACCGATACTTATTATACACGAGGTACTTTTTTTTTCATTTTGCTTTAATATAGAATATAATAAAAAGTAATAGGATGGAAATACTTTTTTTCGGAACAGACATAGTACAACGGTTCTAGTTACAACTTACTAATGTTGCTTATGTTTTCTAGTAACAAAGATATAATGACGAAATAGGTTGAAATAACTAAAAGCTATCATGTCATCTTATCGGTTGATGGGGTCCGAGTGCGCGTCTTCTTTTCAAGGAAACACGCCGAGTGATCGACTCTTTTACATGACCAGAAGGCTGGCTCGATCTTCGCCCAAAAAATTAGCATAGCACCATTCAACGTGGCGATGCGGTCAGCCTTCTGGGCACATTTACGGATGACAGCGATGTGGAGGAGGACTTTGACGCCTGAGTGACTGGCTGTATTTTGTATTATATGTACATTGGTTTAGTAAAAAAGTATTTATAGTTAATATTTAAATTTTCTAAGTAGTTTGTTAATTTATGTCAGCCCTATATTAAATGCCCTTAAAAATTTACAGACGCAACCGAAGGGTTTCGCAGACATTGACGATGAACAATGCCAACTCCATCACCAGTTCGAACTTTAACGCTAATGTTCCCACTGTGGTCGTCGCTCACGGCTGGCTCGGCAACCAATACACCGACATCAACCCGACCATCAGAGATGGTAAGCAATACTGTTTATCAACAAATTATTTTTTTAAACCACCTGCTCAATAATTTATTCGTTAATAAGTTTATTCAGAAAACGAACTGGTCATTAATAAAAAAATTAAAAAAATGTAGTTATAGACAAGTCTCTGAAAAAAATGAGGAATGAGCAGGAGCGTTATAGAAACTTAAAACTATAGAATTTTAGAGTACTGAATTTATTGACCGTAGAGCTTTAGTTGTTTTCGTAAATTGTCTTTTACTTATCTCACAGACTGTGTAAAAAGTAGAGTATCCAACACGGAGATAACGCTGTCTTTGCCTTGGATGGCTTGAATTCCTCATTTCACTCAGGTTTCTTTATTAACTCGTTCGCGATGCTCGTGAATTAATCATATAAATCACTCACTAGCGTTAGGGATTAAAATAAGCAGCTTTCGTTTCGTTCGGAATTTTACATGCTGCCCGCGACCTAAAGACACTGTTTTATCTTATAGTCACATAATCTACTATTATCCATACTAAAACTATCATCAAACCCGTTTCCAGCTTATTTGGGCAAGAGTGACGTCAACGTCATTGTATTGGACTGGAGAAGACTTGCGCTATCTGATTACGCCACTGCAGCTAGAGGTGTACCCGCCGTCGGCCGTGGTCTCGGACAGTTCCTGACTTTCTTAAACAGAGTGACTGGTCAAAATTATAACCAAATGCACCTTGTGGGCTTCAGTTTAGGTGCCCACCTTGTCGGTAACGCTGGCAGAGAACTTGGAGGAAGAGCTGCTCGTGTCACAGGTGATACAACAAATACCTAATGCAATTTATCTGTTGTTTTGCAATCAGTAATTAGCTAACAACACTAACTGATTTCAAATCAGAATGAAAAACTTCCAAAAAAAGTGATAAACGAAATTATCGTCAGTGATTTATTTTATTTGTATGTTTATCTTTATTCATTATTCACATTTTGATTACACCCATGTCATAATTTTTATTTTCATGTTCCAGCTTTGGACCCTGCTGGACCCCTATGGAACTACAGCTCTAACCGCGTTAGGCCCAGTGATGGAGTATATGTCGAGGCTATTCATACCGATGGCGGTTACACCGTTGGCGGTCTCGGTATCGGTACCAATGTTGCTGATGCTGACTTCTACCCCAACGGTGGTATCTCCCAGCCTGGCTGTCTTACCAACCTCTGCAACCACAACCGTGCCTGGGAATTTTTCGCTGCCACCGTAACCTACAACCACATGGTTGGCCGTCGGTGCACCACTAGTACTCAAATAACCTGGAACACTTGCCGCGGTGCTGAACTACGGATGGGTAACGACGACTTAAGGAAGACGGGGTAAGTTAAAAGATAGTCAGACAATATCGTTTACAATTTAAAATAGTCTCACCATTACCAACACCGAACTCTGCAAAATCTGATTAAACGTTCTTTGTTTCGATTGGTATTATTTTAAATCCACATGTAGCGTCAAATTTACAAAATGTCATATTTAGTTATTTTTTATTAATACCTTTCAAAATACATAGATATTATATTGTTATAAAGTTACAAAGTCTCAAAATTAATATTAGGGCGTTAAATACCCAAGGTACTTATTTCCTTTTTGTTTATGATTACTCATACAATCGTATGTCTTTTTTTTTTCAGAACTGGAATGTATCGTTTGGACACAGGCAGGAGGTATCCTTTTTAATTTGAGGCTGATGTGAAGTTAACTACTGAATATTTTTCCATAATAAATGGTTTTTGGCCCAATGTTTACTTACATCTTTTATTTACATATTAAATATTTTGTTTTACCACAACAGCATCCAATATACTTGGTGACCTTACTAGTTTAAATTCGTGTAGACAGCATTTGTAATCCATAACCTTCAACGCCTTCGGATGGCGAGTTTTCCGACCGCAATAGGAGACTTTTGGAGCTCGTGGATTGCAACCGCCTAGCCGGCAGTTTACATCCAACAGAAGACAGTTGCGCTGTAATAATAAGCGGGTGCGCACGTATGTGAATGCAGAATGTCGTTCACTGTCAGTTAATTGATCTTTTGTACAGATATATCACGACTTTAGAACGTTAACAAATATTCACTGAAAATCATTACGCATAACTGTTAAATCAAGACTCACTTTTTGCAAATGGGCTGAATTGGAGCCATTTGTTGTTCAAAGATAAAAATAAAGGTAGTTTATTTATGAAAACATCGCGTAAAATATCACATAAGCAGTACAAAACAGAGTTTGCAAAGCATGAAGAGACGACTCGCGACTGTTTCGTGAACGTTTTGCGCGTGCGTAACATCCGTGTAGCCGCAACACTTTTCAAACACACAAACCAAGATGACTTCTGTTGGTACGCTGGATTACAACCGTCTGGTCAACCAAAAATCATCAATCATTTAAAAGTTCTTTCAGTTCTTTGTGAATTCGAATTGCCTTTGTCATTGTTACTTCGTTGAATAGTAACTTCTCAACAGAATTTGTATAAACCCTTTTAAATATATGCATTTTTTAAATTTATTTGTTTAAACTTCTTGTACCTACATGTGTACCACACTATTACATTCAGTCAAAAAAGTATCAGGAATGGATGATTTGTTTATGGTTCCAAATTCAAATGTTAGATTTTTTTGTTGTTGCTAGATTGGCACGACTGTTTTCCATTTTGGCGCGGAGTTTGAGTTGCATCTGTTATTTATATTAAATACAGTGCTGTGTTTAGTTATATCATATCTAGTGTGTATTGCGAATTTCATAATGGACAAAAACATCGAACTAAGAGTTTGTCTTAAATTTTGCATCTCCAATGGAATTTCGTGTTCGGAGTCACTGAAAATGTTACAGAAAGTTTACGGTGAATCGACTTTATCAAAAACACGTGCTTATGAGTGGTACAAAGCATTCAAAATCGGTCGAGATGTGATGGAAGATTTGCCTCGCTCTGGTAGGCCGTCAACTTCTGCAACTGAAGTTAACATCGCAAAAATGAAGGAAATAGTGACTGAAAATCCTCATTCAAGTTTGAGAGGGATAGCCGCCAAACTTTCTGTATCTCACAAGTCGATCCGTACCATTTTAACTAATCATTTGGGTATGAAACATGTTGCCGCTCGGCTAATCCCAAAAGACCTGAATTTTCTCCAAAAACTCAATCGCATGAGAGTCGCTGAGGACATGCTAGAACGAGTCAATTCTGACCCAACATTCATGAAACGCATTGTTACTGGCGACGAGACATGGATTTACGAGTTTGACATGCAAACAAGTCAACATGCTTCGGAGTGGCGCCTTCCAACTGAACCAAAACCAAAAAAACCACGCCAAAGTCGATCAAAAGTCAAAGTCATGTTGACAGTTTTCTTTGACTATCGCGGTGTTGTGCCCTCGGAATTCTTACCGGGAGGTCAAACGGTAAATAAAGAATATTATTTGAGCATTATGCGGCATTTAAGAAAGCAAATTCGACAAAAAAGGCCAGATTTGTGGAAAGAAAATTCTTGGATTTTGCACCACAATAATGCGCCTTCGCACAATGCCATCATTGTGAACGAATTTTTGACCAAACACTCAACAAAAACCATCGAGCAGCCACCATATTCGCCAGATATGGCTCCAGCCGACTTCTATCTTTTTCCTAAACTCAAATTACCACTTCCTGGCACCCGTTTTCAATCTGTAGAAGACATAAAGGAGAATTCGCGGCGAGAACTGAACTCAATTTCGGAAACAGTGTTTAAATGTTTTGATGATTGGACTGTTCGTTGGCGTAAGTGTATCGTTTCTGAAGGGGCATACTTTGAAAGCGATAAAATAAATTAGGATGAATAACAAAAATTTTGTGTATTATTGATCTTTTCTTACTTTCTTGACAAAATAGTATTTCAAATAGAATAAAGAATCACTAAATTAAGTTAGTTATAATAATAAAATACATCTACCTATATCTATATAATATATAAATGGAGAAACTGACTGACTGACATACCAAAGCACACCCGAACCTGCTGGGAGTAGGAGCGTTAAATTTGGCACTAGATTTTCTTTTATGTCGTAGGCGAGCACTAAGAGATGATTTTCCAAAATTCGCCCCCTATAGGGATAAAATGGGGGGGAGTTTATATGTAGAAACCAACAGTCACGTGGGCGAAGCCACTGGCAGAAGTTAGTGCTAGCTAGCTAGTGTAGTGTAGTTTATACACCGCTAAATTTTAATTGTTTTAATCCCGTGGAGGGCCGATCCGGTACATGAAACACTATCATTTCATTAAACTCGTATTAATTTATTCATGTACAAAATTAATTTCTTTAAGAAAACGTCAACTGAGCGAGTCCAATGAGTAGAAGAAAGAAGAAGAGTAGAATAGGTAATTTGTACGCAACGCCGACTACTACGAAGGATGTAGCAGTTACTATTTAAAAACATTTTTTTTTGGTCACCTTTTAATAACAGTACAACGACAAATGTGAACATATTTCTTAATGTAAGGCTAGTAAGAAAAGTAAAAGCCTAGTTCCTATATTTTTATTTTAAAGTACAGAAAAACACAATAAAAAACACTACCTTTGCAACCAAGAACCAAATCAAAATGAAAAAAAAAAAACATTCTCATATAACAAATTCTGTTACGTTTCGACCGAAAAGA
Source organism: Mythimna ferrago (assembly GCA_910589285.2). NCBI lineage: Eukaryota > Metazoa > Arthropoda > Insecta > Lepidoptera > Noctuidae > Mythimna > Mythimna ferrago. Next base: position 15,918,946 of record OU342689.1, on the reverse strand, counting down.
TTGTAAATCATAACACGTTTAATAATGCTGATAATTGGGACCCAAACAACCTATCAGTCATTAAAAACTTCACAAATCTCTAATTCTAATCGATAAAACGTCAATAGTGAATTCAATGCTGATAAGACAGTAGCATAAATAGCTATAAGATTTGGCGTAAGTGGTCTGACTTCTAATTGTTGTCACAATGCAGAAGACTATCTTGTGTTTGTTACTTGCCACGGGTAAGTTTTATGAAATTATAGCTAACTAAACCATAATTATTTGTGGAATATAAACTTTTCTTATTTATTTGAATATAATAAATATTAAACCGTTGAACCACAATCGTACCATCGTCCGGAGGACATGGTGCACCACTGTGTCCTCATGGAGGCGATCGGTGGCGGCGACCTCTCACAAATGACCCTGGTTTAGGCTGTGGTACAGAGCAAGATGGAAAGGAAGCGGTCGCCTCCTTCTGTGAAGCAGTAATGCTAGCGAAAAAGGCGGCCGTACGCGTGAGGACACGTACATATATCCTTACGCCCCAGCCGTCGAGACAGGAGACACCTGAGTGATCCCTGACCACCAAAGACGCTGGCTTGTGAACGGAAAGCAATGTGTAGCTCAGCGTCCGATAAGGATCAGGTCACCACGTTTTTTATCAAAGAGACTTCTGCATGAAAGACGGGCCCTGCTAATTTATTTGATGATTTCCCACCCAAATATTAACTAATAACGATAAAAAAAATTACAGTGTATACCGCAACGTCGGTGCCGTTGACATCGGATTATTCCGAGGACCGCGTGTACCCACGTTACATCCAGTTTCCCGATGGCGAGGGTGTCATGCACACCGTGGACCTAGAAGCTGAACCTGACATGGAACTCCTTGATGAGATCACGAGAGACCCCGCCGACAACCGTTACTTATTATACACGAGGTATTTCTTTTTTTTTTTCATTCCGCTTTAATATATTTTATAGTTACAGAAATATAGTTTGAAGTATCTAGAAGCCATTAAGTGAGCCTAATATTAAAAGCCCTTAAACAATTTACAGACGCAATCGAAGGATCTCGCAAACATTGACGATCAACAATGCCAATTCGGTCACCAGCTCGAACTTTAACGCTAATGTTCCCACCGTAGTCATCGCTCACGGCTGGCTTAGCAACCAGTACACCGACATCAACCCCACCATCAGAGATGGTAAGTAATACTATTTATCAACAATTTATATTCTATCAAAAATCTTAACGTATGCATGGCACCACTGAAGGTTTCAGGGTGCTTTTTTGAAAAACCTAATATTTTATATAATTTGAAACTGATTTTAAATATTCTAGATTTTACTTTCGATGAATATTTTTCGAAATATTTTTAATAATGTAGGCTATAAAAACTAACTATGTATGAAACCCGTTTCCAGCTTATTTGGACAAGAGTGACGTCAACGTCATTGTTTTGGACTGGAGAAGACTTGCGCTATCTGACTACGCAACTGCAGCTAGAGGTGTACCCGCCGTTGGCCGTGGTCTCGGACAGTTCCTGGCTTTCATAAACAGGGTGACTGGTCAGGCCTACAGTCAAATGCACATTATCGGCTTCAGTTTGGGCGCTCATCTTGTCGGTAACGCTGGCAGGGAACTTGGAGGAAGAGTTGCTCGCGTTACAGGTATAGATATTTTGCTTTTATTCTCCAAATCACCCACAAATTACTAACATGGTGGAAAATAATGATTTTTGTAATAAATCTAGCTAGGTGCCAGGTGCATCACTCGTGAGAAATTATAAAAAATAATAACTAATGACATTATAAAGTAATATTCTACTGGTAAACGAATTTTTGAAATCGGTCCAGCAGTTTTTGGGTTTATTCTTTACATTTTATTTTAAAATTACAAATCTTTCCTCATCATAATATTAGTATAGAAATATAGATAAAAATCATGGCCTTCTTGAGGTCGTAAAAACTGTATCCATTATTAACACTTCCCGTATTTTGGTTTCTAGCTTTGGACCCTGCTGGACCACTGTGGAACTACAGCACTAACCGTGTCAGACCTAGTGATGGAGTCTACGTTGAGGCTATCCACACCGATGGCGGTTACACCGTTGGCGGTCTCGGTATCGGTACCAATGTTGCTGATGCTGACTTCTACCCCAACGGTGGTATCTCCCAGCCTGGCTGCCTTACCAACCTCTGCAACCACAACCGTGCCTGGGAATTGTTCGCTGCCACCGTGACATACAATCACTTGGTTGGTCGTCGGTGCACCACCAGTACTCAAATAACCTGGAACACTTGCCGCGGTGCTCAATTACGCATGGGCAACGATGACTTAAGGAAGACTGGGTGAGTTGAATTAGCTGATATCTAATGATATTGTTGATTTACATAGTGAATGTTTTTTACTACTATACTATACTTTTACTAAACCAACCAACAAAAAACCAACTGGTGATGAAAAATATGTAGTTTTTACATGAATAAAAGAATTCTAGAATTGCAAATTTAACTAACGAGTGTTATATAGACTAAAGGTGCATATTTTCTGCATCGTTCGTCTGTTTGAAATTTTTACTCACATGACATTTTTCTTTCTTTTTCAGAACCGGAATGTATCGTCTGGATACTGGAAGAAGATACCCTTACTAATTTATTTGACTACCTTTAATCACGAAAATAAACAGTATTTGGCACAATTTATATTTAATTTATTTTTCTTCTCAACCTCACAATCATAAGTTTGAAACTTCAAGAATCGAACGCGAACTTTGAAGTTTATTTGATGAAATACCTTATTTACATACAAGTAATTTAAACGTATGAAAGCCCAACATTAACCAATACCCAAACTAGTTAACAATTTAGGATTTCTCTTCGATACTAGAACGATACGATATTATTGAAGACCCGACATTCTAAATATCCAGGTGAATAACATATAAAAAATGATGAAAAAATAGTTATGATAACAATATTAATAATCTTTATTGAGATTTATCAATGAGACTTATAATAATGTTAGTAACAAACAAAGTTACAACTGTGTTAACGACACAATTTATATCAACACACACAGCTAAATAATCATTGCTTCAGTATTTCAAGTCAGATACTGGTGTAACGATTTCCAGCACAGCCATCCAGTCTGTCAGCAATGATGTCAAGGACACTGTTGGAACTATTCCGCATCTTGCATACCAAGGACGCACATCTTTTATGCGTAGTTGTATAAGTAATCAACACACACTGTACATGGCAGAATCTTTACGTAAAACGTACCCAGGGTATAAATTGATGAACAAAAGATTCTTAACAGTATTTTGTTAATCTCAGTAGAAGCACACTCAAACCTGCGGGCAATCGTATTCACTTTGATCGACCACTCTTTTTGCTCTCTCTCAATATCATCATCATCCCTAAGGCTAATGGTCAAGATATGCCCAAGGCACATGAACGAGTGCACTCTCAATAACGATACACCATTAACTTTTATTTGAGGTACTGTAATTGGACATTATTCATCAGCACCAAATACCATCACAATACTCTTTTGTGCCATAGGCCATAGTACCGACGTGCCTCATACTCTCACTTCAAATATACACACACTCAAACTTTTTACTTCAGTGCTATCTGTATAAGGCTATCATTGCACCAAAAAAGAGAGGATACAAGCGGCGCGCGCCGGATGAGTAAACTATTGCAAGGCCTTTGATAGCATAAAGAAAGAAAGAAATAAAACTATGGATAAAAAAACTATGCATCTTACACAAATGGGTTGTTCAAGTGCTGAGGTTGTACAAGTCAGTACAAGTGAAGTAATGCCCGAAATGATCGAAATGGTCTTGCCTACTGTGGCCCTAGTGAAAAGGGGTATAAGTCCGATTTTGTCGAAAATGAGACCGAAATGATCAGAAAAAAATGCTCTATCGTTTGGTGAAAACAGATCTAAGCTAACCCTAAAAATAAGGAAGTTACTTTGTGCAAAAGGATTCAACTGACACCAAAAAAAAACACAAAAGTTGGCTTCAAGTCCATTTATATTGTTTTAAACGGAAAAATAAAAACTTTCTTTTATGTTTTTTAATCTAAATTAACATAAATCAACCACATTTCAATTTGGTTGGTGTTTATCGATACAACAACACTTAGTCCATAAAAATGGTTTAAGTTAGAAATGATATTATTAGACTTATATCCGTTTTCACCGAAATAAAAAGAAAAAATATTTCTTTGCATTAGGTAATTAGTTATTAAAAATAATTTCAAATGCGTATCCCTTTTCACGTGCATGAATAAATATTTAACTTATGGGAGAAGGGGTCTAACTTATCTTATACCCTTATGGAATTTATTTTGTGATTGGTATAAGTCACTATCTTAAAAACTATTAACTTTACGTAAAAAATAACCCAATAATAGTAAAGAACATAAATTGTTTACCTATAAAAAACATCACATGTATTTCATTTGGTAGCGGTTTGAATGACACACGAGGTCAAACACGAATTTGAAGCACGCAGAGTGTTTTTTACGTCTCCTGTAAAGTTGCATTTTTGGACTTAGATCCTTTTTCACTAGGGCCACAGGTAACGTTATCATGACGGCTCGTGGCACAAAAGCTAACAAACCAGAGCAAGCCATTGATCCCATAGTTATTTGCTGAGGAATATTCCAAGGAGATTTATTATCACCGTCACTGTTTTGTTAAGATACAAAACCAATTTCTACCATACTGAACAAATACATGTTATTAAAAAAGTTTTATACTCCAGAGAAATTCATTAGTTATTCACACAATATACGAGCAGAAATATACGAACGCTCTCAAAGGTTTCTGCAAATAATAAATTAGCTTAGAAATTTTACTTAATAGGTCTTAAATATTTACGCGACAATTTTATTTAGGAAATACAGTTTAGATTGAATAAATGTCCTCATTTCAGCCGAAAAAGTTCACTGCTAGATATATGCCTTCCAAAGAGTCACCACAATGACCACTCCTGTGCATCTCGCACCCATTGGATTCCTGCGACTCTCACTCACTATAGCCAAGTTACAACCGTTTCGCTTGCGTCAAACGCTTCGAGTTGGCCGCTTTGCCGAATCTTTTGTTCTGACCACGTGACTGAGCGTTGTGATGACGTCATTCCCGTACGTTTGAAGCTTACTACTAGCGTTAACTATTGCAGATTAGCTAGTTGGCTAGGGATACCAGGTCATCGATACACCTTGTGAAATTCTTTCCGACTTTGCATCTTTCGGTACGTGTTGACACTCCAGAACCTTTCAGTTGTAATTGGATGATTTTTACCACCAAAAAAAAAAAAGAACATTTCAGTGCCCAACCCACAGCCACTTAAGTTTGGCGATTCTTCCACATACTATTTGTATTTCAAAGTCATAGTTGAATTTGAAAAAGCTAATATTAATACTTGTGCGTTATTGATTCTACATATTTGGTATAATAAAATTTCTTACAAGAATATGAATTTATAGAACAAAAATGGACGAATGGATGAATTAACAAAGAACACAAACTAATAACATATATATATCGTTTACCTATAGAAGAAGGTGGAAGAAGCCTAACAGACATAGAAACACTACATAAAATTCCAAATAATAAAATATAAACAATACTTAAATAATTACATTTCAATAACTTTGATCATAATCATAATAATATAGTTTAAATTGAGAGTTAGATATTTACTGAATTACTGAATAACTGGCAGATATTTAACTACATAAACTGTGGATAAGCTACTTTATTTTGGACACACTCGTAATTTTTTAGTAAGTTGATGATGATACGAGAAAAAATGGTATTTAAAGGAAATCATCTGTCACCTGAGATCACATCATTATCATCATTTCAGCTAAATGACGTCCACTGTTGGACATAGGCCTCCCCCAAGTGTCGCCGTAACAACCGGCCCGTGCGTCTAGCATCTATATGGATGGCCTGTTGGTCTAGTGGTTAGTGACCCTGACTGCTATGCCGGAGGTCGTGAATTCGATTCCCACCCAGGACAAATGTTTGTGTGATGAGCATAATCATTTGTTCTGTGTCTGGGTGTAATTTATCTATAATATTATGTATTGAAAATATATAAGTATGTTTATCAGTTGTCTAGTACCCATAACACAAGCTCTGCTTAGCTTGGGACTAGACGGTGTTGTGTGATAGTTGTGGAATATTATCTATTGGATTCCTGTGACCCGGTTGAATTCCCGGGTCCGCCTCGCTGAAGGATTTCGAACGCTGCGTCTTCCGATTTTCACTCCAGAATATAATTATCGAACCCATCAAACATCTACAAGTAGCAATGTGTCCTGCCCATTGCCATTTAAGTCTGGCCATTCTTCGGGCTATATTATAGAAAAAAAATGAAATTAAAATGAGACCAAATGGATAAAAATCATGCATTAACGAAAAAAGATAATTTTTTCCTACAAGCACATAATAATATAATCACGGCAGTGAAAACGGTAAGCTACGTGCCTACACAAAAGACAAGTGAACTATACCAATAAAAGCTCAAAATAAAATCATGTTAATGTAAAATGAAGACAAATAATAGTGTTGCACTGTTAGACAAGTCTCTCTTCTTGAAATGACGATAAAAAAATAAGAAAGAAGACCAACCGACGAAATTAAGATGAGAGCAAGTGAATGAAGACCATAGTTTTCATCCACTTGCTAAAGCCAATTTTAAAGGGATAACTTTACAAGAAAAAAATAATATTTTCTACAAGCACATAATTATAATCACGGTAGTAAGAACGGTAAACTACAAAACTACACAAGAGACAAGTGAACAATAACCAATCTTCTTCTTCTTCTTCTTCTTCCTACCCTTGTCTCGTTTTATTTGGGGTCGGCGCAACACGTTTTTTTCTTCCATTCTGTCCTGTCACTCGTCACGCTATCACTAACTCCCTTTTCTTTTATATCACTTCTCACACAATCCATCCATCTTTTCTTTGGTCTCCCTTTCCCTTCCATCCATCCACATGTAAATTCATAACTCTTTTAGAAACATGCTTTGAACAATAACCAATAAAAGCTCAAAATAAAATCAAGGCAATTGAAAATGCAGACTAATAATAGGTTTGTTAAGACAGTGGATTATTGCAGATTAACAAAATGCGCACCTGTTTCTTGATTTGCTATCACAATCAAACGTAAATTAATTTATTTGCAATTCATGGTGACGGTGTTGTTAGTTTGACGTCAAACATGTCAGACGATGTTATTTGATTACGATCAGTTGAGTATTTTACATCTTTTCTTTATTAAGTGAGGACATAATTATATAATATATATTTTTACAGCTACAGCACTGAGAAAAATTACACTGCAGAGTATAAGTAAAAAAAAAACAATATATTAATTTTAATAAATGGGGTTTCACATCATTCAGCTTCTGCCGTTCTTGGTAGAGTAATAGAGAGTGTCAGATATATGCTGTTAAAAATCCATCCATGCTCTTTTATAGGTACCGGCATGAATCTCGAGCGCTTGGCGTCAGAGTGGGGATCGCTTTGCGCATTCTATACATTGGCGAGTCAATCGTCGTCGTTGTTAGATACATGCAGTAAGCTTAGGGAACGAATCACGAGTTACGTCTACGATGCGATGGCGCGGCAAGCCAATCACTGACACTCCCCGCCCCCGCGTCTTACTTCGTACCACTAAAGAGACCGAATATTTGACTTCTGCGCAACTTGAAGCCAGCGCTCAAGATCCGTGCTGGTATCTATACTTGTCCTTTGAATTCTAAGGCCAAAGAGACTTTTTCGAACAATCCCGCAAGATATTTTAACCACTAAAACAAAGTTTAAAATCGCATAATCTTTTCACCAATATCTCGTTAATTATAAAGGAAAACTTTCGCAATAGACTAGACATTTCGATTATTTCATTGTATTTAATTAATAGACGTAAAATTTGGTCGTTGACATTATGACAATACTGTACTGGCGTTTACCTTATACTAGTAGAACGATAGACATTTTTTTAAAAAAGATGACTAAATTTGTATTTACTGTGACTTTATATAGGCATGGGTACATACTTACTTTTACAGCTTTAAATATTTAGACCCTAAATTAAATACGTACGACACGTGTATGTGAACATGATATTGTATGTGGAGTTTGAAAATATCATATTTTTAATAACAGGTTTTGGAAGTATATGTATGTGATATTTGATGCCCCCAGGACCATATCTTTATCGTTGGATTACAAAAATATTAATTTCGTGCCTTTACAACGACTTTACTAAGTTTCTGACTTTATATCCATGTGAAATGTTCCAATCGAAACCATAACGACCAGGAGACGTATTAAATAACTATGTCTTTGTAGTTTTAACCATCTAATAATGAGTAAATATTAGACATAAACTTCGACAGGGTATCCATATATTCTTTCTAAAAGTTTGCTTACATACAAAATATAAAAGTAAATCTATTTTGAATTAAAAGTAAATTTATTTTACTATTTCTATTTTTCTAGTTTTGCTACCACTGAAGAGTAGCTTACTGTACCACTTTACGTGATTCTAACTACTTAAGATAGTACTATTAGTTAATCCGCTAAAGTGTAAATTTATCACCAAAATTGATGAGTGGATTAATTTTATGATAAGCTTTCCTTAAATACAGCTGTTACACTGAGACGTTACACGATTTCTTCATTGTCGTAGTCATTATGAAGACTGTCCTTCTTTGGTTCCTTGTCGCCACGGGTAAGTGAAATGAGTTTGTTTATTTTATAATACAATTAAATGAAAATAGCAAATGAAGCATACAATTTATATAGCAAATTATATGATCATAATAGTTTGTATATATTTGTCAAAATAAATTAGATTCAGGATAAAGTCATAATATATGTAGACAACAGGTTGTTTAAAATAACAGGATGATTAAAATTTAGTTCTCTTTAAACAGCTTTTTGAAATTAATGCCTCCACATAATTATTTGGTATTGATCCAAAAAACAGATAGTGAAAATTTATCATTTAACAAAACTATTTTTATTTCTAGCATATACCGTATCAGCGGTGCCGGTCAACACCGTTGTTTCTGATTACTCTGAAGATCGTGTCTACCCACGATTCATCAAGTTCCCAGATGGCGAAGGAAACCTACACGATGTAGACCTAGAGGCTCCAGTTGACCAAGAACTTCTTGACGATGTGAACAGGAACCCAGCTAACAATCTTTACTTGTTATATACCAGGTAAACAATATTTGATAACTGGTAAAAAAGTTACAATTTAAGTTTAATCTTTCGAATACCGTAATTAGAGATACAATACGCGTAGAAGGACAATGAGGCGTTCGCTTGGAGTTTAATGAATTAAGTGTTTCAATGTTACAAAATTAAAATCCTAAATCTTATTTTTCCTTTACACAACCGCTACACAGCTTAAAATTATTCCCTAAAATAATATTTTTTTTTTTCAGACGCAACCCCACCTCATCGCAGACATTGGTTATAAACAACGCTGGTTCTATCACCAACTCAAACTTCAACCCTCGCGTTCCCACCGTCGTCGTTGCCCACGGCTGGCTCAGCAACCAAGACACTGACATTAACCCTGTTGTTAGAGATGGTAATTGTTTTTACTTCAAAAAATTCTTAATCAATACTGCCACAACATGTTGTTTTGTTTTATAATTCTTGTCTTATATTTTTACAGCGTATCTCAGAAGAGAAGACGTCAATGTCATTGTCCTGGACTGGAGAAGGCTTGCAATTTCCAACTACATCACCGCTGCTAATGGAGTCCCAGCTGTGGGTCGTGGTCTCGGACAGTTCCTGGCTTTCGTGAACTCCGTTACTGGAGCTCCTTTCAACCAAATGCATCTTGTCGGCTTCAGTTTGGGTGCCCATCTTGTTGGTAACGCTGGTAGGGAGCTCGGCGGAAGAGTTGCTCGTGTCACAGGTTATTACGATTTCCTTGAACATTTCTTAATAACTAAATGCCTTAAGATAAGAGATAATAGAAACAAACCTTGTTTTTTTTCTAAAACTAAAACGTAACTATTTTTTTTTAATTTCTAGCTCTGGACCCTGCTGGTCCCCTATGGAACTACAATTCTGATCGCGTGAACCCCAATGATGGAATCTACGTTGAAGCGATTCACACCGATGGTGGTTACACCGTCGGCGGTCTTGGCATTGGAACTGACGTCGCCAACGCTGACTTCTACGTTAACGGTGGTATCAGCCAACCTGGTTGCCTCACCAACATTTGCAACCATAACAATGCTTGGAGATACTTTGCTGCCACAGTCAGTTACAACCATATTGTTGGAAATGAATGCTCAAGCTCATGGCAAATCACATGGGATAGCTGCAGTGGTTCCCGTCTTAACATGGGCAACAGCGATCTCAGAAAATGGGGGTAAGTTTTTCGACCTTTCCTTTACTAATGTTTGAAAACATAGGCTTCATAATGATTATTATTATCTGTTATTCCATTTGATATTATTCGTACAAAATTAACCCTGACTGTTTGTTACATTTTTACACCTGAATCACTGAATAAGTATTAAATAATTTTGATATAGAAATAAATGGAATCTTGTAAACAATACTTGACATTAACTTTTATTTAAGGAAATATGTTTTTTTTTTTTAACCAGAAACAATATTGCAGAAACCTAAGTCAAACCAAAAGGATGTTTTACAAATTCCAATTTTATTTTCAGATCCGGACGGTTCCGTGCCAACACCGACAGAAGATATCCGTACTAATCCAATGACCCGGCTATTCAATAAAACTGATCTTACCTAATTTTTTTGTATTTCATTAATTCGTGCGAGCGACAACAAGTTTCATAATGTAGAAGTATCAGCTATTATGAAGGACGGAGACTAGCCCTGTTGTTGTGGTTCATTATTTGCATAAAAAATATTTTGTTTTTGTAAACATTTGTAATCAGATCGCTATCATGTTGATATTTTAATACAATGGCACAACACACCTCCCCTCTCCACACACACACAGACACACCTCTCCTAAACCTCACACACACACACACAAACCTCTCCTAAATTGAACTAGGAGCACTCAAATCAACTGAGCGCACTAGGTTCAGTTAATTGATTATAAAACACCTACAATATAATGATGATAAACAGTACTTATCAACGTTGTGCTAAACAGATCTGAGATTGATAGGTATTCCAGCAGTAATTACGATTGCCAAAACGAATAAATTACCTGATACCATTCGATAGTACTTGTCAATCTCATACATTTTTTTCTAAGAATACCTTTTGTTAGGTGTTGTGGATGATGTGGGTAGGATAAGTATGTTTTTTGGAGCCACCAGGCTCTACCGAATGTGAAAACCGTCCACAATGATGTTATTAAGTTTTTCCCAGGCAAAATTTGCGAAAGTTGTGTGGTCAGTCATGGATTGAACTAAGACAAGCGCTCTACTTTTGTGGTTAGTCATTTTTTTCATCACAACTGCCCTTAAACCGGTGAAGAAAATTGAGAGGAAAGAAGATATTCAGGAAAGAAAGACTAATCATTCGAAAACATTATGACATCTACTAATCTGCAGTAGGCCTGCACGGTGGATTACAGCCTACTCTTTCTCTTAGAGAGGAAACCTGTGCCTAAGTCTATGATATCAAGCATATTTTCAATGAATTAATAGTTGTAATGATTAGGAAGATGTCTTACTAATTGCTTAGGTATATTACGTTAATTTCACCTCTAATTCTCTACCTAAAACCAAGCAAACAACGCAATTACGTTGAAAGTGTACATTCGCGTGCTATGTCAGAAATCAGAAATATTTTATTTGTGATACTTGGGTGGTCAGTGCTTGGTCATGTTTAAGGAGTGGTTGGTGTGCTATGATCGGCCCATTATAGGCATTCAAAAAGAATGAATTAAAATTTTTACATGCAAATAAAAAACTTATTCATACTAAACTACTCGTACAAATTAATTCCATAAATGATTGCATTATTTCATTACTATAGGTTTGTACCTACCGAAGTCAAAATAATTCGGATTTAAATAATTAATTAGAATTTGTGATTACAACATAGTTAATGAAGCAAATTACATTAAATTACAATTACGTGTCAAAATTTATCTGATAATTAGAAGTCGGTTAAAAATACGATACGCTATAATAACATTTTTGACACAGTAACGTAAATACAACTGGTGCCATGTGAAATACACTTTTATACATTCGCTTTTGAGTACATACGACTTTTGGCCTTATGAGTCTGATTGAAAGCTATAGATGCTAAAGTAAATAAAATTAAATAATAATTTTGACTTTACTAAACTTTAGACTTTGCTTAAAGGTCGATGTATATTAGGTACGCTATGTATAATTTGGCGGCTTTTAATACGATATCTACCGACGATTTATATACCGGTTAAATCAAGCAAGTTTAATCATTTCTTATTTAGCGTAAGAATTGAAAAAAATGTATTTTGGGTATACATATATTATAGAACCCTAAGATTATGATTGATGCACAATATATTTTAAAATGATTATTTCAACGCAACAAAAATAAAACACTTGTTTAGTACTATGACCTCCAGTAATACACTACGTGAACAGAATTATGTGAGTTATACGAGTACGTGTGTATTATAGAAAGTCAAATTAGAGAATAACGTTTTTAAACGGCTAAATTGCACTATATCAAAAATTATAAATAATTAATTATAATTAAGGAAAAATAAATATAAGATATCACAGAAAATAAATTAACTACAATGAATTTTAAATAAGTGTCTTAATTAATGCAAAAGTTGTCATGTTTTTCTCATTAAAAGCCTCTACTATAAAAAAACTTTTTACAAAAAAAAAAATAACAGACTTCAATGTTCAAAAACACTGAAAAGTATAAAATAACTTTAATTTCGGAAGTCGGTGTTTCTATAATAGTTTTGTCTCTTCGTTATTTAACACCGACTTCCGAAATTAAAGAAATTTTATACTTTTCAGTGTTTTTTAACATAGAAGTCGGTTATATTTTTTTTTGGAAAAAGTTTTTATTTTACACTTTTTAGCTATGGGTACCATCACTAAAAAGTACCCCTCAGACAAACTTAAATAACTTATAGCCACAGTGTATCTCATAACGATTCTAATAATCCCAAACACGGTTAGATTACTTTTTTTTTTCCTTCTGGCTTCATCATCAGATCAATTGAATACATCCCCCTCCCTCTTTTCTGACAGTCAGTCATCGACTACACGTATAAACAAAGCAACTTTACTTGGAACCACAGTTCTGCTGTGATTCTTTGAAGAGTTCTGTTCCATATCTTCGAAGTTCATGATAAGATCATAACAATATTTCTATGAGACCAACTTGGAAGCATAACCTTTCAATCAAAAAAAGTATTTTCAAAATCGGTCCACAATTGACCGAGATATCGGTGAACATACATAAAAAAAAACATACATTCAGCTGAACATAGAACCTCCTCTTTTCGAAGTCGGTTAAAAATACACAAGTTTGAGTTAGCGTAATATAAATTGCTGGTGTCAATATATCCATTATACAGTACATGGGGTTACGGAAACACAGTGATTTTAATGCACCAGCATTAATGCTTGATTATGTAGCAATAGACTAATAGTAAATATATTTGTATGGAAAAAGAAACTCATTATCAGCTGTTTTATCTTTTGTGTATAGGAATGAACAAACCGCCATGCATAACATGCCTGTTGGAGGGTGGGAACGGTCCACAGACAAAATCGGTATCCTTTTTTAAGCCCGCCATATACGCAAGGGTATACCTGACAGGTTTGTCTGTACAGGTGAGTTGTACAAGGAAACCGGAGCGTGTATTTTGCACAACTGTGCAGGTTAACTTGTCAAGTTTACCCTAGCGTGTATGGCCTTTACGATCTCTTCGAGATATAGTTCATAGAATAAAAGATGCACGCTGTTGGAGCAGAAACACACAACTCCTCCACACGTAATCTGATCAGCGCATCAGAACATCTCATCTGCATCATGCATTTAGGAGAGTGTGTCCGGGAATTACATGACTTTATTCCACCATCATCTTTCTATTATTGGACAACAGTACGTTCGGCGAGTATCGACCCTTTCATTGTTAACACCTCTATGATCCGGATGCGGAGTAAGCGTTTAGCCTTGTCGTTTATACTGCGTACATCGAAGGATTGAAACATTTTGCCTGCTACGGTGAACAGGCACTTAATAAACTATTGCGATTCACCGTCGATGCCTGCATTACTACCATCGGGCGGGATCGCAGTCAAGCACTAGTTTATATCAATAATAAAAAAAATTGCTTGATTCGGTTAGACTATACGTAACTCACCTAAAAAACACTCAGGAAAATTTTCTTCTGAAAAAGACTTAAAAGTAATACCCAAAAAACAACGCCTAATCAAGCTTTTGTAATCTGGCATGAGTAGTATTGGTGGGAAAACAACGGAGATGCTAAATTTAACTTTGATCTCAAGATTAATGACCTTAATTTCGAGATCAAATCATGTATAAAATGTGAGGAAACGCAAAAAATAACGCATCGCAGTCTGCTTTTTTACAGAATTTGGTAGTTTATTGTATGTTTTCATATCGATCCCAAAAATATTCGATTTAAATTTAACTGTCCTATATTTAATTTTACTCAATTCATTTTTATGTCAGGCACATCTTAACATTTCAGTATTACTAAAACCGCATTTCACCATTATTGGTGCCTCATAAATATATGGTAAAAGAAGAGTTAAAATAAATTTAATATACATTTCTCTACATGAATCAGCGGGTGTTAGTCCACATATACTTATTTATAAATTTTTTCTGGGCTTTAAATGCATATTCTCTGTTTGTCGAATTACCTCAAATAAGAATGCCATATTTAAGTATGAAACCCACATACGCATGGTAAGCACTGAATAATGCATTTTTGTTTACAAGTAGCTTCAAGTACCTAATTAACTAATCCGTCAAAGTGTATATTTTATCATCAAAATTGATCAGTGGATTAATTATATGATAAACTTTCTATAAATACAGTTGTTACGCTGAATCATCAAACAAATTCTTCACTGTCGTAGTCATTATGAATACTGCCCTCATTTGGTTTGTTGTCATCACGGGTAAGTGAAAGGAATTTGTTTATTTATTTTATTTTCTAGTTCATAGGGATAGTAAACACCAGTAAACTATATTCAAAAATCGTGATCAAGAGTGAATAGGCTCATAAACTAGTGCGCCTCACCAGTTTAAATCAATAAAAAATAAATTAAAAAATATTAGAATGGAAATAGTAAATGAATCATACAATTAAAAAAAAACATAGATTATTTAATACATTATTATACGAATATTATTTGTCTAGATGAATTAGATTCAGAATTTTTTCATACATGTATCAAACAGACAGGTTGCTTAAAATAATAAAATCATAAACTCTCTGTGACTTAGTATGCCTTGAATACTTGAATAGCTATTTTAAGTAATTTCTATAATCCTATTGTTCTTCTTAGTCGTACACTCTTGACAGAGTAGTCGTGGTCATGTCTTGGTCGAGTCCCGCACCACCGCCTGTCTCGCGATACGACGCCATGCAGCTCTGTGTTTGGCGGCTTGGGAGCCTTCATTTACGCTGTAGTGTGTCACGGTTTTGATAAGGTCCGTCCATCGTGTTGGAGAGCGTCCATGAGATCTTTTGCCTTCGACTTTCCCAATTATCCTATTACCTTATCGCTTATCAGAAATAGTTTCATTTCTAGCACATATAGTGTCAGCGGTGCCAGCCAACATTGTAGTTTCTAATAACTCTAAAGACCGTGTCTACCCACGTTTCATCAAGTTCTCGGATGGTGGAGGAAACCTGCACGATGTCGACTTAGAAGCTCCCGTTGATCAAAAACTTCTCGATGAGGTCACCAGGAACCCGGCTGACAATCATTACTTGTTATATACCAGGTAAACCGCTGACCTCTACTATTTACCACACTGGACTGGCGGCCGTCAAAGTGCTTTTGGGGCCGTTTAATATTCGCCATTTTGGCGCTGTCAGCCGTAGCGAGTGTATACGGTACTAAAACTAGTAATGTCACGCCGCTTATAATATACACATGACCTCATTTTTCATAGGTTTTATATAATTCAGGAAGCAGGAATAACACGAAATTCGAATTAAATTAATTCAAAATTCAAAAATACTTCAGAGTACTGTACGTGTACACTTCTCTGCACCCATTTGCAGTATACGTCAAAATTAGTTCTTAGGACGCTCGCCAGTGGCGCTTCAAATAGGCACAGACAATTACCAGTCAAACATACGGAACAGCCTGTCCAGTGGTAAATAATAAAGGCCAGTGAGGTACGCAATATTTGAGAACTGTTAGAAAATTACTATACGAGTAAGATCAAAAAACAAAAGAGGTTTGCACATGATCCATACAAACTTTGGCCCACAGTCGGAGAGGACTTTAATAGATAGTTGTCTAAGAAATAATGAACCTGTTTCAACTAAAACAGGTTTAAAAAAAGTTGCAGGAAATTAATTATTACATTAGTTTCAATTTCTAAAAGACGCAGACTACTGCTAGCAATGGAAACCTCCATCGCCAGCAGTAGCTTGCCTCTGTGTAGTGGTATTTCTAGTTCACGGTGAGATTTAGGTTGAGAAGTGGATGCTGTAGGTGCTCCGGTAAAATCCATAGACACTATACTATACTACACTCTTTGCCAACAAGGTTAGAATTTGTTATCGGGCTGTCTCAACTTTAACAGTACATAGCTTAATTCATAAAAACCGAGCAAATTAGCTTATGAACCGTTGTATAAGATATGAATCAAGTGATTATTAGGACAGTCTTACCTTATTTTTTACATTTTCAGTCACCCTAGTTCTGTTTTCTAATAATAATACTCGTGTAATATAGAAGTTGAAAATTAGTGTAAATTAAAATTTTACGTACCTACATTATAAACTATACAACCACCGATCCGCTTAAAATGATCTAATAAATAATAATTTTGTTTTCAGACGCAATCCTATCTTTCCGCAGATATTGCTTAATAGGAACGCTAATTCTATCCTAAACTCAAACTTCAACCCTCGCGTACCCACCGTTGTCATTGTGCACGGCTGGCTCGGCAACCAGGACTCCGATATTAACCCTGTTGTGAGAGATGGTAATTGATTTTACTTTTACAAATTCTTAAACAATCCCACTATATGTTGTTTTGTTATTTCATTATTGTCTTGTATTTTTACAGCATGTCTCAGAAGAGAAGACGTTAATGTCATCGTCCTGGACTGGAGCAGGCTTGCAATTTCCAACTACATCACCGCCGCTATTGGAGTTCCAACTGTGGGTGGTGGTCTTGGACAGTTCTTGGCTTTCGTAAACTCTGTCACCGAGGTTACCTTTAACAAAATGCACCTTGTCGGCTTTGGTTTGGGTGCCCATCTCGTTGGTAACGCTGGTAGGGAGCTTGGAGGAAAAGTCGCTCGTATCACAGGTGATTTAAATTTCCGTCTACATTTCTAAAGCGTTAGTATAAAACGCTTCAGAATAAGAGATAATACGATAAACTGTAAAGAAAGTTTTAAAATCTTAATAAAAAACAAAAGTATATCTTTTTTTTTCTAGGTCTGAACCCAGCGGGTCCTCTATGGAACTACAACTCTAAACGTATGAACCCTAATGATGCAATTTATGTCGAGGCAATTCACACTAATAGTGATCTTGGCATCGGATCTGATGTCGCCAATGCTGACTTCTATGTTAACGGCGGTATCAGCCAACCTGGTTGTGTAAGCAACATCTGCAGTCATGAAAAATCTTGGAGATACTTCGCTGAGACAGTTATTTACAACAATATAATTGGAAATGAATGTTCAACCTCATGGCAAATCACATGGAATGTTTGCAATGGCAACACTCGACTCCATATGGGCAACAATGATCTGAAAAAATGGGGGTGAGCTTTTCGACCTTTTCTTTACTGATTTTTAGAAATGTAGTGTCCACAATGATTTTATTTTCATCTGTTTATCTATTAGATGTTATTTATACAAAATTAGCTCCTTCTGCTAGATACGTTTTTACACCTAAGCCTCTTAACAAATTTTCATACATTTTTACCTAAAGATAAATTAAATCTTATAAACAGACAGAATGCTTTTAATCCCAGAAGTCCGTTTTCTGACGACAATATTCGTCTTTACTTTCATTTTATTTGGGCCATATCTTGTTAGAGTGAAATAATTATTGAGGAAATGTGTTTTTAACAAAAAAAATATAGTATAAACCTGAATCAAAAAGGCAAACAAATTTACAAATTCCAATTTTATTTTTAGATCCGGAAGGTTCCGTGCCAACACCGATAGAAGATATCCGTACTAATCCCATGTACCCGGTTATTCAATAAAACTAATATTTCCTACTTTATTGTATTTCACTTATTCTTGCGAGCAACGACGTATTTCATAATGTAAAAGTACCAGTTATTATAGAAGAGTGAGTAGTCAGGCCTGTTATTATGATAAAAAGAACATTTTATAAAACCGGCTCAGTATTATGAATACTTACTTTAAAAAGAAGCAAAAACAAAAATGGTGTTTCCCTGACAATAAAACTTACAATTAAATTGACTACCTCATTATAAAATAATAAAAACATATATAACAAGTACATCGCACCCCACCGATCATATAATGATACAAGCAAAATACTCAAAGTGATCTCAAGAAAATCTTTCAAAGGTAGAGTTTGCGCTCTAATACCATTGGAAAAAGAAACATTCAAATACAGATTTACTCAGACTTCTGCATACCCAATACCAAAAACGTTTAAGAATCATATCTCTGCAATAATAAAAACTATTAAAAATTTGACTCGTGAAATTATAAATAATTATAATTATAATTTACCAAAAATATTTTACGAGATGTTGCTGAACTTATAGAGAGAAGAACAGGTCATAAAAGGATAACAAAAGTAAAACTGAAAACTGAAGCTCACGTAACTTTACAAAACAGTTAAGAGAAAAATAAATACGCAGACAGAGATTGGGCAACAACATCTAAATGACATGCGAAAATGGATCCCATCTCTATAACCAAAAATCGAACAATCTTCTTTAAAAAGAAATGAGCAACTACTTGTACTGCTAGTAGTAATACAAAGTTTTACAAAGAATTGTATCAACGTAGAGATGAAATTAACAATACTGTAACTAGTAGAAGTATGTTGGGACTGAAACTACGCGACAAAATGGAAACTCTCAAATCAGAATTAATACCAAACTGATAGATGTTAATATACTGATAGATGTTAACTTAGCGTGTAGGCTGAAATGGAGATGGGCAGGTCAGGTGGTGTGTGTCAAGGACGGGCGCGGAGCAAGGGTGTGCTGTACTGGTGGCCGCGCGGCGAGACGTGCCATCGCTATCGCCTACGCCACCACCAGAACAATAACGTGGTGCGAGTCGCAGGACACATTTGGACCAGGATTGCCAAGGATAGGAAATTGTGAAAATGCATGGAGAAGGCCTATGCCCAATCTTGCGCACCCAAAACATAAATTTAGTTAAGATATCTTGGTAATTAATTATATTTTTTTGTTGTTTTAAGTATATTTATTGTAATGTAATTGATAAGTTTAATTAAAAAGGGAATAATATAATTTATTTTTTATGAAGTATTTACATTTTGTGCAGAGTAAATTGAATTGCTTAATGTTTTTAAAGATATGTATTTTTAACGATTTAATATAATTTTTTTCTACAACTATCACACAACGCCGTCTAGTCCATTATGAGTACTAGACAACTGATAAACATATATTTCTAAATACAAACATATTATAGATTAATTACACCCAGACACAGAACAAATGATCATGCTCATCAGATAAACATTTGTCCTGGGTGGGAATCGAACCCACGACCTGCGGCATAGCAGTCAGAGCCACTAATCACTAGACCAACAGGCCAGTCATTTGTTGATGTCTAGCCATTTAATTGTAAGATATTATTTATTGTATAAAGTTAATTAATTATTATTTATTTATTTATTTGTTCTTTTTTTAACCGACTTCGAAAAGGGGGAGGTTCTATGTTCGTCTGAATGTATGTTAAAGGTTATGCTTCCAAGTTGGTCCTATAGAAATATTGTTATGATCTGATCATGAACTTCGAAGAAATGGAACAGAACTCCTCATAGAATCACAGCAGAACTGTGGTCACAAGTAAAGTTGCTTTGTTTATACGTGTAGTCGATGACTGACTGTCAGAAAAGGGGGGAGGGGGGATGTATTGAACTGATCTGACGATGAAGCCAGAAGGTAATAAAATAAAATTAATGTAATCTAACCGTGTTTGGGATTATTAGAATCGTTATGAGATGCACTGTGGCTATAAATTGTTTAAGTTTGTCTGAGGGGTACTTTTTAGTGGTGGTACCATAACTAAAAAGTGTAAAATAAAAAACTTTTTACAAAAAAAAATATAACCGACTTCAATGTTAAAAAACACTGAAAAGTATAAAATAACTTTAATTTCGGAAGTCGGTGTTTCTATAATAGTTTTGTCTCTTCGTTATTTAACACTTGACTTCCGATTTATTATTTCCGATTAACATTGAAGTCAGTTATATTTTATCTTTGTAAAAAGTTTTTTTATTATTTTTATAAATTATATTTGTATATGTTAACACTGTCTGTCTGTCTGTCTGTCTGTCCGTATGTCACAGCCACTTTTTTCCGAAACTATAAGAGCTATATGTTGAAACTTAGAAAGTAGATGTATTCTGTGAACCGCTTTAAGATTTTCACACAAAAATAGAAAAAGAGCAATCAATTTTGGGGGTCCCCATACTTAGAACTGAAACTCAAAAATTTTTTTTTTCATCAAACCCATACGTGTGGGGTATTTATGGATAGGTCTTCAAAAATGATATTGAGGTTTCTAATATCATTTTTTTCTAAATTGAATAGTTTGCGCGAGAGACACTTCCAAAGTGGTAAAATGTGTGTCCTCCCCCCCCCTCTGTAACTTCTAAAATAAGAGAATGATAAAACTAAAAAAAATATAATTATGATGTACATTACTATGTAAACTACCAACGAAAATTGGTTTGAACGAGATCTAGTAAATAGTTTTTTTTAATACGTCATAAATCTAAAAAAATACACTATTATTAAAACATCGATCAAAGTTACAACGAATTACAAGAACTTTTATATTATGTTACTTGCTGCTACGGAACCCTCCATGGGCGAGTCCGACTCGCACTTGGCCGGTTTTTTTTAATGCTCCCCCACTGCTGGGATTCAGGTCTCCTCTCTAGGAGAGGAAATGGGCCGTAATCCACCACGCGGGTCCAGTGCGGGTTGGTGAATGTTATATGTCTTAGAATTTTCGGTTCTAGGACATGCCGGTTCCCACACGATGTTTTCCGTCACTGTTTTGATAGCAATGGTAATTAAATAAATTACACAAAGTAATGCGCCTGGTAGGGTTTGAACCCGCGACCTACAACTCGTAAGTCGGAGCCATTACCACTCGGCCATCACTGCTCTCTCAATGGTGAATATATTATAGTTAATCCAAATGTGGTAACAAAATTGTAAAAAAAAATCTTACTTTGTTTTTTTTTTTGTAATTCAGGTATTGTATATTTGGGATTAAAATGCTTAATATTATTAGATCTCATTGTGAGCACAGGAATCGATGGCATTAGCACCAAAGCTTTGAAATCTTTTAAAAATCATATCGTTGAAATTTTAACAGATTGCTTTAACCAGCTTTTAGCGGATGGTATTTTTCCAGAAAAAATAAAATAGCTAAAGTCAATCCAACTTACAATCATCTTCATCATCATATCAGCCGAAAGACGTCCACTGTTAGACATAGGCCTCCCCCAAGCGTGGCCATAACGACCGGTCCTGTGCGTCACGCATCCATCGGATTTCCGCAACCCTGACCAGGTCATTGGTCCACCTTCTTGGAGAGGTACGAGGTCACCACTACAGAACCTTTCGTCCCCATCGACTATCTGTTCTGCGTGCAATGTGCCCTGCCCATTGCCACTTAAATTTAGCGATTCTTTGAGCTATATCGGTAACCATGGTTCACCTGCGGATATCTTCATTACAAATTACAAAAATTCCAACTTACAAAATTGGTATTAATTCAGATCTTGGAAACTATCAATCAGTCATAAGAGGTTAGATGACTATATTATTACTGAAATGAATTTTATACATGACTGACAATATGAACTTCGCCCTAAAAAGACCTTTAGTGCAACTACTGATTACTGATCATTAAAGAAAAATAGATTAATAATAAGTTGAGATATTCCTAATCTTTATTGAGTAAAAAAAGCCTTTAACATTCTAAGTCACCCGCTGCTATTACAGAAGTTGGACTTTATCGGCATAACTGGAACTGTATACAAAATCTTTCAACCTTATTAAAGTTATCGCTACCAAAATGTTAAAGTTGAACCCTATCAGAGCAGCTTCAAGCTTTTGACATGTGGTGTACCCCAAGGTTCTATTTTGGGGCCCTTATTATTCTTAGTTTATTTAAATAACATACCTACAACAAGAAGGTTTACAAGTTCACCTTGCACCTTACGTAGGCGATACATGCTTTTTCTATTTTAGACACGAAATCAATGAAATTATTAAAAATGCTCAAGATAATTTAAATAAATGACATAAATGGTTTCAGTGTACCTAATCTGTTAACAATTAAAATCTCTAAAACTTCATAATTTTTAGAGCTAAAAATAAAAAATAACTACTGGACTACCCTAAACTGTGTATTAATGGTGAAGTTTTGAAAATGACGAATCGAGAAAAATATCTTGGACTTCAAGTTGAAAGTAATTTAACATAGAATGAACACTTACAACGCATACTCGTAAAAAAATTACACAAACTTTCATCTTTAGCGGATTCTCTGCATACAATTTTTCGGTGTATCCCAAATGATAAAAGATAAATGATTTTTATTTTGCAAGTAGGTTTTATAAAAACACTTTTACACGTCAATTTGTTTTTCGTCAATTAATGCTAGATGAGGCCGGTGTTTCCTAGCTGACTACCCTGAGAAGAAACACCGAAACAAACTCAGGGGTCAAAAGAAGTACATTACGCCCTGGTATAACCTAATCTTATTGAAATAAAGGGAAACACATCTAAACAACGCGGGCGATAGGTCGCTGCCGCTGATCACCCCCTTAAAGGACACGCAATGCTCAAACTACTCGGGGTACACCTCCACCTCAGTAATATGCTTCAGCGTATCCACCGGGCGTTCCGCACGTTCCGAATGGTTTCTTTCGGTCGAATCTAGTGCAAGAACCTCCTGAACTTGCCATATCCGGTAAAGACCTGCATCGTGTGGAAGATGAGGTCACCGTGATGTTTTTCCAGCTAATCCTCAAAGAGGTGATTTACCGCCATGATTGTGATATGCCTGTTTCTAAGTCTGATATGAAACAACATTTTCAATCAGTTAATATTATAGTGATTAAAAAGGCATGTTTAGATGTGTCACCTTGATTTTAGCTCTAATTTGCTATCAAAAAACTAACAAACAACACAATTACGGTGAAAGTGTACATTTACGTGTCCTGATGACAGTTCTTACAGGGGATTATAATTTGATAATTATTTCCTTATCATTTGTTAACAAATACGAGTCGGACTTGCGTACCGAGGGTTCCATACCAACTTACCTATGTAAATTGGTCGATTCCCGAATCGAGTCTAGAAGATTTTCCGAATCATTAAAAGTAATTGGTGATGTAACGGTAAACGTATTATTTTCAGACATTTTCTTTTACTTGTGCTATGAGACTTTGCGTCCTGCCTTTCAGAATTTCAGTTCAACGGGAAATACCCTACAGGTTTTGATTTCCTCTTATGAGTATCAAAATATGCGTCTAAACAGAGCATAAAAAGCCTTCCTTAAATTGCGTTGACTTAAAATTTTGATTTTGTTTTGATACCTCAAAAGGTAGAAGACTTAAGTTTTCGATATTTATTTCAGCTTTTCTGTAGAAGCATCTTTACAGACTGACAGGCAGACAACAAAATGATACTAATGAGAGTTTCGATTTAGTCGATTGAGGTACGGTACCTTAGAAAGAATTACGTATCTAATGAATTTAAAACAGTTTGACACGGGAGTAGAAAGATGAGGAAACATCGGGTGACGCTAAATATGACCTTGAACTCTAGATCAATAATCATAATCTCAAGAACAAATGTATGAAATGTGAAGAAATCTCAAGTACATCCAAGGTCTACATACGCCCAAAAGAACGCACCATAAAATTTGTTTTTTTTTTATACAGAATTTGGTAGTTGATTATTTTTTTTTTGTACCTACCTATCCCAAAAATATTCGATTAAATTTAACTGTCCAACCTTTAATTTAATTCGATTCATTTTTATGTCCAGCATTTCTTAACGTTTCTTAAGTACTAATATCTCAATTTATCATTATTGATGCCCCATAAATATATAGTGAAGGAAGAGTTAAAATATTAAGGGTGAGTTGCACCGTTTAACTATAACGATAACAAAGCCGTTAACAGTTGTCAAATCGTCGAATTGACCAATAGGCAGCCGTTTCACGGGTGGTTATGGTTTGGTTATCGTTATAGTTAAATGGTGTAACTCACCCTTAGCTTAATATTCAGTTCTCTACATGAATCAGCTGGTTTAAGTCCACACATATACTTTTTACACATTGTTTTTCGGCTTTAGATGAGTATTGTCTGTTTGTCGAATTACCCCAAATCAGAAAGCTATATTTGAGTAAGTATAGAACTTACATAGTTACGCATGGTAAACACTGAGTAATGCATAATTTTTGTTTACAAGTAGCATCAAGTACCTAATTAACTAATCCGTCAAAGTGTATATTTTATCATCAAAATTGATCAGTGGATTATTTATATGATAAACTTTTTATAAATACTGCTGCTACCCTGAATCATCAGACAATTTCTTCACTGTCGTAGTAATTATGAAGACTGTCCTCATTTGGTTCCTTATCACCACGGGTAAGTGAAAGAAATTTGTTACATATTTATACGACTATTACTTTTATAGAGAAATTAGATTCAGGATAAATCAGATCATATCCCAAAAAAACTTCCTGTGACTTATTTTGCTTTGAACAGCTATTTTATGTAAGTTCTTCGAAAATGCTTCTACATTGAAATTATTATTCAAAAAAACCGCCAATAATACCTTATCACTTACCAGAAATAGTTTCATTTCTAGCACATATCGTGTCAGCGGTGCCAGTCAATCCTGTAGTTTCTGATTACTCTGAGGACCGTGTCTACTCACGTTTCATCAAGTTCTCGGATGGCGCAGGAAACCTCCGCGATGTAGACTTAGAAGCTTCCGTTAATCAAAAACTTCTTGATGAGGTCACAAGGAACCCGGCCGACAATCGTTACTTGTTATATACCAGGTAAGCAATGTTTCATAACTGGTCAAAAATTACTATAAGATCAAAAAGCAAAAGGGGTTTGCCCATACACATACAAACTTTGGCCAACAGTAGACACATGAATCTGGAACTCTCCATCTAAATGTACCATGTCCGGTAAGGACTCATATTATACCGCTATGATAGGAATACTATCTAGAGATAATGAAAAATGATAAATCAGGCATGAAATCATTTGGTATTCTTTAGATAATAGCTATTTATGGCTAACTAAAAATCAACAAACAATTTCTTTAAGATTAACTATTAGAAAAACATATCCCGGAACTTCAAAATTGAAATTTGTTTTATACAAAAAATTATAACAAATAATGATAAAATACAATTATAATAGTACCTACCATTTGTGATGCTAGTTAGCTATATAATAACAAGAATAAAACAATTACTTATTTTTAGGTAATATCCTTATTGATGGCACGGGGCACGGTTGGTGTAGTGGACTGTGCGCAGTACTGCGTGTCGCCCTATCGGGTATAATATATGTCGGGAATCGAACCTATTCCCACATGGAAGAAATATTTTTATGGGCTACTGAGATAGGTGTATCGAGCCGTCTGATCTCACAACTTTGTACGATTGAAACCAAGTTTCAAGCTTAGGTTTTTTGTTGGCATTGCTATTATGCATTTTCTTTGTAAATGAAAATGCCAACAAAACACATTTAGTTTATTTATAACGAAAAAAGTATTTATTAGCAACACTAAACGCTGTTCAATATGGTTACAGAGACCCCGGAAATACTGAATGAATGTACATACTTATTATTTAATATCTTTTATATCAATTTTAGGTTACGTTATTATATCTCTAACAATTATAAGAATTATTAAGATTTCTTGTATTAATAGCAGCTTTGTCCATTATTGGGCTGTGTCTTGGCAGTCCCTTTGTCACAATTTAAGTAATTTGCAGTTAAATAATAATTAAAGTTCAAAATTATTGTAAATTCAAGTTCAGATCGCATGGAAAAAAATTTTACGTCCATTATAAACTATAAAACCACCGATCCGCTTAAAATGATAAATATATATATAATATCGCGAGGCTATCAATAAAAATATTAAAAAAATATAGGTATGCCTACATACAGAATGATCCAATAAATAATGAGCAGTGCTGGCCGACTGGTAACGGCCCCGACTAACGACACGGTCACGTGCGCATTACTTTGTGTAATTTATTTCATCGCCACTGTTCTCAAAACGGTGAAGGAAAACATCGTGAGGAAACCGGCATGTCCTAGAACCAAAAATTTGAAGACATGTGACATCCACCAACCCGTACTGGGCTCGCATGGTGGATTACGGCCTATTTCCTCTCCTAGAAAGGAGGCCTGAGTGCCAGCAGTAGGAACATTAAAGGCCGACTATGCTATGTTATGCTAATAAATATTAATTTTGTTTTCAGGCGCAACCCTAACTTTCCACAGATGTTGGTTAATTTTAACGCTAATTCTATCATAAACTCAAATTTCAACCCTCGTGTGCCCACCGTTGTTATTGTCCACTGCTGGCTCGGCAACCAGAACTCCGATATAAACCATATTGTGAAAGATGGTAATTGATCATACTTTATCAAATTCTTAAGCAATACTGCCACATTTTGTTTTGTAACTTAATTCTTGTCTTATATTTTTGCAGCGTGTCTCAGAAGAGATGACGTCAACGTCATCGTCATGGACTGGAGCAGGCTTGCAAATTCCGACTACGTCACAGCCACTAGAGGAGTCCCAGCTGTGGGTCGTGGTCTTGGACAGTTCTTAACTTTTGTGAACTCTGTCACCGGGGTTATCTTTAACCAAATGCACCTTGTCGGCTTTGGTTTGGGTGCCCATCTCGTTGGTAACGCTGGTAGGGAGCTTGGAGGAAGAGTCGCTCGTATCACAGGTGATTATAATGTCCGTCTACATTCCTAAACCGTTAATATAAAACGCCACAGAATAAGATTTTTTTTTGTTTTAAGATTCTTGGGCGAGGAATACAATGTACTGTTAAAGAAAAATTTTGTAAACATTTGATCTAAAGTATATCGATTATTTTTTAATTTATAGGTCTAAATCCTGCTGGTCCTATGTGGAAATACAATTCTGATCGATTGAACCCTAATGATGCAATTTACGTCGAGGCAATTCACACCAATGGCGGTAACACCGTTGGTGGTCTTGGTATCGGATCAGACGTTGCCAACGCTGACTTTTACGTCAACGGCGGGATTAGGCAACCTGGCTGTACAAGCAACAGCTGCAGTCATAACAAATCTTGGAGATACTTCGCTGCTACCGTTACTTACAACAATATTATTGGACATGAATGCCCAAACCCTTGCCGCTTCCCATGGGATAAGTGCATTCCCGCTCAACTCAACATGGGCAACAATGATCTGACGAAATGGGGGTGAGATTTTTGACCTTTTACTTACTGATGTTTGAAAACCCTAGTGTGCGCATTTATTATATTATAATTCACACTTCCATTTGATGTCAGACCTACATATGAATAAAATTAGCCATGGCTGCATGTTACGTTTTCACTCCTAAGCCGGTGGACAATTTTTCTTAAATTTTGATGTAGAGATGGATTGAATCATGGGAAAATTCAGGATGCAATTTATACCGGCAGTCCGGTCTCTTGGGACCAATTTTGAGTTTTACTTTAATTTAATTTAGAGCATAGCATCTTTTTTTTAAATACAACATCCATTGAAAAAGCGAATCCAGTACCATGTGATAATTTTTGACTTTTAATTTCATTTTATTTAGAACATATTTTCTTATAGGTATGACCTATATTTTTTTAATCGTATCGCATACACACTTTAACCAAAAGAAATATAGTTTTACAAATTCCAATTCTATTTTCAGATCTGGAAGGTTCTGTGTCAGAAATATCAAAGAATATCCATACTGATTCAACGACCCAGCAAGCCACGACGTATTTTATTTATAACGTGTTGAAATATCATACCATGAAGAATGTGACCAATGAAAATTTATTTATTCATTTCATTAACTTTACCTTTGTGTCGTTTTTAATTTACTTGTAGATTTTTTCACACTATATGAAACACAACATTCAAAAACCACAATACTAAGAAATAACGCATATTATGCTTATGCATCGTCACCTTTAAAATGTACCACAGCTGGCAAATTCGCCTAAAAAAATAATAATTTATATAGACATGCTAGTGCAGTAAGTTGCCAGGTAAATAAATAAAATTACATTCCACATTGTCAGTAGAATGATAATAATCTCAAAAAAGTGAAAAAAAATATTATACCAATAAAATTCTAGAAATATAATCCATTACGATGTAACGTCATACCAGTGGTCTTAGAACGCAAAAAGTAACTGAATGAGCTTAGGTATGGTATTTTAGTCAATAAAAGTCGGACAAACCTTCTCAATCCACCCTAGAGCGAGAAAAGTCATTAGATGATTTCCAATCTTAAAAAAAACATGTCATCAGTATGACGTTACCACCACAAGTTTTAAAATATTACGTTGCTACAACATTGAATTTGTTTCTAATAATCTGCTGTACATTTCAATAAGGATAAACTCATATTGAGTGAGAGTGTTGACTGTTTGTACTTGGATTAAATCCGTCGTATCATTTCAAATGTCGTCATATTCATAATGGTAGTTTGATGAACGAGCTAGCGAATCCATGTGCATTGCGATGACATTGTTTTCCACTGTCGTCCAAGATACTCGTACTTTATCTTTAGATCTTTGTCTAATATATATAGATGTTAAAATTTGTGTATTTTGTTTTCTTTATAAAATTTAATCGTATGTTTTAATTTTCACTGTCTTATGTCGATATTATTAGATAATTATATTAATTCAGTATGAAAATAAAAATAAAAGATAAATTACTTTAAAATATTATTAGTTGATGATTATGAAAAATTATAAGTCAAGCCACACATTTCTTTATTGGCCACGTGATCAAACTTCTCATTTTAAAAGAGATAGCTTCTAATCAACTAATTCTTTTTTGTTTTTACAATGGCAACTAAATATTTATAAATATTATAACCCAAGAGCGAGCGAAGCAAGCTTGGAATAGAGCACTCCGATGCGGACAGATTAGGTTAGAAGGCTAAGAGTCCAGAATTATTCTACAGTTTTACGAATTTAACGAGGACGAAGTCGTGAGCAACCGTGGCCTATTTGGATAATATGTATTTTCCCATAAATTTTAATGTTATTATTTGTATATCTGCATTATATTACACGCAATAATAAAAGTATAATGTTTTGTAAAAAAATATCAATCTATGTGGTATGAAATATAATAAAATGTTTTTGCAAAATACAAAAACCAGCTTAGGCTTATCACGGATTTGAACGCACATGTCTTTTCGGTGGGTTACCAGTTGATAGAGCTGAGTGTACAGCTCAATTCAATTATTATGTTTCATTATTTGCATGAAAAAAAAATATTAGTTTTTGTTTCAGTTTGTTCTCAACAAAATATGATTGGTCTATACTCTAATTGCTCTAGTAATCTAAATAACTTACATGTTCATATTTCAATAAGTCACGTATGAGTTGTTTGGAATAATAAGCAAAATGGTCTTTGGATAAAATTTCCACTTTGATCGGATCCGACAAATTCGTATTTAGGTAAAATAGTTGACAACGCTAAAAAGGCGACTAGAATGGAAGGAAGAATGATAGAAGTTGTGACGCGCGGGCGGTCACCGCTTGACTAGAGAGAGTGCACCGCTCGTTGCCCGCGCCCGCGCCGCTGCTGCGCTGCGGTTTTCGAGAAGCGGTCCATTTGATTTTACGCATTAGATCCGGCCGCTCCCGCGCAGCCGCCGCCGTCGCCCCGCTGCCCGCAAGATTCGAGGCAGAGACCTTAATTTGCACTCCGGTGCGGTGTATAACGTACTTTCTCTCCTTCGTCATATATTGTAGAGCGGTCCTAGGCTACCATGGGCTTGGAATCAACGAGCAGTGGGTAGCTCGCCGTCCGACAGTCCGGTAATAATCCGAATCCGTTTTATAAGTGCCCATGTAGGCCTATGTGAAATAAAAAACTTTTGACTTTGACTTTGACTTTGAACTGAACCCTAGTCGATTATTGGAATTAGAATATCGATTATTATTTACAATCATTTACCAAATAGTTTAGAAGATCTACCACTGACAATGTTTATAACATCTTATGTACCATATTCTAGCAAATAAATGTTTTGATTGATTGACTAGTCGACGACGCGCGTAGTGTTTCACATGCACCTCAAAGAAATGTTAACAAAACCGTAAACCGGTCCCAGCAGGGCCCATGCCCGCTAGAGCCACGGGGACTTTATGAAAAGGAAACCTGTTGTTCTAAGACAAAGAGCAACTGAAGGAAAAATGTGAGATTTCATTCAGGTGAAAAGTCATTGGATTTACTAACTCGAACTCCCTCTCCCAGAGAAGAGGGTTGGGTCCAAGTAGTGGTAACATTCCAAGCAAACGATATGCCGATATGAAACAAAACCAAACAATCAATTATAATAATTAATGATCAGAAAGATATGCTTAAGTATGTCACCTTGCTTTGACCTCTAATTAGCTATGAAAGAACTAGCAAAGAACGCAATAGACTTGAAAGTATACATTTGCGAGTCATGATGACAATTCTTTCAAGGGATTATTATTTGATAATTTGTTTCCTATCATTTGTATAAAAACTAGCACGCAATGAAACTATCACTGGCAGTTCCTACTTGACACTTACAAGTAGGTCATATCGTTCTTCAGCTTTTTTCAACTTTTTTTTAAGCTATTGCATAGCTTCTATCGCGAGCCTTGAGCGTGGAGACCGAATCCAGAAATTCCGTAACGAAAATAACCTAACACCCCCCCACTCATTTGTTTTTTGAGCGTGGTGACCGATAAGAAAACAAATGAGTGAAAGCAGCTGTCGGCGTTTTGGATGGGTGGGGTTAAGCAGCTGTTAGCGAGGTCTGGTTTTTGATGGAAGAGGTTAAGCAGCTGTTGGCGAGGTCTGGTTTTGGATGGAAAAGGTTAAGCAGCTGTTGGCGAGGTCTGGTATTGGATGGGTGGGGATAAGCAGCTGTTGGCAAGGTCTCATTTTGGATGGGTGGGGTTAAGCAGCTGTTAGCGAGGTCTGGTATTGGATGGGTGGGGATAAGCAGCTGTTGGCAAGGTCTCATTTTGGATGGGTGGGGTTAAGCAGCTGTTAGCGAGGTCTGGTTTTGGATGGGTGGGGTTAAGCAGCTGTTGGCGAGGTCTAGTTTTGGATGGGTGGGGTTAAGCAGCTGTTGGCGAGGTCTGGTTTTGGATGGGTGGGGTTAAGCAGCTGTTGGCGAGGTCTATTGCACAAGTTGATAAAAAATGCTATGCAATAGCCTTACCGCGGCAGTCCCCGAGTGCCACACGTCTTTTTTGATGGTGTGGGTATTTTTTATTATTCTAGGGAGGAACGGGAAGGAGTGTCAGACTTTTGCTGACTAAAACCAACCTATCTTCCCGTTGCTCCTTGTGCTTTAGGACCACGGGGTCCCTTTCGAGCTACATAAGGAATTTCTGAAATTTCTTTGCCTTTTTAGGGTTCCGTAGCCAAATGGCAAAAAACGGAACCCTTATAGATTCGTCATGTCTGTCTGTCTGTCTGTCTGTCTGTCTGTCCGTCCGTATGTCACAGCCATTTTTTTCCGAAACTATAAGAGCTATACTGTTGAAACTTAGTAAGTAGATGTATTCTGTGAACCGCATTAAGATTTTCACACAAAAGTAGAAAAAAAGCAATCAATTTTGGGGGTCCCCATACTTAGAACTGAAACTCAAAAATTTTTTTTTCATCAAACCAATACGTGTGGGGTATCTATGAATAGGTCTTCAAAAATGATATTGAGGTTTCTAATATCATTTTTTTCTAAATTGAATAGTTTACGCGTGAGACACTTCCAAAGTGGTAAAATGTGTGTCCCCCCCCCTGTAACTTCTAAAATAAGAGAATGACAAAACTAAAAAAAATATATGATGTACATTACCATGCAAACTACCAACGAAAATTGGTTTGAACGAGATCTAATAAATAGTTTTTTTTTAATACGTCATAAATATAAAAAAATATTTTTTTATTAAAACATCGATCAAAGTTACAACGAACTACAAGAACTTTTATATTATGTTACTTGCTGCTACGGAACCCTCCATGGGCGAGTCCGACTCGCACTTGGCCGGTTTTTTATTTGGGCGTGTCTGATTTTTACTGATTAAAACCTACTCTTAGTTCCTTCGTTAAGTTGGATTCCAGGGCCGGGTTTTCCTTTCAAGCGAACGCATGTCCTCAGTAGGATTCGGCCCTGTTGGGCCCCTACGATTTGCTGACATCTCATTGAGGCGCGCGTGGAACACTATGCACTGTCGACGACTTGGGCTTAGTCTTCCGGGAGATCTACACCAGGCACCAGGGCGATTTTTCCGCACGAATCCGGTGCAAGAACCTTCCGAACTGACCATGTCCGGTGAGAACCTGTGACATGCAAAAGGTGAGGACGCCCTGAAGTCTTTCCAGCCACTACTCAAAGAAAGAACTTACAGCCACTAACCACCTTACGTATGAAACTCTAAAAAGAAAGACAACGAATTTATGACTAAGAGAATGATGGAACCTAAGTGTCCCTATTTGACACTTAAGTTACATCATTCTGCACTAAATGCATCTAGCTCTTTTCAACTTTGTTGGGGTTGGTTTCGGATTTAACCGAAAGCAGCTGTGCCTAACTGCCTCCTACTATGACTTATCACTGCTATCATGAATCCGCTGTGCAAAAGTGTGCATCTCGAGATAATAGGGAGCTGACAGATCTACAAAAACCGTAATTTGGTAACAGGATAGCCCTTGGCAAGATTGTCCTTACTATATGAAAGAATACTCCGTGAAACGACTTAGTTCGCGAGATATTCAGCTGCCATATAAATCTAAACCAATAATCTTAACTATCTGTCTTATCTATTTTTATCATCTTTAGATATGCCCGATATAAAGAGTATAGCAAAATCATTCCATGTTGCGCCGTCAATATGCCACAAAAAATAGAAGTTCCAAGACGGTGCACCTCTCAAACATACGAGGACTGCACTCCAATCTCGATGCAGTCCACCACCACCTCGAGACTGACAAGCCCCACTTACTTTTCTTGACGGAGACGCAGATCAGATGTCCGTCTGATGCGGCGTATCTCGACTACCCGGGATACTCTTTGGAGCACCATTTCCTGCAGCGTGCCGGGGTCTGTGTATACGTCCGCAATGACATCTGCTGCCAGCGTCTCCGTCACCTTGAAGACCCCAGTTTTTCAAGTTTATGGTTACTGGTGGACACCGGTGTGGACAAAATTGTCTACACCTGTGTTTACCGGTCGCACAGTGGCGACCAGGAGACGACTCGGCTGTTTGGCCACCTCAGTGAGGCCGCCGATGAGGCTCTGCATCGGCACCCTGATGCGCAGTTTGTCGCTCTGGGGGATTTTAACGCCTGCCATCAAGACTGGCTTTTCCCATACCAGAGGACCGACCACGCTGGGAGGGAAACTCGAAACTTTGCAGTGTCGCTGGGCCTCTCCCAGTTGGTAAAGCAAGCGACGAGGGTGCCTGATGTAGTTGGTCATACTGCCAATTGTCTGGACCTACTGCTGACCACCGATCCGGACAGATGTATCGTAACAGTTTCCTCACCACTTGGAACTTCAGATCACTGTCTGGTGAAGTCTGTATCGTCCTTCTCCCCACCTGACCGCGACTCACGTGGCGAACGGCGAATGTGGCGATACAGGTCGGCAGATTGGGATGAGATGCGGCATTTCTTTGCGTCTTATCCTTGGCAGCAGGTCTGCTTCTCTTCTGAAAATCCGTCGAGCTGTGC
Organism: Mythimna ferrago; assembly: GCA_910589285.2. Lineage (NCBI taxonomy): Eukaryota > Metazoa > Arthropoda > Insecta > Lepidoptera > Noctuidae > Mythimna > Mythimna ferrago. The sequence continues at coordinate 15,884,478 of OU342689.1, read as the reverse complement.
GGATGCTGTAACCGATGTGATACACCAAGCTATGGAGTATTTTATCCCTTATAGCGATGTACGCATCGGTGGCTCAGCTCACCCGTGGTTCAACGCCGATTGCGTTCAGGCTGAAGAGCGTAAGCATTCGGCGTTTCTCGCCTGGGTTGACGCTCGTGACCGCAAAGCTCCGGATCTGAATTCAAAGAAGAGAGCCTTCAACCATGCTGCCAAGTCCTACAAAAAAGCATTAAAGAAGGCACGCTTCGACCGCATAACCCATATTGGCAAAAAACTCTCTGCACAGCCGTCCGGTAGCAGAGCATTCTGGTCGCTTGCCAAGTCGGTCGAGGCGAACTTCTGTCGGCCCGCTTTGCCTCCGCTGGTAAAGCCTGATGGAACACTGGCTCATACGGCAAGAGAGAAAGCAGGACTCTTTGCATCTCTCTTTGCCCATAATTCTCGTCTTGACACTAGCAATGCTGCTCCACCGACTCTGCCTCATTGTAACTCTTCAATGCAGGAGGTTCACATGAGGAACAGAGAAGTTCTGAGAGAGCTGCGTCGTCTAGACGTGAATAAAGCCAGTGGACCAGATGGCATACCAGCGATTGTTCTAAAGGCTTGTGCGCCCGAGTTGTCTCCTGTATTGACGCGCTTGTATCGCCTCTCATTTAGGACTGGTATAGTGCCCAAGTCCTGGAAGCTTGCCAACGTGCAACCCGTGCCCAAAAAGGGCAGTCGTGCCGATCCTGCCAACTATCGGCCGATTTCGGTAACCTCCATACTCTGCAAGATTATGGAGCGTGTATTGAACTCGCGCCTCATGGCATACCTGGAAGGTAACGATCTCCTCAGTGACCGACAGTACGGGTTTCGCCGCAAGCGGTCTACTGGGGACCTACTGGTTTATGCTACCCACTTGTGGGGCGAGGCCCTCGAGAAGAATGGGGAAGCGATTGCCGTTTCCTTAGATGTCTCGAAGGCCTTCGACAGGGTATGGCACGCTAGCCTATTGAGTAAGCTTCCAGCGTACGGCATTTCCCCTGGTCTGATTAACTGGGTAAAAGACTTCCTGAGTGAACGGTCTCTCCGAGTTGTTGTCGACGGATGCTCATCAGAGCCCATGACGATTAATGCCGGAGTTCCTCAGGGGTCTGTTCTCTCTGCAACTCTCTTCCTGTTGCATATCAACGATCTGCTGGTGCCCGGTATCTATGGGTATGCAGATGATAGCACAGTTGTAGAGAGATACCTGCCCAGTGCTCGGGCTAGTAAGGAGCTAATCCGGTCCGAAAGAGAGGCTATGGTAGAGCGAACGAATATCTCACTTCAGGCAGTCTCCAAGTGGGGTGAAGCCAATCTAGTGGGATTCAACGCCGCCAAAACACAAGCGTGTCTTTTCACTGCCAAAAGGAGCCCGTGCACCTTGGTTCCTACTTTTCGGAATTTATCCCTGGAGTACACCGACCGCCTTCAGCTCTTGGGGGTTGAAATTCCCTCAGACCTTAACTTTGGGCGGTTCATTGAGTCCAAAGCCAAGGTAGCTGCTAGGAAGCTGGGCGTTCTTGCAAAGGTCCGGCGGTACTTCACACCGGGACAGCTTTTAATGTTATACAAAGCACAGGTCCGTTCGTGTGTGGAGTACTGCAGTCACATATGGGCTGGTGCTGCAAAATGCCACCTGGCAGCTTTGGACTCGGTGGAAAGGCGTGCAAAGAGGCTAATTGGTGATCCAGATTTGGTTAAGTCCAACCTTCAAAGCCTTGAGCATAGGCGTAGGGTAGCCAGCCTTTCGGTGTTTTACAGGATGCATTTTGGAGAGTGTGCGCAGGAATTGCATGACTTGATTCCGCCATCGCAATTCTACCATCGGACATCCCGACGTACGGCGAATATTCACCCTTACGTTGTTGAAACCTCTACGGTCCGGACTAAGCGTTTCGCCTCGTCGTTTATACCACGTACGTCGAAGGACTGGAACAGTCTGCCTGCTGCGGTCTTCCCGTCCGATTATAATTTGGGTGTCTTCAAGGCTAGAGTGAATAGGCTCTTAATAAACTAGTGCGCCTCACCATCAAAGATTGCATCGCTACTTACCATCAGGTGGGATCGCAGTCAAGCACTAGTTTATCTTAATTAAAAAAAAAAAAAAAAAAAAAAAAAAACGGTATGTGGTCCAAAACTATACTACACTAGTAGGTTTTTTAACTACGTACTGTAACTACCTAACTCTCAGTATTAGGTAGATTCAGTACATAGCTTTATTCTGTGGTAATAAGTAGGTACTAGTAGTATATCTTTAGATAGTACCTAATAGCGTAACAAAATAATTCCTTTGTAGTTAGGCACAAATAAATAATAATCCGCAGATTAGTATTATTTTTGCCTTCCCTTTTGTATCAGCAGATACTGATCAATATGTAACGTTTCTTGGTGATAAACTTACAATAAATACTGATGGATTGACTCACATGATCACTTCATAACCGTAGTCATAATGAAGATCACTCTTCTGTGGTTCCTTGTCGCCACGGGTAAGTAAAATAATAATTGTGTACTTCTTTTTCATTGCTTTTATTACTTCTTTTATTTTAGAATACAATACATCAATCGTAACCATACAACAATCAAATCACAGCAATAGAATTGAAATATTTCAGCATAAATACTTAGAACTTTAGGCTCCTTGCCCACGGTGACTTTTTGCAGCGATGGTGTCACGCGTTTTGTATGCGCGCGACAGCATCGCTACTAACGCCTGTTAGAGTCTGTGCGGAAAGTAAACCATCGTGGGATTTGAGGGCGCTGCTGTAGATAAATATCGTTTTTGTTATGTAAGCAACATTGTGACGTCATTATAGTGCGACTGTTAAATCTTGATATTTTGAAACTATGTTAGACTAGCTTCTTCCAGCGGCTTCACCCTATAATAAAAATTATCCGATTGGCTGAATTTGCTCACCTAATGAAACTGCAAAGTTATAGCTTATGTGCTATAATTATTATTGCAATGTTTATGATTAAGTTCATCTGTCTAGTAGTTTTTGCGCGACACATCCATACATACGACTACCTCCATCCATCTTCACAAACTTTCGCATTTATAATATTAGTAGCCTACATATTGAACTTGCTCACGTGATGAAACTTTGCAAAAATATAGGTTATAAGCTATATTATTGCAACGTTTATCATTAAATTCATCCGTTTATAAGTTTTTGTGTAATGAGTAACAAACCGTTAATTGTGGCGACACCTGGGAGAGGCCTATGTGGAACAGTGGACGTCTTTCGATTGTAATGATGATGAACATTTAAATGCAAACACGAACCGGTAAAGGAAAATAGCGTGAAGAAACTGCTGTACTGCCGATCTAGGTAGATTCCACCAGCGACCACTTACCAATGTGTGCAGTGCCAATGGTTCTATCACTTTGACTGGGATCGGTCTATTATCACTGACTGGAATATTGTAGCTAACAGCAAGTTTATGTTTACCCTAGTTAAATATAAAGGTAAAAATGGAACACACTACCACTTTCTCGTTGTCTTCCTCAGTACATTTTTCCCTTTTGCTAATCTATGAAAAATATGAATTTAATGACTATGAAAATAAAGTACACTTCAGAATTTGTAATGTTGCTTAGTAAAAAATCTATTTAGCCTGTAAGGGACCATCTCGTATAGAAGATCTTTGGGATCACTTGGTTGTCCGTCTGTTTATCTGTTAAGACCCTTTAACTCAATAACGCTTGGAGGTATCAAGTTAAAATTAAAACCAAACACAAGTCTGCGGTCTTTTGAAGTTGTGAAAAAATCAGACTTCTGAGTTAACGAAAAAAAAAGATACGGCCGTTTATGTCGCAAAAAAACGTATATTTCTATAATCAAGCGAATCAAAGTTCATAGGGTGAATCCCGTTGACCTTAAATCATGAAATTTGGCATAAATCAAGGTCTCATAGAACAAGTACAGGGAAAAATCTGAAAATTGTAAATTTGTAGATACGCCACAAAAAAAAATTGTTTGTAATTCGGAAAAATCTTCTTAACTCAATTCGGGAATTGATTTCATAGGTAAATTTGTACAGAATCCTCAGTGCACGAGTCCGACTCGCACTTGCCCTTTTTTATTTTAATTACTTTATCCGTACTCAAGCCTGAAAAGAATTATTCTAAGTTAGTCGAAACGCATTATAAATTTAAAGTATCAATACTCTTTATACTAGCCATAGAACATATTGACCAAAACAAAATAAATAAATATCGTCATGTTTAAATGAATTTCCGTTTAATTTATATATATTTGGAGATAACAGGGACAGGAGTTTATCTAAGAAGTCTAAAAACATTAAAATAAAAGTATTACGTACCAAAAAACAGCATACCAATGTTTCCCAAATTCGTGACTTTGTTTTGATCAATAATGGTGTGATTTGCCATTTGTTATCTTTAGAAAAACTGTAATATATTAAATATTATTTCCCTTGCAGCTCAGTGAAATTTTTTATCACATTTCTGAAGATTTCAATTGAAAAATCACAATAAAATAACATAATACACAAACCGGTGCCAATATTATATGACGTTTGGCATTTGACGGATGGCTGGGTTGGGTTGCTACTTAAAATCTTTAATGTTGTTTTCACTTTACGCCACGACGGTTCTTTTATCGCACAGGCAATAGTCGCATTTGCAAGTGCTATAGAAAAGAGGCTAACGCACCACTAACGCTGTAGAACATCATGACTATACCCATGCGAACGCGCTATAGCATCGCTACAAAAAGTTGCCGTGGGCAAGAGATCTTAGGCCCTACTACGAGCCCGTAATCCGATCTATCGGACGACTTAAACTGAATTGTTAAAGGGATGGAGTGAGTAGCTTTATCTATCTTTCTAGCTCGCAAACTTTGACATTTTGGTATGACATGGTGAGGGCCCTGGTGGCTTATGAGAACTGTTTGTTATTCCAGCATATACCGCATTAGCGGGGCCGGTAAAGTCCGTGGATAACTATGTTTACCCTCGGTTCATCAAGTTCCCGGATGGCGAAGGTATCATGCGCGATGTAGACCTGGAAGCTCCCCTTGAACAGCAAACTTTTGACGAAGTTACCAGGAACCCAGCTAACAACCAATACTTGTTGTATACCAGGTAACTGAAACTTGAAAACGAATAGAGCATATCAATGCCTGGTACTACTACATACTGTATGAAGAAAAGAAATGTTATCATAAATTCCAATCCTAGTCAGTACAAACCAGCTAAACATCCGAATGTCACCGTAGGGATCCAGCAGAATATCAGTGTCAGGTATATTTGCCTGACACATGCTGAGCTGGTCTTCTATTTGGTGCAACACTGAGATACACACTGCACTACGGCTCTTATTTATGTATTTTTATCTAAGAAAAATAAAACGCACGTTGTAGATAACATTTGTTTTTTTTTTAAGTATTGAATTTTTACATTTAATTGTGTTTTCGTGTATGTTTTGTGCTATGACAAATAAATGATTTATCTATCTAATAAAAAAGGGAAAAACCTTCAAAACATCCTAGAGAATCATTTTATAACCTTTTCAATAAATAATAGGTACATTATATTTCAGACGCAATCCTACAACATCGCAGCCACTGGTAATAAACGACACTGCTTCTATTGAAAACTCCAATTTCAATCCCCACTTGCCTACTATTGTCGTTGCTCATGGCTGGCTTAGCAACCAGGACACCAATCTTAACCCTGTTATCAGAGATGGTAATAAATTTTTCGCATCCTAAAACTTTATTTTCAAATCTCGTGATCTTATTATTTAATTGCGATTCTGTATTTTCTTAGCGTATCTTGGAAAATATGACGTCAACGTCATCGTTTTGGACTGGAGAAGGCTTGCCATTTCAAACTATGTGACCGCCGCTCGCGGGGTCCCAGCTGTGGGTCGTGGTCTTGGGCAGTTCCTGGCATTCTTGAACTCCGTTACTGGAGCACCTTATGACCGTATGCACCTCATCGGCTTCAGCTTGGGTGCCCATCTTGTTGGTAACGCTGGTAGAGAGCTTCAGGGAAGTGTTGCTCGAATTACAGGTAAAAAAAATCCGGATTTTTCTGTTTCTGTAATTTTTGTAATCTAAACAATAAATTTCCTGCAAACTAATTATTAAGTGTAAATCGAACAACTTAAACTATACTTGCAATTTTTCTAGCTCTGGACCCTGCTGGTCCGCTATGGAATTTAAACTCTGACCGCGTCAACCCTAATGATGGAATCTACGTTGAAGCTATCCACACTGATGGTGGTTATACCGTCGGCGGTCTTGGTATTGGAACTGATGTCGCAAATGCTGACTTCTACGTCAACGGTGGTATCAGCCAACCTGGTTGCTTAACCAACATCTGCAACCATAACAATGCTTGGAGATACTTTGCTGCTACAGTCACTTATAACCATATTATTGGAAGCGAATGCTTCAGTTCATGGCAAATAACATGGAATAACTGCAATGGTCCCCAACTTAACATGGGCAACAATAATCTGAGAAAATGGGGGTAAGATTGATTATCATAGATTTAAAAAATATCCATTAACTTTTCTAATCGGAATAGAAATAAGTAATGATACCAAAAAAAATTTTCAAATAACATTATGTTTATTTTCAGATCTGGAAGGTTCCGTGCTAACACTCGTAGAAGATATCCCTACTAAATCGACGATACGGCAATGCAATAAAATAAAACTGATTAGTCTTAACACTTTTCGTTTTACTTTAATCTACAGAGTGCCTATGCCTTTTATCTAGATCAGTGTTTCCCACACTTCTTGACCAAGGATCATTCTGGTTTCTTTGTTTTTAGCAGAGTCTAGAAGAAATCATGAAAAAAGGTTAATAAAAAAAAAAGTTTTAAAGTACCTACTGTTTATATTTTTATTTTAACTTATTACATACACAACTAAAAACTTTAATTACAGTAAATTAAAAAATAATAATAATAAAACCCTACGCTAATTACAACTAACTAAAATCAAACTAAAATATGGAATAAGGTTAACTTGCTGGCAAAATCTAAAAAAGTATTACCCAAAATTTTTAGTTTCCTTTGGCAATGTTACAGACAACCTTCTAAATTACTATATCGGGACAATCTTTTGGAATCCGCTGTTGGCTGTCAACAGGGCGATCCCCTCGGGCCAGTGGTCTTCAGTTTAGCCATTTTAGAAACTCAACGTTTGGTATCTCGACGACGGTACCCTAAGAGGCGATGCAGATACAGTTTTAAATGACTTACACTTTCTAAAAAATGAAACTCCACTCAATAGGACTTGATCTGAACATTTCAAAATGTGAACTACTACTAATTACTTTCCAAATTTAATACAATAGCCCCAGAAATTAAAATTTTAGAAAAAAGTTCTCTTCGTCTTCTATTTTCGAAGATTCCTTTCCCAACTTTGTCGAGGAAAATTTTAATGATGTTTCGAAAAGATTACACCAATTGAAAATGCATTCGGCCATCGCTATAATTCGTTTCTGCTGTTTCGGCCCTAAATTAACTTATTTCCTTCGCGCTTCTCATTTATGGAAACACTCCTACCTTTTGGAAAAAATGGACCAAATTATTCGGCATACTCAGACATCAATTTTAAACGTAACCATGGATGACCGAGCTTGGGCTCAGGCTACTCTTCCTATCCGTATGGGTGGCCTCGGCTTCCGCAAAATTTCTAGTATTAGCTTACCAGCCTTTATATCCTCGGTTCACGGTACTGAGAAATTAATCAGGAATATTCTATCTCCCTTACTGAATGATTTCAATGTGCCGTGCTTTATCGAGGCTATAGATGCCTGGAGATTCGCTTGCCCGAATTCTAATCCGCCCGACGAACCATCATACCAAAGACGGTGGGATGAGCCGCTCTGCAAAGTGGTTTAGGAAAACCTGATTGCAACATTTACTGCTCCTGCAGAGCGAGCGCGCCTGCTGGCTGTGGGAGAGTGGGAGTCTGGGGTCTCTGGCTTCACGCACTACCGTCGTCGAACATTGGCATCTTGCTCGATGATAACACTTTCCGCCTCGCTGTTGCCTTACGTCTAGGTGCTCCATGCTGTTCTCCTCATCGCTGCCACTGTGGCGAAATCGTCAACAGCCTCGGACACCACTGTCTATCATGCAGCCGAAGTGCGGGTCGCATAGCGCGTCACGCGAATATCAACGACATCATCAGACGCGCTTTTGTCACCGTCGGCGTTCCAGCCGTATTGGAACCCCATGGCCTGGCACGCGACGATGGCAAGAGATCGGACGGCATGTCGTTATTCCCTTGGAAGATGGGAAGGCCTTTAGTATGGGACGCTACTTGTGTCGATACTCTTGCGCCTTCACATCTTCCTAGCTCGTCGTGTCGTGCTGGTGCTGCCGCTGCGGCAGCGGAGGGCCTCAAGCGGCGGAAATATAACAACCTTGTTGGAAGTTATATTTCCGAACCATTTGGGGTTGAAACTCTTGGATCGTGGGGTCCGAGTGCTCACAAGTTGTTTAAAGATCTGTCGAAACGCCTAGTTGACACTTCGCGTGACCCAAGGGCTGGCTTTTACCTCGGACAGAGGATAAGCATTGCCATACAGCGTGGCAATGCCGCCAGCCTTTTGAGTACATTACCAGTCGACAGCGATGTGGAAGAGTTTTTTGACGCCATATTTTAGTTTGATTTTAGTTAGTTGTAATTAGCGTAGGGTTTTATTATTTATTTTTTTTTAAATTTACTGTAATTATAATTCTTATGCCTTAAATTCAAAACTGGTTGCAATTCTTTAAAAACCAAACTAACAATCATAGAAAATACAACATTTCTGAATGAAATTTTAAATCAGTTTGTATAAATACCAAAGCACTCGCACTCATTTGCTTCACTGAAAACCTTTCGTGCACCATATTTTAGCTTTTATGGACCACCAGTAGTCCACGGGCCACATGCTACCACATGCACCACCCTATATAGTCATTTCTGACAATTGTAATTGAAATCGCTTTAATTTTAGCATTTCAATACCCAGTATCTAGATAAACAAGGTAGAGTAACGGATAAAATTCAAATTTCTGCTAGCTAGAAAACAGAATAATGTGGACGGCGGCAAACTGGGTGTTATAGTTGAGCTTGAGAGCAAACTACGTATGTCCAGTCCTGGATTACGGCCCATTCCCTCTCCTAGAGAGGAGGCCTTAGTCCCACCAGTGTGAACATTAAAAAGGCTGATGGTGATGATGATGATGTTAACTGATTAATGAACATAAATTAAATAGAACGGGAACTAGAGCGACGACAATAACAATTGTTTTAGAAAATATGAATTACTAGCTGCTGCTTGCAACTTTGCCCGCATGATAATAGAAAATTATCCCAAGGAATTATATTCCCGAGATAAAAATGTATCATACATGCCATTCTAAGTCTGCCCATATACCGTTCGAGCATGAAGAAGTGACGAACATACAGACACACAGACTTTTGCCTTTATATTATTAGTAATGTATGATTTTGATATCTACAAAATAACCCTTCAGCACTCAGCAGTTAAAATTTAATTTATATGGCGAACACGATTGATTCGACTGGGTGCGTGATAAAAAGTACGACTCACGAGGCTTGTTTGATTCACACAGTATAATAATCTAATATACTTATAAAAAATATCTCTGATAATAAATCAGTTAACCGGTAGAACTAATTTGTGATTAACAGGTAATTAAAGTCGTCACAAGTGATATAATTGATAAAAATGTTGTTTTTTACAGGGAATTCCATTATATGCCAACGACTGATAAACAATTTTTTTTTAACTTTTGTACAATTCCCGAAAACTCAAACAGAAAAACGGTAGTAGTCGGTGTTGCGTACTAACTACCTACAAATCATTGGTCTCGCTCAGCTGACGTTTTCTTAAAGAAATTAATTTCGTATAATATGCGTAAATTAATACGAGTTTTAAAAAAAAGATACATTATTTTTTAATTTTATGTTTACAAATCGATAGTGTTTCATGTACCCGATCGACCCTCCACGGGATTAAAATGATCAAAATTTAACGGTGTATACATTTATGAAATGGGAGTACTTGTACGTAGTAATCTCTGCTTATTTGAAACTCTACCCCTTAGGCGTCATCAGAACAGTATTTGACTCTGTTCTCATAAAACAGCATTTTCGCTGAAAGTATAATTGGTATGGCCTCCAAATTATACTATAACATACCTATAGCTATTAAAAATAAAGAGTGTCTAGTTTCCTTTAAAAGGTTCTTGTTTGGGTTCCTTTTGGCTAGATGTTGTTATTCAATAATAGAGTGTATAGCTGATAAACAGGGTGTGAAGATCCGACGTGCCAAATAGTTAATAAAATTTGTAATAATAACAACTTATATCCTTGATATAATTTTAATAATTGTAGTTGTTTTATTTGACTTAATTTTGGTGAATGACATTGGACATACCCGTATTTTATTTATCTTTTTTTTATTTTTTTTGCTTAGCTTTTTTATTTTCCTATATTTAGTGTATACTACCTGTCAACCCACCTAGGTTTTACAAAATAAATGATTGATTGATGGGTTAATTGATCTTTATCTGTCTGCACATAGATCCGTCTTTAGATATGCACGATATACAGGGAAATGAAAATACCAAATCATTACATATAGCGCCGTCAATATGTTACTAAAACTAAGAGTTACAAGACGGTTTGTGTCTAAAACTCCACTTAGATTTTTCAGCCACGTACTGTATCTTCCTAATTGTGATCAATAAGTAGGTACTAGTAGTAACTTTCTTTTAGGTGGGAAATCATCCAATGACATTTCCCAATGTCAATGGAGGGACTTGCCACCTGTGGACGGCCTTAATTATTTAGGGCAAACCTAAATTGTAGTATCTTTAGATAATAATAGCTCTACTAAATAATTCCTTTGTAGGTCGAGAAAAATAGAAAAAATGTTACACATTGATCAGTATCAGCAGATTATAATCTGCTGATAATGATCAATATGTAACATTTTTTGGTGATAAACTCACAATAAATACTGTTGAATTGACCCATATGATCACTTTAAAATCGTAGTCATAATGAAGATCACTCTTCTGTGGTTCTTTATCGCCACGGGTAAGTAAAATAATAATTGTATACTTCATTTCACTGCTTTTGTTACTTCTTTTGTTTAAGAAAACAGGTAATACCAATCATAACCATGGTACATTCAAATTACAAAAAACAGCAATAGAATTGAAGTATTTCAGCATAAATACCTAAAACGTTAGGGCCCTATTACGAGCTCTCAACCCGATCTATTTGACGACCTTAACTGAAATGTTGCACGCTAGACATTTTAATACGTCATGGTAAAGCTCCTGGTGGTTGACTCATGAGAACTGTTTATTATTCCAGTATATACCGCATTAGCAGGGCCGGTAAAGTCCGATTTCTCTGTGAATAACTATGTTTACCCTCGGTTCATCAAATTTCCGGATGGCGAAGGTATCATGCACGATGTAGACCTGGAAGCTCCTTTTGAACAACAAACTTTTGATGAAGTTACCAGGAACCTAGATAACAACCAATACTTGCTGTATACCAGGTAACTGTAACATGGAAACAAGTAGAGTATATCAATGCTTAGTCAGTGCGTGGACTGTATGAAGAGAGGGAATATTATTATAAATTACAATCCTCGTTATTATGTAATAAACCATCCGAGCGTTCTAATATAACCGCGGGTATCCAGCAGAATAATAGTGTCAGGTATATTTGCCAAACGCATGCTGAACTGGACTCCCATCTGGTGCAACAGTGAGAAGCAAATCGCACTATGGCTCTTATCTATGTTTTTTTTTTCCTAAAACCCTTTTTTTTGTTGTTATAATTTAAAAGTGCTGTCGTGCATTTTTCGTGTTAAGGCAAATAAATGATTCATCTATCAATTGAACATAAATAGAAAGAATCTACATCCTACCCAATCATTTCATGTACTTAATTTTCAATCATATGTACAATATATTTCAGACGCAACCCTAAATTATCGCAGTCGCTGGTAATGAACAACGCTGCTTCCATTGAAAACTCGAATTTCAATCCTCGCGTGCCTACTATTGTCATTGCCCACGGCTGGCTTAGCAACCAGGACACCGATATTAACCCCGTTGTCAGGGATGGTAATTAATTTTTCGCATCCAAATCTTATACCTTGTTATTAAATTTTGTGATTGTTGATTGATGTGATGTCTATTATTTAATTCAGATTCCGTATTTTTCAGCGTTTCTTGGAAAATATGACGTAAACGTCATTGTTTTGGACTGGAGCAGGCTTGCCAATTCTAACTACGCGACTGCCGTTCGAGGAGTCCCAGTTGCGGGTCGTGTTCTTGGACACTTCCTGGCATTCTTGAACTCCGTTACTGGAACACCTTATGACCTAATGCACCTCGTCGGCTTCAGCTTGGGTGCCCATCTTGTTGGTAACGCTGGTAGACAGCTTAAGGGAAGGGTTGCTCGTGTTACAGGTAAACGATTTTCTGTTCATTTTATTTCTGTAAATTTTGTAATTCAAATAATTCCTTTTCTACTAACTCTTATAAGTGTAAGTCGAACAAGTTAAAATACTACAATTACTATTAATCACGATACTTGCAATTTTTCTAGCTCTGGATCCTGCTGGTCCCCTATGGAACTTAAACTCTGACCGCGTCAACCCTAATGATGGAATCTACGTTGAAGCTATCCACACCGACGGTGGTTATACCGTCGGCGGTCTTGGTATTGGAAAAGATGTCGCAAAAGCTGACTTCTACGTTAACGGTGGTATCAGCCAACCTGGTTGCTTAACTAACGCCTGCAACCATAGTAATTCTTGGAAATACTTTGCTGCTACAGTTACCTACAACCATATTGTTGGAAACCAATGTTTCAGTTCATTACAAATAACATGGAATAACTGCAATGGTCCCGAACTCAATATGGGCAACAATGACCTGAAAAAATGGGGGTAAGATTGGTTATAGCTTGAAAGAAAATGAATATAGAAAATCCATTAACTTTTATAATAGAAATGTAAATAAACTCAATGATCTGAACCTAATTAAGATTTGCAAATAACTTTATGTTTATTTTTAGATTTGGAAGGTTCCGTGCTAACACTCGCAGAACATATCCCTACTAAATCAACGATACGGCAATGTGATAAAATAAAACTGGTTAGTTTTAACACTTTTCGTTTTACTTTAATCTTTAAAGTACCAATGCCCTTTGTTGTTTGAACAATTTTTTTACTCGAAATCGCTTAAGTTTTTTTGTTCTTTACATAACGAGATGAAACGAGACGAGCCAATACTAGAACAAAACATAAGAACGTTAAAACTTTTTTTTACACCTTTTTTTTAGAAATCTAAAATGATCAACCACAACAACAACAACAACTACAGCAACAACAACAACAGCATCAACTTTTTATTTGAAACCTTTTTCGGACCAGATTTTAGCTCTTACAGACCATATTTGAGAACTCTAGATCATTTTAATTTTGACGTTTCAATACTCAATTCCTAGATGAACAAGGTAATAACTTTGTAGGGAACAGACTACGGTCGTAAACTGGGTGTTGCAGTTCAGCTTGAGAGCAAACTATGTCCAGTCATGGACTATGATAAGCTATGTTGAATGATTAATGAACATACATTTAATAGAACTCTAAGCAAAAAGCTCTAGCTAGCTTATGACCGTAACAAACATTTTAGATATTATGAAGTACTAGCAGCTACCAGTGATTTCACCCACGTGATAGTACAAAATAATCCAAAGAAAACATCTATCAGGATAAAAAATGTATCATATCCCAGGTACCGTGAACCGAGGTTCATCGAAATCTGTTTAACCGTTTGAGCGTAAAGAAGTCACAAACACACACACACACACACACACATAGACTTTTGCCTTTATGTTATTAGTATGATTTAGATTAATCTATAAAAGAAGCCTCAGCAGTAAATAATATAATCTAATAATTGATTCGACTTGGTGAGTCTTAAAAAGTACAACTTAACAGGCTTATTTGATTCGCACAAATAATTTAATATAAAAAAGAAACTGATAATCAGTTAGCCAGTAGCACTAATTAGTAATTAACAGATAATTAAGGTCGTCGCAAATGATAACATTAATAAAAATGTTGTTTTTATTGGAAATTCCTTAATATAAATGACTGCTAAACAATTTTTTTTTAAACTTTTGTGTAACTTCAGAAAACTTCAAAAGACTCTAGTTTCTCATGCAATAACAGTCTAATACCTGTTTAATGTTATGAATAAAAACTTTAATAATGCTACCACATCATTGTCGCATTACTGATAAATAATACGAAGACTGATAAATATAAATCTAATTGAATAAAAACAGGTTCATTCAACACGTATCATATGAAATAATTTCGTTGAAATAAGCAGCACCTTTGTACTCTTCTATCTGTATTTGTTTTTTTCTTTTAAGTATTTGGGTGTACATAAATAAATAAATCATTTACGTCAGCGTCGAGTCGTTGATTGTACGTGAGATTATGACTATAATGCGTTGATCATGATGTGACTATCGTGTGGGCTCGATATCCTTGTCTTACACAAAATTGGACATCGATACCCCCAAGCAACTAGTACTCTACTCATTTAAGTAAACTACTCATTTAAGTGCTATTGCTAGTGCAATCTGTCTTCAAAAAGCTAGTCAAAGAACATTACCTCTCAACGATCTCGTAAAGTTATATTTTATAGATATATATACTTATAGTTTAATTTATGTATTGTATCTATTTTTGTGTTGTATTTACTGTTTTTGTGCTTTATTTATTAACTAGCTGTGCCCGCGACTTCGTTCGCGTGGACTACAGGATTTTGAATTTATTTTATCTAAAACAAAAGTAGCCTATGTTACTCCTTATTACGTCAGCTACCTGCCAAAAAAAGGCCCGTCAAAATCGGTCCAGCCATTTCAGAGATTAGCTCGAACAAACAGACAGACAGACAAAAATTGTAATAAATGTTATTTTGGTGTATGTACCGTATATTTATACTCATATGCATGTAGTAAAAAGCGGTTATTTCAATATAACAAACAGACACTCAAATTTTATTTATATGTATAGATTTGGGTTTTCATGTATTTTTATATGTATTCTATGATTTAATTTAGATAATTTAGTAAATTTTTAATTTTTTGACTCATTTGTATATATAGACACAGTTGTCTACTTCTCTCATCCAACTCTCCTATCGCAGGTCTGCGGGAAGTTTCATTTGAAATAAGCAGTACCTTTGCACTCTTCTATCTGTATTTGTTCATTTCATTTTTAAGTGTGTGCGTGTGTACATAAATGAATAAATAAATAAACTTTTCACTATATTGTTAATTCAAATTCGGCACCTACGTGTATATATAGTATTTTTTTTTCAAATGTGGTTTGAAGTGACTGCCATTTGTTTTACCCTAATAGTTTGCAACAAAAACAATGAATTGGTATTTACGGCATTTATTTATTAAACAAATACAAATCGGTTCCGTTCAAAGCTTCGAATTTAAAACGGATAGGTTCTTCCAGTGTTCACGCGATACATTCCAGTTCTGAAAAAAATAACAAAGTGTGAATATTTTGTTGTTACTTTTTTTATAGCTCCCATCATCTATCTTTTCTTCTCTCTTTTATTTTCTGTATGAAATCAACAGCTGTAATTTGTACAGTAGCAGTCAATAATACCTATAAGAATGACTGTCTTTTGGTCTAGAAGTTAGTGGCCCTGACTGCTACGCCGGGATTCGTGGGTCCGATTTCCACCCAGGACAAATGTTTGTGCGATGAGGACGATCATTTGTTCTGTGTCTGGGTATAATTTATCTATAATATGTATGTATTTAGAAATATATAAGTATGTTTATCAGTTGTCTAGTACTCATAACACAAGCTCAGCTTAGCTTGGGACTAGACGGCGTTTTGGGATAGTTGTGGAATATTATAATATATTATTATTATATTAAGAAACCAGGGACATTCACCTGTCTGGGAGGCAAATACTGGGCCATACTCATAATACTATAAGAAGTAAATAAAATTTAGTAGTGTGAGATGGGATTGGGGAAGTGAATAAAGCAATGTATAACTTACCCAGTCTTTCTCAAATCATCGTTACCCATACGCAACTCTGTGCCACGGCAGGTATCTGCTGCAATCTGAGATTGAAGAGTGCATCGTCTTCCAACCATGTGGTTGTAAGTGACGGTCGCAGCGAAAAACTCAACAGCACGGTTGTGGTTGCAGAGGTGGGAGCTGCAGCCAGGCTGGGTGACACCACCGTTAGGGTAAAAGTCAGCATCGGCTACGTTGGATCCGATGCCGAGAGCACCAGATTCTGAACCACCATCAGTGTGGATAGCCTCAACGTAGATGGCGTCGTTACGATTGACACGGTTAGAATTGTAGTTCCATAGAGGACCGGCGGGATCTAATGCTGTAAAAATAAAGATAAACCAAGTTGAGGGTTGCTCTTGAAAAAATTATGAATATTAAAGATGGTATTCTTAGTATCCCTAAATTCCTTTACAGACGCCCTGAAAAACTTGCGAGGGTTAATCTATTTTGAAGAAAAGTGAGCTGGTTGGAATAAGTCAAATAAAGGTTGGCCGCCATGGCCCACGCACAATGGTCCGCATAGGACTAAGTGCGGAAACTCCGAATCATTCATGGTAATCTAGATATTTTTCTTAATTGATATAAACTAGCGCTTGACTGCGATCCCACCTGACGGTAAGCAGTGTTGCAATCTTTGATGGCATTAATTTTGCAATAAAATAATATAATCTTCTACTTCTCCCTGCCCTTATCCCATAATACTTGGGGTCGGTGCAACACTTTTTTTTCTATTCTGTCCTATCACCCATCATACTAAATGATATAAATAAACTAAATCACCTGTTTATTACCTGTTTTATGCCAATTACAAGATTAATATTATTAACATGATCATTGGACACAGTTCATTTCATTCTATGTAAAACCAAATCTATAAAATAAAATAAATTTACCTGTAACACGAGCTGCTCTTCCTCCAAGTTCTCTTCCAGCATTACCAACCAAATGAGCTCCCAAACTGAAGCCAACGATATGCATTTGATTAAAAGCCTGTCCAGTCGTTCTGTTGAGGAAAGCCAGGAACTGTCCAAGTCCACGTCCGACTGCTGGTACTCCTCTGACAGCTGTGACGTAGTCTGATGCAGCAAGACGTCTCCAATCGCAGACGATAACGTTCACGTCACTCTTACGGAGAAAGGCTGAGGAATTTATTGGAAAAGTTATAAATATCTGTTCAAATTATACATGAATGACCTGTTGGTTTATTGGTTAGTGGCTCTTACTACTATGCGGGGGATCTTGGGTCCGATTCCCACCTCCTACCCAGGATAAATAGTTGTGTGATGAGCACGATCATTTGTTTTGTGCCTGTTTATCATATCAATATATAAGTATGTTGATCAATTGTCCAGTACCACGAGCTCTGTTTAGTTTAGGATTAGGTGGCGTTGTGTAAAAGTTGTGGAACATTATTATTATTATATTTATTTGTAACGACATCTATGCCACCACATAAGAACTACAAAAATACAAAATCCTACACCGCGGAATCAAAGTTCTCCGCGCGATTTGAACATACGACAGCTCGAAATCAACTATAGGGCAGTAACCACCACATACCACCTGTCTGGTCGGAGGATCCTCCCTTTTCAACGGAGGTATATGGGACTTTACTCTCTGTTCAGCGTACCACTAAATATAGTACACAGTAGTGTACACAGTAGTAGTGACAGTTGAGTTTTCTTTGCTACTATAAAATTAAAAAATCAACCATGATAATTACATTCTAAATAGTCATAGCTGTAAGGATGAAGGTTAACGTTCGATATAATCTTTCAAAAGGATCTTACCGTTTCTAATTATGGAGTTGGTAGAAGTATATTGACTGCTGAGCCAGCCGTGAGCAATCACAAGGGTTGGCACGTTAGCATTGAAGTTGGACCGAGTGACGGAAGCTGCGTCATTGATCACCAACGTCTGAGACATGACCTGATTGCGTCTGTAATAAAGATAAAAATATAAACGTTTAATGACTAAAGTCTTTGTGAATTTTTTTTGATAAAACTGCTGTCAGAAAAATAAATTGATTGATGGTAGATCTTTGTCCATGATATTCACTGAATTGAGTTTAGATATTAAAAAGATAGAGTCAACATAAACTAACAATCTATTTGATTAGTTATATGTCATATATTAAGTGCTCCTTATGAATATAAACAAGAAATAACCTCTTTTTTTATTATTTTTTACTAAAAATTTTATCTGTAAATATATCGGGCACACCAACAACATAAACTCTAACATAATCTATTCAACATAATCTATTTGATTAGTTATATGTCATATATTAAGTGCTCCTATAAAATATAAACAAGAAATAACCTCTTTATTTTATTATTTTTTACTAAAAATGTTATCTGTAAATATATCGGGCACACCACAATAGGGTAGTTTCCAGGGTCAAAATAATTACATTTGATTTAGTCCATAGTCGAGCGCGCGTACTGTTCCCTTGCTGACAAAGGTTCCTATTATGATGTTTACAAAGAATAAAACTTTTCTAAAATTCAACTCCTAAACAGATGAAACGGGGCAAAACAAACTAGTTTGTACAGAGACACATACTTTTACGCAGGCAAAACCGCTGGCAGAAGATAGTAGCAAATAAAATATAACATACTGACTTATATCCGTTAAAATCACAATAAAAATTAAACGCTCGCAATAAAAAGCTAAGCGTTAAAATGCCCAGAAGCCTAGTTACCATCAGCTTTCTTTCCCCTTTTATAGCTCTCTTGAGCGCCACTTCATTCCCGTTCCTTCATTGATAACTTTATAAGAAAAAGAAATAAATGGCGAGTGTTTTATGGACTTGTATTATAAATGGTGTTTTTCAATCTGTGGTTTCAATGGCGCTAACCATCATAATGTACAATTATTTTGTAAATATCATCATTATAAAAATATTAACTTCCGGCAGTGGCTTTGTCTGTCGGGAAAGTAGAAAATTATCCGAAGGAAACATATTTCGAGGATAAAATGCCCTATGCCTATTCCAGATGATTATGGTCTACCCGTATTCCAAATTTCATCCAAATCAGTTTAGCCGTTGAAGCAAGAAGGAATAATAAAGATCACCCACCAACATTACTAACTTTTGCCTGAATGTGATAGAGTGATTAAACTTTTTGCTTTATCGTCACCTATTTTATTTGTAGCGACGTCTATGGTGTCACATAAGAACTAATCCTGCATCGCATAATTAAAGTTCTCCCCGCAATTTCAATATATAGAACAGCCCGAAATCATCTACCGGGTAGTTGTGCCCACCAGACATAACACCTGTCCGGTCCGGGGATCCTTCTTTTTCAACGGAGATTTGCGGGACTTTACACTCTGTTCCGCATACCTCAAAACATTTATTTATTGGCGCAGAACTGCTTTTTCAAAAAATCACACAATATTTTTTAAGTTCTTCATAAACTACAGAAATGTACTTCCTTGCAATAACAGGAAGTAGTTAAAACCTTAGATTTACGAGAAATAACCCAATCCACACAATTTACTCTTTTAAAATTCACAAGTTGAGGAGTCGGTTTCTTTAGTCTATGTTCGAGGCCCAGACTACATAAGCACGACTAGCGGTAAATAATAAAAGTGATCATGTAATTCTCGACACAGGAGATTTTAGAAGAGACAAAAACAACACAATTGGACGTTGGGTAAAGCTTACATTACGTTTTTTATTTTTATTATTATCGATAGGCTCGCGTTTGACTACTAGTTAATAGAATGGGAAGCGATGATGTGGTCGACGAAGGAAAATGCTTGCTTAGAAGTAACTACTTCACACTTTTCTTCCTTAATCTTTTATAAAGTGCAAAAAAACGAAAAAGGTTTTGCAAACAAATGTTGGGGGATAAAAGTATTTATTTGTACCGTAGTAAAATTTTAAAAATTTACAGATCAAGAGCGAGAGCGTTAACTGAGGAAGAGTGCATCAAAAAAATCACAAAAAAAAAAAAAACCATTTCTCTAAAGTGGCTTTGCAGTCGATAGAGCTGGTATTACGTGTGTTTAATAATTCTCTATTACTTTTATCAAATACAGGTGGATTTACTTACACAGAATATTATCTGGTAGATCATATGAACAAATTAGTCTTAAGAAAGTGCAAGCAAGTCCTTAGGTAATAAATATTCTTAATACTATGAGCAGTCGAGACTATCATCTTCATCATTTCAACTGATAAACGTCCACTAGACAAAGGCCTGTCAAAAGTGTCACCACAACGACTGGTCATGTAAGTCTCACATCAATCAGATTTGTGCGATCTTTACTACGCCGTCGGTCCACCTTAAGGGAGTTCTTCAACGCTAGTACGCGGTCGCTACTCCAGAACCGTTTGCCCCCCTTGAAGTTCTGAGAACCGTAGGAGAACTAAGGTTACCGACTTAGCCCGAAGAATAATCAAATTATGGATGAGGCAATTTGGTCGCAGAACAGATGGTCGATACAAGAGGGTGAACTTCTTCTGACTTGAACAGCAAAGTGCTGCAACTTTCACCATATTTTCAGTATCACGCTTAAATTAAAACTGACCTGGTATAAAGCAGATACAAGTTATTGGCTGGGTCTCTAGTTATTTCGTTGAGCAGCTCCATGTCAGGCTCAGCCTCAAGGTCCACGGTGTGCATGACACCTTCGCCATCGGGGATCTGGACATATCTTGAGTATTTCTCATCTTCTGCTGCAGGCACCGCTGATGCGATGTAGGCTGGAAAACGTCAATTAAAAAGAATTAGTTATACCACAGTATAGTATTTATTATTTTAGGCATAATTTGATTGCTTTCTACATAAAATAAATTATGTAGCAGCTAAATATTGCCATCTACCACTCATGTTCATCAAATTACCGCTATAATGATCACTATTGCACCTTTGGATTCTAAACAAATAAAGTTACTTACGTAAATCTTACAGCGATAAAGATTAATTAATCCTAAAGTATTGACTTGCGCTACCAAACATAATATATCCAAACATTACGATTTTTTGACAATGTCTGTAAGAGCCATATTAGAGTTCAAGTATCAAGACCTTTTTTTCTACTTATTAATTTATGCTTCTCATAAACTGTCTGCAGCTCTTTTAAAAAAAGCCTACAGAAGGAAACAATCCTAGAATTGAACAAGAATTGGAAACAAAACCACATACCACTCCAACAAAGCCACACGTAAGAGCTTGAATGAAAAAAAAAAAACAACAGCTACCTACCGGCAGAAACTAAAACCAAGAGCAATACGTTTCGCATTGTTGCAGCTATAATATATAAAACACGATATTTTGCATAGCCTTCTGTTATATCTTGCTTTGATTTTGTTTACTATCAATAATTATAAATTAATCTTATCCAATTCATGTTTTAAATCGTATTGTCTCGAAAATCTGTTTTTTTTAAATATCGGTTATCGCTACTCGGATTAAAAAGGAGGTAATCAATTGATCAAATCGCTTATTGTCATGATCTCTTAAGATTAATCACAGGAACATTCTCGATTGCCTAGGTATTTTGTTTTTGAGCCCAACTCTTGACGTCATCTCAACTGATGGATGGTGATGGATTAGGTCTAAGATAGAACAAACAACACCACAAGATGCCTGTTCTCTTGTTTTTATGGTTGCAACCTTCTTAGTTTAAGTTTTTACAAGTTTTTATTTAACTTGTAATTTTTTATGTGTGATCAAAACTTACAAATTACTTTTAAAACAATTGGCCCTAACCAATTGAGTTGAAATTTTGGAGACATTTTCAGTTAGAATGACAATGCATGATTAGGTAAGTAACGTCATTTTAGATCTAATTTAGCGGACTCTTGTAGAAAGTGGACTAGTTATTTTTTATACGTCCACAAAATTCGGGTGCCATTTAAAACGGTCTATTGAATAAAATACGAAAAAAATATGTCTAAATAAATCCAGTATGGCGGACAGGGGTATACGGGGTCCCAACCAACATCTGTCGGGACCCAAGCCAACCTCACCTGCACGTGGTGCACCCTGCTGGAAAACGGACGAGGATATGGCGACCCGCCAACACGCATTGGACCAGCGTGGCGGGTTATGGTCTGAACCCCCCCAATGCAACATAGAAATACGCACAGGCCCCAAGTGCCCGGCGACCCCAGTGGTTGTGTTGACGTGGACGGGCGTGGGCGCAGCCCTGGGGTCGGGGGTGCTAAGAATCTCCGGGCGGGAACGTTTAACCGTCGACGACTGGACCTGGCAACCTATAACGTACGTACACTCCGGTCCGACGAGAAGATCATCGAACTGGAGGAAGAGTTGAGCGGGTTACGATGGAGTATTGTGGGATTATCCGAAGTCCGAAGACAGGGGGAGGACACGATAATTCTCAAATCCGGTAACCTGCTTTACTTCCGGGAGGGTGATCAGCAGTCCCAGGGTGGTGTCGGGTTTATCGTCCACAGGTCCCTCGTGGACAATGTGGTGAGAGTCGAGAGTGTGTCGACCAGGGTGGCGTACCTGATACTCAGAATATCATCAAGATATTCGTTGAAGGTCATACAGGTTTACGCCCCGACCTCGACACACCCCGATGACGAAGTGGAATCCATGTATGAGGATATATCCAGAGCCATGCATGGTTCTAAGACTCACTTCACCGTTGTCATGCGGGACTTTAATGCGAAACTGGGCAAACGGGACGGTGATGAGCTGCGAGTGGGGCAATTTGGATTTGGACATCGGAACCGCCGGGGACACCTACTGGCTAGTTTTATGGAGAAGGAGGGCCTCTACATGATGAACTCCTTCTTCAGAAAGCGTAAGCACAGGAAGTGGACCTGGCAAAGCCCTGATGGCATAACTAAAAATGAGATTGACTTCATCATGTCGACGAAGAAGCAAATATTCAATGATGTCTCTGTGATCAATGCGGTGAAAACCGGGAGTGATCACCGTATGGTAAGAGGCACATTGAATATCAATGTTAAGCTTGAAAGATCTCGACTGATGAAGTCTACGCTCCGTCCTGCACAGATCCAGATCCAAAACTCCGAGAGCTTTCAGCTCGAACTTCAAAACCGTTTCGAGTGCCTAGAAAGCTCCGTGGACCAATATAATGATGGGTTCGTGGAAGCTGTCCATACAGTCGGGTCTCAGTTTTTTAAGACCCGTACAAGTAAGACCAAGAGGCTCACGGATCAAACTCTCGAGCTCATGAAGAAGAGGCGTGAAATGACTTTGCAGTCTTCAGATAATGCGTGCACGTACCGGCAGCTCAATAAACAGATCTCGAAGTCTCTGAAACGCGACCTTCGCCGATTTAATACCGACAGGATTAAGGACGCGATTGAGCGGAATAAGGGCTCCAAAGTTTTTGCACGGGATCTGTCTATTGGGCAGAGCCAACTCACGAAACTGAAGACCGAAGATGGCAGAGTCATATCCGCCAAATCGGAGCTTCTGGGAGAGATCGAGGCATTTTATGGACAGTTATACACGTCGATCTCCAAACCCGCTACAAATCTGGCAAACGACCCAAGAGCTAGATTGACTCGACACTACACTGAAGATATCCCGGACGTCAGCCTGTACGAGATTAGGATGGCTCTGAAGCAGTTGAAGAACAACAAGGCGTCGGGTAAGGACGGAATTACGGCTGAGCTCCTGAAGGCGGGTGGAAAACCGGTCCTAAAGGCCCTTCAGAAGTTGTTCGATTCCGTCATACTCGAGGGAAAAACGCCACAGGCATGGAGCAGAAGTGTGGTGGTACTCTTCTTTAAGAAGGGTGATAAAACCCTGCTGAAGAATTACAGGCCCATCTCACTTCTGAGCCATGTCTACAAGCTGTTTTCCAGGGTCATCACGAACCGTCTTGCGCGCAGGTTTGACGACTTCCAGCCTCCCGAACAAGCCGGATTCCGAAAAGGTTTCAGCACCGTAGACCACATACATACGCTACGGCAGGTCATACAGAAGACCGAGGAGTATAACCTGCCTCTCTGCCTAGCGTTTGTGGACTACGAGAAAGCTTTTGATTCGATCGAGACTTGGGCTGTGCTGCAATCTCTCCAGAGGTGCCAAATTGACTATCGGTACATCGAAGTACTGAGGTGTTTGTACGAAAACGCCACCATGTCAGTCCGACTCCAGGACCAGACCTCGAAACCTGTCCTCCTGCAGCGAGGTGTGAGGCAGGGAGACGTCATCTCTCCGAAACTGTTCACGGCCGCAATGGAGGATGTCTTCAAGGTTCTGGACTGGAGTGGACTAGGCATTAATGTCAATGGCGAGTACATCACTCACCTTCGGTTTGCCGACGACATAGTAGTCATGGCGGAGACTATGGAGGAGCTCAGCACAATGCTCAATGACCTCAGTAGAGCTTCTCTAAGAGTGGGTCTTAAAATGAACATGGATAAAACCAAAATCATGATTAACAACCATGTAGCGCCCACTCCTATCAAGGTCGGAGACTCTACACTCGAAGTTGTGGACGATTACGTCTACCTCGGACAGACAGTCCAGTTGGGTAGGTCTAACTTTGAGAAAGAGGTCAACCGTCGAATCCAACTCGGTTGGGCAGCGTTCGGGAAGCTACGCGGTATCTTCTCGTCCAACATACCACAGTGTCTCAAGACGAAAGTCTTTAACCAGTGCGTGTTGCCAGTGATGACATATGGCTCCGAAACGTGGTCGCTCACAATGGGCCTCATCAGAAGGCTTAAAGTCACCCAAAGAGCAATGGAAAGGGCTATGCTCGGGGTTTCCTTGCGTGATCGAATAAAAAATGAAGATATCCGCAGGAAAACTAAGGTTGCCGACATAGCACAAAGAATTGCCAAACTTAAATGGCAATGGGCAGGGCACATTGCTCGCAGAACAGATGGCCGTTGGGGCCGAAAGGTTTTGGAGTGGCGACCGCGTATCGGAAGACGCAGTGTTGGAAGGCCTCCTACAAGGTGGACCGATGACCTGGTGAAGGTAGCAGGAAACCGATGGATGCAGGACGCACAGGAACGTTCGATGTGGCGACGCTTGGGGGAGGCCTATGTCCAACAGTGGACGTGTATCGGCTGAAATGATGATGATGATGATGATGGCGGACAGTCTTAAGAAACATCTTTTCTATCGTTATTGTTGCGTCATTAGTCTTACGCGCGTTCACTTTAAAATCTCTGAAACCCCCTTACATAGTTTACCTGGGTACCAGAGGCCGCGGGTATTCAGAGTGGAAACTCTGTCCGCCAACCCAGTTGGCGACACTTGAGAAAAGACTTTGAAATAGTGATCACGTGGTGCCAAGTACAACGAGGCTCAAGAGAGACCTATTAACAGTCTCCGCAGGGATGTGTCCGAATAGAACGTGTACCCAGAGGGGTTCCGCGGTGGTATTTAAGAGGTTACGAAATCCTTCCTATCGGCGAGTTTTATTTACTAGGTACTTCGTGAGCTAAAAATCCCGTGGATGTAAATCCCTAGTCTTTGTTTGTAAGTCCAGGTGCCAAAGATTTTACATTAAAAAAAAAACATATTAAAGTAGCCACATTCGTGCCATCTGTTGTAGTCCTGAAATCACTTGTATGTAAAACAGGGTTGAGTCTGTGATATTTTGTCTCTAAAATATTTTTCCACTTTGTACGCCTGGATGTATTTGACACGGTCACTTAAGTTCCTTTTTTACTAGCGATGTCATGGCATGTATTTTTTATTCAAAATTCTATAGTTGCCTGAATTCTAAAATATAGTTTGTACGGTTTATTTAGAGAGCCTTGTATTGAATAGAGTGCTGAAATTAACAGCTTTTTGTTTATTAGTGCAAATTAAATACGGAAAAGAGGGGTGTTATAAGTTTGAGGTGTCTGTGTGTCTATGTATCTGTGTGTCTGTGTGTCTGTCTGTCTGTGTGTCTGTCTCTGGCATCGTAGCGCCTAAGCAAATGGACCGATTTTGATGCGGTTTTTTTTTATTTGAATGCTGACGTTAACGAGATGGTAAAATTTATGAAGATCTGTGCAGATGTTCAAGGTTATCAGCTCGTTTGTTAGGTGCATTAGAGATCTTAAACACATAATAAGTGTTTACTTTACATTCAAACGTATGTGTAACTTAATATTATAAATACTAATGACTCATGAACATGTTCGAGCCATTGAGCTGGTCTGATGATGGAGCTCGATGGTAAATAACCCTGGATTGCCTATTAGTAAACCCATCCAGTTTTGGCTCATTAGGATTCGTCTTAACCTGGTTCTATAAATTTCACATGATGACGAGGACTTGATGATAGAAATGGGATGTGGCTGATGGAACCCTGGAATGCCTACTAATAAATCCATCGAGTTTGGGCTCTTTAGTTTTGTCTCAACCAGTTCTATATATTTCCCATGATGACGAGGACCTGATGCTAGAACTGGGATATGGTTGATGGAACCCTGGAATGCCTACTAGTAAATCCATCGAGTTTAGGCTCATTAGATTCGCCTTAACCAGTTCTATACATTTCTCATGATGACAAGGATCTGATGTTAGAACTGAGAGGTGGCTGATGGATTCCTGGAATGCTTAATAGTAAAACCATCGAGTTTGGGCTTATTAGATTTATCTTAACCAGTTCTATACATTTTTCATGATGACGAGGACCTGATGCTAGAACTTAGAAATGGCTGATGGACCTCTGGAAAGCGTACTAGAAAACCCATCGCGTTCAGGCTCGTTATAATAGATTCGTCTTAACCAGTTCTTTTACTTTTTATGGATTTTATGCGTCGAAGGATATTTCATTTTTTTAATTTTGCTATTATTATGTGAACCATTTTATTTTGAGGTTATAAATCAGTTTATGACTTCTCCCAAGGCAGAGTGGAAAAGGCATGTCAGACTTTTACTAACTAATATCACACCTTTGTTCCGTCATTGCCCTTTGCGTTCTAGGACCTTTCCAGAAGTCAATCCATGGTCCTAATAGGCATCGGCATTGCTGGGCCCCTACGGTTTTGCTGAGATGTCTTATATGACACGCGTGGAACACTACGCGCCATCAACGACTCAGGTTCGGTCTTGACGGCAACGGTACGACGACGCAGCACATGACCGAAAGATTTTTTTGTGTACTGTATGTATAAGTTTAAGATAGCCATGTAGAATTAATCCCAAGTCAAGTTCAAATTTAATGATGATTTTTTTTTTTTTTTTTTTTCGATGGGAAAAATCATCTTATGACAACTCCCGCTCTTGGGCGGAGCGGGAGATAGTGTCAGACTCTTACTGACTAAAAAACCCATCCCGTTCCTTCAAGCCTTCATACCGGGGCTCGAGCGCCCTTTCGGATAACCCTGGCCCCGGTAGGCTTCGACCCGGCTGGGCCCCTGCTGTTGCTGACAACTCCTTGAGGCGCGCGGGAACAGCGCGCGCCGTCGACGATTGGGCTTGGTCCGGACAGTTACCGGACGGCCGGACAGCGAGCTACCCATTGCTCACTGTCCGCAAGCCCGCGCCTACGGTGGCTGGAAATCGGGATCGGAATCCCGGCGGCGGCGAGAGCGCCGTTGCCTGATGCGGTCGGCCTCCTCCTTAGCGAGCATTACTGCTTCGCAGAAGTCGGCGACCGCCTGCCACTCCTCCTCGCTCCGGACCATGGCCTCGACCAAGGCCCGGCGAGAGGTCTCCGCCGCCGATCACCCCCACGAGGGCACGGCGATGCTCCGCCCAAGCAGGGCACACCGCGATTGTGTGCTCCACAAATTTAATGATGATCATGGCTGTTGATGAAGATGATAATGATCGATTTTAAAGTGCATCTAAACTTGGCATTGGCTTTGATTTCAACCCTTTTTAGGTGAACAATTAGCCGATTGGAACTTGGCTTAATTTTTTTGTCAAGAAATCATAGGTACTTATTTTTTCTTTTTGTGCTACGCCCGCGTCCATTGTTAATCTTAGATCGTATTCTCATTGTATCACTGGTTCATCAATATTTTATTAAAAATTCGATATTCGATTAAGCCAACTCACGCTTAACCGTTTTCTTAAATTTCTTATGACATATTTTATACCTCTTCCCCCTTTCCTCCCCCCCCCCCCTCCTCTTCGTATTACTGGTTCATAAATATTTTTATTAAAAATTCGATATTAGATTGAGCCAACTCACGCTTGACCGATGTCTTAAATTTCTTAATTGAATGTTAATCTACATATAACACACGACGTGTGTGCCAAATTTCATAACGCTAGGAAAATTGGAAGTGGCCTTAAGGTTTTGATTACTGGTCAGTGAGTCAGTGCCAAAATTAGCTATATTCACATGGTCATATTTCAGGATCTACTGGAGCTATATCTATGATGGTGGTTCAAAACGGTTCGTGTAAATAGTGCACGGCATGCGCGCGGCCTGTTGCTGGAACTTGGCTTTGGCGTGCGCTTAGATTTTATATCGTGACCCAGTGAGCGGTAAAAACTTATATTATAATCCTTTAGACAAATATTTTATAATACTCGTATAATCACCAGATAATGAAATCTGCTAATTTTTACCATTGCAGGAGGTCTCTTGAAATTGAACACCTGTTATGATGCTCGTTGATCTAACCACACCTGAATCAAAACATTGTTGTTCACAATAATTCGTTGCTTTTATCAATAGCAATAAATCATATTATCGCATACGTATTAATTAATCCCTGATTAAAAGTACGATTTTTTTGTTTGTATTTGCCTTGTATAGAATGTTATCTGCACAATCAAACATTTTAAGCCGTGCAGAATCAGATAATTCTACTTTTTTTATATTATCAAAATGGAAGATCATTAATAATGATGCATTCGTCGAGTCGAAAGTTCAAAGTCCAAAGCGTCGACGTCAAATTGCTAGCCTGTCGGAATTGCATAGCCCAATTCTAATTTTACCAAGGCCTTATTATCTTCGGACCACCAGGAATACAGCAATGCGCCACCGGTACATGGTGGACATCCAACCCACACGCAGAAAGTGTTTCACAAACACACTTATTATGCGCACAGCTAAGGAGTGGAATTCCTTGCTGGAGTCTGTGTTTTCTGATAGCTATAATCTGGAGACCTACATGTAAAGAGCGAATAGGTTACTTCTAGGCAAGCGTACTCCATCGCCGACCATATCGCGAGTCTCAACAATAAAAAAAATATTAATGACATTTTGTAATACCTAAGCATTTCAACACATTTATTTTTATTTTTACGTTTTCATTGATATCTTATTTAGATTAAATTATTTATTTTGACTGACGTTATTCAAACTTCAAAAGAAGAAATATTTAATTTTTAAAATAATAAGAATAGGTCAATTGATTTTAATCAAAAATTTGTATTTTGTCAGGGACTGCTATTAAATTATAATAAAATATTTCATAGATAACAACATTCCATTTCAATTTTTTAGAGGATAAAGTGCTCGGAAAATCGTAGTCACATTGTGTTTTTTTTTTACATTTCACCAATCTCACATGAAATTTATAAAGTCATCAACCCATTAATATGACTCTAGAAGCAATTTCTATTCAAAATAAACGCTAGAATAAAAAAAAAAACCCTTTTTTCAAAACCGAACTCAAAGTTTTCACACGAAGATTCATCTCTAATTCTAACAGACAGAAAAACACACTTTTCTCCAAAACCTTTACAAGAACTGAAATGTCGATTACTCCTAAGTAAAAGTGCTGATCATCTTTAAGTAAACAATCTTCTCTGAGTTCCATCACGTCCATCATTGTGCAAGAACTCACTAAAACAAGAAATGAAAAAAGTTTTCTTTAATCAGTGACTTGTGACCACTAGTTTCTTAGATGTGGAGATAACTTAAAATTATGTTTCCAGCGTCTGTCACGTTTCATCATGAAGTGCAGTGAGGAGGGTCTTTTTCTTTAAGAGGGTTAAGTTTAATTCAACTAATGTAAGTAAAACAGGATTTATATTTAACGAGTTATCTATAGGTATTATATATATTTTATATTATACACCGTTAAATTTTAATCGTTTTAATCCCGTGGAGGGTCGATCCGGTACATGAAACACTATCGATTTGTTAAGATAAAATTAAAAAATAAAGTACCTTTTTTTCACTCGTATTAATTTACGCATGTACAAAATTAATTTCTTTAAGAAAACGTCAGCTGAGCGAGTTCAATGACCTGTAGGTAGTTTGTACGCAACGCCGGCTACTTCTGGCGTCCAATTGGATGGCTAATTTAATCAGATGGCTGCGACATATATATATAAAAGGGAAAATTGACTGATTTATATATCAACGCACAGGTAAACTACTGGGCCTAGGTACGTAAAATTTTGCACTAAGCTTCCTTTTATGATATAGGCGAAGCACTAAGGGATTTTTAGAAATTCAACCTTTGAATTTAAACATGTCGCGTGCCAATTTATTGAAAAAAAAAAAATAGCCATCACTACACAAAAACACTACTACATACTACAAAAAAATATACTCATCACTTAGGAATAAAGCAGCTTTCTATCGATGAATTTTTTTTTTGTAATCGAACCAAAACTTTCGAAGATTACCACAAACTTTACCTCTTTATAATATTACATAAGTGTAGATTTAGCGCAAATAGTACCTTATGTAAATAATTTATTTTCAAAACTACCCTTATTAAAAAAATAGAGAGTGTTTTATAGATTGTATGGCGGTTTTTTTTTTGACACAAATTCAAATCAAAATGTATAATAAAGACTGCCAGTACCAGTTTTTCAAAACTACCCTCAGAATATGATTTAACCTTTCAAATACCGCTATACCGTAATTAGAAACACGATAGAAAGACAATGAGAAAATTGAGAGAACGAACGTTCGCTTGAGGTTTAGTGAATTAAGAAGTTTTACCGTTTATGAAAACTCATCAGGTAACTTATTTCAGGACCCATTACAAATTTGAAAAACTAGTTCTAACTTAGTAATCGAATCAGAGTTTCGTATCTACGTTTACATTTCAACACTAGTCTAACAAGTTTGGTAATGTGGTAGAGGCAACGTGATCCAAATAAACAAATGAAATACATCTCGAATGAGACCGAGATAAAATCAATAACATTTACGAACTTCGTAAGCAGGGTCTAGAAGGACGTGCCGGCAAGTGGGTGCTACCCTTCAACCTTACCCTAACACTGGTAACTCTCCTCTGGCCTCGAATACGAATCGTCACATAATGAGACCGTGAAAAACACTCGCTCCTCACAACTCCTCAGTCCGCAAGCCATCAGCTACAAAATGAATCGAACACGCGAACGCATACACGCAATTACAACTCCTAAACTTCTTACAATAGAGACGAATTTCCTATCATTTCCAATAAATACACTAGAGTAACACTTTCCCGAATCGCTGTTTGATATTCTGATAACATTTGTGAAATAATAGGAGATGCTCCAGTTCATGTGCGGAGACACCCATTTAACGTTTGGCAAAATTTGATGAAAATACTTAGATGGCGCTTTGAGGACTGTACGACTACGTTCGTGACTTATAATCTCGTAACCCTTTATTTCGACGACTTCTCATAACGCTAAAAGTTTCATAACTACGAGACATCTGACATGAGAGCACTTTGTGACTACACTTCTACAATTTATGTTTGAATTATTGCAAGAACGTTTTCAGAATACTTTATTTGAAAAACGTAGCAATATATTCATAAACTGTTTCTAGTTACTAAGTTGAGTGCATATAGAGAAATATTTCGTTGTCAAAGAATCTGGTAATTTATGAAATAGTCGAGAGTCTAGACTTTCCACGAAAGTACATGACGTTTTAATAAAGTTCTACGCTGTCTCCCTCGAAGACAGTCTGTTTATAAAATTCCTCGTGTCTCCGAAAAATATATTGAAAATGTAGATACAAATCACCACGCGATGCTTGTAGGCATACATAACCAATCACCAATACAACAGCAACACAACAGCGCAGTACAAAAACTAAACCAGAAAACCGCATGGAATATGATTTTTCCGCGAAAAGCATATTCTGTGGGGTGTGCAGTAAATATTCATGAATACAGGCGTGCAGTTTAGTTACAGTATTATATGCGACCGTATAAGAAGGCGGTTGAATGCAAAGTGCGCTCTAGAGAGTCCCGCCATCGATTCTTTGTCATTATCGATGCATGGCTGCTTCAATGTGGCTACAAATTTTAAAGTTCCGTTGGCACAAAAGTTTTTAATCTTTTTTCTTTATAATATTGAATTGGTATACTTACGAGAACTTACAAGAGCTTGACCTAAAGAAAACGTGTTACGCCAACCTTAAGTAACGTAAGCCACGGGCAAAAAGTTGATAATGAGCTTGACTTCAGCCATTAAGCGCCGGACTTTTATATTTTACTTTTAAGAGATTGGAAATCCAAATAAATACTTTTTGAGAGTCATGTGAAAATGCAACAAGGAAATACGCCAATCATTTGGTGTTGGCATCTTATCTAATAATAAAATCGGTTCTTTTTTTAGGTGGAAAAGTCATCTAATGACATCTCCCGCACTTCAGCGGGGAGAGAGGGTGTGCCAGACTTTTACTGACCCACCCAAAACCCACACCTGTTCCTTCATTGCCTTTCATACCAGAGCCGAGTCTTTCTTTCAGAAGCAGACCTTTGCCCCCAGTAGGCTTCGACCCTGCTAGGGTCCTACAGTTTACTGACATCTTCTTGAGGCGCGCGTGGAACAATATCTTTCGACGATTTGGACTCGGTCCAGACGGTTACCGGACGGTCGGACGGCGAGCTATCTATTAATAAAATCGGATCTAATTATCGAACCGGGATTTTTTTTTTAATCGATAGAAAATATTATACAAAGTACCTAATAGTACATAGGTGGCACTTACCTTTATTCTCTACCAGCTGACGGCTCTCTTAGCGCAGTTGATAAGAAATAATTGACTGCTATGCTGCGTATCACGAGTTCTATTCCCGCACGGAACAAATATTTGTATGGCTTACAGATTGATGTGGTGGGTCCTTGTGTCTTGTGAATGTGATTTTACATATTTATAAACGCACCCACATACACATAAAATACAAGAGTAATTTCTAATGTGGGATAACGTTTTTTTAAAAACACAGAAAGAATGAAAGGGAAGAGTCAACCTGTGGGGTAAAAAAACAACGCCGTTGTAGTGCAAAAAACTAAATATAGAATCTATATTTTTAAACAGAGTTTACTCATTAAATTCAAATAAAAAGCCTATTCAAATTATAATGCAAACATGCAACCATAATAAAACAATGAATGTTCAAAGCCGAGATACGGCTTTATGTTATGACAATCATCTAATTAAAATTGTTATTAGAGTCATTAAGACCGTGTTATTACAAGATGAGATTTTAAGGTTACGCTATTTTAATTCTTAAACACTTTTGGTGCCAAGGACCTTGTATATAGATAATTTTTTTGTACTCGCTCGGGCATAAACACAAATTGACAATAGCTATATAGGTTGACTGGTAATTAGTGACCGATACTTATACACGTGATTGTACTCAGGATTACAAACAACTTTCCCAAAGAAACTTTTTTTTATACTCATTAGTTTTATCACAATAACAAAACAGCTGTTAGCCGCGTAACGCCGTTGTCTCATGTATCTAACCTACAATAGCTATAGTGCACCCGCGCCGCTTGCAAACCCATGGGTATATATAACAATCAGTGTAGGTACCTACATGTTCCGGTTAAATAATATAAGTTAAATAATGAGTATAAAAAAAAGTTTTATTGGGAAAATTGTTTGTAATCATGAGTACAATCACGTCTATAATTATCGGTCACTAATTACCAGTCACCCTATATAATAATGAGACGGGTTATAGACACACGCACGAATTTATCATACCTTTGTTGTTAGCACTAAAAATTTTAAATGAAATAGTGTATTCTTCTCCATAGAGATCTACACTTTGAAACAAAGTATTCTTCTTTCGGCAAACAATTTTTGCGGCACCAATGGTTTCCGTACCAAAGCTCTTTCGGCACCAATAGGTATTTTAGCTTGGTGCAAATGTTGAATCCAAAACAAAAAAAAATCACTCCTCATTCGGCACATGGTCTACGATAGTTTTTTAGTGATGGGATTGTGTAATGCACAAAGCCGTGCAATTTAATTTCATTTTTTTTTTAACTGATCGACGTTTTGACAATTTTCAGATTTCTGATAAGGCTGCCGTGGTACACAGATGATCTAGTAAGGGTCGCAGGAGTCTACTGGAGTTCAAAAGTACATAACCAGTTGATGTAGCGATGCTTAGGAGGCTTTCCTCAATATACATACATACATAAATTGTGCCCATTAGTAGACGTCTTTTGACTGAAATGACGCGAATGATGAATGTTGATAACATTAAGCTATTTTTTTTAAATTCCTAGACGTATTCAGCATTTTCGCATAAGGAAAGTATCGGAGGTATTGAAGGCCGGACGCTTCCGTGTTCTAATTTTGAATACTTGGAGTGTTTAGCATCTTTGTAACTATATATATATTTGCCATACTTTGCACGCAAAATAATGTTTTAAAATTTAAAATTCACATTTAGAATTTATTATCAAAATGTAAGAGGTTTACGTACCAAAACAGAGGCTTTTTACACTAATTCTTTGAATTCCAATTATGATATAATAATTGATACTGAAAGTTGGCTTAATGATACGGTGTTTAACCATGAAATTTTGGATAAACGATACAGAGTATTTAGGCGCGATAGGTCATCTACGGTGTCCTCGACTACAAAAAAGGATGGTGACGGTGTGTTTGTTGCAACTCTAGACAAGTATGAGGTCTCACGGAGATTGAATTGGGAGTCCCATTGTGAGGAATTGTGGATTACAATCAAGTGTGAGAGTGGTCTAAACATTAATATTTGCTCTGTTTATATCCCTCCCCCAATTAAACAAGATTACATCGATGAATTATTTGAAAACTTTACAGAAGTAATCAACAAAAAGAGTAAAATTAATTCCATCAACTTACTAATTGGTGATTTCAATATGAGTAGCATTGCTTGGGAATATAATGTGGATTCAGCTCTTTTAATCCCTAAAAGATCAAGTAGCAGTCAGGAAAATATGTTAATCGACATGCTAGCATTTAATGATCTTCACCAGTGCAACACTACAGTCAACGCTTCAAATCGAATTTTAGATTTAGTTCTTAGTAGTAGCAAAAATACAGTGCTAGTAACTCAGGCCCCATGTCCATTTATACCGATTGATCCTCATCATCCAGCGTTAGAAATATTGTTTAGAACTAATCATGCCAATCCTCTAATGCAAAATAAAGTTCCATATTTAAACTTCTATCTCTGTAACTACGACGCGGTCAACGACAAACTTGCGAAAATTCCTTGGTCTGATGAATTAAATTCTGCAACTAATGTTAACGAAATGTTGCAGAAGTTCCATGACGTTCTCATGCCAATTATAAACCAGCACACTCCGATTACAAAACCACGAGATGAACGCTATCCTGTCTGGTATACCCGAGCTTTACTAAAAGTAATTAAAGAGAAAGCCAAATATCATAAGCTATATAAAAAATACGGTAATCCTAGAGATAAAATTGCTTTTGAATGCCTAAGGACGCGTTGCAGTAATATGATCCGAGATTGCTATGCGAATTTTAAAAAGAATATAACAGAACACCTGCGCATAAATCCGAAATATGTATGGAGATACTTAAAAAATAAAAGGTTATGTGACAATCACATACCTAATAAAATGACTCTTAAAGACGATAAGTTTGCTCGGGGTGGTCAGGAAATTTGCAATCTGTTTTCCGATCATTTTCAGTCCATATATGTACAAAATAGTAATACACTCTCTTCAACGTCAGTTGAACATACTTTCTTTAATAATAATACTTTCAGTCACTGCAAACTTGAGGTAAAAGAAGTTTTTGATACCTTGTCTTCCCTTGACTGTGATAAGGGTCCAGGGCCTGATTCAATCCCTCCTCTTTTTCTTAGAAAGTGTGCAGCAAACCTGGCAGATCCTCTGACATCAATTTTCAACTGCTCTTTATCACAGGGCTATTTCCCTGATCAGTGGAAAGTATCGCACATCACGCCAATTTTTAAATCTGGAAGTGTTGATGATGTTGCAAACTACAGACCAGTGTCAATACTTTCCACGTGTGGTAAAATCATTGAGTCGCTTGTGCAGAAAAAAATGTTTTCACACATTCAAAATATGCTAGATGATAATCAGCACGGTTTTCGTCCCCAAAAAATCGACTCAGACCAATCTGATTGAGTATGTTTCTTATATATCATCAGCATTGGACGAAAGTAATGAAGTTTATGCAATATACACCGACTTTAAAAAGGCTTTTGATTTAGTAGATCACGACTTGCTTATCACTAAATTGGAAGGTATGGGTGTTCATGGATCACTGCTTCGCTGGTGTGAGTCGTACTTAAGAAATCGCTCACAACTGGTGTATCTTAAAGGTTTTAAATCCAAACTGTGTTGCATACCATCAGGGGTCCCTCAAGGATCACACTTGGGGCCTTTATTTTTCTTAGTTTTTATAAACGATCTGGGTAGTCATATTAACTCTAAATATAAACTTTTTGCCGACGATTTAAAACTATATCGAACTATATATAACGATTCTGACATTGTTCAGCTTCAGGGAGATTTAAATAACGTATTTAATTGGTGTGTACAAAATAATATGTTTTTGAATCAAAATAAATGTTATTTCATTAAATTTAGTCGGAAAAAAAAGACGTGTCAAGCTTGTTACGCGATTAATAACAGCCCGCTCCAAGAAGTTAATGCTATTCGAGATCTTGGTATTTTAATTGACAGTAGTTTAAATTTTAGGAGTCATTATGACCAAATTATTAGTAGGGCGGCAAAACTGTTAGGCTTCATCGTCAGGGAAATGAAAATTTTTAGAGAACCCGCCCTGACTATTTCCATTTACAATAGCGTTATTCGTAGTATTCTTGAATATTGCAGTACGGTATGGAACCCGTTTTATTGGGTACACTCAGATCGGATCGAGCGCGTTCAAAAAAGGTTTCTGTATCATCTATGCTACTCAGATAATAGAAGTCGTAGTCTGAACTCGTATGACTCTAGATTGACTCATTATAAAGTTACATCTTTAAGCGCACGTAGGAAATATTTGGATTTTATGTTTAAATTACTAAATGGCCTAGTAGATTCTGCTGAGATATTAGAAAAAGTAAAAATTAGCATCCCTCGTAGTGGTAGCCGGTTAATTAACCGAAGAACATTCGTCCTGCCTCACAGTCGAACTAATATAGGCAACTCTTCTCCCATAAACCGCATGCTTTCTTTTGCCAATTCTATTCGTAGTGATGTAGATGTCTTTGCTGGTTCTGTAGCCTCAATAAAAATTAAACTCAAAAACTTAATGTGGTGATATTTTTAGATTTGTTTATAATTTAATTTTTTTTTTTCTCACCTCAAATGATCAATTTGTAAGTTTTTATTAATAGCACATAAGTAGTTTATTTTACGTGTCCATGTTAGATTCACATCTAGTAGTGTCAATCAGACATATTATGTTGTAATCTATTTTTTTGTATGCGTGATTGTACTTCAGTTTTGTGAATTACAATAAAAAAAAAAAAAAAATACTTAATACAACTATTGGTAGATACAACAAGCACCAACTTGAAACTAGAAATGCACAAACAAAACCCGTCAAAAATTACAATATACCCAGTACATTCGCTCACAACTCCCATTATCTCTGTGCCTTAATAACTAAGGGGTCAATATAGACCCCAAAATGTGTGGGGGTCAATAAGGAAACGATCAGCAGTCAATAACAGGCATGCTCAACGAGGGTCTAATATTCGGCAGTGGCGGTTGATTTGACAATCAAAGTGATATTGTGGACCCTTTCTTACAGGAAGGCAGATGGCGATGACGTTAATTGCTGAAACATTGACCAGAAAGACTGGTTTTGTGAGGTTCAAACAGTTAACCCTTTAACCGCTTGACTCGGATTGATCCGAGTGTTTTCGTCTCCTATTTGCCAGGTTTGTGTGTTTGTAACTAGGTACTTCATCTCGTTTAGCTCTGCAATCCTAGGTGACAGAAGAGCTGATAAGATGAGGCATTTGGTCGTAGATGTGCGACTCTGGCGGTATAACATTCTTACCAAAACTGGGATTTGATAAAAATTTTATCATCATCATCAATCTGTAAGTATATCTTCGCATACACCATACCCCACTTATCAATCCTCTCTCTCTTGTCTTTTCACTTCTCTTTTCTCTTTTTTCACTGCTTACTATCAGGTCAGATCGCAGTCAAGCACTGGTTTATTTCATTAAAAAAACATCTATTCAAAAACACAAAGAATTTACTCGTCGATTCATAACTAACAGAAAAATGTAGTAACACATTTGCCCTCTTTTTAAAATTGGTTAAAAATATCTACACTCGTTCCCTAAAAAGTTTATATATGTATAGCAAGACCTTAGCCACTTTACATATATCATGTACAATGTGAACCTAAAAATGCCATAAAAATACGAAACCGTAAATAAAGCACCATTATTTGGGGATCTTAGCAAGGTGAGACGGTACTTCACGCCGGAACAGCTGCTCAATCTTTATCAAGCCCAAGTTCGATCGTGTATGGAGTACTGTTCTCATCTTTGGGATGGATCTGCCAAATACCAGCTTGATGCGCTGGAGTCGATTGAGAGGCGAGCCAAGAGAATCATCGGCAATGATGCACTTGTAGAGTCGAAGCTCCAAAGCCTTGAGCATCGCCGCCGAGTTGCTAGTCTGTCGGTTTTCTATCGTTTACATTTCGGGGAGTGTGCACTGGAATTGCACAATCTAATTCCGCCAAGTCCGTTCCATCATCGGACCACACGACGTACAGCGTTGCGCCACCGGTACATGGTAGACATCCCACCCATACGCACAAAACGTTTTGCGAACACATTTATTGTGCGTACAGCCAAGGAGTGGAATTCCCTGCCGGAGTCTGTGTTTCCTGATAGCTACAACTTAGGAGTCTTTAAGTCGAGAGTGAATAGGTTTCTTCTAGGCAAGCGTGCTTCATCGTCGACCACATCATCGCTTACCATCAGGTGAGATAGTGGTCAAACGCAAGCCTATCATTAATAAAAAAAAAAAAAAAAAAAAAACATCTATTCAAAAACACAAAGAATTTACTCGTCGATTCATAACTAACAGAAAAATGTAGTAACACATTTGCCCTCTTTTTAAAATTGGTTAAAAATATCTACACTCGTTCCCTAAAAAGTTTATATATGTATAGCAAGACCTTAGCCACTTTACATATATCATGTACAATGTGAACCTAAAAATGCCATAAAAATACGAAACCGTAAATAAAGCACCATTATTTCCTTAAAAACTTCCACAAAATATAGCTTGTTTGTTACCAGGGGAACAAGTTATATAGTACGTGTGCCTTCAGGACCAACTGTTCCCCGTGGAACAGGGGGTCAGAGACGTGACTGCATCCCCTTTTCACTTTCTGTATCACCCTTATTATAATTTTGTAAGTTTTAAAGCCGCGTAAACTATTACTGAAACCTTTTATGAAATATGCTTTAAATAAACTAATAGGAATTATAGAGGACTAGCACTTTGCCTTCAACTTAGTTCGTGAGAATGTTTTCTACCTTCAAGTATAGACATATTATTGTGGCGTGAACCCACGCCTAGGTCTTCTTAGACAGGAAACTACCCATTACTCACTGTCCATGCCATGCACACATGCCAGCGCCTACAGTAGCCAGGAATCAGCGCCACCAATCTTCAAAGAGTAGCTCCACAATCCGAAACTTAAACAAATTATTTCTATAGCATTCATATAGGTAATAAGCAGATGTAACATAAAAGGGGAAAATATCTGATCATCAAACCTTTATGCCAATATTCGGAAATATTGATCTGAATATAAATATTTTTTTACTAATAAAAAAACTGGGCAAGTGCGAGTCGGACTCGCGCATTGAGGGTTCCGTGCAAACTACAATTCCCGAATGAAGTCTTGAAGATTTTTCCGAATTGCAATTTTTTTTTTTGACGTAGGTAACAAGTTTACTGTTTTCAGATTTTTTACTATGCCTGTGCTATAAAACCTTGCTTTGTGCCAAATTTCAGGATTCTGGGTCAACGGGAAGTACTCTATGAATTTCGATCTTTGAGAGTATAAAAATAAACTTTTTTTGCAACATAAACGGCGTTATCTTTTTTATTCGTTGTCTTAGGAGTTTGATTTTTTCGCAGCTTGAAGGGACCGCAGACTTGAGTATATGGTTTTAATTTCAACTCGATACCTCCACGCGTTCTCAATATATAGGGTCTTG
This sequence comes from Mythimna ferrago, assembly GCA_910589285.2. Lineage (NCBI taxonomy): Eukaryota > Metazoa > Arthropoda > Insecta > Lepidoptera > Noctuidae > Mythimna > Mythimna ferrago. Next base: position 15,843,948 of record OU342689.1, on the reverse strand, counting down.
ACAAACAGATAGACAGACAGACGGACGGACAACAAAGTGATCCTATAAGATTTCCTTTTTTCCTTTTGAGGTACAGAACCCTAAAAAGCACACTAAAGTGTAACTATTTTTATGTGATGCGAAAGCAGATGCGGGAGAAACCTACTCAAAGAGAAAATTAAGGAACAATTTTTTTATTCTGCTTGGAGTGGTACTGCAGAGTGTAAAAGAAGAAATATCAGGAAGCATTTTCCATCAAAGTCTATAAGTGAGCTTGGCAACCCTAATATTTTTAATATTTTCATGCATATAGCTGGACTGCATTAGTAAACTAGGCTTTTGGAGTGGAAAGGATGCGGATGGCTGAGAACCAAATGTAGAAGCAAACTTAGAATACGTTTACGTCCCGGCAGTGTTCTATTTGATTTAAGCTTTTTATTTATTATTATACTACAAGTAACTAAAATAATGCACACTCTTGTACACCCCAATTGAAAAAAAATAAGTTACAATCATTATTTAAGCACTTATTTTCACTTAAATGTACTTACATTGTTTTTTTTTAAAGAAATTAGTTATCCTGATTGTTATTTAATAATACGGGCATTAATGCACCACATTGGAAGCCAATCGGTTTATTGGTATCTAACACACATACGCTAGTGACGCAATCAAGATTTATCAAAAAATTATCAAGACAGCAAAATAACCTATTTTAAAAATAGCTGAAATCGATTCAGTAGTCCATTCTGAACATACTACTTTCAGGATCTGTGTTCACTATGTCACATGTTGCACAAAACTCATAAATTATTTTGTTTTTACACATAATCCCAAATTACTTGTACAAACACAGCATTTTAATCAAAACTATGGCACTGGAAAACTGTGACATGTATCATACAAAAGACTCATTAACAAAACCTTGTGAGAACGAGCAACAAATTTCCAATTAAATAGTAACAAAAAGTGCTATAATAGCAAAATGTCTGTGAAGTTGTTTCAGACATAACCCCCAGCCAATAGCTTTAACCCGAACTCGCATGTGTATAGTTTTTGCCGGATTTTGGTGCCACAACGAGTCCGGAAATCTGTTGTATTAGTAAAGCAATTTGTCCCGGGTCTGCTCGTAGCCCGCGAACTTTTCTAATCTAAACTGTTGGCCCCGTCGTTCCATCTTCGTGAAAACTCGTTCGCAGTCGTACGAACGAGCGTATAGACGTGCTTGCTGAAAACATATGATTTGATAGTCGATAATGACACCCTTTTCTTACCGGATTTCATCTGATCGAAATCGGTTTTAAACTTTTAGGTTTTTCACAATTACTCATTATTTTTAGGATTGCATAATTATATAAACTGTTAAAAGATGCTTTGATACTTTGTTAAGACAAAAATATTTCCGATTAAAAACAAATCATACATTGGTTAACTCTTCGAATGCCGTAATTAGAGACACAATAGAAACTTAAGATCAAAAAGTTTTCTTACAAATGAAATACCATTTATTTTTTTAAATTATGTGATTTCATTCACACCGCTCGCACTCAGCTCAGCACAAGCTCAGTATTCTTAGTAAGCCTCTAGTAATAAAAATGGTTGTAACGGTAAATGTTGTATCGGCATCACGATTCACAACGCCTTTCCATCAATGAACGCAAGAGCTAGATATAGTTAGTACTAGTTGTCCTCTGTTGAAAGTTCTTAACGGTATTAAGTTAATATTATACTAAAAACTGCACTTCCACTCAGTTTTGTTATTTTTTAACTAGGCTAACACAAAAATAGTCAAGTATTCGAAGTATTTTAATCATATCTAAGTTAAGGCACTTTTCTCATTGACATCGATGTGGACGAATTTTTTGATGCCCTATGAGTTCTCTTTTTTTACCCGTTTGTACATATTATTATTTTCAGTTTTTATATACCTATTAATTTATAATATTTATTAGTTGGAATATATATATTTTAGAGAGATAGTACATACATATAAACTACTATTATATTATTGTGCAATATAGCTTTCCTAAAAGTGTAAATGGTCAATTTGAAATAAACGTCTCTGATTTCTGTATTATACTTTTCAATCTCTGTCAAAGTAGGTAAGCGAAGACTACTACAAATGAACTACTCATCCACCAACTTTTAAATTTATCTCCGACCTAATCTCAGTCTAACTTAACCTGTGAAATTCAGAACTAGAACCTAAAACTAAAACCAAAAAACCGCCACCTCACTAACAAAACCACAAAAGCGAAAACAATGATGAAAAAAGTTTTAATGCACGGATTTGTCACTCAAATATAGAGTGGCTCGTAAACCGAGTAGCACAAAGGATGCACCATGCTCGTGAATTTCTTACACGACCAGGAATTTACGACGCCCCACTGGGAGCCAACTCGACGTTCTTTTATATTTGTTAGTTTCAGCACTGTTTTTTTATATATTTTTGAGCCAGAAAATAGACGAAATCCCATAGAGAGTACTGACACTAGTCGCAAATTTTATGGTGGGTATTTTTCACGTACTAGCGTTGAAAAATGACGAGAGTGACGTTATTGCACGGCTTAAATTCTGTTACAAAGTTATTCTGCGTTTTTTGGAGATGTTGTTCGCCGTTTAGAGGTACGTGGAATAGTATGCAAAGTCCCACATACTTCAGTTGAAGAGGGAGGACCCTACGATTAAACGGATATTATATATGACTAGCCTGTTGGTTTAATGGTTAGTGGCCCTGACTGCTATGCCGGAGGTCGTAGGTGTAATCCCACCCAAAACAAATGTTGGTGTGATAAACACGATCAATTGTTCTGTGTCTGATTTATCTAAAGTATGTAAGTATTTTGAAATTTACAATATTAGTGATAAAATTAATTTAACCCGTAAATATTTAATTATAACCATTCACAATGTATAACATCATGAAAAAGACACGTAATTCTGTATTCGCATATCAAAGATGCTATTGCGGGGGCGATGATGCACGACGACATTAGAGATGCGCTCATTCATCGGCTTTTTTGTCTAACAATAAGTATGTTTACCGGTTATCTTGCACTCATACTACAAACACTATTTAGTTCGGGACTAGATGACGTTGTCTGAAAGTCGTGGAATGTTATTATAGTTATAATGTTTATTATTTTTACGTAACATATCAATCATTAAGTTAATTTGCACAATCGAGCACGTAAATGATTAGCCAACTAAAGCTGGTAATATATGATATCATATTCATAACACGGCTTAAGTTTGGGATCTTAAATTATCCGATAGTCATATTATTTAAAAGATTTAAGATAATATTCAAAATCTATTGCGTATAAAATAGTGTAATGATTGAACAAAACCTCATGCAATCTTTAGCCTTTTATCTGTGAAAAGTGATTGTTTTTTTTAGGTTAATTACTAGTGCACACGGCATTTTAATTTTCATTTGGATAATTCTTAAGGCCCCGACAAGCGAGTAAAACTCCGGTCTTATGGCTCGTCGGTAAAGCTCGCCAGTGTATCATTGCAATATGGTTTTGTGAGTTGACGAGCCTGGCTCGCGGCTCGTTATGGTTGCTTTATTTTTTACTCGGCTCGTCGTTCAAAACCGCGTGCTGATCAGCACCAACAAGCCGCGAGTAAAACCGCGGTATAGGCTTATACGTCGATCACCCACTTTATCGTCATTCATAGCGCTCCAATAGATGTGTGGATCTACTAGGCCAATTTACAATCAATTGTCTTCTCAAGGACCCAAGGACTGGTTATTACCTCGGTCAGAGATTAAGTATTGCCATACAACGTGGCAATGCCGCCAGCTTTTTGGGCACACTTCCAGTCAACAGTGATGCGGAGGAGTTTTATGACGGCCTATTTTAGTAATGAATAGCCTTTAGTGTTTATATTGTGTGTAATTAGGTTTAGCATTCATAATTTGTTAATATTTAAGTTTTTTATGTAAAGTATATACTTACTCTGTTGCTATTATCTTCTCTCGATGTGATGTGGAACAAGAAGGTGTACCAGATTTTTACTGACTAACACGCTGACAAAAAGATTGGTGTTCTTTCAGTAGCTTTTTGAGTTTCAGAGAACCAGTAACTTTTACAAACAATCATAGCACCTATTGGGCTCATACAGTACGTACTGTAATATTACTGTATAATATGTATTATTGATGAACCGTTGACAGAAAATGTAGGATCATTGAATAAACCTACACAGAAATAAATTTTGATACATAAACGGTACAAATTTAAAACTGTGCCTTCAGCAGTTTAGTCGCTAGATCTTAGCAATTTTTTTTCAACAACTTTCACACAACGTTATTTAGTCTCAAACTAAGTAGAGCTTGTGCTATGCGTACTGGACAACTGATAAACAAACTTAAAGTAAACTTACTACTTGGAAACTAGCTAACTTATTACTTGAAATAAAGACGGATGGAGAGCATTAAAGCTCCATCCAGTTGGATCCATTGGGTGTGGAAACCCTAAAATTCTTCTTCTGAATATTCTAAGTTCTTTTTTTTTAAGGCAGGAAATCATCTAATGATTTTTTAGTCGGGTGTTACAGGCTTCTTCTGACTAAAACCGCACCTATTTTCCCTTTCTTTTACGTTCCCTTTCGGAAGTCAACTTATGGCGTCCAGAATCAATGTCAATTTAATTTTTGTCCTCAAAAAATGAACGGTTTCACAGCGTGCATTATCCGAACCAAACACCAGATTGTCCGAACATATTTGTAAATATGAATTACATAACGTGACCCCTATTTACAAATATGTTCAACATATCTGTAAATATCCGGCAAGCGTCCGGACTGGGCTCGAGTCGTCGCCGGCTTGTACTGGTAGTATTCCACGCCCGCCTCAAGGAAATGTCAGACCATGACCATGACCATGTCATGACCATGGATTATGCGGAAGAGAACCCCGGGGCCCTGGAATGATTGCAAAGAAGGAACAGGAGTGGTGTTTTTACTCAGTAAAAGTCTTACACACCCTCTCGATCCACCCAAGATCACAAGAAGTCATTGGATGATTTCCGACCGACCTAAAAAAAGAGGGTCATGTCATGGTATACCTTCCAGAAAAAAAAGTAATAACCAACAATATTCCAAAAACTAAAGATCAGATTAAACTTGGATAAAAGGAAATCACTAGTCACTCTGAAACTCATCGCTTTCAATCAGGTAAGATAGTGGTGAAACGCGAGCCTATCCATAATAATAATAAAAATAAAAAAATAAATATCTTGACTTGGCTCACGAGGTTGTCGACATGTGGGAAGTGGATAGAGCAATCATTGTGCCGATAGTCGTGACGGCCAATGGCTTAATAGCCAAGAGCCTCGACCAACATCTAAGGACGCTCTCGTTAGGCAGTTGGATCGATGTTGTCCGGAGGTTCCTCTCTCAGGAGCCCTGACCATCGGCAGCTTGAACCCTGTTCCCGATGCCGGTGGGCTACTATTTTTTGTATTTTTTAATGTTTTTTTAATGTGTTTTTTTTTTCAAATATTTAAAAATGTAAACATTATGTAAAAAAGACAAATAAAGGAAATAATAATAAAAAAACAGAAGTTAACAATTTATCAATAAACTTTTTTCATAATAATACATCAACATTAGTAGCTAGGAAGCCTACAAAGTAAAACGTTCTTTTCGTTTGACGATGTTTTTGAGCCTGGCTTTAATACGTTTTAGTGTAGATCAAAGTAAAAGAAAATTTTCCACTTTCATCTAAAGGAAAATTACAAAGAGTAATTAAATATTGTTTGTTTTTCTTAGCTTACTCGTGGATATCATAAACTTAAGGTGTGTGCTCTATTATTATACTTAACAAAGATAAACAAACTGGTATCTCCTTACAGTGACCTCTCTTCTTTTAGCATTCACAGTCAATTCGCTTATCAAAATCATCATCATCATCATCATCATTTCAGCCAATAGAAGTCCACTGTTGGATATAGGCCTCCCCAAGTGTCGCCACAATGCACGATCCTGTGCGTCCCGCATCCATCGGATCACCCAAAGAGTAATGGAGCTATGCCCAGTCAGAGTTTCCTTGCGTGATCGAGTCAGAAATGAAGATATTCACAGAAGAATCAAGAAAGAATTAAAGAAAAAACGTTTATTCGTACCTCACATCTACAGTAGAATTCTATATAAAAAAAAGATAACTTTAAAATCTGTGCAAGGCCAAAAAGGCGCCTAACTCAGCATATGCTGCGATATATAAAAAGATAGCGCTGGTATTAAACACAGGTTAAATAAAGGTTGCCGACATAGCACGAAGAATCACCAAACTTAAGTGGCAGGGCACATTGCTCGCAGAACAGATGGCCGTTAGGGAGGAAAGGTTCTTATCAAAACAATACGAAAAAAACCACACAATAGAAAAGTACTCGTATAGATAACGTATTTTTATAAAGTGGGAACTTTCTTAATGTGCCATATACCTTGATGAATTTACTGTGAGATCACCGATCCAGCAGTACCTACTGCACACCAGGACAGCTTCTAATGTTACACAAAGCACAGAACCGATCGTGTATCTTCGAATATGTACGCCAAACGTTGAAATGCACACTGAGTGTGCAGTTGCTGGAATCGCACCGGAATGTCAAAAAGGCGTTTGTGGTGCGAGTATCGACTTGTTTTCTGCAACTTGTTATAAAAGAACACTTTTGGCCACAGAGCGTTGTGTCCCGTCGCTTCCGCGGATAAATACCACAGGATACCACCAAGAGGATATAGTGCGAAGTGAAGTGTTACTAACATCATAATAACTAACAAAATAAATTGATATAGTTATTATGTTAGTCTGTAAGGTACTTATGATATAGGTACTGTTTATCTGAAATAAAATAATGATTATTTCTAATTATTATTATTATTATTACATACGGACTGGTGCTGCTAAACTCCATCTAGTAGCTTTGGACTCAGTGGCGTGCGAAGAGATTTTTTCGTGATTCATATTTGGCCAAGCCCAATCTACAAAAACTGAAGCACTGGCGTAGTGGGTCAGACTTTTGATACTTTAAAAGATACATTTTGGAGAGTATGCGCGTGACTTGATTCCACCATCACTTGTCTACTATCGGATAACCCGGCGAGTGTCCACATTTTTTTTATTGTAAAATCCAATGACTCTTCCCACTCTTGGGTGGAGCGGGAGGGCGTATCAGATTTTTACTGACTAAAACCCACTCCTGTTCCTTCTTTTCCTTTGTCCCAGGGCTTCAGGGTTCTCTTTTGCACAACATAAGCTCCAGTTGGCTTCGACCCTGCTAGGCCCCTACGCTTTGCTGACATCTCTTTGAGATACTAAGCGCCGTCGACGACCCAAGCTCGATCCTGACGGTTACCAAATGGCCGGAAGGCGAGCTATCCATAGCTAGTCGTCTGTAAGTGGCGTGTAGGGCGCGTGGGTCGCAGAAGGAGGCGATCGCCTGCCATAGCTCCTCAGGGTGCGTGGGTCGTTTCCTCACGCATACTTCATACTTTTTTCGCTAGCATTACTACTTCGCAGAAGGAGGCGACCGCCCGCCATATCTCCTCGCTCCGAACCATGGCTTGTACCGGTGCCCGGTGAGTGTCTACCCTTAAGTTATTGCCATCTTTACGTTCCGAACTAAGCGTTTAGCCTCGTCGTTTAGGTACGCAGCATACATGAAAAGACTGGTACAATTTGCAGGCTGCGGCCTTCCTGTTGGATTAATAAATCGCGACTTCAGCTAGAGTAATACTAGTGTGAAACAAGTGCGCTTCACCATGAACAACTGTATCACGTGTCGCCACTGTGCGGTATACCCGGAGGACACGGTGGTGCACACAGTCGAGGTGTGCCCTGCTTGGGCGGAGCATCGCCGTGCCCTTGTGGGGGCGATCGGCGGCGGAGACCTCTCGCGCCGGGCCTTGGTTGAGGCCATGGTCCGGAGCGAGGAGGAGTGGCAGGCGGTCGCCGACTTCTGCGAAGCAGTAATGCTCGCAAAGGAGGAGGCCGAACGCATCAAGCAACGGCGTTTTCGCCGCCGGGGCCGGGATTCCGATCCTGATTTCCGGCCACCGTAGGCGCGGGTTTGCGGACAGTGAGCAATGGGTAGCTCGCTGTCCGGCCGTCCGGTAACTGTCCGGACCAAGCCCAAGTCGTCGACAACGCGCACTGTTCCCGCGCGCCTCAAGGAGCTGTCAGCAACAGCAGGGATCCAGCCGGGTCGAAGCCTACTGGGGCCAGGGTTATCCGAAAGGGAGCTCGAGCCCCGGTATGAAGGCTAGAAGGAACGGGGTGGGGTCTTTTAGTCATTAAGAGTCTGACACTATCTCCCGCTCCGCCAAAGAGCGGGAGTTGTCATAAGATGATTTTTCCCATCGGAAAAAAAAGGCCTGTCTCACTGCTTACTATCAGGTGGAATCGTAGTCAAGAACTACCTATGTAGTTTGTATCACTAAAAAAATACAAAACTAAACTCAAAAAACATAAAATGTACAACTGATAGAATTCCAGAAAACTCTTTCCTCGGATATCCCACAAAGTGAAGCAAACAATGCTCACCGGTTGTATTTGAGTCAGATTTTCCGCAGCGCACATTTGCAATCCACGTAGGTACTCGTAGGTTGTGAAGGCACCCCGGAACGCAATTGTTCTTCAAATTAGCGAGTTGTTCGTTAACGAGCGTTTTTCTACTCTCCTTTTTGCCGGTCGAGTGTCGTACTATTTGGCGGGCAATTCTTTTTTGTGTAATTGCCATTACTTTGTGTTCCGGATTCCGGGAATGAAAGAGTTATTTACAAACGTCTTACAGTAAAAGAGTGTTTTAATGGTCTTTTACTTTATAGATAAGAAAATGGTTTACTTTATCAATAATATGTATTTTAAATGCAATATCTTTTTCCTGATTCGATGTCGCTCGTTCTGGGTGGGGGGCAGGAAAAGGATGTAGTTTTGCTGACTCAAATCCACGTGTGTTCTGTCAGTTGCCCTTCGCATTCCAGGGTCGCAGTAACTCTTTCGAATAATATCGCAGTTCGGACGACTAGTGCCTAATGCTGGTTTCTAATTGGACCTGAGATTGTGACGTAAATCAGTTTCAAATTGGCAATGAACTTAAAAAGTTTCTAAGCTTGATACCGAGACACCACAACCAATGTGACCATTCATAAACAAGCTAAAACAGTAGACCATTAAATATAAACTTCTACAGCCCATAATGTGCCCACAACGATAATATCAATCACGGGAGTGAATGTACATCTTCTAAATGTAGTATAACGAGCTGGGAAAACTTAAGGTCCTCCAGGGAAATCAGCTTGATCGCAGATAACACCAACCATCAGGTACAAGCTCGTAAATATCTTTGTAACAAATGTACCTATAACGTTCACCTGCGATAAATTTTATGGAATGGAGACTGTTCACGTTATCTAGTTGTTTTGTCTTTTCTTTTAAGAAACAAACACAGTATAGAAGAACTTTATGGTTCCCTTTTAAAGTTATGTCATTTTTACTTTATTTTTAAAAAGGTTTCTCTAATTCAAGAAACACTGTCACACTAATATTTATATTAGCAACAGTTGGTATGTAGATAGATAGATAAATTCTTTATCGTACTCCAAAAACAATATGTAAGAAACTTAAAATTAATAGGGTGTCACAATGGACGGTCTTATCGCTAAAAGCGATTTTTAACAGACAACCTTTGGATGGATTTAAAAATACAGATATTAAAACTTTATAATAAATTATAGTTTCATTATGTCCTGCCAAACGGCCACACCAACCATCAGATACATGATAACCTATCGTGTTTTTGGTTTTAATTTAAAGACATTTACGAAAAAACAGACAGGAGTTTGAGCTTAAGGCTACCTGTCCACCGGAGCAGAACGATGCTGTGGAGCGGAGAAACGGAAAAATATTAATCGCACAAAATCTCCGCTCTTCTTCACTGCACAGGGTGTACGAACTAATGTAAAAAAATCATATAAAACTGGGAAGCTGACTAAGGCAACGGAGTGGTAAAGAGAAGCGGGGAAGAAGAGAGGGGAAACGGAGCGGGGAAGCAGAGAAGAGAAACGATAGCAGGCGCTATAACAAAACTATAGCTAAAACAGTCTGAGAGAAGAGAGAGAGAAAAGTATTTATTTTGGCGCAAAAAACATTGCGCCAAAATAAAACTCAGGCAGTCAGTGCAGTTTGCTCCGCATTACGTTCTCACTTCACTCCGCACTGGTAGGCAGATACACCCCACAACTCCGCTCCGCATTACTCTTTTGCTCCACCCCGCTGCCTCGCTCAGCTTCTGTGGACAGCCTTATTGGAGTGAAATTCAGTGGCTCAAATTGATTCCTGGTGGAAGTTGGTGAAGTTTTTTATCTCAAGTGGCTACACAACTGAACAATATGTGGAATCATTGACGGCACTGCCTCGTTAAAATCGAGCTGAGAATTTTATTGTACTCGTAGTATTGAATATCTGTGTAATCCTCCTGAGCAAGCTTCACTTACGTGCCTAGGTAGGAGGCTGACTCGACATTTTTGCCGACAAATACTACAAAAACATTAGGCTATATTTATATCCAGGCCCTATAAAAATACTGCGTTAAATTTACTTTTTTGATTTAAATATCGCAGCATCATGCTGAGACAAGAGCCTTTTGGTTTCACAGAGATAATTTTTTAAATCTTTTTAACGTTTTTTTTTTTTGTTGTTTATAGATTAATTATTTTTTATTGTTATTTGTCCTGTGCGAGTCACAAATAAATGATGTTCTTTATTACTAAATTCTAACTGAACTCAAAGAGATTGTCAAAAGTAAATATTTTCTAAACTTGATACTTAAAACATACTAAATGGACCATTTCAAATGCTTCGTCAGTACAATCGTACAGCAAGTCGATCAACTCCATCTAGGATGCTTTTTTCAGCTAAACACATTTGCCTCTTAGAAAAAAGACCATCAATTTTCTTTACCTGACTACCTACGTATAACTCGGTGGAGCGACAAGGTCCGTAATTCGTGAATGAACAGGGACTAATGCGTATTGATTGGACGAATTCGCGTTTTTTGCTCTGTACCGGATTAATTCAGGCTTTTGCTGGGTTTCAGGATAAGTATAGTTGGTGAAAGGAATATCTGGAATAAAGAAGGTTGAAAAAGTCGTGTCTAGTCTTTTTACGAGTGCGAAGATATATCTAAATGTAATTGTGTATTAAGGACTTCATTAAGTGCGACACTTCATTCCTCTTTAAAAAAGTTGAAACTCATCACTTTCATAGTTTTTGATAGGAAATCACGCTAATACTATATTATATAATAGTTTGTGTGTTTATGTAAGTTTGAACACCATCACCTTCAAACTGCTTAATGGATATGGATAAAATTTTGACACACTGGTAGACAGTGTCCTGAAATAGCATGAAGAATACCTACTTATCTTTATCTGGGGAGTATGTGCCCTTGGGATAATCTTCTATTTACTTTCAGGTACCCAGGTAAAACCGCAGGAGTAAGCTAAAGTAGTAATATAGCCAATTAAATTTTTACTATGTAAAAACGCAAAAGACAACTGCTTAACATAGACTTCACAATAATTTAATTATCACTAAGTTTTCGCAATCAACATACTTGGCCTATTGCTACTTTATATCCTCTCATCAACTCTTCAATCATGACTAAGAAACACTCGTGAACGGATCGGAGTCACGTGTGTTGTAAATGTTTAACTCTTCTTTGAAAAGGGCGAGGAGAAATATTTGGAATTGATAGTCAACTATCATTGTTAAGAGCATAAAACATAATCCGTCTTATAATGTTCCCACTGGTGGGACTTCGGCTTCCTCTTTAAGAGAGAGATGGGCCAAAATACGAGAATACGACTCCATCTGTTTACGTATTAACTTAATTTAAACAATGCTAACAAGTCTTTTATCGAAATCATTGTCTAAAAAAATTGTCTAAAAAAAGTTTACAATTAGGAATTTACCTAAACCGATGTTCGGTAATTAACTAAATATAAATAATTTTTGTCTTTTATACGATTTATCTACAGTAATATAATAAAGAGGTAAAGTTTGATTTTTTTTTTGTTTTTATGTTTTTTTGTTTGTAAGAGGTATTCTCTGGAAGAACAGCCCCCCTAGCCAAGTTACAAACGTTTCGCTTGCGCCGAACGCTTCGAGTTGACCTTGCCGCCAATTCTTTTGTTCTGACCACGTAACTGAGCGTTAAGACGACGTCATTCCCGTACATTTGAAGCTTTCTACAAGCGTTAACTATTGCAGATTAGCAACTTGGCTAGGGGTACTGATCTGATTGCTAAAATTTTTTCACCGACAGAAAGCTGCTTTATACCTGAGTGACATGCTATATTTTATGTACGCGGACGAAGTCGCGGGCAAAAGCTAGTTTTAAATAAAAAGATATATCAAATTTTTTTACCTTTAGTTACTTAGCTAAACCGATGGAGTATAGATGTACCTAGACGCGTAATAAGCCATTTTATTATCTACAATCCTCATAGAAATTATTCAGCCTGTCTTTTTCTTCGTCAGAAATATTAAGCCGCTAGTGATATATCTACAACATTCGTTATGACGTCACGATACTTAAGTCGTCTGTTCAATGTGACACTTGTCACCAAACAGATAATGAGCAGAAGTAATGACAACTTAGAAGTCTGCTTTGCTTAAATTGCCTGCCGGAGTGTGTGTTCCCTTATAAATTATAATATTTTTTTATTTTAGGGATCTATAAGTTAATAATGGAGAGCAGGAGAGCAGTGATGGCCGAGTGGTAATGGCTGCGACTTACGAGTTGTAGGTCGCGGGTTCAAACCGTGTCAGGCGCATTACTTTGTGTAATTTATTTCATTACCACTACTCTCAAAACGGTGAAGGACAACATCGTGAGGAAACCGGCATGTCCTAGAACCAAAAATTCGACGACATGTGACATCCACCAACCCGCACTGGGCCCGCGTGGTGGAATACGGCCCATTCCCTCTCTTAGAGAGGAGGCCTGAGTCCCAACAGTGGGAACATTGAAAAGGCTGATGACGATGATGAAGTTAATAGTGAACTTTTTTTAAGTGATAGAGACTAAAGTCTTTTTTGCAAAGCATGGATAGGATGATAGAAGGACCAAAATATGCATATTTAAGATGACAGAAAAGTATAGGACCTATAGGTAACTACTATGTGTGAATCTGACATTGGTAACCCGTACCGTCCTGGAGAGAAAAGGATGTAGTGCGTAAATGTGTGCTCCATTATCTACCACGTCGTCGATTCTCATTTAATAAGATATTGGTTAAATGCAAGTTAATCATTTGTTCTGTATCTGGGTGTAATTTATCTATAATATGTATGTATTTAGAAATATATAAGTATCAGTTGTCTAGTACCCATAATACAAGCTCTGCTTAGCTTGGGACTAGACGGCGTTGTGTGATAGTTGTGGAATATTATATGATTATATTATATTATTAATCTATAATAACTATTAATATTGATGCACAACTTAGATTTATCTGTCTTTATTCTTTATTGCACATAAAAAGAAAACATATAAATAAAATAACCTAAACCAAATACATATATCTACAGTACGTAAAGCTATACAGTGTATTGTATGTAGGTACGTATACCTACGTAAAGAAATGAAACCCTATAAAATATATTTGTATTTATGGGTTATATTGACAAGAAACGATTCCTATCTATTATTATTTTTCTAGGAAACGTTATCTGTCGTGTCAACGAGTCTTACGAAAATTAAAATGCTTTCTTTGATAAATATGACTATTATTTAGCCTTCATAGATTCGCATAAAACCAATCCATTAGTAGAATTCACTGGTAAAATTGCCTTATAAATCTTTTCTAAGAATTTGGTAAGCAATATATTTTTTCAAGTTTCTATGAAAAACATTTTTTGTTGGAATTATTATAGGCATTTCGACTCTTTACAGGCTGAACTAATAAATTAAACAGTAAATACACAACGTAATAATGTCAAAAGCTTTGACAATTATTATATTCCTGTCGGTCAAACTTTCATTGTTGTATTTGATTCCAATATAATAATAATAATAACCCCATCGCCGTATCTCTACGTTGACGTCGTGGTGGGGCTTGCGCGCTCCAATGAACCCTAAGTCTGTGTCGGTAGCGCTTGCTTAGCCGTAACATGCCTAGGGTGAGGGGCCAGACCAAGAGAGATACAATCCGCAGGGCAGTTTTGTGGCGAACTGTTGGGCATTAGCGATCCCACGGACCCGATCTCCCGGGAGAATTCTTGTTCTTCATCTCCGGCTTGCCTTTATTGGCCGGTCGTAGTGAACACTGACGAGGAACAGAGCTCCCACCTCTCTCTTACCTTTATTGGCTGGCTTGAGTGGAGATTCGCAAGAGCAAATGCGCTCGGGAGAAGGATGTATAATCCAGTAAGGTGCTGGTAGGGATCTTGACCGTACTTCCGGGATTGTCCTGATAGCCGTGGTATACCTCTCCACTTCTCAAGCACATCAGGATATGTTGCCCTCTTGTTGCTACGTCACTTCGTGCTAGCGACCATTTTGGGGGCCCATTTGTTGAGTGTGCAAGTCACCCCTTGCCTTTTTATCGATGGAAATTAAAAACATTGTTTAGGCAGGGGCCATAGTCTTAACATAGTTCCTGGTAACCAGTCCACTTAAGACTCCAAAAACCATAGCCTTGTAGTAGTTTTTCACATGTTGCAATAGTTTCCCTTCAACCGGGGGTTGTCCTTGGATGCACTAGCATAGCGCATACAGGGATAATCGCCGGTTGGTACCACGTTCCATTAGAAGCAGCTAAAAGGGCCTCTGCGAGTTGGTTTCGGCTCCTCGTATGCCTTCCAAAGGTCCAGGACCTCATGGTCCTGAGATAAATAAATGTATAAAAAATAATAATAATAATATTCCACAACTACCACACAATGCCGTCTAGTCCCAAGCTAAGCAGAGCTTGTGTTATGGGTACTACACAACTGATAAACATACTTATATATTTCTAAATACATACATATTATAGATAAATTACATCCAGACACAGAACAAATGATCATGCTCATCACATAAACATTTGTCCTGGGTAGGAATCGAACCCACGACCTCCGGCATAGCAGTCAGGGCCACTAACCACTAGACCAACAGGCCAGTCAATCAAGGCAAGGCAGGCAAGTCAATATCAATGGCTAGTAGCTTGTGGTGTATGGTTACTATTATATTGCTAATTAATATTTTGTTTTGTGAAAAAGGGGGGGACGCCTGAGGGAGGTCGACGCCATCGAAGTCGACCACGGCAAAGGTTGTGTGACGATTTGATCATGTTTGCGGGGCAAACTTGGTCAGGAATCGCCCTAGATAGAGAGGTTTGGAAGGAGAGAGGCAGTCCTTTAACCCGCAGTAAGACACTATAAAGGGTGTAAGGGACAGCCCTACGCAAACTTTAAGGGCTTGCTCAGTAGACGAAACTGAACAACTTTACACAAAATTTTTTTTCAGAAATCGAAAAAAAAAAAAAATCGGCCTCCCCATACAATCAAGTTTATAATTTTGTATGGTGAGGCGGATTTCTTTGTCGTTTCCTGAAAAACGTGTTGTGGAACGTTGTTCAGTTTCTTCTACTGAGCAAGCCTTTAAAGTTTGCGGAGGGCTGTCCCTTACACGTTGTATATGCTAATAAAATATGTATATAAATCGTTATTGGCAAATACTACTTTTGTTGATTGATTTTTATTGTTTTGCCGTTGACTTCATCCATGTGAAGTCAGAAATTATCTCAAGAAATGATACTTCTTGAAAAATATTTAATATTTCTATTCTAGGTAACTGTCTCCCGAATCCATTCAACCGTCACGACGTGAAATGGCAACAAATAGACAGTTACTATAACTTTTATTATACTTATGTCCTGTTTATTAATATGTTAAATTATAAATGTTATGAAATCTAATATAAGAAAATGTAATCTAATATAAGTAAGTAAGTAATATAAGTTGAAAACGGATTGCTTTCGACACAAAATTTATTAATGCACTTAAAATATTATTATAATCTTATAACTGATTTTTTTGTGACTCAATAAAGCATTATTATTATTACATTTTATTGCCTTTTTTTGTCACATTGCTATGTCGTTTATACAATTATATCAACGTGAAATATACTTTTCACCTCAAAATGAACACCTACAAAGTCATCTGCACATCGATTCGCGTCTGACTTCTCACGAAAATAGGAAGACTTCAACTGGTGAAATTGCGTCGATTTTTATCAACTGTCAGTTAGGATGTCACAACCCTTTTTCATAGACGTCGTTTGACACAGACAGCTGATTTGTGCCGGAGCTATTTCCATTTTCCATCGATCTGTGATACCAGTTTGACATAGCTGCATAAGTTAAGAATATTTTTAAAGGGAATATAAAACTTTCGGTAGTAAAATCTTGGCGATAACAGACAGTCAGCTTTTCAGTTGAGCAAAAGACGGGTTCCATCATTTATTATGTGCATTCTGGCAGAAGTAGACTATCCGAAGCAGATAATTTTTCATGAATAAAGGGGTGACCAGACGGTTACGAACCAACGTCACAACCAAGGTCACCTTGCTAGTTTCAATCCGTGTAGAAAGCAGTTGTAATCCATGACCTTCAAAGCCCTTGGTATTGAGGCGCGTTTTCCCAACCACCGAACGTGTTGGCGAGTGGTTTACATCGATGTGGCCGCAACACAAACTAAACACATAAACCAAGGTCACCTTGGTTGGAACGCTAGTTTGCAACCGTCTAGACCACCCTTAAAATCACGTACTAAGTTAATTATGAACAATTCTTTCTGTAGGGTATTTATAAAAACAAAAATGTTGCCTTAGAAATCCGAAAACCTATTTAACGTATAGATCTACTAATGTCTTTTTTACATAGCAAAGGATGAATGACAGCAGGACAAAAATATGCATCTTTAAGGTGAGAGAAAAGGATAAGTAGCGTAGCTATATTGTATGAATCTGACAGCTGTCACCCGAACCGTCTTATAGCAGTTGTAGTATAGACGGTAGAATATGTATAAATATGTCAGCAACATAACCTTTGAAGAATTTCTGCTCTTCTTGCTGAAAAAATGTAAGATAGATGATAAAATATGGTTTGGAGCTGACTGCTAAAAGTACAGCAGACACACATCTACATTTAAATACTGCTTAATATAGAACATTTTAAGTACTAATGTTCATGAAAGGAAAGAAAACTTTCATCGTTTCCTAACACAAACTGGATTTTGTAGCGCTGTCTCAAATTGAGCGTCTTTTGTTCCGTATCTCACAGATATGATGAGTAGTGACACTACTGTTAAGCTTACGTCTAATAACGCGTGTAGCAGGTGTGAGCGACTCCTTATGACCGACGCTAATTGTGTCTTGTTGTACAAACAAGTTGATGTTAGGCACAAGTTCTACAGTTTGCTTGGCAGACAAACAAAATGTTCGTGTTGAAATCCTTAAAGAGTTTTGCAGTTTTGGTATAATTTGATAAGACTTTAAATTGTACCAATTTGCCTCCTGCGGTCACGTCCGATTATAATTCAGGTGTCTTCAAGGCTAGAGTGTATAGGCTCTTAATAACTAGTGCACCTTATCATCAATGATTGCATCACTGCTTACCATCGGGTGGAATCGCAGTCAAGCAATAGTTCATCAATAAATATGTCTACTACTGTCAATCGACATGGTTACCTCCTGCTATAATTATTAAAAATGTCACATATTAATAAACATAATGTTTATGATGTGGGAACATTATTATGCTGAGGGTCGTGTCCCCTCTTAATGAGTGGGAACGGGTTGTAATCCACCACACGAGGTGGATATTACACACGAGGTGGTCTTCGAATTTTAGGTTCTGGGACATGCCAGTTTCCTCACGATGTTTTACTTAATCGTTTTGAGAGCAGTAGTGATGAAACAAAGCACACAAAGCAATGCGCGTACCTTTGTTCCAATCTGCAATCCGCAAGTCGGGGTCTTACTACTGAACTATCATCACTGCTCCCTGCAATAACGGCACTAAAATAAGGCTAGGTCGCCAAAGCGGTAGATTTGACTTTCTACAGCAGACATTTAAATATCACCCGTCGTGAAAACTCACTATTTGAAAAGTCAGTTCTCCTTAATAGCTCTCTTTTCACCGTTTTCATGTGCAATCTGGATGTTTGAAATTTTCCTATATTCAGCGTTTATTTTTACTATATTAAGTAAAACTACTGCCAAACTTTTGTCTAATAACGTAGGTAGATTTATGAGTTACTCCTTTTGGTTGACGCTGGTATGAGCGACTCCTTATGATGGACTCTCTAATTGTGTCTGGTGGCACAAACCTGTAGTGGCCCAATGGTAACGGCCTCATCTTACAAATGGGTTCAAAGCCAGGCAGGCACTTTATGTCATTTATTTCATCACAATCTCTTTCACAAAGATAAAGAAAAACATCGTGAGGAAACTGGCATATGCATGAACAAAAAAATTTCGAAGACCAATCCGCACTGGGCCCGAGTGGTAGATTACATTCTGTCTCATCGACAGGAAGTCTGAGTTTCAGCAGTAAAATCATTATTCGGCTAATTATGGATCTTAAAAAACAATAAAAAACTTTTATATTTTCATTTATTACACTAAATAACGACCGTGCCATATTACATGACCCCATTTTATATGTAATAAAATTTACTTTACCTTCCCAATGCATTTCAATTTTCCTATATATAATGTTCGACGAAAAATAACGCCGACAGGTAGAATCGTCTGGTAAGTTATTGGATAGATAAAATGCAGCTAGGTACAGTTTTGTCTTACCTCGGTAGTATTACGTAATAAGGCTTCGACGGAGCAGAATGGAGGCTGTAAAACGATTAGCCTATTACAATGGATGTATTTTTAGACGTTATTATAGTCGCCTTTTCTGTTCTCTTCGTTTATAATACAGTAAAAATTCATCTTTTTCGTTTTTTAATCACTTCAATGAATATTGAAGTAAATTGTCAGTTTTACTATATGAAATATGCATTTTTTTAACTATTTTTATTATAAAATAAGTAAAAATAAATCATTCACATTCTTTATTAGTTTTACCTATGTTGATAAATTCTTATAAATCTTGATTGTGTCACTAGTTCGTGTATGCGTGCGTAGACACCAATACCGATTCAGTAAAAATCGGATACTCCCTTTCGCTTCACCCAGAGCGGGTGGAGTAATTAGATGATTTCCTAAGTAAAAAGGCACCCTTTGACTTTCAATGACTAAACCCTAAATATAGTCAATATTTTATTACCATGATGCTGCCAGTGCAATAATATAAAATTTTCCCAAAGAAACATATTTCCGGAATAAAGAGTATCCTATGTGCTATTTCAGGATAAAGTCTATGTATGCCAAACATTAATATCTTTTTTAATGATATAGATTAATAGTGCTTGACTGTGATCCACTAGTCTATTCACTCTAATCTTGAATAAACCTAAATTATATCCTTTCAGCCATTCGACCATGAATAAGTAACAAATGAATAAGAACATACATACACACACACTCACAAACTTTCACCTTCACAATATAGTGTGATTATAAAAGTTACATACAATAATCAAGTAATCACCACACCAACGCCATCTCCCAATTACACACCAGCCCGCCATTACGGTCCAGATTTAATTTTCCGCAGACTACCCCCAAGTCCAGCTCCAAAGAATTAATAGAAAACGTTTCACGCACCCACAATACAAAACTTGTATCAAAAGGATCACGTCTCCACGTACCATGCAAGTTTTTCGTTATCACCGCTTTCCCACATTCTGTTCTTTCGGCTAGAACTTTATTTTCGATAAAGAGTCTCTAACGAGTTCTGAGTTCGGCAATGTTAGTGTTAAGTTAGACGGTTTATTTATCCAAAGGCTTTGCTGATGCCACAGACGTTGGATTAACGCGTCCTAATGACTTTGATGCTCCTCAATTGGATTAGTTTTGGGTACGCCCGTATATTTTTAGGCGTTTACCGAGTACGTGGTTTTGAGGCGGGCAGCTTTGCGCGTCAGCGTATCTGTATCAGAGAAATTAGAATATTGAAGTTAGAAAGCGGGTATTATAGTAACCGAAAAACTAACTTTCTAATAGTTCACGTAAATATAAACATTATATTACATTTTCGGACTGTCTTGCAAAATTTACATTCGTCCAGTCCAACTTTTTGGTCCTTGTCAAAAAGAAATAACACAGTTAGAAAAAAAAACACAGACGAAAGCGCAGTTTCGCACCGCTAATTAAAAAAGCTAAAATTTCCTTCAAAATAATGTCCGGCAACATTCCTAAAAACACGCTTACCTACACACAAATTCAAACATACTATATTTTTCTGCACACGTTTGAAATATACGGAATTAACTCCCACTTTTACGGCTTGCCTTTAAAAATGCAAAAGTACGGGATGGTCGTAATAAAAAGTATGCACCCGTTATCTCATGACATCTAATCTGCATGATGTAACCTCGTAATGCTCCCGGGTATAACCCAAGCGTAATATAAATACGCGTCTCGTTATATTTTATTTTTTATGTTCTTTTTTTTTCAGTATTGCAGCCAGCTTCTTTTTGATTCCGATAATTTTCTAATTGTTGTACAGTGATCATTTGTTTTTATTTCACTGTGCCCTAGAGTCTTTACGGCTTATTGCAGTCTAACTTTAGAGGTATCGTTAGATTCGCTTTAGTTGCGAATGTGAAACTGGATACACCATAATTATTTTAAAAAAATTAAAGGACGGATTTTTGAAGCCAAATATGTTTTTTCCTGGCAACGTTCTTAAATGTTACTACTCATTAGAATGTAAAAAAAGGTTTATGGTGTCAAATCAGTTATTGAAATAAAATAAATTCTACTAATTGAATAAGACTGCACCACTATGCAGTAAAAATAAGAACACATCAGTTCTTGTTTCTAACTTTTTATTTGTTCATTTTAGTCGGATTTTTTGACACTGCCAGCTTTTTTTTACACAACGTTTATCTTTTTTTTTTGTTCTACTAAAGAAATAATAATTAGGTCTTCATTTCTGTGGCTTAGCCCACAGGAAAGTTACCCACGGCGCTTCACTTTTATGTAAAGCTTATTATTATCATTGAAAGAATTTCCATAATCGGATCAGTGAGTATTTGTAGAGATTCCCTGAAACAATCATATAAATAAGTAATTTTACTTCACAATAATATTAATCCAGAAGCTTACCTATAATATAATATATATAAATATACTATAAATACACTTATATAAATATACACTAAAACAAAATAATAATTAAAAATACTTGTTTCAATTAACTAAAAACAATCTAAAATCCATATTTAGATTGTTTTAGTCAAAAATTTTTCGACGCCATCGTCAAAATACTTCACCGCATCGCTGTTGATTGGTAAAAATGTACCCAAAAGGCTGACGGCGACGTTTACCCTCTGTATCAGGTAAAAACCGACCTTTAGGCTAAGCAAAGTGTCATCAATGTATTTGTATAAATCTTTATGCAATTTGTGAGCAATCGGACCCCACAATCTGAGAGTTTTAACCTCAAATGTTTCGACAAGGTTGTTATATTTCCGCCGCTTGAGGTTCTCTGCAACTGCAGTGTCAGCATCATCATCATTAATTGCATCAGTATAGCACGATGAGTAAAAAAGATGGTGTGGAGCAAGAGTAGAGACACAAGTAGCGTCCCGCACTAATATTATTTTCACCTTATTTTTTTATTTTGTTTTTATATTTGCAATTTAGATTATAACTTAATATTAATTGGTTTACTATATTTTACTTTAAGATTATTCTCCCAATTTTATGTATTTTTTTTCTTAAATTATCAATTTTGTATG
This sequence comes from Mythimna ferrago, assembly GCA_910589285.2. Taxonomy (NCBI): domain Eukaryota; kingdom Metazoa; phylum Arthropoda; class Insecta; order Lepidoptera; family Noctuidae; genus Mythimna; species Mythimna ferrago. The sequence continues at coordinate 15,822,044 of OU342689.1, read as the reverse complement.
AGTAATGAAAAAAATTCTTAACTTGTCTCAAATTGTCATAAAGCTAAAAGAAACCAATCCTGAAATACAGATACTTAACTTAGCTCAGAAGTCAAGATTTCAGTGGTTTGTCAACAAGAGTTGTGTCGATAAAGAATTATTACTAGATATAGTGAATTAATTATTATTAAATAAATTGAATCTATGTTTAAAAAAAAACTCCGAACAATCCGTCTTGTAAAGCAGTATATTTCTACAAATTCAATTGTAACCCGTATCATCAACTTGTGGCTACAAAATTTTACGTTCGTCAATAAAATTTTACGTGTGTTTACTACATTAACACGGAATAACGGTAGCAGGTGTTATCCTGTTATTTACTGTCTGTCTGTCTAGACAGAACACTCCTTAAGTGCCGGTTGTAGACACTAGTAGTAGTATTTTGCATGAACTCCGCCCGGGTCTATGTCGATTTTGCGCCCCCGTAACTTTTTTTTTTTTATAATAATGTAACCGTTGTGTTTTTTATTAAAAACAAGTTAGTCGTTGGTGCATAGAATTTTAATAAAATAATTTTTCTCTTTCATATTTGTGGATGTCCAGAGGTTTATAACAATAATATAATAAGAACCTTATTTCAGACATTTTCCATCTAAGAGATACAGTTTAAAAAAGTTCAAAATGAGAACCTGGCCTTAACCAAGACTGGAAGTTGTCTGCTCATGCATACTACCTGCCTATAAAATTTATAGCAATTTCATGCTACCCTTTATATTTTATTTTATGTTATGTGGCCTTATCTTACACATTTTTCGGTTGAAACTCTTTGCTTCACAGTCGAATTAATCGTGAACTGTCTTCACTTGATTAATCTTATTGGAAATAACTACGCTGAACGTGAGAAAGAGAAGACCGATGTTTTATTTTTAAAGTGGAAAATTGCTCAACGACTTCTTCCGCTCTAGTGTGGAGTGGGATGGCGTGTCAGACTTTTACTGACTATTACCACAACTATGTTCCTTCAGATACCCTTGTGTTCTGTCCCTGGGTTTCCTTTTCAGTCAAGTCAAACCATGGCTCCGGTAGGCTTCAACCCTGCTGAACCTCTAAAATTTTCCTGGCATCTCTTTGTAGCGCGTGGAACACTACGCACCGTCTCGATGACTCGGGCTCGATCCGGACAGGTCCGGACAGGTCCGCAGGTCCAATGTGGTGACGGATGGAAGGCCAGTGACCATTAGTGGTAGTCAGGATTTCAAAACTTACCAATGCAACTGTCTCTAAAGTAATATACCTAACTATAGTAACATAGCTTTTGTTTTATTAACTGTTTTTTTTTTTACATTATATAAACCAGGGCTTGACTACGATCCCACCTGATGGTAAGCAGTGATGCAATCGTTGATGATGAGGCGCACTAGTTTATTAAGTTTTGTAATCAACTAAACGATCATTTTGCAAAAGCTGTACCAATACCATTTTGTACTGTACCATTATTTGTATGCACATTAACAGTAATAAAGCATACCATGCCTAAGTCATTGATCATAATATAATTTTGTATAATGTGAATATGAAAATTCTGTAATAAGATTAATAATTTTATAAAATACTGTAAGTTCTTTTTCTTTTTTCAAATTGTAACCGTGGAGTTTCCTGCCGGTCCTTTTCCATTAAAAATGACCAAAGAACCGTGCACTAGCTTCTGACGTTTTATAAAAGCCCATATAGGCATGACATTTGATAAATATTTTTTTTGCTTTTTGATTGTTTTTTAATTGTATTGTACGATGGTACGTTATAGTGTACGAGTATTTTGTATTTTTTTATAAATATATTCTGATTCAGTGCTTGCAAATGGTACGTACGCCCTTATTGTCACGTAAATCAGACCAACAGTGACATAATTGTTTTTTTACAATGTATCTGTAAATATATGCGATGTGAAAGTAAAGTCCACGTCATCTACAACGTTATCATCATTTCAGCCGATAGACGCCCGACTGTTGGACATAGGACTCTCCCAAGCGTCGCCACAATGCACGATCCTGTGCGACCCGCAACCTTCACCAGGTCGTCGATCCATCTTGTAGGAGGCTTTCCAACGCTGCGTTTTCCGGTACGCTGTCGCCACTCCAGAACTCACACACCACGTCACTTCTAAATAAATAAATAGTATTAGCTTTAAATAGTATTCGGTAACATGTGAAACCCCAAATCTGCATGGTATCAGTAAACCTTGACACACAAAGTGTGCATAGTCAGTTGCGGTCATAAGTCGTATGTAGGTGGCATTAGTTACATATATCGAGATGATAGCCAGACGTGGTAATAATTAATTAAACCACAGACTAGAACAGCCGGTATCTGTGGTGTCACACTAACACAACCGCTTCATATTATGACAGATGTGCCGTGTGTATGTGTGTCTGTCTACTTAGACTAAGTGAGAAATTGTTTGATGTCGGAGGTATTTGCAATAATCTACACTATATACTAAAGAGGTAAAGTTTTTTTTTTTTTTGTATTGTTTTGGTAATCTCTGAAAGTACTGGTCCGATTGCTAACGGCACACTTGCCTACGGCTTCGCCCGCATCCATAAAATATAGTCTATGCCACTCAGGAATAAAGCAGCTTTATGTCAGTGTAAAAATTTTCAAAATCGGACCAGTACTTTCAGAGATTACTTCCTACAAACCAAAGAACTTAAAAACAAACTTTACCTCTTTATAACATTAGTGTAGATGTAGATTTTGCTCTCAGTACCTCTTTAAACTCTTTTTTGAAAATTTTTGTAACTAACTTTCAAGAATAAGGTATATATGTATTTTGCGTCTATATATCAAGTTTTATTAAATTTTGTTCAACGGAAATGCTGTGAAGGGTTTTCGAATCTAACGACACCTCATTTATTTTAATCTACATAACCATTTAGGCTACAGGGTGTGCCACAGAAACGGACATATTACATTACATACTTCCTCTCAAAAACCATTACTTGGGGACCGGGACATCAGACAAAAATTAAAAAAAAATAGATCCAGATCACTTGAAGAAAAAAAATCTAGATCATTTGAAAACTCTAATTTTAATTGTAATAGCTTAAATGAATTTCTTTACTAACTTGACGTATACTTTCAATATTTAATAAATACTGTTAAAACCAAATCTCAATAAGATATTGGCATTGTCTCAATTTGCCTTTTAAGTTATTGACAAGTATGTCCAAGCGCTTCTTCACTAAATAAATATAGCGCTTATATTATGTTAATGACTGGCCTGTTAGTCTAGTGGTTAGTGGCCCTGACTGCTATGCCGGAGGTCGTGGGTTCGATTCCCACCCAGGAGATTCGTGAGATAAGCATAATCATTTGTTCTGTGTCTGAATGTAATTTATCTATAATAATGTATGTATTTAGAAATATATAAGTGTGTTTATCAGTTGTCTAGTACTCATAACACAAGCTCTGCTTAGCTTGGGACTAGACGGCGTTGTGTGATAGTTGTGGAATATTATATTATATGAATGATTACAATAAAAAAATGTATTTACACATGTACTTTTTTTTTGGTTAGCATTGTCACAAGTCCAGTAGCCTTACCATGACGTAATAAAATGTCAGGCTTGCTAGCGAGAAAAAAGGATGGAGGTATACATCCTGTATAGCTCCATCCTATCTCCATATATAGTTTAGTTTAGGTTGACAAATGGATCGCGTTACGAGTTTATGATAGGACCTCTGATCACTACCGGATCGCGGACGCCTTGCATTGCAATCCTTCCAAACGCTTTACTTGATTTTTAAAAAAAAGAAACATTTGTATTTTTGTTTTTTTAATTTAGTATATTAATTAAACATAAATAGAACAAGAAAAATTAAAACACTTAACTAATTAAAACTACATATTTATTCATACTTAAAAAAAAATCCTCCACATCGTTGTCGACTGGAAGTGTGCCCAAAAGGCTGGCGGCATTGCCACGTTCGATCGTTCGACGAGGTAAAAGCTAGCCCTTAGGTCACGAGAAGTGTCAACGTTTGGATAATTCTTTTCAAAAGCGCATGAGTACTCGGACCCCACGGCCCAAGAGTTTCAACTCCAAGAGGCTCAAATATATAACTACCGATGAGGTTATTATATTTCCGTCGCTTTTATTGGTAACTAGCTGCTGCCCGCGACATCGTCTGCGTGAAGGCTCTACAGCACCAAAAATACCTAAGATGCCAGTGTCGCTATAGGATTATAAGTAAACAACTTTTAAAATAGCATTAAAATATAAGTTTTTTTTGCAAACGAAGCAAGTGAAGAGAGTTATATGGGAATCCTGCTGAGTTCAGTCATAAGATGAGACTGAAGGAAATAGAGAAAATAATGCAGGAATACATTCCAGGACACAAAAGAGTAAAAATACGTACAATGGTATCATACCTTACAACATTTCCCTATAAACTACGTTGGTAGTTTGCTGCCAGGAGCCAAAATGTAAAGAGAGTCAGTACTGGTGACGCGGGAGCAAGCGACGTACAGTTGCCCGTGTGAGAAGCAACTCGTCCTGAAGTCGACACCCGCTGCCCTCAGTGTCTGCCCCTGTGACTTATTGATGGTCACCGCGAAGCAAACACTCACTGGGAACTGTACGCGCTTGAACTGGAACGGGAAGTTGTGAGGTATGAGGGGAATGCGTGGTATAAATACTGAATCGCCGACGCCACAACCCGTAAGAATTTCCGCCTCAAAGGTGTCTGTGGAGCGAGATGACTTTAAGGCGGGTCCCGTTACACAACTTCGGAGCAGATAGGTTCCGAAGAAGCATAATCGGGACACCGACTTTCAGCTTGATGGTATGCGCTGGAAGTCCACTTGCTGACATCAGTTCAGAAATTCCACAGAATAATATGTGGCGTCATCTTGCTCGACAACAGTGTTTATCGAGGTGTAGACCCTTTCATTCTCCTCAATTTCCGAGAGAATGCATTCGTTATTTGCTGCAGCCTGATCATTTTTGGGCGTCGGCGTCATCGCTCACACACCCAAGAAGCTGGTGCGGTATACGACTGATGTCCCCGTACACACAGCAAATGAGTTCTTCTAAGCTGGATACCACTCTACCGAGAGACTCTGGAAGCACCACCTGTCAGAGTGCCTTCGCCAAGACTTAGAAGGACATTGGAGAATTCTTGCAATGTACGTGCATTGCCGCCGAGCCGAGCTCTCATATTAATGGTCAAGTGCAGCGTACGAACTCGTGACCACAACGAAGCATTCACCTCGTCAGCCCTCGATCCCCACGTCACCACGGGAAGTGTTTGCCGGAAATCGCCACTGAACAGAACTGTAACACCACCCATCAAATGTTCGTTCCTTTCTGTCCACGGCCTCAACTGCCTTCCTATTGGCCATCATACACTCATCCCATACGATCAGAGAGCAATCCTTGAGCACGTGTCGCTTATCGCTGTTACGTGACACACCACAAACAGGCGTTTCGGCACTCTCTAAATCTATGGGAATTTTAAACATGGCATGTGCTGTCTTGCCACCCGGAAGTAGTATGGCAGCGATTCCCGACGACGCTACAGCAATAGCAATTTTGCCTTGCCTCCTGACCTCTGCAAGTATGGCAGTGGTAACAAATGTTTTTCCTGTTCTACCAGGAGCATCCAAGAAAAACATTTTACCCTGATTTTGCCCAACGCTTTCAAGGACGGTGTCATTTGTTTTTGCTCTGAAGAGAACACGGTTACATGGTCATTTCGTAAGGTGGTCATTTCGCCCGGCTCGTAATTTGTCTCAGCGTTATACTCCCGATTTCCACGGCCTTGATGCGGTGATGATTGGGGAGCTGGTAACCCATATTCGATCAGCGGATTGCCGCCCATAGAAATGACCACATCTTCAAGTGAACTGAGACAGGTGTTCAACACGCGTTCATCAGTTACTTCGCCTTCGTCTCCAGTAGCACGCCTCAAAGCTCGTAGAAAATCTTCAGACAGATGATGGCGATACTTTTCCCACAAAGCTACCGGGTTCGCGGCTCCGCAAAACACCAAGATGACGGCAAAAAGATGACGCATGCGGCTGAAACTGTCACTGACGCTCGCCTTCACGAGGATCCCAATTTTGGTCACCGTCGAGAAGGTGACGTGGTAAGTGGGATACTCCAAGCCATCAAATGTCCTCAGAAAGGCGAAAGACGTTGAGCCTCGGACAGTGTGAAGTAACAACCGCAGAAAATAGCATTCGCCATTATTTGGATGCACGGTATAAACCATACCCAATGCGGCGTCCTTGAATATTCCCGGAAAACCTTCCACAGCACCTCCTCGTCGATGTCGGTTAAATATACCCCTTTGCTTGTCGTACGTGTAATATGAAGGCACCTCGTCATACGTAAGGGATCTCGCAAACTGGTCGACTTCACAGAGTAGTAGTAATACTGAACACCGCATTTTTTTTTTTAATTGTCTTCCTCAACTCTACTCAAGTTTTTTCAGGGTTTTGTTGGAACTTGAATTTGTCAAAACGAACTATATGATACAACTTTTATGAAGAAAATGCACATCACATCACATCACCATCTATGAATTTTAAGAATAACTAACTACATGATCAAATTTAAATTCTTAATTTCCAAAAAATTGTAACATGTAACTTGATTTGATTTTTATGAAATCTCATAGATGGCGCTGCTTTAATTTCATTCATTAAACTATGTTTCTCTGCCCAAGTTACTTAACTGGCGTAGTTTTTATGGTGTAAAGCTAGGTAATAGCATGGCTTACTCAAAAACAACATTTAAATATGCATCGTTAGATTACACGCTGTCATAGAATGCTTAAGAAAAATAAAGATTCACAGCTCCTCCCCTGTAGGTGATAGCGTGATAATATGTAGCCTATATGTTGACCCGACCTCTTAGTAATAATCATGCAAAATTTGAAGTAAATCCATGCAGTACTTTTTGAGTTTAGCCCGGACATACATACAGACAAACAGACAAACAGATAAACAGACAAAAATTCTAAAAACTATATTTTTGGCTTCGATATCGATTGTAGATCACGCCCCAAGTATTCTTTTTTAAAAATATTCAATGTACAGTTTTGACTTTCCTACGATTTTATTATATGTATAGATGAATAAACTCAAAAATTACTTGGCCACTTTAAAAAATCTTTCACCAGAAAATACCACTTTGTCACTAAGTGACATAGGCTAAATATTTTCTGCTACATCGTAGGCAAAGTCGCTGCCAGAAGGTAGTTAAAAATGACTTTGTAACTGCATTGATATTTTCGTCATTAGCTTTCAAACCTAATAACTTCGCACTGTATGAATTTCAGTTCAATAGGTAACATTGCAATGGAAGGTAGAGTGAATCCAATATTGCGCCGCGCTCCATCAATTTGCCAAATTAATAACAATTTCCACTTTGCTTTTGTCGTGGCACAGCATTGTAACAGTAACTGAAATTCGTCCATTTTAGACAAACTGCAACTCAGACTAAATCAAAATTGTAAAGCATTTTTGACATTGACGCAGAAAACATTTTTTTTTTTTTGGGATGTGTGAAAATATCTATAACTAGCCTTTGCCCGCCGCTTCGCCCGTATACATAATATGTTATTAAACAATCTTTACCTAAGTATATACAGGGATATTTGTAAAAAATTAACACCCTTGCAGGACTGTATTACTAAAATCGTTAACCACAACTTTTGTTGTATGACTTTTTCAAAAACAATCCTTCAAGATTTCGTTGTTCTATCTAACACATTTCAACTCTGTATTTTGCCGTATCTACTTACGCCTAACTCACCGTTTACAACGTCAATTTAAGGGTTCCGTAGCCCAAAAAGAAAAAACGGAACCCTTATAGGATCACTTTGTGGTCCGTCAGTCTGTCTGTCAAGACCTCGGGAACGCATGGAGGAATCAAATTGAAATTAAAACCATATACTCAAGTCTACGGTTCCTAGAAGCTGTGAAGAAATCAAACTTCTGAGTCATGGAAAAAAAAGATAAGGCCGTTTATGTCGCAAAAAACTTATATTTCGACACTGCTCTTTAAACCCCAACCGAAGGCCTGCGTTCGCTCACCCATTGTCATTCTATTGTGTCTCTAATTTCGGTATTGGAAAGGATAAGGAATTCAGAATTCATTCAAAAATTTGTCATGAAGTAAAATCTCATAGGAGGTGTGGCAGGCGGTCGCCGACTTCTGCGAAGCAGTAATGCTCGCAAAGGAGGAGGCCGAACGCATCAGGCAACGGCGTTATCGCCGCCGCCGCCGCCACCGGGATTCTGATCCCGATTTCACAGTGAGCAATGGGTAGCTCGCTGTCCGGCCGTCCGGTAACTGTCCGGACCAAGCCCAAGTCGTCGACGGCGCGCACTGTTCCCGCGCGCCTCAAGGAGTTGTCAGCAACAGCAGGGACCCAGCCGGGTCGAAGCCTACTGGGGCTAGGGTTATCCGAAAGGGCGCTCGAGCCCCGGTATGAAGGCTAGAAGGAACGGGGTGGGTCTTTTAGTCAGTAAGAGTCTGACACTATCACCCGCTCCGCCCAAGAGCGGGGGATGTCAAAGCATGATTTTCTCCCACCATAAAAAAAAAAGTAGGTATAGGAAAAAATTTGAAAACTGTAGTAAAGTAACTCGTAACCCAATTCGGAAATTGAACGGTTTTCATAGGTAGGTAAGTTTTACGGAACCGTCAATCACGAGTCCGACTCGTATTTGCCCAGTCTTTTTTTTTTTGTTTGGTTGTATTTCTATTGACAATATAATATATCCCATAATAAATAATGTAATATTCCAGCGAATAAATGCATGAAACAGTTGATATTATGATGTAGGCGCTGTGAATACATACTGTGAAAGAAAAATTAATTTCCTAGATATTTGTTTGGAAGAAGTGGTCTGGCGCGAGCAAATACAGGTGGGCCGGTAGTCTCAATATGGTGCATAACATTATGTTTGGGAGTGTCCTCTCGTATGTCATTCATAACAAAACTTGAAGAGAAACGACTAGTTTATTAGTAACAATCATATACATTTTTTTCTTAAATATTCTAACATTTAAACTTAGAAATAAAATAATAATTATTATTATTAATCTTAAAACAACATTCATTAATACAGGTCCTCTATCGAAGGCATGAAATTATCTGGTACTTGTGAATTATCAATTTGCCGTTTTCTAAAAACAGGTGCCACGAAATGTGGCTTCGAAGTAGTAGCTCCTTTATTTGTGTCCTTTTTTATATCTTTTTTACTTTTCTTGCTGACCTTCCTCTTAGCGTTGGTCAGAAATGATTCACCATCTGGTGAGTCACAAGGGAAAGATTTCTTCACGCTGAAGACTTGGCAAGTCGACACCTGAGTTTCGTTTTGTTGTTCTGCGCCTCCCACCATATTTGTTTCCTTAACTTTAAGAGCAAATACATCACCGTCTACATTGTATTTAGTTACTGTTACTGACTTAGTAGGCTTCTTTTTAGATTTATTCTTTTTTGATTTAGAAGTGGTGATTACGGTTGGAGTACTGCTTGAGTCTCTTCTGTTTCTCGATCTAAGACGCAAGACTTGTTCGTGTAACTCGTCAGCATTTGGTATAGTTTTAATGATATTATGATGTGTTGTATACGCTTTGATTGCTCGTTCCATGCAGTCAATGCATTGACTGCAAGCCACATCCATGAACACTGTCTGCAAGTCACTGACCATGTTCACAAGTGGAGGTCCATTGATGTTCAGTAGGATCTTCTTTGGCATCGGCATTTGACGGAATACCATTGAGTTGTTGAATTTCATTTCTGAATCTGGACTGGATTCACCTGAATATAATAATAATAATTGTAACAATCTGTATCTATTACTACACACGCAAATAATAAAATTATCATTAATAATATCAGAACAAAAATCTGTTTCCAAAGTTATTGCGCAAATGATATGCATAAAACTGCAAACAATTCAAATTATACGCTGCCATAATAAAAAAGGCATTTCCACAAATCACGGCAACTCACCGAACGCTTGCGGCAAGTGTGCGACTAGCGCGCAGAACAACAAGGAACTCATTAGTTCCATTTGTGCTCTCGTTGTGAAGGTGTCTTCGCTCCTGCAGACAATCTTCTTACTAAAGTGCGCTAACAAGCTTCGTTACAGCGCGGAGTTTTACAAAACGCGCCGTGTTGCTCAGAGCCCGTCCGACGCTCCCCGACGCTCCTGCTAAAATGTTTTCAAGTGTACATGGTTCGTTATAATTAAAGTTAGTAAAGATCTTAAAGATAATAAGGGAATTAACAGTTTATTTACGTTTAGCTGCTTTGATTTTCGACAGATTATAATTATAAAAATAAATCTAATACAGATATTGTTAATATGAAAATTAAAATAAAATGTTACTTAATTTAAATTTTCTTTCACAGATTTCTCCTCACCTCAAAATGCACACAACTGAAATGAGCCGTCACAATAAACAAAGCAGCGAAAGATTTATTTTCAACTGAACTACGTGTTGGATTCTGGGAAACTGTAAGAATAATGTGGTTGTGAAGTGAAAAATCTCACTTATATCCAAGTGGTTCGGTGTCACGTACCTCCAGATGATCGTGATCCATTGTTTACCCGCTGTTTACACACGGCCGACCTGAGGATGGTCGACAATTGAATGTTTGCTCTGCAGGCTTGATTCTAAGCCATTGTGATCACGTCGATATGTTTATGTTGCTCCAATAACCGGATACTGGCATCCGTGCGGTTGATTACATTCAATCTCAACTTCACAAAGTCGAGTGCATTGTTGACCTTTGTGTTTGGTGTTCTGAAAGCTTCGTTATGTAAACTGCCTTTGTTAATTTATTGGATGATACTCGTTTGATTTCATAATATTTTAAACCGTAAGTTAAAAACATCATCTGAAGAGAAGATTTATCATTTGTGAACACACAAATACCGACGACGTTTTTCTGAAAGATAAAGAGTTGTGACTTAGATGCGAGAGTTTAAAAATCATTCTATTTAGGATAAGGAAGATAGAGACACTCACATGGCATACACTTCACTTGCCGACTGCAACAACACGACTGCCAAAATAAAGACAATAAAAACGATATACGAAACGGTAACTATGTAAGTATGAATATATTTTTGAATGACACTATAGGATCTAAATTAGATCGCATTTGCTAACGTTACCATTTATTTCTCAATTAACGTTATCAGGAAACGAAGCGCACTAAAAATCAAGAGCAAATATTATTTATTTTCATAAATAACTCTCTAATAGCTGTATTTATTTCTCAATTAATAAATCAGGAAACGAAGCGCACTAAAAATCAAGAGCAAACATTTGCAGGCATTTACGGGAAACGTTCATATTCAGTTTGGTACAAATAAAATTACCATAAAATATTATGGTAAAGTGTAGCCGAGCATAAAACCGGGGGCAAACAACTTTTTTGTAACTTATCTCGTTATTCACAAAGATGTGACTTTTATGACGCAAACGGACTTTCTGGTTATTTGTATGCTACAAATATCCCAGATTTGTTCCTATGTTCCGTGCGAATGTTAAGATAAGACTTTTTATGGTGCAGATTTCTATCGCGCGATTTGTTTATGTTATTTCGGGATCGAGTTTTACGCGATCGTAAATAGGTGGGCCTGATTGTTTTGAAGAGACTCTGCGATGGGGGCAGAATAATGAAGATGTCAGAGAAATAGAAAGGTTTCGGAAATCGATCAGCATTTTGTTTATCATGGGGTCGTTGTTTACAGTCCTTGTATAGACGTGCAATGAATCAATGAAGATATGTGAGACACTTTATTATTGACTTCATGTTAAAGTACCTACTGGCCTTCCAATCGAATGTGTTTGGTTCCTGGCTTCAATTGCTTGTCTTTTCGTATAAAAAAAAGCTTGAAATTACCCCTGTATCGTGTGTACGTCCACATATATTCAAAACTCACATTCACAATACCTAGAACAACTACCTGCAGGCTGTACAAAAAATTTGTTCCACGCGAAACGCAATGCAGCAGTTAATAATTTGACCACTCTGCCAACCCGTGCCATCAATTATCGGATGGAAGGGCCAGGTGTACTGGTGGTCGCCGGAGAACGCTGCACTGCGCAACGCGTGCAATCACGCGCGACGCCGGTACGCTAGACACTGCAGGCGCCGCATCCGCCCTCCGGATGCGGAGGCCAGAGAGGCGGAACTGTATGAGGGATACAGAGCGGCAAAACGCACCCTTCGAGCGGAGATAAAGTGGGCCAAACTCGAGGTCCGCAACGTGTGGCTGGGGTGTCTGAACGCGGACCCGTGGGGGCGCCCGTACAAAATGGTACGGGAAAATCTCCGCCCCTGGGCTCCCCCGCTGACTCAGAGTCTCCAGCCCCAGCTCTTGGAGGGTGGGGTGAGCAATTTGTTCCCTGCGCGAGGGGAACACTCCTCCCCACCCATGGCTCCGCCTCCGCCAGTGGTGTCTGGCGCGGACCGCAATAGCGACGACGACGACGATGCTCCAGAGGTGACCAAGGTAGAGATAAGAGTGGTGGTGCGAAGGCTGAGTGCCAAGAACACCGCCCCAGGACCCGACGGCTTGCCTGGGAAAGCCTGGGTCCTGGCCATGCAGGCTCTCGGATCTCGACTAAGAGGGCTCTTCAGCGCATGCTTGGAGAGGGGCCTGTTCCCACTTCGCTGAAAGACGGGGAAACTCGTCCTCATCGCGAAGCCAGGGCGCCCTGCGGACTCTCCGTCCGCGTACCGGCCCATTGTGCTTCTCGATGAGGTGTGCAAGCTCTTTGAAAGAGTGATTGCAAACCGCCTCGTCGCGCGCCTAACACGGGTGGGGCCGGACCTTTCGGACAGTCAGTTCGGCTTTCGCAGGATGTGCACCACGGTGGACGCCATCATGCGCGTGTGAGCCCTCACGATGGGGGATGCGGTGTCCCGGGGTAGTTGTGTCGTGGCAGTGTCCTTGGACATTACCAACGCCTTCAATTCCCTACTCTGGAGTACTATCCGGAGGGCACTCCGGTATCACCGGGTGCCTGAATACCTCTGTCGAGTGGTCGAGGCCTACCTGTCGGACAGGTATATAGTCTACCCTAGTCACCAAGGAGACTGGAAACGTCGAGAGATGTCGTGCGGTGTTCCGCAGGGGTCGGTACTAGGGCCACTCTTGTGGAACATCGGGTACGACTACTTGCTGCGCGGCTACTTCCCTGACGGGGCAGCGTGGTTTGCTACGTAGACGACACGCTGGTTCTAGCGCAGGGAGAGTCGTACCGGGCGGCGGTCTCTCTAGCTACTCGCGGGGTTGCAATAGTCGTTGGTAGGATCCAGGAGTTGGAACTTGAGGTGGCGCTGCACAAATCCGAGGCTATGTGTTTTCACGGCCCTCGGAGCGCGCCACCATCGGGTTCCCAATTAACGGTAGGAGGAGTTCGTATCGGCGTCGGGTCGACGATAAAGTACCTGGGACTCGTCTTCGACAGCCGGTGGGATTTCGGGGAGCATTTCCGATGTCTGGCTCCCAAACTCAACCGGACTGGAGCTGCGCTCAAGCGGCCCTGCCCAACCTTGGTGGTCCAGATGACTCCTGCCGCAGGCTCTACGCGGGGATCATTCGGTCCATGACCCTTTACGGGGCGCCGGTGTGGGTCTCGCTTCAAAAGCGACCGGCGGTCATGCTGAACGCCTGCCAAAAGATCATGGCAATACGGATGGTGCAGGGATACCGCACGATTTCCCGCGAAGCGGCGAACCTTTTTGCTGGCCTACCACCGTGGGATTTGGAGGCAACAGATATGCGCGTGTAGATGCAACGCCGGGGTGAAAGTCCGCCGCTGCGACAGGTCACGGCATGGTGGACAGAGCTCCGGCGGGATCTCATGGTGAAATGGCATCAGCGACTATCGCAACCCAGTGCTGGGCACACCACAATTATGGCGACAAGTCCCCTCTTTGAGGCGTGGCTGGAAAGACCTCACGGCGTCCTTACCTTCCGTATGACGCAGGTCCTCACCGGACAGGGAACGTTCGTAGGTTCAGGCCATGGTCCGAAGCGAAGAGGAGTGGCAGGCGGTCGCCGACTTCTGCGAAGCAGTAATGCTCGCAAAAGAGGAGGCTGACCGCATCAGGCAACGGCGCTCCCGATTCCGATTTCCGGACACCGCAGGCGCGAGCTTGCGGACAGTGAGCATTGGGTAGCTCGCTGATCGGTAACTGTTCGGACCGAGCCCAAATCGTCGACGTCGCGCACTGTTCCCGCGCGCCTCAAGGAGTTGTCAGCAACAGCAGGGGCCCAGCCGGGTCGAAGCCTACTGGGGCCAGGGTTATCCGAAACGGAACTCGAGTCCCGGTCAGAAATCAGAAATCAGATGAAATTGATGAAAAAAGGTCAAATGTATAAACTGTTATCGAAAAAAATTGATCTGTGTTATTTAGAGAAGTAGCGCTCACCGGCGTTCAAGGCAAGGTCATGCCCTTTGGTGTCCCGGGCATTTCCTAACATTTTAACATTTGACCTTGAGGTCAAGGTTATTGACCTTAAGGTCAAAGTCATTGCCTTTGGTGTCCCGGGCGTTTCCCAACATTTTAACATTTGACCTTGACCTCAAGGTCATTGACCTTGAGGTCAAGGTCATAGAATAAAGGATTATTGTATTGTCACCAGTCTTTGATGGGTGTGCAAAGTTTGAAGAAAATCTGATCGCCCAAAGTTGGTCAAAATCGGGCTCAAAGGCGTTGATTACAAACATACAGGTGAAAAAACTAATATAATCGTGTTTAATTATTTAATTACTAGGTGTCCGCCCGCGACTTCGTCCGCGTGTACTTCGGTTATCGCACTCTAAACATGTTTTCCCGTAGGAATAAGATGTTTTTCCGAGATAAAAAGTAGCCTATGTTCTTTTCCATGTCAAAGGCTATATGCATGCAAATTTCATCCAAATCCGTGCAGCCGTTTTTGCGTGATTAAGTAACAAACATCCAAATATCCAAACATCCACACTTTCACATTTATAATATTAGTTAGGATAATTTCGGCAGTAGATTTTATAACCAATAATGTATATGAGATGGATTGACCAGATAAAAGCGGCAGTAAATGGCTCATCACCACTATACGAATGCACGAGGAAAGCGGCCATCAGAGAGGAGTGGTGGCGTGTTCAGAAGCTTGCCACCAATACCTGAAGTGATGACCACGATCACTCTGTCAAGAGTGATACCGACAAAAAAGAAGAAAGTAAATTATGTGTTTTAAATTCCCCTTCACCATGGTTGAGCTGTTCGTTTATTTAAACGTTTCACGAAACTCTCGCGGCCATTTCTCCAAAGCAAGTCAAAGGCAAAAAGCAAATAACATAAATGTTTAAAGAAGCGTTTTATTTGATATCGTTTTACTTTGAACAAGTCACTCCAGCATAAAGATTTATAAGGCGCTTAATATTATCCGAACATTTTTTGTCTTATTTTAACATGATAATCTAATATTACGCAAGAAAATGCTCTTTTATTTCAGTAAATGTGATTTTTATTTTTTAATGGATCGCTTATGTTTTTAAGGTTCCTGTAAATCCTTCAAACATGAGAATAATTCGGTTTGTAGACGTCACTAACTCCAGGTATTCCTAATTCTTATAGTTAAGTATTATAATTTTAAGTAAACTAGTAATATAATTTTGTTTGACATCTTCTGCTGATGGTACTTTTAAGCTAAACTGACTTTTAATCGAGTTTATCAGAATAAAAATAAATCGAGTGTCTCCGTTACGGGACTTTTGGGGATCGGGGCCCTCAGGGAATAACCCGTTTTTTTAGTCCCTTCTGTCCTTCACCCCAAGCTAAGTTGATAATCTGCAATCGTTAACGCTAGTCGAAAAGTAATCAAGTGTATAGGAATGACATCATCTCAACGTTAATCCACGTGGTCGGAACAAACGAATAGAAAATTTGTAGCCAAGTTCACATCGTTCAAAATGATAGAATGAATTTCTACGTTTAACGCTGGAAAGGATGTATTAATAATCAAACGCTACATTATAAAACGAGCGGCCGACTCAGGCGCGTCGACATGGCTACCCACTTATCGTTTTCTACAATTGCTGACACCGAAGCGTTACCGATTGGAGAACGGAATTCGACACGATAGATACGGTTGTAACTTGGCTACGGCTTATCTCTACTATTTCTAAACTCAACACCTGTCTTGCCATATCCCTTGCCTGTTACCCAGTTATTGGTTAGTGCAAGTCAGATAGGCAGTTGCTTCATGTATAGTGCTGGTACTCATCTGCATCCAGTTAAACTGGAAGCAGAACCGAATACAGTTGGCTAACGACTGAGCTGATTAATCGAATACCAACTTGTAGCTTACCACATAACATATCATAGTATCTTAAGACGAAAGTACTTATTACCAGTGATGACATATGGGTCTGAAACGTGGTTGCTTACAATGGGTGTCATCAGAAGGATTTAACCTTTCGAATACCGTAATTAGAGTCACAATAGAAAGATAATGAGAGAACGAACGCTGACGTTCGCTTGGGGTTTAATGAATTAAATAACCCAAAGGGTAATGGGAGTGGATACTCGAAGTTTCCTTGCATGATCACATCAGGAATGAATGTCCGAGCCCAAGTCACCGGCGCCGAGCCTAAGTCACCGGCGGCGCGTGCGATCCCACACGCGCCTCAAGGAGTTGTCAGCAACCGAAGGGGCCCAGCAGGGTCGTAGCCATGAGTGATGCGAAAGAGATCCCGGGGTCCTGGAACAATGGCAAAGAAGGAACAGGAGTGGGTTTTTAGTCAGTAAAAGTCTGACACTATCTCCCGCTCCACCCAAGAGCGGGGGATGTCATCGGATAATTTTCCAACCTAAAAAAAAAAATCAGGAATGAATGTATTCGCAAGAGAACAAAGGTTGCTGACATAACCCGAAGCAGAACAGATGGTCGATAGAGCTGGAGGTTTCTGGAGTGACGACCGCGCAATGGACGATGCAACATTGGAAAGCCTCCCACAAGGTGGTCGCTGATGGATCTGATAGATGTGAGACGCATAGGTCCGTTCGTAGTGGCGATACTTGGGTAGGTCTACGTCCAGCGATGGATATCTTTCGGCTGAAATGATGATGATGATCATAAGTATGTCAATATTGAAGTCATTGATGAACAAATATTTTTTTTATTAAAAAAAAAAACAGATCCTCCTTGGGTTTATGTCCAACAGTGGACGTCTTTCGACTGAAATGGTGATGAAAATGAGATGAATCGGATACCAACTTGCAGCTATTGATATGAATCCGTACAGACTTCGAAATCAAAAAACCTGGATGTATGTCAGACTCGCCAAGAAAATAAAAAAAAGACCGGTTGCACTCCGGGAGTGCCGGCAGAAGTGAAAACTTGATTATTAACGTTGAGCATGTTTGATATTTTGGAATGGTTAGGGAATAATTTTGCACCAATTGCTTTATCAGTATAAAAGTACTATCATTTATGTGGTAGAATACAATATTCATTTATTGCGCTATCGTACACAAACATGACAATTTATATTACATTAAAAATTTAACACTTTAAAACTATTACAATTATTTTACATTAAAAAGTTTATCTCTCCGAAAAACTACTGAGGTGTCAAGGGACACCCGGATGGAACGAAGTTCCGTTCTGGCTTGCTTTCTATAAGAGAGAGAAAGAGAGAAAGACAGAGAAACATGCGCACGCCGCACGGCTTACAATAGCTTACTATAGAAAAAGTGTCGTTACAACTTTTCGTGAGAATTTTTTCCGTCTAGCCAATACAATATAACTAAAAAATACTATCCTATTTTATGTACATTTTGACAGCACTATTTCAACATCTTCGAAACCATGAAAACGACACTCATGACGAAAAAGTTGATAATTTCTGACATCCGCCATCTTAGATTTACATTTTGACAGCACTATCGGCTTCAACAACCTCGAAAACCATGAAAAAGACACCCATATGGAAAAAGTTGATAATTTATTGCAGCCACCATCTTAGATTTAAATTTTGACAGTACTGTCGGTTTCAACACCCTCGAAAACCACGAAAACGACACCCATGAGGAAAAAGTTGATAATTTCTTGCAGCCGCCATCTTGGATTTACATTTTGACAATACTATCGGTTTCAACAGCCTTGAAAACCATGAAAACGACACCCATGACGAAAAATTTAATAATTTTTTGCAGCCGCCATCTTGGATTTATATTTTGACAGTACTATCGGTTTCAACACCCTCGAAAACCATGAAAACGACACCCATGACGGAAAATTTGATAATTTCTTGCAGCCGCCATCTTGGATTTATATTTTGACAGTACCATCGGTTTCAACACCCTCGAAAACCATGAAAACGACACCCATGACGGAAAATTTGATAATTTCTTGCAGCCGCCATCTTGGATTTATATTTTTACAGTACCAACGGTTTCAACACCCTCGAAAACCATGAAAACGACACCCATGACGGAAAAGTTGATAATTTCTTGCAGCCGCCATCTTGGATTTATATTTTGACAGTACCATCGGTTTCAACACCCTCGAAAACCATGAAAACGACACCCATGACGGAAAAGTTGATAATTTCTTGCAGCCGCCATCTTGGATTTACATTTTGACAGTACCATCGGTTTCAACACCCTCGAAAACCATGAAAACGACACCCATGACGAAAAAGTTGATAATTTCTTGCAGCCGCCATCTTGGATTTACATTTTGACAGTACCATCGGTTTCAACACCCTCGAAAACCACGAAAACGACACCCATGGCGAAAAAGTTGATAATTTCTTGCAGCCGCCATCTTGGATTTACATTTTGACAGTACTATCGGTTTCAACACCCTCGAAAACCACGAAAACGACACCCATGACGAAAAAGTTGATAATTTCTTGCAGCCGCCATCTTGGATTTACATTTTGACAGTACTATCGGTTTCCACGCCCTCGAAAACCATGAAAACGACACCCATGACGGAAAATTTGATAATTTCTTGCAGCCACCATCTTGGATTTATATTTTGACAGTACCATCGGTTTCAACACCCTCGAAAACCACGAAAACGACACCCATGGCGAAAAAGTTGATAATTTCTTGCAGCCGCCATCTTGGATTTACATTTTGACAGTACCATCGGTTTCCACGCCCTCGAAAACCATGAAAACGACACCCATGACGGAAAATTTGATAATTTCTTGCAGCCACCATCTTGGATTTATATTTTGACAGTACTATCGGTTTCAACACCCTCGAAAACCACGAAAACGACACCCATGACGAAAAATTTGATAATTTCTTGCAGCCGCCATCTTGGATTTATATTTTGACAGTACCATCGGTTTCAACGCCCTCGAAAACCATGAAAACGACACCCATGACGAAAAAGTTGATAATTTCTAGCAGCCGCCATCTTGGATTTATATTTTGACAGTACCATCGGTTTCAACACCCTCGAAAACCATGAAAACGACACCCATGACGAAAAAGTTGATAATTTCTTGCAGCCGCCATCTTGGATTTATATTTTGACAGTACCATCGGTTTCAACACCCTCGAAAACCATGAAAACGACACCCATGATGAAAAAGTTGATAATTTCTTGCAGCCGCCATCTTGGATTTACATTTTGACAGTACCATCGGTTTCCACGCCCTCGAAAACCATGAAAACGACACCCATGACGGAAAATTTGATAATTTCTTGCAGCCACCATCTTGGATTTACATTTTGACAGTACTATCGGTTTCAACACCCTCGAAAACCATGAAAACGACACCCATGACGAAAAATTTGATAATTTCTTGCAGCCGCCATCTTGGATTTATATTTTGACAGTACCATCGGTTTCAACACCCTCGAAAACCATGAAAACGACACCCATGACGAAAAAGTTGATAATTTCTTGCAGCCGCCATCTTGGATTTATATTTTGACAGTAAAAGTGTCGGTACAATTTTTCGTGAGAATTTTTTCTGTCTAGCCCCCTTTCACAACGCGCGATAAGGGATAGCTGTCTACTCTCCATCCGTCTTACGCTTTTTCGATCAGGTCACGTGTCCTGACGCGAGTTTAAGATTTTATACCCATTACAGAAAAAGTGCTCAACGCCGCTAAAGAAGTTTTCACTTCAAAAACCAAAATATAAAACAATTTGCAGACACACAAACACATACGAGTGAGCATTAAAGACGTGAATTTATTGAAATAAAGAAAATCCTTCCTAAGCCACAGGATCAGCTGACGTTTATTTCTGCAGCTACCTTTGGTCGCTGTAAGTAATAAAAATGCTGAGAAAGCTAGTCGAGCTGTCACCTCGTTTATACAAGGTGTCGTTTTGAAGCTGCAAAATATTTCAGGAGGTAATTATGTTAGTGATTCTCGACCCGAATCAATAATAAAATAAGTAGGTAATTTTTTTTTTTTTTTATAACCGCGCTTTTTTTCACACACACAAACACGGAACAATAAAGGGCGTTTTCACACACACTAACTCGCAACGATAGTTTCATAAATAATGTATCATCCAATCATCATCCCGCACGCCACACCCTAGCCACGCCCCCGCGGCCATCGATCAATCGATTTAGTTTAGTGTAATTAAAAAATTAAATAACAAGTATTACTGATTATTGACCAGGTATCGTTTTTTTACATGATTATTTATGAGTTTTATTACAACCTCCTGAAATATTGTGCAGTTTTAAAACTGCACCTTGTATAAACTGTGTAACAATTCACTGAAGTATTAAATTAAATGTATTTCCCCAGACCGGACTGCTGTCACGATGTAAGTAGGTGCAGAAGATTATCTCGATATAATTGACGAATAGGGACAAGCATAAAACAAAGAAGAATAACAAGTAGAAATCAAGAGTGTTTGGAGGTAAGCGGAATAGAGTGCAAGTCCTAAAAACCTCCGTAGAAAAGGGAGGAACCTCCGACCAGACGTATGTTATATCTGGTGGGCAACTGCTCGGCTGATGATTTCAGGCTGTTTTATATATTCAAATCCCGAGGAGAACTTTGATTGCACGATGCAGGATTAGTTCTTATGTGACGCCATATTTATGTCGTTGCAAGTGTAAAAGTAAAGTACCTCCACGCAAAATGGCACCTTTGACAAAATGCTGGAAATCATGTTTGACAAACAAACACATCACCAGTTTCCAGCGAAAACCTGGATAAACGATATTAAAAGATTTATAAAACATATGGCTACAAACAGATAATGCAGACACACTTCTTGTACGTGTGGATGGATACTCACTATAGTACCTAATTCGCTTTATATTCCAGTAGTAAGAAATAAACTTTGTATGCTTAGCACACAGATATATATACAACGTACGGACAAATAAACTTAAATTTAAAACAATAATTTGCTAGAATTGCAATAGTAATAAATGAGAACAATAACTTGGAGGAGTGCTACATCTAACGGTGGATGTCTTTCGGCTTCGAGCGCGTCGAGTAGTACGTAGTACGTACGCCTGTTTTCACTTTTTGTATAGAGTTGAACTTCTGTTTCAATCTACACCTATATTTTGTAATGCTACTTATCTCCCGAAGGCTTAAACTCATTCCGCTTAGCACGTTTTATACTCCACTACGTTTATCTATTAATTTCTGAACTGCAATCCATTACGTCTAACTGAAGTATTAATCAACTTGTTATTGTGGGTTTACTCTTTATCATCAATCTGGTATTCTTTAAAAGAGAGAGCACATTGTTATTTAGCTGCAATTTACGAGTACCAGTTATTTTTCAGCCATGTCATCACCTATTTATACAAACATTCACAAATTACTCTCAATCAAACATTTTAAGAATTTTTCTGTTTCACCACTTCATTTTTTTTTTTGTCTGAATGTGGTATCATTAATTATTGTCTCTCGCTCTATATGGAGCGAGAAGGAATATTAGACTAAAACTCATCCGTGTTCTTTTAGTTTTCCTGTGAGTTCCAGGACTCTCTTTCTCTAACACTTTCCAACAATCCTGTATTCGTCATG
Source organism: Mythimna ferrago (assembly GCA_910589285.2). Lineage (NCBI taxonomy): Eukaryota > Metazoa > Arthropoda > Insecta > Lepidoptera > Noctuidae > Mythimna > Mythimna ferrago. The sequence continues at coordinate 15,799,991 of OU342689.1, read as the reverse complement.
AAATTAAGTTCGGCTTCTAATCTGTCTAAATGCAGCTGAATACTAATTTTATTTTACACTAGCTTTTCCCCGCGGCTTTGCCCGCATACATAATATAGCCTATGTCACTCAGGAACAAAGGTGCTTTTTATCGGTGCTAAAATTTTAGCAATCGGACCAGTACTTTCAGAGATTACCTCCTACAAACAAAAAAACAAAAAAAGAACCTTTACCTTATTGTAGATGGGTTTTTTTAGGAAGGATATCTTCTAATGAATGACTTCTCCCGCTCTTGTGGGGAACAAATCCGCGTGTATCAGAGTTACTAAAACAATACCTATGTTTCTTCAGATGCCTTTTGCGTTTTAGGACCACGAGTATCCATTTTTTTTCCCCAGGACCCTTTTTTTTTTTCGATGGGAAAAATCATCTTATGACAACCCCCGCTCTTGGGCGGAGCGGGAGATAGTGTCAGACTCTTACTGACTAAAAAACCCATTCCGTTCCTTCAAGCCTTCATACCGGGGCTCGAGCGCCCTTTCGGATAACCCTGGCCCCAGTAGGCTTCGACTCGGCTGGGCCCCTGCTGTTGCTGACAACTCCTTGAGGCGCGCGGGAACAGCGCGCGCCGTCGACGACTTGGGCTTGGTCCGGACAGTTACCGGACGGCCGGACAGCGAGCTACCCATTGCTCACTGTCCGCAAGCCCGCGCCTGCAGTGGCTGGAAATCGTGATCGAAATCCCGGCGGCGGCGAGAGCGCCGTTGCCTGATGCGGTCGGCCTCCTCCTTAGCGAGCATTACTGCTTCGCAGAAGTCGGCGACCGCCTGCCACTCCTCCTCGCTCCGGACCATGGCCTCGACCAAGGCCCGGCGCAAGAGGTCTCCGCCGCCGATCACCCCCACGAGGGCACGGCGATGCTCCGCCCAAGCAGGGCACACCGCGATTGTGTGCTCCACCGTGTCCTCCGGGCGTTCCGCACAGTGGCGACACCCGGGCGTCACTTCCGCTTTAATTCGCAGGCCTCTGCGGTTTACTGACATCTCTTTGAGGCAAGCGTGGAACTCAACGGAGTCGACGACTCGGGCTCGGCCCATTATGTGTGTGAACAGTGAGCTACCCATTGATCTTCGTCCAGTGCGTTCTATGGCCATAGTAAATTTTTTGAACAATCCTGCATTCATCACGAAATTGGATTCGGCTTCTAGTCGGTCCAAATACAGCTGAATATCAGTATTATTTTACATGAGATGACTGTCTAAGTGCTTTTAATATCTAATAATACCAAAACATTTGAAATGTTAAGCATTTACAAGCATAGGCAAGTTCAAAGTACTCAAATATCTGCTAGTTAAAACAACAATTGCCTTCAAAGGTAACAGAACGATTTTCATTGAACTAAATCAATTAAAATACTGGGAACAATTTATTTTTCGAAAGACTAACAGAAATTGAATTGGTTTGCTAAATTGATTACACAAAGTTCCTGGAAAAGCAATTTACGTTATGCTGATAGTTTTAAGATTTTTGTTCGTTGGTTTTCTGAAACTATTCACTTAACTATATTTCTTTTAAGAGTCGCACCGAGCGTTCCCGAGAAAAATTGTTATGACAGACGAACCAAAGGATAACATAATAATCTTATAAAGCCGGGTCTGCTGCGCCGTGTTTTCGTGTTTGCTAACAGAATAACATTGTTTGCTAACCGAATAGGGGCGTGACCTAATAGTTTTTGTTTGCCGAGATGAATGGGTAACATGTTTTAATAACATGTTTTGTTAGAAAATTGGCGCAGCGGACCCGGCTTTAGGGTAAAAATCATAAACATTAATAAAGTTATTTGGCCCTTTTCAGTGTTTTTTTCTTTCATTGATGTCGGTTATATTTTTTTTAAATTATATTACAGAAAATACAAAACACAAAGAAACCAATAAATACTAAATTTAACAAAAAAAACCTTTAATATAAAGTTTATTTGAACTTATAATTCCAAGGCAATCCAAAGATATCTCACTGCAAAGCAACCCGTTTTAAAAAACGGTAATTTCATAAGTAAAGACGTATTATTATTGATAGGCTTTACGTTTGACCACTATTTCACCTGATTTTTTTTTTAATGTATTACATTTAACACATTATATCTGTGGTATAGTTAGATACCTGTACCCTATCCAAGTTGCTAATCTGCAATAGTTAACGCTAGTAGAAAGCTTTAAATGTACGGGAATGACGTCATTTCAACACTCAGTCACCTGGTCAGAACAAAAGAATAGGGTAGTTTCCAGGGTCAAAATAATTACATTTTATTTAGTCCGTACTTTAGATTATAAAAAAATATTGGACACGTTTTTTTTCTTTTTTTGATTAAACAAAAAATAACAAATAATAATATAATAATATTTCCACAACTATCACACAACGCCGTCTAGTCCCAAGCTAAGCAGAGCTTGTGTTATGGGTACTAGACAACTGATAAACATACTTATACCTATATTTCTAAATACATTCATATTATAGATAAATTACACCCAGACACAGAACAAATGATTATGCTCATCACACAAACATTTGTCCTGGGTGGGAATCGAACCCACGACCTCCGGCATAGCAGTCAGGGTCACTAACCACTAGACCAATAGGCCAGTCAAATATATAGCCCATTAAAGTTACGGTGTGACGTCACCCTGTGCGAAAAAATGCAACATGGGGCGTGACTACACGTAACTTAAATGGGCTATATCTTTGTCATTTTTGGTTTAATTTACAAACAAAAAAATACGTGTCCCTTATTTTTGAATAATCTAAAAGACACTAATTACATTTTTTACGGCAACTAGCCTATTGGCGGCAAGGTCAACTCGAAGCATTCGACGCAAGCGAAACGGTTGTAACTTGGCTCGGGGGCTGGTGTACTAATAGAATATAAGCATAACAAGTTTGTCTATCTTCGAAGAGTTTCCTATTAATCCCCGAAATTTTATAACTTTCCGGTTTTGTTGACAAAAGTTGTCATTTATTGGGTAATTTTTTTTGGATTGTAGTATTCAGTATTCAGTGAAACATTGCTGACGCAAAAAAATATAAGGTACACGAATTATTATCATGGTACAAGAAGAAAGAAGTCATTGAACAATCTATAACTTATTTCTCAATATAAATAGGTAACATGATAATTTGTACACACACTAACAATAAATGCTAATTATAGATAGACACTATAATTAATACCCTGACATCTAAACTAGGTTTATGTAAGTAACAATACCTCAGAAACCAGTAAACCTGCGAAATTTGAGTGTCGTATACTCTTACGTTGAGCCTACATAGAACACAAGTATGTATTCATAATATCAAGTTCAAGAATCAAGTAATCTATTTATATGAAATCGGAATACCACTCACTGATTAATCACGAAATCTCAGAAACTATAACACCTAAAAACTTAAAATTTGGCAGGTAGGTTCCTTATAGGGGCGCTAGGGTCGTTAAAGAATTTTACTGTTTTTATTTCACACTTTTTAGTTGCAATACGCTTACAGCCAGAGTACCTTTTTCTCATGACATTTCCAATTAACTCAAAACCTGCTAGGATACATTGTTTTATTATGAAGTTCCCGTGTCTACCTTTCGGCTCCATCATCATCATCAGGTCACTTCGATGATACCATTTTCATCATACCTATTCAGAACCATTCATTTATTTGTATTATCGTAGTCGCATAACTATGTTCATTGTGATATCAGTGTGAGTATGAACTTCCGTTGGCCATTTCTGGTCTTCTTCACCAGTTCCACTTCATCAAATGTCATTTTTTGACTGTAAATGCTTAAGTCTTTGATGAAAATACCAAAAGAACTATATGGTTGCCTATAATATTTGAGGAGTTCCCTCGATTTCGCCAAGATTCCATCATCAGATCCCGATTTGGTGACTATGGGTAAGCGACGAAGTTATGCACGAACATACATTAAAAAAAAATACAAACATCCGAATTGAGAACCTCCTCCTTTTTTAGAAGTCGGTTAAAAAAAAATACAAACATCTGAATTGAGAACCTCCTCCTTTTTTAGAAGTCGGCGAAAAATGAGTAGTACCTCAGAATATCTTTATCTATGTTCTAAAGAGTACTTTAGCGATTTCCGTAGACCGGCTTCAAAATCAGTCAACCAGAAAATGGCAGACAAAATGCAAAACTACATGAGGAGATCGATTCATCGTGAGTACTATGCTAAGATTGACACGCACTCTCGCTTCACCCTAGAATACGAGAAGTTATTTGTATTTCACCTCAAAAAAGGGTAGTCTGTTATAATATAATTACTGGATGTAATTACATTGAATTGGTAGTATTTAGTACTTATATAGTTTTAAGTCTAGTAGTAATTTGTGAAGAGCGTCCAGGGAAATACATCTACCTACCTACCTTATTTTATTCTGTCTCCTTTAAAATTGTAGTCACTCTAGGCATTTTAACTTTATCTTAGAATCACGGCCTTTGATGTTGACAGTTACATTTTTTTAAGCGTATGTTTTTGTTTAACATCTTCCGCACTAAGGTGAAACAGAAGGGCGTGTCAGACTTTTACTGACTAAAACTCAGTTGTGCGGCGCGGCGTACAACCGCGTCTCCAAAATGGACTCTCTAAATAGGTTTTATACGCTTAAGGCTTATAGTCCCTTGAACCATCTGGCTAAAATTAAATGGACACAACTTTCGTACCCACCTGGGCGGCAGTACGCGCATCTGTGCATTTCATTGCGGCTAGCTGCGTCCAGATAGTGCACGGCTGATCTTTAAAAATCAATTTTCTTTGCGAAATATTGATTAATTTACGTAGGCTATGTTCACTTTGAAGAATATTTAACCACCAATTTTTATGTGTAAAAATGTTTCTAAAGATCCAAGCCGTTTCGAAGGAGTAGGGAAAAGTTGCGAAAAGTTGCGAAATTGCCAAAAAAATTTTTTAGACAAAAGTATTAATCGCAGGAAAAATCAAATGTTGATAATGTTGTTCATGAATCTTTAATAAACATATATTTTTTTCAAACCTATTAACCTGACCGTTACCGAGCAGTAGGCTTCAGTAAGTCACTGTTTTATGGCACTTTTCGGGCGCATACGGGCCTTAAGCTCGCCGCACCACCTACTCCGTAGTCATGTTTGCAGTCTGGCTGAGCACTAACTATATCTTGCGATGTTCTTCCTAATAAGATTTGACATGTTTAGAAATAGGGTGACTACTAAGACAAAAAGAAAGAAAATATTTTCTTGCGCTGACAAAATAACATGAAATATTATTTAGTGATCAGATTTCCCAAAGGCCACAATATTTCTCGAATCCAGCCACATCTAAACACGATTCACGTAACAGATAAAAATAAATGAGATAAGTATGTAAATAAAAATCTCTGCCTGAAATTGGACGTATTTTACCGTGGCTCAGTCAAGTATCCGTGTTATAGCCAATTGATGCTAATCCAATTTGCCCATAGAGGAAATTTAACTGAATCTCAACGCCAATCAAACAGAAATTTATGGGAGCTGCGTTCGCGGCGGTTTGAAGCCGGTGAACCAATTAAATTAATAAAATTTAAAATATATTTTTCCAAGAGATATAAGAATTACCGACCACTGGTGAAGCGATGACCTTGAGGGTCGCGGAAATTCGATGGATGCGAGACGCTTAGAACTGGTCATCGTGGCGACACTTGGGGAAGGCCTTTGTCCAGACCAGCAGTGGACGTTTTCTGTCTGAATAATGATGAGTAAATAAAACAACTGACGTCCCCATAATCTTATGCAAAATTATGGCAATAAAAATTACTCCTATAAAGATACGATCTTACAACTTACTCACGTTTTACTCCGCATAACGTTATAATAAAAAATGGCAGTTTTAAGTGCCTCAAGCTTTATCTGATTCTTATGACTGTATTTTAACAAAATGCCTCAATTACCATCTTGATAATTCCCCAGAAAATAGATCCAGTTAATTATAAGAATTGACTAATTTAAATTCATTTATTATTTTGTCACAATAGGGGACAATGGTCTTACATAAAATGTTTGGTCCAGCCCATGTTCCGCCCAAAGGCATAAAAAATAGTGTTGCTAATGTAAAACAAAATTGAATTAATTATAGAACTACAAAATCTACAAAAGTGCAAAGTCAGCAATAAATATGATTATTGCCATTCAACGTGGCAATGCTGCCAGTCTTCTGGGCACATTTCCGGATGACAGTGATGTGGAGGAGTACTTTGACGCCTGAGCGTACTTTGTCATTTTGTATTGTATTTATGTACATAGTTAGGTTTTAGTATAAATAGTTTATTTAATATTTAAGTTTTTTATGTACATATGTATCTCAGTAAAGCAAATTATGTTAATGTCTAAATCAAATTTATTTTAATAGTACAAAATGTCATAAAAAACTTACAATAACAATAGAGATTATGAGAGATGAGGAACTCGTGGCTCAAATGATAACAGCAGCACAAGCTGGTCTTCAAGGCAAGCAAATCGTGATGAAGGCGTCCTTTGAATGGGTGACCATCCTAGTATAACTTCATTCCTCCGTGCCATGGAAAAAACCGTCAAGCCGGTACTGTCTGTTAATTGTAGTTTTTTTGACAGCCGTTACGAAAAGTTAGAAGCCTAGAAATCCAGGATCACACCAGTCTTTCCAAGGGCTTTTGTTACCTGGTTACTGAGGTAGGAAGATCAGATAGGTAGTCGCTTCATGTAAAATACCTACTGGTATTTGTGTGTGTCCTTGTGTGAAGAATCAGGAGCTTTTCAAGGAACTATCCAATTTTATTACTTTAGACGTTTATTTAGATTTTACATAGAGATTTACTTCATACGAGTGAAGACTGATGATGGTGAATCGACTACCATCATATATTCTTCGCGACGACAAATCTGCACCACTCTGGCTCCTCCTCAGCGGTTGCTGTATGGTGACTTCTCGCTCCCTCATCTTCCGTCCAACCTCCGTCTACTTGACATTAAAGGGTGCTACGCGCTGCCAGTTCCTCGCCAACAGATTGCATTAATAACTGGTATTCAGCACTTAGACTGGAAGCCGTACAGTGGGAAAACGTTAGGCAGATATAATAACTATGAGAAATCGCATTAGATATTTGTATCTACTCTTTTATACATTTAAGATGCTTTCACCTTCACCCGACAACATAAGGCAAGGATCACTCAGTACTTAACCTCATCAATAAGAAAACTGGCCAAGTATGAGTCGGATTTGCACACGAAGAGTTCCGTACTACAATAATAAAATTGAATCAAAAACGCCGATTAAGGGGCCGGCGACGGATGAATTTCCATACAAACGTAATACCACGCTCATTTGCAGTTGGAGCATATTTCCAACATATTATGATGATATTCGGTTATAAACAATATTTATCTAGGTTCCTACGTCGAGAATATTAGAAATATTGTTATTTTTAATACAGGAAAAGCCAAATGGCATGTTTTGCCATTTACGCTATAAAAAAGTGCGAAATACAATTCGCTTAAATTTCTTTTTGTTTTTTTAAAAAAGTAAGACGTAGGAACCTAGATAAATATTGTCTATAACCGAATATCATCATAATATGTTGGAAATATGCTCCAACTGCAAATGAGCGTGGTATTACGTTTGTATGGGAATTCCGTTTAATTTTTATCTTTATTTTAGTTTTTGTGTTAGTAAAAATCTGCACCTGCTATAATCCGTGCTCTACTTTTTTTTTTCTCTAATGTACACTCTTTACTCTGTGAACATTACTAAGAAACAGTATTACACTTTTCTAGTCAAATAAAGTTAAATAAACAGTAATATTTTTTGTTAAATATATCAATTTTAAATTTTTTTGTTGTGGCGGCAATAGAAATACACATTTTGTAAAAATTTCAACTATCTACCTCTAACAGTTTATGCCTCATAAAAGTTGTAAGATACAGCCTGATAGATGGGCACACTCCAGAAGAGGTAATGAGCAATAATCCACTACGAGAACATACTGCAGATTCACAGATGTAACATTATGTCTTCGAATTTTGAATTCAAAGACATGCCGATTTCCTCACAATATTTTACCATTTTAAGAGCACTAAGTAACCTTTCGGTTACGGAACCCCAAAAAGATAGTTTTCCAATACGTCTGTCGACCGCACTAACTAGAGAGGCCACGCCCCCAAACAAATCACGTTTGCAACTAATCTACGGTCTATGCTATAAATGTGTTCTAGAAAATAAATACCTTTTATATTTTCTAATTAACTTTCAGTGTGGTCAATAAATCTTTCGTTTCAGTTTCTTTTTTCGAGAAACTTTCAGAATTATCTTGAAAGAGTCATAAATCAGGATTTAATATATGGATATGAATGTGTTTACTTTTGTTTTATTTTACTTCTCATTACAAATACAATTAAATATATTTAATTATTAACGAATATTTAGGAAAGCACTGGTAGTCCAGTTGTATCTGTACGTGTTGTAGGTTGTGGATTCAAACCCAAACAGGCGCATTACTTTGTATTTATTTTAAAAGTAGGTATAAGTATAAAAATCATTATCACACACTGTTGGACATAGGCCTCCCCCAAGCGTCGCCAAAACGACCGGTCATGTGCGTCATGCATTAATTGAATTCCCGCAACCCTGACCAGGTCATCGGTCCACCTTGTTGGAGGCCTTCCAACGCTGCGTCTTCCGGTACGTGGTTCAATATAAAAATAAATTAATGCAATCATAATAATTTATTTATAATAATAATATTCAACAACAATCACACAGTGGCATTTAGTCCCAAACTATGTGCCATGAGTACTAGACGACTGATAAACATACTTACCATAGATAAAAACACCCAGAAACAGAACAAATGATCGTGCTGATCACACAAACATTGATTTTGGGTGGGAACTCATGACCTCTGGCATAGCACTCTGGGTCACTAACCACTCGGCCGACAGGCCAGTTACTAGACCAACATTCCCAGTCCTTAAAAATCCTTTTACAATGTATGACAATTATAAATAATTGTCATACATTGTAAAATGATTTATTATATTATTAGTATATTGTATGACAAATATTGAAACATTTATTTCAAGTGGTTTATTAGAAATAAATGTTTTGATTTGATTTTACTTTATATAAATTGAATTTCATTGTATATTAAGTTGAATCAAATCCCTCTTAGAAAATCTCTTTCCCAGAAACTAAATTGTTTCGGACGTACCTATCTAATAAGATTGAGCCAAATATTAATCCGTCAGGATTAGAAAACTTTACTTACCTACTTTAAAATTTACTTACGCAAATAAAGTTATATAGTCCAATAGAAGTTTGGGTGAAACAAAAAATATAATTAGGTAAGTTTAGTTTTATTTGCTGTGGGAACGTTCGAAACTCAAGAGCAAAGCAGCAAAAAAATCTATATGAGACGCCAGTTAAACTTAGAATAAAGTACATTGACCTTTTCCTGATATATAGGTTTCTTCTGGGTAAGCGCATTCCATCGTCAACCGCATCGTCGCTTTCCATCAGGTGAGATAGCGGTCAAGCGCGAACCTATCAACAATAAAAAAAAAATATCCAGTATATCGAAGGTACTCGAAAAACCAAGGTAAAACAAAAAAAAAAGGTAAAGGATCACGATAGATGTTAATTCAAGACAGCTTTATTGAAATTAATCAATAAATGTTGGAGAGTCGTTGACCGTTATTCCATGTTTATTTAGCGCCTACCTTAGTCGATAACAGTTCTTTATTTTATTTTTCGACACCCTCTTTCTTGGTAGCCCAGTATTAACGGTCATAACTTACGAGTTGCTTGTCGTGAATTCTTTTTTATGGTGGGAAAAATCATCTAATGACAACCCCCGTTCTTGGGTGGAGCGGGAGATAGCAGACTCTTACTGACTAAAAGCCCACCCCGTTCCTTCGTTGCCTTTGTACCGGGGCTTGAGCTATCTTTCGAATTAACCCTGGCCCAGCTTGTAGTGGGTTCAAATCCTGGAAAGTGCTTTACTTTGTGTCATTTATTTCATCACCATTGCTCACAAAAAAGTGAAGGAAAACATGCTTGAGAAGGATATCCTTGCACCAAAAATTCAAAGACATGTGACATCCACCAACCCGGACGGGTCTGCATAGTGGATTACGGGTCATCTCTGATAGAGAGGAGGCCTGATTCCCAGCTGTGGAAATATTAGAAGGCTGATTATGCATTAGCACAATAATAATGAGAAAGAAAGAAAAACGTTTATTTGTACCTCTTTAAATCCTCCAATTTAAATTTAAAAACAGTAAAATTAGTATACAATAAAAGACTTAACAACAGATACCGTATAATGATAACGGTAGATAGAATGGGAATGGCTATGCATGGAGGTTCCTTGCGTGATGGGATCAGGAGTGAAGATATCTGCAGGAGAGCCAAGGTCACCGACATGACTCGAAGAATCACCAAACTAAACTGGCAATAAACACTTTGCTCGCAAAATAGATGGCCGTTGGGGCCGAAAAGTTCTGGAGTGGCGACCACGGACCGGAAGACGTAGCGTTGTACTTTCTACAAGGTGGACCGATGACCTGGTAAAGACTGCGTTAACAAACTGAATGACCTGGGGCAAAGGAATAAAGTTATTCTGAGATGGGTACGAGGTTATTCTGGAATCAATGGCAACGAAAAAGCCGATTAACTTGCAAGGGCTGGGGCTCAAGGTCATCAGATAGGACCAGAACCCTTCTGTGGTATCTCAAAGAACCAGGCCATGCAGACCCTTAAGGGCAACCTATTTGGCGATTCAAAAAGCACTGGTTGGTACAACCAGGACTGCTACACGCCAAATCTCTTATAGAAGGCTACTCACAAAAACGAACTGCCGAGCTTCTTGAGCTTAGCAGGACGAACATCTGTGCGATAGCCCGCGCCTTAACCGGCCACTGCAAACTAAAAAGGCACCAATTTCACATGAAACTGAGTGACACTGATGTTTGCCGGTACTGTAATCAGGAGAGGGAGACGCCTAAGCACCTTTTGTGTGAATGCGGGCCCTTTATCCACAAACGCACTGTCCACCTGGGCCGACACATTATTCACCCGGAGGAGATTAAAACTCTAAAAGCTAGGAGTATTCTAAATTTTCTGGAAGCCTCCGGGCTAAAAGAGTTACTCTAACAAGGTGGCGAGTCACAATAGATTATTTAGGTCGCAGTGACTACATCCCCTACACTACGGGAGATGTATAGCCCCTTATCTTCAAAATAATAATAATAATAAAGGTTTCGGGAATCCGATGGATGCGAGACGCAAAAGACCGTTAATTGTAGCGTAACTTGAGAAAGGCCTATGTGCTACAGTGGACGTCTTTTGGCTGAAATAATGATGATGATGATGATGCTGAGAATGGCAGAACAAACACCTACGTTTATTATTCCGTTTAATTTAGCAAAATTTCTGGGTTCATTGGAATTATCCAGAAAGCGAAGCCATAATCACAAAATAATTTGTCAATAACATTTCTTTATAATTTTGGACACTCTCTATTTTTAAATAACCACCATAGTAATTACTTCTTCGGCTCTTTGGGAACAAGTTCAACTTCCTACTCGAACGAAATGTCGGAACTATCAAGGTAAGTCGACTGCCAAACCACGACAATGTTGTCGGTGGCAGTTAATCTATCGGAAAGCGAGAGATATTTCAGTGAAGGGTCGGACACCCCCGACAGATCGATGTGGGCATCTGTCAATTGAATGCCGCCCATCTCTCTATTAAACCCCTGTGTGTATAAACTAGTGGCGAAGTATATGTCCAGTAAACTTCGGTCAGTTTGCCTTGTTAGAAGGTTCAGACTTTTGTTTTTATAGATAACCTATTAGCTATTTGAAAGAATAGAATAGAATACAATAGAATAGAATAGAATAGAATAGAATAGAATAGAATAGAATAGTATAGAATAGAATACTATAGAATAGAATAGAATAGAATAGAATAGAATATAATAGAATAAACTTTATTGTACACCAAAATAGTAACAATATCACAGAAACTTAAATCTATGGGTACAAAGGTGGTCTTATCGCTGAGAGCGATGTCTTCCAGGCAACCTTGGGAAGAATAAAATAAATTATCATCAGGTAAAAATGAGAAGGAGTAATGTTGGATGAAAGAAAACACGGTATCTACACTTCTACACTATTTACACTAATATAATAAAGAGGTTTGTTTTTTTTTATGTTTTTGTATGTAGAAGGTAATCTCTGAAAGTACAGGTCTGATTACGAAATTTTTTTCACCTATAGAAAGCTGCTTTATTCCTGAGTGACATAAGCTATAATTTACGTACGCGGGCAAAGCAGCGGGCAAAAGCTAGTTTGGTATACAAATATACTAATGAAGAAACAAGTATGTAGAAAGTAATACTCAAAAAGAAATGAAAAAGAAATAACAGCATAATGTCTCACACCTACGCAAAACAGGCCTATTTCAACATAATGCCTGACAATCTACGTTGCATATACTAAGCATTTTGCCTCGTCGTTTATATCAGGTACATCGAAGGACTGGAACAATTTGCCTGCAGTGGTCTTCCCGTCCGATTATAATAAATTTAGGTGTTTTTAAGGCTAGAGTGAAAAAGTTCTTAATAAATTGCGACACGCAGCGTAGCAGGCAATCGTTCGACTACTGTGCCAACCGTGCTACTTATGGAACACGCCTAATTAAATAGTTATTGAGGCTCATTCGTATTGAATAATAAATATTATTATATTAAAATAAACAGTGGGTTCAGCAAATATTTTTACTTTTACCAAAGTTCATGGAAGACTCAGTTGAGTAATAAATCGATGGAATAAATTCTTCTACAAACATAATATAATAAGGTGCCTAAATATTTAATATTTTATACGCTTCATAAACTATCAGAGATATTTTTCTATTTACTGTTCATTTATTTTCTTGAGTGATTGCATACATAAATAGGTAAAGCTCATCAAATTATACTAATGCTTTAACAAGATTCTCTTTGATCATAACTTTGGAGCCGTTAAACTAAACGTATTTATTCTTGGCATCAATTTTTTGCTAGTTTTTTCTATCTCAGTTATAAGCAGAGGCCTCCTTTTTTTGAAGTGTGAAATAAGCTGCGCTCCTAAACGGGCGTAATAGGTGTAGGCAAAAAGGCTGCCAGGCTCAAATGGGATTGGGCGGGTCACGTCAGCCGTATGAGCATGGGCCGCTGGACAAGTGTCGCCACGCGACAGTTACGGGTTCCTGCAGAGGGAAACCGCCGTCAAGGCCGCCCTAGAAAGAAGTGGCCAGATGACGAGTCACGAGAACTGGTTCGAGGTGGTGCGAGAAAAGAATGTAGGAGAATGGAGAAGAAAGACTTGGAGGAAGCTTTAGCCCAGCGTTGGGGGTCAGTAATGGCTAGAAAAAGAAATCACAAACAATTATGTTCCACCATTTTAGCCGTTGCGTTCAGAGGCCTCCTTACACTCGTTTCAGCTTTTAGGAGTCCTCGTTTCTAGCAACCAGTTTTTAATTGTTGATTGGGCCACGCTTGATCACTATCTCACCTAATAGAATGCGACGATGTGGTCGAAGATAGAGCAGGCAACGACCAACCTGGGTCCTTAGTCGGATAAGAGATTTTCAGATGGTAACGTAATATAGTTTATTTGAGTACAGTAAATCAAATTAACACCTAGTACACTGCGTTCGATTACTCGTTGGCAAGTTTTGACTTTTAGATGTTATTTCTATAACAAGTCATTATTTTATTATACACAATCGGTATAAGTTTATTTTTTCTCTTTTTTTGGTTGTCGGAATTTGATGATATTGCAATTTTATGAGCTGACGTCAAAACCAGCGGTCAGGCACAACAGTAACCCTTTTCTTGAGTCTTATAATGTCAATTTTACGACTTCCGACTGTTTGTATTTTACTGCCAGACCAGCTTTGTAGGAAGTCACGGAAACTGTGTCATGGTTTGTTTACCATTTTATAATATCACTAGCTCCTGCCGGTGACTTCGCCCGCTTCTTCTTCTTTTCGTGTCGATGCTCTCAAATTATATTTTTTCTGACCAATGTTTGGCATGCTGTACAGCTTTAATGTTGACCTCGTATAGATCCTGAAAAATGCAGATGGTTATACATGGTGGGGACCATAGCAGGTAACGCATGTCCTGTGCAGAGGCTTCACACTGGCTTTGTGTTTGAGATGGGTCGAGGAAGCCCCATTTGGCCAGATTGTTTTTAAAGCGGCCAACCTGGATTTCCAAATTGGCGACTTTAGTTCTCGTCCAGGGGCAAGATGTTCGATTTCCAAATTGGTGACTGTAGTCCGCGTCTAGAGGGAAGATGTTCCGATGGGGTGACGAATAGTGAAGGAGTTGGATATTTCTGACTCCACAGCGCGCATCTCTCGTCCCCAGCACTGTCTTTCGAAGAGGTCATAAATCGCTAAAACTTGGTTAAAAAACACAAAACTTAGCGACAATTTTTCGCTCACTTGTAAGTAGAAAATTATCCTAGGTGAACATCGGGAGTATGTAATAAAAAAAAATCTTATGTGCTATTCCAAGACATGATCTACATGTGTACTAAGTTTCATCGAAAACCATCCGCTGTTCGAACGTAACACACACACACATATTTACAAACTTTCGCCAGCAGCTTACAATTATATATTTTTTCAGGGTGGGACACCATCATACTATAACTTCTACAGAACTATATAGCTCAAGAAGAAGTGTCAGATTCCTAACGACGTTGCGTTTTCGACTCTTTGGAACGATCCTGTAACCCTAGATATCATTCTTCGATTTCTCGAAAGGTACAGACAGAGATGTACTTTTACTACAACCGTAATTCGACAGTCGGTGACGAGTCATTTGGCTATCAACTTGCCATGCCTCCAGATCTTGGACTGCTTCTGAGAAATTAAACTCTAAACCCAGAAGTGACCTTAAGGTCTACTAGTAGAAAATGCCTAAAGCATTGAATGCGCCTTTGTATAGTGTTATGTGTATAAAGTTTTAATTAATAAATAAACCCAAAGGACCGCCTGGAGGACATGGTGGAGCATACGGTGGTAATCTACCCCTTGGGCAGAACACCAGAGCAGAGCAGAGGCAATCGGTGGCAGTGACCTCTCGCGCCATGATACCGGGCAAAAGAGAATAGTAAGCAGTCGATTCTTTTATGCACTGTATCGCTACACTCAAAACAAGAGAAGTATTAGATGATATCCCAAAAAAAGAACCTCAAGCTTAACAATAGCGCTTACGATCACTACATATAACGTGCTCAATAGCTGATGCTGTTATGTTGAGAGCAGTGTTAACTTACGAGTTGTAGGTCGCGGGTTGAAACCCAGCCCGGCGCAGTACTAAAGTTTTTTTTTTTTGTTTTTATGTTTTTTTTGCCAAGATTTTTTCACCAATAGACAGCTGCTTTATTCCTGAGTGACATAAGCTATACTTTATGTACGCGGGCGAAGCTGCGGGCAAAAGCTAGTATTTTAATAAATAGCACCATTGTTATTTATTTATTTATTATTCTTTATTATATACGTCATTGCAGGTTTCATTGTAAGGTTACAACCACCACCACTCCATCTATTTTAAACTCCTACGGTGATTTTATTTATAGTGTACAATAAATAGTTTATTTTTATTTTTTGTTTATCAATTTAACTTATTAGTTATTACATACACAACTAAAAACTATAATTACAGTAAATTAAAAAAAAACCCTACGCTAATTACAATTAACTAAAATCAAACTAAAATATGGCGTCAAAAAACTCTTCCACATCGCTATGTGCCCAAAAGACTGGCGGCATTGCCACGCTGTATGGCAATGCTTATCCTCTGTCCGAGGCAAAAGCCAGCCCTTGGGTCATTATTTATGTTATTTGTTTTGCAGAAATCTCAGTCGCAACAATCAGAAGCCTTTCCGTAAATACAACTTACAAACTTAGAAGCGTTGGTTGCATTCTATTCTCAGGAAGCTTAGTGAACATGCATTTTCCTACGTACCTATAAATTCTTTCCTCATTTTATCGAAAGGTCATTTATTTGCCTTCTATTGGAAAACGTGCGCCGTAGCCACTTAGCCTAGTCTCACACGAACCAGGAATTTAAAATTAACCTACTTCTACTACTTATAACTTCTTTGTTTGTAAGAAAACTATAGTCAGGTTTTTTTTGTTACCAATTCAGTATTTCAAATTGAAAGTTCATGTTTATAATTGTAACCCCTTTTTGGGGTTGTTTTCATGGAATTACTTTCGTCATTCTAGGGTGGACCGAAAAAGAGTGTCAGATTTTTACTGGCTAAAACTCACCTGTGCCTTTCAATTTCAGTTTGCGTATCAGGGCCATGATAACTCTTTCAAATCCGCAGCCCTTTAAGACTCTCTCGCATCATAAATCGCTAAATGAATCTATGTACTTTTTTATAAAAATGTATTTTAGACGTAATTATTTTCAGTACCTACATAAACATGTACAAAAATAACGTGGGACAAGGGCAAACAGTGGTGATGATGATTTTTTTTTTATTTTCGGTGGGGAAAATCATCCAATGACAACCCCCGCTCTTGGGCGGAGCGGGAGATAGTGTCAGACTCTCACTGACTCAAAAACCCACCCCGTTCCTTCAAGCCTTCATACCGGAGCTCGAGTTCCCTTTCGGATAACCCTGGCCCCAGTAGGCTTCGACCCGGCTGAGTCCCTGCTGTCGCTGACAACTCCTTGAGGCGCGCTGGAATAGTGCGCACCGCCGACGACTTGGGCTTGGTCCGGACAGTTACGGGACGGTCGGACAATGATCTCACCAAACTGGAAATAAGAAGATTATTGCACTTATAGTACTTACAGAATTATAATTTCTTTTTTCTAATATATATTTAACCCATAGTAAAAATCATAGTAGCACCTGCACCCAGCGCGTCTGAGTTCACCAGCGAGAAGCGATCCCAAACGACGCCTCCGTACCAATGCATTTTTAAAATTAAACGCCTCTCTCGTTATAAATCCGTTTCCATTAGATTGATGTCGGCCATTATTGCCTGGGCTTTATAAACATATCTACCATTTTTATGACATAATATTATGTAGGGTTTGGGATTAGTCGAATCCCAAACCCTACCTAATATAGATTCTATCGTAGACTGACGATTACTTGAACAGAACTTTTTAAACTACGTAATTAAATAGGTAGTGGATAGATAGATAGATGTATTCTTTATTGTACACCAAAAATAAAAGTTACATCAGGAACTTAAGATTAACTCTTTGAATGTCGTAATTAGAGACACAATAGAAAGACAATTACCTTATGTCGGACTGTGTAACTTAAGACATTCGAAAGGTAGGGTGTCACAGTGGGCGGTCTTATCGCTAAAACCGATTTTTCACAGACAAACTTTGGATAGATTTGACAGAGAAGGAGAGAAAAGATACGCAGGTACTTGTGAATAATGTAAAAATAGGACTATTAAGCTAGGTAAGATTATTTGTGTTGCAGTAGCCAGTGACTTCTAACATTTGACTTACAATTTTGCGGTTTCACCTACGCCTTGTTTAATGCTCCGCTCTTATTGGCCATAGTGTAAATTTACTACAAATTATAATCCTATAGCTTTCTTCGATACATTTGCAATTACAATTTTCATTTTTGTTAAGAAATGAAAATAATATTAAAATGTTTCATTATCATCAAGTAAATAAATAAATTCACTTTCGAACACTAAAAAATGTTACAATTCAAATCAACTTAAGAAAAACGCGTTCAAACAAACTTTTATCTAAAAGAATAAGTCTTACTTAAAGTTCAGTTTGTTATTAGGATAGTAAGACATGATTAAACAAAATCAAATTAACGTTAAAAATAAAAACAAAAGTAGGCGTTTGATAATAATGTTTTGGAATTAAAACAAAGAGTGATTAACGTTTGTCCAATAATTCTTCTAAACCCTACATCGAAATTCCTATCATGTGGTTATAGCCAATACGTATTTACCGTCGACAACCATTTATCAGAAAATACCGTTGTTATAGAACTCATCCATCAGCTGCTATTGATTTTGATTAAATTGATTTAGTAGAAAATGAAATCTGTATCTAATACTTGCTTTTTCCTGCGGTTATAAAATATAGCCTATGTCACTCATGAATAAAGCAGCTTTCTATTGGTGAAAATTTTTTTGCAATCCGACCAGTACTTCCAGAGATTACTTTCTACAAACAAAAAAACAAACTACCTCTTTATTATTATATTAATGTAGATGTAGATTTGACACTAAATACAACATCCTTTTTACACCATTCGTTGAGTGCATAATAGTATATTATGATGTAAGTCTGTAATGTTAAGTGTGTGATTACCGGCGAGGCGGTATTTAGTCTTAAGAGAGCCGAGAACAGTAATCATTAATTACTCACGTTTATCATACGACGTTTTTCAATACACTTGTGAAGAAAATAACTATAAAACTAGTAAACTTTTGTGGCGGTAAAAATATGTTTTCGTATGCGCACCCATATTTTTTGTTTATTTACCTTTCAATACACTCACTGAAATTAATAAACGGGAGTTGACCGGCGACTCGTGGGGGACGACCTGCGCCCATCCTGATACGATACATGTAATAAAATTATGGCGGGGGAGAGGTTGAACAATAAGGTTTTAACTACATTATAGCACTAGTGCGTAATGGTAATCAAAATGTCACAGTTTGGTAACAAGGGCCATTATGTACCTAAGTGCAGTGCAATAAGAGTCACTTTCTGAGCAAGTGTATTGAAAAATATATGATATTATAATGAAAGAAACGCTATCATTTTTTTTTTCTGATACTGTGCGTGATCGTTTTTTACACACTACACTGACGGCGAGCTACCCATTGCTCGTATAAGATTTTTGAACGAATCGATACAGTTGTACCCACATTCATAACGTAACATAGGAACGAAAATTCAATATCCCACGAGTATTAAGGTTATCTATGCGATTAGAACACACAACCATCAAAAATCAACTATCGGGCAGTTGCCTGAACCAGATCTAATATCCGTCTGGTCAGAGGATCCTCCCTTTTCAACGGAGGTGTGTGGGATTATAAGCCTTGTTCTACATACCTCTAAATAGTTTTTAAATTAACTAGTATGTTGATAGTTTTATTGAGGCATTTTCACAAAATATAGTTATATTTTCGAGATATCACTTTGCTTAAGTGTTTGGAGATAGCCCAATCCATCAATGATCGACAGAGACAATCACTAATCTGCTTGCAATGCACTCACGGGATATTGCATTGAGTATTATCGTGATTTATTGGAGTGGCCTATACCCAGCTGAGAATGAAAAAAGCCACTAGTACCCACAATAGATGATTTAGACTCCATGGATTCCTAAATTACTACTTTTGTCCTACCAATTATTACCAGATTACCAATTTTAAAGTACGAGCTTTTGCCTACGAAGTTACAAGTCTACACTCTCCTCTCACACTTACAGATATTGTAATTTGGAAATATTGTAAAAAAAACAATTATTTTTAGGGTTCCATAAAACAACATAAAATCGTACAACATGTAGTATTTATAGTATGTATAATATAACTATATTATTATTATTTATTTATTTCAGATTCTTACATCCATATTATGTTAGCACTTAAAAACTATGTTAGTAACATTGCTCATAAAAATTAAATAGAATATATAAAATCAAAATAAAGTCAAATATATTAGACTTAATATATTAGACTTAAATATATTATACTTAATTATATAGTAGACTCAGTTAGATTACATTGTGCGCTAGAGCATACCCTCAAATAAGTTCTCTCTCTGTTACTCAAGGTTTGCTAGGAGAAAACTCATTGCTGAGTTAAGCTCGCCTTTGTACGTGAACTGTCTGTATCTCCATAAGTGATGTAATGTCCTTGTGTACAATAAAGAATCCTTACTAATATTATAAAAGCGAAAGTGAGTTTGTATGTTTATTTGTTTGTTTGTTTGTCACGTCTTCACGCCTAAATGGTAAAACCGATTTTGATGAATTTTGGTTCAGAGACAGTAGGGACCCCGGAGACGGACATAGGCTAATTTAAAAAAAAAGTGAGATAAGGGGGAGAAAGAGGGAAGGACTTTTATGTACGCGGGCGAAGCCGCGGGCAAAAGCTAGTTAAAAAATAAAAGAACCCTCAGTGCGCGAGTCCGATTTGCACTTGCCCGGTTTTTATTTCTTTCTTCCTTTAAGCGGGGAACCCTAAAAACTATTTTAAGATACCAACAATGAGAGTAGGGATGATACTTCGATGAATAGTGTAAATCCCCTGGTTACGACACCCGGGTCCTATGCATCTATCATTATATGTATCTTGCTTATTAACATATTTTCATCTTTGCCAGAAAATGGAGTTCATTCCATTGTCCTCTATGATCCGGGATTAGTACTCAGAAATTCTTTTATGATATCGCTCGGATGATCGATTTACAAGAACTAGCTACTTTCAGTGGCTTCACCCACGCCTCTTCTTCTTTGTCCAACCCTCTTCCCTGTTTAGCTAGGGTCGGGTCTCCTTGTACGTTTGCGCCAGAGACCTCTGTTCTGACTAGTCTGTACACTCAGACTCGGTTGCTGGATTTACATACATAACATAATCAGCCTATTAATGTTCCCAATGCTGGGACTCAGGCCTCCTCTCTCTAGCAGAGGGAATGGGCTGTAATCCACCACGCGGGCCCAGTACGGGTTGGTGAATGTCACATGTCTTCGAATTTTTGGTTCTAGGACATGCCAGTTTCCTCACGATGTTTTCTTTCATCGTTTTGAGAGCAGTGGTGATGAAATAAACCACACAGAGTAATGCGCCTGGCTGGGTTTGAACCCTCGATCTACAATTTGTAAGTCGACGCCGTTACCACTCAGCCACCACTGCCCCTGGATTTATTTTTACTTATTTGACCACCAGGTGGCGGTTGGTCGTCCTCTTCCTCGTGGTCGGTCGTGGATACTTAGGGCCTTTTTGACTCGGTGGTCGTCAGTTCATCTAAGGATATGACCATACCATCGCAACCGAACTTCTTTCAACTTTTCGGCAATCGGTACCACCTTAAATTATGACTTCGCTTACATGACAGTACAAAATTGTCCCAAGGTAACTTGATCCCAAGAAAGAAGTATTATATGTGCTATTTTAGGACACAGTTTTTTTTAGTGCTTGACTGCGATCCCACCTGATGGTAATCAGTGATGCGATCATTGATGGTGAGGCGCACTAGTTTATTAAGAGCCTATTCACTGTAGCCGGGACGGGAATACTACAGCAGGCAAATTGTTCCAGTCTACGTCGAACATACGTGGTATAAGCGACGAAACGAACGAAAAACTGGGCAAGTGCGAGTCGGACTCGCGCGCTGAGGGTTCCGTGCAAACTACAATTCTCGAATGGAATATCGAAGATTTTTCCGAATTGCAAATTTTTTTTTTGTTTCGTAGGTAACAACAAATTTGATGCTTTCTGATTTTTTTCTATCTATACTTGTGCTATAAGACCTTGCTTTGTGCCAAATTTCAGGGTTCTGGGTCAACGGGAAGTACCCTATGAATTTCGATCTTTAAGAGTATCAAAATATACGTTTTTTTGTAATATAAACGGCCGTATCTTTTTTATTCGTTAATAAATTTAGAAGTTTGATTTTTCACAGCTTGAAGGGACCGCAGACTTGAATATAATATATGGTTTTAATTTCAACTCGATACCTCCACGCGTTCTCGAGATAGAGGGTCTTGACAGACAGATAGACAGACAGACCAGACGGACGGACAACAAAGTGATCCTATAAGGGTTCCGATTTTTCTTTTTGAGGTACGGAACCCTAAAAAAGAAGTGTTTAAAAAAGTGTAATATATTTTTTATATTTTAGGTAACTTTATCTCTTTGATATATTCAATATTGTTACCACGTATAATATTCTTTAATAATGTAAATAGGAAAAAAACACTGGTTGATGTTTTACAAATTTTGTTAGATATTTTAAAAGTATTCATTACTAACCTTTTGTTCGCATAAAATAACTCACCCCATCACAGTCGGATCTCGACCCGTTCGGATTTGGACCTATAAATGTCTAAAAAAGGGACCTAAATGTGCCTGTATACCGGCTAAATGGTGACGAGATTGACAGAGGTACTGGGGTTAAAGAACAAAGCGACACTCTTTCAGTAGTAACGATTGTAAAGAAATATTCAAAATCTTTGAGACTATCCACTTTTTTTTTGAGGTGGGAATTTATCAAATACTAATTCTCGCGCTCCATGTGGAGCGAGAGGGAGTGTCAGCCTTTCACTGCCTAAACTCATCTGTGTTCCTTTGGTAGCTCGCCATCTGCTCGTCCTATAAGGACTGAGCCCGAGTTGTCAACAGTGCGTTCTACGCGCGCTTCTAAGAATTGTCAGAAAACCGTAGAAGCCCGCAGGGCCAATGCCTACTAAATCCATTAGGAAATGTATGAAAGGGAAATTCGTGGTTCTAGAACTCACAAGGCAACGTTTGGTTTAGTTTTATTCAGTAACCTGTCGTCCCTCTCTAGAGCGGCACAAAAAAAACCGAGATTCAATGCGTGACATTTCAATAAAGCTCACAGATTCTAAACTTCTTGACATGATCATTAACAAAATGTCACAAACCTCTCTGCAGGTACCAGCACACCAGCAAACAAGATTTATCTCTACCAAAAACAATACAGTACCTATAACATCAACACAAATTCCCTCCAAATTGTCAGGCCAGAGAGTAAAGACGACAGCCGGGGCACATAATGGCGGTTATACCCGATGAGTTGCCATTACTTGCACTTTTGTGACCATGTCATCATTTTACGTCGCGACTGGGAATTAACTTCAGGAAAACAGACGGGTAACATGGACGGACTTATGACTGGTATTTATTAGTTTTTCCTGATACAAATAGGCTTTTTATAGTGTTGCTGGATTGATATTAAGCAACGTTAGAAAAAACCTGAGTTTATTGACCTTTCTTAACTTTGTGGAAAAGCTATGAATAGATTAATTGGTGTCTACGTCATAATTATGTCGGTAAGTCCGCTCTTTGAGGAGTGACTGGAAAGACCTCACGGCGTCCTCACTTTCGGGAGGTTCCTGCACCAGATTCGTGCGGGAGAATCGCCTGAGTGATATGCTTCACTCGGGTTGGTGACAGTCGCATCCTTCTGCGAAGCAGTAATGCTGGCGAAGGAAGCGGCCCGAAGTCCACACAATGGTGACACCCGGACGTTTCTTTTGCACAAATCCAGTGTAGGAACCTCCCGATCGTGTATCGCGGGTGCATTTACAAACATGAGAACTCACTTACACAAGATACCCAGAGCCGGGACAGCCACGAATATGCTGAGTTTTAACCCAAGACCCACTGTGCAGCAGCTAATTACTCAACCATTGCGCCATACGTACTATAACAAACTAAACTTACTGCAAGAATTTCAAAATATCCTAATAATAGCTGACCCGGTGAACTTCGCACCGCCTAACAGTCAATGAATGTGGAATATCTTTCGATGTAGTCAACCAATTGCGATGAAACAAAGCCTAAGTAATATATCAAGTTACAAACAATTTTAATGTATAAAAGTTATCTAAATCTATTTCGCACATTTTACGTGATGCGCACACAACATAAAACTTCTACAGATTTATTATATTCTAATATACCATTGCAATTTGCATATTGCTTTTTTTGGTTATTCATGAACCGCAACATGTAATATTAAAACAAATTTTTCACAAACTAAATATTGAGTGATACCACTCTAAAAACCTTCAAACTAGTATAATATGTAAAAAGTACCTAATACATTATTGAAAAGACCTGGGTATTCTAGGTATAATAGTAGTGATGTAGGAGCATCGCGTATCATGAATATTAATTTATGATTTATTGTTGTCTGGTACAGCTGTTTGCGATATGTAGTGATGAATAGTTGTAATTTGGCTGTCTAGACTGCCGGCTGACCGTCACTCAACCTCTAAAACTTCCATGTCAGTATGTCATAGTAATTAATCTGTGGGAAGATTTAGTTTTTCCATAATGTGTGCGGGAATATTTTGCAGAGTTTTGTATAAGGCTTAATATACATGGAGGTGGAAGTTAATGGAGCTTTAATATTGCACTACAGTTTCATTGCGTGTCGTTGAATAGCAGATTATGTGACTAGGGGATAAAGCAATGTCTTTAAGTCGCAGGTGCTATGTTGAATTCCAAACGAAACGAAGGTTGCTGATTTTAATTCCGAACGTCAGTGAGGGATTTACATAATGAACTCCCGAGCATTGCGAGGGAGTTAATAAAGAAACCTGAGTGAAGTGAGGAATTCAAGCCGCCTAAGACAAAGACAGCTTTATCCCCGTGTTGCATACTCTACTTTTTACACCATCTGTAAGATAATTAAAAGACAATTTGGTCGACCAAATCAGACATTAGAGAAATATAAGCATTATTCACAAGCTCATCAAACAAACAAAATTCAATACTACAAGATTCTATTCTATTTTCTATAATGCTCCCGTCAGTAAGCACGTTTTATTCTATTTTCTTTTTTTTTGTTAGTGGCCAGTTTGAATTTCGAGACAACTTGTTCGATGCACGTAAAGTCCATTTCTCGAAAGAAGTCCCGCGGACAATTGTGGAACTAAATTTGACAGATGGGGAGATCGGCCATGTTGTCGTTTGTCGATGTTATGAAGGTGCGTTTGTTGTGGTAGATATTTTGTGAGTTTATTATTGGATTAGTGCGTTATAAGGTTTATTTACGATGCCAAAAGTTGTAAAAAGTGCAGATCGAGAAATGATATTAAAGGTGAAGGAGTTCTGTGAAGCGGAACAAGAATCGCGGTGTTTTAATACCAATAAGCAATGTTCGCAAAAGAGTCGCAGCCATGACAGGTAAATTTTGGGGCTGCCATATACAGATTTTTTCCCGATTGATTTACAGATTGGAATTAAGTTTTTTGTTTTTTAATGCACGATATTTATTAAGGAAAATTTGAAAAGGAAATAACACAACACAACAAAAATTTGTAAAGTTATATTCAACAATAATGTAATTAAATACGAAAATAATCTTTGTTTGATTTTTTTTTTTTTATTGTTCATTTCATTGCAGGTGTTTCAGAGAAAACTGTAACGAGAGTTACAAAAGAAGGCGCAACAGCGGCGAGTACTTCTAAAGTTATCGTCACCCCAGGGAAGAGTCGCCCGCATCCTAAAAATTTCGACTTGGATGGATTTGATTTGTGCGCTATACGGCAAAAAATTCACAGTTTCTATGTTTTGAAGAAGGAATTACCTACATTGATTAAATTACGTGCAGCTTTGAGAGAAGACATAAATTATCAAGGAAGCATCACAACATTGCACCGTATATTGCATAGCATCGGTTTCAAGTATAAGCGATGCCAATCGAAACGTAAATTACTAATGAAACGTTATGATATTACTGCATGGCGTTCAAGATATTTGGAGAGAATCCGAAGAAATCGCAATGTGGAGAAAAAACCTGTAGTATATTTAGACGAGACCTATATACACAACACTTATCATGCCAAAAGTTGCTGGCAAAGTGAGGAGGAGCCTGGGATGTTCGTGTCAGAGTCATCAGGGAGTCGTTGGATAATTGCTCATGCGGGAACTGAAAATGATTTTGTTAAAGGTGCATTGTTAATGTTCAAATCCCAATCCAAATCCTCAGATTACCACGATGACATGAACTCAACTAATTTTTTGAAATGGATGAGTGAAAAAGTCATTCCTAACCTACCTGAAAGGTCACTTGTGGTAATGGACAACGCTCCGTATCACTGCACTCAAATAGATAAAGCACCTACAATGTCAAGTATTAAACGTGACATGCAGGAATGGCTGCGAGAAAAGGAAGTATATTTTGAAGATACTTGGACAAAAGCTGTATTATTTGAATTAATTAAACAAAACAAAGGTCCACCTACATATGCCGTGGAGGCATTATTAAAATCTCACAATCATGAATTGCTAAGATTGCCGCCTTACCACTGCGATCTCAATCCGATCGAAAAAATGTGGAGCCTTGTAAAGAGACGGGTAGCAGATAAAAACGTGGGCCAAGATCCAAAAGAAATTGTACGCCTAACAGAAGAGGCTTTTGAGACTGTTACAGCGGAAGATTGGGCAGTTCAATGTAAACATGTACAGCATTTGGAGGAAGAATATTTAAAAAATGATGATCTTATGGATGAAGCAATGGATCGATTTATTATATCCACGGCTAGTGATAGTGAAACAGAATCTGATTCTGTTTCTATTCACTCTTTTGACAGTGATCATAGTATGACCGATCATAATTATTCAATAAACATTTGAATAAAAGTTTTAAATGTTATTTTATTTTTCTAATTTAAAGTTGGTTGAACATCTCCATTTTATATTTTAGAAATTACAGGAAGATTTATTTTTCACTAATCTGACCTTAGCAGTATGGACATCAAATGGTGCCTATTATATTAAAAATACGTTCTATTAAAAACATTTTTTTTCTTATCTAACTATTCGAGTAGGTACCTAGTTAATAAAATGAAAGTAAATGAACTATAAATTATTTCCCCTGATTTCCCCATATTTAACCGTGGCAACATTATGTCGCGCGAATACAGCGCTGCGTCTGCGGGACTTCTTTCGTGAAATGGACTCTACATTTCAATTCACAAAGTTGACGATTTTTGATATTCCAAATTCAAATCTCATTATTCCCTAGGGATCGGCCATACTGCATTATTTCCCTAGGGATAGAATGACTTGCTTTAAGTGAGGTTTGTATGACGTACCGAATGACATTATCGAGCAGGTGGTGTAAAAATTTACACCACCTGTTCGATAATGTCCTATCGATCCCTCGATCCCTAGGGAATAAAGAGATTTGAATTTGGAACGTCAAAAATCAAAGACATTCAAAACGTGGTAACTGACGAGTCTCTATGAATGAGCGGGAGCGATAATGAAAATTAAAACTTAGTACTGAATTATTTAACGTAGAGTTTTAGAAGATTTACTTATTATTAGATTAGATTAGATTATAAATATTACTTAGTTGGTTTTCGTAAATTGTCTATTCATTGTCTCACAAGTAGTATAAAAAGTAGAGCATCCAACTCGGGGATAAAGCTGTCTTCGTCTTGGGCGGCTTGAATACCTCACTTCACTCAGGTTTCTGTATTAACTCCCTCGCTCTGCACGGGAGCTAATTATATAAATCCCTCACTGCGTTCGGGATTTAACTTAGCAACCTTCTTTCCGTTCGGAATTCAACATGCCGCCCTCGACTTAAAGACATTGCTTCATCCCCTAGTCACATAATCTACTATTATCATCGTCATCATCAACGACGTCAACTTTTGGACATAGGCGTCGCCCAAATGTCGCCGTAATGATCGGTCCTGTGCGTCGCGCTTCCATCGGAATCCCGCGACTCTCACCAGGTGATGACCTGGATAATGTCTTCCGGTGCGTAGTCGCCACTCCAGAACGTTTCATCCCCGTCAACCATCCGACACAGCCCGAAGAATCGCCAAACTTAAGCGGCAGTGGGCAGGGCAAATTGCTTGCAAAAATTATGTAAAGTAAATAACAATATATGTCCATAAGAAACTTAAATAATTCTCAGCCGATTGTATTATATATACAACTTCATACTCACACGCACTGGGCCCGCGTGGTCGATCACGGCCCATTCCCTTTTCTAGAGAGGAGGTTTGAGTCTCAACACTGGGAACAGGCTGGTGATGACCTACGTACTCGTATAAACTCTCTCACATCATTATTAAACACTAGCTTTTGCCCATGGCTTCGCTCGCATATATAAAATATACCATATGTCACTTAGGAATAAAGCAGCTTTCTATCGGTGAAAAAATTTTCACAATCGGACCAGTACTTTCAGAGATTACCTCCTACAAACAAAAAAAAATAAACTTTACTTCTTATATAATATTAACAATGTAGATGCGAACTGGAACGGGTATCGCGTCCCAAAAGATTCTAGAAAGTTTTGGTGGTTAGGTACTGTTGGCAACGAGTGACGAGATAAAGTGGTGCTTCCCATTCCTCCTGATCTGCAGCACTGTAAATTGACCCTAACTTTGTACGAGCAAAACATGCTAAGTTGGGGACTCTTTAGTCTAATTTTATTACACATGCAGGGATTGGCCGGTCATTGTGCTGTCGAGGACGAGTATGGACAGTAATTTGGCAACCCTCTAGCTGAATTCTGTAATATAAGATGTTCTTTATTTACACTGACTTTGTTAGGGGTGTTACAATGCACTTTAGCATTTTCAAATATTTTAAAAGTACATACATGCTAGTGGTTAAGAGTACCTGTATTGATAAAATTCGGAACTGCAAAAATATTTTGGATTGACCTTAGTTGTGTCATCCTGGTATTATAAGCACGTCAAATTCACCCACGCATTTAAGTTACTATACATAGGGAATGGAAAGGTTTATTAAAGGCTTATTTTCGATAATTACAGACTATGAAGAACTTCTTATTTACATTCTTGGATACATACCCTATAAATAAAACGCTTAATATTTTATAATCTATGCGGACGCCGGCGTTCGCTTGTTGTTTTGAGTGCTGTTGTAACTGCTGGGACTCAGGCTTCCTCTCTAGGAAAGAAAATGGGCCGTAATTCACTACACGGATCCAGTGCGGGATTGTGGATGTCACATGTCGTCGAATTTTTGGTTCTAGGATATGCCGGTTTCGTCACAACGTTTTCCACTACCGTTTTGAGAGCTAAGTAGTGCGACTGATTTGTAACTCTGAGCGGCTGAGCCACTATTGATCTCAGCGTATGCTAATCCAATACCATTTCGATTTTATCACCCTTTGTTCTTCTGCAGCAAAATCTATTGTGTTTGCCACAAAATAATAAACAATACATGAATATAATATTGTTATAGCAGTTGGTTCTCCTATGATTAAATAAATAAATAAATAAATAATGACTGGCCTGTTGATCTAGTGGTCAGTGGCCCTGACTGCTATACCGGAGGTCGTGGGTTCGATTCCCACCCAGGACAAATGTTTGTGCGATGAACACGATCATTTGTTCTGTGTCTGTGTGTGATTTATCTATAATACCTATGTATGTATTTAAAAATATGTAAGTATGTCTCAGTTAACTAGTACTCATACCATAAGCTCTGTTTAGTTTGGGACGAGATGGCGTTGTGTGAGAATATTTTTTTATTTTTTTTTTATTTAGCCCACACTGTCCCACTGCTAGGCAAAGGCCTCCCTCCACTCCTTCCAACGATCACGGTTCCTCGCTTTCTCATTCCAGTTCTTAAGGAAGCCATCCAGGTCGTCCCGCCATCTCTTTCGTGGTCTGCCTCGGCCCCGCGTTGCTGTGTCCGGGCACCAATCCAGCGTTTTACGCGCCCACAGCTCGTCAGACATGCGGCAGACATGTCCTGCCCAGTCCCATTTAAGTTGGGCAGCCTTTTGAGCCACATCAACAATTTGCGTTTTGGAGCGCAGTGTTGTGTTTCGAACATGATCTGTTAATTTAACACCGAGTATGCTGCGCTCCATTGCACGCTGGCAGACCTTGAGTTTGGACTTTTGGATGTTAGTCAAAGACCAAGTTTGTGCACCATAGGTCAGAATGGGGAGAATACACATGTCCATCAGCTTACGTTTCAGTGACATGGGCAAAGTGCCCTTAAATAGTTCCTTCATGGACCAGTAGCTCTTCCAGGTATTCTCTGTTCGGCGTGTTATTTCTCTGTCTTGCCTTGCCTGGAAAGAGACCACTTGGCCCAAGTAGAGATATTCTTGGACGTATTGTATATTCTCCCCGCCTACGAGTATATTCCTTTTGGAGCTGCTGGTCATAACTTTGGTCTTCGACATGTTCATCTTCAATCCAACCTCAAGGCTCGCATCGCTCAGATCTTGTAACATTTGCTCTAGTCCTGTGGCTGTGGGAGAGAAAAGGACAATATCATCAGCGAAACGTAAGTTAGTTAACCTCGCCTCACCGATAACAATGCCCTTCTCTTCCCATTTGACTGCCAATGTCTGAAAGACTTCTTCCAGGGCACTGGTGAACAACTTTGGGGACAGCGGGTCGCCCTGTTTGACTTCCTTAAGAATTTCGAATACAGGACCTACTCTCTCTAACTTTATGGCAGCTGTGCTATGGCTGTATATATTTTGCAGTAGCTGTATATACGTGGATTCTATCTGTTGCTTTGTAAGGGAATCGAATATTGCAGAGTATGTGATGCTGTCAAAAGCCTTACAATAATCGACAAAAGCAACATATAGAGGAATTTTATATTCCTGATACTTTTCGACTACTTAGTTGATGGTGTATAAGTGGTCAGTAGTAGAAA
Organism: Mythimna ferrago; assembly: GCA_910589285.2. NCBI lineage: Eukaryota > Metazoa > Arthropoda > Insecta > Lepidoptera > Noctuidae > Mythimna > Mythimna ferrago. Next base: position 15,769,513 of record OU342689.1, on the reverse strand, counting down.
GCCCTCTACGGAAGCCTGCTTGTTCTGGGGGTTGCTTTTTATCTAGTTGTGAAGCTATGCGTTTTTCAATGACTTTAATAAAAGTTTTATAGATGTGAGAAATTAGGCTAATTGGTCTGTAATTATTTACATCGGATTTATCACCTTTCTTGTGGAGAAGTATTATATTGGAGAAGTATTATATAATAGCAAAGCAAGGCATTAATAACAATAAATCGTGTGAGAATATGGAATATAAAAAAAATACATATATTATAATCCTTCATATTAACTATCATAGAAAAAATATCCAACGAAACACAACACAACTGAATAGATGCAAACAGAAACATTTCTATATCTAAATACCCATACTTGTAATACAATTACACATACACCCTATTAGTCTACGTTCGCATTGATACAGCATTTCATAAAATACGCGGAAATATATGTATAACATATAATAACTCAGTAATATTTTACGAAGATAAGAAGCTCTTATTGAGATTATCGGCACATGGCATTACTCCAAGTAATATATATTTCTGTATTACTTTATGAGAAGTGACTAAACGTAAGTACCCACTGTGGCGTAACAGACTGGCAATTCATTTGACTTAACAGTTGATTGTTAAATAACGACAGTAATATTAGTGATATTCACTAAGACATCTACTTTAGATGAATGCCAATTATATACTTTGTTATAGAGGTTTTATGAATAGGAATATACGGTACAATAAACAGTTTATAAGTCATCATGATTCTTTTTTTTTTTTTTATTGTTGATAGGTTCACGCTTGACCGCTATCTCACCTGATGGAAAGCGACGATGCGGTCGACGATGGAACGCGCTTACCTAAAAGAAACCTATTCATTTGATTTGTTCGTGAATCTCATCTTGGAAAAAATGTGCACGCCTGTAATTGATTGCTCTTCTGAACATTTAATGAAGATTTTTTCTGTCATTCATGTGTACCTTAAAATTAAAAATATGCATAGATCAAACATCGGTTCTCGAAAAATGTTTGATTTTGCTTCGAGTAAGTTATTTTTATTGTCCAGCCTTTTTGCCAGACTATCACAGTACCAATCAAAAACAATACTTATGGTAAAACCAACTCTCAAAGAAGTAACAAAAAACCGGCCAAGTGCGAGTCGGACTCGCCCATGAAGGGTTCCGTAGCAGCAAGTAACATAATATAAAAGTTCTTGTAATGTGTTGTAACTTTGATCAATGTTTTAATAATAGTGTATTTTTTCGATTTATGACGCATTAAAAAAAAACTACTTACTAGATTTCGTTCAAACCAATTTTCGTTGGCAGTTTTTATAGTAATGTACATCATATATTTTTTTTAGTTTTATCATTCTCTTATTTTAGGAGTTACAGGGGGGGGACACACATTTTACCACTTTGGAAGCGTCTCTCGCGTAAACTATTCAATTTAGAAAAAAATGACATTAGAAACCTCAATATCATTTTTGAAGACCTATCCATAGATACCCCACACGTATGGGTTTGATGAAAAAAAAATTTTTGAGTTTCAGTTCTAAGTATGGGGACCCCCAAAATTTGTTGCTTTTTTTCAATTTTTGTGTAAAAATCTTAAAGCGGTTCACAGAATACATCTACTTACTAAGTTTCAACAGTATAGCTCTTATAGTTTCGGAAAAAAGAGGCTGTGACATACGGACGGACAGACAGACAGACAGACAGACAGACAGACAGACAGACAGACAGACATGACGAATCTATAAGGGTTCCGTTTTTTGCCATTTGGCTACGGAACCCTAAAAATAGCTTTTACTCACATTGCACGCGAGTACGCTGGGTACTATTTACGCGAGTAGAAATGTACTGAACGACATAATTTTTTGGGACTCATTAAATTGCATGGTTTTGGAAAAGCAACGAGAGTAATGCAATGGAAAAAACTTTGTAATTAATAGATCGACAGAAACACTTTTTGTAGAATTGAATTGTAACAAAAGTCGCAAAAGGTCTTTTCATCATAGTCAATGAAGACCATTATTAGGCAGCAATATTTTATTACGTTTATTTTATTTTTGAATACAAGCGCTTTTATATTGAATTAAGTAATGAAGGTTGCTTTAAGTAGAAATATTAAGAAATATTTGCTGATGTTCGCCTCTGTTAGATACAATCGAATGTTTTCTTGGGAGAAATACCTAAGCTCTCAAGTAATATGGTATTACGATGTTACTAGTTGTTACTGTTTAGTATGATAGTAACAACTAGTACTATACAAGGTGCCAGATAAACTTAAAACAAAGTACAATGACCTTTTCCTAATATCTCCAATATATCGAAAGTACCCGAAAAACCATCAATGAACTGTTTTTCAAAAAAGGAAAAGGATCACGATAGATGCCAATTCAAGACAGCTTTATGTCTTTAATTCCGTTTTTGGAATCAAGAATGTCGATAAATGTAGAAGGGTTAATGACCGTTATTCCTCGTTTATTTGGCGCAAACCTTAGCTACTGCCAGCGACTTCGCCCGCGTGAAAATCGGTTTCTCCTTACAAACTTTGGACCCCCGTTTCCATCCCCTTAGGGGCACCGTAGGCGCGTATATTTTTCCCACCATAAAAAAAAGAAACCCGTTTTTAGCGGATGATTACACCCTATACAAAACCTACCTGCCAAATTTTAAGTTTGTAGGTGTTATAGTTTCTGAGATTTCGTGATTAATCAGTGAGTGGTATTTTGCTTTTACAGATATATACATATATAGATTTACTACAGGATAGATTCGTTGCATCATATACAATAACTGTTTTTAGGGTTTTGTACCTCAAAAGAAAAAAAAAAGACGTGTGGCACTCGGGGACTGCCGCGGTAAAGCTATTGCATAGCATTTTTATCAACTTATGCAATTATAATTATTTGTTTTATTTTATTTATGCAGTATTTTTTTCCTTTGTTTTTTTTTCTTTGATATTAATTGAAGTTACACTTTCACACATTGAATTGAATTTTGATAGATTGTTCACTCATTTGTTTTCTTATCGGTCACCACGCTCAAAAAACAAATGAGTGGGGGGTGTTAGGTTATTTTCGTTACGGAATTTCTGGATTCGGTCACCACGCTCAAGGCCCGCGATAGAAGCTATGCAATAGCTTAAAAAACGGAACCCTTATAATTTATAGGATCACTTTGTTGCCCGTCTGCCAGTCTGTATATCTGACATCACCCGGGATTAGAAGATACTGTTACATATAACTATATAAGAAACAATTACAGGTACCATAAGAAAATGTAGAAAAAATAAACTTACCTTTTCCTTAATATCTTGGGGTAGGCTTCCAGTCTAACTGGCTGAAGCTGAATATCAGTACTTTTCATGAAACTACTTCTTACAGTATGTGACCTCCACAATCCAGTCGTTGAGTCTACTGGGGCCATAGGTGAGGCCATGGCTGATGCGAAAGAGATCCCCGGGGCCCAGGAATAAAGGTAAAAAAGGAACAGGAGTGATTTTTTAGTCAGTAAGTCTGACACTATCTTCCGCTTCGCCCAAGAGACCGGTTGTCATTGATTTTCCCACCTAAAAAAAATTATTACTGTCATATTTTGTGAAAACCGCCAATGTTTAAGAATGCTTATTTACGGTCCATTTCATCTTGAATCAGGAGACGATCATAACAAAGTTCCCAACACAACCTTAAAATATTATATTATTACAACATGGAAGATAAAAGCAAAGAAAAATGTAACAAAAATCTAATAATACGATTAGGTACTAAGATGGGTCCTGAAATAGAAAATTAATCTCCAGAATATAATATCCATTTTGGGTGTCTTACCTACCTCAGAGATGTCACTTCAATTTGGCTAATGAAGTTTCATTACCAATTCAATCATAGTTGCCATCACGATAATCCAATTTACGACACTGACTTTATGATTCCAATATTCAGATTTGGAGTATCAAAAATAAGCCTTAACATTAAGCAAAATTGAACTTTATCACACATAAATAAGGTTTAAAATGTGTAAAATTTGATATTCTATTTCTTTCTAAATCCGCTTTACATACTCAGGCCTAGTATGGAAAATTCAAGCTCTTGAAAGGAACAAGTGTGAGAGGGTTTTGAAGCGTAACCCCGAACTTCGTAAAACCAATTTTATATTAGCATGTTATTGAAATTTAAAATGTTCCGCCCCAGATTTCATGAATTTAATGGAAAAAGTCGAGACAAGTTAAAACAATATGATTTAAATTCGGCCATTTGTATTTATTAATGTTATTTTGTCGAAATGTTTTCTCACTCATGAGAGTGAGAAAATCTGGCCGAACGATACCGCCATTACTTAAAAATATTTTTCCAAAACGTTTATTTTGCTTTTCATTGCTGTTTTGACATCAAATCCCTTTACACCTGTTTGTCAAATATAGAGCAATGGATTACACTTCCACAATAACAATCGTGAACTCACAACATTTGGTTTGTCCTATATTCTCTGTGGATTTAAACACTGCCACCTCGGATTACTTTGACGCAGATAAAATGGTGCATTAAAAGCTACGTAGTAAGCTCTTATTGAAGTCCCTTTCAACATCATTAGGTTTACATTTCACTAGGATGGGAATATCAACGTTGATTTTAGCTTAAGTATCGAGGTAATCTGTGTGTGTTTAAAAGGGCCACTTATTGGGTTCCATTAAACGCGAGGCAACCTGACTGCAGAAGAAGATATGAATATAACTTCTGGAGGGACAGACCCGCAATGGCCGAAGACAGTGGTGATGAAAAGGGAGAGGGAGACCTTCGCCCAGCCTTGGGATATATTTGGCAAATTAGATAGATCAACGTTTTTCTTCAGTTATTCTGAAATTCCTTTTTTTTTTTTCGCGGTGGGAAAATCATCTAATGACATCCCCCGCTCTTGGGCAGAGCGGGAGATGTTATCAGACTTTTACTGACTAAGAACCCACTCCTATTCCTTCGTTGCCTTTCGTACCGGGGCTGAGCTTTCTTTCGAATTAACCCTGGCCCCAGTAGGTTTCGACCCAGCTGGGCCCCTGCTGTTGCTGACAGCTCCTTGAGGCGCGCGGGAACAGTGCACGCCGTCGACGACTTAGGCTAGGTCCGGACAGTTACCGGACGGTCGGACAGCGAGCTACGGTGGCCGGAAATTGGGATCGAAATCCCGGCGGCTGTGATCGCCGCCGTTTTAGGTATAGTGGTTTTCTATGTTTGGAAGCGATAAGCTTTTGAACAAACCGGTTTCGGTCTTAGCAGGCCAATCAAGCCAACATCACTTTGAGGTACACATGGAATACAAGGCACCGTCAAATCGGATCTGTGTCGTCATGTCGTGTGTGTGTTTGTTTGTGTGAAGTAGCCCACTGAAACGTCCTTCGGTCTATCAAATATATCTCGGTCTTTTGACAACTTTTGATTACATGCACTGGACTAAATATTTGAATGACGAATTTTAAACGGGTTGAACAACTCTTTTGCTGCATGTAACAATGACCAAATCTGTATCCGCTATTTCGAGTTCAAAACACAAAGTACATTTTTACATTCACAAAACCGCATGTAAATCTCATAATACGGAACTCAACGCACTATTGTCGTCACAGCACCAGTTTGCTCATCCCTGGAGACCCTGATTGCTACAAAGTATTGCAGAAACGTTCCACACAGAAAACTGAATTTAGAGCTTAAACTTTGTTCACATAGTACTTTACTGAACTTGTGGTCCGTGGCTGGACTTAAATCGAATAAACGTCAAATGTGGCGTTCCCTGCACCACCGTCGTGGAATGCCCCGACCTCAGAAAACAGGAAACACTAAATTTGCACCGCTATTTGTTCCAGCTTGTCCTCCGCAAATATTTCGCGTAATTTGTAAGTGGTTATCGGATTTATGGGGTGGTAAAAGTCTACTTATTTTGGATAATAAAATACAATTTATGGTTTGTAGCATGAGACATTACATAATTTACCTCCGGCATTTTCTTTCGATTTCAACAAGCATTTGCCAGCGGTTTTGTTTGCGTGAAATGCAAAAATGTTCTCATGGGATTTAAGTACTGCTGGAATAAAAAACTAAAGGTGTGTACCAAAAATTAGATGGATTTCTCAACAGGTAAAATTTTAATCTCTGGATTTGATCCAAACAAAAAAGTCAAGTTAAATAAAACCGTTTAAAAAGTATCAGAGTGCATTCGTGGTCCAATCATCAGATATTATAAATATTATTTTAGCATTTTTTAGATCTAAAGATGCTATTATCAAAATTTTAAATCTACATTAATATAATAAAGAGGTAAAGTTTATTTTTTTGTTTGTAGGAGGTAATCTCTGAAAGTACTGGTCCGATTGCTAAAATTTTTCACCGACAGAAAGCTGCTTTATTCAGGAATTGTAAGTAGTGACACTCAGAAGTGACTTAGGCTATATTTTATGTACGCGGACGTAATATATAGTAATATATATATATAGTAATATTCACACTCATTATACTAGAGAATTATTTAAATAAATTATTACAGCGCAAAATTTCATTTATCTTCTTTTCTTCACTTTTGAGTAAGGTCTTTGTGCACAAGTCATGAAGATGAAATCCCCACAAAAATTCTACTGAAGTCAGGAGAACTGGTCGGTTTTTCTACAGCACAGTTTTCAGTGACAAGCCGTTGTAATAAATCGCCTCGCTATCACGCGGGACGTAATACGGTTATCTAGCAAATTCTGGTGCACGACGACGGTGCACCTTTATCTATGGTTTCTAAAACTGACACCTTGGTCTCGTGGTCGTAAGTGCAACTGTTGAACGTGGGTTCCTGGGTTCGATTAAGGAATTGGGCAAAAAGTGCTGTTGGGTTGTTCTAATAAAAATTTATCTGTAGCAGCTAGGGGTTGGGTAGTTATTGGTATGAAATTCCCGTGTCAGATTGGTTCTATCGAACTATAAGAATATACAAACAGAAAGTGTGTTTGTCTGTCAAGCAGATTATTTTGTTTAAGGTGGAAAATCGACAAATAACTCCTTTCACTCTTACCGCCTTCTGTTCTTCTGTCAAACTTTTACTGTCCTAAACCTACTTGTGTTCCTTCAGTTGCTTTTGGCGTTACAGGGCCACGGTTACTCTTTCAATTATTCCTGCAGCTCTAGCAGGCATCGGCCCTACTGGGTTCCCCCAATTTTTCTAAAATCTCTGAGGCGAACTAACACTACATGCTGTTGACTAGGACTTGATCATTACAGGACGGCTAGATGGCGAGGTACTTATTACTTGTCGTCCGCAAATCTGCGTCTATGGTAGCCGAAAATTACCCTGTAACGATGCCCGGGTCGTCTCCGGCAATGGCGATTAGACATGGGGATGTCCTTTTATTTAAGGTTGTTACTGTTTCCTTCTGCGAAGCAGTAATGCTCGCTAAGGAGGAGGCCGACCGCATCAGGCAACGGCGCTCTCGCCGCCGCCGGGATTCCGATCCCGATTTCCGGCCACCGTAGGCGCGGGCTTGCGGACAGTGAGCAATGGGTAGCTCGCTGTCCGGCCGTCCGGTAACCGTCCGGACCAAGCCCAAGTCGTCGACGGCGCGCGCTGTTCCCGCGCGCCTCAAGGAGTTGTCAGCAACAGCAGGGGCCCAGCTGGGTCGAAGCCTACTGGGGCCAGGGTAATCCGAAAGGGCGCTCGAGCCCCGGTATGAAGGCTTGAAGGAACGGGATGGGTTTTTTAGTCAGTAAGAGTCTGACGCTATCTCCCGCTCCGCCCAAGAGCGGGGGTTGTCATAAGATTTTTCCCATCGAAAAAAAAAAAAAAAAAGGGATGATCTTTGGCTTCGCTTCCTTTTTATTTAACCCTTTTCTTGGCAGAAAAAAAAAATGTATAGAATTATTTTTTTTGTATAATTCTCTTTTGAAAATTAGTATTAGTGAATAAAAAAAATTGAAAAAAAAATCTTGTATGTTTAGTTTTGGAGATATGTAATGTATCTTATGAGATACATTGCCAAGTATCCGTAATTTTCCCTACACAAGGCAATGTATCTGAGAAGATACATTGCTCAAATAAATAAATTACTAAAAGTAAAAATATAATCAGAATTACAGAAAAAATCAAACACAAACATTAGATCTTACAAAATAACACAACTACCATCAAAATAAGTATGTGCAGGAAAATAAAAAGTTTCTATTAGACATAAGACAAAGTCTTAGACTGACTTCGAACACATTGCAGTGGTTTGTCTTAATGCATAATTTTCAACTCCCCTTGGTACTGAATATTGGGAAATATCCAATTTGGCTATAGCTGACACAAAGTGTAGGTCTTGGCATAATAGGGGCTTCAATTTTTTTAGCTGGAGTAGACCCTGCTACGTCTAATTCCTTTAATGAAGTCTTCTTTTTGTGCCAGTTTCGTTCGTTACCAGTTGGGACAAAATTTATTAATACTCTGTACCAACTGGTAACGAATTTTTTTATATATGGCATATATTTTTTAGATCTAGTGTGCCTGCGATAAAGCAATCAGCTATTACTGATACACATGTCCAGCATTTGGGAAACTAAGGGCAAATACCAACGGTGACAGTGTTGGTTCTATAACAGGTGAAGGCGAGCTACTACGCCACACATTTATAAGTTGTAATGCTTGGTTATTTCAGGACAGGGTACTGGAAACTTCTTCTTATTATATTTACAATATCTTTGAATTATAAACACTGGATGTGCTTCAACATAGTTGCTAGCAGTGGTCACGCATTTATTAAAATGCCACTTTGCTACACAAATGTTGTTGCTATTGCAAACTATCTGGGAATAAAACCCTTTGGGTTTTGTTTTCCACGCTTTGTCCATAGTCAGCTCTTTTTTCAGTTCCCTGTAACCTATTTAAAGGATCGAATACGTTCCAAGTGAGAATAGATAATGAATTAATTTTAAACTGGTGAAAAAGGTATCGAAAGAGACCCCTGAAAATGTTGGTTCTGGAATGCTTTTTTATGCAAAAGGCTACGATTATTATAGCCCCTAACCCGAAGCCAGAATCTAGCGAGGTAAAATCTTCGTATCGAAATGTGTCATCACCTCCATACACAGTAAAGTCGTAAATGAATTCAGACAACATTTGGAGCTCTAACGAATATTTTGATCTCCCATTTCTTAGGTTTGCTTTTTATATATCATTTCCAATGGCCGGTTTTTTTCCTTTACATGGCACCATCACCCCGTCAATGAATCTACTCTCATGGTATGATTCTTGAAGTTTTTCCGTAAGTTTAGAAAGATACATTGCGTACACAATAACTTGGCGGTGTGCACCTAGAGATACATAGTACGCTGTACCTAATTCTGTGATAACTTAGCGGAGTGTACTGTGAGATACATGCACAAACAAGATTCGTTTTTTTGCACAATAGTAAATATTTGGTTTGAAACCATACTTGATACAAATGTTTACTTCATAGGGAATTTATAAACATTCAATACTACATAAAAATCCGGGTACAATATAAAAAATTAATAATATTCTTACCTCCATGCCTACGATCGTGCCGACTCTGTGCACAATTTTTTAATTCAAAATATAACGATACTACCAATATCATCATGCTAAATAAAAATGAATTCGGAATCATTCAAAATATAAATTGTTGTGAGAAGTTTTATGTCATTCACTATATTTTCGAAACCAGGAATTTTTAAAGTTGACTGTATCTGACAAGATACATTGTCAAGAAAAGGGTTAATCTCCGAAACTCTAGACAAGGTTATCTTCTACCAGTGAAAATTTTTGTCGCAACGTCAAAATGTCGGAAGTTTCGGAAGGTTTTCGGAAGACCTATCCTCCTATACATTTTAGGATTTGTGACAATTGATTTAGAGAACTAAAAGAATACCACTTTTTCTAGAAATGCTGGTTTAAAATATTCTTCGGGACAATAAAAGATGGCATTTTAAAAGTAGTTGCCATTAATTTGTCCATCCATGAGGCACATACCAAAATCAGGAGTAAAGGACAGAAATAATTTTCATATTGCCCTTTCCAATAATGAAATCATATGGCTCAGCAAAAACGATCTTTGATGAGAGGAAATTCGCAATCCCAGGATGTTTCATCATTAAATGAAGCTCCTTTCCTTTATTGACGGACGTTATTTTATTTTGATTACAGAAATAGAAGTACGATGACTGTTTATTGGACCATTTCTTAGCATTTACTTTGATATATATCTCTTGCATTCCTAAAATCCTGAAATATTTCGATAACTTATATCTGTAAATACCGCTCTCTCTTTCATAAAATAATATACTTACTCGCATCTATACTAATATTAAAAGCTGAAGAGTTTATTTGTTTGACCGCGCCAATATCAGGAACAGGTACGATTTCAAACATTAATGATGGTTAGGTTAGGTTAGATTAGGACATTCCCTGCTCTTGGGCGGGGAATGTCCTAACCTCTACACTTAAACAGCTATAATTTACCTAAATAACCTATACATATTCATACTATCACCATCAAACTTCTTTCATTCTTCCGGTAAATCCGGCAACCCACAGACAGAGGGACTACGCATGAATTGAGGTCATTAATACAAGCTCAACGCTGTCCAACATAAACCCACTTTGTCAAACAAATTAAAATACGCAGCTAAAATGCGAACTGTGTCCGTGCACAGAATGCGCCGCGGTGGAGCCGCGCCTTTATTGTTTTATGCCGTAGTAGTATAGTTGAATCTTGTTTTACTTCTAGTTTTGTATGTTAATATCTTTTTACAAGCTTTTATTTAATTTCACCTGTCCCGATGTTTGTTTGTCTGTAATCAAATCTTGAAAATTTACTTTGATCAACTTCCCGGTTACCGATTGTAAATTAGATGACACTGCCAAATCATTACGATATGAAGTCAAGTCAAAGCATTTATTTCAAATAGACCATTTGCAGGCACTTTTGAATAGTCAAATGTCGGTCAGTCCAAGAAAATTGAAGCTGAATTGCACGTTCCAAAACGTATATCTCTGTGGAGAAGAACGTGCAAGAAACTCCATGGACACTCTTTTAAATCATATTATGTGTTACATGTAATGCTCGTTTAAGCTGATCTGATGATGGAACTCGAAGGTAGCTATAGGAACTCATACTCCCTATCGTGTTTGAACTTTCTGGAATGATCTTGATGAGTGTTAATTATTTAGGTTTAAACCGCACTAAAAAAGCTTGCTATGAAAAAAATATTTTCATTGAAACCTTGTTATGTAGTTGAATGTTTGATTTTACAGAATATGTGGGTTTTTTTTTTGGTGGGTAAAAATCATCTTTAGATATCCCTCGCCCTTGGACGGAGCGGGAGATAGTGTCAAACTTTTATTGACTAAAAAACCCACCCCAATCCTTCGTTGCCTTTCATACCAGGGCCGAGCCTTCCTTTTAAAAGCAGACCCTTTGCCCCAATAGGCTTGGACCCTGCTGGGCCCCTTCCGTTGCTGACAACTCCTTGAGGCGCGCGGGAACAGTACGCGCCGTCGACAACTTAGGCTCGGTCCGGACGGTTACCGGACGGTCGGACAGCGAGTTAGCAATTGCTCACCGTCTGCAAGCCTGCACCTACAATGGCTACATGGTAAGTCGGAATCAGAATCCTGGCGGCGGCTGGGGAACGGAATATGTGGCCAGATTTTCAATGAGACTGCAGTTGCAATATGTGTAACGTTACTTTGTTTAAAATAATATATATATATATAACAACACTTAACATGATTTTCTGATAATGAAGAGTTTTACTCAGGAAATAATTTATTACGAACAACGAACCAATCAACAATTTTGCAAACTTCATAATTATATCATGTTTTAAAACATAAATATGAGATTCGTCCGGCCAACTGCTCTACAATATTAATTGATGTTCGCTCCGAAATCAATTCGACGGTAATTTCGATTGCTTTCGTTAAATTACGAGTTTTATGTCTGACGTAATGTGATTTTTGATGTGATGTAAATTCGTTTTGTTTAATATGTATTTTTATTATTAATATGTTATTCAATTCTGTTAACGGTGGTTCACGACAAAAAGAAAACATAAAACGATTTGTAAATAGCTTTAAACTTTTGAATGTCTTAAGTTACACAGTTCGACACAAGCAATTGTCTTTCTATTGTGTCTCTAATTACGGCATTCGATGAGTTAATCAAGCAGCTTGGCTGTGCTGACAACAAAAAAATTATAGGTTGAACTAGCCATCAAACTGGTCAGATTGTTTATAGCAAAAGCTATCAGCAAAAGCGTCACTGCGGGGTGCCAGCTGAAAACCAGCGCTGGGTGTTTGACGCCCAGCAATTGCTGAGTTGGTGACCCTTTCGGTTCAGGCACAGTCACTGCAACTGTATTGTATATCTGTACCATTTTTAATATTATTATTTTATGTTGTGGTATATTGTGTCGCTTGCGCCAAATAAATGCTATTTTATTCTATTCTATTCTATCAATTCAATTAAAATAAACCAAAGTCATTTCATTATTTCTATAAATGCTTTGATCCGATCTGCAAGTAGTTAATCGTAGTGTGTAGTCTGTAGTTTTATAATTATTTTTTTTAATACGTGTTATTTTTATTGTGTGTCAAATAAATTTTTTTTTCTTTCTTTCTTTTTTCAAAAATCTTCTTTTTTTTTTGAGTTAGGAAATCACAAATTAATTTTTCAAACAGGTTCAAGGGTGGAGCGAGGGATTCTAATAGACTTTTTCTGACTGAAACCACCTGATTTCTTCAGTTGCCCTTTGCTTTCCACAAACACGATAAATCTTTCAAAAATTTCCGCGGCCTAGAGGTTGGGTTGGGTTGTTTGGTTTAGCGATGGATGCGAGACGCACAGGAACGTTCGTTTTGGCGACGCTTGTGGGAGGACTATGTCCAACAGTGGACGCATATCGGCTGAAATGATGATGATGATGATAAGAGGTTGGGCCACATGGAGCACTACACGCCGTCAACGACTCGGTTTCGATCGTTACTGTAGCCGGACAGTGAGCTATCTGCTAAACCCCAGCAATAAACAAACATCCTAAACAAGCAACATTATACTTTGTATATACAGTCTATTTAATCATCCTAAAACTATTCACGAAGAACTCTTAATAAAAATTCTTCAACAGCTTCCATTCTCGATTATGAAATATCCATTACCGACTACAGCAGCTCGATTTCGTAAAATTCTTTCTCTAAATACACAGCAAATTTTCTCGGCGTTTTAATTTGAACGCTAGTCAGTATCCGTAGCGGGGTGTTTCACTAAAACTTCAACAAACAAACTATTAATTTCTCATCGGAAGTGGGATGCTGGGTACCGCATAGCAGAATATCTGACAGGAGACTCGACCCAGCTCTAAACTTGTGATGTATGGACCATAATTCCTCTGAGTGCTATACGGCTTTTTTGAACGTATAAATTTTAAGTTTTAAAGCATCTCTCAAGATGAACATGACAAACACCTAAGTTTTCCAACGTTCATGTCGTAAATTTTGAAAGTGCACTTAATTTCTTTTAATGCTTTCACTTGAGACTCGAGAGCATAATGCTGCATTTAAATAATATAAGAATTTTATGAAGTGAGCTGTTTGTACTTTGCTCATGTTGCTTACGGAAATATCGTGTTTATGTGGTGAATAACAGTTTAATAATCATACTATCATTGCACAGTGTATGTGATGGTGTATGTGTATGTGTGAATATTTCACATACATCCGGCTAAACGGATTGGCATGAAAATGATGTCAGTGGCAAACATGTAGACCATGCCTTGGAATTAATAGAATACTTTTGATTCCAAGAGTATAGTTTTCTGCTTTACTCTACAGAAGCTATTTATGTAATGTGCTTGTATAATGATGAAAGAAGAGAAGTGATATGAAAGAAAAGGGAGTTAGTAATAGTTTGACGAGTGACAGGACAGAATGGAAGAAGAAAACGTGTTGCGCCGACCCCAAGTAATATGGGATAAGGGCAGGAAGAAGAAGAAGAAGCTTGTATAATGATGAAAAGAGATTTCTTTAGTAGAAGATTTTCTTTATAGTCGACTACGGCGTCAAATTAATTCTATTTTTTTTTTTACTGTAATTATAGTTATTTAGTTGTAAATAAATGTCACAATTCCAATTAATTCTTCTCACCTTTATAAATTATCCAAATAATCCTAGTAGGTAATTAAGCTATCCTGGTATTGAATTTCATCCATTTTATCCATTCAAACCATTTGAGTGTAAAAAAAATAGCAAACATACGCACACGCCACTACATAAACGCATGCTAAAGACGAAAAATATACGTACGTATGTTGTAAAGACGAAAAATTATATTTATAAAAAAAATATTTCACATACGCCTTCATGGGCACTTATAAAACGTCAGAAGGTAGTGCACGGTTCTAATTGGTCGAGAAGAATCGGCAAGAAACCTCATGATGGATTCTCTTATAAAAAATTATTAAATTTTCAGTATTTCTACATTACATAATTCACATAGTTATCATTTTAAGCAAAGTACTGAGAGGGACACACTATTTGCTACAAATTAGCAGGGAACCCGAACCTCCTTTTCTCGGTGTGTCTCAAATCAAGAGCAATGAAAAACCAACGGGAGAAAACCCGAGTAGACAACCCTTAAAAATAAATATATATATATATAAATATTTAGATTCAAAACCCAACAATATTTCTAAATAATAAAGTCCTGATTGAACCTAATACAAGAGTCTAAGACTTTCCGTTCATTCACTGTCTACCAAGAGCAGTAGAAAATCGTTCACCTCTATTTCCAATGACCAATAAAAAATATAACTTCGCAATCACGCCTCCCTTTCAGTATAAAACCCGTGCAATAACTTTCATCAAAATGGTAGAAATAAGTGCGAGTCAAACTCGTGCACTGAGGGTTCCGTACGAACTTACCTATGTCTTCAGTTGGAGTATTGAGCCTCGGAGAATTTTCCCAATTTCAAAACAAGTTTTTTGCTTTGTGACGTAACAACAAAGGAAAGGTCAAAAATGGGCTATTACTCCGAAGACATTTGAACACTATTGTGAAATACATTCATCATAATGGTTAAAAATAAAACATGGAAAAAATTACTTTTTTTCAGTCCTCCGTTTATGTAATGAGTTTCCACAGACCTACTTTGGAGATTTCTCAAGCTCCATACTAGACTTGTGCTATACATATATATAAGACCTTGCTTTATGCAGTCCTATATAATTGTGCTATAAGACCTTAATTTATGCTAAATTTCAGGATTCAGGAGAACGGAACCCTAAAAATGAATACGACATAACGACGGGCCGACGTAATGACGGACAAACGAACCGGGATTACGAATTTAGGCAATTAGGGATGTCCTAATCAGGGCTCATCTAATTCTGATTTGACCTTTCCGAGTATCGCCGGTTTTGCGGCCGGGTGCTGAGCGCTGTCCTGGAATTGATCCTTGGGTCAAATAAAAATTACCATATCATTGGGTTTTTCCAGTATAAAAATCTGAGAGCTTCTAATATCATAATAATATTCCACAACTTTCGTTTACGCCGTCTAGTTTCAAACTAAGCAGAACGTGCTATGAGTACTACACAACTGATACACATACTTATATATTTCTAAATACATAGACGAAATTACATACAAGCACTGAACAAATGATCGTGATCATCACACAAACATTTGTCTTGGGTGGGAATCGAACCCACGATCTCTAGGCATAGCAAGCAGACTTTAGGGTTCGATTCCCACCCAGGATTTTTGTGTGATGAGCATAATCATTTGTTCTGTGTCTGGGTGTAATTTATCTGTAATACTTACATATTTCTAAATACATACATATTATAGATAAATATAATATCTATGTATTTAGAAATATGTAAGTATGTTTATCAGTTGTCTAGTACCCATAACACAAGCTCTGCTTAGCTTGGGACTAGACGGCGTTGTGTGATAGTTGTGGAATATTATAAAACATACAACTATACCGACACCTTCTTGGGAACCGTAGGCGCGGGCTTGCGGACAGTGAGCAATGGGTAGCTCGCTGTCCGGCCGTTCGGTAACTGTCCGGACCAAGCCCAAGTCGTCGACGGCGCGCACTGTTCCCGCGCGCCTCAAGGAGTTGTCAGCAACAGCAGGAGCCCAGCCGGGTCTATCTCCCGCTCCGCTCAAGAGCGGGGGTTGTCATAGGATGACTTTTCCCATCGGAAAAAAAAAACACCTTCTAGGGCCAACATAGACGTGAATATACCGTTTTCATTTCCATTTCCATGAAATTTCCTAGAAATATCTCAGTGATGTAAAGTACGTGTTATACACAACGCTCTGCTTCCACGAAAACTGGTGCTGGGTGAGCTGTATTGTTTTCCTGCTCTGCTTACTCTGTGGATCGAAAGCTTTAGTTACACAACTTCAATACATGTGAAATAGGTATACCTACAATGCCTATTTATACAGGGTTATTTGCAAAACACTGGCAACTTCTCAGGACTATGTTACTCCCGGGTGTCGCCACTGTGCGGAACGCCCGGAGGACACGGTGGAGCACACAGTCGAGTTGTGCCCTGCTTGGGCGAAGCATCGCCGTGCCCTCGTGGGGGCGATCGGCGGCAGAGACCTCTCGCGCCGGGCCTTGGTTGAGGCCATGGTCCGGAGCGAGGAGGAGTGGCAGGCGGTCGCCGACTTCTGCGAAGCAGTAATGCTCGCAAAGGAGGAGGCCGAACGCATCAGGCAACGGCGTTATCGCCGCCGCCGTCGCCGGGATTCTGATCCCGATTTCCGGCCAACGTAGACGCGGGCTTGCGGACAGTGAGCAATGGGTAGCTCACTGTCCGGCCGTCCGGTAACTGTCCGGACCAAGCCCAAGTCGTCGACGGCGCGCACTGTTCCCGCGCGCCTCAAGGAGTTGTCAGCAACAGCAGGGACCCAGCCGGGTCGAAGCCTACTGGGGCCAGGGTTATCCGAAAGGGCGCTCGAGCCCCGGTATGAAGGCTAGAAGGAACGGGGTGGGTCTTTTAGTCAGTAAGAGTCTGACACTATCTCCCGCTTCGCCCAAGGGCGGGTGATGTCAATGGATGATGTTTTCCCACCATAAAAAAAAAAAAAAAGGACTATGTTACTAAAATCATAAATAACAACGTTTGTTCTGACTTTTAAAAATTGATCATATAGTTCATCAGATTTTCATATTAAAATAAAAATATTTAAATTGAACGTTCTAAAAATTACGACTTCTATGCGAAGCAAGCTATAGTACAATGGCGGAGGAGAGCGAGGATTGAGTGGCGGAGGGGGGTTTGATGCACTCGTGTCGTGTCATACAAACGTAGGTAGGTATAGCAAAGTACAGAGTTGAAACGTGTTAGATAAAACAACGAAATCTGGAAGGTTTGTTTTTGATAAGTGAATTATATTTTGTAAAAAGTTGTTGTATATGATGTTAGTAATACAGTATTGCAAGGTTACAAATAACCCTGTATACAGGGTTACTGGAAACTCGCAATTTTACCTGCTTCCCATAAAATTCTTCTCTATGTCGCACATGCAAAAGTATAGACACTGATATACCTTTCTGAATAGCTGATAAAACCAGGATATTTTTATAATAATTTGTACTTTAGGCGTAGTATTTTTTCTTTTTTTGCAATAGGCAACATTTTGTACGAAGTATTAGCAAAAGTTACAAAAAATTTAATCTTTGTTTACTGATATTTGCCAAAGTGTGTAGCGGCCTACCGCAAGATTGGCCATACGACAGACATGTCTTGCTAAATTCCACTTAAGCTAGACTTAAGTGAGTTAGGCCTTCTGAGCCTCGTCATTGATTAATAAATAGGTTTTGTGTAATAAGACCACTTTTTTAGCCACTGTTTCAATTTGAAGCCAGTTTTTCAGTTTTATATTTTTATTTAATGCTGCAATTTTGATTTGAAAAGCTGTTAATAGCTATCCAAAACATTTGATTTCAGAAATTATGGTCTACAATTCCAATGTGAATTGAAAAATGTCAAATTTTTAAACTAACAAAGTACGTCAGTAAATTTATTTTAAATACACCAGGCACTTTTGAATTGTCAAAAGTCAGAAGAATGGTTCTATGAAGAAGCATGTACAAGAAACTCCATGATCACTCCTTTGAATCGTATTTTACAAATATCGCGGTTGCATATTACTTATTGCTTTACCTAAGACAGAGCCACTTGGCGCAGGAAAGTGAGGAGACCCGACCCCAAATAATGGGACCAGGGAAGGAAGAAGAAGAAGACATATTACTTATTGCTTTTTTAATGTAATTAAATAAAGTAAAAGAGCTAAAACGTTTCATAATAAAAAATTAGTAATGGGGCACGAGCAGCAAAGAGATGACTGGTCTCAACTAACAGCGTCAGCATCTAGGTTAACCACTCCATATATTTGAGAAAAAAAGCCAATTTATGTTAGGGGGTTGCAGGTGATCTACACAACAGTGACACCCACACGAATCCTCTTACTAAATCCGAAACAAGAACCTCCTGAAACAAACGTCTTCGGTGAGGACCCGCATCGGCCAGAAGGTGAGCAAACCGTAACGCTTCTTTAATCACTGCCCAAAGAGGGGGAGGCCGTGATTTTAAACCTATGTAACTGTTTCGGGAAAGTCATGATTTGTGTCTGGTTAAACAATGTAATTTCGTATGCAAAAAATGAATAATATGATTAAAAAAGTACGAAGATCTTGACGGTGATTGCAAAATTATTATAGTAAGATAATCATGTGCTATTTCTTGTTTCTTAGACAAGTTGTCAACTAATTGGCGTGTTGCGGTTGTATGTTGTCAGGCGTTTACAAACAGTAGCCTCAAAATATATTTGACTACGTTTCCAACCCTCTGACATCCAAATTTACAGACCAAAAACAAATTAGGCCAAAATATCGAAGTCCTAAACAGTTACATAATTACTCCACCTAGATTTCACGCTAATTCCCCGAAGCGAAATGAAACATCAAATAGGCGCGTTTGCGAAGCTAGGTGTTGGCTATAAATCATGTCAAATAAGCCATTAAGGTAATTTATACGTGGAGAGCGGGCTGCATCGTAAACGGAGCCACGAGGAGCACAACTGTTTGCGGTTGTACTAATGAAAAAATATGCTTTAGTACTAGTAACCTTGATTTTTTTTAGTTTCTCAAATGCAATATAAGCAAGATTTTTTCTAGTGGAATTCCCCGCCGGAGTCTGTTTCCTGATACAACTTAAGGGTCTTTAAGTCAAGAGTAAATAGGTTACTTCTAGGCAAGTGTGGTCCATCGTCGACCACATCCTCGCTTACCATCAGGTGAGATGGATGGTCAAACGCAAAAATTTTGTTCGGGACTTCGCCATGATCCTTTAAGAATGAAAGCCAATGTATCAGTGGTAGCTATTACACTAATAAGGAATCTGGATTATTATCATAATTTATAGTGTAATGTTACAGCAACAATACGCTCACCATTTACATGCATAAATAACACACGTAATTTATTCCCAGATACACGAAACTCTGCATCTTTATTTAGTTTATAAACTTAATCAGTGTTCACAATCCACCAAAATTCAATTTTCCATAATAACATTCAAAAACATTGAAAGACTTTCAGGTACTTTGTAATCTGTTGTATAAGCCTGAACACAAAAGATTATTAATTTCTACTTATAATTACTTGTTAACATTAAATCCACCAAAAATTATTTCGTTGGTACCCATTCATAAGTCCATAATGGCTTTTCCGTAAACAATATAATCCCGCGAACATTTTGCTGTCAAACGGTGAACTAAACAAAAGACGAGAGAGAGAGAGAGGGTTGTTGGATAGGTAGGTGCGTGAAACATATAAGCCTGAACACAAAAGATTATTAATTTCTATTTATAATTACTGGTTAACATTAAATCTACCAAAAATAATTTCGTTGGTACCCATTCATAAATCCATAATGGCTTTTCCGAAAACAATATAATCCCGCGAACATTTTGCTGTCAAACGGTGAACTAAACAAAAGACAAGATAGAGAGAGAGACCGGCACGGATCTTGAGCGCTGGCTTCAAGTTGCGCAGAAGTCAAATAAGTATAATATCTCTTAAGTGGTACGAAGTGAGACGCGGGGGCGGGGTGTGTCAGTGATTGGCTCGCCGCGCCATCGTTTCATAGACTTCATTCGTGATTCGTTCTCTGCGCATACTGCATGTATCTAACAACGACGACGATTGGCTCGCCAATATATTGAATGCGCAAAGCGATCCCCACTCCGACGCCGAGCGCTCAAGATTCGTGCCGGTACCTGTACGCGAAACTTCTATACATCTACTATTGTCTGCCGGCGGTTTCGCCCGCGTCAAAACAGGTTTTTTCATACACACTTTAAACCCCTGTTTCGTCCTTTTAGAGAGTTAATTACAGAAATCTTCTCTTAGTGAGTTTTATACGGTATAGTAGTTGTTTTCAATAATACTTATACATAAAATACCATTTAAAATCCTTCTGCCATAATTATTTTAACTTTTATAACATTGGACTTTCATACAAACTACCATCCCCTGTTTTAACCCCTCAAGTGTGGAGTTCCGTCAAATCCGTTCTTAGCGGATGTTTACAACCTGTAAAGAACCTACCTGTAGGTGTTATAGTTTCCGTAATGATTAATCACGAAATCTAAGTGTATTCGCTGTGTGGTATTCGCTTATTTTTTATTTTATTTTATTTTATTTTATTTTATTAGGAAAACATACAGTGTATTCATACAGAGTAGAAACAGATATAAACGACTGAATACCATTTACATGTTTCCGCATTTAAACATCTAGAAAGCTTGTTATCAATCTTTAGTGATATAACAGGTAATGTAAATAACCTAATATTAAGCAAAATTTGAAAATTTAAAAAAGTGAAATTTGGGGTAAGTATATTTAATAACTAAATTATGTTGAAGTCAGAGAACCAAACCATGATTTCGTTAATGTTCTGTTGAAAACGCGTGGCTTTGAATTAAACAAATCCAGTTCAGGAAAGTCAACAAGTTTATTAAATTCTCTAGCGGACCTCACAAAAAATGAATTCTGCCTGTAGTTTGAAGAACTCTGAGGCACGTCCACACATGCTTTACGTCTCGTCATTCTATTCGGGACTTTAAGTTTAACTCGAGATAGTAAATCCGGTGAGTCAATGTGATTCTGCGCGATTTTAACAAGGCACGCAATATCCGAAAACTTTCTTCTTTGGTACAATGGTAAGATATGGTGTCTTCGACATCTCGCCTCATAATTGGGGTCATATGTTTTAGACTTATGTTGCAAGTGTTTCAGGAACCTACGTTGAATGGATTCAATTCTATCTATATAAACATTGTAGAGAGGATTCCACACTTGGGAACAATACTCAAGAACGCTGCGCACCAAAGAGCAATAAAGAATTTTAAGTACTTTCAAGTTTGAAAACTGAGAGCTGGCTCTCAAGACGAAGCCCATGGTCCTGTAAGCTTTTTTGACAATATGATCTACATGTCTTTCATAAGTTAGCTTGGAGTCGTGAATGACACCTAGGTCCCGTACTGAGTCTACTTGTTCTAACTCATGTCTTTTGATAAAATATTTAAATTTAATAATTTTGACTTTACGAGTAAAGGTTATAAAAAAACATTTTTTGACATTTAAGTCTAATTTATTGATTAAACAATATTGTTCGAAACTATCTAAATCATTTTGGAGAAGCTGACAGTCTTCAAAGCTGGTAATTTTTTTGAAAATTTTCATGTCGTCAGCATAAAGGAGTAATTGTGAGTATTTAATGCATTGAGTGACATCATTTATAAATATGTTAAAAAGAAGGGGCCCAAGCAAAGAACCCTGCGGTACCCCAGACGGGACGATGCTCCATTTAGAACGGTACCCATTCAGAACCACTGCTTGCGATCGATTTTCAATGTACGAAACAAACCACCGATATAAGTCTCCATGGATGCCAGCTTGGAGTAACTTCTGTAGCAATATTTTGTGGTCGATTCGGTCAAACGCTTTACTATAATCAGTAAAAATTGCATCGACCTGTCCACCAGCATCCATGCTAGACGTCGCAAACTCTGTGAAAGACAGCAGATTAGATAAAGTTGACCGCTTGCTTACAAAACCATGCTGCTCCGTGATCAAAGTTGGTGAGATACTCTCATAAACTTGTGTATATACGATTTTTTCCAGTATCTTAGCAAAGATGCATAATTTGGAAATGGGGCGATAATTTTTAGCATCACTCTTGCTACCACTCTTATGTATGGGTGTGATAAATGCAGATTTCCATATTTTAGGTACAAGTCCTTCCGAGATAGACCTTTTATAAAGAATAACAAGAGGTTCAGTTAAACATGTAGCACAAGAGACAATAAATAATGGTACCACATTATCGGGCCCTGCACCCTTACTTAAATCTAAAGATTTTAATAATTTAAGAACTAGGTCAGCAGTGACTTCTATACTACCTATGTTGCTTGGTGCGTTGTTATCAATAGACATGGGTATTGAAGAAGAGTATGTAGACGGAGGTAGAAAGTTTGAATGGAAATGAGAAGCAAACACATCGCATATTTCATCCCCAGTATCAGCTGGAACACCATTATAATGAATAGTTGATGGGAGTGAGTTCGATCCCTTTTTATTTGATTTAATAAACGACCAAAAAGACTTGGGACATTTAATTATTGCATCTTCCGCGTGTTTTATATATTTTAAGTAGCATTCTTTCTCCAATCGTTTGGCACGGTCACGAAGAAGACAAAAAGTATCATGGTCACTAGTATTACCATATATTTGAAATTTTTTTAAGAATTTGAACTTCTCTTTGAGAAGTTTCTTTAAAGGAGCACAATACCAAGGTGGGAAAGAGTCAGAGGCTATTAATTTGTGAGGAACATACTGCTCAATGACATCATATAGGTGTTTATAAAATAATTGTACTGCGTCCTCTAATGTATTATTATTTAAGCATGTTTGCCAATTTATGTTATTTAAGAAAGTTTTTATGGCTCCGTAGTCCGCTTTATTATAATAATATTTAAGTCTGGTTTTACTTTTCAATAAACACTCCTTGGTAAAATCGAGGACTATATCTAACGACTTATGATGACTATCTTCCGGTACCAACGGGTCTGTGCATGATGTTACCGTTACCTTATAGTTACATAATATATAATCCAGTAGTCTGTTATTTGCATTCCTGTTTAAATTATATTGGTTGAGGTCACATTCGGATAAGGTATCGAAAAAGAATACCTGAGATTCACCATTAATCCCACTAGGCTGTAGAGAACCTAAATCGCCTGACCAATTGATATGACTTAAGTTAAAATCGCCCATTATCAGGAACGCATCCTGAGGGTGGGCGCTAACAATAAAGGAAAGATTTTCGGTGAAATTCTGCAGTTGCGTATTGAAAGAATTACCTGACTTTTCTTTACAAAGATATAAAGTACACACATGCAGTCGATGTGATCTACTGACAGGACTATTATTTTTTAATGTTATGGTGACCCAAATATCCTCAGCCGTCGAGCGCCAATCGGGCTGCTCAACCGCAGCATACTCACGACGAACAGCTAACAGCACGCCGCCACCGTATCTTTCCCCCGTCGCAACATAGTTCCTATCCCGCCTCCAGACAACATACCTTTCGTCGAACAACTCACTATCACATACACCCTCCAATAACCACGTCTCAGTCAACGATACAATATCATATAATGAAAGAAGGAGATTACGTTTGAATATGTGCGTCTTTGTGCGCAGTCCCCGAGTATTTTGATAGTACACACTTAAATTAGAAGTAGCCATCAATAAAACAAAAACATAAACTACAGCGCAGCCAATTAATTGAAAATGTTATATTGTTAAATATTTCGCACGGTGAGTAGCTCAACAATGTACGCGTCGTCAAATTAACACACTCAAACCTAAATAACATAAAAACAGGACGATATGATTGTCGCGAGTTCAATAACACGACACGCAAAGAGCCAAGCACAGATAATATTTGTATAAAAGATAGATAAAAACGTGTCAAATAGTATACCATAACTATAAAACACAACAATCGGATCATAATTATAATAGAAATATAATAACGCTTATTTATTTTAACATTGCAGGTAAACCCACAACTATTTCGTTTAACTGACATCCGTACCGTGTATCGAAACCGACATAGATGCAAAGACATATTCAATCTTAAGTAGTTAAGTGTGCGCGCGAAAGCGACCGCTATAAGTATGAGTAGGCGCGTCAGTAAGTACGAGAATGCCATTGAGTATTGCATAGATATGTGCGTTAACTTGTTGACACCTTTAAAACACTGGTCATAAATCACAACACAATAGCCCCGCTCAGAACAGAATGTGGTTCTCAAACTTTTTACATAGGTTTCATAGATTGTAAATATTAAAGAAGTTAAATTAAAATTAAAGTAGCTTAAATTATCCTCGCAAGGTCGTTTTCGCATTTTATAAAAAATACTGGAGAACCGTCCACTTTCCTGGCCATGATTTTTGAATGTTTCACCCATATGTACTGAAAGTTCCGTTCTTTTGCCAATGATCTCGCCTTACTCAACAGTTTCTTGTTCCGCTGCGTAAGGTGGTCGTTTACGTAAAAGTTACCAGCAGATGAGAACCCCATATTGGAAAGAGTGAGTTGTTTACTTTTACGTGCAGACGCGACCAGTTCTTCCTTAATGTAGCGATTATTAAAAGCTATTATTATGTGTTTCTCTGCATTAGGTGCAAGTGTAGGTACCCGGGCAATATAATTTATTTGTTCCTTTTTTATGGGAAAACCACACAAACTTCCGATTTTCTGGGCTATTTCATAAAGGTTTTCATTCCTTTTTTGTGGGATCCCCCGAATTTCAACATTATTCGCCCTGGCCCATTGATCCTTTTCGTCCAATTCCCGGTTTAGTCTGGTTATCTCAGCCTGAAGAGTTGGAATCTGGGTGGCAACTTTCTCCACTAAAGACACTCGTTCTTCCAAGGAGTCAATGGTACTTGAGAAGTTCTTGATCAATCCATGAGCCATTTCAAGGGAGTCCTTTAGATTGTTGACATCCGATTTGATCAACTTGACATCTTCAATAAGAGTAGCCAAAGGAGCCAACTGAAAGACGATTTGGTTCAACTGTTCTTGCATTTTATCCAATTGACTTGGTACCGGAGAGATTGGGGCAGGAGAGGGTAATGGACTTGACTTGCACTTAGGGCAACGCCAGCTGTTCTTCCTTTCCCCTAGACGCCTATAACCAGCTTCAGTAATCCCAGCACATCCAAAGTCATATTGACTTTTGCAAGCACTGCAGGTCGGGCCATCAGTGTGGTGGGTATTGCAATCCGTATATACAATATATATATATATATATATATATAATTACTCGATTCATTCAATAGAATATAGGATCTGTATTTAGGTTACAAAATAAAAGCGCTGTTCCCAAAACAAAGCATTACCAGGCCTCCTAAAGATAAAATGCCTGGCGTGCTCGTTTTGACGTTTTCATTTTCCCCACTGTGCGCCGTGACGGATCGCAGGTGCATCATGTTGTGCACAATACGTCACGGCGAACTGTTCGCAAATGACGGTTCATATATCACCGCTTTGAATTTCGCGAGCAAACGGACAAAAATGACGATTGTGACACCTTTGTGCGAGGAGCGATCAATGTCTGCGCACACGTGCACCAATTTATACCATTGTTTGTGTATTGGGAGTACGGAAATATATTTACACTGGGCCGCACAAAATGAGGATCACTAATAGAAAATGAGATACTTTTAGTACTCAAGATGAATTCGGGAAACTGTAGTATATTGTAGATGACTGATTAATAATCCTCCTCCTTGCGTCGTATACCTCAATGCTGAGGGGTGCTTCATCACTTTAACCTTTATGATATTCTTCCATCTGTTTCTGTCTCTGGCGGTGTGAAGGGCATTGGACATCGTAGAGTCAAGAGCAGTGCGTATCTGGTCGGACCAACGTATTGGGCTACGCCTCCTTTTGAGGTTGCCACCGTCTGATTAATAATAACATAGTAATATTTATTCATTCATATAAGCGTAGTACAATAGGAAAAAAATATTTAACAAACGATCATATATAAGTTTAATTCTGATTAGGCTGACTGTTATATAATAAAACGTACATTAAACTGGAATGAGAAAGCGAGGAACCGTGATCGTTGGAGGGAGTGGAGGGAGGCCTTTGCCCAGCAGTGGGACAGTGTGGGCTAAATAATAAAAAAAAAACTTGAGGCTTTTGACACCCAAAGGATTACCTATGCGTTCTGTATCTTAGGTGTCAACGTTCCTTCTCGGCTATTCACAACAGACAGCTATAGTCAATTTCTGTTAATGCTTGTATAAAATAATATATGTATAAAAGTAATTCATAATACGGTTCCTTCACTATTTAATTTCAATAAAATACAGAAATGGGTACCTATTACTAAAAAACATTTCATCAAAATGATGTGGCGTGATGTGAACCAAATTTTCATTACGATTTTAAAGAAAATTTGACCATTCATCTACGTTCTTTAACGTATCTCCTTAATTAGTTTTAAGTCGGATTTAAGTCTTGGCTGCAAGCTGGCCACTACATTCAGGTAAAACTAACGTCACGAATATAAAAAAAAGAAAAATATAGAATGTGCCATTTCTTTGTTTTCCGATATCCATGCCAGTAATTTTACTACATGCCAGTCATATTACTCTTTGGACCAAAGTTAAAGTTTACTGTTCTTGTAGCATTATGCCGACTTCTTTCTTGTACCATACTTATCTCATGTAAGTACATTCTTCAGGTATTAGCGATATGATATTGCGCTGAATACAATACAATTATTTTGACGGCACGGTTGGCACTGTAGTTAAACGATTAACTGCTATGTTGTGTGTCGCGGGATCGATTCCCGCACGGAACAAATATTTATATGGCCTATAAAAAGTTGTTCTGGGTCTGGTTGTGTGTGTGTGTGTCCACACATCACGTACATACGTACATTCACTCACGATATTGATGTCCACCTTTGTACTATTGTGTGGCATAAAGTTTTAATAAATAAATAGGTAAATACAGGAGTAAATCCTAGTGTGGAGTAAAGCTTTTCATAAGCAAAAAAAATACAACATGCAGCTCACAAACTAAATTACATATTCAGTGGGTATAACCTTAAAAACAAGCTGATATCGATCCATATTATTCACTATTATCAATGAAAAACACATCATGAAAAAGTCTGGCCGTCGATAACATCGTAAGCTCCAATTACCTCGGAGGGTAATACATTCAATATTTTCCAAAAACGCTGAAACAGTTTCCGTGTGAGTAATGACCCACTCAGGGGGCTAAAATAAAAATGTCTTTACGAGGTAACTAGGGGCAAACATAAAAACCTCACAATGTGAGTTTCGCATTAGTCCTATAAATCGTAAGGACGATTATATTTTTGACTAGCTGCTGGCAGTGGCTTCACCCGCGTGTTAGTACCTACTAAATTATCCCAAGGGAACATATTTCCGAGATAAAAAGTATTCTATGTGTTATTTCTGGACTTGGTCTACCCGTGAACCAAGTTTTATCGAAATCCATTTATTACTTTTTTGCGTGAAAGAGTAACAAACACAACCAACAAGGATGTGGGTATGAATGCATGGATGTATAGATGTACATCCATACATCCATACATTCATACATCCATACATCCATACGTCCATACGTCCATACGTCCATACATCCATACATCCATATATCCATACATCCGTACATCCGTACATACGTACATTCATACATCCACACGTTCACATATCCATACATCTTATACATCCATACAGCCATACAGCTATACATCCATACATCCATACATCCACACACTCATACATTCATATATCCATACATTCATACATCCATACGTCCACACATCCATACATCTTGTACATCCATACATCCAAACTTTCGCGTTTATAATATTAGTAGGATGTCATAAAATTGGCCCACCGGCAACGCCGCCATCCAAGTTTTTACAGCCCAATCATATAACTGCAAAATGCCGCGGAACCGAGATTTTTGTGTAATTTGATGATTACGGTAAAAAGTTTAAGGCGCAATCAAACATTTAGGTGGCTGATCTTTATTTACGTTCTGATAAATTCGACGTGTTACGTTTGTTTTTGTATCGTAATACGGACATATGTAAATATTGGTGATGTGATAAGGTCGTGATTGGTATCTATCTTTTAACATTGTGATAACATAGCAAATCAAACTTGTGTACTATTTCAACATTTTACAGAGTACAGGGTCAGGTTCAGTGGACCCACTATGCTTGCTGAGTCTTTTTTGATTTCTCTCGCTCAAAAGTGGTGTGAGAGGGCGTATCAGACTTGTACTGTCTGAAACCTGCCAATGTTCCTTTCATTTGCCCTTTGAGTTCTAGAACCACTGTGACTCCTTCAAATGATTCCGTACCCCTTTGCGTGCTAGACCTGCAGATTTATTCAAAGGAATCTGATCTACAATAGGTACAACGAATCTTGAGCGGTTTCGCAGAAGTCAAATATTCGGTCTCTTTAGTGATGTGAAGTGAGACGCGGGGGCGGGGAGTGTCAGTGATTGGCTCTCCGCGCCATCGCGTCATAGACGTAACTCCTCATTCGTTCCCTGCGTTGCTGCATTTAATTAACAAGACGATTGGCTCGCCAATGTATGGAATGCGCAAAGCGATCCCGACTCTGACGCGAGCGCTCAAGATCAGTTGTGCCTACTGTACAACGTGTAGCGTTAAATGCGCAAAACCTCAGCCATCTCAAATGATTTTTAATTCAATAAATTGATCTAATCCTGTATTTTCTTTTTCTTTTAATTTAAATGTTTTATGTGCAGCTTTAGTTTGTTTGAAATTCGTATCTGCATTGAAAAAAGAACTTTTGTTATCTCGCGTATGAGAAAATTTGGTTATACTACAACCATTTGTGTTTGTTTACCTATTTGGGCAGGTTCACGCACGTGATGGCTTGACCTATTAATAAATAGACAAGGCAACATTTTTAGTATTTTTTAAGCTATTGCATAGCTTCTATCGCGGGCCTTGAGCGTGGAGACCGAATCCAGAAATTCCGTAACGAAAATAACCTAACACCCCCCACTCATTTGTTTTTTGAGCGTGGTGACCGATAAGAAAACAAATGAGTGAACAATCAATCAAAATTCAATTCAATGTGTGAAAGTGTAACTTCAATTAATATCAAAGAAAAAAAAAACAAAGGAAAAAAAATACTGCATAAATAAAATAAATAAATAATTATAATTGCATAAGTTGATAAAAATGCTATGCAATAGCTTTACCGCGGCCGTCCCCGAGTGCCACACGTCTTTTTTTTTAATGTAACCTATATTAAAAAGTGGTTTAATAGATTCTGCTCGTAATTCTGATCAAACTATTTTCAGGTTTTACTCATTTAAAGTTACACATTTTACAGAACTAATTAAGTTTTCCTATCAGCAAAGGACGTAATAAACAGCTAAACGTACACACACTGTATACTAACACTAGCATTAGCAGTGTAGCACTTACTTCTAGGAGACGTTGCTTTCTTCGAATGCCTAGGACACCGCAGCGCATTATTTTAAATGCATGTGTAAACGTTAGTGACGCCGCGCTTTCTAAGTTCATTTTAGTTGCCTGAGTCCCAACAGTGGGAACATTATAAGGCCGACTATGCTATGCATTTTAGTTGTCAGTACAAAAAATACATTTTAATGTTGCTGCTTCTTCTCTCGAATCGATGGCTTTCTTTTCAAAGTTTATGGACCCAATAGCTTGCCAAGTGCGGTGTCAGTGGCGTTTTTTAGGCCTCTAAAGTGCAAATGTAAGGACACTTTGGACACTCTAATAAATGGGCCTTCGCCTGGTCAGAAGCACCGCACTCGCACTGGGTGTCGTGTACTTGCGTGTGTAGTCTACTGTTGCTAATACAGAAAATCATCATAGTATATGTAACTAGTTATAAAGTCGAGGACACGATGGAGCACACGGTGGAAGTGTGCCCCGCTTGGGCAAAGCATCACCGTGTCCTCGTGGGGGCGATCGGCGGCGGCGATCTCTCGCGCCGGGTCTAGATACAGGCCATGGTCCAGTGTGAGGAGGAGTGGCAGGCGGTCGCTTTCTTCTGTGAAGCAGTAATGCTAGCAAAGGAGGAGGCTGACCGCATCAGTCAACGGTGCTGACGCCCCAGCCACCGCCGGTTCCGATCCCGATTTCCGGCCACCGTAGGCGCGGGCTTGCGGACGGCGAGCAATGGGTAGCTCGCAGTCCGACCATCCGGTAACTGTTGTGCGGACCGAGCCCAAGTCTTCGACGGCGCACACTGTTCCCGCGCGGCTCAAGGTGTTGTCAGCAACTGTAGGGACCCAGCTGGGTCTAAACCTACTGGGACTAGGGTCTGTTTCCGAAAGGGTGGCTCGGTCTCGGTATGAAAGGCAAGAAGGAACGGGGTGGGTTATTTAGTCAGCAAGAGTCTGACACTATCTCCCGCTTCGCCCAAGGGCAGGACATGTCATTTGGATTTTTACCCAACGAAAACAAAAACTAGTTATAAAGTTCCTAACTTCTGTTAGGGACTTCTGTAACCGCTGAGTTTTTCTTGAGCCACCCAAACTAGTGGATATATTTGATGATTACTTACCCAAAAAAGGGGTTACGTTTAGTTTCCAAAACGTATAATTTAAGATCCATGATCGTTGGCTCATAAAAATTATTTCTAACAAATGATTCTTTTTACAATTTATTCTAACGAAATACTCCATAGCCCATGGAAATAACATTTTTGTTCGTTTTAATTTAACGGTACCCACTTAAATATTAGGAATTTTGCTGTTCCCCCAGCCAGCCCTAAGTTACCGGTCGACGCGATGTGGAATTCCTAATTTCCTTTCCCAAATGTAATTTGTTTCTTTACCTCATTTAGGGCTATTTCAAATTAAGAAGAATCTAATTACAGGTTTAAATGAATGTTAAAATTATTCCTGATGAAAAGGCCTTCGATGGCCATTTTTTCATGAATACCTACTTAAATAGATTATAAGAAGAGAAGCGTTGAAAGGCCTCCTCATAAGCTGAACTGATGACCCGGTAAGGTCCGTGAGAGTCCAGTTGGAGAGAGATATTAGAAAGCAACAGCAGGCGAGATTTTTTGAGAGACTTACCGCGCTCTTGGAACATAAAGGGGAACTAAAGAAACTCTCGCTCCACCCAGAGCAGGAGAAGTTAATAGATGACTAGTTGCTGCCAGTGGCTTCAACCGCGTGATAGTAAGATTTTTCCCAGAGGAAACACACTTCTGTGATAAAAAGTCATCAGGATATTGTCTACCTGTGTATCAAGTTTCATCAAAATCTGTTCCGCTGTTTGAGCGTGAAGAAGTAACAAACATACAATTACCGGCACGGATCTTGAGCGCTCGGCGTCAGATTGGGGGCTTTGCGCATTCCATACATTGGCGAGCCAATCATCGTCGTTGTCAGATACATGCAGCAACGCAGGGAGCGAATCACGAGTGACGTCTATGACACGATGGCGCGGCGAGCCAATCACTGACACTCCCCGCCCCCGCGTCTCACTTCGCACCACTAAAGAGACCGAATATTTCACTTCTGCGCAATTTGAAGCCAGCGCTCAAGATCCGTTCCGGTAATTGTACACACTCAAAAACTTTCACATTTATAATATTAGTGTCATTAGTGCGATTTTCCGCCTTAGCAAAAAAAACGCAACAGGAGAAATCTTTCGCCTAAATGATGACGATGAGATTATAAGTAACAATTTACTTGACTATTGTTTTGAGTCTGGAAAAAGTAAAACAAAATTGGTACTTACGAGTACTTTGTTCCTTTCGAATATTGCTTCATTCACTTTAAGATTAATCTAAAGGTTTCGTGCTGGTTTCCGTAAATGAAACAAAGAAATGCGAGCACTTTTATGGGATTTCAGGTGGACTGTAAAGCTATTCAATTAAAAGCATACTTATTTTGACACACATTGCTGGCTTTATTTATTGCTATACACTAACTAGCTCAAAAATCTACCCAACTTAAATTGGACTGGGCAGGACATATCTGCCACGTGTCGAACGAGCTATGAGTTCGTAAAACAAAGGACTGATGTTCAGACACAGCGACACTTGGCCGCGACAGACTACGAAGGAGATGACGAGACGACCTGGATGTCTTCCTTGAGAATTGGAGAGAGAAAGCGATATACCGTGTTCTTTGGAAAATGGACGCTTTCGTCCAGCCGTGGGATAATGCAGACTAGCTATAATAATAAAAAAATTACAACTCACTATCTGCCACCAGTGGCTTCGTCTGCATGGTAGTAGAAAATTATCTTAGGGGAATAAATACACTTATAAAAAATCATAGAAACATGCAGTAGCCGTGTGCCAAGTCTCATTCAAATCCGTTCTGCCGTTTAAGTGTGAAGAAGTGACAAACATACACATACATCCTTTCGTCTTTATAATATTTAAATGTAATAACCTCGTAAGGTCCAACCTTAATTTAGGTCGATATACATAACGACCCAATACGCTAAAATTAGGTGCAAGTTAGTTGCGGCTCATAACTTTAGTGTAGTCAAAAAATATACAAATGTATTGCTTTTGGCTAAATTATTTTAAGCGGTATTTCCTATACCTAAAGTTAACTATTTCATGCAAAAAATATATTGAAATAAGTAATATGTTTAGGGTAAATATTTTTTTGGGATTGTTTAAACCAAAAATAACGTTTAAATATCATGTCCTAATTTTAGGTCGCTGGGCTGTAGTTTTATTATTTTAAAAAGTATCTTGGGCCGGAATGACTAAATATGTTTGTCCTTAAATTAGGTCGCTGGGCCTTACGAGGATAACACAAATGTAAAAAAAAATACCCTATTAACAAAAACTAACTTCTATCCAACATAACAACAACATATTCGTCCATCCCGGACTTCAACACCTCCTAATCTCCCCAAGAACGCTGCGAGGGAAGGGATCGAAAACTTTGCAGGTGTGAACTTGACATATTCCGAGCTCAAGCAAAAACGGCACGGATAATCCCGCACCTACGCGAAAGCAGGGTTGAGTGGCAGCCTTATTATTTGTACACGTTTTCGGCCTACCAACTGTACTTCGTGAGTGTTATATCAACCCTATATCTGTAGCCTTGTGATAAAGGGTATAAGTCCGATTTTAGTGGAAATGAGTTAAGTATAAAAAAAATGAAATGATCAGAAAAAAATGCTCTATCGTTTGGTAAAAACGGACCTAAGCGAAATCTAAAAATAAAGAAGTTAATTTGTGTAAAAGGCTCCAACTGACAAAAAAAAAACTACAAAAATTGGTTTCAAGTGCATTTGTATTCTTTGTGTGTAACGGTTAAAATGTCACACGAGGACAAACTTGAATTTGAAACGCGTGGAGTGTTTTTGCGACTCCTATAAAGTTGCAATTTTAGACTTAGGTCACTTTTCACTAGGGCCAAAGATATGTTCTTTCTACGCCTCTATTTATCCTGTTTCAGATTAAGGATAAGAAAGTATTTGATTACAAACAAAATGATTAATGTAACGGAAAAAGATTCCTGGAATTCCGATGCCATTAGTGGAACGAAAGCGGGCAGGTAGCGTCGTTTGCAATGCTACGGGAATGTACCTCAGGAATCTTGCTCGCTTCCTCATTTAGTTTTGTTTGTGCAAGCAAAAAAATGTGGATGGCTTGTTGTTTTTATTAGTAATGCTTTTATGAACAACTATCATTCGCGATACCTGGTTAAGTCAACAGTGCCTGACAATTTAAGTACATAATTAAAAACAAACTCGTATGTGCTTAATTAATTCCTTACATATTACAAAACAAAGTCCCTCTGCGTCTGTCTATCTGTACCTCTACCATGAGTTTAAAGCAATAGTATTTGTCGATACTCGATACCGACTACGTAAATATTTCGTATGGCAAATTTTGGTTCCGTAAGTGACCGCTAGAGGCGCTGTAAAATTTGCCATGCAAAATATTTACGTAGTCGGTATCGAGTATCGACAAATACTATTGCTTTAAACTCATGGTAGTGGTACAGTTCCCGATAATTTCAAAAATTAATTAACAGATTTTCATGCAGTTCTCACTAACAGACAGAATCATTTATAAGAAGGTTTAGTTATGTAATACTCGTATATGCTTTGACTTTTACTGACTAAAAGCACACCTATGTTCTTTCTTTGCCTTGCATGCCAGAACTCCAGGATTCCCTTTCAGAAGTCAACCCATGGAGAGGAGGCCTGTATCCAGGGCCGGTTTATGCATGTCGGGGCCCCTAGGCAATGCACGTCTTGGGGCCCCCATACCCTTTTCTGTCGCAAAGGAGGAGGCCGAACGCATCAGGCAACGGCGTTATCGCCGCCGCCGCCGCCGCCGGGACTCTGATCCCGATTTCCGGCCACCGTAAGCGCGGGCTTGCGGACAGTGAGCAATGGGTAGCTCGCTGTCCGGCCGTCCGGTAACTGTCCGGACCAAGCCCAAGTCGCCGACGGCGCACACTGTTCCCGCGCGCCTCAAGGAGTTGTCAGCAACAGCAGGGACCCAGCCGGGTCGAAGCCTACTGGGGCCAGGGTTATCCGAAAGGGCGCTCGAGCCCCGGCATGAAGGCTAGAAGGAACGGGGTGGGTCTTTTAGTCAGTAAGAGTCTGACACTATCTCCCGCTCCGCCCAAGAGCGAGGGATGTCAATGCATGATTTTTTCCTACCATAAAAAAAAAATACCCTTTTCTGACTTCTTATTATATTTTGTGTCTTACATAAATTTATTCATAATTACGTTGTTTTTAGGGTTCCGTAGTCAACTACGAACCCTTATAATTTCTTTTACATCGACAAAAATGGTTTATATTGGTATTAAACGGATGGGTTTAATTAGTTTTAAACCAACCTTACATCTGTAATCAGGTGAATAAAATATGTAAAAAATAATAAAAATTTCGTAGATATAATAATTGTAACTTCAGTTTATGAAAATTTAGTTTACACTATTTTAATTTTCTCAACGTTTCATCGATTTTCTCGAAGCCCGAAGCAGTCTTTACAAATAAAAATCCAATACTAAGACCTAAAATCGTATCTAAGTTTTTAAACACAAACTGTAAAACTCTTTTTTTTCACGGCCGTAAAACTATCAAAGAAATTCGTCGAAGTAAAAATTCAACGATTAAATAGTACGAAAATATTGTCTGTGATACGTATTGAACAAATCGGGGAATGTCCCGGTCATGCGAACGAACTAGTACGGCCAATCTTATGAATTGAGCGTGGCCATAGAATATGGTACCTTTAAAAATCCCGTAAAAATATATATTATTATACAATATATTTAGCAGAAGATCTTCGTTTTATAAATAAAAAAATATTGATTTAAAAAATATGCAATGCTGTACACGGGCGTATAGTAATATATCGAACTATGTTTCGCTTTTCCATGTAGTTGATTGATTCAATTTTATATTATGTAAATTGATATAAACAAAATTATCAACAAAAGCCAATGAATATGCTCTGCACTCACACGTTGCTAACGAAAGATTGTGTTTTATTAACTCCGTCTGTTGACAGCTTTTCGCATAATCCAATTCTAGGATTGCTCATCGAAATTTCAAATTATATTTTTACTGTTTATAAAATGTAGTTCATTTTTTTCCTGAAGCGCGGAGCCCCTGAACCTGGCGGGGCCCCTAGGCAGTTGCCTAAAGTGCCTAATGGATAAAACGGCCCTGCCTGTATCCCAACAGTGAGAATACCATAGGGTGATTCTGCTTACCTACATTGTAGACTAGCTGTGCCCGCGACTTCGTTAGCTACAGGATTTTGAATTTGTTTTTTCTAAAATAAAAGTAGCCTAAGTTACTCCTTATTACATCAGCTACCTGCCAAAAAAAGTCCCGTCAAAATCGGTCCAGCCATTTCAGAGATTAGCCGGAACAAACAGACAGACAAACAGACAAAAATTGTAAGAAATGATTTTTTGGTGTATGTACCGTATATATATTCATATGCATGTAGTAAAAAGCGGTTATTTTAGTATTACAAGCAGACACTCCAATTTTATTTATATGTATGGTATATAAAATCAAATTAAAATAGGTAATATTGCAATTATTATTGTATTCGAATACTGCTTGCAATAACGAGAAACTTAGTTGCTTCATCTGGTGTTGATTAGCTCATCTAGACGGTGATAGAGTACGCAACGTGATATTGCTACAGTTAATACACGTAATGCGTACACGTACATTATACATAGACACATACATTATATATAGACACACACATACATACATAGTTGTGCCAATGGAAATTCCAATTAGAATAGCTTCCAAATTACATTAAATAATTACAATTACATAATTATAATTACATTACATTTACTCTCAAAGTCGTAAAAAATCAGACTCTAAATTAACGAACAAAAAAGATACGACCGTTTATGTCGCAAAAAAACGTATATTTTGATACTCTCAAAGATCGAAATTCATAGGGTACTTCCAGTTGACCCTGAATCCTGAAATTTGGCATAAAGCAAGGCCTTATATAGCACAAGTATACGAATAAATCTGAAAACTGTAAATTTTTTGTTGCATCACACTTTTTTTTTTTGCGAGTCGGATAAATCTTCCGAGACTCCATTCCGGAATTGAACTATTTACATAGGTAAGTTTGTACGAAACCCTCAGGGCGCGAGTCCGACTGGCACTTGCCCAGTTTTTATATGGTCAAACAATTCTGACTGATATAATTTTTTTTTTTTTAATTGAAATAAACTAGTGTTTGACTGCGATCCCACCTGATGGTAAGTAGCGATGCAATCTTTGATGGTGAGGTGCACTAGTTTATTAAGCCTATTCACTCTAGCCTTGAAGACACCCAAATTATAATCGGACGGGAAGACCGCAGCAGGCAAACTGTTCCAGTCCTTCGACGTGCGCGGTATAAACGACGAGGCGAAACGCTTAGTCCGGACCGTAGAGGTTTCAACAACGTAAGGGTGAATATTCGCCGTACGTCGGGTTGTCCGATGGTAGAATTGCAATGGCGGAATCAAGTCATGCAATTCCTGCGCACACTCACCAAAATGCATCCTGTAAAACACCGAAAGGCTGGCTACCCTACGCCTGTGCTCAAGGCTTTGAAGGTTGGACTTAACCAAATCTGGATCACCAGTTAGCCTCTTTGCACGCCTTTCCACCGAGTCCAAAGCTGCCAGGTGGCATTTTGCAGCCCTAGCCCATACGTGACTGCAGTACTCCACACACGAACGGACCTGTGCTTTGTATGACATTAAAAGCTGTCCCGGTGTGAAGTACCGCCGGACCTTTGCAAGAACGCCTAGTTTCTAAGCAGCTACCTTGGCTTTGGACTCAATGAACCGCCCAAAGTTAAGGTCTGAGGGAATTTCAACCACCAAGAGCTGAAGGCGGTCGGTGTACCCCAGGGATAAATTCTGAAAAGTAGGAACCAAGGTGCAGGGGCTCCTTTTGGCGGTGAACAGACACGCTTGTGTTTTGGCGGTGTTGAATCCCACCAGATTGGCTTCACCCCACTTGGAGACTGCCTGAAGGGAGATATTCGTTCGCTCTACCATAGCCTCTCTTTCGGACCGGATTAGCTCCTTACTAGCCCGAGCACTGGGCAGGTATCTCTCTACAACTGTGCTATCATCTGCATACCCATAGATACCGGGCACCAGCAGATCGTTGATATCCAATAGGAAGAGATTTGCAGAGAGAACAGACCCCTGAGGAACTCCGGCATTAGTCGTCTTGGGCTCTGATGAGCATCCGTCGACAACAACTCGGAGAGACCGTTCACTCAGGAAGTCTTTCACCCAGTTAATCAGACCAGGGGAAATGCCGTACACTGGAAGCTTACTCAAAAGGCTAAAATTGAAACGGTAGCGTACTACAAAGACTGTTTTAAGACAGTGCGAGCGAAAAATGTGTCTTGAAGGATTTAGGGAGAAAAAATCATGGCTAGAAAAAAAATAACAATTGAAACCTGTTTAAATATATCTTGATTTTATACAAACTTTTATTATCCAACCTTAAAGCCAAGACCGGCCATTGTATGGTTACTTTTAAAAGGGGTTGTTCCCAAAGGTAGTGGGTTTCCCAAAGGAGTCCATTGTCCTCGAAAAATTAAAGTTCGAACATTAGTTCCCAATGACTCCACGTTATTTTCATTTTAAAAACTATAATATAATAAATTTTTTAGAAGTTTTTGTTGTGTGCACATCACGTCAAATATACGAAATGTAAATAACTTTTATACTTTAAATTGTGTGTAACTTGATATATTACTTAGATTTTGTTTCATCGCAATCGGTTGACTATATCGAAGGATATACTACATTCATTGACTGTTAGGTGGCCCGAAGTTTGCCGGGTCAGCTAGTATTAATTTTTTTTTTCCCTACGAGTCCACAAGAATATTTGATACAGATACAGTAAAAGCTTTGATAAGGGATAAATGTTTATTATTTATATTTCTATAACAAAGACAATGAAAATTTTTATTTCATTTACGCAGTACTTATGAAACGCTAAACATTACAATACAAAAAAAAATAGACTAGTTATGTACAGTAAATAATTTTATTATTATGATAAAATAGATCTAAGTATAAAAATCAAAGCTTCAGAATTATTACAGTAAATTAATGTAATCGTAGTTACTTTAAAAAAAATAGTTACTACCTATTTTTTTTCCCAAGGCTTACAAATTAATTACGACAGACAAGAAATGGTTTTTACTGATTGAACTTCAAACAAATTTCGTGGACCCGTTGGAAATTGTTGTAGAAACAATAGAATCATGGATGTCTGGGAACCTCCCTTTAAAAGACATTGCTTTGTATAAATTCTTTTTAATCATAGTATGATCACAAAATATAGAGCGTATAATTTTTTTCTTTTGCAGATAATCAACCTTTATAAACATCGTTAGCTCGAAATTCTTGCTCAACAAACGCAAACACAAACTGTAGCTCATTTATGTACGAATAAAATATACAAACATGGCAAAATGGTAACAGGACATGGCATTAAAATGTACGTTGCATTTAATAATGATGTCGGCCACAGATCTAATGGCGAACAGATATGGCAAACGTTATGCCCAACTTTTTTAAAAGGGAAATTATCTAATAACTCCTGCCGCTCTAGGTGGAGTGAGAGCGAGAGCAAGACTTTTACTGACTAAAACTTTCCCTGTGTTCACCACACACAGCCACAGTAACTATTTCGAACAACTCCGTAGCGAAAGGTTATTTTCATAACATTTATACAAATTCAACATCTTTACTTTATCAACGTTACCTAGTGTCTAGGCTTAAACTGTGTGTGGTGTGTGTTAGGTCTAGATAGGAGCTGAAATAGATACTCGTGAAGATTTTATACGTTTATTGGGGACTTCTAATTTCACTTTGACAATAATTTGAATCTAGAATAAATTTGAATAATACGATGCGACTATACAATGCAAGTGGGTAGCAAACTTAGACCCCGATGACCGCGGTACAAGCACTTATATACGCACAATTCTAGGGAGAAGGGAGAGTGCGGCGGTGCGTCCCACACCCCGCATTCCTGCGCGTTAAAACACCTAGTATATGTTTTGTCTTAGATGCATTTATCTCTCTATTTTTTTTTTGTTAGCCTGTTTTATCCCACTCCTCGACAAAGACCTCCTTCCAGTCTCACTAACAACACCAAATTTTCAATTCAGACACCTGCGGTATCTTCTAGACAGGCCTGTTGGTCTAGTGGTTAGTGACCCTGACTGCTATGCCGGAGGTCGTGGGTTCGATTCCCACCCAGGACAAGTGTTTGTGTGATGAGCACGATCATTTGTTCTGTGTCTGGGTGTAATTTATCTATAATATGTATGTATTTAAAAATATATAAGTATGTTTATCAGTCGTCTAGTACTCATAACACAAGCTCTGCTTAGCTTGAGACTAGACGGCGTTGTGTGATAGTTGTGGAATATTATTATTATTATTATTATTTTCATACATTTATTTATCTCAGGACCATGAGGTCCTGGACCTTTGGAAGGCATACGAGGAGCCGAAACCAACTCGCAGAGGCCTTTTTAGCTGCTTCTAATGGAACGTGGTGCCAACAGGCGATTATCCCTGTATGCGCTATGCTAGTGCATCCAAGGACAACCCCCGGTTGAAGGGAAACTATTGCAACATGTGAAAAACTAATATAAGGCTATGGTTTTTGGAGTCTTAAGTGGACTGGTTACCAGGAACTATGTTAAGACTATGGCCCCTGCCTAAACAATGTTTTTAATTTCCATCGATAAAAAGGCAAGGGGTGACTTGCACACTCAACAAATGGGCCCCCAAAATGGTCGCTAGCATGAAGTGACGTAGCATCAAGAGGGCAACATATCCTGATGTGCTTGAGGAGTGGAGAGGTATACCACGGCTATCAGGACAATCCCGGAAGTACGGTCAAGATCCCTACCAGCACCTTACTGGATTATACATCCTTCTTCCGAGCGCATTTGCTCTTGCGAATCTCCACTCAAGCCAGCCAATAAAGGCAAGAGAGAGGTGGGAGCTCTGTTCCTCGTCAGTGTTCACTACGACCGGCCAATAAAGGCAAGCCGAAGATGAAGAACAAGAATTCTCCCGGGAGATCGGGTCCGCAAGCAAGCGCTACCGACACAGACTTAGGGTTCATTGGAGCGCGCAAGCCCCACCACGACGTCAACGTAGAGATACGGCAATATTATTATCTTCGCATCTATCCTTTGCACTTAAAAATTTTCTGTTTAGCAATAGTGACAGGTTCCTTTCTCTGGAGACCTGACCGCCGCGCGCCGTTAGCTTGGACCCTGTTCCCGATACCGGTGGAACACTATTTTTTATATTTTTAAATGTTTTTTTTTTTATTTAAATATTTAAAAATATAATTTATATGTTTGTTAAATAAATCAACGAATATTAATGCTTAATCAAAGTAAGTATGTGCTAAGTAGGTAACTTTTATGTATGTCGACCTTTTATTTTATCATTTAATAAAGTCGCGCTTGACGATCACTTAATGGTAAGCAATGAAACACGCTTACCTAGATGTGTGAATAGGTTACATTCACTCTTCTAATTC
This sequence comes from Mythimna ferrago, assembly GCA_910589285.2. NCBI lineage: Eukaryota > Metazoa > Arthropoda > Insecta > Lepidoptera > Noctuidae > Mythimna > Mythimna ferrago. The sequence goes on along the minus strand of OU342689.1, from coordinate 15,728,250 downwards.
ACACTTTTCTAGGTGATAGCTATAATCCTATGACTATGGAGACTATGGAGGAGCTCAGCACAATGCTCAATGACCTCGGTAGAGCTTCTCTAAGAGTGGGTCTTAAAATGAACATGGATAAAACCAAAATCATGATTAACAACCATGTAGCGCCCACTCCTATCAAGGTCGGAGACTCTACACTCGAAGTTGTGGACGATTACGTCTACCTCGGACAGACAGTCCAGTTGGGTAGGTCTAACTTCGAGAAAGAGGTCAACCGTCGAATCCAACTCGGTTGGGCAGCGTTCGGGAAGCTACGCGGTATCTTCTCGTCCAACATACCACAGTGTCTCAAGACGAAAGTCTTTAACCAGTGCGTGTTGCCAGTGATGACATATGGCCCCGAAACGTGGTCGCTCACAATGGGCCTCATCAGAAGGCTTAAAGTCACCCAAAGAGCAATGGAAAGGGCTATGCTCGGGGTTTCCTTGCGTGATCGAATAAAAAATGAAGATATCCGCGAGAAAACTAAGGTTGCCGACATAGCACAAAGAATTGCCAAACTTAAGTGGCAATGGGCAGGGCACATTGCTCGCAGAACAGATGGCCGTTGGGGCCGAAAGGTTTTGGAGTGGCGACCGCGTACCGGAAGACGCAGTGTTGGAAGGCCTCCTACAAGGTGGACCGATGACCTGGTGAAGGTAGCAGGAAACCGATGGATGCGGGACGCACAGGAACGTTCGATGTGGCGACGCTTGGGGGAGGCCTATGTCCAACAGTGGACGTGTATCGGCTGAAATGATGATGATGATGATGATGACCTATAATCCTAATGACGCGAAGTTCTGTTTTATAAGACCTTCATTCGGAGCTTGTTAGACATTGACACATTGACTTCTGTTGACTCCGTCGTTTTTTCCAGTCAATATTAGTTCCCTTTTATAATACTGATACTATGACGAGCAATTTTGTGAAAACATACATCAAGATCTCAAAAATAAACTTAACCTTGGAACATTGAACATATAACAGATATCTCATTATTTTCCTTCTAAGAATTGATATCATCTAATTTATTAAATATCAGGAATTTTCCATAAACATACATTATTCACTTATTTTCCCGTTTTCTGCCACGTTAATCTAATTTTCTGAGCCTTTTACACATAAGTACAAAATGTTTAACATCAATACAAAAGACGAGTAGGAAAAATATAAATACATGAAGCTATGTTATGCTATACTAGTAGGTACTATAGTTATTGATCATTTTACTCGTATATGAAAGTCAGTGTTTAGATATTTGGGTGTACTATTATATATTTCTGAGGCAAGGGATAGATAAACTTAGCACATATTATGAATTGGGATTTTTTCACATTGGTACTTGCTCGGTTTCAAACCCGCATACAAACGTATATCAGAGGCGGGTGCCCTAACCACTGGGCCATCACGACATCTAGTTTCATCTACCATAGTCCACTATCCATAGTCCCATTATTCATAGTCCGTCCATTCAAAATAAAAAATGTTTCCAAAAAAAATATAATACTTTATAAGATCGTGTCAAACTCAATTTATTGTCAAATGTCAAAATTATATTCATTTAATAAATCACGCGTCAATAGACATACCGTTTTGGAGTAGATAGACCATGAACTGCGTGAACTTTTCTGTGGAATATTTTCGTTCGACTCGCTCACAGGCAAAACAACGTTCAAAGGCTAGTTTTCTATCTAAAGTCGACCTTCTAAAGACCATTCCTTACAAAAGAAACGGTTTTGAAAAGGGTCTTGTATCAACGGCTGAAACCTAAGCCGTTTTCAACAGGCCTTTTATGTAAACTGGCAGATTTTACACGAATATTATTGTTACCGGCCGTACCCTCTTTATAAATTTATACAAATAGAATACTATTTTGTTTGTCGCTAAGAAATAGGTGTGTACTTAAACAAAGGGATTCCAGTTTTTGTAGGTGAATAACCTTTTGGGTTTATCTCACAACTTTACTTTGAATCGCCTATATTCTTGTTTATTTCAGGGATGGAACCCATAGAAATACACTCGAGAGCAAAAAAATCGCACATTATAACTCTTTTTGTTCAGGCAGTTTTTGTCATGAATGTGTATAGATATTTAAAACATTTCATACACTAATTGAAAGCCTATTTTTATCTTTCTAATGATTTTGAAATACAGTGTAAAAAAATATCCTTGAAAGGGTTTAGAGCACCAAATCCAACTAATAGGAAAAATTACTAAATTTCACTTAAGAAAGAATGAGACAACAGACAACTTTAAGTTTGACACTTAAAGTTGTTGGTCATCCTGTTTGTCAATAAATTGTATTCCCTCCCTTAGCCTTATTTACAGCTGTCACTCGATTTTTATCAACCGTATTAATTTTACCATGAAATCTTAGGGTATGAAGCTCTTGGAGGCGTGAAGTGCCAGTCTTTTTGCACTAAGTCTTCTTTCAAGGTCATTCCAGATATGCTCAATTGGATTAAGATCAGAACTACGAGCTGGACTCTATATCGCAATGATTCCAATGTCTTACATGTAGTCGCAAACTGTTCTAGCGACATGCGATCTGGTGTTGTTCTGCATTAAGGAAAAAAAATCTACCATAAGCCACACAAGTGGCTTCACATATTCTTCGAGCACTTTTTTGATGTATCATAAAGCCGTCAACCCTCTCGATATCAGGCCGATATTAGTTTTAGTGTCCAACATTATGCCACCCCAAAACGCCTCCAAAACCCACTTGTTTGCTTATGTAGCAATATTAAAATTGCCATGATGACCTTCTGTAGACCCTACAGCATCCATCATGGTCATCTAAGTCATTCTGTACTTATCAGAAAACACAACAGCCTGCCATTACGCATACATCCAATTTAAGTGTTTCGTGGCAAATTATAGCCGGACTTATCGGTGAGCTGTGGTCAATTTGGTACTATTTGCTGAGTGATGTGCAGTCAGGCTTGCTTCACCTATTCTTTTTCCAAACGCCCACTGATTTATACTGACATTGCAAACTTCTTGAAGCTTTTGTGTCAGTTCAGTAGCCGATTTCTCAAAGTACTTGTTACAGGAAAGCGATAATCACGCCCTGATCCTATGCACCACTGACCATGTCCTGGTCGCTGAATATACCCACGGGTCTTTTGAAACCTCTGGTATACTAGACGAATAGGAAAGCGGCTATTTAGCTGTCGAGCGACTTAATTTTGATTATGGCCTGCTCTGGGCAAGGCAATAACTTGAACTGCTTCTGCGGGCGCGGTTTCCATATTTTTCCAGTAAATTCGTCTGTTTCTAATAGTGACGTTATCACCTTAACGGAATCTGATTAAAACTCCAAAACAGCACCCTTTTTGTACCGCCAGATGAAGGTGCAAGTAGTGTAATGCTAATGGGTGAATTTGGGGAATTGGGTATACCGCCGGTTTTTGTGAGTTACGTGAAAGTCAATGATCTTAATTTTGTGTTTTTTATAAAGATAACTTTGTATGCTTCAATTTTGCTTAATAATTTGTACTCAATATCTTGATATTTGAGAAAAAAACAGTATTAAACGAAATTACAAGCCATGTGCAATTTTTTGCTCTTAAGTGTATTACTAAACTATTACACCATAGAGATAAATTAAATAAATTATATCAGTTAAATTATTGAATCATCACCATTATCATTTAAGCCGATAGACGTACACTGTTGGCCTCCCCCAAGTGTCGCCACAATGAACGATGCAGTGCGTCTCGCATCCATCGAATTTCCGCAACCTTCACCAAGCACGAGGAATCGCCAAACTTAAGAGGCAATGGGCAGCGCACATTGCTCGCAGAACAGATGGCCGTTGGGGCCGAAAGGTTCTGAAGTGGCGACCGCGTACCGGATGACGCAGCGTTGGAAGGTCTCCTACAAGGTGGATATTATTGAATTACGATATTATAATTATTTACCAAATGTCTTTAAATAGGTACACTCAGCAAAATACTACCGACACTATTTGATTATTACATGCACATAATCGATTCAGGAAAGATGCCTTGAGTCGAGGGTCCGTAACCCGAGTTCGTAAGTTCTTGAAAACTAATAATAGAATTGACCTCTATTGATAAAGTGATTCCTATTCTATAGCGTAAAAAGTGCGAATCCAATACCTTAAACACGTCTTAACTAATAAATTAAAAGGCTGTATGAAGCGAGGCAGTACTGCTCGCAAAGGAGGAGACCGACCGCATCAGGCAACGGCGCTCTCGCCGCCGCCGCCGGGATTCCGATCCCGATTTCCGGCCACCGTAGGCGCGGGCTTGCGGACAGTGAGCAATGGGTAACTCACTATCCGGCCGTCCGGTAACTGTCCGGACCAAGCCCAAGTCGTCGACGGCACGCACCGCTCCCGCGCACCTTAAGGAGATGTCAGCAACAGCAGGGGCCCAGCCGGGTCGAAGCCTACTGGGGCCAGGGTTTTCTGAAAGGGAACTCGAGCCCCGGTATGGTCTTTTAGTCAGTAAGAGTCTGACACTATCTCCCGCTCCGCCCAAGAGCGGGGGTTGTCATTGGATGATTTTTCCAACCATAAAAAAGAGGCTGTATGAACAAATATTACTTTGACCTTTTTTTTGGTGTTAAAATCATCCAATGACATCCCCTCTAGGGGGCGGAGCGGGCGATACTGTCTGATAGCAGACTTTTACTGACTAAAAACCCACTACTGTTCCTTCGTTGCCTTTCTTATCGGAGTCGAACCTTTCTTTAAAAAACAGCTCCTTGGTCCCAGTAGGCTTCGACCTGAAGTGTAATACTTCCTACGTAGCTACGAGTATATCCAGCCTTATACCATATTACCAAACCGAACTGATATATGACACAATTTAATTTCTCTTTATAACTAGGTAGATAGTAGAAACAATAGGCAGGTAACTCATGGTTTCACAATAAAAAAAATCGCTAAAAGTAAAGGTTCGCTGGGAGAAAACTAATTGTTGAATTAAGCTCGCCTTTGTACATAAACTGTCTGTATCACCATGTACTAAGTATATAAAAACATACATATCACATGGTGATACAAACAGTGTACAACAAAGAATTGAGAATTAAAGCAAAAAATTCTCCCGAATTACACGCCGATTCAAAATACGAACTATACAGTGACGTAACGTGTCGCGTCCGTATTCCGACTACCGATACTCAGTGGCTAGCGCGTTCGTATAGCCCGCCCTGGGTGATTTGCATAAAGCTCCGCGGACATCGTTTTGGCGTCAGTTCAGCTTGTATCTCATTAGCATAACTGCTCAATTATTTTGTGCGGAATAGTCACTTTACAGACAAATTTTGGTTTTGCGCTACGTTGAGCGTCCTATTGAGCGGTGCCACTAAAAATGTCTACTACAATCTAGACGTATGCCAAGTGCTTCGGATATGGAATTCAATTCAGGTTACTTAGTTTCTTTTGGCGCACTTACAGTTGCGAGATATTTGGGTTTTCAGCTTAAGTGTGGCTTAAGTATTGTATGATTTGATTCCACTTTGGCAGATGTATCTGTAAATATTTTGCATGATAATACTGAACTGAAAAAATAATGACAAAAGTAGTAGTTAAATATTGAAACAGTGAATTTGTAACGTTAAGAGTTCTTGTTATAAACCCCCATCACATGTCGACTGTCATACTTAATACTCAGAATCATATTGACAAAGTATCTAAATAACCCTCCATCCAATGGAACCGATGCAATTAGCGAATGTTTGCTTAAATGCGAACCAAATAAACAGCGCCTGTTAAACTCCTGCACGGATTAAAGTCGATGTAGTTTTCCAATTAACTTGTAAATGTTGCCATATCCCGGCAGATGACAATAACCCTTTGAATTTTGCCTGATGGCAACCCTGTCACATAAATTGAGACGTATTGTGCTGTCAAGCATGTTTGTTTGGAAGGAAAATATTAACTTCGTACGCAATTAGTGAGACAAAGGACTGGAGACAATTTACATATTTTAGAAATGTTAAACGAAGAAAATTGAACACGCCCCTGTATTTTTTGGATGTGACAGCGGCATTTAAAAAAGTACATGGCCCATTGTGGATTAGTAGATGTCATATGTCTTCGAAGTTTTAGTTTTAGGCTCCCCCCTACTTATGAATAGGACGTCGCAAGTTCAAACCCAGGCAGGCGCCTTACTTTACGTGTATAAAAAAGGTACGCGGTTAGAAATTATCCAACGTCGACTTGTCTCGTTGAAATATCCTATATAGAATCGGAGCTATTAAACTAATCGGTATTAAATGACCTTGGACTGCTTAGGCGTCTTCTAGGCATCTGAGGCTGCCTGCCCACATGAGCGGACCGAGGCTACGGAACGGAGAAACGGAGAAATTAACCAATAGGATTGCACAAAATCTCTGTTCCTCTGATTTTGTGCAATCCAATTAGTTAATATTTCTCCGTTGCTCTGCTCCACAGTCTTGTTCAGCTCGTGTGGACAGACAGCCTAAGAGAATACAAATGTTATATTGCCAGAATTGTAGAATTATTTAAAAGAGTAATAGTGGCCTTAGAGCACACAGCGCAACTAAATGAAGTAATACAAACAAGTGAGTTTTTATCAGTCCTCTCCGTCTACCCAGAGTGGAAAGTGTTATTTAATGGTAATAATAATATTTCACAACTTGTAGTCTAGTCGCAAATTAACCTTTCAATCGTGAGAATTAGAGACACAATAGAAAGACAATGGGTGCGCGAACGCCGGCGTTCGCTTGGGGTTTAATGAATGCAGTGCTTGTGTTATGAATACTAGAAAACTTATAAACATACTTATATATTTCTATACACACACACTATTGATAAATTACACCCAAACACAGAACAAATGGTTGTGCTCATCACACAAACATTTGTCCTGGGTAGGAATCGAACCCACGACCTCCTGCATAGCAATCTGGGCCACTAACCGCTAGACCAACAGGCCAGTCGATGATTACACACCTAAAAAATAAAAAGACGTGTGGCACTCGGGGACTGCCGCGGTAAAGCTATTGCATAGCATTTTTATCAACTTATGCAATTATAATTATTTATTTATTTTATTTATGCAGTATTTTTTTTCCTTTGTTTTTTTTTCTTTGATATTAAGGGCCAAGTGCCCGAAAAGTGCCATAAAACAGTGATGAGGCCTACTCCTCCGTAACGGCCAGGTCAATTGGTTTGAAAAAAATATATGTTTATTATAGATTTATGAACAATAATATCAACATTTGATTTTTTCATGCAATTAATACTTTTGTCAAAAAAAAAATATTTAGCAATTTCGCAACTTTTCCCTACTCCTTCGAAACGGCTTGGACCTTTAGAAACATTTTTACACATAAAAATTGGTGGTTAAATATCCTTCAAAGTGAACATTGCATATGTAAATCAATCAATATCTCGCAGAGAAAATGGATTTAAAGCGCTTTCCGGGTGCTGTTGGCCGCAAATAAATGCACAGATTGGTGTACTGCCGCCTAGGCGAGTGCGAGAGTTGCGTTCACATAATTTCGGTCAGATGGTTCAAAGGACTATACGCCTTAATTGAAGTTACACTTTCACACATTGAATTGAATTTTGATTGATTATTCACTCATTTGTTTTCTTATCGGTCACCACGCTCAAAAAACAAATGAGTGGGGGGTGTTAGGTTATTTTCGTTGCGGAATTTCTGGATTCGGTCTCCACGCTCAAGGCCCGCGATAGAAGCAATGCAATAGCTTAATATACTCAAGTATCCTTTCCTGTTTTTTTTTTTGTGTACATAAATAGTAAAATAAATTTCATTGTGTGTTTCCTGATAGCTGCAAGATTGTAGTAAAAATTATATCTGAAAATTTGTTCACAGCGAGTCGACATAATATTGCTATTATATTCCCAGCGTTATCATTGATTGTAAATTGAAAAGGCGGTGTGCGGCAGTCGTCCGTATTGCGAAATGGTTGTAGTGACCACTGATGGATGTGACTGATTTTATTGTATTTATCGTTTTATTTTATTTGTTCTACTGTATTGAATACAGTGTTGAAAACAAGGATTTATAAACGTTACAATTTTCATACATAGATCCAGCCAGTACTATCCCATGGCTGAGCAAAGATTGTCCTCAATTTTTTTATTGCCTCCGGTTTTAGGACTCTTCTTGCCAATTTCCAACCTTAATCTTCTTCCTTGCCATCACCTCTTCCCCTATCGCGGGTCGGCTTTTTTAATCCTTCGGCATCATTCACATCACTGTTAAGCATCGTCGCCTGTAAGGTCAAGCTTTTACATGACCTTCCAGGCATTTCCCAAATGAATAGCAGTCTACTTCTCCTTCTCACTTATTCACGATATTGTCATTGGGTATGTGAATTACATGTCCGTACCACCTCAGCCTGAACTCAATATTATTTTTCAGTAAAATAACGTAAATTCCCAATGTTAATATTATGTTAAATTATTTCATATTTACTTTACCAGGATTTTTAATGTCAAGTAAACGATGACATAATAATATAATAATAATAATCATTTATTTGCAAACAAGTGTCACATTTACATAAATGCTCTGCCTCCCAGGTAGTGAACCTGTATCTCAGGAGACAGTTCCCCTCCTATACATTTTACAATTCGTTTACAAACATTGCTAATTCATATATTAAGAATTAAAAAAAAAACCATAATAATAATAAAATAAGACACGTATAAAAAAAAAAAATTGAGTGTGCTATGGATTACAAAAAAGAATAATAATTATAGAATAAAAATAACAATAATAAAAAAAGTTGCTCATGTGAACTTGTTGTGCTGTGGTGTGATAGTCATGATGGTGTATTTTTGTATGTGTTTGTAAGGGTATTAGTTAAGTTTTTAATATATCAATAAACTAATGTTTAAACGAGTAACAATTAACCGTCGCGGTCGTGTTTCTTGCTACGCTGGGCTACGACGTAGCAATGCACTACGGCGCGGCGTAACACTGAGTCACCTGCGTGTGTGTTTGTTCTGAAAGCGCGAGGATTTTTAGGCTAAAAAAAAACGCCTCCGTAAATATTTGTAAGTAGAAACGCAAATTAATTGATGGGCTTACATTGTCTGTAAGTGCTTAATTTTAATTAATAGTACATTATGATATAAGTGTGTCATGTTAGTGATTACCGACGAGGCGGTATTTAGACCCGAGCCGTGGCGAGGGTCTTAAGGGAGCCGAGAACGGTAATCATTAATTACTCACGTGTATCATACGACGTTTTTCAATAAAATTGTGAAGAAAATAACTATAAAATTAGTAAACTTTTGTGGCGGTAAAAATCTGTTTTCATATGCGCACCCATATTTTTTTTATTTACCTTTCAATACACACCTTTTTCTTTCATTTCACTGAAATGAATAAAGGGGGGTTGACCGGCGACTCGTGGGGGACGACCTGCGCCCATCCTGATACGATAAATGTAAAATAATTATGGCGAGGGAGAGGTTGAACAATAAGGTTTTAACTACATAATAGCACTAGTGCGTAATGGTAATCAAAATGTCACAGTTTGGTAAAAAGGGTCAAAGTCAAGTCAAAGTCAAAAGTTTTTTATTTCACATAGGCCTACATGGGCACTTATAAAACGTCAGAAGCTAGTGCACGGTTCGAAATTGGTCGTTTCCTATGGAGAAGAACCGGCAAGAAACTCCATGGTTACTCTTTTAAAAAAAAATGGTTGTAGTTACAATATTTCCATATTACAGTATTAATAGGTTTTATTTAAGAACAGTGTAAACCGGTCTATATTGTAATCAAAAGCACAATGAAATCATCAAAATTATCATTTAAAAAAAGTGAGTCAAAATATGAAGTAATCTAAGAATTCGTGGAGTCTACAGTGTTCTTCCATTTACATTATAAAAAGCGGCTATATAAAAAAAAAAAAAAAGTTGTCAATAAATGAGACGTTAACAACCAAAAAAGAAAAACTAACGAATTTAATGAGGTTGGAGTCAGATAATATAAAATAAAATAAAAATATTGCAAAAGCAATGTGTTAGAAAAAAAAATGTTACAACAAAGATGGAGCAGTTAATAGATACATTCACACATTATTATGAGTTACCAGGGGGCCACAAGTGCAGAGGTAGTCATTGCCAAACAAGCGTATCTTCGACATAGTCTTTAACCTTGTAATATGCTTTTTTGGTTAAGACACGCTTAATATGGGTTTTGAACTTTCCTTCGCTAAGTTCAGTCACCGCTTTTGGTAGCTTGTTATAAAAGCGTATGCTATTTACTAAAAATGACTTACTGGTCTTGGCTAATCTCCATTTGGGTAATATAATTTCGTGTTTACTACGAGTATTTATGTTATGGAAATCGCTTCTAATTTTGAAAAGTCCTAGGTTTTTACGGACATACAAAATACTTTCTAAGATATAAAGAGAAGGCAGTGTCAATATATCGATTTCTTTGAATTTATTTCTGAGGGACTCGCGAGGACCCATTTTATAAATAGCCCTGATTGCTCTCTTTTGCAATACGAAAATCGAGTCTACATCAGCTGCAGATCCCCACAGTAAAATGCCATAAGACATAATACTGTGGAAATAGGCATAGTAAACTAACCTAGCTGTGGCGACATCTGTCAACTGCCTTATTTTTCTTACTGCATATGCCGCTGAGCTTAATCTACCTGAGAGAGTTCTAATATGAGCACCCCACTGCAGTTTGGAATCGACAGTTATACCTAAGAACACAGTTTCTGTAATTACATCAAGTTTTTTGCTATCAAGAATTAGATTGACGCCAACTTGAGGAACATTCGGTAATGAAAACTTTATACATTTAGTTTTATTTGCATTTAGTAAAAGATTATTGGCTGCAAACCATTTCGAAAGAACAGCCAGACTTTCGTTAACACGCAAGACATCCGCATCTTTTCTATCTACTTTAAAAATAAGAGAAGTGTCGTCAGCAAATAGAATTATATCTGATAAATTAGCCATCATGTAAGGAAGGTCATTAATATAAACCAGAAAAAGGAACGGGCCAAGAATTGAACCCTGGGGCACGCCCATCCTTACTAAAGACCCCGAGGACGTCACCCCATTTATGGATACTTTTTGCTGCCTGTAAGATAAATAGGAAAAAACAAGATCAGCAGCTCTTCCACGAATTCCGTAATGATGTAATTTACAGATCAGAGTATTATGGTCAACACAGTCAAATGCTTTTGAGAGGTCACAGAATATGCCAATAGCATCCTGGGACTTCTCCCAGGATTCTAAAATGTGACTGATGAGTTTCACTCCTGCATCCGTCGTTGACCTTCCTTTCGTGAAGCCAAACTGATGACTATGCAAAATCCCATTTGAATTAAAGTGAGACAACATCTGGTCGAGCATGATTTTTTCATATATTTTACTCAATGCTGGAAGCACAGATATTGGTCTATAATTAGAGGGATCACTCTTACTACCTGATTTGAAAATTGGTACTACTTTACTATGTTTCATTAAATCAGGGAATGTACCGCTGTCTAGACATTGATTAAATATGCCTGTTAGGACAGGAGCAATTGTATCAATAATATCTCCAAGAACCTTAACGGATATACCCCATAAGTCCTCAGTGTTTTTTATATTAAGACTTTTGTATGTATTTTTAATCATATCAACAGAAATACGCTTAAATTCAAAGGTTGGTACATCCTTTGTGAAATTTTCTTTTAAAAAAGATTCAGCTAACAAAGATGAAGAAGGGAGAGATTTCGTAACTTCTATTGGGATGTTGGTGAAGAAGTTTTCTAGCTTCTCAGCCACTTCGGTCCTGTCTGAAATGATTTCATTATCAATTTTTAGGGACAATTCATTTCGATCTCGCTGGTTTGTTCTTCCAGTTTCCTTGTTTATCACCTTCCAGACAGCTTTTATTTTATTGTTAGAATTTTTAATTTTCTTACTTATTGACTTAGATTTAGCTTGGGCGCAGACTCTTTTGAACATCTTTGAATACATTCTAACATGGTTATGCAAGTTAAGATCAGACGATAATGATTTTTCCTGGTATAGCTGATATAAAGTATCTCTACTTTTTCTAATTCCAGTAGTAGCCCATTCATTAAATTTGGATTTATTATTGACTTGAACTTTTTTAACTGGACAAGCCTTATTAAATTCCTGACACACTGTAGAGAATAATGTACCATAATTTACATTGGGGTCTTGTGAATCAAAATTGGCTGTTGAGAGACTAGTAAGAACATTGTTATTAAAATAATTTAATTTATTTTTAGTAAGCGGTCTAAACTCTGCAGTTGAATCTAATTGCAACTTTTTGACTAACTCAAAAGATACAAGTTGACCCGTATGGTCAGACCTCACTCCACTAATCAGTGATGACTCTTTTATATCACAATTAGTAAAAATATTATCTATGCATGAAGCTGAAGTGGGAGTTATTCTTGTAGCTTCATTAAAAATACATTTTAAATTAAAAGAATTAAACAATGAGAGAAGTTTACATTTTTCTGATGAATTTACGAGTAAATCAATATTTAAGTCCCCACAAACGAAAACTAATTTGTTATCTCTAATAAGTTTATTTAGTATTTCTTCTATTACAATCAAAAAAGATGTCAAGTTTGATGCGGGTGGTCTGTAAACACATAAGAAAGTTTGGCCTTCAACCTCTGCACATGCTACCTCGCATAAGCGATCAACAGAGCAAGCAGTGATATCTTTCCTTTCCTTATATCTTAAAGAATTATTACATAATATCAAGGTACCACCCCCAATTGATGATCTGTTGTACGCACTGGCAACTGAAAAATTATTTACATTAAACTGCATTCTATCTGGTTTTAACCAGGTTTCACAAAAACATAAGATATCCATATTATATCTATCTATTAACATTTCCACATCTAGTATTTTGCCAGAGAAACGATTTATATTCTGATGGTATAGTAAAATGTTATTAATAGGCTTCCCTTTTGTCGTTACTAAAAGTTTAAAGAGTCCATTATATACCTACCTAAGTGCAGTGCAATAAGAGTCAGTTTCTGAGCAATTTTTTTTTCTGGAATTATTTATTTATCTGGATTATTGCAATTAATTTAATGTAGATGATTTTAACGTAAATATTAGCTAAAAACATTTGCGGTAAACTATGGTTTGAATACACTATTTCTGTTAACTAGTAACATCAATCGACAAAGTTGTCACCACATCGACAAAATTGACATTAATGTAATAATTCGAATGCCCGTGGCGTGGCTCGCGTCATGTTATACCAGTAGGTATCATAAATTAACTAACCTAATTAACAATTTCAATAATAACCCACTTACGCTGGTTTTGTGGCGATGCGCTTTCAACACAGCGGTAATTGTATTAAAAATCATTGTTTACTACAAATAAGCGGTAATTCGATATCATTGTTCATGAAAAACAAAAACAGTCTGTAATTATAAAATTTGATGTTAGGCAACTTTAGGATGAGTTAAAATAGTCAATAGTCAGTGGGTGGGGTTACTCGTAGAACAGATGCTCAATGGAAAAGGTTCTGGAGGGGCGGCTGCGCTCCGGAAGATACAGCGTTGGAAGGCCTTCCACAAGGCATACCGATGACCTGGTAAGAGTCACGGGATTTCTATCTATACGAGACACACAATAGCGTTCGTTGTGCCATTTGGGGGAGGTTTACGTCCAGCTGTGAATAACTTTCTGTTTGAGTTTGTTAATATTGAAGTCAGATATTTTGTTATTTAAAAAAAATTAGTAACACAACTCAACAATCTATAAAAGTTTATGCACCATAATAATTATCAAAGGTTTACAGGCTGTTATCTTTCTAAGAACTGATTCAATTACAATTTCGTTCTCACTGAATTAGGCTACAGTATCCCTGATATCATTACAGACTACTTATCATCACGAAAGCATTCACGGATACAACAATAAAAACACTGAAAAATTAAAGGGAAAAAAGAACTTAAAACTTAGGTTTTAAGATGACCTCAAAACTCACGATCTGATAAATCATTTACTCACCTAAATATTAATCTCAAATAAATCCAGTGACAAATATTTACCAATGAGTAACACAGCCGGCGCCTCCCACCAATCTCGAGTGAGCTCGCCGAGATGAATGGAAGCGATTCATCTCTATCTCGGCCAGTCTCCTTAATCTCGTCCACTAACAGCCACCGTTGCACATCCAAAGATACGGCTCTTAGGAGTAGATGCACCTAGAGAAAGTAGGTTTTACAGTTTTTCTTCTCAAAGTGTACGTAAGATAGATGGATATGTTTATTGGATAGATTTGAAGATTTATATAAAAATGTGTATCCATTTCACACTATTTTCTATTAAGGGCCAAGCGCCCGAAAAGTGCCATAAAACAGTGATTATCTGAGGCCTACTCCTCCGTAACGGCTTGGTCAATTGGTTTGAAAAAAATATATGTTTATTATAGATTCATGAACTATAATATCAACATTTGATTTATTCGTGCAATTAATACTATTGTCAAAAAAAATATTTAGCAATTTCGCAACTTTTCGCAACTTTTCCCTACTCCTTCGAAACGGCTTGGACCTTTAGAAACATTTTTACACATAAAAATTGGTGGTTAAATATTCTTCAAAGTGAACATTGCATATGTAAATCAATCAATATCTCGCAGAGAAAATGGATTTTAAGCGCTTTCCGGGCGCTGCTGGCCGCAAATAAATGCACAGATTTGCGTACTGCCGCCTAGGCGAGTGCGAGAGTTGCGTTCACATAATTTCGGCCAGATGGTTCAAGGAACTATACGCCTTAATGAGACAATAGTCGTTTACAAAATTATACACATGCTAGTATCTATTGCTAGATTATTTTTTTTCAGTTGGGAAATCTAATTGGGAATTAGAAGATTTCGGAATATAATTAATTAGCCGGGAGAGGGTTCTTTTTCGATGGGAAAAATCATCCAATGACAACTCCCGCTCTTGGGCGGAGCGGGAGATAGTGTCAGACTCTTACTGACTAAAAAACCCATCCCGTTCCTTCAAGCCTTCATACCGGGGCTCGAGCTCCCTTTCGGGTAACCCTGGCCCCAGTAGGCTTCGACCCGGCTGGGCTCCTGCTGTTGCTGACAACTCCTTGAGGCGCGCGGGAACAGCGCGCGCCGTCGACGACTTGGGCTTGGTCCGGACAGTTACCGGACAGCGAGCTACCCATTGCTCACTGTCCGCAAGCCCGCGCCTACGGTGGCTGGAAATCGGGATCGGAATCCCGGCGGCGCGGCGAGAGCGCCGTTGCCTAATGCGGTCGGCCTTCTCCTTAGCGAGCATTACTGCTTCACAGAAGTCAATCACTCCTCCTCAGCCGGGGGCGGTCGACTTTTTCTGAATAAAACCCAGTCCTGTTCCTTCTCTGCCTTCGTTCACAACCCATGGAGTATCTTCTGTTAGTGCGCTACATATAAACAAAGTAAAAACTATTATTAACTATTGCAAAAAGTCTTTCCATTTTTTTATTTTTTCAATTCCTATAAGATTTTTTTTCTGTGTACATCGGTTTTTTTACTATGTATAATCTGTAAAGTTATGTACAATAAAGAATATATATATATAAGAAATTTTCAGGATTTTATATCTGCTGGCAGGTTTTAAGTAGCGATGCAATGTTTAAAATTAGATCAGCAAAACCTACGTTAGCATCATCAGTCATCCATCACACTAATAAAATTATTATAAATGCGAAATTGTGAGGTTTATGGTGTGTAAGTGTATGTATATGTTTTCGACTTCTTCAGACTCAAACGACTAAACGCATTTTAATAAATCTTGGGGAGGCCATATTTTGGAATAGCACATTTTTATCCTGGAAGTATATTCCCTTAGATAATTTTCTACTATCATGTGGCTGAAACTGCTGGCAACAACTAGAATTATATAACTATCAAATAAAACAGTCTGAAAATCCAAGTGGAAGGCTATCAAAAATTACAGTAACACAGATACAGTACAATTCACGAATGATGGCGGCCGTGAAGTTAGCCTTTGCGAACGTTTACGCATACTACACTCTTCTCGCACACGCACGTCGCCATTTGGTTCCTAAAACACGTTACTGCGCAGCCTTCTGCGCAAACTTCACGGCCGTCATCATTCGTGAATTGTACTGTACATATAGGTTTCGCATAGTATGGGCTCCTCTATTTCATCTCTACACTTTTCTTTTTAAACGTTACAAACACTGTAACTTATGGAAGACAATAAATAAATGTACCGAGAGTTATTTTAGTTTGTTTTCCGAAAATTATTCAATATACCAGTGAACTGGTAACTGTGCTTTTCATTGACGCTGCATTTATATATCCCAGGACTGGGGTACTGGACCTTTGGAGGGTGTATAAAGGGCTGAAATCAATGACATGCAAGTTCATCTAAGGACTGGCCCCGTCTAGTTCAAAACTATTGCGACTGTAGAAAACAAGGACACGGCTATGATTTTGAGAAGTTTAAATAGATTGATTACCAAGAACTATACAAAGACCATATATGCCCTTGCCTGAACAATGTTATTAATAATCATCGATAAAACATAACCCTTCTTGCAGTCGGGTAAAAAAAGCAGAGAGTGACTTGCATACTCAATAAATGGGCCACCAAAAAAAAAAACGAGGAAGCAACATATCCTGAGATGCTTTAGCAGTAAAAGAGTATACGACGGCGATCAAGACAACCCCAAAAGTACGGTCGGTCTACCAGCATCTTACTGGATTATAAACATGAGAGACTAACGTACTTACGAGAAGGATTCTCTCAACAACGTTTGCCTCTACTCAAACCAGCCAGTAAAGGCAAGAAAGAGATAGGAGATCTGTTCCTCAGCAGTTTGCAATACTGCTAAACTGACCTGAAAAATAGTAATACTTCTGCCTTTTGTTCTCAAAAGATACCTTAGTCTTATGACTCCCTTGGGAAGAAACGAGATAATCTTTTTCGTAAGAAAAGACCAGTTTTAGATACTGCACATAAATTCAGGTTTTCTTAGTTGATGTTTAATACCACCCGCACTTACAGACGTCGATTAAGGTTAATGATTCACTTAAGATAAAATGGATTTGCTCCTTTTTATTCTTGGCTGGCGTATTATAGTGTACTTAATCGTAATATTGCAGCCGGCTAGGTGTATGACCAGGTGGGGGCCGCGAGAGACGGCTCGATACGAGAAGTACATTATATGTCCAGTACCCCTAGCTAAGTTGCAAATCTGCAATAGTTAACGCTAGTAGAAAGCTTCAAATGTACGGGAATGACGTCATCTCAACGCTCAGTTACGTGGTCAGAACAAAAGAATTGGCGGCAAAGTCAACTCGAAGCGTTCGACGCAAGCGAAACGGTTGTAACTTGGCTAGGGGGGCAGTAGTAGTTGCGTTTCGGTTGATAGCAAGATAGTGACGGCTAGTTCCAAATAAATTGTCTTGAGTAAAACCTGAATACATAAAAAGCTTCCTCTAGAAAACCCTTATTTAAAACTACCTTCTAACAATGGGCTTGCCCATGGGAAAAAAAATGTATGTGTAAAATAGCATAATACTGGAAAAATAAGTTTTAAAATCAGTCCAATAGTTTTTGAGTTTTTTTAGTACAAACAAAAATACAAATCTTTTTTTCTTTATAATATTAGTATAGATTTAGCTTATCCGTGTTCACTATTGAGGGTGGTATTGTCTGTCGTCAAGGTAGCATTATACATACCTGTATTATGAATACTGGAAAACTGATTATGTAATTTGGTTAGTTACATTTTCTCTATTAAACAGGTGAACCGCTTTTGATGAGTTTTAGTATATACATACCTACATACGTACATACATTGAACCTTGGAGAAAACGTAGGAAACTTTCAATCCCATAAGAACATTCCCTTGGGATAATTTCATCAGGTTTGGACGCGGGTGAAGCCGCTGGCAGAAGCAAGTAATTTTATAAGTGGTCGGAAACTTATCAGTAGCGATCGTAAACTACCTGCAATGCGGAATATAGAGACGGTAATCTTTTGGATATACTAAGAGTGATGACTTGAAGAAAGATTTTGAGCAATATGATTAAAAATTTTATAGGTTCTAGAGTAAGAAAGACAAATAATCTACACTAATGTAATAAAGAAAAAATTAAGTTTTTTTTTTTTTGTAGGAGGTAATCTCTGAAAGTACTGGTCCGATTGCTAAAAAATTTTCACCGATAGAAAGCTGCTTTATTCATGAGTGGCATAGGCTATATTTTATGTACGCGAGTGAAGCCGCGGGCAAAAGCTAGTCTATTTATATAAAAGGAGGAGAAATTACCTGACTGACATATCACAGCCGACACTAATGAGAATAGGAGCGTAATTTTTACACAAGGTTTCCTTTTATGACTTAAGCGAGCACTAAGAGAGGATTTTCCAATTTCATCCTCTAAAGTGATGAAACGAGAGGTCCAAAGTCTGTATGGAGAAACTTAGTTTCACGCGGGCGAAGCCGCTGGCAAAAGCCAATCTATACATCTATAATATAAAAATGAATCGCAAAATGTGTTGGTAAGCGCAACAACGCGTAACAACGCCTGGACCGATTTCGCTAATTTTTTTTTGTTGTGTTCGTTATTATGAGGAGAAGGTTCTTATGGAAAAAAAAATGAAAATTAGGGTAGTGTAGGGTAGAGTAGGGTAGTGTAGGGTAGTGTAGGGTAGAGTAAGGTAGATGAGGGTAGAGTAGGGTAGAGTAGAGTAGGGTAGGGTAGAGTAGGGTAGGGTAGAGTAGGGTAGAGTAGGGTAGAGTAGGGTAAAGTAGGGTAGAGTAGGGTAGAGTAGGGCAGAGTAGGGTAGAGTAGAGTAGGGTAGGGTAGAGTAGGGTATAGTAGGCTGAAGTAGGGAAGAGCGGGAGCGAAGCCGCGCGGGCAAAAGCTAGTTATATATAAAAGGAGGAGTAACTGACTGACTGATATATCAACGCATAGCTAAAACAATTGACACTAAGAGTGAAATTTTGCACTAGGCTAAGACTTAGGCCAGCATTAAGGAATCTCCAAAATATATCCCATATGGGGATGAAACGTGAGTCCAAAGGTTGTATGGAGAAATTTACTTTCACGTGAGCGAACCCACTGGTAAAAGCTGATACCACAATAAGCGAAAAAAAAAAGACTTTAAGTTAATGCACAAACTAGTATTTCTAACTTTATCCGATATTTACTAAACGGATTTGGTATTGATAAAGTAACGTTATACCAAGAAAATATATTCGATATCTTTATTATTCTAACGTAGTTTCGACACAATATTATACGAACATTTTCTAGACCTTTTTGTATCAGCATCACGTTACTAAGAGCTTGTCTAGATGAGGCGTTCGGGACGCGAACTGACTAACGCCATACTGAAGTTGTAGGTGAAAGCATAATAAACTTTAACAAGTTTATAGATTTGCATCACCTGTAACGTATTAATTGTGTAAATTCAGAAAATAAAAATAAATGAAAAAAAAAAATCTAGGTACTCCATACTACCTACGTAACTCATAAGTTGGTCGATATCGAGTGAATAGGATACTTCTAGCAAGCATGCTCCATCGTCGACCATATCATCGCTTACCATTAGCTGAGAGTACTATCTCACTACTGTCAAACGCGAGCCTAATATTTTCTTGATTTTTAAAAAGAAAATTACAATAGTTTCGTCATATACCTAATGAGAGTTGAATATCGTTTGTTTTTAAAGATACTCGTACCAAACTGCACTTTCCTAAGAAGTTCTTAAGAAGTCAACAAATAACTAATGTGGCTGCGGGATAGTTCGATAGAGTCACCACGGCTCGAGTACAATACAAAAGGCAACTGGGTTTCAGTTAGTAAAAGTCTTACACACTCTCACACTCTACTTACGCCTTTAAAAAAAGGATTAAAGAAACATGCTTTGAAAAATTAGACTCGGTAAACTTTAGTACCTAGATATAATTGTATTTATTCGCGAAGTAGTCGAAGAGTCGTCTTGGGACGGAACTGTGCTTAGTCCACTCCTAATTGAACCCATAACGATGTCGTTTTCTAGGTATTGTGATTAAGGGAGTATAGTGAATCAAAAGTGGATCGAAACGGTTCGTGTAAATAGTGCACGGCATGCGCGCGGCCCGTTGCTGAAACTTGGCCTGCGCACGGCCGTGCGCTTAAATCTGTGTTGAGACTCCATGTGGGCAATGCGTAGCTCTGTTTTGGCCAAAGTGATGATCACGGCGTAGTGGTCAGTCGGCATGGAAAAATAAGTCTTTAGTATCTAAAAGCAAGTGAAATTGATACGAAATCGCTTAATAAACAAACCTTTTTGATTGTAATGTTGTCGACTCTTCGTGGACTTCAGTTTAAAAAAGAAAGATTACGACCATTTTACAAAATCCAATTGCGAAATACTCAAGCACGTATGACTCGAAATATATCGGTATTGTATAGTTTCAGCTACGTGATACCTCGGACGTAAAGTTGGAAAAGTTTATAAAGATTTCAGTGAAATTGATGTTAGTTCGCCTTTTAGTTCAACTCCATACAATAACTTGTATTGAGAATGAAATGACAAATTGGTTTGGTGACAGAAACAAATCGGTTCACGGAGGAGAGGAAATGACGTTTTTTTTTTGGCACGTCACAGGTAATAAATAATTCTCTTCGACAGGAATAATACAGGTACTTGTGAGAAAACGAACTCAAGGATTGAATGCAAATGGCATTACTGACGTGACGTGTCAGTAGATTCACAACGCAACTGCCTGGATTTCATTTAAGCAAAACTGCTCCATTCTTTGTTTTAATAATTTAATTATATTGTTATTTTCTTTTTACATTGATTTTGCAATATTTTAATATTATTAAGACGTCGGCGAGATGGCCGAAATATCTCATTTATTGATTGTTTTTTTTTTTATACAGAACTAGCTGACCCAGCGAAGTCTGTACCGCCTAACACTCATTTGCGTGTTATGTGATATTTTACTTCTTGAACACTTTAAATTCATATATCTTTCAATATAGTCAACGGCTTTCGATGAAATAAAGTCTAATAACATCAAGTACACACAATTTTAATGTATAAAAGTGATCTACATCAATTTCGTACATTTTTCGTGATGCGCGCACAACTAAGACTTCTACAGATTTATTATATGTATAGTTGTAAATATGAGGACACTGTAGCCTGTTCTTTCTATTTCAATGAGCTTTTTTATTGTGCTTTTGGGTACAATATTGACTGGTCTACACTATTCACTCACACCTATTAATAATGGAGTACTTTACTGGTTCTTCTGCATAAGAAACGACCAATTGGAACTGCGCACTAGTGTCTGACATTTTAAAAGTACCCGTATTAGTGGAGGTCTATGTGAAATAAAAACATTTTGATTTTGAAGCTGGTGCTGTATGAAGTGTCTAAGATCATTTTTAGAACTGGGTTCATAAACGTTTTAAAAATAAAAACATACGACGGCTTTAAAATTTCTTAATCGGCCCTTAAATTAGCAAATT
Source organism: Mythimna ferrago (assembly GCA_910589285.2). Taxonomy (NCBI): domain Eukaryota; kingdom Metazoa; phylum Arthropoda; class Insecta; order Lepidoptera; family Noctuidae; genus Mythimna; species Mythimna ferrago. The sequence goes on along the minus strand of OU342689.1, from coordinate 15,706,720 downwards.
AGCTCGCTAGAATCAAATCTGAACTGCACTATACAATCGGTACGTTCTACATGAAAATTTAGAATCGGTTTCAGATTTTGAATTCGCATGAATATTCTGTATATGTACCGATTGTAATCAGTGTAATTGGCATTCTGTCGTTCTGATTAAATAAATAAATATGAGTGTTTAAATCCAGCCAAAATTATTTTTCTGCCATCTTGCGTAGTGCTCCTCCAATCTTATGTTCACAATACGTACACTCGCATCCCTGTGAGTGCCGAAGTATGCACTGCATTTGACGTGGAAATACATCGGTACACTGCTTTCAGTACACTCCACACTCAAGAATATATTTGAAATATTCTAAGTGCACTTTCGGACTTACCTACTTACATAAGGTATGTTTTGTATTTTATTTCAAACATGAACGCTATTGTGTCTGAGAAGTGTAATGGTAGGCTAGGGGTATCAACCACGACTTACGAGTTGTAGGTTTGTGGAATTTATTTCATCACCACTACTCTCAAAATGGCCAAGGAAAACATTGTAAGGAAACTTATGTGCTAAAACAAAAAATTCAAAGATATGTAACATTCAACAGCCCGCACTGGATTTACGTGGTAAATCATGGCCCAATCCCTTTCCTACTCCCAACAGTGGGAATATTATGTCATGCTTAAGCTGCTGTATATGGTCTGCTGATTCAAATCAGCAGACCATATTTCAATTAAAATAGAACCTAAAACTGCTGACACGTTTTTGCCTTAAGATGGCCACTGATTACTTAACCTTGGGCATCAACGCGTGTGGCTATTAATTCTAGCCACAAACTCTTCAAATACTATCTATTATCATCATTCATTATCATCGTTATTTCAGCGGAAAGACATCCGCTGTTGGACATAGGCCTCCCCCAAGTGTCACCATAGCGATTGGTCCTGTACGTTGCGCATCCATCGGATTCCCGCGACACCCACTAGGTCATCGGTCGTTCTAGTGGGAGTCCTTCCTACGTTGCGTATTCTCCAGTACGCGGTCGCCACTTCAAAATCTTTCGTCCCCATCAATCATGATCTGTTCTATAAGCAATGTGCCCCCCCCTCCACCCACTGCCACTTTTAAGTTTGACTATTCTTCGGGCTATTTCTACTGCTATCTTCATTACTGATATGGCATAACCCTTTCCATTGCCCTGTGAGTGACTTTAAGCCATCTCCTGTACCTAAATAAAAAACCGGCCAAGAGCGTGTCGGGCCACGCTCAATGTAGGGTTCCGTAGTTTCCCGTCCGTCACAATAAGTGTACCCACTTATGAGTTTAAAAAAATGCTTGCATATACGATTATACTACAAACTTAGTCCAGAAATTATTTTGTAGAACCCTTTTGTCTTTTTTGTACAAAAACTGTTCTTTCCATCAAGTTCAAAATAATTTTCCTAGAAAGTCCTTATAAAGTTCTACTTTTCAGATTTTTTTCATATTTTCTAAACTTATGGTTCAAAAGTTAGAGGGGGGACACATTGTTTTTTACTTTTGGAGCGATTATTTCCGAAATTATTGACATTATCAAAAAATGATTTTTCTAAACCCCTATTCATTTTTAAATACCTATCCAACAATATATCACACGTTAGGGTTGAAATTTAAAAAAAAATCACTTCCCACTTTACATATAGGGGGGCTACCCTAATAAAACATTTTTTTTTCAATTTTTATTTTACCACTTTGTCGGCGTGATTGATATACATATTGGTACCAAATTTCAGCTTTCTAGTGCTAACGGTCACAGAGATTAAGCGAGGATGGACAGACAGACAGACAGACAGACGGACAGACAGACATGGCGAAACTATAAGGGTTCCTAGTTGACTACGGAACCCTAATAAACTGAACATTAATATACCGCAATGCAGTGATCGCCAGTACTATCATTGTATTAAAAGAACAATACTGGCTTGCAAGTAATTCCACCGCCACAGTAGTTTATTTCTGTAGAATTAAATCGTTATTTTACCTCAGAGAGTCTTTTGTCCTTTTTAATTACTTCTCATGTTTATTATTTTCATACCAATCAGAAGAAGCGAACAAATTGGCTCCGTTAGTTTTTTCTTGGATGAAGAATGAGAAGTGGGTATTGTTTGTGAAGGTTCTGTTGGTTACCTTTTATAAAAGGGTTGGAGCAATCGCTTTTGTTTATTAACTATCTGTAATAATCTGTATTTTCTAAATAATTCGTTACTCTACATAAACAAACAAACTTAAACTATTTATACTAAAACCTAAATAAATACCTAACGTATATAAATAAAATACAAAAACACAAAGTGCACTCAGGCGTCGAAGTACTCCTCCACATCGCTGTCATCCGGGAATGTGCCCAGAAGACTGGCAGCATTACCACGTTGAATGGCAATGCTAATTCTTTGAGCGAAGAACGAGCCAGCCCTCTGGTCACGCAAGGTGTCGATCAGTCGGCGAGAAATTTCCTTAAAAAGGAGACGCGCATTCGGACCCCATGACCCAAGCGTTTCGACCCCAAACGGCTCAAAACTGTAATTACCAATAAGGTTACAGTATTTGCGCCGTTTAAGGGTCTCAGCAGCCGCAGCGGCAGCGCCAGCACAGCCCGCCGTACATAGAATGTGGGATGGCGCAAGGGTGTCGACACAGGTTGCGTCCCACACCAGAGGCCTACCCACCTTCCACGGTACCAACGTCATACCATCTGGTATCTTTCCATTTATTAACTTGTGTAGAAAATTATGAGATTTCTAAATACTCGTATTAATAAAAATAATGACACTAATAGCATTAAGGTTAAAACATGGATGTATAGGTATATATCCGCACGCTCAAATAGTTAAATGGATTTGAATGACAAGGCAAATCATGTCCTGTAAAAGCACATAATTCTAAGTGCTATTCCAGTACTTTTATTCTTGCGAAAGCTATTTTATTTACTTTTTTAGGTTTTGAGGTACAAAAGGAAAAAATGGAACCCTTATAGGATCACTTTTTTGTCCGTTCGTCTGTCTGTCAAGACCCTTTATCTCAAAAACGCGTGGAGGTATCGAGTTGGAATTAAAACCATATACTCTGGTCTGCGGTCACTTCGAGCTGTGAAAAATCAAACTGCTAAGTTAACGAACAAAAAAGATACGGCCCTTTATGTCGCAAAAAAACGTATATTTTGATACTCTCAAAGATCGAAATTCATAGGGTACTTCCCGTTGACCCAGAATCCTGAAATTTGGCACAAAGCAAGGCCTTATAGCACAGGTATAGGAAAAATAAATTGGTTGTTAGAGTCTGTGCGGAAAGTAAACCATCGTGGGATTTGAGGGCGCTGCTGTAGATAAATATCGTTTTTGTTATGACGTCATTATAGTGCGACTGTTAAATCTTGATATTTTGAAACTATGTTAGACTAGCTTCTTCCAGCGGCTTCACCCTATAATAAAAATTATCCTATTGGCTGAATTTGCTCACCTAATGAAACTGCAAAGTTATAGCTTATGTGCAATTATTGCAATGTTTATGATTAAGTTCATCTGTCTAGTAGTTTTTGCGCGACACATCCATACATACGACTACCTCCATCCATCTTCACAAACTTTCGCATTTATAATATTAGTAGCCTATTTATTGAACTTGCTCACGTGATGAAACTTAGCAAAAATATAGGTTATAAGCTATATTATTGCAACGTTTATCATTAAATTCACCCGTTTATAAGTTTTTGCGTAATGCCGTTAATTGTGGCGACACCTGGGGGAGGCCTATGTCGAACAGTGGACGTCTTTCGATTGTAATGATGATGAACATTTAAATGCAAACACGAACTGGTAAAGGAAAATAGCGTGAAGAAACTGCTGTACTGCCTATCTAGGTAGATTCCACCAGCGACCACTTACCCAGTGCCAATGAAAATGGTTCTATCACTTTGACTAGGATCGGTCTATTATCACTGACTGGAATATTGTAGCTAACAGCAAGTTTATGTTTACCCTAGTTAAGTATAAAGGTAAAAACCGGCCAAGTGCGAGTCGGACTCGCCCATGAAGGGTTCCGTAGCAGCAAGTAACATAATATAAAAGCTCTTGTAATGTGTTGTAACTTTGATCGATGTTTTAATAATAGTGTATTTTTTTCGATTTATGACGCATTAAAAAAAAACTACTTACTAGATTTCGTTCAAACCAATTTTCGTTGGCAGTTTTTATAGTAATGTACATCATATATTTTTTTTAGTTTTATCATTCTCTTATTTTAGAAGTTAGAGGGGGGGGGACACACATTTTACCACTTTGGAAGTGTCTCTCGCGCAAACTATTCAGTTTAGAAAAAAATGATATTAGAAACCTCAGTATCATTTTTGAAGACCTATCCATAGATACCCCACACGCATGGGTTTGATGAAAAAAAAATTTTTGAGTTTCAGTTCTAAGTATGGGGACCCCCAAAATTTATTGCTTTTTTTCTATTTTTGTGCGAAAATCTTAATGCGGTTCACAGAATACATCTACTTACAAAGTTTCAACAGTATAGCTCTTATAGTTTCGGAAAAAAGTGGCTGTGACATACGGACGGACAGACGGACAGACAGACAGACAGACAGACAGACAGACAGACAGACAGACAGACAGACAGACAGACATGACGAATCTATAAGGGTTCCGTTTTTTGCCATTTGGCTACGGAACCCTAAAAATGGAACACACTACCACTTTCTCGTTGTCTTCCTCAGTACATTTTTCCCTTTTGCTAATCTATGAAAAATATGAACTTAATGACTATGCAAATAAAGTACACTTCAGAATTTGTAATGTTGCTTCGTAAAAAATCTATTTAGCCTGTAAGGGACCATCTCGTATATAAGATCTTTGGGATCACTTGGTTGTCCGTCTGTTTATCTGTTAAGACCTTTTAACGCTTGGAGGTATCGAGTTAAAATTAAAACCATACGCTCAAGTCTGCGGTCTTTTGAAGTTATGAAAAAATCAGACTTCTGAGTGAACGAAAAAAAAAGATACGGCCGTTTATGTCGCAAAAAAACGTATATTTCTATAATCAAGCGAATCAAAGTTCATAGGGTGAATCCCGTTGACCTTAAATCCTGAAATTTGGCATAAATCAAGGTCTCATAGAACAAGTACAGGGAAAAATCTGAAAATTGTAAATTTGTAGATACGCCACAAAAAAAAATTGTTTGTAATTCGGAAAAATCTTCGTAACTCAATTTGGGAATTGATTTCATAGGTAAATTTGTACAGAATCCTCAGTGCGCGAGTCCGACTCGCACTTGCTCTTTTTTATTTTAGTTACTGTATCCGTAATCAAGCCTGAAAAGAATTATTTTAAGTTAGTCGAAACGCATTATAAATTTAAAGTATCAATACTCTTTATACTAGCCATAGAAAATATTGACCAAAACAAAATAAATAAATATCGTCATGTTTAAATGAATTTCCGTTTAATTTATATATATTTGGAGATAACAGGGACAGGAGTTTATCTAGGAAGTCTAAAAACATTAAAATAAAAGTGTTACGTACCAAAAAAACAGCATACCAATGTTTCCCAAATTCGTGACTTTGTTTTGATCAATAATGGTGTGATTTGCCATTTGTTATCTTTGGAAAAACTGTAATATATTAAACATTATTTCCCTTGCAGCTCTGTGAAATTTTTTATCACATTTCTGAAGATTTCAATTAAAAATCACAAAAAAATAACATAATAAACAAACCGGTGCCAATATTATATGACGTTTGGCATTTGACGGATGGCTGGGTTGGGTTAAAATCTTTAATGTTGTTTTCACTTTACGCCACGACGGTTCTTTTATCGCACAGACTATACAGACATCAGAAAAAAAAATTGCAATTCGGAAAAATCTTCGAGACTCCATTCGGGAATTGTAGTTTGCACGGAACCCTCACTGCGCGTGTCCGACTCACACTTGCCCAGTTTTTTTTATTATTGACGGGCACGCGCTTGTAGGTATTATACCAAAAGTATTAGAGTAGAATAGGTAACGCAACATGAAATGAAGACTTTAAGAGCTACTCCATGACCCAAAACGCAAAGTATTATCAGCACGCCACAACAAAACTTCATATTCACAAATTCTTGAATTTTTAACTTCCTATGGATGAGAATCAGAATAACTGGAAACATGAATTTACGTCAATATGTTATGAAAAAATAATTTCCTTACTTTCTATTGTGAACTAATTAAGAAATTCCTTAACATATTCTAATTTTCATCATTTTAAATAATCAGAAATGTGCTGTCACATTTCACCAATTGTGAATTTTTTGATACAGCAAAATCGCGTTCAGAGCGGTAGTGGGACTACTCCGCTTCTGCATTACCTCGGGTATGTCTGCAAAATCGCGTACTGACGGTTTCCACACCATCACGCGCAAGCGGTGCGCGTCTGACGGTATCCGATAGCACAAAGTATTTGTTTTTGAATTCTATTTTTTGGTTGCTACATGAGTGTTATTGATTCCCTGAAATAAATTCTTTTTTTCTACTACTTACAGTGGTGACCCAGTAGAAATGGCCTCGACTTAGTAGGTCATCTATTCATACCCAGGTATCATCATCACCACTGCTTTAGAAAAACGGTGAAGGTAAAGGAATCCAGGAATCCAGCATGTACTAGTATTAAAATTTCGAAAAGCGCTACATTTTTTACTACACCCATAAACACAACCTCCACCAGCATATTCGTTCCAAAGCTTTTAATGCGAATTCCTGCACATATCTAATCACCATAAAACAAAATTCTATTCTAATAAACGTTAATGCATGTCCAAAACTTGCAAACACAATTAGGTTAGAAACAAAAGCGCAGTGCGCTGTTTCAGCGGTGCATTTGACAATAAAATTAAATTAAACAGTTACGCTGTCTGCTCTTATGAAGAGCGACTGAATTTTATACTTCTAACACTTCTAACTGTGAACTGGAAAATTGTCTTATGAAATCTGGTGGGTATGTGTGACGGGATTATGGCTGTTATGAATAATTCTTGCATTTGTATTGGAGTGTACAACTGTCACACAACGCCGTCTAGTCCCAAGCAAAGCAGATTGTGTTATGAGTACTAGACAACTGATAAGCATGTTTATATGTTTCTAAATACATACATATTATAGATAAACTACACCCTGACAGAAAAAAATATCATAACATTGCCTTGGGTGGGAATCGAACCCACGACCTACGGCATAGCAGTCAGGGCCACTAACCACTAGACCAAGAGGCCAGTAATTCACCTGTAACTACTTCAAATGTTATTATACCAACTAACATCCGTTAGCCAAAGTCTGAGTTAGACTACCAGTCCCAAGGACATAACAAGTCAAACTACATGACCGCATTCCTCTAATCCACAAATACGAACTATCAACTAACTCTATCTAATTTAATTAGGTACATTCACCTCCTGAACTAGCTCACACGAATGTGGTACCTACGTGTCGCACACGATAGTACCTACTTCTCAAATTTCAAACTAAGACAAAATTATGTGAAATTGGCTTACTGCAATTAGCCCACTCGGTTCTCCGTATTCTGGGATACACTCCTACCTACTCGTAAATTAGATCAAGCCAATTACAATGTAGTCGGAATTATTTGATATGGCAGTAATGTCGTTATGTGTCTGAGCCTGTTAGTAATGTTTGCGTTTATTAGTCTATATGTTAAACAGAGGTTCTGAATGTGTATTTGAACTAAATCAATTCCATTCCATTAGGTCTTAGATGACGATCAGTAAATGGTTTACTTATAGAACGTGTTTTTGATTAGTTACTAGTTTCGAGTGTATGTTTCGAGGTTGTCTGAAACGTTTTGGAGTCAAATAGAGGCTCTGCTGCCAACGTGACTTATAAATACAGCTACATAAGAGTGATAAACTCTCAGGGTAAACTGAATCTAACCTTGAGGAAGAGAACATCTTCACACCCCAGCTGCTGCCACAGGTCCTGATGCTAGCCTGGTAGCTGATGCCCAAGTCATCGGGAGTCGCAGGGCAATTCCCAGCCACCATAAGTACGAACTTGCGAATGACGAGCAATGGATAGCTCGCCGTCCGGCCATCCAATAGGGGAGTGAATACACAGATTACATCCTCCTAACTCGTTCGAGATTTACCTACCCACTTTATTTTATTTATTTTTTACACTATTTTACACATTTTTCGCTAAAACCCTATTTTTTATGGCTTATGTGCCTATACCATATACATACAAGGTGTCGTTTTGAAGCTGCAAAATATTTCAGGAGGTAATTATGTTAGTAATTCTCGACCCGAATCAATAATAAAATAAGTAGGTAATTTTTTTTTTTTTGTAACCGCGCTTTTTTTCACACACACAAACACGGAACAATAAAGGGCGTTTTCACACACACTAACTCGCAACGATAGTTTCATAAATAATGTATCATCCAATCATCATCCCGCACGCCACACCCTAGCCACGCCCCCGCGGCCATCGATCAATCGATTTAGTTTAGTGTAATTAAAAAGTTAAATAACAAGTATTACTGATTATTGACCAGGTATCGTTTTTTTACATGATTATTTATGAGTTTTATTACAACCTCCTGAAATATTGTGCAGTTTTAAAACTGCACCTTGTATATATATATTATTTAAGTATCCATCCATCACTGATGATTATATTATATTGAACCCTAAAACCGGTCTTGCGTCCGTTGCGTCACAAGGGTCAGTTGAAAACCAGCGTCAGGCACTAGTTGTCTGGCATTCATGCTGAACTGGACCTATTTCGGTGCAGCCATGAGGCACACGACAACTGTATTTTTTATTTTTTTATTTTATTGCTTTTTTAATTCTTTTACTTTTTATACGTGTTTTTGTTTATTTTTGTGTTTGGGCCTTGTGCTGTACCATATAAATTATTTTTCTTTCTTTCTTTCTTTCAATATAGAGCAATCGTTGTATTCCACTGCGAGACTAACGTAAGCATTTCACGAAAGTTATAGCTAGAAAAATGACATTCCCAGAAGTATATAAAATCGAATAAATAACATTATTATAATCTGTCCTATAACAACAGGTAATCAAAACATTCAACCAACTTATAAACGTCAATAACAATATATTTATTACTCATCCTAGAGCAAAACTTTATTGACATATTTATCTACAGCAGCGAAAATATCTCTCCCTCGATTTTGTTTAGTTTGTGCATAGGACAGTGATAGATGATCTACCAAAATAACGGGTTACCATACCAATATTTACAAAAGTTGAGGAAAGAGACGCCTCCGTGATCCATCGGTCCTAAACATTGTGCGAAGAAAGGACAAAACTTTCTATATAATTTGATAAAGTAAACTTCGTAAGTACTGGAAGTTAGGGGTATCAGCTGCTTATTATAATGCGTAAAAGTTGTCGAGAGCATTAGACTTATTGATTTTTTTTTGAGGCAGACTATCATCCAATGACTTCCTCCACTCTAGGGTGAGAAAATGGCCTTGTCTGACTTTCACTGACTAAAATCACACCCGCAAAAAAATACCAAACAAGCGTTTCTTCAACTTAGTCTTTAACCCTTCAGTTGCCCTTTGCGTTCTAGAACCCCCAAATTCCTTTTTAGAAATTCCCCGTGGCCTTGGCGGGCATCGACTCCGCTGGGTCTCTACGGTTTTGCTGACATTTCTTTGAGGAAAAAAAGAAAGAAAGAAAAAATATTTATTTAGCGACAGTCACCAGGAGCCATGTGTGGAACAGTACCCGCCATCGACGACTCGGGCCGGGTGCTTACCGGACGGGTGGACAGTAAGCTACTCACTGCTCGTTGTCCGCAAGCCTCCGCCAGTGGTAGCCGTAGATGACCCAGTGACACCCGCTATCTAGAAAGTCTTTTGTTGTGGCAGGTGAAGCGTAAGGATATCCGTTTTCTCACCCTTGCGGCCACCTCCTTCGCCAGCATTAATGCTTTACAGAAAGAGGCGATAGTGTGAAGATTTGTTTGTTACAAGCATTCACTTACTTAGACAAATGGATGTAAGTTATAACAAATAATTCACCGATAACATTAATATCTATTCCAAATATTACGAAATAAAAACCATTTACAAAATTATTAAACAACTAAGTATTTTTTTAATTTTCTTTGTGCGTGTTATTCTGAAACTATCAATAGTAGTTTGCTAATAATTTAAATAAAAAACGCTGGTTTAATATGATTCAGAAAACAGACTAACCTCTTTTCTAAACATAACTTGTGAAACAAAGATGACAGAACTGCTACAACTTTTTAAGTTGTTATTGTATTGTCAGCAGCTTTACCGGTGCGAAAAGTGTATTCACGGTGGCTTTGTCCTAATCCAGACATTGTCAACCCGTTAGCCAAGTTAATTTAAATCTGTTCAGTGGTTTAAAAATCAAAATTTTGCAGATAGACATTTTTTTTTAAATTAAAACCAATCCTTGACTGCATTTTCATGTGATGGTAAGAAGTGATATAATCGGTGATGGTAAAGCTCACTAGTTTATTAAGAGCCTATTCACTCTAGCTTTGAAGGCACGGCAAGGGCTAAATTATAATAGGATGAGAAAACTGCAGTAGGCAAACTGTTCCAGTCCTTTGATGTGCGCGGTATAAACGACAAGGTGAAACGCTTAGTCCGGACCGTAGAGAGGTCAGCAATGTAAAGAGGGACACTCGCCGTACGTCACTTTTCCGATGGTAGAAAAGTGATGGCAGAATCAAGTCATGTAATTCCCACGCACATTCTCCAAATTGTATCTTACGAAATTTTTAAAGGTTGGCTATAATATTTTAGACACATTTTTTCATAGTATAGTATGGAAGTAGGTATTTCCTGAGTTCTGCTCAGGAAATACCTACTTCCTGAGCAGAATTCAGGAAAAACCTACTTCCTACCGCTTGAAAGCCTTAGCCCTATATCGGAAACGCATATACACATGTCACAGCAGGACAAACTGTTGACCATACAAATATATATGTTTGTCTGGATATGAGCAACGCGTTGATGCGAGTGGCTGGCACGGCCTGGCGCCATTTTGGTGGCAAATATACAGCCATGGTATCGGGGCATATTGTTTAGGGCTCATAGATTTCTGTTGGGAAGTTCTGTTTTGCAATCAGGAACCGACTACTGGGGGGGTTTATTTTTTTTTGTATTAATATTCTCTACTTCTGAGTTTGGTCTTACCTCGGTAGTAAATAATAGGTCGATGAGGGAACGAGTGAACCTAAAAAATGCCTGATCACTTTTGTTTTAAATTCTAACGGGTCAGATGCTGGTGGACAGTTCTACTTAATAAATGTTTTTCTTTAATAATAAAAATTGCCATTACTATATTTATTATTATATTAGTGTGTGTAAAAGGAGAGACAGACCTTCGCCCAGCAGTGAGAAATTACGTATGGGCTAACTAACTAATAAAAATTACAAAACAAAACTATTTATTCTCTGGTTATCTTTATAAGGATTGGATTGCGTGTGATTACTGCATGTTACCTAACACTAAGCTCTGACCATTAACAAGTCGGTTTACATGAATATCCAATTATTCTATTTAAATTAAGCTAACATAACTAATACAAATAAAAAGTAAATACCTATACAGAAATGAAAAATAAACTTGCAAAACTTATTCCATTACCCAAGAAATCAATCAAATCTGACTATATTAAACAACGGGAACAATTAATATCAAGAAATCTTAATAACTTCAGAAATAAGTACAAGCACTGGAAAACAATTTCAAAGAGATGAAGATTAGGAAAGATGTTATACGCCATACTAATAAATTACAAACTTACAAAGAAGTGCTGAAACAAGAGAAAATGATTATATTTTACTAGATGACAAAAATCTCAATCAACCAAGACAAAAAATACAAAAAAGAGAAATAAACATACGCATGAAGATACACAGAAATGTTGTGGGCCATTTGTGGGTATCGTTCGTTAGCCCAAGGTAACTATAATGTATGTACATATACAGGTATGTACTATGTAGTATCTTAGTCAACTATTTGATACATCCTTATGGCTCAAAACATCTGACATGCTCGTAATATTACTTCATAAAAAATAACTTATTTTATAACAAAAGCAAAAATTAAATTTTTGCTTCCTTATAAATTTTAAGAAAAGATTATAAATAAATTTTATTAATATAAATTTTATTGAAAAAATTGCCAGACATGAACTATTTAATTAGATTACGACTCCCAAACATGGACTTACAAACAGAAAATAAATAATTAAACACAGAGATCCATGGAAAGGAGCATCCTTAAAATCAACAAAATCCACAAGATAAGAAATAAGAACGCAAAAATAAGATACAGATATAAAGAATAAGATTTGCTTACTCAAACTCTAAGGTTACAGTAGAAAGAAATATGGAGAAGATACAGATATCACGATAGACAGATAACAGATGAACTAAATGGAGTTCTTGTCAAAAACCAAATAAACAGTAGGTCGATGATATAGCTAATATTGCAGGAAAAGCCTGGATGAGTAGAATCTATGAAAATCGTTGGAGGAAGTCATCACCAAAAACGTGATTTATATACCATGGAAATCACCTATAATGACTGTACTAACAAAAACTAATTTAAATGAACTTATCCGCTAATTTTAATACTACTGTCAAGATTTGAAATATTTCAAGCTAGCTTTACTCCAGATTAAATACCGATTACCTAGTAGTATCAGTTAACATAAACCCTTTATTAGTAGATATAGGCTTACTTGTTAGTTTCTGATTGAATTGAGAACAACACAATATTGAGATTAGAGTTATAATGATCAGCCTACCGCCTACGCATTCAAAACAACAATAGACAAGGCCGTAGCAAATACAAATAGATCTTAAAATTACAGTATTAGATATATAACATCATATATAGCTCAAAAGAGAGGCTATGGAGAGAGCGTACGAATACCTCACTTCAGGCAGTCTCCAAGTGGGATGAAACCAATCTGGTGGGATTCAACGCCGTCAAAACACAAGCGTGTCTGTCCACCGCCAAATGAAGCCCGTTCACCTTAGCTCCTGCTTTTCGGAATGTATTTCTGGAGTGCGCCGCCCGTCTTCAGCTTTTGGAAGTTGAAATTTCCTCAAACTTGAATTTTGGACACAGGCGTAGGGTAGCCAGCCTTTTGGTGTTTTACAAGATGCATTTTGGAGAGTGTGCGCAGGAAGTGCATGATTTCATTCCGCCATCTCAATTCTACCATCGGACAGTCCGACGTAAAACGAGTATCCCCCCATACGTTGTTGAAATAACAGCTAACGTGTAACTTGCAGCGTATAATAGGAAGTGAACCTAACGCTGTCAACATGGCCCGGATTCAGACTCAATTCAAAAAAATAGCAACCTGTATACACAATACAGTGCATGTATATGTATACCTGTAGTCAAAAACCAATACGCACTAAAACAGGACCTTTGAAAACCTAGGCGTACGTGATTTCTTTCCAGCTTATAATTGGATTGTCGCTGCGTATAGTTAGTGGGTGCTGCAATGGAATAATAGCTAGCCGCAACTGGACACTCGGATCAAGGCTGGGTAGCAAATAAGGTTAATACAGCACGACTCGAATTTCCATTGCCATTCGTGAAGCTTAATTGGATGTGGAGCTTGTTTGTGAGTGTTCGCCGAATGAGTTGATTTTCATGACACCCAGCCACCGCACGTCCGCCGCACGGTTTAATAGATTCGCTTTTATTGTTTGCTTATCACTAACTAACCTAACAGTTGAGATTGGGCTAATTTTGCCACCTGATGTATAATGTGGCTATATTTTTTTTGTGTTGGTCATGTTTAAGGCATGAACTATGAATGGGTTTATAAGTATAAACCCATAGTTGAAACTGCTTTGCAATGTAAACACTTTTTTATTAATATTATTATTAAAAATGACTTCTCCCACCCTTGGGCGGAGCGGGAGCGTGTCAGACTTTTACTAACCAAAACTCACTCCTATGTTCCTTCCTTGTCTTGCGTTCCAGGGCTTCGGGGTTAATTTTCGCTTAACCCATAGTCCCAGTAGGCTTAGACCCTGCTGGCCCCTAAGGTTTGTTGATATGTGGAACACTACGTGCCTTTGACGACTTGAGCTAATTGTGCCATCTGATGTAGAGTAGAATGGTTTGTATACTGATAATACTTTTTTGTATTCCTCAATTCTTTAAGGCAAGTACAATGGCTTCATACTTATGCTATCTCTAACTAATTTAACAGTTGAGCAGGGCTAATTTTGATACCAGCGTAATGGTGAAGAACATTTGATGAATCGTGACTTGTTTTGCTGTAAATTTCACCGTCATTGTTCGGTGTTCCGTATAGTAAATATCTACTGTTATTGCTTGACCAGATCTGAGGAAGCCAAAGTGAATTTCCATGAAGCTACTGCAGTTACCTTAACCTTCCTATAGGTAAGCCTGTCCTTGAATCGTCAGATGAAACGGTATAAAGCATTATGTATTGGCATTCATGAAAGGTTTTTCTATTTCTGATTTGTGTGGGTCGTCGTGCTAGTCTAGTGGTTAAGGCACTCGCCTCTAATGCATGAAGTCGCGGGTTCAAAACCGGGGAAGTACCAATGTGACTTTTTCAATTCATATGTTCTTTTCTAAGTTTATCTAGGACCCCGTGCCTCGGAAAGCACGTAACGCATTGGTCCCATTTGCTATACCACGTCTTTGACAGACGTCAAAGGTAGTCAAATGCCAGAAAACTTTCTGGCGGTTGACTACCTGTAACGACCGGGTCAGCCCAGTAACTGAGCTATGGAGGTCTGATAGGCAGTCGCTCCTTTTAAAACATGGATATTCAGCTGCATTTGGTAAGACTGGAACCTGACCCCAAACTAGTTGAAAAAGGTAGTCAAATGCCAGAAAACTTTCTGGCGGTTGACTACCTGTAACGACCGGGTCAGCCCAGTAACTGAGCTATGGAGGTATGATAGGCAGTCGCTCCTTGTAAAACATGGATGGATATTCAGCTGCATTTGGTAAGTTAACTGGAACCCGACCCCAAGCTAGTTGAAAAAGGTAGTCAAATGCCAGAAAACTTTCTGGCGGTTGACTACCTGTAACGACCGGGTCAGCCCAGCAACTGAGCTATGGAGGTCTGATAGGCAGTCACTCCTTGTAAAACATGGATGGATATTCAGCTGCATTTGGTAAGTTAATAGGAACCCGACCCCAAGCTAGTTGAAAAAGGCTAGGGAGATGATGATGGCAGGATTTTTCTGTTGCCATGGCGCCTACCTATCAAACAGTCTAAGTACATAAGCATTTGCTAACAAAAGTTATAATGTTTACTAATAGTCGCTCTTATTAAGCATCACGAAAGTAAGCAATCTTCGCTGATGTGTTCATCTTCGCACCCATTAGTTTGTTTATGAAAATTAATGACTTGGGCTTTCTTTACCCCATTACGCCGAAACCACAAAGAGGGTATCGCTTTTACTGCTTTTACGGGTATTTTACACGAAATATTTTTACCACTTACCAGCCTGCTGAAAGTATTTGGATAGATAGAAAAATAGCAGTCAGAGAATTGTAAATTATGTGTAACAGGAAATATATGTTGCGTGGAAATGATAAAAACAGAGATTTGGCCAATTCCCTAAGTGATTTAATCAAATTACGGAATTTGTTAAAATAACAACGCTATTTTATCATTTCCCTTAATAAATCTAGGGATTTGAACAAATATCAGAACAGGTTCCGTGAAAAGAAAAAAAACCTTTAATAAGTTTTCTTTCTCACATTTATTTGTAAACATACACAATTATTATATTTATTAAGTGTAGTATGAAGTAACACTAATCTCAAATATCACCACTAGAATATAGATTTAAAGCAAGTGAACAACCGAGTGACATACACTTAGTCTAGCTATAAATATGGTTACAATTTGAAAAATTAATAACAATAATACATTTGAATTGTAAATCTGTCATTCATGGATATTAATTGTGTTCTCATTTTCGCGCCAATCGTTGTTCAATATCTTTGTAATAATAAAATAGATTAGACTGTATTATAGCCAATGGAGATCATTTTAAGTAACCATCATATATTTTTAATGTTTAACCTCTCGTGTGCCTTAATTAGAGACACAATTAAAAAGCCATTGTGTCTCGTGTGGATCCACGTTTAGACACACAACGGGTTAAGTTCGTCTTCCGACCGTCCCGTAAAGATGAGAGCCCGTAACATCCACGGCATGTAGTATTCCACGGGCGCCTCAAAGAGATGACAGCAAAAAGTAGGGGCCCAACAGGGCCGATACCCGCTACAGTCAAAGAAAATTACTGAAAGAAAAACCGTTGCTCTAGAACGCAAAAATTACAAATTGGTTTTAGTCAGTAAAAGTCAGACTCGCTCTCTGGCTTCACCATAGAGCGAGAGAAAATATAAGATGATTTTCCACATAAAAAAAGTCAATTTCATCGTACTGAGGCATTTTTTTTCGTTTAGGTGGGAAAATCATCCAATGACATCCCCTGCTCTTGAGCGGAGCGGGAGTTAGTGTTAGACTTTTACTGACTGAAAATCCACTCCTGTTCCTTCGTTGCCTTTCGTACCGGGGCCGAAACTTCCTTTCAGAAACAAATCCTTGGCCCCAGTAAGCTTCGACCCTGCTGGGCCCCTACGGTTTGCTGACAACTCCTTGAGGCGCGCGTGGAACAATACGCGCCGTCGATGGTACTCAGCTATAACAAAAAATTACAGTAGCCTACAAATACACACATAAAACGTTTCAGTTAATCGAAATAAAAACACACACAAAATTTCCCGGTCTAAACAACTGTATCGAATATTCAACATGTTGTTTGACATACGACCTATGACTTTTTAACGCGTTTGTTTTGGAAAAATAACACAATTTTATACAATGAAAACATACCAGTGTTTATTTAACTAAAACGTACACGGACAATACAATTTAAAACATTTTTGTTGATTCGCTTTCTATCTGTTTATTGTTCAATTTGCAAATTTGGTTATAAAGTTAACGGTTTGACTATCCAAACTCGTATGTTGATTCGATTAAAAATTTTCACCATTAATTGGACAGCACGAGTCTAATTTAAGGGGAGTAACATTAACGGAATTACCGAATTACGTAAAGCTAATTATGGACATCAAACTCCAGGGTAAGTTTTAAGCGCGTCGTGTGAGCTAGAGAAGCGGATAAGGGTGTGTTTAGATAGAGACACACTAAAAATAAATTAATAAACATCTCGAAAAGAAACGGTTTATTCTGGCATAACGCAACTATGTCTACATCACAAATATTTAATTAGAACAAATATTTTATGGGCTTATTAGAAACGGTCTTGTTATTATTTAAGTAAGTTAAGTCTCAATAAATAATATTCATAAACAGCAAAGTTATTAGCGTTAGTTTATTTCCCAAAGTGTCGCTCAATTTATGGAAATATTGTACAGGCTATTGATTGAATTATGAATGAGTAAATGGTGATCAAAATTGAAAAACATTGCGCGTAGTGTTTTCTAGTAGCAAATGTTATGAATGATTGATTCAATTATGAATTCACAAATTATGACATATTTTCGAGGACAATTTCGAAATTTCATTTTTTTTATTTTGACTACACAAATATGATCAGTAACGGGTACGGATAGAGCCCCATATTTTTTTGTACTAATTAAAAATAGTGGTGTATAGGTGCACGAAAGCATTGACTCCAACCCGCACTGAGAGGATGCCCGAGACCCAGCAAGGGTAACATTATAAGACTGATTATGCAAGTATTCACGCTTTTTGTAATTCAGAGTGTCATAAATGAATAAGACTTTTTATATTTTAAACTTCATGTGTATTTGAATTTTGAATTCTACAAAATTTATATAGTTATTTTGGAATAACAAACTCTTTAACAAACAAGGATAAGTTCAAATTACATCACAACCTATGCTTGTTTTAGGTCCTTTTTATTACAAATGGTCATTTAAAAATCGACTAAAAATAAACAATGGTATGGCCGATTTGAGTTGGTAGAGATGTATTGAAATTATTTTTAATTAGAGTGGCTATCACGGACTTATTACCATCTAAGTAGTATTCTCTAATAGTCAATTTCGTAATGAATATTCCAAATATATTTTTTTTTAGTACAGTCCAAGGATTCAACTTTTTTCTTTTCTCCATTTAACTATTCGGCAATAAATATTTCGATAACAATATCTTTGCTGCAACGACGTTCAATCTAAACGCTCCTTAGCCAGTATTCCAAATTAAAATTGCTTAATTTCGCAGAAAGTACCTATGAAGCAGTAAGCGGGGGGAAGGGGGGAGGGACTCGTATGAACATCTCGCAGATTTCATCAACTACAATCGTTGCCAGTTCACTTCAAATAACTTGAGTCTTGATAACTGCTATTTTAAAATACATTTAAGTTTAAAAAGACTTAAATGTCTGCAACCGAAATACTTTTTTTAATATCTTTTTTAAGACGGTGAAAAACCAAGGATGAAGAAAGTTGTTTGATTCTAGATTTATTAGTCTGCTCTTTCAAATACACGATGGACAAGCACCGTTATTTTATATTTCTTTAAACAGTTTTATCGAAAATTTGTGTTGAAATTAGTTAGCATAATTGGATAAAAAATATTGATCATATGTGCAGGTTTATTTGATAGTTCAATTAAAGTCTTTTTCTTCTATTTTTACACACTATTAATTTTTTGACTGAAAAACTATAGAAATATCTTTTGAACTCATATCTACAATGTCTATCATATCTGTAACTGTGTCCCTGTGTACTTAGTATAATAATAATAATATTCCACAACTATCACACAACGTCGTCTAGTCACGAACTAAAAAAGCAAATGAAGCAAAGATTGTGTTGTGAGTACTAGACAACTGATAAACATACCTATATATTTCAAAATACATACATATTATAGATAAATTACACCCAGACACAGAGCAAATGATCGTGCTCAACACACAAATATTGGCCCTGGGTGGGAATCGAACCCACGACCTCCGGCATAGCAGTCAGGGCCACCAACTACTAGACCAACCGGCCTGTCAAATAATATATTACTTATTAATATTACAAAGCTGAAGAGTTGGTTTGTCTGGACACGCTTGTCTTAAAAACTAATGTTTCGAAATGATACTTTATTTTTAGTGTTACCTAGCCCTTTTATCGGGAAAGGCTAGCTATACACCGTTAAATTTTAATCGTTTTAATCCCGTGGAGGGTCAATCCGGTACATGAAACGCTATCGATTTGTAAAGATAAAATTAAAAAATAAAGTACCTTTTTTTTCAAAACTCGTATTAATTTACGCATGTACGAAATTAATTTCTTTATGAAAACGTCAGCTGAGCGAGTTCAATGACCTGTAGATAGTTTGTACGCAACGCCAACTACTAACTGATAGTGTTTCATGTACCGGATCGACCCTCCACAGGATTAAAACGATTACAATTTAGCGGTGTATAACATCATAAATCAATAAAACATCACAGTATATTATCTATCTACAGACTACTCCCTTTTTATTTTAAGTTCTTACAGTCCATCCTAAGTTTGTCTGGTAGATATCGCTGTTAGCGATAAGACCGCCATTGTACAAAAGTTCATTGTTTAAAAGTTTTACTATTTTGGTGTACAATAAAGTTTATTCTATTCTATCTTTGTCAGCCTGCTAAAGTCGCTGCTAAATATATAAGCACCTCTTGATAAACGCAAAAGCTAACAAGGCTAAACGTGGTGACGTTGCCTAACCGCCACGATTAGCACAAGAATTGATGACTGCGGCGAAGTGAGATTGCTGCGTTCAGTAAATTGAGATCAGTACGCCTAGCCAAGTTGCTCATCTGCAATCGTTAACGCTAGTAGAAAACTTGAAATGTACGGGAATGACATTATCTCAACGTTCAGTCACGTAGTCAGAACAAAAGAATTGGAGGCGAGGCAAGCTTGAGGATTTTGATGCAAGAGAGAGAAATGGTTGTAACTTGGCTAGGGGGCTGTTTCCTTTAGTAGAATTTAAAGTTATCATCGTTCACAGTTAATTATCTGTGAACGATGATAACTTGATATCTTGACAGCTATGATGATAACTTGATGATGAAAAGAATAGCCTTTGCGTTATTATGACGAATAGAGAGAAAATTACTATAAAAAAAAACTACGAAATAGTCGTAGTTTTTTTTTATATAGTAATTTCTTTCCCACTACTACAATCTGCTCTGAATTTCGAAAGCTCCTCGTCGCTTGTCCAAGGGAATGGTGACTAATGACCTGGTCACGGCTTCGGTCTTAGTGGCGAGTGGCGCGGCGAGCGGGGCGGCATCGGTAAGTGCGGGCGCGCGGCTCTATGGCCCGTATTAATAAACGATGCTCAACTCCGTCCTCAAGTGCGATATCATTTGATCCCCGATTATACGATGTCAGAAGCTCAAGATCATTGCTAATTAATAAACACATGAGTACAGAATCTCAGTTACCAAGATCAGCTCCTCAATGCTCTGTACTCAATGCTTACTCAATGTGAACGATTACGTCACATTGACCGAAGTTTATAAATATTTTTTTTGTCATAGTTTTGGCCTGGGTACTAAGTTCTTTAAGCCATGAAGTTTATAATCAAATTCGTCTCGTTTCGTTACTGATGTGTTGTAAGATTAATTGAAATACTTTATTTTGTTATAACTTTGTTTAAAAGCGCTGTATCACATAACGAAGTAGTTTGCTACCCAAGATAGGCTTAAATTGTAAAAAAGTCATGGATGTATTTTCCAACACTTTACAAATGTTTATTTTGCAACTCAGTGGACACAAATAACATAACGCAATGTAGCGTTAGTACTAACCACAGAATTCGAGGCATTCCTTATATACATTTTTGATAAACGATATCGCATAGGCCAATAAATAACGTCATAGTACTCTATTTCATCATAATAATTAACTTCACTTAAAATATTTTCAAACTCCATATTTGGCGCTACCGCTAATCATGACCTCAAGTCCCGGTCGGTCTGCACTCAGTACAGATATCTTTGTAAACTTAAGTTTCGAGTTTCGTTTATTAATCAGACAACACTCGGCTGATGTCGTAAACCTAAGCTGAGCTTGAGCTCGAACTTAAGCTTGAGCTTGAGCTTGTGAATCTCGTTTATTAATACGATCAAGACCTCAAGCTTGGTATCAGGTACGAGATCTTGGGCTGAGGAACGTTTATTAAGGGGAATTATAAAACGAGCGACTAAAAAAAAACTTAGCGACTGATGATGAGATACTGTTTTAATAACTTGAGCGGTATGAATTTGAGTAAGCGACACATTAACTAAACTAACAACAAATATTGATTAACAATAAAATCCAGAACGAGCTTACTAAAAGTGGGTTATTGAAATCCTAGTTAAACGATTAAATTAGTATGTGAGCGACTAAAATAATAAGTGAGCGACTAGAATTATCTAGTCGCAGGTAGATTCATCATTTGAACTGGGTGAAATAGGTTAGGTTAGGTTAGAACTGTGACCTACCGCGCGTGAGCCGAGTGAGCGAAGCGAGCGGTGCCGCGGCAGCGGCCGGCGAACGCTACGACCAAGTTGCTCGCAGATTTTATTTCACCATTTTTTTCGTTGACACACAAACAAATATTAGGTCGCTCAAATATTATGAAGCTTCTCATTTTGTATTTTAAGTAACTCAAATTAAAGTTTCTAAGTTGCTGTTCTATTGATTTCTCGTCACTCGCAGTCAGTCGCTCACTTATTATTTCTATAACCCAAAATAATTATTTTTGTCACTTAAAATTTTAATTTACAGTCACTCGTTTAAATACTACCCGTTTATTAATACGGGCCTATGAGCGGCGTCTCGTGTCGTGCTTCAAACATTTTCATACTTTTGATCTTACCGCTCGCCACCCCACGCTTAGCTTATGCTCAGAGCGACAAGGTCGTGAACAGACGGTTAGGTCGAGACGGATCAACTCAAGATGGATAAAATGGCGACAAATCTACCTGTAATACGGAATGGATCAGAATGTTGGGCTGATACTTACATATTTACACTTGAAAAACAAAACCCTCATTTTGGCGCAGTCAGGTAAAAACTATCCCATATTAAATACTACACTTGGGCTGTGGGATTGTTCGAAAGAGGCACCTTGACCTTGGAACGCAAGGGTCAACCAAATAAAAGTCTGACACTCCTTCTTGCTCCACCTAGGGCGGGAGGAGACTTTATTTGATGATTTTTCACCCAAAAAAAGGTACGCATATTCTACATATTCTTCACCTCAGCCGTCGGGACCCTGACCCCGATAACCAGCCCCGGTAAGCGTGGGCTTGCGGATGATGAGTAATGGGCAATTGCGCTAGGATAGGCAAGGCGTGGGAGAACCACGAAGCGTGTCGACCACGGGCGCGCACTCAAAGGGGCCTCGCGTCTGGGAAGGCTCTATAAAAATGAGAGTTATAAAATTTATAAGCTTTTTTTATGGTGGGAAAATCATCTAATGACAACCCCCGCTCTTGGGCGGAGCGGGAGATAGTATCAGACTCCTACTGACTAAAAACCCACCCCATTCCTTCGTGCCTTCATACCGGAGCTGAGCTACTCTTTCGAAACTAACCTTGGCCCTAGTAGGCTTCGACACAGCGGAAGCCTGCTATTGCTGACAACTCCTTGAGGCCCGCGGGAACAGCGCTCGCCGTCGACGACTTGGGCTCGGTCCGGACAGTTACCGGACGGTCGGACAGCGAGCTACCCATTGCTCGCTGTCCGCAAGCCCGCGCCTACGGTAGCCGGAAATCGGGATCGGAATCCCGGCGGCGGCGACAGAACCGTTGCCTGATGCGATCGGCTTCTTCCTTTGCTAGCATTACTGCTTCGCAGAAGGAGGCGACCGCCTGCCACTCCTCAGAATTTATAAGCTCACGTTTGACCACTATTTCACTTGATGGCGAAGCGACGATGTGGTCGAAAACTAGGCTGCGACAGCCACTGTCTCGTTTTCAATGTATGAAAGAAAAAGGCCCCGCAGATGCGACTTTACCCATGTCTAAATTAGTCCTAGCTACGTCACTGCGCGCTTGGATCGCGAAGATTTACTGAAACCCGTGATCCTAGAAATCAAAAACCTATACTGAAAGTACAAAGGTGTGGTTTTCATTATTATAATTCTGATACTCGATTCAGGAGGATTTATTTGATAATTTCCCACCCACAAAAAGGTGCCTACATTTTACTTCACCAAAACAAACCACATTAAAAATGACAGACACCTGTATTCTTCATAAATAAATGGAGATAAAAGTAATTTATTGCATTCACGCAACGATGGGATCTTCCAGTCAATGTCGAGAGCCACGTAAGGAAACACAGACATTAACGTTTTACACCCAAAAGCTTTTAGCGCTGAATATTGTGTACAAGCGCTGCCTTCGTGACTACTATGTTATGTTTTTGTATGAAATATGGTGGATTTTTTGTGGATTATTATTTGTTTCTAGGTCTATTTATACAGTTGTATTGGAGCAAATAATTATGTTTTCTTTTTACGACCCTACATAGGTGTATTAAAGGAGAAACTGACTAACTGACATATCAACGCCCGCCAAAACCATGGGGACTAGGAATGTGAAATTTTGCTCTGTGTTTCCTTTTATGGCATAGACGAGCACTAAGAAAGGATTCTTATAAATTCTGCCCCTAAGGGCATTCCCTTAGGGGCAGAATTTATAAGAATACTTGTATGTACTAATTTTAGACAACCGTTTCACTAAACGGCTGTCTAATATTAGTATGGGGAAAGCAACTTTGCCGCTGCTGGCAGAAACTAGTAGATAATATTATAAAGCTGAAGAGCTTATTTGTTTGTTAATTGATTTTAATAAGTATCACTCAGTAAAGTCGCATTTGCTACGATTGCAAATTATATTACAGTAAATATAGAACCTGGCACTGTACTTAAATTTTCTGGTTCACCCTTTTTTTTACGTGTCATCATTCAACGACATCTTTCGCTCTTGGGCGGGGCGGAAGGTCGTGTCAGACTTTTACTGACTGAAATATTCACTTTAATCACTAAAATTCGGGTGATTAAAGACCATAATTGAGATTAAGGCAGATAACAAATAATGCCGTTTTTAACAAAACGTTTCACGTGATGGTCCAACAGGACATGATAAAATTGAATAGTCATTGCTAATATTACTGTTATTTACTTTGAAGGACGTGGTGGCAGAGTGGCCCCGACTTACGAATCGTAGGTCGCGGGTTCAAACCCAGCCAAGCGCATTACTTTGTGTAGTTTATTCTATCATCACTGCTCTCAAAAACGGTAAAGGAATCGTAAGGAAACCGGCATGTCCTAGAGCTAAAAATAGCTCCCGAATCGTCACGTCTTTAACGATCTTGACTTAAATATTAATATGCAATACTAAACCTAAGGTGCGTTCCCATACCAAATACGAGACGCCTTGGGGTTAACTCTAATACAAATAAATAAAAGCCAAAAGACCAAACAATTAGGATGACCCCATTTAGATTTACTTACGAGTATTTATCTTCACGTATCACTTGATCTAGCATAGACATGTCAATTATTCTTATAAACCGCATAAACAATTTATCCCACAGCTAGAAATCTGACCTCCCCTCTAGGAGTGGGATGGGTTGTAATCTTTTTTAACCGACTTCTAAAAAAGGAGGAGGTTCTCATTTAAGGTTCCGTACCTCAAAAGGCAAAAACAGAATCCTTATAGGATCACTTTGTTGTCCGTCTGTCTGTCAAGACAACCTTTATCTCGAGAACGCGTGGAGGTATCGAGTTGAAATTAAAACTATACACTCAGGTCTGTGGTCCCTTCAAGCTGTGAAAAAATCAAACTTTTAAGTTAACGAATAAACGTATATTTTGATACTCTCAAAGATCGAAATTCATAGAGTACTTCCCGTTGACCCAGAATTCTGAAATTTAGCGCAAAGTAAGGTCTTATAGCACAGATTTAGGAATTAATCTGAAAACAGTAAATTTGTTGTTAACTACGTCACAAAAAAAAATGCAAACCGGAAAAATCTTCGAGACTCCATTCGAGAATTGTAGTTTGCACAGAACCCTCAATGCGCGAGTCTGACTCGCACTTGACACATTTTTTTTTTTTTATTATTATGGATAGGCTCGCAATTAACCTCTACCTCACCTGATGGTAAGTGGTGATGTGGCCGAAGATGGAGCACGCATGCCTATTCAATCTATCAGGTTCGACGAATGTCACATGTATTGTCTTTGCACTTTTTTTAGGTTATACTACGGGTTTCCTCACAATGTTCACCGTATATGAGAGCTGCGATAAAGAAATAAATTACACAAAGTAAAGTGCCTGCGTAAGTTTGGAACTTTGAATCCATGACGTACAATTTATAAGTCGGTCACTACTGCCCCCAACTGGACCACCTCTGCTCGACTCGATTTTTATTTACTTCATCTGAAACTTCAAAAACCCCAACCCCCAAAAACAAGCGTAAATCCTCACGAAAGTAAACATCAAAAAAGAAGAGAAAGCTAACAGAAATTTAAAGTTTGTTCTGAAAAAATACGAGAAGCGAACGTGCACACCTTATGGTCGGTTGAATAAGAGATAACGACCGGAGTTCGGTTATTTATGACTAACGAGCCTATTCAGGGGAGCTGTGCTTCCAAATGGAGATTTATGAAACAGAAAATGTCGGATAACGTACGTCTTGAGTATAATTTGTTAGCGACGGGCGGTGTGAATTCTGTGTTATCTGCGCAAACTGGGTGACTGTGTGTTGTGTGGTCTGGAAACTGGGAAACTGGAAGCTTTGAAGTAAGCTGGGTACCTGTCTACACTATTTTGGCTTGTCTGACTAAAAATCTAGGCAATGGAAATGATAATTTTAGAATTCCAACGAGAAACAAGATTTATAGGTGTGTCATTTTATCGTGGGAATATCGGTCATTGCCTTTTTCCATCTCTTAGTAAGAACTGGATATAAAAACTTTAGAGTTAAAACAGGTCTAGTTGTCCGTATTCGTAAAAATATTGAGAAACACTATAGATGACAATTGAGGACGGTGCTGGGCTTTGTATTCGGTTTTGAACCCTAAATAAATGGAGATCGGTCAATAAGTGCTAATGCCATGTCAAAACGTAACCACTATATCTTAGCATCAAATAACTTGTTCCAATCTTGGGTGGAGTGAAAACTGTGTTAAACTTTCACTGAATAAAACCCACCTACTTGTGTGTACTTTCAATCGACCTTTGTGTATACTAGGCTCATGGTAATTCTTTGAAACATTTACCATTTACACAGCTATTTTTTACGCTTGCAAGACAATTTGCTTAGTATTCTTATTTAGCTTTCGTTTTATTTATATAAACATCGCCAATATTACAAGCACTGGGAATTTACACATTCATAACACTATTCAAGTGCTGCAACACTTAGAGACAATCACTAAATTATCATAAAATATTTGATTTACAAACACATAATATTTGCAAATTAATTTCAACGGATAAAATGTCAAGGGAAATAATAATAAATAGAATGATGTCAATAATAACAACATATTTCATTTTATTTTTAGATCAAACAACTTAATTTGAACCATACATTTACTCTTCCAGGTTAGAAATAGACACATTTACCTTAACTAATTTTTTTTTGTCGAAGCTTTTTTAAGCTATTGCATAGCTTCTATCGCGGGCCTTGAGCGTGGAGACCGAATCCAGAAATTCCGTAACGAAAATAACCTAACACCCACCACTCATTTGTTTTTTGAGCGTGGTGACCGATAAGAAAACAAATGAGTGAACAATCAATCAAAATTCAATTCAATGTGTGAAAGTGTAACTTCAATTAATATCAAAGAAAAAAAAACAAAGGAAAAAAAATACTGCATAAATAAAATAAATAAATAATTATAATTGCATAAATTGATAAAAATGCTATGCAATAGCTTTACCGCGGCAGTCCCCGAGTGCCACAGGTCTTTTTTTTTAATGGAGAATATAATCAGTCTACAGAAACAAATTGTTGGCCAACTGAGTTTGACCACAGCAGTAATCTGTTACATTTACTCACTGTGACAACTGTATGATGGATCAGCTTTTCACGGCACTCGTCAGTATTTCTTGCCATCGTAATATAAAGTCACAGCTAATTAAATAATTAAAATATTTATCCCTGTAAACTCTTTAAAAAAATAAAAGGGTCGGTTTGACATTTGTGAAACATATCTTGACATATTTGACATTTTATTTTAACCATTATATGATTGCTTATACGCTTTCAACATATCTGATGACCCTAGAATGAAAAACTCTAGAATGTTACTTGGAACAAAACGGAAAGAAATAGAAGTCGGTTAACAATAAAATAATAATTATGGGTCCGGTGTAGCCGCTGGCAAAAGCTAGTCCACTGATATTTATCCCTATTCCTGTTTAACAAAAAAAAAATACACTTCATATTTTATCGAACCTTGGACTACAATAACCCAGCTGCGCTTCCAATTTCTAGTCTAGACCAATCACGATACAGAAACTGAATGTTGCCAGACTTCACATGCATATAAATGACGCTTTTTTTTCGTTTATGCCTTTAACGGTTGTGTTGGTATCCCTTTTGTTCTGCCAATCTATTTTCTTTCTTTCTTATAATAGATTAGGTTATTTAAGGCTTCAGAAATTGGGTTAGTCGACACGAACCTATTTACTCGTAGGAGTCTAGGCTTGATGTATCCAAATCTCTTACAAAAAAAATCCATTAATTTACATTACATTGTTCGTTAAGATTGAGGAAAATGTATGCTGACCTTGTACTTCTTACTAGTGTTTTAATTCTATAGTTTCAATTTAAGGTAGTTTTTATTATTGACTATCTAGCTTTTGCCTGCGTCTCGTCCACGTACATAAAATATAGCCTATGTCACTCAGGAATAAAATAGTTTTCTATCGGTAAAAAAATTTAGCAATCGGACCAGTACTTCCAGAGATTACCACCTACAAACAAAAAAAAACAAACTTAACGTCTTTATTATATTTATAGTGTAGATAGGCTCGCGTTTGATCAATAACTTACCTAATGGTAAGCGATGATGTGGCCGACAATGAAGCACGCTTGCCTAGGAGTAACCTATTCACTCGTGGATATCAGGAAACATAGACCCCGGCAGGGAATGCCACTCCTTAGCTGTACGCATAATGAATGTGATCCCAAAAATTTGTACGCATCGTACAAATTCAAGGCAGCTTGCAAAATTCAAATCTTCTTATTTTTTTGCATTTGGCAGATCTGTCTAGTATGTTGATCAAAATATGATTTGCACCGTGTCTAAATAATAGGGAGTAGGGATAGAAGAGTAAAAATAACCTATAATTAGCTATAAGAAATAAATACACAACATAAAGTCGGTGGAGCCGTTTCGGAGAAGTTCGAAGAACTTGATGGTAAGGTATAGTCGATATAAAAAGCGGTGACACGAGATTTTTATTATAGATTGACTACCTCAACGAAGCTTGTTGAGAGGCTTGCTCGATACATTCACTCACAAATACCTACTGCAAAAACATTAGAATGTGATAACTCCGCATTCTAATGAACTCAAAATGACTGTAAAAACTAAATAATTTCTAAAATGAGCACTGGCTAAATGGTAAAAAATAATGGCGCACAAACCGGGGGAAACCAAAACAAAAAAGAAAAATATCTGAACTAAAAATGTCGCTCAATTCACTCCGTTCTTTTATTTTAATAATTTCACAAATTCATTCCATAGTCACGTCACTAATGAATGAAACATTTTATTCATATTTGGTTTTTCGGAGGATTAATTGATGTAAACATGTATCGGACAGCGAAATTAAAATGGCCACGGTCCAATAAGTATTATAGGTAGCAACGTTCAGCAATTAAGGAAATCAAATAAAATTCAATAGGAAACATTTGTCGGGAATTGCTAAGCCGAAAGGGCACAATTTGCATTTTATTAGCATGGGATTGGAATAAAAATGTGTTTATATTGGGAATGAAATCGAGATGGCTCACCATAAAGAGATCGACTGGATACAGATGTAACAGCGCTACCGCCGCATACGAAGAGCTCCACAAATCAAACGAGATTTTGTTTCAACAACCGCTTTTGTGATGTCTCTATCCTTTTTCGTAAATTCTTTGCCGCGTGCCATCGTGATTCTGAATACGGTGAATACAAAATTGCTCACGTTTTTCATCGAATCGTTTCCATCAAATGTCTTACTTGCTTGACCTTTTTATGGTGCTCTATAAAAATAGTTACTTTGATAAAGTAGTTGATATAGACAAGTTAAAGTCCCAATAACATTAAGTTACAGTAAGTCAAAATCAGTTTTGACTAGTTTGGATTTTTTTTTTAATAAATCGAGTTTCTTTTATTTTCACACTAATATTATAAAGGTAAAAGTTTGTGAGTGTGTATGTTTGATGCTTTTTCACTCCCGAACGGCTGAATAGATTTCGAAGAAATTTGAAAGAAAGAAAGAAAAATAATTTATTTGGTACAGCACAAGGCGCAATCACAAAATATACAACAACACGTATCAAAAAAAAAGAAGCAAAAAAAAAAAACAAAAATAAAAAATAATATAAATACAGTTGTTGTATGCCCCATGGCTGCACCAAAATAGGTCCAGTTCGAATGTCAGACAAATAATGCCTGACGCTGGTTTTCAACTGAACCTGTGGTTGTGACGCAACGGATGTAAAACTGGTATTTGGTACACGTATAGATCATGTGTCACCTGTGAGTATACAATAATTGTAGTTGTTGTATTGTAGTTGTTGTATTGTAGTTGTTTGTATGTCATATTTTTCTACTATAACGCGGATGAAGTCTATGGCAGCAGCTATGTTTACACGAACAGAAAAAGTACATAGTGTTTAGTTACATATATACCTAGAAACTACAAAAAAAGTAAGTATATATAAAAAATAGTCCCAAAAAATCTATCAACCGCAGAAAATGTCAATAATATAGTCAAACGTATTTCAGCCCAATCGTTGTGTTTAAAAGTGATTTTGACCAATTAAGAGTATTGACTATGACATATGTATACAGATTCCACATCCCGTATGATAGTGCAGAGTAAAAAATAGAAGCAGCATTAACAATATTACCTAAAATCACAAAAAAAAAATGTTTATTTTTTCCAGGAAAAACGAAGATATAGACTCAGAGACCAAAACTTTCGGCCGAATTTCGTACACCCGTGTGTAGGTACAGTACGACAACTAATTGAGGAGATATAGATGTTCGAAAAAAATTACAGTAGGTATATCCCTTCTGTCTGCCAATAACAAGATACCTACAGCGATAACCATAAAACGAGAGAATTATGACGATACGTTTTATCATACAGCAGTTATAGCCCATGTTTGACAATGATAATTTACGATGACGACAACAATTGATGACGACCTAGAAAATAAATAAGGCATAAACAAATAAATTGGCATTATTATTTCATATCTAATGTTTTTTTTTTTTTGAAGAGGGATGTTATATCATGACATTTCCCGCTCTAGGGTGGAGCAGGAGGACGCGCTATTATTGACTAAAACCACACTTAAGGCCTGACCACGAGCGGCTGTGAGCGGTAGCTAAGCGTGGGGCGGTGAGCGGTAAGATCAAAAATATGAAAATGTTTGAAAACTCACTTATTGATACCACCCCGCACACCGCGCTGCGCCCCGCTAAGACCAAAATCGTCACCAGGACGTTATGTTTCTTCAGTTGCCCATTGCGTTCCAGGACCATGGGTTTCCCTTTCAGAAATCGACCCATATGGCGTCAGTACTCTTTGGCCTTGCTAACCTACGGTTTTGCTAAATTCTCTTTGAGGCATGCGTTGAACACTACGCGCCGTAACGTCGACTCGGGCTAAGTCCAGACGGTCAATTCATACTGTTTGGATCAGAATTTTAAGCTATAGAAAGACGGATGTAAAAAGTTTACATGTAGCGGATTTTTTTTTTATCATTATTTATAGGCTCGCGTTTGACCACCATCTCACCTGATGGTACGCAATGATGTGGTCGACGATGGAGCACGCTTGCCTAGAAGTAACCTATTCACTCATGACTTAAAGACCCCTAAGTTGTAGCTATCAGGAAACACAGACTCCGGCAGGGAATTCCACTCCTTGGCTGTACGCACAATAAATGTGTTCCAAAAACGCTTTGTTCGTATGGGTGGGATGTCCACCATGTACCGGTGGCGCAACGCAGTACGTCGTGTGGTCCGATGATGGAACGGACTTGGCGGAATTAGATTGTGCAATTCCAGTACACGAAATGTAAACGAAAGATGAGAAAGTTGAGATGGATGTGTGGTGTGGCGAGCGTCTTCCATCTGATGGCAGTTTGCCATTAATTACGTTTGATGCTACCGTTTTCTAATCGTCTAAATACCCTTCGTTTCCCATCGTGTGTAAATAAACAAAATCGAGGCGAATCATTAAGCATGTTCTGAAAAAAGGTGCCATTCAATGGAGGATCAATAATAGTATGGACTTATGGGATTTTGCCTTAGTTAAGCCATCACCAGCAGGTATCACCCTCTACTGAGGAATGGGGCGGAAATAACAATAAACAAAGGTTTTCTACGAGGTACCCTTAAATTCAAACGAAACAAAGGGTTAATTAAATTGTCCGTTTACAGTATAAATGCCTCAGGCTAAAATTTTAATCAAAGACTTTTTGTAATGATAATTTTGGACGCTCTAAGTATCTTTAACAGGTGTTTCTTTAGAAATGTTTATGAATAAGTCTTAAATATTGAATAACCTTCTATTAGCGACTTTGCCCACGCGAAAGTAGGAAAGTATCCCAAGACAACATACATAAAGTATCCTATTTGCTAATCCAGGCCATACCAGGACGGCCTTGGTTCAGGCCATGGTCTGGAGCGAGGAGGAGTGGCAGCCGGGCGCCGACTTCTGCGAAGCAGTAATGCTCTCAAAGGAAGAGGCCGACCGCATCAAGCAACGGCGCTCTCGCCGCCGCCGCCGGGATTCTGATCCCGATTTCCGGCCACCGTAGGCGCGGGCTTGCGGACAGTGAGCAATGGGTAGCTCGCTGTCCGGCCGTCTGGTAATTGTCCGGACCAAGCCCAAGTCGTCGAACCCTGGCCCCGGTAGTCTTCGACCCGGCTGGGTCCCTGCTGTTGCCGACAACTCCTTGAGGCGCTCGGGAACAGTACGCGCCGTCGACGACTTGGGCTTGGTCCGGACAGTTACCGGACGGCCGGACAGTGAGCTACCCATTGCTCACTGTCCGCAAGCCCGCGCCTACGGTGGCCGGAAATCGGGATCAGAATCCCGGCGGCGGCGGCGGCGGCGATAACGCCGTTGCCTGATGCGTTCAGCCTCCTCCTTTGCGAGCATTACTGCTTCGCAGAAGTCGGCCACCGCCTGCCACTCCTCCTCGCTCCGGACCATGGCCTCAACCAAGGCCCGGCGCGAGAGGTTTCCGCCGCCGATCGCCCCCACGAGGGCACGGCGATGCTCCGCCCAAGCAGGGCACACCTCGACTGTGTGCTCCACCGTGTCCTCCGGGCGTTCCGCACAGTGGCGACACCTGGGCGTCACTTCCGCATGAATCCGGTGCAGGAAACTCCCGAACGAACCATGTCCGGTGAGGACCTGCGTCATGCGGAAGGTAAGGACGCCATGAGATCTTTTCAGCCACGCCTCAAAGAGGGGACTTACCGCCATGATTGTGGCGTGCCCAGCACTGGGTTGCGATAGTCGTTGACGCCATTCCACCATGAGATCCCGCCGGAGCTCTGTCCGCCATGCCGTGACCTGTCGCGGCAGCGGACTTTCACCCCAGCGTTGCATCTCCACGCGCATATCGTGCATGTGTGCAAGGACTGTTGCCTCCAGATCCCACGGTGGTAGGCCAGCCAGAAGGCTCGCCGCTTCGCGGGAGACCGTGCAGTATCCCCGCACCATCCTTATTGCCATGACCCTCTGGCAGGCGTTCAGCATGGGCGCCGGTTGCGTTTTTAGCGACGGCGCCCACACCGGCGCCCCGTAGAGGGCCATGGACCGAACGATCCCCGCGTAGAGCCTCCGGCAGGAGGCATCTGGACCCCCAAGGTTGAGCAGGAGCCGCTTGAGCGCAGCCCCAGCCCGGTTGAGTTTGGGAGCCAGACGTCGAAAATGCTCCACGAAATTCCACCGGCTGTCGAGGACGAGTCCCAGGTACTTCATCGTCGACCCGACGAGCCAGGGTAATCTGAAAGGGAACTCGAGCCCCGATATGAAGGGGTGGGCTTTTAGTCAGTAAGAGTCTGACACTATCTCCCGCTCCGCCCAAGAGCGGGGGTTGTCATTGGATGATTTTTCCCACCATAAAAAAGGACATACCAGGACAGCCCAAATTCCATGTACACTCATTCAGCCGTTTGGGCCTGAAGGAATAACAAACACACATTTATATACCTAAAACAAACTATAGATACCTTTAAAATAATTATACTAGCCGCTACCAGAGGCTTCACCCGTCTGAAAGAGAGAAATTATATCAAGAGACCGATGTCCTGGTGAGGGTCGAGGGAATCCGATGGATGTGGGACGCACTGGACCGGTCATTAGGCGACACTTGGGGAAGGTTTATGTCCAACAATGGACGACTTTTGGCTGAAATGATGATGATGATGATGATGATCCCAAGAGAAGAAGGAAGAAGCAGAGGCCCAGATGGGTCGGAGCCTACCGAGGCCAGGGTTAGTTTCAAAAGACAGCTCGAGCCCCGGTATGTAGGCTTGAAGGAACGGGGTGGGTTTTTAGTCAGTAAGAGTCTGACACTATCGCCCAAGAGCGGGGGTTGTCAATGATGCTTTTCCCACCATAAAAAAAAAACCTAAGAGCATATACTCACGGGATAAAATGCTATTTCAGGACATAGTCGATCCATGAGCCAAACAAACAAATCTTTTCAGATGTCAGAGCCTGAAAAAATAACAATCATACATCCTATCCATGTTTTTTTTTTTATAATGGATAGGCTCGCGTTTGACCTGATGGTAAGCGATGATGTGGCCGACGATGGAACACGCTTGCCTAGAAGCAATCCTTGCTTAAACTCTTGACCTAAAGACCCCTAGGTTATAGCTATCAGGAAACACAGACTCCGGCAGGGAATTCCACTCCTTAGCTGTACATATAATGAATGTGTTCCCAAAACGCTTTGTACGTATGGATGGAATGTCCACCATGTACCGATGATGGAACGGACTTGGCGGAATTAAATTATGAAATAAATAAATATCGACGCTTGAAAGGCAAATATTACCAAGCGACATTGAGTAATGTCTTAATTGAGTAATTATGTTAGAAAGAATTGTCTTCTCGTTCGTTCATACAACCATCATCATCATTTTAGCTTTTTTTTTTTTTTTTTTCGATGGGAAAAATCATCTTATGACAACCCCCGCTCTTGGGCGGAGCGGGAGATAGTGTCAGACTCTTACTGACTAAAAAACCCATCCCGTTCCTACAAGCCTTCATACCGGGGCTCGAAAAAGGTCCACCGCTAGACCCCCTCTAAATAACGGCGCAATAACCCGTATTGTGAGTCACGCATCCAGCAGATTCCAGCAACCCTTTCCAGGACTTCCAACGCTCCCTCATCCGGTACGTGGTCACCACTGCAGAACCATTCGGCGCCATCCACCATCTGTTCTGCGAGCAAAATGCTAAGCCCACTGCCAATCAAGTTTGGAGATTCTTCGGGTTTACAAATGTTTTTTTTTTTTTTTGTGAAATAAACCAGTGCTTGACTGCGATCCCAACTAATGGTAAACATTGATGCAATCGTTGTTGGTGAGGCGCAGATTATTAAGACCCTATTCGCTCTAGCCTTGAAGACACCTAAATTATAACCGAACGGGAGAACGCAGCAGACAAATTGTTCCAGTCCTTCGATATACGCGGTATAAACGACGAAGTGAAACGCTTAGTCCGACGGTGCGTAGTGTTGATCAAAAGATGTTTAAAACGACAGAAGAAGGCATGGCATACATATTATTCTTATCCAGGACTCCTCAAAATACGGAATGAATTCAGATGATCGGATTTATAGCAACCAAATGTCCTTGATATTGGGCCAGTAAATAATATCTTTCGTTAAAAGGGTCGCTTTATTGGCACCCTTTCGTTTTATTCGACGATTATGTCATTTTTATGAGCACTACGGTGTTATTCGGCAATTTTATTGACAAACAAATTGTGTTATTGCATATTACAATAAAAAAATGTGGGATTATCCGAAAGAGTTACAGTAGCCCTGGGCAATTGAAGGAATACACGTGGGTGTTATTCAATAAAATACTGACACTGTTTCGCTACACCCAGATGTTGCAGTATTACTGCATAAGTCTTCTTTATTTGTTTGGTCTGCACCATAACCTGAAAAAGAATAGAATACTTTTTAGTCTAGGAGTATGTTCTATTGGGATAATTTGATAAGATGATGATAATGAAAAAAAAAAATTACATGGATTTTTTTTTATTGATAAAAAATAATTAAAAAGGAAGCGTGGAGAATCAGATCATCACGTCGCGCCCGTGTTTTTTTTGCAACTTTGCCCCATCAGGGAATTACTCCTGTATCGTGGATGCGTTCATAAACATGTAACTTGTAAGCTCACGTACACAAGACACCCAGACCCGGAGCAACTATCTATAGGCCATACAAATATTTATTTCGTGCGGGAATCGGACAAGCGAGCGCAGGGGCCAATGGCTCAACCACTGCGTCAACTATGCCAAAACGGCTAAAAGGGTGAAGGTCCGAATGTTAAGCAAAGGTTCTGTAGTATATCCACTGATCACCACATTTGTCACAGGTAAAGAGGACGAGCCTATGGCTTCAGAATTATTCGAAAGAGTTTAACGGCCCTGGAACCAAAAGGGGAGATGTAGAAGAAACCACTAAAAGTCTGACTCTTCTCGTTCCGCTCAAAGTGAATGAGGTATTTGATGACTTCCCACCTCAAATAAACTAAAAAAAAATAAGGAACGAGCTTATCGCTATCTATCGGACTCAAATTCCTCATGCTCATTAGACCATTCTATTCATTTATACAGTAGTTAGACATATAAGAGTTCTCTGCACAATTAGAACATAATATATGTACAACAGTCCGAGTTCAACGATCGAGTAGTTGCCTAGACGAGACGGAACATGCCTCTGGTCAGGAGATCCTACCTTTTCAACGGAGGCTTGCGGAACTTTATACCCTGTTTCGCATAGTTAAAAAAAATCATCCTTACGGCTAAAACGCAATTGGTCATCAAACTATTCTATGATCCAACACGCATTAAGAACAAAGCAATCATATTGTTTTTAAACAACAATACTTAAACGTAGCAAACATTTGATTTCAAATCCAATCAAATAAAAACAAACTGCTATATGAAAAATGAAGTCACGCACAAAATACGTGCACTTGTCTGTGTTTTATATTGAAAAAGAAACCGTCATTAGGTTTGTTTGAACGTTCAAAGAGTTGGCAAATATTTAAATTGTGGGTTTATTTGTCTTTATCTTGGATGAACATGCTTAATACATAATATATTTCAGGCATTTTCAATGACAATCAAGACAGAAAAAAGTATTTAAGAAATGACTATTCATACGTAGTAAATGAGCCGTGGTGACAACTTATAAGTTATTTTATGGCGCAGGGAGCAATGGTTACTGCTAACAAATTACTCAAACAGAATTGTACATTAAAAATATACTAGACATAGATAAACAATTAAAATAAAACTAAAGAGTTGGTTTGTTTGTTTGAAGGCAGTAATAACTACTGATTCGAATTGATTAAGTATTTTAGTGTAAGATAGCTCATTTATTACGGAAGGCTAGGCTATATAATAATTTGCTATAACCCTGGGAGCGGAACAGTAACCAAAGACACCGTTGAATCCACGGGGGTAGCTAATAGCTATATAAAAGACTGTACATCTACACTATATAATAAAGAGGTAAAGCTCGTTTTTTTTTTTGTTTGTAGGAGGTAATCTCTGGAAGTACTGGTCCGATTGCTAAAATTTTTTCACCGCTAGAAAGCTGTTTTATTACTGAATGACATAAGCTATATTTTATGTACGCGGGCGAAATCGCGGGTAAAAGCTAGTAAGCTTATAAATATAATCATCTCTCGTGAAGATTATTCTATTGTAATAGATAATAATCTGTAAGCCTTACAATACTAGTCTAAAGGCTCGATATCAATATCTTGCAATAATTGGGTTTCAGCGGTCAGACTGGATTTAGATAATGGTACAGCCAATACATAACTCGACAGACAAATATTTTCAACCAACACGAAACCGACAGCCTCTCATATTTTAAAACGATTTAATCTGTGGAAAAATACACAAAGTTTGCGGCTGCTGTGGGCCAATTTTGGCCAGCATGGCAATTGTTTGTGCCAAGTTTACAATTTGCTGCACGACACGGCATCAATCAACGTCACTGACACAGACATCAACAAACAAACCGCGACCATCAATTTAATCGACGATGTAATTCAATTTAATTGAATCAAGTGCTGTTTTTTTTCCAGGTAGACATAGTGGAAAGAGGAAGGGTAAAGTGCCCACACTAATGATAATAGCAAATCATTCTCTGAGTGAGCTATCTGCTTAGCCTTTTCTCAATCACATTCTACTCTCATAGCTCGATGGGACGGCTATCCAACATGACCGGAAAGAGATCAGGTATAAAAGCAACGGCTTTACGTGTTTCTGAAGCTGCTACAAAATAATTCCTAAGAGAAAAATCTAATAACACATTTTGTCCGACCTGGAAAGCGGATATAGGACTTCACGCTCAACAGTCACGCTTGTGACCACGAGACCAACCACACAACGATACAATATAGGTAGAGGGTTGAATATAGAAAGGTGTTGTGTTACCCAGTAATAGAGATGTGCCTAGAGGTCATATTACGAGTATTATACTTGTATGCAGTCGGTCCAAGTAAAAACCCTGGGGCTTTACCTTGCCGTGTTAAAATGCAGGCGTGTGAGCGAGTAAGAAGGATAATAGCTAATTGCCTTGTGCGATAAGGCCGCCCTTTGTACACATATTTTTAATAATGTTTGTCCTGTATTTTTTTTTTTTGTGTTTGTGGTGTACAATAAAGAATATATAATAATAATAATAATAGCTCCATCCTTTTAACAATTCAATTGAGATAGGGTCTCTGATCTTCAGCTGCATATCGTTTGGCTGAAAAATAACTGGTAAATCCGAAAGCGTGAACCAGTAAAGTCTCCTTACCACCAAACCAATATGAAATTGATCATTCGTTAAAGTAACTTGTAATACCAGCTTCAAAGTATAATACATTTCTGCGAAAGTAAAGCAGTAGAATATAATATTTAAATATTGAACTTGTCAGCTTATCGTTTCAGAGAAATCGGTTCAGACGGTATAAGTAAATCGGATTTTAGTGTTCACAGACGACTTCGGACTATTACTATTTTATGCACCATTGCTATCATGAAAATGCAGGTGGCGGTTGCAGTCGTGTGAACTGCACACCGACTGCATCCGAACTGCACCGGCGGAGCGTGTAGGCGGGTGGGTATGGTGCTGTTCGGATGCAGTCGGTGTGCAGTTCACACGACTGCAATCGGACTGCACGTTTGGTTTGCAGTTCTATTGCAGTCGTGTCAACTACATTCAAACTGCAATTTGCGGTTGGATTGCAGTTGAAATGCGGTCCGTCTGTTTAGACCCTCAGCTGTAATGACAATATTACTACTATTACTTACTATTATTATAAATGCGACAGTTTTCGACGTTGTAAGGAAACCTGCATGTCCTAGAACTTAAAATCTGAAGATATGACTTTGACATCCATTAATCTACGCTGGATCCGCGTGGTAGATTGGCTTGAGTCCCAGCAATGGGAACATTATAAAGGCTGATTATGCTATACTTGCGTTTGTTACTTTTTCACGCTCAAACGGCTGAACGGATTTCAATGAAACTTGACACACAGATAGACTATATTCTGGAATAGTACAAAGAACTTTTAGTCCGAAAGTATATTCTATTAGGATAATTTTCTACTATCATGCGGACGAGGCCGTTGGCAACAGCTAGTCTTTAATGTATTGATTGTTTGGCTGCTGAGCTGCGTGTGGCGGGTTCAATTCCCGCACGGAATAGATATTTATATGGGCTACAGTTAGTCGTTTCTAATCTGAGTCTCTTGTGAATGTGAGTTTACGTGTTTGTGAACGCAGCCACGTTACATAAGTTATTCCTAGCGCAGGGCCACTTTAAAAATAAAAGATGAATAAATAAGAAGTCACGTCATCATCATCATCATCATCATCTTCCTGCACTTGTCCCGTTTTATTTGGGGTCTAATTTAATTTTAATTTAATCTAATTCTAATCGACCCCAAAGTCACGTCATATCAATTTAATTCATATTCGTTCTAGAAACGGGGTATAAGTAATGTGAATTGCTGTTAAATTTAGTATTCCTATTGATCTCTAAACAAGCTATTTTTTCCATTTTACAAGATCAGTGTTTCAATAAGCGATTGAAATTAGCATTCCTACAATAGGGTAGTTTCCAGGGTCAAAATAATTACATTTTATTTAGTCCGTATTTTAGATTATAAAAAATATTGGACACGTATTTTTTTTTTCGATTAAACTAAAAACAGCAAAGATATAGCCCATTAAAATTATGTGTGACGTCACCCCGTGCGAAAAATGAAGCACGGCGTTACGGTTTATCTACTCATGTGACGGCGTGACGTTACACGTAACTTTAATGGGCTATATCTATGTCATTTTTGGTTCAATTTACAAATAAAAAAATACGTGTCCCTTATTTTTGAATAATTTAAAAGACGGACTAATTACATTTTTTACGGCAACTAACCTATTACCGGTTCTGGCAGTC
Source organism: Mythimna ferrago (assembly GCA_910589285.2). Lineage (NCBI taxonomy): Eukaryota > Metazoa > Arthropoda > Insecta > Lepidoptera > Noctuidae > Mythimna > Mythimna ferrago. The sequence continues at coordinate 15,666,664 of OU342689.1, read as the reverse complement.
TCTTGGGAATAAACAATCTCACTGAATTAGTTTTAGCTGCCTAATAACAACATGGCTATAATCTTGGCATGTAAGTATATAGTTAATAACCATAGACAAGGAACCCTTGACCTTTCTATAAGCGTCTTCAATTTAATCCCATCAAAGTTCAAACGTCTTGTCGATTCATAATTGGTTCGTGTTGCCTACTTCTCGTAATTGGTCAGCTAAGAGAATAGAAATAATCTTTATTGTATACAAAACAATATAATAGGCTCTTAAAAACAGTAGTGCGCTTCACTGCTTATCATCAGGTGGGACCGCAATGAAGCACTAGTTTATGTCATTAAAAATTTTGGCTGTGCTTTGATATGTCAGTCAGTTACATACATGAGTCAATGGTTTTACATAGAAAAAAAAAATTTAACCAGTATAAAAGAGAAAGGAAATGCTATTTACTAGATCGGTTTGCCATTTTCAAAGGATTAAAGGCTTGATTAGGTTATTCTAGGTCAAATTACTCATGTTCTTTGGAACTAAATTACAAAATTTTGCGTTGCGGTATCAGAGTTCCCCCACGTTTAAACCATCATCATCATCATTTCAGCCGAAAGACGTCCACTGTTGGACATAGGCTTCCCCCAAGTGTCGCCACAATGAACGGTCTTGTGCGTCTCGCATCCATCGGATTCTCACAACCCTTACCAGGTCATCGATCCACTTTGTAGGAGGCTTGCCAACGCTTCGTCTTCTTGTACGTGGTCGCCATTCTAGAACCTTTCGGCCCCAACAGCAATGTTCAATGTGTGTTTAAAACATACAGAAACAGAAATAGGAAAGACTAGACATGCAGTTAAAAGATTATTTTTTAACCCTCGAGCGCCGATTGTACATCGTCTGTACAACTTGGATATCCTTGAAAAATGCTTACTTTTCGTGTTTTCCCCAAGTTTGTACGAAATTTTGGTTTCTATACATATTATTTTATATATTTTTTTTTCCTAGAAAAATCCAAAAAATGTTTTTTTTTTATTTTTTTTTTTGATGATTTACGTAAACACGGCAATTTTCCGGGTCAATGAACCCCTGGCACTCGAGGGGTTAGCTTAAAAAAGAAAAAATATCGTAAAATTATTTTTCAGCGAACTCCTACGTGATTATATGGACCCCAGGTTATCAGACCATGCATTACACAAGTGGTTCTAAAACTTAAACGAGATCGCGTGAAAGCAGTCCTAGATTAATTGCGAACATTAGTTTTACTGCGTGCCTGCACACCTTCCGTTCCACTGGCTTTTATTAGCAACAATAAAACGTCACTCCGTTAAGATAATCCATGAAGCTCAACGCGCACGACACTAAAAGGTTTGTTGTAGAACCTTCTAGAGGATAACTGTTATAGGACTTTGAGTAGAACGTTTCCAGTTAACACGTAATATACTTAAAAGATGCATTGTTGGGTTTCTTAAAAACTGATTCCATTTTTAAAATGATGCCGTATCAGTTCAAAAGTCCAGCTACGGCGAGCAATAGGAAGCTCGCCGTCCGCTCATCCTAAAAGGACCAAGCGCGAGTCATCAATGGTGCGCGCGTCTGTAAGAGATGTCAGCAAAACCGTAGGAGCCCAGCAGGGCCGATGCCTGTTCGGGCCATGGGAAAACTTCTGAAAAGGAAATTCGTGGTACTAGAACGCAAAGGGCAACTGAAAGAACATGGTGTGGTTTTAGTCAGTAAAACTCTGACACACAAGCCCAGTTACTCCATCTTAGCGCTTAAGAAGTCATGCGATGACTTGCCACCTGCAAAAAAAATCAGTTCAGAACGCCTTCTCCTTTGGAAGTCATAATATCAAAAAAAATATGTTACAGGCCCAGTTTCATCACAAATCGCGCAAAGCGAATCCTTGCTACCTTTCAATAATAACATCGTTTTTGTTCCTGAGTATCGCTGAAAATGGCATAGACAGAATAATGTTGTGAATAAATGTTAAATTTAAAAATTAATTTTATTGCAAGCGCACTTAACAATAAATTAGATATGAAGTAAAACTATTTCTCTGGCTCAAGTGCATAGGATTGCGGCAGTGTTACAAGAGGAACACTGGTGGGTTTTAGTACTAACAAATCTGATACTCCCTCCTCACACTCGAACCAGGGCGAGAGAAATTATTTGATGATTTTACACTTCAAATAAAGTAAAAAAAAAATAAAGGGACGAGTCTATCCAGATTTACCGGACACAAATTCCTCATGTTCAGTCGATCATAAAATCATTCTTTTATCTAAAACGTAATTGACTGTAAAAAAGTCACAAGTCACACATGAAATTCTTTCCTACGCTACAGCCTTCAATTTCTATGAACAATAGAACAGGGGCCTAAGTCTGCTATTTTTATAAATTCGTCATTCCAACACGATCCCATTGTCATTTTGCAAAAAGTTTGTAATCGGGTAATTCATAATGATCGATCATTGATCGGTCAATGGTTTTGTAATAGAATTGTGGTAGAATGACAATATCCAGCTTATTAAAAGTACTAATTGCGCAATGACATCGTAATGGTAGGTCACTGATGAAAGGAACTGTCAAAATTTTTGCAGATTACCGCATACGTCAGATATTCATTTGTCATTATGCACGAGATTACCATTCTATGCCATTTCTTTCGTTTTTTTTTTACAATGGAGTGTTAGTGGTTGACCATCGGAAAGTCATAATGATGCCATTATATTAGTAAATTACCAAAACTTGTCAAAATCAACAATTATGAAATCAATATTAGACCATTCTGACACTATTGTAATAGCAGCCTTGAGGCCCAGTAAGTAAGTTCTCGTATTTGTTTATCATAACCTCCTGAAGTTTTTCTAAGATCTAACTTAGACTTTTGCCTCAAAACATTTAATTATTTTAGAAATAAAATTCAGAAACTCGCACAACAAACAGTAAGTAAAAACTCGTGTAATGTAACACGTGTGCGACTATGCGACAGTTGTTCGAAACCAATAAAATGTTGGTAACAATATCGGTAACAAAACATGTTGCAGTAATATGTTTTTGTAACAACTTTGGTGTAAAAGCAATGCCCACATAAAGTATCCGTACAGCTCCCACTTTTTCTCGAAACAATTTCTGAAATAGTTCCGATAACGTATTGAACGAGAAAGAATAGAATAAACTTTATTGTACACCAATACATCTACAAAAAATGGTAAGAAAAAAGGTAGTAGTAACAGAGAAGAAAAGAAGAAAAATTGAAGAAAGAAGAAAAAAAAAAGTATTTATAAGTTATTTTTGGGGTTCCATACCTCAAAAGGAAAAAACGGGATACCCCTTCTAGGATCACTTTGTTGTCCGTCTGTCTGTCTTTCAATACTTTTTATCTTAGCAACGCTTGAAGCTGAAGGTATCGAGTTTAAATTACAATCATATACTCAAGACTACGGTCCCTTGAAGCTATGAAAAAATCAAACTTGAAGGTTAACGAGAAAAAAGATGCTTCGGTTTATGTGGCATAAAATTTACATTTCAACACTGTCAAGGAAATCAAAATCCTGCAATTTGGCATATGGCAAGTTCTTATAGCAGAAGTATAGGAATAAAGCTGCAAACTGTAAATTTGTTGTTACGTCATATTTATTTTTTTGCGATTCGGAGTCGAGGCGAGTCCAACTCGCGCTTGCCCTTTTTTCTTCCCATATAGCCGAAATTATCATCATCATTTCAGCTGAAAGACGTCGACTGCTGGGCCAGTCCTACAATTGCCGAAACGGATCGGCGTCAGAGTGGGGATCGCTTTGCGCATTCCACACATTGGCGAGCCAATCGTCTTCGTTGTTAGATACATGCAGCAACGCAGGGAACGAATCAGGAGTGACGTCTATGACGCGATGGCGCGGCGAGCCAATCACTGACACTCCCCGCCCCCGCGTCTCACTTCGCACCACTAAAGAGACCGAATATTTGACTTCTGCGCTACTTGAATCCAGCGCTCAAGATCGGTGACGGCAATTAATTGTACTTCAAGTGTCGTCACAACGACCGGTCTTGAGCGTCTCGATAAGACTCATTGGTCATCGAGCTACCTTGTGGGAGATTTTCTTACATCGCGTCTTCCTCTACATGGTTGCTATGAACTTCCAGAACCTTTCAGCCTATTATTTGTTTATTATATTCTTTATTTTACCCCACATAAACAAAAAAAAACACAGAACAAACATTTTTTTTTTTAATTAAAGAAAAATTAATATTATTTTAAAATTATAAAAAAGTGTCCACTTACTTAATTCATCAAAATTGGTTCTGAAACACTTGAGTTTGCATCTGTGCTACTTTGTTTTATTTAAATATTCGTGCTAGAAGTCTATTTTGGGTTTCGTGTAGGTAATATGCGATCTTACTTTGGTAAACCCAGCTGTTTCTGCAAATTTCCTTGCTCCAAATCTAATAATGAACAGTTTGCTACACCCGTAAGACCCACCACTTAGGACCTTATATGCCCTGTTATTTTGTGACTGGAATATACCGTAAACTGACAAAGAAAATAGCCCGGACCGAGCCCAAGTCGTCGACGGCGCGCACTGTTCCCGCGCGCCTCAAGGAGCTGTCAGCAGCAGCAGGGGCCCAGCCGGGTCGAAGCCTACAGGGGCCAGGGATTGGCGCGGTACGAAAGGCAGGAAGGAATAGGAGTGGGTTTTTAGTCAGAAAAAGACTGACACTATCTCCCGCTCCGCCCAAGAGCGGGTATGCCATTAGATGATTTTCCCACCACAAAAAAAAAAAAATGAGATAAGTACCGTAAACTGACAAGGAAAATAGTGATGATAAGCCGTTCCAAATTCGAAATGTTTTTATTTAAAACTAGCTTTTGCCCGCGGCTTCGCCCGCATACATAAAATATAGCCTATGTCACTTAGGAATAAAGCAACTTGCTATCGGTGAAAAAAATTTTGTCAATCGGACCAATACTTTCAGAGATTACAGCCTACGAAAAAAAAAAACATGAAAACTGACTTTACCTCCTTAGAATATTAGAGCAGAAAGCTCATAGTGCAGACCTGGGCACATATAAAATGTCATTATAGAGCATGTTCAATCCACACATTACATTCAATGAGCTATGTAAAATCACTAATTTACATCCAAGACGAAGGATGACACAGTACGTAGAATTCCCAGGTTAGCGGGATTGTTAGAAAGTGTCAATGGTGCCTTGAAACGCAAAGAAAACGGGGGGATTTTAGTTAGTGCTAAATTGACACTTTCCCAAATCAAAAGCATATAATATTTCAAATAAACCATTCACAGACATTTTTGAAGTGTCAAAATGTTGGTCAGTCCTATTAGTGAAAATAAATAAAATGACTCGTTCGAAGGCTTGATCTATTTATATGGAGAAGAACGTGCAAGAAACTCCAAAAAGGTACTCGTACGTAGAATCCCTTCTCCATACCTACATGCATACCATTACACACACCCTACGCCATACACTATGTTTCTTTTGTAATTTTATTTTTGGTGAACAACAAAGAGTATCTATCTACCTATCAATCAATCTGACTGGCATAGTGGTCTAGTGGTTGGTGGCCCTGACTGTTATACGGTCGTGGGTTCGATTCCTATTTAGAAATATATAAGTATGTTTATCAGTTGTCTAGTACTCATAACACAAGCTTTGCTTAGCTTGGGAATAGACTTTTTGTGTGATAGTTTTGGAATATTACATTATTAATCAACACGATCAATCACGGTCAATTTCAAAGCATGCGTAGCCATTTGCATTCTACAACACCAAATGTGAATTGAATCAATCTCGAATTCATACAAATTGGATCAGATTTTTTAAATAATTTATTTATACCAGAAATTCGTTTACAGTCAAAACCATGAGGATTTATATGAAAGCCAATTCGATTGACTAAATTTTTTATTAAAAATAAATCGTTTGTAATGGCCGGATTTTATTTGACACAATAGTGGTACAAACTTTTCAATTTTTATTCAATTTATAAAATTTAATCCACTATACGAATATGTACATAAGCCTGTAATCCTTTTCTGATATGCTCTGGGTTGCAGTATAACCGGAGGCTACAAATATTAATAATAAAGGACTAGCTTCTGCCAGCGGCTTCGCCCGCGGGAAAGTAGAAAATAATTTGAAGGAAAAATACCTATTCCCGGGATCGAAGTATCGCATGAATATGGTATATCGTTGCGTTAATCCTAATACCTTGAGCCGTTTGTGAGTGAAAGAGTGACAAGCATACACACACGTACAAATTTTCAACTTTATTGTGTGATAAACTAGTAGGTATCCAAAGGTACCCAAACTTTCTACACTATTTTTAAAAGCTACTGATTGAGTTTTGCTTGGCTTATTTTCAGAAACTAATAAAAAACCGAATAAAATTTAAAAAATTCAAAAAAAAAATCAAAAGTTTTTATTTCACATAGGCCTACACGGGCACTTATAAAACGTCAGAAGCTAGTGCACGATTACAAATTGGTCATTTTCTATGGAGAAGAACCGGCAAGAAACTACATGGTTACTCTTTTAAAAAAAATGCAATATCATACAATATTTCCATATTACAGTATTAATAGTTATTATTTAAGAACAGTATAAACCGGTCTATATTGTACTCAAAAGCACAATAAAAATAATCATTTTAAAAAGAGTGAGTCAAAATATGAAGTAATCTAAGAATTCGTGGAGTCTACAGTGTTCTTCCATTTACATTATAAAAAGAGGCTATATAAAAAAAGCTAGAAAAAAAATAATAATTACAACTGTCAATAAATGAGACGTTAACAACAAAAAAAGAAAATCTAATGAATTTAAGGTGGTTGGAGTCAGATAATATAAAAAAAAATATTGCAAAAGCAATTTGTTAGAAAAAAAAAATGTTACAACAAAGATAGAGCAGTTAATAGATACATTCACACAATATTATGAGTTACCAGGGGGCCTCAAGTGCAGAGGCAGTCATTGCCAAACAAGCGTATCTTCGACATAGTCTTTGACCTTGTAATATATATGCTTTTTTGGTTAAGACACGCTTAATATGGGTTTTGAACTTTCCTTCGCTAAGTTCAGTCACCGCTTTTGATAGCTTGTTATAAAATGCTACACGATCGTTGCCTTTATATCCTACCTACATACGAAAAGGTTATATCCTTTACCAATATGTATGTCGTTCCTTAAACATTAAACGCACAGCTTTAAATCGTTACTCGATATAATTCCCCATCACATGAAAGCAAAAGAAGCCTTTGTCATACTCATAGCTATAAGAACCTTTATTATTAAATTTTCTGTAAATCAAAAACAACCTCCCTCAAATGCTTAGACGAAAAATAACAAACCATCTTCTTAAATATAAAAAGCTTATATAGAGTACTTCATTAAATATGCAAATCCAATTAGGTAGATTTGACGTATTGACAAAAAAGCGCTCAATACGTCTGTATTGGAAATGTATACTCATCTTTAAATGTTTACTGTGTAATGGTGTTATTAAGGCGAGGTTGTACTAATTTTAAACTTGTATTGAACCTCTGGAAATCCACAAATATAAAAAAGAACACCATGAAAAATTATTAACCAAACGCTGGATAAAAATCAAAACATATTATTATAAATTAGTAGGCTCGAAAAATAAAATCACGAAACTGATCATAACTTACGATTTCAACCGTGTATTATATATGATCTACGAGATTATTTCACGAAAATATTTGTAAGTATAATATAATAACTAAGCTTTTTTTTAAAAGTGTCTGGTGCAAACAAAAATCTTTAATAGTTACTATGTTTTTTTATAAAAATAAAATCGCTGTTACGAGGCCACAAACTCGACATAGACCTGGGCCAGTACCTTCAAAGTACTATGTGACTACAACCGGCTCTTAAAACAGAAGCCGAAAGGTACCGCTAGATACCTATACCAACGTATATACAACATTGACACAAGTCTGAGGTCAACCAGCCACCCTCACTCGAACAATTTGTCTTGGAACAGAGAAGGAAGCTCGCAGACTGTTACAAATGGTAGATTACTTCGAGTTTACTAGATACCCACCGTAGACAAATGTCGTATCCAGTCGCCCGAGTACGCGCGGTAATGAATGTCACTTCAAAAGGGATATTATGCAAGGATCCATCACTTAGACAATGATAGACAGATTGTAATGCGTTTTAAACTATTGAGATGTGCTTCTGACAGATACTTAGTCTCCTAACTAACAGAGATTGATATGTTGGAGTTCGGAACTCGGTTTTCTGGATGCAAGTGGGCGAAATTGTTGTGTATTGTGTTTTATTTCTCATTCTTCTTTGCATTGTGGGCGGACTAGGTTGTAGCACTTTAAAATATTAAAACTTTTATTTTAGTAAAAGTGCAGTGTTTTGGGAATACAGTCATTGTGCGTACAGCTAAGGAGTGGAATTCCCTGCCGCAGTCTGTTTACCGTCAGGTGAGATAGAGGTCAAACGCGAGCCTATCAATAATAAAAAAGTAAAAGTATTGGATTGTATAGGTGTATGGGACGTTCTTCTTGTTTTACCGAAAATCGGCAGGACAAAATAGTATGACAGAAGAGTATTTTGTCCATTCTGTAACGCTATTTGGAGCAGTGGTTGAGTTATTAAATGCTGCGCTGCGTGTCGCGGATTCAATTTTCGAACCGAACAAATATTTATAGCTAGTAATTCCGGTTTGGGTGCCTTGTGTACGTAAGTTTAGGTGTTTGTGAACGCATCTAGGATACAGGAGTAATTCCTAGTGTAGAGCAGTTTAAAAAAGTAAAGTTTATATTTATTCGTACATTACATTTCGGAGGAACAAGCGAAAACTTTATTAACAAACAAAATTTTGAATGTGTTACATTCAATATTTTGTCATCATAGAAATCTCACATACATTGCTCATATAGCTAATACCGTCGTATTTAGGGCAATATCGCATTTCAAAGCCGAATTACCGAATATCAATTAATATTTGAATAAATGATTGGGGACTCGGTTGTGTTCATAATCAATCGTAATGAAAAGCTGTTAAAGACTGAAAATGAGGCTGATAAATTGGTTCACAGATTTATCAATCTATACTCCATTCACAGTATGATTACACATTTAATCAAACCTTTATTACTGTCCGTTCAACTAATTTTGACTTTTATTTCGCCACTAGGCATGACAAATGGTAGCTGTAGTAAATACTCAGTTGGTAATGTAACCACTTCTGGTTTTTAATACCATCTTTATGTCTATGGTATAGAAGTCAAAATCGGTTGAACGGACAGTAAAAAAGGTTTGTGTAATTGTCTAATCTTATTGCGACTGGAGTTAACATTGAAAAGATTGATACATCAGCTTTTCATTAGACTGGCCTATTGATCTAATGTTTAGTGGCACTGTTTGCTATGCCGGAGGTCATGGGCTCGATTCCCACTCAGGACAATTAATATTTGTGTGGTGAGCACGATTATTTGTTCTGTGTCTGGGTGTTATTTATCTATAATATTATGTATTTAGAAATATATAAGTATGTTTATCAGTTTTGTGGTACTCATAACACAAGCTATGTTTATCTTGAGGCTAGACGACGTTGTGTGATAGTTGTGGAATATTATTATCTATTATTTGTCATTAAACTTATTAAATACATTTTTAAATATTTCCTCAAATAGTATTATTTTATGGGTTATTATATCTCTAAACCCTGGGGGTCCTGGACATTTGGGGGGCGTACGAGGAGGCGAAACCAACTCGCAGACGCCCCTTTGGTGGTATCAACCGGCGATTATCACTGTCCAGGCAGTGCTAGTGTATCCAAAGACAACCCCCGGTTGGTAGGAAACTATTGCAACAAAAACAATAATGCCATTGTTTTAGGATTTTTAAATGGACTGGTTAGCAGAAACTATGTTAAGACTTGAGCAGTGGTGGCCGAGTGGTAACCGCCCCGACTTACGACTTGTAGGTCGCGGGTTCGAACCCAGCCAGGCGCATTACTTTGTGTAATTTATTTCATCACCACTGCTCCCAAAACGGTGAAGGAAAACATCGAGAGGAAACCGGCATGTCCTAGAACCAAAAATTCGAAGACATGTGACATTCACCAACACGCACTGGGCTCGCGTGGTTGGATTACGGCCCATTCCTTCTCCTAGAGAGGAGGCTTGAGTCCCAACAGTGGGAACATTAAAAAGGCTGGTGATGGTGATGATGATGATGTTAAGACTATGGCCCCTGCCTTATTTTTAAGATTACTTATGAACACAACCGAGTCCTCAATCATTTATTCAAACATTAATTGTTAGTTAGTATTCATTCAGTATCACTATATATACCGGACCAAAGAAAAATTCAACCTCAATTTCCAAGTACTACGTTTCGGTGTAAATATCAGATATCCAATTATTTCCCCATGGTAGCCGAGGTGATGCTTGACGAGTTAACTGGCAGCTTCGTGACATGTAGACCGGGGGATAGCCGAGCGCGCCTGTGGCTGTACTTTCACAGACTACGGACTGCGAAATTTGAGGATTGGGAAAGTCTAACCGACACGGATCACGCAGTTTTAGTGTTCTATTGCTAAGCCTCGGCTGTCCCTCAGTCCGCCCATTCATCTGTCTGTCCCTCCGTCTGTCAGCAAGCTTTATCTCATAAACAGTAACTGTAACAAGTAGAGAGTTGAAATTTTTACAGAATGTGTAAATAGCAAAAAAGCAAAAAAAGTGGGCACGGCCGTAACATTCTTTTCAGGCGATCGCAAGTATATCACAAGTAATATATATCATATTAAATTAGATTGTTTAGTCCGATTTCTAAGTCAATCTAGGTCATCAAGTCCCTGAATTAACCGACTTGGCATTACATGCCTTGGTTTTTTTTAGTTATGGTTTTGATGGCATTTCTATTACTGCTACAACAAAAAATAATAAAATTAAAAATTTAAGGGGGTTTCCATACAAGAAACATTATTTTATCGGTGTTATTGTTCGATTTCAATCTTATAGTACGGAAGTCCCTTCTTGTGTGAGTCCGACTCGCACTTGATCAATTTTTTTCTAACTTGTATCATCGTCTAACTATTTTTTAAACTTGTATTGTAAAACGCCCCGTAAACGACTAAATTCTGTGTCAAATTCGGCAATCTGCATATTTGGCAATTTATTTGATAGTATGCAGCTTTGTTTGACACATTTGTCAAACAGTTTGTGTTTGTCATATTTGGTAAAATCTTGATTTATGTTGAGTTTTTTTTTTTTTTAATAGCCATTACTGTCCCACTGCTGGGCAAAGGCCTGATTTATGTTGAGTTTGTCGAACAATATCTCAAATTCTCAAACGTCTTGGAATCATGGACTACACTACGCCCAGTAAACAGCCCAACAGGGTAGAAAATAATGCGTTGTATAACATTACGGACAAAGAGTTAACTTTGTTTGATGCTTTGTTAATCGTTTAAGCTATTGTTTTATGAAAACGTGAAATTTTACAAACAAGTTCGACCGTTTACAGGGCGCTTAAGTTGTATTGTTTTTAACCCGCTGGATTAACATTGCAACATTCATTTTCAATTTCGTCACTGAAATGAAAACTACATCTGTAAATCCCCAGATCTACGCAAAAAAAATCCTTTCAATCTGATTTTAACAATCCAATCAAAGTAGCGAAATACATTAAAGATAAAACACACACTTTAAAACTGACAACGCTAGGCTTTCAGCAGCACTAAATAATGACACTTAATCCAGCTAACTTTTAATATAAAACGTTACCGTACCGAGAGCCTTTCAACGCACAATATGGCTGCCGCCGCCGCCGCCGTCGAGTGAAGCGAGAGTAAATTAGCTGTAACGTGTAAATTGAAACTCAGGTAATCCGGGAATTACCGTGTCCCGAAAGTACCCGTATACGTTAATTAATAAAGGGACACCATGACTTTAAATTAATAGCTATATTGGGGTAAGTGAGCATTGTATATAGGTACAAGGTATGTGTAAATTATTCTTCATACTACATAAGTACTTGACCCTTTTGGAATTCGGAGTCACAAAAGGCACTGATGCCAACAATGATCTCAATGGCTTATTGCGCATGAGCTATTGTGGAGAGATTTAATGAAATACCTATTTCTGACGTCATAATCCTTCATGAGAGTAATAAGGTTTGTGAAATTTTGTCTTTGGGAGAGAAAATTAACGAATAGATTACGAAACTCAAGGAGTAACTTCCTGGATTTAACTCCCAACGTGGTCGTTTTTCCTTCTGTATTAGGTCATCTATCAACTGAAGAAAATTTATATTATGGGCCACTTGTAATTACTAGAGCAGTGGTGGCCGAGTGGCAATGGCTCCGACTTACGAGTTGTAAGTCGCGGGTTCAAACCCAGCCAGGCGCATTACTTTGTATAATTTATTTTATCACTACTGCTCTCAAAACGGTGACGGTAAACATCGTGAGGATACCGGCATGTCCTAGAACCAAAAATTCGAAGACATGTGACATCCATCAACCCGCACTGGGCCCGCGTAGCAGATTACGGCCCATTCATTCTCCTAGAGAGGAGGCCTGAGTCCCAACAGTGCAGTCAGTGGGAACATTATAAGGCCAACTGTATGCTACGTGATTACCGAATGCATGATATTAAAGAATCACCAAACTTAAGTAGCAGTGGGCAGGACACATTGCTCGCAGAACAGATGGTCAATGGCAACGAAAGGTTCTGGAGTAGCGACCGCGTACCGGAAGACCACAAGGTGGACCGATAACCTGGTGAGGGTCGCGGGAATTCGATGGACGCGAGACGCACAGGACCAGTCATTATGGCGACACTTGCCTATGTCTAACATTGGACGTCTTTCGGCTGAAATGATAATGTTGATGATATTACCTGAGTTCCTACCACGACCTCTTAACGAGATCCAATTTGACGACCTAAACTGAACTGTTTAAGGGATAGAGCTATATAGTGGGTATAGCTTCATCCCTTTTTCTCGCTTGCTCGCTTGACACTTTAACACGGCAACCTTGGCAAGGCATTACCATTACCAAGGTTGCCGACATTGCACGAAGAATCGCCAAACTTAACTGGCAATGGGCAGGGCACATTGCTCGCAGAACAGATGGCCGTTGGGGCCGAAAGGTTCTGGAGTGGCGCTCGCGTACCGGAAGACGCAGCGTCGAAAGGTCTCCTACAAGATGGACCGATGACCTGGTGAAGGTTGCGGGAATCCGATGGATGCGGGGCGCACAGGATCGATCATTGTGGCGACACTTGAGGGAGGCCTATGTTTGAACATAGGCCTCCCCCAAGTGTCGTCTATCGGATGAAATAATGATGATGCCAGTGGACGTCTATCGGATGAAATGATGATGATGATGGTAATGCCCCTTATCATGATAAAAAAAAACTCAGTCTATCAACGTATACAACTAAACAAATTACCTATTTTTTTCAAATCCGCCTTTGTACAGTGTCATTTTCATAAACTTTTAATAAAAAAAAAAAATGTGTACTACAAGGCCTACAGGCTATTACGAACACAGAGTATCAACATACAACATTCATATAGAGTCTATGTGAATGTTGTATATTGATATTGTCTATAATATAGACAATATCAATACCAACACAATGCTTGTCAGTCACACAATGATCACATTTCATTTCACACAAAGGGCATACAGTTCACAATAACATCGAAGTTCATCATCTTCCTGCCCTAGTCCCGTTTTATTTGGGGTCGGCGCAACACGTTTTTTTCTTCCATTCTGTCCTGTCACTCGTCACGCTATCACTAACTCCCTTTTCTTTCATATCGCTTCTCACACAATCCATCCATCTTTTCTTTGGCCTCCCTCTTCCCCTCCATCCATCCACTTGTAAACTCATAACTTTTTTAGTAACATGCGTTTCATCCCTCCTTTTCACATGACCATACCAAGACAAACGATTCCCTTTCAACTTTTCAGTCACTGGCGCCACTTTCAAACTTCCCCTAATATACTCATTTCTCACTTTATCCATTCTCGTCACACCACACATCCATCTTAACATTCTCATCTCCGCTACATGCAATCTTTTTTCATCCGTCTTTTTCACAGCCCAACATTCTGATCCATACAGTATGACAGGCCTTATCACGGACTTGTAGATTTTACCCTTCAACTTGAGGGGCATCCGTGGGTCACAAGTGGTTCCCGTGACCTGTCGCCACTTCATCCATCCTGCGTTGATCCGACGTGTTACGTCCCGGTCCACCTCACCATCCCCTTGGACGAGCGACCCGAGGTACCGAAAGTCGGAACAGATCGGTATGGGCGTTCCATCGAGAGCTAAAGGCACTGGATTGGAGACACCGCCGAAATCGCAGAACAAGTACTCCGTTTTGGTTCTACTCAATTTCAGGCCAACACTCTCCAGTCTGTGCCACCACGCCTCCAATCTGTTCTGGACCTCTAGGCCACTCTCGGCAACCAGCACAATGTCATCGGCAAACAGCATACACCAGGGAGCCTCTTCCTGAATATCCGACGTCAGAGCGTCCATAATCATCAGGAAGAGGTAAGGGCTGAGAGCCGACCCTTGATGTAAGCCAACAGCCACATTGAAGCTGCCAGTGGTGCCAACTGTAGACCGGACTTGGGTATTACATCGACTATACATCGCTCGGATCAACTGCACATACTTCCCAGGCACACCTTTCTTCTTAAGGGCCCACCACAGAACCTCACGAGGTACTCGGTCGTATGCCTTTTCGAGGTCAACGAATACCATGTGCAAGTTTTTATGTGCACTTCTGTATTTCTCGCACAGCTGGCGTATAGCAAAAATGGCATCCGTTGTACCCCGACCGGCATAAAACCGAATTGGTTCTGCGAAATTTCACTCTCTTCTCTCAGACGCCTTTCAATAACTTTCTCCCAGGCTTTCATTGTATGTGACATTAGCTTTATTCCTCTATAATTGTTGCACTCAAGCACATCACCTTTGTTTTTAAAGATGGGCACCAAGAAACTGCTGCACCAATCGTCAGGTATGGCTTCTTCCTGCAACAACTTATTGAAGAACAAAGCTAACCACGTCCATCCATCCACTCGCAATAACTTCCACACTTCAACTGGTATTCCATCTGGACCAATGGCTTTACCATTTTTCATTTCATTCACTGCTATTCTGACTTCATCCATACTAACCATTCTCACTAACCCTACATTCACTGGTTTACTCTCTAAAATTCCATTCCAATGATTTTCCTCATTCATTAGTCTTTCAAAATAGTCCTTCCACCTCTCTTTGATTTTTTCATTGTCTGATAGGACCATTCCAGCTTCATTCTTTACACATCTTACCTGACAAACATCTCTCGTCATTCTCTCTCTTCTTTTAGCAAGCCGGTACAGCTCTTTTTGGCCTACAGGACTGTCTAGTGTGTTGTACAGTTTGTCCTGGGCTTTTGCTTTTGCTAATGCCACGGCTTTCTTAGCTTTCTTCTTCAAAATATCATACTCACTCTTTTTTTCAGCTTTCAGACTACCATTTCCCGCTTCTACACGCTGCCATTCCTTGAACTTTCTTTTCTTCTCTTTCAACACATTCTGAATTTCTATCGACCACCACCATGTATCCCTATCTATTGTGCCTTTTCCTCTTGTTTCTCCCAAAATATCTTTCGCTGCATGTCTAATACACTCTGCCATCTCATTCCAGCTTTCATTTATACTTCGGTCATTCATGTCACTCATCTCTATCATTTTGTCCACCACTCGCTCTCTGAACCTTTTCGCACAATCATTCTTCTCTAACATATGCCACTTTATTTTGGGGGGAGGACGCTCTTTGCCTTTGTTACGTTTTATTTCGACTAGCGATTCCATAACCAGGAGTCGGTGCTGCGATACTAGATCTTCTCCTGGCAGCACTTTGCAGTCTTTGACGTGCTTTATGTTGTTGCGCCTAACTAAAAAGTAGTCGATTTGGGTCCTGTGGTGACCGCTTTTGTACGTTATAAGGTGTTCCTCACTTTTTTTGAACCAAGTGTTGGCTACTGCTAAGTCAAAGGCGGTAGCAGATTGCAGCAGCGTCTCTCCCTCATTATTTGGACTTCCGAAACCCCATCCTCCATGTACTCTTTCATAAATACCTTTCATTCTTCCCACATGTCCATTAAAATCACCTCCAACTATCAATTCCTCATGTACAGGGATGGTCATTAAGGCAGTATCAAAATCCTCCCAAAACTTCTCTTTCACTATTTCATCACATCCTACTTGTGGTGCATACACACTAACTACATTCAGCATCACATTCTCTAACATAACTTTCACAACTATAAATCTATCACTAATCCTTTGAACTTCCATCACGCTTTCTTTCAATTTACTATCTAGCACTACTCCTACACCATTTCTTTTACCATCACTTCCACAATAATAAAACTTATATCCCTCACCAATTTCTCTCGCTTTTGTTCCTCTCCATTTCGTCTCCTGCAAACATGCTACATTTATCCGTCTTCTTTTCAGTACATCCGCTAACTCTCTGGCCCTTCCAGTCATAGTCCCAACATTCCAACTAGCATACCTCAATCTCATTTCCCGAGCTTGCTTCTTACGTTGCACCCGCCCGGGATGGTGCAACAACCCTGGTCCATTTCCCACAGAAGCCGGGTGCTGCCCCTGCGCGTCGCCTGTGGGGTACGCCCTAATCCTATCGCGCATTCTATTATTAACAAACATGTTACAAAAAGATTTGGCAACTGTTTTATAGTCGGCCGCCAGCCTGACACCAACCCTCCTTGGGAACGCTATTGTTGGTGGTTAACACATCACCATGCGGTGACCTTCGGTGCTTTATATTACGCACGGTCTCAAAATGTCCCTTAGTCGCCTCTTACGACACCCACGGGAAGAAATGGGATGGTGTTATTCTTTACGTCCGGACACCATACGGAACACAATAACAACATAACAATAACATCGAAGTTAATTTGTATATTTCAATTATAAGTCGTGGCCAAATCTTAGAATAGGGTAGTTTCCAGGGTCAAAATAATTACACTTTATTTAGTTCGTATTTTAGATTTTTTTTTAAATATTGGCCACGTATTTTTTCTTTTTTCGATTAAACAAAAAATAACAAAGATATAGCACATTAAAGTTACGTGTGACGTCACCCCATGCGACAAAAATGCAGCGCGGTGGGCGTGACGTTACACGTAACTTTAATGGGTTATATCTTTGTAATTTTTGGTTTAATTTACAAATAAAAAAATACGTGTCCCTTATTTTTGAATAATGTAAAAGACGGACTAATTATATTTTTTACGGCAACTAGCCTATAGATCACTTCATGATATGGCCAACTAAAAATAAGTTAACATTTAATGATCGAAATGAAATCGGGATCAGGATACCGGTGGCTGGGGCGTGAGGGCTGTTCCCTCACGCGTGCGGCCACATTACTGCTACACAAGAGGAGACGACCGTCTGCTATTCCTTCTCGCTCTGGACCATGCTCTGTACCAGGGCCCGGCGCCAAAGGACGTTTCTGCCGACCGCGCCCACGAGGACAAGGTGGTGCTCTGCCCAAGTGGGGCTGTGGGGTACACCTCTCCTGTTTTCTCCACCGTATCCTCCGGGCGGTCCACACAATGTTGACACCCGAGTGTTTCTTCTGAAGAAATAAGTGTAGCCTTCATCATAACGGCTCGGGCTAGTTACAGCCGCACACCGGTAATTAAACTTAGGTGTATCCTATTTATCATCGTCTAGAACTAGGATTTCAGTGAAGTTAAGTATTAACGTTTTGTTTTGAGATTCTTATCTTGCATTTCCCAAATGATTCTATTATATTAAAATAATAAAAGACAGATTGTTGAACTGAAAAACTTAATAAAACTCAAAATATCATGAATTTCCTCTTCAGAAAAAGAACTAAACATCTGAAGCTGGGTATTCATTAGGCACGATAATTGAAAAGCGCGAACATATCAACAATATAAAAAAAAAAATATTTCCAGTGTGTCAATCATGCAACGGTCTCGCATCCTCAGCATCCACGTCTCAGCTCCATATAAATTGAAACTGTATGGCGTCGTATCGCGAGAGAGGCAGTGGTGCGGGACTCGACCGAGACATGACCACGACCACTTTGTCAAAAGATCTGAGAAGAAGAATTTATATCATGGTTCCAAAAACAGGGGAGGCTCAAGTAAAGTTACTAAAAGTAAAGCTTCATCACTAAAATAAAATGCTTTTCACTGGTAATGACCGGTTACAGTGATCGACACGTGGGTGTTCACTGAAGACTGTACTCATTTGAACACGCTAATCTCAGGAAATACCAGTTCGAATTGAAAAAATATTTAGTGTTGGATAGCCCATTTATTTATTTATTTATTAATTTGCTGACATGTAAAACACTGGATGTTAAGCATGCATTAAAATTTCATGACACAGTATTAAAACATGCACCCTGTAAGGACACTGCAAATTTTACATTTAAATTATTGTAATTAATTATATTATATTATATCGATTCTAATTATTATTATTATAAAAATTTAATTTAATTATGCCAATCAATGGTCAATACTTAATACTTAATTACATCTTTAAAATTAAAATTATAAAATCAATTCATTAATTCATTTTAGTCATATAGGAAATGTCGTATTAGTCATTTAATTGTTTCATATTTACATGGTATATCAATAAAAAGTTGATCGATTTACAATTTTCCTCAACGGTATAGTAACCTTTTTTTTATTAACAAAGATTTCAACTGTCTTGAGAAAGGTAGACAGAGAAAGGTAGTCTACATGGTTCTCATATGATTTGACCATAACATGTTTTGCTGTATGGACTTTAAAAGAGACTTTGACCCCTGAGTTTGTTTCGGTGTTTCTTCTCAGGGTAGTCAGCTAGGAAACACCGGCCTCATCTAGCATTAATTGACGAAAAAAAAATTGACGTGTAAAAGTGTTTTTATAAAACCTACTTGCAAAATAAAGATCATTTATCATTTATCAGACTATTAAACATTACACAAAAACCCACGGAGCAGTGACTAAAGGTGCGGGTGAATCCGCGGGGGACTGCTAGTAGTTTCTAATATCGTAAGGTTGTTGTTTTTGTAGTAACAACCCTTTATTCAGACTGTAGTAGGTACACTCACAACACAAAACCAATACCCACCGCCACGCCACTAGGAAGTGAAGCCGGTGACCCGCTAACTCGACGTAGTGCACGTAGGGTTGCTTAGGAATCTCACCCGATACTCGCATGGCCTGCCTTTATGGCTTGTTTACACTGTTTACCCATCTGAATAAAGATGGCGGTACAAAAATACGGTGGATGTTGAGAAGTGTGATTGATGAACTGTGTTCGATTCAAAAAAGATTAGATGAAGATACAGAATGAAAAAGAGGGGAATGGATGTAACAAAACAATTCATAGCATAGCATAATCAGCCGTGTAATTTTCCCACTGCTGGGACTCAAGCCTCTTTTCTAGGAGAGAGAATGGGCCGTAATCATGGCTGTAATCCATCACGCGTGCCCAGGGCGAATTGGTGGATGTCACATGTCTTCGAATTTTTGGTTCTAAGACATGCCGGTTTCCTCACGATGTTTTCCTTCACCGTTTTTGAGAACAGTGGTGATGAAATAAATTACAGAAAGTTGTGCGCCTGGTTGGGTTTGAACCCGGGACTTACGACTCGTAAGGCTGTTACCACTTGGCCACCACCGCTCTCACAAAACAATTATCATCTATACATCTATTCATATAAATAAAATTGGAGTGTCTGTGTGTAATATAGAAATACTTAACTGCTTTTTACTACATGCATATGAATATGTAAGTAATAACATTTTTTACAATTTTTGTCTATCTGTTTGTCTGTTTGTCCGGGCTAATCTCCGAAATGGCTGGACCGATTTTGACGGGACTTTTTTTGGTAGGTAGCTGATGTAATAAGGAGTAACATAGGCTACTTTTATTTTAGAAAAAATAAATTCAAAATCCTGTAGACCACGCGAACGAAGTCGCGGGCACAGCTAGTCTACACTAAATAAAGAGATAGTTTGTTTTTTTCTGTTTGTACGAGGTAATCTCTGAAAGTCAAAGGAAATAAAGGTCTGATTATTAAAAATTTTTCACCGATAGAAAGTTGCTTTATTCCTGAGTGACATAGGGTATATTTTATGTACGTGAGTTAAAGCTAGTTAATAAATAATTCAATATTATTATAGATAGATGGAGTCTTAGACTTGATGACTTCACACCAAAAAAACTAACCTGTAGAAGGAAAAGCACAAGAGTGTACAATACTAGCTATTGCACACTCTTGTTCATCTCCACAACTCATTAACACAATAACAAAACAAGTTTTTAATTATAAAAATGTTTTCATAGCAAGCTTTTATAGCACTGTATAATACCTATATAATTAATACTCGTCAAGACGAGTCATACGAGCCCAAACTCGATGGGGTTGTGTCTTTAACTACCAAGCTCCTATAGCCCCTTCCGTTTCCATCACCAGATCAGCCCCATCTCATAATAATTTTGCATTGTCATCTGATTTACACATGCATGCAAAATGTCATCTCAATTTTTTTTTTTTTTTTTTTTTTTCGATGGGAAAAAATCATCGGTAGGTTGACCAAATTTAATTTGCAAGATTTGATTAAAGACATAATGGCAAATACTCGTCAAGACGAGTCATACGAGCCCAAACTCGATGGGGTTGTGTCTTTAACTACCAAGCTTCTATAGCCCCTTCCGTTTCCATCACCAGATCAGCCCCATCTCATAATAATTTTGCATTGTCATCTGATTTACACATGCATGCAAAATGTCATCTCAATCGGTAGGTTGACCAAATTTAATTTGCAAGATTTGATTAAAGACATAATGGCAAACATAGATACAGGTGAAACTAAATAAAAGCTTGTAATACCCTTAATCATAAATATCAATTACCGTTAAATAAACCAAGTAGAATAAAATAATTATGAGCCCAATATTTTGTATGTAAAGCTCATAAAACACAATATAGCACTTTATTTCACTACCACAACGTAAATAAGGATTGATTTACAACAAAAAAGTTGATGAAATATGCCAATTTAAAATCTGTACTCCATAAATTTAAGTAAAAACTTTCGATAATAACGTTTCCGAAATTAATATTGGACATGAAAACATGTCTTCCTGTCCATAATATATCGCTTTATAGTGCGGTAAAGTAGCGAATGGTATTTGTTAAGGCTCTCACAGATAAGCGCGGTGCAACACTATAGTACATTTTGATATAAGTGTGTAATGTTAGTGATTACCGACGTGGCGGTATTTAGACCCGAGCCATGGCGAGGGTCTTATGAGAGCCGAGAACGGTAATCATTAATTACTCACGTGTATCATACGACATTTTTCAATACACTTGTGAAGAAATTAACTATAAAACTAGTAAACTTTTGTGGCGGTAACAATCTGTTTTCTCTTTCGCGCCCATATTTTTTTTTATTTACCTTTCAATACACTCACTGAAATGAATAAACGGGGG
This sequence comes from Mythimna ferrago, assembly GCA_910589285.2. Taxonomy (NCBI): domain Eukaryota; kingdom Metazoa; phylum Arthropoda; class Insecta; order Lepidoptera; family Noctuidae; genus Mythimna; species Mythimna ferrago. The sequence continues at coordinate 15,645,097 of OU342689.1, read as the reverse complement.
TTGACCGGCGTCTCGTGGGGGACGACCTGCGCCCATCCTGATACGATCAAGTATTAAAATTAAAGCGTGGGAGCGGTTGAACAATAAGGTTTTAACTACATTATAGCACTAGTGCGTAATTTATTTATTATTTATTATACGCTTTATTGTACACCATTACATATACAAAAAGAAAACTAAAACTAAAACACATACATACAATAATATATAATAATAATATATTTATTTATTTCCTCCCATATTTAGTAAGATTTGAACAATTTATAAGGTACATACATACAATGGGCGGCCTTATCGCATTCCGCGATCTCTTCCAGGCAACCTGGAATGGACAGTAATTGCCTGGACAAGAAATGTAATCGTAATGGTAATCAAAATGTCACAATTTGGTAACAATGGCCATTATGTACCTAAGTGCAGTGCAATAAGAGTCACTTTCTGAGCAACTGTATTGTAAATACTAAGCAGGGTTATTTGTAATACACTGGCAACCTATCAGGACTATGTTACTAACATCATAAACAACATTTTCTGTTCTATTACTTTAAAATATTTGACATATTTTAGTTCATCAGATTTTCATACAAAAATCATCATCATCATCATCATATCAGCCGAAAGACGTCCACTGTTAGACATAGCCCCCCCCCCCCCCCCAAGCGTCGCCACAACGACCAGTCCTGTGCGTCACGCATCCATCGGATTCCCGCGACCCTGACCAGGGCATCAGTCCAACTTGTGAGAGGCCTTCCAGCGCTGCGTCTTCCGGTACGCGGTCGCCACTCCAGAACCTTTCGTCCCCATCGACCATCTGTTCTGCATGCAATGTGCCCTGCCCATTGCCACTTAAATTTGGCGATTCTTCGAGCTATGTCGGTAACCCTGGTTCTACTGCAGATAACTTCATTTCTGATGTGATCCCACAAGGAAACTCCGAGCATAGCCCTTTCTATTGTCCTTTGGGTGACTTTGAGTCTTCTTCTGAGGCCCATTGTAATGACAAAACTCACCCTACAAAATTGTGCTGTGATTTACAGATTATAAATGTAATTATAAATTGTTATTGTTTGACAAAATTACGTAATGAAATTGAAGTTTAGTTAAACGTTGTTAAGGATCCTCGCCCACGAAGACTTTCTGTAGCGATGCTGTCGCGCGTGACAGCATCGCTACTAGCGCGCGTTAGTCGCATTTGCAAGCGCTACAGAAAAAATGCCAACGAGCTACTTATCGACGATGAAGTGACAAGAACCTTTATCTACCTTTATTTACCTTTATCTTTTTATATTATATATACCCGATAACCAACCTATATAACCAATAATAATATTTTTCATACCTTGCGTTTAAAATAAATAAAACGTTTTTTTCGTTTCCTGTAAAATTATGTTCTGGTAGATAAAGGTTCTTGTCACTTCATCGTCGTTATGCTTTACAGCATCGCATGCATTTGTATCGATGCGAACGCGCTACAGCATCGCTACAAAAAGTCGCCGTGGGCGTGGGCCCTAAATATCAATTTGAAGCAAACAATGCGTTCGTTTTAAAGTGAAACATTTGATTCTTAATGTCAATCAAAGAGAAAATGACATTAATATTACGGCAGTGCAAAATATATCTTATTTATAGGCTTGACTGTGGTAGAACATGCAATTTGATAAATAACATTGACACGTCAAACATATGTCATGCAATCTAATAATCAGGTTTTGAAATCAAAGCAAACAAATGCAATGCAAAACAGTGCATCTCAAGTCCTCTCCATTAGGAAGGAATGCAAAAATCGTTCTCGAATCCACAATTCGGTTCGTAAATCGAACTAATTGCCAATAAACAGACATGCGAAAGCAGAGAAGGTAAACATTTTTCCTGCCCGTAATATATACTCATCACGTCTTCAGAATCTCTTCGCTTGATAGCTAATACCTGTTCCAAGCATTTTATCCGAGATACGATCAAGATAGAGTAAATTATGATTTATAGAGGTTCGAGTAATACGGGATAGCCAGGGTTCGACACGGGGATACGGCTTGCTTTGCCGTGTTTGCAATTTGAGCAGGAAAGTATGCCGTGAACGGAACATTATTTGGTTTCCAAAATATTAGTAACGACTTTAGATCGATTGAAGTGCTTTATTTACGTTTTGTTGTTTTTTTATAGATGAACAGGAATAATTTTGACCATACTAATAGATATCATAAATGCCTGTCTGTCTGATTCGCTTATGCGGTTAGACTACTGAACTGATTTTTATAGAATCTATTTATTTATTTATATTACACATACAAAAAGGAAACTAAAACACATACATACAATGGGCGGCCTTATCGCATCCCGCGATCTCTTCCAGGCAACCTGGTATGGACAGTAATTGCCTGGACAAGAAATGGGGCTGTCGTTGGTGTGACAAACCAGAATTAAGCTCTCGAGTGCCGTAATTAGAAACACAATTAAAAAACCATTGTGTCTCGCGTGGATCCACGTTTAGACACACAACGGGTTAAACATATATATATACATATGCTGTATAATAGATAGGTACATAGATAGATATATACATATGCCACATTATAGATACGTAGATATACACATACATAATTATTGAATCTAGTACTACAGAGTAACTTTTAACCCGAAAAAAGAACATAGGCAAAAATGATTAAATGAAAATATAACTGATAATATGGACCAAACATAGCTGAAATAAAAAGATTTTATTTTTTATTTCACAGGTTTACATATTAATCCTACTTCGACTTCAATTTGGCGTTTGTTAGAACCTGCATACGACATTCATATAAACGAAGTCTTAGACAAAAGCAAGTAGGTACGTAAAGACAATTAGAGAAAATAGTATTCCGTAGAAATCTGTGCCATTGCAAATAGTTATCATTTTGTTACTAATCACGATCATCAATCGTGATCCCCAATTACAGTGATCAGGGGGCAACTCCTGGGCACTGTGTCTGTGTCACTTGTCTCGTCGGCTGGGGCGTGGTGATCGGATCTCAAAACCTTACAATACCTATCTTTAGCAGTAGACATTGAATTCAAATCTGTTTATAAGATCTCATGCTGTAGCTAATCTTGCAAGTAAACAAAAAAATTCGACCAATATATCGCCATAACTCACAATAAATGACGTCGAAAAAAGAATATCCCTAACCATTGATGAATATTCAGCGCTCTTTATATATACAGGCAGTGTCACTACCAATATTGGGCAAGGCTTCGACCACATCGGCCCATCAATTATGTCGTTCCGATCTAACCCTGTGTCCATCTGCGTACCATTTGTACACGTCAGGCCTACCTAACCACGCACACCATATCGAACAACCCGCCACACGATAACTAACTTTAATTCTTACCGTTTAAAGTTTATTTTGGACATGGTAGATGAATACGCGGGATCGTAATTCGACCATGGTGACAAAACAATCATTAATTAGATTAGAAGCTTGGTATTCGGCAAATCATTGGGCGAATGCCGACGGTGACGAAATGACAGGGCGTTTGTTTTACAGGATTCGGTAACAATAGGGAGTTACCTTACTATTTTTACTTGTTAATGTCATGTAGAATATATATTTGTACGTAATTGTTTGTACGTCTAAGGTATTGGTAATGCTTTTATATTTTAAACATATTGGGAAGGAAACGAAAAAAAATACTGTTATACACAAAGAGAACAGGGCGCTGACCATGACCTCTTATAGCAGGGCTGAAGTTGAACTGCCCGGTATTGTTTTTGTACTATGACTTCATTCTAGCAGGGCCCCAAGTCTGCTATTCTTATAAATTCGTCATTCCTACACGATCCCATTGTCATTTTGCTAAAAGTTTGTAATCTGCTAATTCATAATGATCGATCATTGATTGTAATAGAATTGTGGTAAAATGATAATTTCGAGCATATTAAAACCAATAAATGCACAATAACGTTCTAATGGTAAAACACTGATCAAATAAACTGTCAAAGATTTAGCAGATAACCGCAAACGTGAAATATTCATTTGTCAATATGTACGAGATTACCATTCTATGCCACTTCTTTCAAATGGAGTGTCAGTGGTTGACCATTGGAAAGTCATAATGACGCCATTATGTTAGTAGATTACCAAACTTGTGAAAATCGACAATTATGACATCAATGATAGACTATTCTGACACTATTGTAATAGCAGACTTGAGGCCCAGGCCAGTAACTGGTCTGCTAAGTGACGTTTAACGAAATCCGCTCAAGATTCGATCACCTTTTTTTTGTATAGACTTTTTGTACTATGGCATGCTATTTGACAGCAGATGACCGTCTTTTGAGCGTCTGCAACGTCAAATTAAGCTATCTTTAAGCGTAACTGTTCACCTCTGTATAACCGTCGTTCAACTTTAGAACCGTCATGGTAAGATTTTTAGCGATTAAGAAGCAGGCCTGCACGCTTAGCCAAGTTGTTATTCTGCAATCGTTAACGCTGTCGAAAAGTGATGAAACGTATGGGAATGACGTCATCTCGACGTAAAGTCGCGTAGTCAGAACAAACGAATAGACAATTCGTAGCCAAGTTCACATCGTTCAAAATCATTTCTACAATGTTTAACGCTAGATCCTTTGTTAGGCAAACGCTACATTGTAGAACGAGCGGCCGACTCAGGTGCGTCAATATGGCTACCAACTTATCGTTTTCTACAATTGCTGTCACCGAGGCGTTAACGATTAGAGAATGGAATTCGACACAAACTGGTTGTAACTTGGCTAGGGGAGCTGCTTTTGAAAGGAATTTGACTCACTGGGAATTGAAAGTTTCCATAAGAGGTCATGGTAAGCCCCCAGACATCGTCATTCAAACTTAAAAGGGCCCTTCCGCACCCATCAGTCATCAACGTAAGCATGGTTTAAAAGCTTGATGATTCATCCTACACAATGTTTGATGAATTGGTTACACGAAAAAAGAGAAATAACGCGTGAAAACTTTGTTGGCGCTCGGTAAGTCCGCCATTCACTCGAATATTAATTCAGAAAACTTGTTCCAAGAAATACGTATTTTTTTTAAAACCTTAAAAGTTTTTGGTAGAAAAAATAGTCATCCAAAATCTTGGTTAAATATGCAAGGTTTCCATAGTTATAGTTTTCTTTGTTTTATTTTTTTTATTTATTCACGCAAAATAGCAGATTTTCAGAGGTCTTTTACTAGATTAGTCTTATACATTATGATTTGATCTCAATACCTACATAATATCCACAAGATATATGTTTCAAAAATAACTGGAGAAAGATGTAAACGTCATAACCACGTAAGAGCGGCTGTATAAAAATGTACCTCGGGAAGGACGCTCTTCTCTATGAAAAGTAAATCTATCAACAAATTATTTTTCAAATAATGTGTTTTTATATTATAAGAATAGCTGTATGTATATACAGTTATTCCTATATTATATTCTGGATAAGAAAGGACTATAGAACCATTTTTATGTTAACATAAAACATCTAATTTGCGACAGCTTTTGCTTATAGTATCTTTTTTTTACACAACATTTCCTGTCCTAAACAACTAGAATTAATATCCGATTGTGGTTATAATGAATGCTCAAATACAAGTAGACCGCTAAAAGCCTTTGACTACTCTTTTTCTTTTCTAGATATACCTTCTTCCCTTTCTTATCTTACTTGAGAAATTCAATTTCTTTGCTCTGCGGATTAAAAATCTTCTGTCCACCAATAATCGTAATCTATGAAGTCCCCCACACCGCTCTGGGTATATCCATTCTTCCATCCTTCGGTCCAAATAATCTCTCTTTGGAATGCGCTCTCTCTGAGCATCAGGACGGCAACCAGTCAGTTTTTGGTGAAGTACGTGAAAACATTCGCAAGAAGTTGGTGGAATTATTTGTGTGTATATACCTAAGTATGTATTTATAGATTGTACTTATTTCTTTTCTGTTTGTCTTTCTATAAAGTTGTATCTGCTCTGCCATATTATGTTTCTGCACCATCGACGAAAATTCCTAACGCATTAAGTCTACCTTTGTACGTGTTTTTTACTAGTGCATAAAGTTTCAATAAATAAATAAAACATTGCCCCATAATACCTTTCCCTTCCTAAGCACCAGATAAATATGAACCGCATAAACAAAATCCCTTCTGCAAAATTTTAAGCTGCTATATGAAATTCAAGTGACTAAACAAATAGCTAATTAGTATGTACGGGACCTTTTATATTGTCTGTCCAAGCTGTGCTTACTTAGGGTTTGGAAACAAAGACAGCACCGCAAATGTTTTGTAGTAACATACAGTTCAGCAAAAGGGAAGTTATGGTTGTTTGTTTGTTTGATTTGTTGTGGCTGGATCTAGTTTGTTATGTAGGAAAGTAGGTGAAACACTTGGCTTCAAGTTAGTATTGTCCTAATATCCTGTTCAATTGAAGCTCAAAATACTTCGGTTAAACCTAAGGCACTTTTGAATTAAAAAATAAGACGAAGTCATTTATACGTTCCGAAGTGTAGGACACTCTTTTAAATCAATAAATAGTTACTGAATTTCTGGTACCGAACCTGAAGCAACTGGAACAATATATCGGTATTTATTGTTCCAATTACCTGTATAATAAATAAAAACTATAATTTGCCTACTGCGGTCTTCCCAGCTGATTATAATTTAGGTATTATGATTTTAATTTTATATAATTTATGAGCATGATGTAAAAGGACGTACACATCTAGAATTTTTACGTTATAGTCTATTATTACTTCATTCTAACATTCTACCCTACCATATTATACAACATGTATATTATGATGAAAAATCGAACCTCAACGTCGAAAATCCCGATCCTCAAATAATTTATAATCGCCCTTATAATATCTCCACTGCTGGGACTCAGGGCTCTTCTTTAAAAAAGCAAATGGCCCATCCACCAGTGCGGTTAGGTGGACGACACATGTCATTGAATTTTTGGCGGTGATAAAATAAATTACACAAAGTAAAGCGGCTGATTGGGTTTTAATTGACGGCATACAACTCGTAACTCGGAACCGTTACCAAATTACCATTCAGCTAGCACTACTCAAACGTAAAATGGCAAATGACTAAATATTTACGAATAGTCGACATTCTACTATCACAAAACACCATCAAAATTATCAAATACGTAATTACATAAACCAACAGAAACCTTTATTTTATGGAAATTAATAACCCACAAAATATAGACGCCGGTTTGATTAAACAAACGATGCAAATAGAACCCTCTCAATTTCTGAAAGCTTCCGCACATTGGAAGCAAAACATGGATTAAATTTAGCATGGACAAAATCAGGGTTGCCTGATTTAAATTAAAATACACAGAAACAAGATAATCACGATAAAATTGGCATGTTAGAACCATTTCAACATGAGGAGGAGACAACCCTTACGCCCCAGTCGGTCCGGCCACCGTATGCGGACGGTGAGCATTAAATAGCTCACCGTTCGATTAGGTGTCGTATTCCATCGCGACATATACCTAAAGATGTTAGCATAATACCCACCGTTCGCCTGTTAGAGCCTGCCAGGGCTTCCGGGTTGTCCGAAAAAATAACTCCGGCGCAAATAGCAATTGAAGAACCACAAGTAGATTCTAGTCAGTAACAGTCTACACTCAGATCCCGCTCTACCCAGATCGGGAAAAGTTATTTGATGGTTTGCCACCTAAAAAAAAAAAGAATTCTCAATGGACTTAGATAAAAAATGTGATTAGCGGTCATTTGAATACATTTTACCACCACTATTGATTGCCACCTCAGAAAATGCTTTGCACACTTTTTTTTTTTTAATATACTATACTGTCCCACTGCTGGGCAAAGGCCTCCCCCAACTTCTTCCAGGTATCCTTTTCTTGAGCTACCTCGAACCAGTCTCTGCGGTAGGCGTCTAGGTCGTCTCGCCACCTCTTCCTAGGTCGACCTCGGCGGCGTCGTCCATCTTCAGGTACCCACTTTGTGGAAAGTCTTGTCCAACGGTCAGAGTGCATGCGACTGATGTGACCCGCCCAATCCCATTTTAGCCTGACAGCCTTTTTTCCTACATCTATAATATCCGTCTTTTGACGTAGCGTGGTGTTCCTCATTCTGTCGGCTCTTTTGACACCCAGAATGCTGCGTTCCATTGCTCGTTGGCAAACGCCAAGGCGAAACTTTTGCGACTCGGTGAGCGACCATGTCTGGGCACCGTAGGTTAGGACGGGCAGGATACACAAATCAATGAGTTTTCGCTTCGTAAGTGACAAATTCACTCTAGATTTTAAGTTGATCGTTATATATAAAAATGTACTAGTGACCAAGTCGTTAGTGTGCCATAAATAAATAAATAAAAAATATCCACCGATAAACCTCAACAACCCCTCAAAGAGAGATTTTAATATCGTCCGGATTTCGTCACGCATGCGGGATTGCTCCGCACGCGTAATCCCGCCAATGTCCATTTCATACAAGTATTTATATTTTATTTATTTTTTCAAGGGAAGTAAACAATGTCATAAAATTTTATTTAGTTTTTTTGCACAAAGAAATAATAAACAAATTAAACAATAACTTAAATAATTAAAAATAATATATACACTAAATGCCTAGCTAAATATGACGTCATAAAACTCCTCCGCATCGCTGTCGACTGGAAGTGTGCCCAAAAGGCTGGCGGCATTGCCACGTTGTATGGCAATGCTTATTCTCTGACCGAGGTAAAAAAAGCCAGCCCTTGGGTCACGCGAAGCGTCAATTAAGCGTTTTGACAATTCTTTAAAGAGCATATGAGCACTCGGACCCCACGGCCCAAGAGTTTCAACCCCAAACGGCTCAAAAATATAACTGCCGACGAGGCTGTTGTATTTCCGCCGCTTGAGGTTCTCTGCAGCCGACGCGGCAGCACCAGAACAGCACGATGAGCTAGGAAGATGGGATGGCGCAAGAGTATCGACACACTAAAGGCCTACCCATCTTCCAAGGAAATAAAGACATACCGTCTGGTCTCTTACCATCGTCGCGTGCCAGGCCATGAGGTTCCAAAACAGCCGGAACGCCGACGGTGACAAGGGCTCGTCGGATGATGTCGTTAATGTTCGCGTGCCGCGCTATGCGTCCCGCACTTCGACTGCATGACAGGCCGTGGTGACCGAGGCTGTTGACAACTTCGCCACAGTGGCAGCGATGAGGAGAACAACAAGGAGCACCTAAACGTAGGGCAACAGCTAAGCGGAAAGTAGTATCGTCGAACAAGGTGCCAATATTCGACGACGGCAGTGCGTGAAGCCAAAGACCTGACTCCCAATTTCCCACAGCCAGCAGGCGCGCACGCTCCGCAGCAGTAGCAGATGTTACGATTAGGTTTTCCTGGACTACTTTGCAGAGCGGCTCATCCCACCGTCTCTGGGAAGCCGGGTTGTTAGGTGGATTTGTATTCGGGCAAGCGATTCTCCAGGCATCCAAAGCCTCGGCGAAACACGGCACTTCTAAAGGAATCAGTGTAGAAGTTAGGATGTTCCTGATTAATTTATCAGTGCCGTGGACCGAAGATAAGATTAGATAAGATAAGTATTTATTGTAATGCGTGGAATACGCACGCGGGAAGCGTTTTTTTTTTTGCTACATATTTCCCACAATGTTTTCAACTGGACCAAACACATGGAATGAAACCGACGAGTTCGGATAAGTTTCCAAAAGAAATATATTTACTTACGTTCTCATCTTGACTTAGGAAATGTCACTTGCGGGATTTATCGGCCAAACAATTGAGCCCAATTCGATTCCAAGTTACTTATAGAGTGTGTTTATTTGAAGACATATCGAAAGAGCTTCATGATTGTTTTATAACTTCCTAAATGTCCATTACAGTGGATGTCTCTCGACTGAAATGATGATGATGAACCTATCTTCTTTTTTATTAAAAAAAAAAAACAGTAATAATAATTCCTGTGTCGTGGGTGTGTTATACATACAGGTAACTTCACATACACAAGACACCCAGACCCGGAACACCTTACTGTAGATCATATAACACGTACGCATTAACATGGCACCTGATGAATGACGTTTGAAGTATTGAGTGCATTGAATTTTCAGAAAGGTCATAGGCAACAAGGACAAGTGACAATCTGTCGTTCCAATAAAATTTGTTACCATTTTTCGTTCATTTTCTGCTTTAGTCAATAGCACCCGTCTCAAAAATGGTTACATACGTACCTATAATATATTTTCTGCAAAATATTTTATATCTAGCGACCCGCTGCAGCTTAGTACGGACTTACGGAGTTAAACACAACATTTCTCATTTGTTATTCTGTTTGTTGGTGAAAGCTGCGTGAAATTCCGTTCAGTAGTTTTTCAGTTTATCGAAAACAAATAGACAGACAGACGTGATGGGGTTCTTTGTTTCTTAATATGTAAGGAAATAGGTATCTAATATATAAAAAACCGGCCAAGTGCGAGTTGGACTCGCCCATGAAGGGTTCCGTAGCAGCAAGTAACATAATATAAAAGTTCTTGTAATGTGTTTTAACTTTGATCGATGTTTTAATAATAGCGTATTTTTTTCGATTTATGACGCATTAAAAAAAAACTACTTACTAGATTTCGTTCAAACCAATTTTCGTTGGCAGTTTTTATAGTAATGTACATCATATATTTTTTTTAGTTTTATCATTCTCTTATTTTAGAAGTTAGAGGGGGGGACACACATTTTACCACTTTGGAAGTGTCTCTCGCGCAAACTATTCAGTTTAGAAAAAAATGATTTTAGAAACCTCAGTATCATTTTTGAAGACCTATTCATAGATACCCCACACACGTGGGTTTGATGAAAAAAAAAATTTTGAATTTCAGTTCTAAGTATGGGGGCCCCCAAAATTTATTGCTTTTTTTTCTATTTTTGTGTGAAAATCTTAATGCGGTTCACATAATACATCTACTTACAAAGTTTCAACAGTATAGCTCTTATAGTTTCGGAAAAAAGTGGCTGTGACATACGGACGGACAGACGGACAGACAGACAGACAGACAGACAGACAGATAGACAGACAGACATGACGAATCTATAAGGGTTCCGTTTTTTGCCATTTGGCTACGGAACCCTAAAAAGTGGTGTCACAGTTTATACTATCGAACTCCTCCAAAAAGGCTTCACTTTTTAGGGTTCCGTAGCCAAATGGCAAAAAACGGAACCCTTATAGATTCGTCATGTCTGTCTGTCTGTCTGTCTGTCTGTCTGTCTGTCTGTCTGTCTGTCTGTCTGTCCGTCCGTATGTCACAGCCACTTTTTTCCGAAACTATAAGAGCTATACTATTGAAACTTTGTAAGTAGATGTATTCTGTGAACCGCATTAAGATTTTCACACAAAAATAGAAAAAAAGCAATAAGTTTTGGGGGTCCCCATACTTAGAACTGAAACTCAAAATTTTTTTTTTCATCAAACCCATACGTGTGGGGTATCTATGGATAGGTCTTCAAAAATGATACTGAGGTTTCTCATATCATTTTTTTCTAAACTGAATAGTTTGCGCGAGAGACACTTCCAAAGTGGTAAAATGTGTGTCCCCCCCCCTCTAACTTCTAAAATAAGAGAATGATAAAACTAAAAAAAATATATGATGTACATTACTATAAAAACTGCCAACGAAAATTGGTTTGAACGAAATCTAGTAAGTAGTTTTTTTTTAATGCGTCATAAATCGAAAAAAATACACTATTATTAAAACATCGATCAAAGTTACAACACATTACAAGAACTTTTATATTATGTTACTTGCTGCTACGGAACCCTTCATGGGCGAGTCCGACACGCACTTGGCCGGTTTTTATTGTGTATGTTGGGTAGGTCTGAGACTAAGTCGTATTTCCTATACCCCTAGATGGAAAATCTACTAGCAGTTAGTAAAAGTATGTAGAGATTCAATTATATCAAATAGAGCCATAATGTATGAACGTCAATGAATAAAAAATGGTAGTAGTAGCAGTTCTTTAGTTTCTGCATAACCCAATGACAAAAAGGCGTAGGTATGGCAGAAGTGTAAGATATCGACCATAGCGTTCTGTTCGATTCTATTCCATTTCATAAAGAGTACCTAAGCCATATTATTCGTTGACGTGAAAGATAATCCTTTTGCTTTGCTCAAGCTTAAGACCGGGTTGTTGCCAGTTTCAAATTGTTTTCCAACCATAGAGATTCAGTTTCGATAGACATTGTGCAGATTTTTTTTTATTTACAAGCACTTATATACAAATTATATAATTTTACTACTTGAACAGAATGTTTAGCTTTTCTTTAAAAGCGTTTTTACTTTGAAACTTTATAAAAACTAACAGTTAGACTGCCCCATTTTTTTTTTAATATACATTCGATAACACTTAGCGTGGAATACAATTTCGGGTAAAAAACTGCTGCTTCCCTGCTGTAATCACGCATCCTACCTAATGGATGAATTTTGGATGACACCCGGCAAATTTCTTGATTTTTATAATTTTGATATACCCAATATCATTCTCACATCTAAAGCTAAAATGCAATACGCCGCGAGATACTAGAGCATGCCAAAGAAAACATTCAGACATACATTCGCGACACCTTCTAGCAAAGTCGAGTAAGAACCCAAATAGCCTATCTGACGAATAAACAAAACCCGCATCTCACCAACCGCTAGACTAATAAATTCATTATCATGAGATAAGTATACCTTTTTGTGATGTTCGAAGCACCAGGCATGCAGGGACCCAAGGCAGTGAACATTCTAGCCACATTAATCATATCCTAACTGGAACACGTAGCAAACACAAATAATAATTCATAATATTCGTATTACATATTACACGCTGTGTAGTTACCATTTGTACAAGGTATCTTGTGCTGTCGTTGGAAAAGATTAATTATTTCTTTCCTTTGCATTTTTATGATACTAGTTACCTGTGAAGACTCCTTCATATGTTCTTGCCTGGGAAATATGTAATATCTATGTGTGTGTCTGTCTAAAAAGTCAAACGACTTAGGAATTTTGTATAATACTTAATCATATAAAAAATACTTATATTTAATACTTTTTTTAAAGTTCTTCTATTAGTAAACAATGATCAAGATCTCTTAATCAACCTTGATTATTGAATCAGTGCAGCAGTGTTGACTACATCAGATTACATTTCGTCCTAATAATTACCAAAGTCGTTTGACTTCTTAGACAGACTCTATTTACATATTATTATATAAATGGGTTTTTACAGGTCTATTTATTTATTATAAAACTTAATGCAACGCAAAGATACAAAGGCACATTTAATGTATTAGTCATTCACTACCGTCAACCAAAGGAAGTTAAGGTAAAACATGGCAGGTGCTTAAAAAAAGGAAAAGAGATTTTAAAACCACCGTCTAGTATAAATAAATGCATTTGTTATACTAAAGACGATAAGAATAAAAATATAGAACCAGTAGACAGGAAGCCGAACTCAACATGGTAGGAAAAAGCTAGGTAAATGATGATGATAATGAAAGAACTCATATTGGCCATAAACCATGTCCTTTTTTATCTTTTTGAACCAACGTTTAATAATACGGCTAGCGAAGTGGTTGAGAGATTGGCTGCTGCGCTGCGAGTTACCAGTTCGATTCTCGCACGGAACAAATATTGTGTGGCCAACAGCAGGCTTACTCTCCAAATTAATTTCAGTTTCATTCTAAAGTCAATCTGATTGCAATGTCAATTTTGACGCTACTACTACTGACGGTACTCTTGAAAATAATATTGTCAACATATACGATTTCACTTAGTTCTCAAAATGGTCACGCAATTTTGAACCAATTTGGCGCTAGCATTGAATTCAAGGGTACGAAACGTCACAATCTGAATGTCGACCGATCGGAATTGAACTCAAGAGTAAGCCTGCTGAAACATGTTCCGGGATTTTACATATTTGTGAACGAACAACAATACTGAAGTAATTCCAAAGGTTATATACAAAAACAACACATAAAAAAATCTTTCTTACTCCATACAAACGCTAAACCTAATCCGATAACAAGAGAATATAAAAAAATCCAACCGTGTGATGTGATATGCACGAGGCTTACGTTCCCAAAAGACGGAAAAATACACGTACACGTTTCGTGGCTACAGAAAAACACGATAGTTTTATTTGACAAAACTCGGCTGGTAACTCAATATCTGTCAGCGAAACTAGAATTTCCCAGGCGGAGGTGGGGAAATAAAATAAAACTCACAATTGCGCGCCAACAGCATTTTAGGGGTAATGCACAAGTATGGCGTAACGTTAGTACGCGGACCTCTTGCGTACCTACGAATACGTACGTACTCACCAGTGGGCACCATCCTTTACAGCTTTGAGAACATTTTCTACGTTTCGTACGTGGTTTTCAGAGGAAGAAAAATGCTTTGTAATAATCTTTTTAATATCAAAATCTCTTTACTTTTATTACATGCAAAGTCGAATTCGAGGATTCAATAAGAATCTAATATTTCAAATTGAAAATCACATTTGGCAGAAGGAAACTCTATTATCGTTATTTTGTTCATCTCCAAAGTTAAATAATAATTAAAAAGTGAGGGGAAGAAATTCCCGCAAATTATAAGGAAGTGGTATTGTTACTTCGTGCGTGGGTGGCGGGAGATTCCTTCCCGGCGCGTCTATTTAAAATTCAAAATTAATTATCTTAAGTTGACAAAGTATATTTATAGCAGAAAGGAAAATCAAACGTAATTTCTTATTGCTTGACAATTCGTTTACCGAAAAAGATGCGCGACTCAAATGATTTATAAAATAAAACCAGTAAAACCGAATACGTAGGTACCGCACAGCACTTTTCTCCAGTTCCGTTTACATGCCAAATGGCAACCGCGCCCTAGTTTACGGAAGCGCGTTTGCCGCTGAAACCAACAAATAGTTTTTTTATAAAAACCGAAATACTTTTTATCGAAATAAGTTTTTTTTTTCTTTAAAAGAAATATGGTTGTTATTGCCTGCCAGTATCTAATTTGAATATGAATCTATTAGGCATTTTTGAGCTACCATATAATTCAAAATAGGCAGCTTTTTTTGGGTGCTACCATCAAATAATTTCTCCCGCTCTACGTGGGGCAAGAGGGAGTGTCAGACTTTTACTGACCTTCCCGTGTGCCTTCAGTTGCCCTTTACGTTCCAGGGCCGCAATGACTATTTTGCACAATCGCGCACCCCTGGCTGGCACCGTCACTCGCGCTCATCTCTTTATAGCACGCGTGGAACACAACGCGCTGTCTGCATCGACTCCCACCTGAATAGGCAGTCTGTACTTTCCAAGAGTAAGGCAGGGAAAGTATACCTACCACCAGTTGCATATAAATACATTAATAACTGATGTCAGTGACAGGGACAGTACCTTACTAGGTACTGTCACTATAATCTATTGTCTTTAATGCGTAGGTACAGTTACGTTAAATATTATGCAAATTCTCAATATTTATAAATCCATGCAAACCCATATAGAATGTTGCGCATCTCGCGCCGAACATAATACTGTTTCTACTGTTCCGTGATAATAACGCTCGGCGTACACCGCGTAATGTGCAACGCAGCCACTATTTTACGCGACGACCACGTGTTGTCAGCGCACAGCCGCCGTGTGAACACGCTTGCGTTCCAAACGAATGGCCTCTAAAAACACGTGGCTCATTAACTGTGGCGCGTCGAAAATTAATTTTGTTATAACGTAACATAATATAGGCGTGTCATCGGCTTCTCTCGCAAAATGGCTCGCGCAAGTTGTCCCATTTCAATTAACACGATACGACTAATTTGGTCCCCGGCAACGCTCCTCGGTGATACATGTCCCTTATCCCAACGTAATTAGTTTGGCGGTAACTCATACGAACCTTGCGTTAATAATTTCTAATTTAAAGCTAGTCTGCCCTATGGTTGAGACGTAGTTCAGCTCAGCTGTCGACTGCTATGAATTAATCAGGGAACTTTTAGAGTTGGTCAAGCTTCTTAGTCCATGACAGGGGGGAATGAGCCTCAACTATGGTCGAAGTAAGTTAGCTAATACTTGCTCTTAAGTAGTATTTGACTAGTTTACTTCATATGAAATGATCATTAATGGACATTTACCCCAAGTTATGAGTGGGGAAGGGTCCACGTTCTACGCAAAGTAATTTGCAAAACTTCGAATCTTGTCCTCTATTGAGAAAGGTTGTTGCTTATTAAAATATCTATTTTCATATCCTAATCCAGGGATTACAAAACAGTTGTTTGTATCATTCTAGATGAAATATACCGATGGATACTTATGAGAAGCTGTGGAAGTTTTTCGGTTGACATTGTAAGATGTAATGATTGATGTTTACAATGTTTACTCTCAATCAAATATTACGTTTCAATTTCACTTATTTATGAAGAGAGGTAAAGATTGTTTTTTTTTTTTGTTTGTAGGAGGTATACTCTGAAAGCAATGGTGTATTTTCTAAAAAAAATTCAGCTATAAAATGCTGCTTTATTCTTGTGTGACAAAGGCTACCTATTTATCAAGTGTCATTGAAATCCGTTCAGCTATTCAGGTAAAAGTAACAAACATACAAACTTTTGGCTTTTTAATATTAGTGTGATTAATTTAGGATTTTAGCTTAAATATGCTGTATATTATAAGTACCTACTAATCTCAATAAAACCTAAATCATATTTGAAATATTATGTAGGTACATACTTATTGTGGACATCTACCACAGTGTAGGTTCTCTTTTTTACTTTGGGTAAAATGGCAAAGAATGCATGATACATTAAATTCGCCTAAATACCATGAATATACATACAACATAAACTTTAAATAAATTTCAATATCACTCCATCCAGAATTAATACAACATTGAACATATAATTCACTACACAAACCCCTCAAAAATATAATATGTATCCCTATGAAGGATATTCCAGTAATAACCAATATAGAAATAAAAGAAAAGCTAGCGTTACCCTGAGAACCGAGACAGCTGGCTGAATTGTCCCAAAGACAAGGAATTTTAGTCGGGATTGTTTACCGCGACACTTATTATCTGTGTCTTTTGTCTATGGCCTGTGCTTTGTTTCGCTTTCATTTAATTAGGATGTCTTGTAGATATTATTGTGTAGTAATAAATAAAGTAGGACAGGTCGTACGGTTGCTTAAGTGTTTAAAATAGGATGGTGCGATCTAACCAACGTATTCACCCAACCGTTTCATTTTCTGTGACATCATAAACCCTACTTACTACCATAAAATCAAAAGCATTGCGAAAACCTTTTTTTAAGTTGGGAAATCATCCAACAACATCTCCCGCCCTTTCGTGTCAAACTTTTACTGACTAAAACCCACTCCTGTTCCTTCTTTGCCTTCGTTCCAGGGCCCCGGGGTTCTCTTTCGCACCACCCATAGCCCCAGTAGGACACTGCTGGCCCAGTTTTGACTAGCCACGGGATTCTTTGAAAGAGTTAGGTACTGTGGTCCTAGAACTCAAAAGACAACTAAACACACTACGGTTCTAGTCAGTAAAAATCTGACACGCCCTCTCATCCCACCTTAGGATACAGAAATCTTGATGACTTCCCACCTAAAAAAGGGTAATTCAAATTAGCAAGCAAACCTGTACGTCATGGATATTGATCTAATGAGGCACATAATTTCAACCTACTCCAGATTGTTATAAACAAATAATGTGTTAACAAAGAGCCCTGTCTTTATCATCATTGGTTATTGAAACTCATCAGGATTTAGTCCTGGTAGCTTACTTATTGAGGGGCAAACCATAATTATGAAGGTAAGTCCCCCCTTTGAGGAGTGGCTGGTAAGACCTCACGGCGTCCTTACCGGCGATCCTCACCGGACATGGTCTGTTCGGGAGATTCCTTACCCAGATTCGTGCGGAAGAAACGCCCAGGTGTCACCATTGTGCGGACCGCCTGGAGGACACGATGGAGCATACGGCAGAGTCGTGCCCCGTCTTGGCAGAACACTGCCGTGTCCTCGTGGGGGCGCTCAGCGGCAGGGATCTCTCGCGCTGGGCCTTGGTACAGGCCATGGTCCAGAGCGAGAAGGAGTCGCAGACTGCCGCCTCCTCTAGCATTACTGATAGCAAAGGAGAAGGCCGCACACGCGAGGCAATGGCCCTCGCACCCCTGCCGTCGGGATTCCGATCCTGATTTCCGGCTACCATAGGCGCGGGCTTGCGGACGGCGAGCAATGGGTAGCTCGCCATCCAACCGTCCGGCAACCCGAGCCCATGTCGTCGACGGTGCGTAGTGTTCCACGCGTGACTCAAAGAGTTGTCAGCAACCGTAGGGGCCCAGCAGGGTCGAAGCCTACTGGGTCCATGGGTGATGCGAAAGAGATCCCCGAGGCCCTGGAACAATGACAAAGAAGAAACAGGAGTGCATTTTTAGTTAGTAAAAGTCTGACACTATCTCCCGCTCCCCCAAGAGTGGAGGATGTCATCAGATAATTTTCCCACCTAAAACAGAAAAAAAAAGACTTATTTATTGAGACTCTGTATACACAGTCAGTGAAGGTCAAAAACCTTTCATCCTTGCCGTAGTTAGCTAAAAACCACAAGGTATAGGGATATATCACCTCTAACAAGACCCACATGAAGACTTGGGAGAGGGAATGCTCGTCCCCTGTCATATTAGGTTCTAATCCCATCGCTGATGAATTAAGGGTACTTATCCAATTAATTTGTCTATTCCTTCGTTCGTTAGAGGTATTAAGTTGTAAATTGAGTAGATTCGAAATAGCTTACTTACACGAATCTTTGTATTTAGGGAAGACCCGAAATCCAGGCTATCAGAAAGGTTGACTATTAAAAAGCCTTGGGTATTATGTCTTATGGTCTTAAACACCCCTATGTTGTAAATAAGTAGTACCATAAATTCGCCTCTATTCGTCCCGTTACCGATCATATTTTTGTAGTAATAAAAAAAAAAACGAAATCTCAAAATTGACCACGAAAAGTCATAATTGATTAATTCATAATAGAATCGATCATTCATAACAAATTATACTAGAGAATACTACTTGCAATGTTTTTCCATTTCGATGGTCATTTATTCATTCATAATTAATGGTCTGTACTATATCACCACAAATTGAGTGACTTTTTTTTTGTAATCTTGCTGTTTATGAATATTAACTATTGAGACGTTACTTAAATAGTAACAAGACGTTTTATAATAAGTCCTTTAAGTATTTGTGTAATTAAAAATTAATGGTGTATAATTCATTCATTAATAACAGCCACACGAGTCAATCACCAAGATTAAGCAACGCTTACTGAGATCGATCTGTAGATGGGTGACCTTATCGAACATCGAAATTTATTCACAATCTAGAATTTAATTAGACATATTTTGGACGTATTTTGGATCACACCATATTCAAAAACAATTGTTTCATTTCACATTTAATTAGTTTTAAAACTATGAAACCATTGCATACCTGTTTTCCATCTTCGGGAGGGACCCGGTGACATGTAAATACAGATTCTTATAAAAAAACTAATTCAGGCACCAATCACTATTATTTAATTACCGGTGTGTAAATTGTGAAGTATTATTAGCGTAAGTATTATTAACGTTTATTTTCTCATCACAGAGTGACTTACAGTCACTCTGTGATGAGAAAATAAACGTTTTGTATTATTATTTTTAATTAACTGAAATTTAACTACATCCTGGAGGTGTGATGGTCCAGTAGAGTCAAACCAGATTTACAAGTCATCGCTCCCAACCAACGCTTTAATCTGAAGTTAACGCTTTAACTTGAAGTTAAGTATTTCTCAAACTGGACCTAAAGGTGGACCGAGGACCTGGTCAGGGTCGCGGAAATCCGATGGATGCGTGACGCACAGGACCGGTCGTTGTGGCGTCGCTTGGGGGAGGCCTATGTCCAACAGTGGACGTCTTTCCGCTGATATGATGGTGATGATGATTTCTCAAACTCTACTCTAGCCTGAAAACCTGACAAAATTTGTCTTTTAACTTAAAACACTCAATTCAGAAATCCGCTATTTATCGATCATTAATTCTTGGTCGCCATTGCCTCGTTTATATCGAGGTTGTAAGCGCTACTACTGAGCGTGAAGTCCTAAGTTCGATTATCGGGTCGAGCAACAAGTGCTATTTTCCATTAAGAACTGGCCCGAGTTTGAAAGCTAGTAGTGTGACACCCCGGAACCACGGAAAGCACCACAGAAAAGAAGCTCGCAGAACTATTGGTCCTACGCGTGATCTCTGTCCGTTTGTGTCGAATTCGACCCAACGGACTTAGAGAGTAAAGGAACAGAGAGTTTGCTGAATGCAAAGATCGCAAACACACTTGCACCAGCGTCAGGTATATTTGCCTGACACATGCTTAGTTGGGCTCCCATTTGATGCATCCTTGAAGCACACACCGCACTATGCATTTTTTGTTTGTTTGCCACACAAAACTTGTAATAAGCTTTACTTTTTTTGCTTTAATTACTATATCTATATATGTATATCTGTGATTGTTTACATTTTCTATTTATTTATTATTTGTTAATTTATGTGCTTAGGTTTGTGTTTGTAATTTTATTGTGCTTTTGTGTATTGTGTGTTAATTTTCGGTGTAGCATCAAATAAATGTTTTATCTATCTATCTACTTGTACACTATAATATCTTCTGTGCTTTTTGTCAATCTCCGTTTAGATTATTCCTTATTGGTTGATTGGTAAAATTCGGTAGTAATGATATTTTTCTCCAGATCTACGCTTTAAAACATGTTATTTTATTTACTAAATTACTCCTTAACTATTCAAAAGTGCCTTTAAATAGAATACTTGAAATAAGTGCTTTGATTTGACTTAAGTAGTCGTCATCTTATCGGTCCTCCTTCCTAGAATTTCTCGTTAGCACTCTATACCTACCGATTAAGCCCAAGATCGATTACGTATTTCCGCGAATTTGTAAACAACCACTTGCTAATTCGTCATAAACAACTATAAAAAGGCATGAAAGATACCAATCCCTACATAAAGGTGTCTACACACCGAGCTAGCGGACCAATCCGTGCGCTCCTACGCCCAGTGGAGCGCGCGGATTGGTCCGCTAGCTCGCGCTGAGTTTGTGCCGGCGAGGCCGGTGTGTAGATACTTTTACATGACTCGTAGTCATGTCTCGATTCCACCTCGAGTTATCAATTTTACAGTTATAGCTTGTAATTTATTGGCATTCGACTCGGCAATCGACGGTTTTCCGTTGGCATGGCGACTAAGACGAATGGAGATCTTTGAAATTGTCTTGTAAGGGCCTAAACATACGGAGTGAGGTACGGGGTCTAGCACCGATTGTACATACGGTTGTACAACTTTAATGACCTTGAAAAACGCTTAGTTGTATTGTATACAAGGGTGTATGAAATTTATTCGACCGAAAATGTTGCTCTCTATTATTTTCGTTTTTACTGAAAAAAAAAAAAAAGATTTTTTATTTTTGTAATTTTACTAAAAAATTGTGTAATAGTAATACGCCCTGATGCGGAACCGTTTTTTTTTCGCACTTGGGTGGAGCGAGAGATAGTGTCAGACTTTTACTGACTAAAAAGCCCACCCCGTTCCTTCGTTGCCTTTCATACCAGGACCGAGCCTTCCTTTCAGAAGCAGACCCCAGTAGGTTTCGACCCTGCAGGGCTTCTAGGGTTAATAATTCCTGTTATTCGCGAAAAAAACCAATAGTTCTGGCATCACATTGGCGCTTCACATCCAAACTTATATAATTAATAGCGATGGCTGTCAGCAGAGCCGATATTAGCGTAAGCTGGCATTATCGAACTTCGACAATTTATTACAGGCCCCAACTTTGATATGATCGATCTAAAAACACGGGACGGGGATTGTGTCTGATTCTATTCGTTAACTTACTACCCTATACTTATCAAAAAACGTATTAGTTAAGCATAGCATAATTATAATCAGTCTTATAATGTTCCCACTGCTGGGACTCAGGCCTCCTCTCTAGGAGAAGAAATGAGCCGTAGTCCAAAACGCGGATCCAGTGCGGGTTAGTGGATGTCACATGTCTTCAAATTATTGGTTCTAGGACATGCCGGGTTCCTCACGATGTTTCCTTCACCGTTTTTAGAGCAGTGGTAATGAAATAAATTACACAAAGTAATGCGCTTGGCTGGGTTTGAACCTGCGACCTACAACTTGTAATTCGGGGTCATCACTCGGCCACCACTGCTCTCTATTAGGTAAAATCGAAAAGAAATGTTTTTTTTTTTTACCAATATTCTTCAATACACACAAGTAGTAAGGAAAAAAAAAGTAGTAAGGACAACTAAGTAAATCATAAGGCAGAACTTTTCTTCTGGAACTGCACTGGAGGAACCAAACCAAACAAATACCCCTCTTAGCACCCTCTCAGTTCTTAGCTCTTAGCTTAGATTCTTGTTTGGTTCCTACCAATTTGTCTCTATCCTGTGCTAATATAATCCTGTCCTGACCAGTTGTGTACGTGATATCGTCGATCTACCTAGTAAGTGGTCTAGAACAACTGAAGGTGGGTTTTAGCACAAAATAGATAGGTACGGAAGACAATCTCATGTATGTACTTCACTTTTTATACCTACGCTCGGTGGACGCACACTAATGAGCGTTTGAGCCGGAACTGTTTGACGAGTGATCCGAGACGCGACCGAGACATCGTGTCCGTGAGTGGTGTCTATGTGTGCGTTGCTCAAGCGCGCTTTGTATGTAGATTGACTTCTGTACCTATCTATTTTTTGGTTTTAGTCAGTAAAAGTCTGACACGCCCTCTCGCTCCACCCTAGAGTGGAAGAAGTCATTGAGTGATTTCCCAGTTCAAAAAAAAAAAAAACTTAGCAACGGCTCTGCCTCTGTTTCTTTGCCTACTGGTCCTTAATAGCAAGAAAATTATTAGGAAATTAAAAACTAAGTCTATTAAATATTCAAGGCAGGAAATACAGAATTAAAGCAAAGACACTTGTAATATAAAATGCAAAGTATTCCTAATGTACTCTGTAAATAAATCTCATCTAAAACTAATCAGATAGTGGTTCTACAGAGGTTAATCTCTAAAACCACTCGGTTATTTGAATAATTCCGTCTGACTTAAAACTTGTGTTAAAAGTAGCTGAATGTGAGTAGAGTTGGCTGTTTACTTGTTACCACTTGTTGTATACATTACTTAATTTGTAAAATGAAGTGAGAAATCAGTATATTCAATTATGGTACAAGTAACCAAAAGTGCTTATAACACTTTTCGCATACAGCACAATTTAATTTAAATCAATAACATTTCTTGGGTTAATGCCTGAAATAAACGATAAATAAATAATAAATGTTAAAGGAAGCTTAAAAGTAGCGTCAGTGATTGAAAAATAGAAAAAGTCCATAAAAAAATTTAACTGTACACAAAGAATACAAAAAAAAATCAAAGTACTTAGATACTTTTTCATTATTACAATCTATGCCAAACGATAAAACTACAGGATAAGACACATGCATTTGTATGAAAAAAACCACCACGAAATCAAACATTTAACTTTTGACAGGCCTGTTGGTGTAGTGGTTAGTGACCCTGACTGCTGTGCCGGAGGTTGTGAGTTCGATTCCCAACCAGGACAAATGTTTGTGTGATGAGCACAATCATTTGTTCTGTGTCTGGGTGTAATTTATCTATAATATGTATGTATTTAGAAATATATAAGTATGTTTATCAGTTGTCTAGTACCCATAACACAAGCTCTGCTTAGCTTGGAACTAGACGGCGCTATGTGATAGTTGTGGAATATTATATTAACTACCTACAAAAAAAAAAAAAAAAAAACATAAAACAGTAGAAGTAAAAACAAGTTTCGACTTACAA
The DNA here is from genome assembly GCA_910589285.2 of Mythimna ferrago. Taxonomy (NCBI): domain Eukaryota; kingdom Metazoa; phylum Arthropoda; class Insecta; order Lepidoptera; family Noctuidae; genus Mythimna; species Mythimna ferrago. Next base: position 15,621,218 of record OU342689.1, on the reverse strand, counting down.
CAGCACGCGCGCGGACTAACTGCGGCAAATAAAAACAATATTGGATGAAGGAGCACAGCTGTTTAATGATTTACCAGAAGACTTACAGAAGTTTGATAGTATTAATATGTTTAAATCTAAACTTAAAAATTATATATTTACCCTATGACGTCACCCAGATATAACAATACCTACCTATGTAAGCTCACATATATTTCATTTTTAATTGAACTGTAATTGTTTTTATAAAAAATAAAATATTTACTTTAACCTAAAAAGAATCGATTATCTTGGTGAAGTGAAGAGGAGAGATGAAACGCATGTAATTAAAAGAGTTATCCTACACTCAGTTGCCACAAAGGATCTTGAGCGCTGGCTTCAAGTTGCGCAGAAGTCAAAAATCGGGTCTCTTTAGGTGGTGCGACGTGAGACGCGGGGGCGGGGAGCGTCAGTGATTGGCTCGCCCCGCATCGCGTCATAGACGCCACTCGTGATTCGTTCATTTCGCTTGCAGCACGTACCTCCCGACGACGACGATTGTTTCGCCAATGTATGGAATGGAATGTTCTGAATCAAGCCCTTGATCCAGTCGCCTAACGCGAGCCTCCTAAGGTGTAAGTCGAGGCTCTTGACTGACACGACCAGCGGTACATTGATCGCTGAGTCCACAGTATTTGAGTTATTTTATTTATTATTTACGTTACATTTGCCCAAATAACTTTTACAAATGCCTAACCGTGTTTAAAATACACAAAACAAAGGTTCCAATCTAGCAAAATGGACGTCGCAAAAAGGGACACTCACAATTTGTTAGAGATTAACAGTTTTCATTGATCCAATGGTACCGGTCGTTTTGAATCCAATCTGTGCAAATTGCACCCATCCATTTGAACCAAGTTACATAACAGACCTCAATGACTCGAGGGTAGATTGTTCTCTGATGAAATTGTATTGTAATCAGCTAAGCATATTACGGTCTAATCATTGGTTTATTATCCAATGTCAATGAAAATTGGTTATTTGATTTTTACTTCTACTTAACTACATTTTTGTGTTGGATTAAGCTTGGAGTTTGTAGACGTTTGTTTAATCAATTCAGTAAGTGAAGTAACTAAGTTTATCCGAATTAAATGATTTTTTTTTTATTTTATTAATTATCAAATTGCTTACAAATAAATTCTATATAAAACGTTCAAAATACGATCTCGTATAAATAAATCAATTACGGGCATGCACATCGTTGACAGATTAAGTGATATAGTGGTTGTAGGTACAAAATTCCAGTAATTATGTGAAAGTTAAACTAACAGATATAACTAATAATTCTGTGTTTGTCTACAAACTATATTAAAAGATATAAACTAAAACAATTGGATTATAAGTTAATAACAAATTAAAACAATTAAACGATTAAGTTACAAACTAAACAATTAAAATACAACTAAAACGAGTAAGTTACAAATTAAATGATTAAACTAGAAACTTATTGAACCAGTTCGCTCAATAGAGCAAAATGTTACGCCCAAAAACCTAACATTTTTGTTTACCCTATACATCCTCTAATAAACAATGCAGACAAAAATTCAATTTTTACAAAATCTCTTTCACGCCAATTAAAAAATTCGTCGATGCGCGCATAGTATTATTAATATTTCGATTGGACGGTCACATCGCCAATAAAATTGGAGGTCCAAAGAAACTCTGAACACACTCGGAACGGGACGCTCATAAAATTTAAATTTCCAACGAAACTTCTCGTTTTCGCTCTGCTGAACTAAAATGTAGGATGTAGTGTATGGGCAGGTGGCCTTATGTACTTTTGTACATTCAACAAAGGAGATAGGTACACTAGCAAACGGCAGCTGAGTACATGTCACTATTTTTCAAACCTTGTGAAAAGTAAAGCTAGTGACATCGCAAGACAGACTGCCTTATGCTTATCTAAAACTAGCTATCCCCTACAGTTTCATTTGCGTCTTAGGTTACTACTCCGCTTCTGTACATGGGTGCATGTTGTTACTATTTGCTATGAATCTGACTATCTCCTACAGTATCCAATATCACTTGTAGTTTCAGAGATTCCCGCGTTTCATCATCATCATCATTATATCAGCCGAAAGACGTCCACTGGACATAGGCCTCCCCCAAGCGTCGTCACAACGACCGGTCCTGTGCGTCACGCATCCATCGGATTCCCGCGACCCTGACCAGGCCATCTGTCCATCTGTGGAGGCCTTCCAACGCTGCGTCTTCCGATACGTGGTCGCCACTCCGGAACCTTTTGTCCCCATCGACCACATCGATCTATTCTGTGTGCAATGTGCCCTGCCCATTCACCATTGCCACTTTTAAGTTTGGCGATTCTTCGAGTTAAATCGGTAACCTTGGTTCTCCTGCAGATATCTTCATTTCTAATGTGATCACGCAAGGAAACTCCGAGCAAAGCCCTTTCCATCGACCTTTGGGTGACTTTGAGGCTTCTTATGAGGCCTATTGTAAGCGACCACGTTTTGGAGCCATAAGTCATCACTGGCAACACGCACTGGTCATAGACTTTCGTCTTGAGACACTGTGGTATATTGGACGAGAAGACACCACGCAGCTTCCCGAACGCTGCCCAGCCGAGTCGGATTCGACGATTGACCTCTTTCTCGAAGATAGACCTACCCAACTGGACCATCTGTCCCAGGTAAACGTAGTCGTCCACAATTTCGAGTGTAGAGTCTCCGATCTTGATTGGAATGGGTGCTACATGGATGTTAACCGTAACTTTGGTTTTGTCCATGTTCATTTTAAGTCCCACTCTTTCGGAAGCTCTACTGACCTCAGTAGAGCTTCCGAAAGAGTGGGACGAGCATTGTACAATAAACAAAAACCTGCGTTTAAACAAATAAAAACTATTCCGCTTTATTATATTAGTATAGATAGGAATGTTTAAAATCGTGTTAAGATTTTGATTTCCTGGATACATACCAATTTATTTCAGTGACTGTACTCTGAAAGTTGTTTTTCGTAGCTGTACCGAACTCCCCATTGGCGTTACCTGATACTCTTGACTTACAAGAAGTCAATGGATTTGGCTTTTTAACTCCCCCGTCGTGGAATGTTTCACGTTTTGCTTGTAACCTTATTCTCCTCAAGTCGTAAATCGAAGAGGATATCGGTGTTGATATTTTTGGATAGCACGGGACCTTGTTTATATGGGACATTCAATTTTATTGTGTACGTTTGGCAAGAATTTATGGCAATGAGATAATAGATTTCAGTATTGAAAACTATGAATTTAAAATGGAAATATAGAAGAGGAAGTACGTGCAACTACATAAGCAGAAACTCGCTGAACTTTCTATGTTATGGAACAAAACAGTTTGTATTTTCTCGCCAATAGCAACGTACGCTGACATTGTTCGCGGTCGTATAAAGTTTAAACCCTTTGTATATCTGTAGGATAATGGGTTTGTTGTTCCCCGTATAATCCTGGAATTATAAAATTGTGCTTGCTTGAAATAGTAAGTAAACAAATTGAGCACAATTTTATTGGAATATGACGACCCGATAGTTCGGAATGTCTGCCCTTGGTTCATTTATAAATATTAGCCATTTTGATAAAGCGATTATATTGGTATTGTAATAGACATACAAACAAGGTTGGCTTGTCTAGACAGTTTCTATGTTATCTGACTGTACGAAGCTCATTTCATCTCAATCTGAATCATATGATTAAAGCTCCTGTAGGTACTGGTTGTACACAGTAAGATAAGAGTAGTATGTTGCTATCGAAGTCGAAATAAACGAAGAGGTTAAAAAAAAAAAAAAAAAAAAACTGATTGGAACTTCTTTGAACATTTTTTTCTAATTATTGACTTTTTAGGAATTTATAATTTTTTTTTTGTATTTTTGTGCACTTACGGATATGGAAATACAGTCTGAATTTTTTTTTTTACTTGATTTGGACAAAGTGGTACTCGCGCAGGGGTAATTTAGACGATTTTACCATCAGGTGAGATATTGGTCAATCGCGAATTTATCAATAATGAAACAAAGATTAATATCCAACTTAAAAATAAATTAATGGTTTGAGCAGAATATACAATTTGCAGTCAATATTTTTTTAGAATGAATGTCGCAATTGTAAAATTGTGACATTATTTTTTTTTAACGTTATTCGAATGTTTTATGACATTAAAGTAGAAAAACATAAAAACCACCGCACAATTTAATCTAAATAATATTACCAAGTTTCCTAGCCATATTTTCATGAAACCTAATCCCATTACGTCCGTAACATAACCTTTATGTAAGTCGAACAAACCAACGAGTATGTGATTTAGAAACACGAAATATACAAGTTTGGAGTCCTTTGCAACCAAACCTTTTGACTTTCGGTACAAACTGTGTACAATGCGACCTCAATCATTAAATATTCGATATATTACTTGTTTACTTTTAAAGGGCTTGCGTATGAACGCTTCGTCATACAAAACTATTTTGTGGTGTGTGTCTTTCTCGGAAAGACCGTTTTCAGAGACGTGCAACTAGAGGACACGATGGAGCATACTGTAGAAGTCTGCCCCGTTTAGACGGAGCACCGCCGTGTCCTCGTGAATGCGATGGCGACGTCTTGCATCCGGCTCCTCTTAGGGACCATCTCCACGAGCGACATACTCGTGAGGATTCCGTGCTTATATCGTCGGGTAGTCTCTACGAACGAGTGATTATTACGCTAGCGTATTGTCGCGACTCGTAACGGAATTGCCGCGTGTCCACGAGTTTGTCGCTCGTGAAGATTGTTCCTGAGCCACTCGCCTAATCGCCGTGTGGAGACACAATACGTGGCACGACGATAATATCCCCGCGATTCTCTCGCTCGTGGAGATGGTCCCTTAGGGCCATGGTCTAGCGGAACTAGGAAGCGTTTAACTCCTTCTGCAAAACAGTATTGCGAGTGAAGTAAATACCCGCAAATTTAAGGGAACGGACCTACTAACGCCTCAGCCATCGCCACAGGAGTCGTCCTGGATGTAGGAAGTTGCATGGTGATTTCGATGACGAGCAATAGCTAGCTCGCCATTCAGTCGTCTGGTAAGCACCGCGCCCAAGTCGACGACGCGTGGTATTTTGTGCACGCCTAAAAAACATGGACGTCGCAAATTGTCACTTACGGAGTTTTTTTATTGTTACTGATAGGTGGTAATTGATTGCCGATGGAGCACGCTTGCCTAGAATAAGAAACCTATTCACTCTTAGCTTAAAGACCCCGTTGTTTTCTTGCGAAAAAGGCTCGATATGATTACCCTTCTTTGCTACCAATTACCAAAGTAATTGTTACTAATCAAAAAGTCGCAGTACACATTGCTCGCAGAATGGATGGCCGTTGGGGCCGAAAGGTTCTGGAATGGGACCACGTACCGGAAGACGTCGTGTTGGAAGACCTCGTACAAGGTGGACCGATGACCTAGTAAGGGTTGCGGGAATCCGATGGATGCTAGACGCACAAGACCGTTCCACGTACCCAACAGTGGACGTCTATCGGCTGAAATGATGATGATGAACAACTTACAAGAAAGACTGACCACAAACGTTGGATACCTACGAATTTATGAAGAAAACAAAACACATCACCTCAAGTTTTCATCTCGGGTCAAATGCTCTCTTAAATAAACATTCCTTATAACGTTACAACCTCTTAAATAGGGTACAAAGGATTGAACATCACATAACATTTTATTCACGATCGGTAAACAGGATGTTATCTCATTTTGGGTTGATTGAAAGGAGTAAACAATGACTTGTTTCAAGTTTTACTTTTCATTAAACTGATGAATGGAATATTATTTATTTTACATATTTTAAGGCGAGCAGTGGTGGCTGAGTGGTAATGGCTACTTACGAGTTGTAGGTCGCGGGTTTAAACTCAACCAGTTAAGTAATACGCCACCGTTTTGAGAAACGGTGAAGTAAAACATCGTCAGGAAACCGGCATGTCCTAGAACTAAAAATTCGAAAACATGTGACATTCACCAACCCGCACTGGGGCCGCGTGGTGGATTATAGCCTATTCTCTCTCCTAGAGAGGAGGCCTGAGTCCCAGCAGTGGGAACACCAAAAGGCTGATTATGCTATTATGCTAAGCATATATATATTAACAACGTTTATTAAAAAAATAAAATAATTATCCTAGTATGGATAATGTTAGTTATTATATTTAAATGTGAATCGTACCGTGATCGTTGGAAGGAGTGGAGGAAAAAAAACTGTGCACAAGGGTAGACTATATTCTGGAATAAGATTTTTGTATTCTGAGAGTATGTGCCCTTGAAATATTTTTAGGGGCAAAACCGATGACAAAACACTATTAATTGGAGTATTTCACTAGCTTTTGAATAATAAGTATCCCACACGTAGGTACAAACTATCAGAATAAAAAGTATTATATACTTACCATTAGGTATCTAGGACATGCTCAATGAGACGTGATTGATTCTATTATCAAACATACATATTTTCACGTAAGTATGTGCATATACAGTACGAATAGAATACATATTATACGTCATCACAAGTCTGCCAATTTCCTTTTTCACGTTATCTGGCTCGACCCAAACGGCAAAATTAAATTGGAAAGTGATACAATATTTATTTTTATAGCAATAAAATATGACTGCGAAAAATTATTAAGCTGCTGCGTCAGCGACGTGATCAATAAGTCTATACTACCTTGTTTACTTTGATTAAAAACTGTGTGCCTGGTCAACACAATATTTTTAATAAGTTTTTTTTTTTAATTTTGTATTCCTTTACGTCCATCAGATAACCCATCATGGAATAAATAAGAGTGGAATAATAAATATATTAGTTGTAACTAGAGAATCAAATCCCGCATCAAATTCGCGTTCCCGCATGTCTGCATGATTGAAGTCAGCAATCCCGCGGAAACCGCGGGATTGGGATTTTTAATTTCTATTTTGTTTTAAGTAGTTATAAACATAAAAAATTAGGCAAGTGCGAGTCGGACTCGCACACTGAGGGTTCCGTGCAAACTACAATTCCCGAATGGAATCTCGAAGATTTTTCTGATTTGCAATATTTTTTTGTGACGTAGGTAACAACAAATTTACGGTTTTCAGATTTATTCCTATACCTGTGCTATAAGACCTTGTTTTGTGCCAAATTTCAGAATTCTAGGTCAATGGGACCCTATGAATTTCGAACATTGAGAGTATCAACACATACGTTTTTTTGTGATATAAACGGCCTTTTTTTTTATTCGTTAACTTAAAAGTTTGATTTTTTTCACAGCTTGAAAGGACTGCAGACCTGAGTATATGGTTTTAATTTCAACTTGACACCTCCACGTGTTCTCGAGAAAAAAGGGTCTTGACAGACAGACAGACAGACGGCTGGACAACAAAGTGATCCTATAAGGATTCCGTTTTTTCCTTTTGAGGTACGGAGCTCTAAAAATGGCGATTGTAATCAAACCGTTATTGTATAGATAATATTTGTATTCGAACTTTTACCAAGTATTATTTATAGAACATTAGATAACGTAGCAGCTACGGCGTAGACGATATCACTACTACGAATGCTACGAGAACTACGTCGTTGAGGGGTAACACCTTTTTATATGGAGGAAATAATGTGCAATGTTTTCGTGCCTCTTCGCCGCCGAAGATGCAGTGTGCCAAGGTCCAAGGATGATGAAGAGTAAGGGATAATTCCGCTGCATGCCGCAGTCAGAAAAAAATCATGGGTACGGGGTGGCTATAAGACTCATTGCTGGAGAGCTTGTGGAAGTAATAATGATGACGTCACCAGTATCTCCGACCAGACGAGGGTTGTGTCTGGTCTGGATAACTGCCTGATAGTTCATATCGTCGCCACCGCAAGGGTGCCTAGCGAACTATCACAAGGCTTCAGCCCCTCTGCAACGACATGGCCCGTAAAGACAGGCCCGTCATTAGGTTACTTGAATTAGTACGAACCTGTCAGAATACTCATAGCAAACCGCACCCATGTGTAAAGAAGCTTGTATGTGTAGACCGCTGGACTGTGACCTCGAGTTGACTTGAAAAGACGTCACATTCCAGTTTGTGCATCCTTTTTCTGTTACATAAGCGCCCCCGCACACGGGCCACAAAAAAACGCCGCCACAAAAAAAAGCTAGTAGCGGCCACAAAAAAAAAGGTGAAGCGCGCGACAGCTTGTGGCGTGCAGTATAATAATGGACTCTGACGAAGAAGGATTAAATGCGCGGGTGGCATGGCATTTTGGCCGCCACAAAAAAGCGCCGCCAAAAAAAAAGCTAGAAGCGGCTTCAAGCTTTTCTGTAGCGGCATCGCCGCACACGAGCCATAATAAAGGCCGCCTCAAAAAGAAGCTTGAAGCGGCTTTTTTGTGGCCCGTGTGCGGGGACACTAACAGTTTCCTTTTCTACAAGATTTAAAAGGTTTCTAACTGATTAAAAAAAAAACTATTTTCGATTTTGGATTAAGTTATTTAGCTATTGCATAGCTTCTATCGCGGGCCTTGAGCGTGAAAACCGAATCCAGAAATTCCGTAACGAAAATAACCTAACACCCCCCACTCATTTGTTTTTTGAGCGTGGTGACCGATAAGAAAACAAATGAGTGAACAATCAATCAAAATTCAATTCAATGTGTGAAAGTGTAACTTCAACTAATATCAAAGAAAAAAAAACAAAGGAAAAAAATACTGCATAAATAAAATAAATAAATAATTATAATTGCATAAGTTGATAAAAATGCTATGCAATAGCTTTACCGCGGCAGTCCCCGAGTGCCACACGTCTTTTTTTTAAGCTATTGCATAGCTTCTATCGCGGGCCTTGAGCGTGGAGACCGAATCCAGAAATTCCGTAACGAAAATAACCTAACACCCCCCACTCATTTGTTTTTTGAGCGTGGTGACCGATAAGAAAACAAATGAGTGAACAATCAATCAAAATTCAATTCAATGTTTGAAAGTGTAACTTCAATTAATATCAAAGAAAAAAAAAGCAAAGGAAAAAAAATACTGTATAAATAAAATAAAATAAATAGTTGTAATTGCATATGTTGATAAAAATGCTATGCAATAGCTTTACCGCGGCAGTCCCCGAGTGCCACACGTCTTTTTTTCCATATATTTATTTTGTGTTGTGACAGATTGAATATTTATTTGAGTAAACGCTGATACTTTCTAACACGCTTAATTTATATGGAAAGTTTTGACCATGGCGTCTATAGCAGTAAAAAGTCGCTGCGACGCGACGTCTCTTTGAAATCACTAAGATTTTAGTGACCTTCATAAAGTATTTAAAGCAATAAGGCTATTTACTTTTTACGAAAAGTCAGTGAACTTGTTACTGTAAGGGCCTTGTTGAAACAAAGAGAAGATCGAGTTTTACAACATTTTATCTAAGTTACTACCATCTTCAACACATAATATCTACTGAACTTCAGTTTTAATCACGAAACTCACTTCAAATTCTTAGGACGGAGGAAGACTACTTGATATGAAATTCAAAGAAGAAAAGTTAATTAAGTAACATACAGTAGGTACCTATACTATATACTAGCTACTACCTGCGGCTTCACCCACGTGAAAGTAGAAGATATCTTAAGGGAAGACACCCGGAATAAAACATACAAACGTTTGCACCAAAGTTATATAGGTTAGTTAGTTAGTTAGCCCATTTATGTCCCACAGCTGGGCGAAGGCCTCCCTCTCTTTTTTCCACACACGTCTGTCTTCGGCCATTGCACTAAAAATTATAATAAATTAATGATTCAAAATCTTTTGACTGCGACTTCGTCCGTATGAATTGTAATTGGGGATGCGAAGTCGAAACGAGATAAAAAGTAACCTATGTCCTTCCTTGAGGTTCAAGCTTACTTCGTACCTTTCTTCGATATCAGTTCATTAGTCTAACCGTACAAGCGCACACAGATAACAGTTACTGTCAGATTTATAATATTAGTACCGGAGGGTCGAAAGGTTCTGGAATGGTGACCACATACCAGAAGACGTAGCGTTGGCCTATGTCCAACAGTGGACGTCTTTCGGTAGAAATTATGATGAATATTAGTAGCTATGCTTTATTTTTTTCATTATCACTAAACACTTTCCTAGTTTACGTCAAAAACTACTAACCGTCAAAGAAATAATTCCGAGGTAACCAAACTTACCTAACATGTCCCCGGTTTTGCTGACATATCTTTGAGGCGCGCATGGAATTATCCAGCTCGGTCCGGACGGTTGTTGGACGGCCGGACAGTCCATTGCTCGTCGTCCGCAAGCCCACGCTACGGCTAGGACATGAGGATGTCCATTCCGTTACGACATTCCTTCTCGCTCCCTCTATAGAGCGGAGCGAGAAGACGTGTCAAACTTTTACCTTCTGAAACCCAGCTGTATCTTTCAGTTGCCCTTTGCGTTTTCTCGGTTCTAGCAGGTATCGGCCCTACTGGGCCCCTACGGTTTTGCTGACTTTGCTCTGCTCTTTGAGGCGCGCGAAGAACACTATGTGCTATCGACTATTCGGATTCAAACCTCACTGAATGGCTGGACGGTGAGCTACCTATAGCTCGTCGTCCGCAAGCCCGCGCCATACACCCCGGGCGTCTCCTGTGGTTGCGGCTGGGACGTGAGAATGTCTGCTGGGGCGTGAGAAAGTCTTTTGGGGCGTAAGAATGTTTGCAGCCGTCGCTAGCATTACTGCTTCGCAGAAGGAAGCGACCGTTTTCCATTCGCTCTCGCTCCAGCTCAGCTCATGCCCTGAACCAAGGTCCGGCGCGAGAAGTCGCTACCGTTATTCATCTCTACAAGGACCCGGCGGTACTTCGTCCGTGCGTTGTGTGTCGAGCGACGCACACCTCTACCGTATGCTCCACCGTGTCCTCCGGATGATCCGCACAATGGTGCCACACGGATGTGTCTTTCATCAGAAAAGGTAGCAACCATGACGAACAAGTAAGAACCCCTTTTTGCCTTTTAAAACCGGCGTTATTTGCCTTGAAAAATAGACAATTACAAGCTGATCTTATTTCAATTTTCTCATTAGGTAGTAAGTATATACCTCTATGTACACTCACATACTAAATTGGGCTCTTTAATATATTATTTACTTCTAAATAATGTCTGCGTCAAAGAACCACACATATCCTTTGAAGTCTGAATACTCTAAAATGAAATTATTTAATTAACCCAATTACATTTGAGTAAGAATAAAGATAATTGGATCGCAATTGTCTAGCCGAACCCACATAAGTGGTTTTGGAAATAAGGAGTTACTATACAGCATATTAATTTGATATTCTTGACTACCTACAACCTGCTTGAATCAGTATTTTTAAAGAAACTTTTGTGGCTTTGAAACTTTCGCCTACTCTGTCTACGGTGGGGTTTCGTTTCTTTAAGGTTGAGTTTATATTGTAGCGGAATGAACTGAGTTTTTTTTTTTTTATCTGATGAGGGAAATAATTAAATAACTCCTCCCGTTTTGGGTGGAGCGAAAGGGAGCGTCAGCCTTTACTGACTACAACCTGCCGATGTCCCTTCAGTAGCCAATTGCGTTCCAGAGCTGCGGTAACTTTTTCAAACAATATTGCAACCCTGGCAAGGAAGGGAAAGACCCTAACCTTATTACCATCTAGCCTCGTGTGCCATCGCGGTAATTTCTGACTGATCACTCAAACTTTTCGCTGCAATCCTGCGCCGCGGCAGGCGTCAAACCAAATCCTTTGAAATTTTCGATTCGAGTGCAAACAAAAATGAACTTAGCGGTGGTCAGGCGGAAGTGTCTTTGATCGTACATGACCAATAAGTCATTTAGTTGTAAACTACTTAACCCCTCGAGCGCCGATTGTACATACGTCTGTACAACTTGGATGTCCTTGAAAAAAACTTAATTTTCTTGTTTTCCCCAAGTTTGTACAAAAGTTATTTGGTCAAAAATTTTGGTTTCTTTACATATTCTTCTATATATATTATATTATTTGATTTTCCTAGAAAAATCCGAAAAAAGATTTTTTTTAATTTTTTGTTTATTTTTTTGGTGATTTACCTACGTAAACTGCAATTTTCCGGGTCGACGGGACCTCTGAGCTTCATCTAATTTAAATATATGAAAAAAATAACGTGTATAAGTGTTATTTATAAAGCATTATTTATAAACATCGAGAAAATCCAGCTTCTTGACCACACAAACATAGTGAAAGAACAAAACCGATTGAGTTAGTGTTTAGTGATAGTGAATAGAATGTGATACAGCACAAGTATTACCAAATAAATATAAGAACTAAGTGTATTCGCCTTAACCTTTCGAATATCGTAATTAGAGACACAATAGAAAGACTAGGAGAGAGCGAATGGCCGGCGTTCGCTTGGGGTTTAATGAAAACATAGAGATAATAAGAAAATTACTACTAAATTCTTAGTAAAACAATTAACCCTTCCTGCGATCTTTCGCGCGCGATTTTTTTCGTTTTGGGTTGACCTTCAGAAAAACGATGATTTCGTCAATAAATAGATATTAACATGGGATAAATTATACCTTCCCAGAATCCTTATGAGTTTTCCTATCTACTAACTTTACTACATAATTAAAGTCCGTACAGTACACATGTAATGGTCAAATCAAATGTTAATGAATGAAACCAATAAATAATTGAAGAGTAAAGCAGAGCTATGGCTTCATTTGGATACTGACAAATGAAAATCTGTAATAGATAATACCCGGGATCAAGTTAAGTGAAGAACAAATAGGCTACTTTCAGGGAAGCGTGGTCTATCGTCGACCACATCATCGCTTACCACCAGGTGAGATAGTGCTCGAATGCGAGCGTATCAACAATAATAAAACTTACTTACTTAAAACTGGGTGTAATTTATCTATAACATGTATGTATGTATTTAGAAATATATAAGTATGTTTATCAGTTGTCTAGTACCCATAACACAAGCTCTGCTTAGCTTGGGACTAGACGGCGTTGTGTGATAGTTGTGGAATATTTTTTTTTTTTATCTTTATTTATTTACTTCATCCCCCGCACCGCGGTCCCCGCGGTCGCTCATCACAATATTCAAACCTTTATCTCGTAGGTCTTGAAATAATTTAAACGCCCTAAAAATTCCAAGGAGGCCCTAAACTAACTACAACCATTCGTCTGTAACAGTTCGCTTCGCCTCTCCATTTAAAAGTTCTGACAGTAATTATAACGTTCGTCCGACAGACCTCCGTTTACAATTCCTTTCAATTCAGCTCGAAAAAAGTATTGTCAAGCAAACTGAATATAAGATTTCGCTGTACTTAACTGAGCTAAAAGGATTTCGAAACTTGAGATGGTTAAGGCGCAGCCTGACTAAGTTACTTTTAACCCATGTGAGCGATAAATGCGATGCGATGCTATGTGTACCTACCGAGAATAATGTGAAACAATATAAGTATAGTAGTAAAATGGCTGACGGATGCATACAATTTATGAAAATATAGATAAAGGGTTTACCAATCATTGGTTGTCTCATTGCATCGGAAACCTGCTAGGAACCATATGAAAGTGTAAATCGTAATCGTTCAGGTAAGGTCGGCGAGTCGAATTAAACTAACCCGAATATGACGGCTCAGTCTCATTAAAGAACAAAGAAAATAAAGTGCTAAGCACGCCCAAAGAAGGAAAAAAGTCAATATCAAACATGAAATTAGGCACAGGAAAAGACCATGTCCTAGAATAGCGTTTATGATACTTTTAATTCCGAGAGTATGTTCCTTTAGGTCATTTCCTACTTTTACGCTGTGGATACCGCAGACAGAAGCTTAAACAATAAAAAAAGACGCGTGGCACTCGGGGACTGCCGCGGTAAAGCTATTGCATAGCATTTTTATCAACTTATGCAATTATAATTATTTATTTATTTTATTTATGCAGTATTTTTTTCCTTTGTTTTTTTTTCTTTGATATTAATTGAAGTTACACTTTCTCACATTGAATTGAATTTTGATTGATTGTTCACTCATTTGTTTTCTTATCGATCACCACGCTCAAAAAACAAATGAGTGGGGGGTGTTAGGTTATTTTCGTTACGGAATTTCTGGATTCGGTCTCCACGCTCAAGGCCTGCGATAGAAGCTATGCAATAGCTTAATAATCAGCCTTTTTAATGTTCCTACTGCTGGGACTCAGGCCTCCTCTCTAGGAGAGGGAATGGGCCGTAATCCACCACGCGGGGCCAGTGCGTGTTGGTAGATGTCACGTCTTCAATTTTTTAGTGGATATGCCGGTTTCTTCAGTATTTTCCTTCACCGTTTTAAGGACAGTGGTGATAAAATAAATTACATTAATTAATTAATGCGCCTGACTGAGTTTGAACCCTTGACCTCGTAAGTCGGGGCCGTTCCACTCGGCCAACACTGCTCCACAGACAGAAACTTGTATCTACACAAATTTAATAAAGAGGTAAAGTCTGTTTTCTAGTTTTTTTTTGTTTGTAGGAGGTAATCTCTGAAAGTACTGATCCAATTGCTAAAAGTCTTTCACCGATAGAAAGCTGCTTCATTTCTGAGTGACATAAGCTATATTTAATTTTTATGTACGCGGACGAAACCGCGGGCAAAAGCTATTTATTTATATTGCCATTGTTAAAAACTTTGTCGTTTACGTTACATAGCTTCGTATCGCATTCATCGCTCTCTCAGGGCAGTGGACAAATGAGCACGCTCCGTTGTTACTGCAAGGTACAGTTGATAGTACAAATGAAACCTTGCTACCTCCGCTAACGTAGCTGGTAGTCGTTTCCATTTCTTTGTGCTGCGTATCTTTAATCCCTAATTGGATGGGAGTAGCAGAATTATAGTAGGAAGGATACATTTCAACTAGGATTGTTGTGTTAGTAACGATGTGTTTGAAGATGCTATACGTAATACTTACAAAGGTGTAAAAACTAATTTTTTTTGGGGTGGTGGTCGGCGTCAGCCTACGTCTACTACTTGTATGTAGTAGACCTACATGCGATGTAGTAGTGCGTGAGGGAACATACGTCCTCATCCGGCAGCTCGCCGTCAGCCGTGCGGTAACCATCCGAACCGAGCCCGAGCCTTCAACGGCGTGTAGTGTTTCACGCACACCTCAAAGAAAGGTCAGCAAAACCGTATGAACCCAGCAGGACCGAAACCTACTGGAGTAATGGGTTACATTGACTTCCCTAAAAGAAACCCGAGGTCCTGGAATCAAAAAAGCTTCTGAAAGAACATAACACTGAACTCGGCAACCATTGCTTAACCATGAGGATCAACCTGTGCTAAAAATGTTATTACTAGGCCACGACTTCCTGAAATACAATCTTACATAATCAGCCTTAATAATGTTCTCACTGTTGAGAGTCAGGTCTTTTGTCTACGAGAGGGATTGAGCCGTAATCCACCACGTTTGCCCAGGGCGGGTTGTTGGATGTCACAATATGTCTTCAATTTTTTAATTCTAGGACATGCCGATTACCTCATGATGTTTTTTTCAACGTTTTGAGAGCAGTGGTGATGCATTAAATTGCATGATGCGTAAATCGTAGCCTGTGAAATAATGCAATTAAATAAAAAGTCGTTCTAATGTGAACCAGAAACAAAACCATAAAACGGAAACTTTGTAGTCACTAATTGTTTTAGTTGTTTACATTTCGAAACCAGTAAACGTTCGTGCTGGCCAACTATTGATCGTTGCTTTGATAAATAAATAAACGGGTCTAGAATTGATTAAATTAATTTCAATCGTATCTCCAAACGGCACGAAAGTGGCATTATATCGGCTGAGCCTTTTAATCTTCGTGATAGGTATTAATTTGTTAATCAACTTGTAGAAGCAAATCCAGGATGAAATATTGTTCGTCGGCAAATAATGCGGGATTTGTGCATGGGCATTTGTGCGGTTTAATTTAATGCGATATTAGTTTTGTTATTGTTTTATGTAATGCTTGATATTTTAAATTTATGTCAACTGTTCAACTACACCGTTGGGTCCTGGGTGCAGAGTAAAATACTTCGGTAACCCAGGCATTTATCCTCTACGAAATGATCAGTCACACCAAAGCACAACTGGTCTTCTTTGAAAAACTGGGGTAGATCGAATAATACATTTGTCCCACCCATATGTAAAATGCGTGCTTTGGACTTGGAATTGTAGAAACCAACCTGACACATACATACAAATAGTCGTATTCGTTTTAGGAGTGTTTATGGTAGTGTGTTTTAGCGACTATTGTTTCCCTCATGCGTCTCTCCTTTCGCGTCGTTTAGTCATGTATTTACGTGCAGTGAGTCCTTTTTCATGAACTTTGTGAGTAAACGTTCAGCATCATCTTCCTGACCTTGTCCAGTGTTATCATATGTAAATAAACGTTAGGACATTACCTGCATTACACCGGAATCAAATCAAGGCCAAACCATCAATTAATGTCAATACATTACGACCTATAAACTGTCAATTTGATTAAGTAGTCTAAGTCGAGTGTAATAAATACATGAGTCTTTTCAAATAAAAATCTTAAACACGTTAGTGGCAAAATATATTATGTTTATTTAGTTTACACTACTTCATTTCATCAGCATAATTAATACAACTATTATATATTAACACGTTAGAACAATACCGAAACACACTATAATCAAACATGCCAGCAGAACAGTTAAATCATTCATCTAGCCATATCCTTAGTGCATGAACATATGTATTCAACTACCCGTTCCACGTTTACATTATAGGTACATGACTGAATGTAAAACATAATCTATGTATGCTGGTTGCTAAAGACTGATGTAGCTAAAGACCAAGGAGTATAGAACAATGGAGTGTTAAGTGTGCGATAACGGTGGCAAATTATTTTGGTAAACTGAAAAGATATAGCAATCAATGAAAGTGTGGCAAGAGAACTAGGGTTGCCGACATAGCACGAAGAATCGAAAAAATTTAGTGGCAATGGGCAACCAAAGTAGTTGTTAGTAATCAAAAAGTCGCAAGGCACATTTAGTTTTAGAGTGACTAATCGTCCCAGAAGACACAGCGCTGGAAGGCGTCAAAAAAAATCCAATGGATGCGAGACGCACAGGATCATTCGTTGTGACGATACTCGGGGGAGGCCTATGTTTAACATTGGACGTCTATCGGCTGAAATGATGATGATGATGAAAGTGTGGTAACCGTTGATGTGGAATTTTTGTGGGTTTGCTAAAAGCCGATCCGAAATATAGTTGAAAAAAGGCTTGTAGTGCGTAAAGCGACTTTGACTATTATTACAGTCACTGTCCTTTCGGTAAGATACACGACAAACTACGAAATTCATCGTTTTATGAACAATACTTAACATTATCATGATTTTATCGACATTTCTCATAATCTACATAACTTCAGAGCAATTTTAAGAAGCAAAGGTAACCCTGAACACTCCATTCATACTACATCTTAGCTAGAAACGGTTCGTTAGCATTTCCGTAAGTTAAGCCCCGGTTCGTCTTGTGGACCACTTGGGAACTAGATTTGAGGACAAATTACAACCGCCATTGTCAATTATTGCTCAGCTTTGTAGATTTTGGTAGGTAATAATAATTGTATTGTGGTACTGATGGTGGTTGTTTTGTGCAGGTTTGGTTCTGATGTTTTCATGATAGGGTGCCTTTATGGATTGTCTTAGGAGTGCTGGAATAAAACCACACCTATATTCCTTCTTTGTTTTGAGCATCAGGGCCCCGGGGTTTATTTTCACTTAACTCATGGCCCCGTAGGCTTCGACCTTGCTGGGCCCCTAAGGTTTGCTGACATCTCCTTGAGGTACGCGTGGAACAACACGCGCCTTCGACGACTTGGGCTCGGTTCGGACGGTTCCCGGACGGTAAGACGGCGAGCTACTCATTGTTCGCCGTCCGCAAGCCCACGACTTTTTACCCCTGACCGAACAAACTAAATATTCGTTGAACCATAAAAACTAACTAAGCCACCTTCGATTGCCTTTTATATGAAATTTGTTTAGTTTTATGATATACAAATTACATCGGTAAGTATACTGAATATCCAAGCTATGTACAGCTTAATCTATATATATAAAAGAAAGTCGTGTTAGTTACACCACTTATAACTCAAGAACGGCTGAACCGATTTGGCTGAAAATTGGTGGGGAGGTAGCTAAGAACCAGGAGAAGGACATAGGATACTTTTTTTTTTAGGGTAGAGTAGAGTAGAGTAGGGTAGGGTAGAGTAGGGTAGGGTAGAGTAGGGTAGGGTAGAGTAGGGTATAGTAGGGTAGAGTAGGGTAGAGTAGAGTAGGGTAGGGTAGAGTAGGGTAGGGTAGAGTAGGGTATAGTAGGGTAGAGTAGGGTAGAGTAGAGTAGGGTAGGGTAGAGTAGGGTATAGTAGGGTAGAGTAGGGTAGGGTAGAGTAGGGTAGAGTAGGGTAGAGTAGGGTAGAGTAGAGTAGAGTAGGGTAGAGTAGGGTAGGGTAGAGTAGGGTATAGTAGGGTAGAGTAGGGTATAGTAGGCTGAAGTAGGGAAGAGCGGGAGCGAAGCCGCGCGGGCAAAAGCTAGTGATAGATAGATATTATATTCCTTATTGTACACCAAAAATAAAAATTACATAAGGAACATAAAATTAATAGGATGTCACAATGCATTACTATATAACACCAGTACCACACGAAGCTATAATAATATAATTACGTAGTCGCCAAGAGCGAGCACTCTGTACTACAAAGACAATGTGTATTTAACAGGCACTATATGTTACCTATCTACATATATGTTAGCTAACACTACTAAAGACAGTGCTATATTATAACATCTACACTAATATAATAAAGAGGTAAAGTTTGTTTTTTATTAAGCTATTGCATAGCTTCTATCGCGGGCCATAAGCGTGGAGACCGAATCCAGAAATTCCGTAACGAAAATAACCTAACACCCCCCACTCATTTGTTTTTTGAGCGTGGTGACCGATAAGAAAACAAATGAGTGAACAAGCAATCAAAATTCAATTCAATGTGTGAAAGTGTAACTTCAATTAATATCAAAGAAGAAAAAAACAAAGGAAAAAAAAATACTGCTTAAATAAAATAAATAAATAATTATAATTATAATTGCCTAAGTTGATAAAAATGCTATGCAATAGCTTTACCGCGGCAGTCCCCGAGAGCCACACGTCTTTTTTTTATTTAATTTTTTTTTGTTTGTAGGAAGTAATTTCTGAAAGTACTGGTCAGATTGCTAAAATTTTTTCACCGATAGAAAGCTGCTTTATTCCTGAGTGACATAGGCTATATTTTATGAACGCGGGCGAAGCTGCGGGCAAAAGCTAGTATAATATAAATGAAGAAACTGACTGCAATGCCAACGCACAGCCGAAACTACTGGGACTTATTTTTGAGGTGTAAAATCATCTAATGTCTTCTCTCGCTCTGGAGCGGAGCGGGTAGGCGTGTCAGACTTCTACTTACTAATACAGGCCTATGTTCCTTCAGCCCTTATGCCCTTTACGATCTAGGATCACGGGTTTCCCTTGCGGGCTTGCGGACAGTGAGCAATGGATAGCTTGCTGTCCGACCGTCCGGGAACTATCCGGACCAAGCCCAAGTCGTCAACGGTGCGCACTGTTCCCGCGTGCCTCAAGGAGTTGTCAGCAACAGCAGGTGCCCAGATGGGTTGAAGCCTACCGGGGCCAGGGTTAGTTTCAAAAGACAACTGGAGCCCCGGTACGAAGGCTTGAAGGAACGGGGTGGGTTTTTAGTCAGTAAGAGTCTGACACTATCTCCCGCTCCGCCCAAAAGCGGGTTGTTATTGATGTTTTCCCCACCAAAAAAAAAGCCCTTATGCCCTTTACGATCTAGGATCACGGGTTTCCCTTTCCGAAGTTACCCCATGACCCCAAAACAACTGGGACTTAAAACGTGTTTCACACAAAGATTCCTTATGACGTAGGCAAGCACTTAGAAAAGTTAAAAGGAGGAATTTTGCTTGTAATTAATATAACTTCACGCCTACATCTCTGGCTATTAAAAGCCGAGTGGTAACGGCCCCGACTTACGAGTTGTAGGCCGTGGGTTCAAACCCAGCCAGGCGCATTACTTTGTGTAATTTATTTCACCACCACTGCTCTCAAAATGGTGAAGGAAACATCGTGAGGAGACCGGCATGTCCTAGAACCAAGAATTCGAAGACATGTGACATTCACTAACCCGCACTGGACCCGCATTGTGGATCAAGGTCCATTCCCTCTCCTAGAGAGGAGGCCTGAATCCCAGGAGTGGGACATTAAAAAGGCTGATAATGATGATGATGATATCTCTGGCAAGGATAGATAGAGGTGATCTTACACCACTTACATTTATTTCAAGGCCCAAAATTCGATGCACTAGGGGGAAACCTCATAATAACCAGAATTATCGTCTTGTCAGAGGCACTGTAAAAGTGTGGCTTATCGTGAATTACTTACCAATTTCCAAGCTTAATAAATTTCCATTTTCAGTCTAATCAAATGGGGCGGAATATATATACTAATAGCATCTGCCACCTGACCACAGTGACCCAAGAACCAGGCTGTACCAATACTATAGTCGAAAGTGTTATTTTTATTATTACGAATAGGCTCGCTTTTGACCAACAGATGAAAAGCGATGATGTGGCCGACGATAGAGCACGCTTGCCTAAAAGCAACCTATTCACTCTTGACTAAAAGACCCCTAGGTTATAACTGTCAGGAAACAAAAACTCCCGCAGATTTAGGACGGCCCTGAAAAGTAAGGGGCAATCGAAAGAACACAAACGAGTTTGAAAATTCATTTGACTGAACTTTTTTTAATGTCCACATTGGTACGTACCCGGATTCAAACCCGCATGCTCGAGTGGCGGCTGCCTTAACCACGAATTGACAACAACACATTCATAAAGAAACTAAGTAAGTACTTTATGCCACATAATTATACCGTAGTTTCTCTAGAACTAGTCGTATTTAAGAAGAATACACTATTCTCTCTGCTTTTTAACAAGCTGCTTATTAGCAGGCAACTAGTCGCTGTACGAGTATGTTGTATAAGCTTGGCAACGAGCTATAAAAACGAGAGAAAACGAGTATCTAGAACAGTGCAACCTAATGTGCAGTTTTAGTATACGTGCTTAGTGCACCTTTATTTACAAAATTCGTTGTTTAAACATTCTATCAGTTTTTATTTCTTACTGTAAATGATCATCAACGAGCATATCATAGCTAGGGCTGCAAGATTATTTAAAAAAAAGTTACCGTGGCCCTGAAACGCTTTGTAAGGAACTCTATCTTTTTTTGAGAATGAGAAATCATCATTCGCTCTGGGTGGAGCGAGAAAGAGTTTCAGACTTTAACTGAAAAAAGCAGGCTGCATTTCAGGGCCATGGCGATTCCTTCAAACATCCTGCAGGAAGAACACGCTCTTCAAATTCGGTTTGAAGAGTCGAGTTTGTCCATGTCGTTGCATCTTGGAAAGTGCTTACAGAGGGCCTTAAGATTGATTATTTCCATAATCATAGTAACAAAAGATGCCGCTACTGGACTTAAGCCTCCATCAAGCGTCATCGTGTCATCTGTTCTTACATCACTCGCATGTAGCGGATCAAATTCCAATGATCTTCACCAGTTCCAACTCGTAGGAACACATACATTAAAAAAAACTTGGGTACATATCGGCCATTGAGCTTCCAAGCAACAAAAACTAATTAAGACGAAGCTGCATTTACAGCGTTATTGATATAACTTCATATAATTCAGCAACACACCTAAATTGTCCGGCTCCAGACAGATAGAGGTAAATATCACTCCTTGACAGCTAACATTCCACCGTAGATAACTCTAACTGATGGTGACGTCAGCTGATAGGTCGTTGACCTCTGCCTAACCGCAAGCCCAAATAACAGAGGGCACTAAATCACCATGTTTTATGTACAAACTTTACGCATAAAAGACACTTTATCAAGCTGAACTTTACTCAATAACTCGGCATCAATATGGTCCTAGAGATATTTGGAGTCGATATTTTTTAGTTAGTACCGAAAACTATGACCCCGTTTCTTATGGATTGCCTGCCGTTTAACTTTAGAACAATTAAGAAAATATTAATATTTTTCAACAGAAAAATAATTCCGCCAACTATGAAAGAGCTAAAGTTGTCAAAAATCAATGGCCCGTTTTGACAACCTAGTGGCTTGTCCGGTGTAGTGTAGCTTAGTAGCTACTTAAATACTTACGTCTGTCTAATAAGTCAACCGACTTGGGAAATTTGTATAATATTTAATCATTTAAAAAATACTTATATTCGATACTTTTTTTAAGGTTCTTCTGTTACTTAACGATGATCTCTATCTCTTAATCAACATTGATTATTGAAATCGTGTTGACTACATCAGATTTCATTAAATCCTAATAATTACCCAAGTCGTTTAACTTATTAGACAGACTCTACTACAACGGACTCCTAATTATTATTTTATTGTTTCTTTCAGTTTTGTTCCAAGTTACATTCTAGGGTCTTTCTCAAAACTTAAAACGGGCCTATTATTTTATAACGAGTTTAATGTCTAACGCAGATTTTCTACTGAACCTTACGTTGACTGTCTGATCATTATTAGCCCAATTAGCAATGGTTTATTGCGTCAATGATCGTTCTTAGCTAAAAAACAGCTTCACTCTGGAAGACGTAGGGTTATTCCTGGCGACAGTAGGCGCGGGCACCACTCCCGAGACAACAGCGCGTAGTGTTCCACAAGCGCCCCAGAGAGATATCAGTAAAATGGACGAGGCGTTCTAGGACCGATGCTGTGGGATTGACGAAAGAGTTACAGTGGCCCTGAAACACAAAGGGCACAGGTTTTAATCAGTAAAATTCTGATACTCCATCTCGCTCCACTCAGAGCGGGAGGAGATACCTATTTAATGATTTCCAAACTCAAATATACAAAAATTGTAGTACTACCATTAAAAGTTTCCAGGGAGTTCATTATAAATAATTATCCTTCTTAACCGAGAGCTGTGGTGGCCGACTGATAATGGCTCCGACTGAAGACTTAATACTTTACTTTGTGTAATTTAGTTATCATAACGTAAAAGCCTAAAAACCATATCTACCATGTAAAAGACGGCCATAATTAGTGTATGTACATCATCATCACTTCAGCCGAAAGACGCCCACTACTGGACACAGGCCTCCTGTCCCCGTAACATATACACTTAAATCAAATGAATAAATACGCCTGGCAGCCCCAACAGCATCCAACAAGAACGAAAGTCCTCACGTACCAGCCGCCGAAATTGCGACGCTTGCGGACGTCGAGCAATGGGTCGCCCGCCGTCTGGCCGTCCGGTAATCAAACGGACCGAGCCCAGTCGTCAACAGCTCAAAGAGATGTCAGCAAACCGTAGGGACCCGGTCGGGCCGATGCCCGCTAGCTAGGACTGCGGGAAATTTCTGAAAAGGAAACCCCTAGGAAGTCCTAGAATGCAAAGGGCAACTGAAGGACACATGTATGGTTTTAGTCAGTAAAAGTCTGACACGCCTCCTCGTGCCACCCAGAGCGGCAGAAGTCATTAGATGATTTCCATCCTTCAAAAAAAAAAGCATCCAACAAACAACACAAATCTATGTTTATTAATTCGACATTTAATACCAACAATGTCATCAAATATCAAAACAGTAACTAAAACGAAGAGTAACATTTGACCACATTGGACTATCGCGGTAAACCAAACCTAACAATTAAATCCCTCAGCTAAACTAACACCGGTGACGTTTAGTTTAACCAATGGTTTAGCAGGATCAAAATGAAACATGGTTTGATAATGCCAACAGTTCAAAAACACAGTATTTCTAAAAGGATTTGTTTTGGACTGGAATATGCTCTAAAAATCTGCATAAATACATACAGGTACATATAAAGATCCTGAATGATGGATAAATAATGATTGTTTTAGATTTCAGATAAATAATTCAGCCAAGTTCAACGTTATTAGTAAAACTTCTATTTTATATTATTCGGGTTTTTTACTTCTATTTTTTATCGCAACGTATTTGAAGGATTACAGTTATCATTCCTAACCTTATCTATTATCTATCTTTATGTTAACTGTTCGACGCCACTAGGCGCGGGCTTGCGGACGGCAAGCAATGGGTAATTCGCCGTCCAGCCGTCCCGTAAGGACCAAACCCGAGTTGATAGCGGTTTATGATCTATCAGCAAAATAGACGGGGCCTACTAGGACAGCGACATTCTTACAAAAAAATACTGTGGGCCTGGAATACAGAAGAAAATTGAAGGAATAAATATGGGCTTTATTCAGTAAAAGTCCAAAACTCCCTCTTCCTCCACCTAGAGCGGGAGAAGTTATTTGACAGTTTTTGAACAATGAGGTCGATGTAATGCGGCTTATTCTTCAATATTAGTCTGTCAACTCATACTCATTCTCTTTTCTTTCAAATCAATTCTTCTAACCCATCCGTTCTATTACCTCTTCAAAATATAAAACTCTGCCTTCAGCAGACATGTCTCCCAAGTTATTTCTATCACAAAAATATTATAAAGGCGAAAGAATGTATGAAAGTATAAATATGTGTGTAGGTTTGTTACTTCTTCACGATCTGATATATCATAGCGTAAAGGATACTTTTATCTTGGTAGTATGTTACTTTGAAACAAAAAGCCACATATGGGCTTTTTTTTTTGTACATATGGGCTGATGCTGCAAAATGCCACCTAGCAGCTTTGGACTGTGGCTAATTGGTGATTCAGATTTGGTTAAGTCTAATCTACAAAGTCTTGAACACAGACGTAGGGTAGCTAACCTTTAGGTATTTTACAGGCTGAATTTTGGAGAGTGTGCGCGGTAGTTGCATGACGATTTCACTCTCATTTCTCCCATCGGACAACCCGACGTACGGCGAGTATCCACCCTTACGATGTTGAAACCTCTACGGTTCGAACTAAGCGTTTCACCTCGTCGGTTATAATGCGTGCATCGAAGGACAATTTGCCTGCTACGGTCTTCCCGTTCAATTATAATTTAAGTGTCTTCAAGGCTAGAGTGAATTGGTTTCTAATAAACTAGTGCGCCTCACCAACAACGATTGCATCACTGCTTACCATCTAACGGAATCGCAGTCAAGCAAAAAAAAAAACGCCAGTTTACGTGGGCAAAGCCGATGGTAGAAGCTAGTAAATATTGTCTCTTATTAACTTACTCCTAATTCCCTACATATAGGTTACATCGTCAAACCGACTATTACATCACATTAGGGAATACGCTTAGCTAACACAAACCAAGGACAATCAAAATAAATCCTAATAGAGCCAATCACTTCTCAATCGCAGGAATAAAGGAATATATGAGATTCTCGGAATCGCAAGTAATCGGACATTAATAAGTCGTCTTGTGCTTGTAAAGCGGAACTTAGGTCCCACGGTAGTCATATTGAACGTTGGGACGAGAGTCACAAAGCAAGAACACTTGCAAAAGGTATATTCAGAGTTCCTACTGCGAGTTTGTACATTAAGGGCGCGAACAGTTGCACCGCGAACAGTTGAAATAAATCCCTAAGCTACCAAACTAGACCCCACACAGATACCAGAGTCGCCACACGTCCGAGCTGGTCGCGCCACCAAATTGGTTGCGCAACCAAACACATCCCAGGTGAGTAACTCTCTATAGAGCTGTTTACATTTTGTTGGTAGCGGCGACTGGTCGCGCCGCCATGGTGTCCCGGAGAAATATAGCCCTAAGCTAACAAACTAGACACAATACAGACACCAGAGTCGCCACACGTCCGAGCTGGTCGCGCCACCAAATTGGTTGCGTAACCAAACAGACCCCAGGTGAGTAACTCTCCATATAGCAGTATACATTTTGTTGGTAGCGGTGACTGGTCGCGTCGCCATAGTGTCCCGGAGAAATATAGCCCTAAGCTACCAAACTAGACACAATACAGACACCAGAGTCGCCACACGTCCGAGCTGGTCGCGCCACCAAATTGGTGCGCAACCAAACACACCCCAGGTGAGTAACTCTCTATAGAGCTGTTTACATTTTGTTGGTAGCGGCGACTGGTCGCGCCGCCATGGTGTCCTGGAGAAATATAGCCCTAAGCTAACAAACTAGACACAATACAGACACCAGAGTCGCCACACGTCCGAGCTGGTCGCACCACCAAATTGGTTGCGCAACCAAACAGACACCAGGTGAGTAACTCTCCATAGAGCTGTATATATTTTGTTGACAGCGGCGACTGGTCGCGCCGCCATGGTGTCCTGGAGAAATATAGCCCTAAGCTAACAAACTAGACACAATACAGACACCAGAGTCGCCACACGTCCGAGCTGGTCGCACCACCAAATTGGTTGCGCAACCAAACAGACACCAGGTGAGTAACTCTCCATAGAGCTGTATATATTTTGTTGACAGCGGCGACTGGTCGCGCCGCCATGGTGTCCCGGAGAAATATAACCCTAATGCGATCGACACGTTTATGACGTTCGGTGCTCCGACTGGTCCGCTCCAAGGTCTCAAACAATCTCAAATGTTTCAACAAGTAGCGCTTAGGTATTCATACTTACTGAGGGGTAATTCAAAAGAGCTACCACGAACCTGGAACACGAAGGGCAACTAAAGGAACACTAGTGGACTCCAACCAGACTGATCGGGAGGAGTTATTTGATGATTATTCAACTCAAAAAAATTGGGCAAGTGTGACGGATGGACAACAAAGTGTTCCTTTTTTCCTTTTTAATTTCGATTTAAAACTTAAGATGATTACAATTTACCTAAAGATTAAGAACCCGTGGAATAACGTTAAGTGTCTTACTGGACAGCAAACACCTTCTCATAATGCCATTTGCTCCTTTGAAGCACATAGCTATCTTTTCTGCAAAACTGTTTATCCAATTTTTTTTACCTAATAAAATGATACTCGTAGTTTTATATTTTTTAATTTTATTATAAAGAACAAACAATTGATACTCCATTACGGTGTCCTTTGAAAAAAAAATGCCTATGATATTTTCGCGCGAATGTAGGACTAGCGTCAAAAAATAGCTGAAGTGCGCGACACCTTGGGTCCAGAGAGGCCGTTTTTGTAGCGGCACCGCCCGCGCCGCACACGAGCCACAAAAAAAGACGGCGCTCTCGCCGCCGCCGCCGGGATTCCGATCCCGATTTCCAGCCACCGTAGGCGCGGGCTTGCGGACAGTGAGCAATGGGTAGCTCGCTGTCCGGCCGTCCGGTAACCGTCCGGACCAAGCCCAAGTCGTCGACGGCGCGCGCTGTTCCCGCGCGCCTCAAGGAGTTGTCAGCAACAGCAGGGGCCCAGCCGGGTCGAAGCCTACTGGGGCCAGGGTAATCCGAAAGGGCGCTCGAGCCCCGGTATGAAGGCTTGAAGGAACGGGATGGGTTTTTTAGTCAGTAAGAGTCTGACACTATCTCCCGCACCGCCCAAGAGCGGGAGTGGTCATAAGATGATTTTTCCCATCGAAAACAAAAAAAAAAAAAAAAAAAAAAAAAAAAAAAAAAAAGACCGCCTCAAAAAGAAGCTTGAAGCGGCGTCTTTTTGTGGCCCGTGTGCGGGGACAGTAAGCCGCCGCAACGCGTTGCATTCACATGAACCAAATCGCTTGATAATCGCATTTGCCCACGTAATGTCACATAACTACTACTCTTTTATCATTATTTGTTCTTTTCGATTTTAAATGTTTGTGTGTACATAAATAAATAAATAAATAAATAATAAATAAACTTTAATTTTATAGCAAGATGCGAGTATGCGACTTGTTACAGTTTTCTGCCTGTTTTTATCTCATCCATGTTGTTACGTGTAAACCTTTTGAGCTACACTCCTCTTTGGCTAACACACTAACATCCTAATGTCCTCTGTGGAGCAGATACAGTGTGACGTAATCGATGTAGCCGTCACTGTAAAGCCGATTGCGGAATAGGTTGACCTCTGGAGTCTACATCTGTATACTTACATGTAGGTCTTGATAAGATGGCCTCTCCATCAATATGTAATCGTCTTGCCTATACAGAGGACTGAATGGGATATTATCGTCGACCTTTTCATGTAGAAAATAGCTGTAAGGTTGATAGTGAGTTGATACTGCTACTAAATCTGAATCGTCTTTCGTATTTGCTTGGTTTAGTTTGAACTATTACCATTGGTCATCAACATCATTTCAGACATGATGACTTCTCCTATGCAGTGGACTCCCAAGGCCTTGGTGAAGTCATCGACGGTAGTCTTGGCTATGCCGTGTTAACAATACAATTATGTTAAAACAACAGCAAAGCATTAAAGAATGGGTAGCTCGCCATCCGACCGTCTGGTAACCATCCAGACCGAGCCCAAGTCGTTGACGGCGCGTAGTGTTCCACGCGGGCATCAATATGTCAGCAAAACCATAGGAATCCAGCAGGGGCCACTCTTACTGGGACCATAGGTTGTGCGAAAAAGAACCCCGGGGCCCTGGAACAAAGGCGTACCAGGAACAGGAACGGGTTTTAGCCAGTAAAACTCTAACATACCTATACGCTCCGCCCAATAGCGGGAAAAGTCATTGGATGATTTCCCAACTAAAAAAAAGGAAAGGTGTTATAGAAAGCTGTAGTGACAACGCTAGCCAAGGCTGTGGCATTGGTTGAAAGAATCACCTCAGCCCTGGAATACAAAGAACTACTAATAAATCACGGGTGGATTTTAGTTAATCAGTCTGGCGGTCTCTCTCGCTCCACCTAGAGCTGGGGAAAATGATTAGAACGATCCTAAAAAAAAGCGTTAAGAAGACCGAGTAAATGTTCCGCATACGTCTAACGTACATTTAATTATAGCGACAAAGGTGAATCTATTCTAATGTTTAATGCAAGAACTTTGACTTTGAAACTAAACTTTGATTGTCACGTCCGAAATCCGTTCCATCGATCCAAAAAGGGCTGTTGTATCTTCCGTTTCAAAAGGGAATTTTTACCCTCGATTCATAAAAACGTTACTTATACAATTATTTGAGTTGCTCTCGTATTTAATTTTCTGAGTGTATTTGCTGTACATATTATTTTAACCTACTTTCCACAATTTCTGGTGGTAGAGATTTTACAAAAAGAATGTAAGATGAAAGGATACAACATCTTCATATGTAGCTTTTTCATTTCATCTGTCTTTGTATAACATGACGTTCAATTTTACAAATGGAATACATACATATTTAGAGTGTAAATTACCTCTCAGAACACAACATCTTGGCACAGTCAAAAATATCCTTCAAATGAAACAATCGTCTCGAAACAAAAAGCACACAGACAAAGTCAAGAAACGTAATTGCGAGCTAACCTAACGAAACATGTATATTTGCTGTCGTCTAATAAAGTGTCTAATTAATAATGATGTTCTGTATGAGTGCCTAAGTTAATTAAACTGACATGTCTCTTGTCGTCAGTCAATATGAGTATATAACTTGTGAGGCATAAAACTCGTGCGATATACGTATGTCGCACAGATTTACAATTTAGCTCCAGCGAGCTAATTGGATGCAGGTAACAATGTTTGCGCTCGTGAGCCCGCTTACTCCACGCGCCTGCTCTCCTGAATAATTTTATTGCTTCATATGCATCAAAAAATTGACTCGGCGCGATGACGTCGTCGCAATTTTTTGGTATATTTTTTTAATTGTATGCCTTTGTAATTGCTGTGGACTTTTATTTCCTGTCAGGTTTTTTGAATGATAAATATTTTAGGATCGTAAATTGGTTGCTGGATTGCCTCCCTAGTTTGTCAAACAATGTTCAAAGAGCATTTTTATAGTCTTGCGTTTTTTTATCAGGCGTTTGGGCTCACTTCACTTGCATAAAACCACATCAAAATTAAGTTCGGTAGCTTATTTTTTTTTTTTATTCTACTATCACATACAAAATGAACCTGCGTTGAGCACTTGAGCAATGAGAGAATAAAAATGAACATACCTTGGTTTCTTTGGTAAAAACCTTTCAAGGTATACCGCCTAAAGTAATTTCATAGCAACACAACGCCCTCAAGGGAATGACCTCAATAAGAACTATCAATAAGTGATATGGAGGAGTTTTCATTATCCTTTTGAAATGTAAATATATGTAGGTATAGTTACAGTTACTTAAGTAGATTCTGTCTAAAAAGTCAAAATTTGGGTAAAAAAAAAGGGCAAAACGAAAACTGATGTAGTCAACACTGGTTCAATAATCAAGGTTGATTAAGAGATCTTGATCATTGTTTACTTATAAAAGCACCTTATTAAAAGTATCGAATATAAGTATTTTTTAAATGATTAAATATTATACAAAATTCCCATTTCGGACTTTTTAGACAGACTAGGTATGTCTAAATTTGCGTGGTTTATTAAGCTATTGCATAGCTTCTATCGCGGGCCTTGAGCGTGGAGACCGAATCCAGAAATTCCGTAACGAAAATAACCTAACACCCCCGACTCAATTGTTTTTTGAGCGTGGTGACCGATAAGAAAACAAATGAGTGAACAATCAATCAAAATTCAATTCAATGTGTGAAAGTGTAACTTCAATTAATATCAAAGAAAAAAAAACAAAGGAAAAAAAATACTGCATAAATAAAATAAATAAATAATTATATTTGCATAAGTTGATAAAAAATGCTATGCAATAGCTTTACCGCGGCAGTCCCCGAGTGCCACACGTCTTTTTTTTTTCAAGAAAACGTTGCCCCACACCTTATTGACACTATGCTCTTTTAAAGTGAGTACGTTCACAAATATGTAAACTAATATGCACAAAACACTCAAATCTGAAACTTTTTTAAAACATTATCTCAGAAGTATTACCTACTCATCATGAATTTAATCTTCTATTATTCTATTACTAGGGCTTCTTATTCTTCTATTCAATTCCCTAATATTGACATCTTTACTTTATTTTAATATTATAAATGTGAAAGTAAGTCTGTCTGTTTTTCATGGTTAAAGTACTAAACCAATTTTGATGAAAGGTAAGAACTATGCTTGACCTTCAAGGGAACACAGAGGCTACTTTTTATCTGGTTTTGACTTCGTATCCACAATAACCAACATTTACACGGTTGAAGCCGCTGAATGAAACTAGTTCTTTATATTTCACTAGGTTTTACCCACGACTTCGAATAAAATATAACCTTTGTCACTCAGGACTAAAACAGAATTCTAACAGTGAAAATTTTAACAATCGGACCAGTACTTTCAGAAATGACTTTCTACAAAAAAAAACAACTTAACCTCTTTATAATAATAGTGTACATGTAGATGTGAAAATAAGTCTGTCTGTTACGCTTTCACGGTTAAACTGCTCAACCAATTTTAATGAAATTTGATTCGAACTGTGCTTGACCTTCAAGGGAGGACAGAGGCTACTTTTTTCTGGCTTCGGCTTCGTATCCACAATATCTGACATTCACACGAAAGAAGTCGCTGAGAGAAGCTAGTTCTTTATATTTCATTGTTATCTCAACTCAAAAGTCTGCGGTAGATAATCTAAATCCAACTAGAGTAATATTAGTAGCTCCAAATTGAATTGAAGCCAAGCAGCAAATTATCCAGAGAACTGACAGGCAGACGGATTAGCTAGGTCATACGTTCCTAACGCGCTGCCGTCGTTGTAGAGTGCACACAGACGCATTGTGGGCACTTTGATGGAAATTGCTGACAAAAACATTTTCTAAAGGCGGGAATTATTTCGAAAATAGAAACTATATATTTCGAAAAGAATATAGAGTTTAGTTTGAGTTTGTAGTTATATGGGCAAAGTCATGACGGCGTTTTATTTTGATTTTTTTGGGGAAATATTAAATAATATCTCCCTCTCTCTAGAGAGGAATTGTCAGAGTTTCTCTGTCTATAACCCACCAGTGTTCTTTCTGTTGCTCTTTGCGTTCTAAGGGCGCGAAAACAACCGCAGCCCTGACAGGCATCGTCCCTAGCAGTCCCCATCACTCATGCTGACAGCTCTTTGAGGTGCACGTGGAACTAAACGCGCCATCAACACAGGCTTGTTTAGACCTAAATTTAATTGCACTTAGATCGATTTCAAAAACATATATGTACGTGTAAAAAACCCACATTGCCTCATTGTAGAACGTTTATATTAATAAAAGACTGTGATATCGAAGAAGATCGCATGAAAAAATAACTTTTATTAGCTTACGGCCTGGTTAGACAAATATTCCACGGGATTTAGAATAGGTTTTGGATTTGATAGATAAAAGAATCGGAATCTTTTTTGAGTGATTGATTTTTGGATGTGAATGTAATCGCATTAAAAATAAAAATATTAAATATTAAAATAACGTGACCCGATCTTAACATATTTTTGAACAACATATCCCCAGGAACTGTGCCTGAGCCAAGTTCTGACAGTAGGTACTATCGACGACACTTTCGCCTAACCACCGCTAAGTTCATTTTCGAAACGAAAACTTCAAAGGGTGGTTTGTTTTGGCGCCGCGCTGCAGGATTCAAGCGAATTTTTTTAAAGTGATCATTCAGAAATGACCGCGATGGTACCTATGAAATATTTCCAATAGATACTTTGTCTGCATCCATAGGTCAGATTGAACACTGTGCGACGCGAAGAGGTAATTTCATTGAAGGATTTGACCGCCGATGACATGTTAATAAAGTTAGCCCGCAAATATACCTGTGTAAACAGGTAAGCTTTTACTCGCAAAGAAATTAGTTGCGAGCTTATGACATTAGAGCTTTTTAGAATTTTAAACCAGATCGGGGCATGTTCACAACGCGTGCTAGTCCAGTTTACAAGGATTTTTCTTTGTTTGCAAGGTGTCATTGTAGTATTCGCTTTTGTAGTGTTGCTCTGATGTTGGTTCGGCACGTAAGTAGCTAACACTACTTCTTTAGCAAACAAAATACAAATTTTTGTTAGTCTTTTGGGTATTATTATAACCAGTCCGTATTTTAGATTTTTTTAATAAGAAATATGCGCAGATTTCTAAATCAGACAGACAATCTTTTTTTATTGGTATCGAAAGGCATTTAATTTAAAAAATGTTATTTTGAAATTACAAACAGACTCTTCAATTTATTTTATTTATATGTGGACATGTAAATAGTACGAGTATATATATCTAAATAATAAATATTTACGTTTACTAATAGAACTTAAACTAGGTACTTACCAAATCCTGCTTGGTTGTGTTCTTTAATCATGTGAAACTTAAAGAATAATGACAAAATTTAAGCTAGATAGTGCAAAATATTAAGTAATATTCATCGTCCAAAGTTGAGCGGGAGCATACATTTATCTCGAGGCACAGTACGGCAGGCTACGGCTCAATTTAGTAAGCAGCACTTGGTAAAAAACATAAATCTTAAAACTTCATTACTCGCTTCGCCCACAAGTTGGTTTTTCTTCCAACAAGGCGTTGATGTTTACGATTTAAAAGGTTTTCGACGTAAAATATGACTGTTGCCGACACTTCGCCGCCTCCGCCTAATGGTTGAGGTGTCAGGTAAGGGAAATGCTGGCTGTAGGTTCGATGACACGATAGGTAAATATGAAAATGAAAAAGTTTCTCTCTTATTACGAGTTTGAAGAGGGAGCATCGCACTTTTGTATGTATTGTAGATGTGCTTCTGTAGGAACTGTATTAAATGTGAGTAAGCATTTCCACTTTTTCTTTTTTTACACAAAGTAACATGTAGATACGTCGCATGTTTACTGTTGGTATGTCCAAAAAAATATTCAATAAGTAATTTTCGAAGTCTTCAAAATATTTTAAATGGAAAGATTTTGTGAAACAATTGCGTCTTCTCTAAATATAATCATATTTACCTATCTATATTTGAACTAGCGGTACCGGCAGATGTTGTCCTGTCCGAAAGAGCCCGGTTGAAGTACTTACTGGGTTCAAATGTATTTTCAAACCATTCAGGAACTCCACTTAAATATTCACAAAACATTTTATGCAAATCGGTCGCGCCATTTAAGTGGAGTTAGGAGACAAACACACACACAGTATTCTTCTGTATATATAAAGACTAGTTGTGATCGCGACTTCGTTCGCGAAGTCGCGATCACAACTAGAAGGAACAGGGTGGGTCTTTTAGTCATTAAGAGTCTGACACTATCTCCCGCTCCGCCCAAGAGCGGGGGTTGTTATTAGATGATTTTTACCCACCATAAAAAAAAAAACAGATGTATAGATATAAAATTCAACACAACTCAGTAACACCACGGCGTTACACCGGATGCAATAGTTTGGTAATAAATAGACTAGTTGTAACGTTTTTAATACGTATCTATTTTAAGATTATTTTGTGTATAGTGTTTTGGGGCCTTAGTCGCCTGAAAATAAAAAAAAATATTAATATTATAGAGTCGTCAAATTTCCGAACGACAAACTCGGAACTACAAACTCTGTCATTAATAGTGCGAGCTTAATAAACTAACCCGGATTTGGCTAAATGTCAAGTAAATCCGCTCTGAACTCCGAACCAATTACTGGGAAATGCCGATATCCTAAGATTATCAAAACGGTCGGGGTTTCTGATTACCGGTTATGACAATCTTAGGTATATTCGTGTGATACATTGAGAACTTAAAGTCTAAAAATTTTTTATTTCATTATCGACATTGTGCTCACATGATAGAAGCAACAAGTAATATGTAACCAAGCATTATATGTAACACATAATATGATTTAAAAGAGTGTCCATGGAGTTTCTTGCACGTTCTTCTCCATAGAGACCTACTCTTTGGAACGTGCAATTTAGCTTCACTTTTCTTGGACTGACCGACATTTGACTATTCAAAAGTGCCTGTAAATGGTCTATTTGAAATAAATGTTTTGATTGATTGATTGATTGATTGATTGATCTCCGCAGACAGATGCGTCACATGGCGACAACGGTTTGACGATCATCATCATCAAAATCATTTCAGCCAAAGGACGTCCACGCCCAGACATGGGACGACATGGTCACCCAATTGTCGCCACAACTAATGATCCTGTGCGTCTCGCATCCGCCTCATTTCCACGACTCTCACCAAATCGTCGGTCTTCACCTTGGGGGAGGCCTCTCAACGCTGCATTTTCTGGTGCGGTCGCCACTCTAGAACCTGTCGGCCCCATCGACCATTCGGTCGGTTCGGTCTGAGGATGCTTTTTAGGGTTCCGTAGTCAACTAAGAACCCTTATAGTTTCGCCATGTCTGTCTGTCCGTCTGTCTGTCTGTCTGTCTGTCTGTCTGTCCGTCCTCGCTTAATCTCCGTGACCGTTAGCACTAGAAAGCTGAAATTTGGTACCAATATGTATACCAATCACGCCGACAAAGTGGTAAAATAAAAATTGGAAAAAAATGTTTTATTAGGGTAGCCCCCCTATATGTAAAGTGGGAAGTGATTTTTTTTTAATTTCAACCCTAACGTGTGATATATTGTTGGATAGGTATTTTAAAATGAATAGGGGTTTGCTAAAATAATTTTTTGATAATGTCAATAATTTCGGAAATAATCGCTCTAAAAGTAAAAAACAATGTCCCCCCCCCTAACTTATAAAATATATGTAATATGAAAAAAATCAGAAAAGTAGAACTTTATAAGGACTTTCTAGGAAAATCATTTTGAACTTGATGGAAAGAACAGTTTATGTACAAAAAAGACAAAAAGGTTCTACAAAATAATTTCTGGACTAAGTTTGTAGTATAATCGTATATGCAAGCATTTTTTTTAACTTCGTTTACATATTTTATTATCCTGAACGTATCTTCTTTCAAACAAAAACAAGAATGATTAAAATCGGTTCTCGCAATCCAAAATTACCACCGAAAACTTCTTCTGGTACCTATGTATTAATTAGTAACCCAATTCCCCGAGAGATAGCGCTGTACTTTTAGGATTTTTCCTGAGTTGATGGGGTCGGGTATTATCGAATTGTTCGGTTGGTCTCTCCTTGGCATTGGCTGTATTATCTTATAACTACATAAAACTTCTATCAGGAACATGCTAAGGCAATTTAGAACAAAACTAAAATTCATTTTTTTAACGACATCTATCAAAATGTTAAGGTAAAAACCAGTTCATAAATGGTTCGATAGATGGCGTTGCGTAATGACGTCATCTTTTTAAAAGTCGATGTTAAGATTTTCCGTGCTTTCATGACCTACCGTTGTAAAAAATCGTTGCTTCTTAAATATATTCGTAATTTTACGAGTGCACAATCGCTGAAATTTCTACTACTTGCACACTGTTTTAGTTATCGCCGTCCTTTGTGGGCCCGTTTTTAAGGTTCCGTATTTATTAGAGTTCCGTACGTAGTTTGTCAACATAACAAATAGCCTTTTTTTAAACTCATAAGTGGGAACACTTATTGTGACGGACAGGAAACTACGGAACCCTACACTGGGCGTGGCCTGACACGCTCTTGGCCGGTTTTTTAAAAAATGATTTAAGTGGACTACAGCACATAAAACGTGGTCACTCTCAGATTGCATACAAAAAGAAAGAGATGCGCAAAAACACAATGCTTGCAAATGTAAAGCATATTTAACGTAAAACTTTTGCTTGTGGAATAATCTAGCAAACAATACGAATAATTGCATATATATTCCAGTCCAGTTTTTAATCGCTAAAAGCATTTTTTAAAGGCGTCTTCGTATTTTATTCTGCCTTATTAAATTAGCCTTATTATGTTTCTCAAGGAGTTGTCAGCAACAGCAGGGGCCCAGCTGTCGAAGCCTACCGGGGCCAGGGTTAGTTTTGAAAGATTGCTCGAGCCCCGCTATGAAGGCTTAAAGGAACGGGGTGGGTTTTTAGTGAGTAAGAATCTGACACTATCTCCCGCTCAATACTCTCACCCAAGAGCGGAGGTTGTCTTTGATGATTTTTCCACCATAAAAAAAGCCTTATTATGTTTTGAATACAATAGCTATGTAGCATTTATCCCGAAGAATAAAATGTATTTTTCATTACTCATACTCTGAAAGTAGGTCTGAAGTTGCATGAGGAGCAGGCTGAAAGTGATACTTTTCATCCCTAGGGAGTTTTACTTTACAACTGACAGCTGTCAAATTATTAAAAAAAAAAACTAGTTCTATCTTCACATTTCTATTGAACCATGTTCCAATTTTCCATACAAATTTAAAACTCGTGATGAGCTCTTGTAGTCCACTTAATATTACTTTACTCGGATATAGAACAAATTGCTATAATAGAGTGTTAAGGTAGAATTACACTACGCACACATGTGCTACACACGCCGATCTGGGCGCGTCGGTCTCTATACATTTTATATGGAAATTAGACTTGTAGAGCTACACTTGATCCACGCCACGCGACGCCACTCTACGTACAAATCAGGCGTGTTACACGTGTGCTTTGGTCTAATGTAGCTCTAGCTTTGTCATATCGTAGTCGCGCTGTCGTGTCACATATCTCAGTGGCAATCTTTACGTGTAGAACTCTTGAAGACAAAGGTGATTTATTCACATAGGTCCACAAACGAAAATCATCTCTAAGTAGTCTCTCTAAATTTTCGGGCTTGCGGACGACGAACAATAGGTAGCTCGCCGTCCAGCCGTCCAGTAACCATCCGGACCAAGCCTGAAGCTCCAACAGTGCGCAGTGGACCACGCGCATCTCAAAGAGAGGTCAGCCAAACCGCAGGAGCCCAGCAGGGCCGAAGCCTACTAAGGCCATGGATTGACTTTTAAAAAAGTTCCCCGTGGTCCTGAAAAGCAAAAGTTAACTGAAGGAATATAGATGTGGTTTTCCTACCGTTTCCGTACGGGAAAAGTCTTTAGATGATTTCCCATCTTAAAGAAAAGTAGCCTCTAAATTTTGCATAGAGTTTTGCGTAGAGTTTATTGAGAGCTACTACCAAATAAATACACGTGTAGTCTCAATATGTTACCTACAAAATATTTTTCGCAAACTAGCAAAGTATAGAATACATAATTCAATTTGTTCAGAAGCGTATAAATTTCTATTGAACACAGCAAAAAGTTAGTTATGCAAATTATTACCAGAAAGCTGCCAGGCTGCGTTGAATAGTGCTTCAAACTTCTAGCCCTAAATTTTCATGGTTTTAGCTAAGCGAATATTATAGTATCACCTTTTATTAAATTACATTCAGTTTATTTTTTTTTTAAATCCATTTAACTTATTACATGCACAACTAAAAACTATAATTACAGTAAATTAAAAAAAAGAATAATAATAAAACCCTACGCTAATTACAACTAACTAAAATATGGCGTCAAAAAACACTTCCACATCGCTGTCGACTGGTAATGTGCCCAAAAGGCTGGCGGCATTGCCACGCTGTATAGCAATGCTTATTCTCTGTCCAAGGTAAAAGCCAGCCCTTGGGTCATGCGAAGTGTCAACTAGACGTTTCGACAGATCTTTAAACAACTTGTGAGCACTCGGACCCCACGATCCGAGAGTTTCAGCCCCAAATGGTTCGAAAATATAACTTCCAACAAGGTTGTTATATTTCCGCCACTTGAGGTAAAATTATTCTAAAAATGTAAAGAAATTAAAAGAAAGTTTATTTTTTAAATATTAATTATATATTTAACTTAACTTTAACTCGTGACTTCGTTCACGTAGAAGTCGAAAATGGTTCTATTAGGACTTTCTACGCCTTCTTAACTCCGTTACGGGATGAATTTTCGACTGGCCTGTTGGTCTAGTGGCTAGTGGCCCTGACTGCTATGCCGGAGGTCGTGGGTTCGATTTCCACCCAAGACAAATGTTTGTGTGTTGAGCACGATCATTTGTTCTGTGTCTGGGTGTAATTTATCTATACTATGTATATATTTAGTAATATATAAGTACGTCTATCAGTTGTCTAGGACTCATAACACAAGCTCTGTGAGCTGTTGTGTTGTGTGTGAGCTTGTGTGTGTTGTGTGTGTGTGATAAGCTAAGGCTTGGGACTAGACGACGTTGTGTAATAGTTGTGGAATATTTTTATTATTATTAATTTCAATAACGCTTGCCCCGTCTTCCATAAATTCTATTAAAAAATGTTCATGCAAAATTTAAAAAAGATTGGACCAAGGAATCACGTTCTCCCATAAAAACTCTGCCCACCTTTTTCACCCCATTTGGGGTAGAATTATGAATAATCCTTTCTTATCAGATGGCTACGTCATATAAAGAACACACCTTCTAAGTTTCAAGTCTTTACGATCAGCGGTTTAAACTGTGCGTTGATCCTTCAGTCATTCAGGATAAAGCATTTTATAAATATAGATTACGTAAATATTAAATAACTACGAATATTTATGACCTAACTACGCATCTGGACGGCATCCAGTCTGTTCTCCTTTAAGGCTTATAGTCCCTTGAACCATCTGGACAAAATTATGTGGACGCACCTCTCGCACCCGCCTAGGCGGCAGTACGCAAATCTGTGCATTTATTTGCGGTCAACAGCGCCCGGAAAGCGCGCGGCTGACCTTTAAATCCATTTTCTTTGCGAAATATTGATTGATTTACATGTGCAATATTCACTTTGAAGAATATTTAACCACCAATTTTTATGTGTAAAAATGTTTCTAAAGATCCAAGCCGTTTCGAAGGAGTAGGGAAAAGTTGCGAAAAGTTGCGAAATTACTAAATATTTTTTTAGACAAAAGTATTAATAGCACGATAAAATCAAATGTTGATAATGTTGTT
Source organism: Mythimna ferrago (assembly GCA_910589285.2). Lineage (NCBI taxonomy): Eukaryota > Metazoa > Arthropoda > Insecta > Lepidoptera > Noctuidae > Mythimna > Mythimna ferrago. The sequence continues at coordinate 15,581,538 of OU342689.1, read as the reverse complement.
CATGAATCTATACTAAACATATTTTTTTTTCAAACCTATTAACTTGGCCGTTACCGAGGAGTAGGCTTGAGAAAGGCACTGTTTTATGGCACTTTTCGGGCGCTTGGGCCTTAAGGTAAAGGCACGTGAACACATTCTCAAGAAGTTAGTAGAATCATCACAGTGTTGATTTTTTGGATTGGTTTTTCACAAAAACATTGTTTATTTGTATGTATTTATCTAAGTGTGTATGTATTAGTTACTATATTACCTACTTTTCTGTTTGTCCGTTTACCATTAAGTTCCCCTACGAAGTTCTGTTTATTCACCACATAAGGTCGGCTGGTTGAAAATGCCTAAGACCTCCTTTATTCAGTGTTTCTTTCTAGTGCATAGAGTTTTAATTAAATAAACACGTAAAAGAATACATATACAAAAACGAGCAGAGAGTATCTTGAGTAAATAGATACTCAAGTATTTTTTCCAAAGCGTCGATATCACCACATATCTCAACTCAAATTATTCTAGTTTAAGAAAATTAAATTATTGATCAAATGTAAAAAGATATTAATTAGAATTAATTAAACAAAGATATAATAAGACAAATTAAAACACTTAACTAATTAAAACTATACCTATATACACAATTACACAATAACTCTAACTAAAATATGGCGTCAAAAAAAGACTGTTAATCATATTAGTTTGGTTTCGTGCAAATTTAAACATTTACAAGAAAATACAAGTTCTTTCATTTGAAAAGAGCACACACAGCTTATACATACTGTGTGTACATACAGCTTATATATACTCGTAACTGGCAAATTATGAATTTACCGGGAGCCTCAATTAATAATACCTTCACCACCAGTTAGTTGCTTTTAAAATATTATTTGTCAAACTTTTTAAAAACGGCATCCCATTTATTTCAATTTCGAAATATAAAAACCAGATATAAAATTTTGCTGCTAAAAAGCAGCGGCTAGATAAATTCCTGATTCCCTAACAAAGCTGTATAAAATACCGTTATATAAATTCGTTCGTTGATTGAACTATAAACGTGCATAAATGTGAAATAACGTTATACAGGCAAGATAATTTTGATAATTATCAGTTTACAACAGGCGTTGTGCTAAGCAATTAGCCACAGGCGCGCCGTTGGCTGGGACCGGACTGTTCCCTACGTGCGGTCCCACAAACACCGAGTTTACAACACTGCTTGCAACTTTAAACGCGGCCTTTCAACATTCCCTTTGTATATTTTACCAAATTCACTTTTGTTTTACTGAATGGGTATGAATTCTGCGAAACACGATGTAATACGAGTGTTTACATCGTAGTTTGTAAACCGCTTACGGCGGCCGGCTGGACCCATTATTCGCTGTTAGTCCACTTAACTGCAATCTGTTTTCAAATGCTTTTGTTTGTGAACTGTCGCAAAGGTAAACTGAATATGGTGTTATCCTTTGCTACATGTGATATAATCATAAGCATAGCATAAATCAATATTGATAATGATCGTGCTCATCACACAAACATTAGTCCTGTGGTGGGAATCGAACCCACGACCATCAGGCCTGTCAAATATTTAAATAGCGAAATTGCTGGCAATAATGACTTTATTACAACGAGCTTTCTTGAAATCATAATACCACTGACTGTAAACAATATATAAAATTAAACAATACACATGATGTACTTAAAACCTCAATGAAATTGCTATAATTAATCAGAGAATTTTGAGACACAAAATTGTGTATATCGTTTGAACAAATAATTAAATTATTATGTTTACAAGGATGGTTTACAAGAATATTTTACCACATAATTAACATTAAAATATACCCTATAATTCATGGAATATATACTCCTTATTTAATACTTTTAATTATTGTTATAGACCATTTACATATTTATTAATTACTTTACTCATCGTCTCCTAGCCCTTTCCCAACTAGCATGGAGTCAAAGTAAAAGTCAAAGTCAAAAACATTTATTTCAAATAGACCATTTGCAGGCACTTTTGAATAGTCAAAAGGTCGGTCAGTCCAAGAAAAGTGAAGCTAAATTGCACGTTCCAAAGCGTAGGTCTCTATGGAGAAGAACGTGCAAGAGTCGTCTACCACTATTACTGATTGCGGCTGAATACATTGCTGGTCTGTGTTTTACATGGAGCGACTGCCTACCAGACCTCCACACCCAGTTACTGGGGAACACGAGCTTTCCGTGGTACGGGGTATCAGTAATGTCCTAGATGTAATTTAAAAACACATTTGAATTGAAAAATTCACAATTCCGCTGTACAAAAACACAAACAAGTAATATGTAACTACCAATTTTTTGAAAATAGTATAGAAATATTTCAACTCAACCTAACATATTCACATTTTGAAAGCAAACTATTGAAGGTCAACCAAGCCAATTCAGCCACTCGCCACTCGCCAATTCACAAAGCCAGTACAAAGTTTCGTGAATTTCCTTCAATTTTTTGTTGAGTTTCCTTGCATGATTTATTGTACTCCACCTTTTGCCGGCGGCGACCTGAGGGCGGAAATCGAAACCGGTATTCCATTTTGTAAGAATCGTATTCTTCAGGTATAGGAAAACTGATGGTTCAAAGTAGGGTTACGCAGCTTTAGTTACTTTTAGACCGTCATTTTGAATAAAGAAGTCTATAGTATTATTATATTCTTTGTTATAAAGTATGAAACTATACCCATGAGACCTTTCCGTCATCGTGCCATTCACGAAACGTAGTAGGACCGGTCCAATTTAATGAGCATGCATAGGCGACGAAACGGTGAGCTTACAGTTTATAACCGCGTGTGTTGACCACTGTTCGTGGCTATGAAACGCCATTGATATGTTCTAGTAGACATAGTAGTCGATGAAGTGTTTTTGTTCGTACTGAATACGTTCTTATCATGGTATTCCTTTATTTAATTACTCTCTGCACTTATATCTCGATGACCGGGTATCTGACTGGTACAATGTACAGCGCAGACTTCTTTATGGAAACAAAGACTCCTTCACTATCATTTGACCGGTGAATATACAAAAGGGAAATATAAAGTTCTCAATTGGACTGCCAAATACTAGGTATGCTAGAGCCAAGTGAGAAACAAGCTAAGAAGATCTTCGACAGTGATGCTCTCGTCGAGTCAAAACTCTGCATCGACGCCGAGTTGCTAGCCTTTCGGTTTTCTATCGCTTACATTTCGGAGAGCGTGCATCAGATATGCTCAATTAATTCCACTAAGTTCGTTCCATCATCGGATCTACCCCACCAGTACATGTTGGACAATCTACCCACAAGTACAACCTACAAAACTATTTTGTGATCACATTTATTGTGCCTACAACTAAGGACTGGAATTCCCTGCCGGAGTCTACGTTTTCTGATAGCTACAACCTAGGTGTATTTAAGTCAAGAGTCAAAAGGTTACTTCTAGGCAAGCGTGCTCCATCGCTGACCACACTATCGCTTACCTACTATCACTTTTTTTTATCGGTGGATAAAAATCACCGAGATGACATCCCCCGCCCATGGGCGGAGCGGGAGATAGCGTCACACTTTTACTGACTAAAAAACCCACCCCGTTCCTTCGTTGTCTTTCATACCGGGGCCGAGCCATCCTTTCAGAAGCAGACTCTTGGCCCCTGTAGACCTACTATCAAGTGAGATAATAATAAAAAAAAAAGAAAATCTTACTTTTATCTTAGATATGATCAATTAATCATAATTTAAAATTCAAATCACAAGCACAATAAAATAGATAAGACCTTCACATCAATAAGTTATCTTTCGTATTCATATCTTCGCGAATAAATATACTTCAACTGAACCTCATTGTTCTAGATCAAACTGTCGATTTAGGTTACCCTCTTTTATATTGAATTGGGTTACTATTCAATTTACGCCTGGTGGCGTAGTAACACAAAACCTTGATCTACGTCGATGATAATATTGACATCTGAAAATAACGGAACCGACATCAGACAGATAACCTTAAATAATGAAACTAAATACGTTTTAACGAAACGTCTGCTTAAGCCTTTTTTTTTGAGGAAGGTAAATCACATATTTAAAAAAAAAAGACAGAAATGTTTAAAAGGAGAAAGGGGAGGCCTGAGTCCCAGCAGTGGGAACATTAAAAGGCTGATTATGCTAACTGACTTCTCGCGCTCTGAAATGGAGCGAGACTTATAAGACTTTGGCTGAGTAAAACGCACCTTGCTCTTCCATCAGCCGTTTGCGTTTTGCCCAGAGTAAAGACTAAACAAGTCTAGTCTTTAGTTAAGTTAAGAAGAGCAACATAATTAAATGATAAGTCTAGTGCGGTAAACAGGGATTACCCGACAAAGGTGTAGACTGTCACGTAGGCTATGTACGTCAGCGCTATCGTATACCGTGTGAACGTTATCTTAGACGTGATTTACAGCCTTGCAGAATTTAATTAGGGCTGCCGACGCCCAGGGACACGTATGATGAGCTAGGATATTTTCTACATTAGTTTTTGTTAGAAACAGAAGGGTTTTGTTGACTTTTACAATGAATTTTCTTGTTAAATAGAATTAGCTGATTTAATTGCAGACACAATGACCTAGAGGGTAATCAATTAGCTCGATGCGGGTATGTTTGAAAAAGTTACTGTGGCCCTTGAATTCAAAAGACAAAGTGAAGGAACACAGGTGAGTTTTGTCAGTAAAAGTCTGACACGAAGAAGGCTGATGATTTCACACCTCAAAAAAAAAGCATGTCAGAGCTCATGGGAGCAATACAATGTTATACTGGTTCCATCGAAATATCTCTGCCAACAGTTCCAACCCCTTTGATAGAATCCCTTCGATATAATAAAAGCTTGATGTTATGTTGTGTGAAAAATAACAATGTAGGATTGTAAAAAAGGATGATAAATTGTTTGCGATAAATCTTTATACGGTCCCAGCTCGTCATTTTAGCGTTACAGGCTTTACACCGAAATACTCTTATGAAAAAATCATTCACAAAATGTACTTATGTATATCGATCGCTATATCTATCAAACTAACGGGTTTGATAAAAATAATCTTTAGTTTTATTTTTGACTACTAAAAGGACATATATTTTTCAGAGATACTACTCTGAAAAATATATGTCCTTTTATTGGTGTTCAATCCTTACAGCGAATGACCTCCATTTGATTATTTCATCGTTTTAAATAATAAATGTTTAAAATGGCGCCCAACTGAGATTACTCGAAAACGACGCCGACGTGATTCAAAATTCAACATCTTGTTTGTGCTCGTAATAAAATATTACATACATAAAACGTATAAAGGGGAACCTTACACTGAAAGTAAGTGTAGAATAAACTTTAGAAAAAACTTTTTTTTAAAGCCTAAGGTAATTTAAGAATAGTCAGATTTAATGTAGGTACTCGTACATCACGTGTAATATTGATCCCACTTGGGCGCCAGTTATCATATTGGCGCCCAACTAGGACCATGGTGAATAGATAAAAGTATTAAAGCCCTAGACCTTACTTATTTCATTCAGTAATAAAATATAATATGCCATGAGATAAGTAGTGTTATATATATAAAGTACATACTTTTAACGTACTTTTTCTAGTATATGTATTGATCATATTTCTAGAATACACAAACTTTGAGAAGGGACAGACGGCAAATAAAAAATATCGTTGGTATGCTTTATGCATATTAGCTGTTGAAATATTACACTTATTGCTTTTTTCTCACAAAAGAACTCTTATTTTGATTCAAAATAAAGGACATTGTCCTTGCCTCATACTACGGCATCATGTCTGGACTTCAAGAACACTTTGGAATTTCAGTTTATTGGATGAATGTTTTGAGAATTACTTACAAATACTTGAACAGAGTTTATTAAGCTAAATAAAATTGATTTTAAATTAATTCCAACAAACCTATTTTACAAGCAATTTAATTTTAGAAGCACCCACATACTACGTATTAAATACGTCAGCCCTATGAATAATGAATAATGTGGACAGAACCTAATCACAGTACTGTATAAATCTTATGAATATCACATAATTTGCTTTGTTATGTTCCAAATTAATATTGTTAATAATCCGATGCGGTGACGTCACAAAATTTATGATCGTATAATGTTATCTCCACAAACAGATATTTAACTAGTCTGTCTAGGTAAGCACTGCTTCTGATGTGAATTATGTCACACATAATATTGTAGACGTATAAATTCGTGAAGCTAGTGATCAAGAACTAAATATATTTATAGACAATTCTACATCATTCAATTAAGACATTCCATACCTTGATATACAGCATATTATAAACTATACGGTGTACTCAGACCGAAGTTTATTCCTTTCTTAATTACCAAATAAAACGAGCATCGCAAAAACATCTCATCCTAAAATATACCAGCACAGAAACTCTGACAAGAACCATTTAGTACTAGTGAAATACCTAATAGCAGCTCTGTTACCAAGACGAATGAGCCTCGTTTGTTCCGGTTTGCTCCCATTAACCCAGCCTTTAAGACACAGGGTCACCGGCCGTCTCGAAAACTAATCCGCACTGCTGTTAATACCAATAAGTCGTGTCTCGAAATTTATCGGGGTCAAAATATAGAGCCAGAATACTTTATAGGACTTTCGGATAAGTTCGGGCCATTCATAAAGATGCGCAGATGTCCTATATAAATATTGTCGGCAGTTTCTATTGTTGGATCGAAGATGGCTTTCAAAGTAAACAGCTAAGTTTCGGTTTTGCGGTTCTGATTGACATGCTTATTGAGATACTCGTATATTAGTTCTGTATGTCTGAAGTAACTCTATATACCTACATAGATACAGACCCATTTTATCTGATGCGAGAATATGGGATAGCTTCATATATAGCAAAATAACCAAACCTTTAAACAATAACTGTGAATCTAATAAGATAGTAAAATCAAGAGGCTCGTTGATGTACGAGCTTGCTGCAATAAGTAACATTAGTCTTAACAGCCACGATTTCGACCTACACGCTCATATATCTTCCTTCTACCGTAATTTTCGCTTTACGTGGAATACACTAAAGGCCCGTCTGAAATTCGAACCCGACCCTTGAGCCCTTGCCAAATAATTTAAGCTTTTGGACCCTCAAAACATTAACAGCTCGAAGATACCATTAAACATACCTAATACTCAGGTACCGACTCAATTTCAAGTTGACTTACTCACTTTGACTTTTCTTTCTTTTGAAGTGAATCGCGGTTTATTTGAAATCTGAGGTCTCAACAGAGCTAAAGAAAACCTTCTAGACTTTCAAGTCATCTAAGACGTATGCCCCATTCTTTAAGGATAGATGGTTCTCAAGGGACTTAAAACTTCTCGTCTGTACTTCAAATCCTTCAAAAACTTTATACCTGGATAGAACCGAAAAACATTATTTCCAGTAGGTAAGTTCAAGTTCAACAACTACTTTAATAAACTGAGAGTTTTGTTTTGTAAATTAATCTTTATTTTACAATATTTACGTTCTTATCAGAAAGACCGGAAACTTACTTAACTCTCCGATTTAGTTAGCGTTATCATCATTAGTGAGACGCAGTTTAAATGATGTAATATGTAAGTCACCTACCTATTTATTTATTTAAACATCATGTACAGTAGTAGTACATAGGCAGACTTAATGCAACAGGGCATTCTCTCCCAGTCAACCTTTGGGTTAAAAACGACAACACCTATCTACCACCCGTGATTATAAATCTTCAAATTTTTTTTTTACAGTTTGCCCTTTTTATACACCGTTAAATTTTGATCGTTTTAATCCCGTGGAGGGTCGATCCGGTATATGAAACACTATCGATTTGTAAAAATAAAATTAAATATAAAGTACCTTTTTTAAAACTCGTATTAATTTACGCATGTACGAAATTAATTTCTTTAAGAAAACGTCAGTTGAGCGAGCTCAATGACCTGTAGGTAATACGGTGTATATTCCAACACGAATCTGATTAATAAAAATTGGCCTAGATAAAATAATAGTTGTGAATAATAGTTGTCACTTACCCCATAAACTGACACAGGCAATCATAATAGACCACTACGAAGGCTGAAACACGTGCGTCCGTATTCTTTAGCACAGAACCCAGTAAGAAACGTTTATGACGGAATCACAAATGCAGTTTTCGTGTCCTGAAAAAGTGCCGACGCGTTCGCCTCTCGGGCTTTTCAAGCGAATTTACTTCACATACAGACAATAAGTGTTGAGAGCAAATAGAAGGACAACACTTAGCCAATTTATTGGCATGTCTGTTCTCTACATTTTTATTATAATAATAATGGATCGCGTTCGAAACACTATACCGCACTCTAAAAGATCTAACATCTCTCTGGCTCAGAAGGCTACCCAGCTTAAGTGGGTTTGGGCTGGACATGTCTGCCCGCTACGATTTACCAGTGGCCGATAATTCACAAAATTGGTGCACGACGAGGTCGCAGCAGATCATGAAGAAGATGGCGGGATGACTTAGACATCTGCCATAAATATTGGCAAAATGTGGCTCAAAACCAGAACCTAAGGAATGGCGGAAGGAATAGGAGCATGAAATTTTGCACAAGGTTTTCTTTTATGACGAAGGCGATCACTTAGAAAGAATTTTCCAAAGTTCACTTCCTATGAGAATGAAGCGGGGGTGCAAATTTAAATGGAAAAACCTACTTTCACGCGAGCGAAGCAGCTGGCAGAAGCTAGTAATATAATAATGGTAAAAGAACTAGCTGATTCAGTGACGTAGCTAGGTGACCAAGGGCCCTGGGACAAAAACAAACTGGCGCCCCTAAATTGTTTAAGCTTTATCATATTTTAAAAATATTGATATATATATTTTGAAAATGCAACGCTACTTTATTTTTTAAATAAATCCCAAGTTATAAGAAGATTTATCATAAACATACACACAATGATATGGAGACATGGTCGTTGTTAATATGATCGGCAACGATATCATTCACATCTTAATACCGAATCTTCATAATTTCTATAAATACTGCAGTGGTCACATTATCTGATTCACTATCACTAGGTATCAACAGAAATATTTTTCGTAAAATTTTTCGTTTACTCAATAAGCGGTTTATTAATCAGGTTTTGGGGCCCCCAAGTTTGAGGGTCCCAGGGCACCTTTTTTTGTGGTGGGAAAATCATAAATGACAACCCCCGCTCTTAGGCGGAGCGAGAGATAGTGTCAGACTCTTACTGACTAGAAACACACCCCGTTTCTTCAAGCCTTCATACCGGGGCTCGAGCTGTCTTTCGAAACTAACCCTGGCCCCGGTAGGCTTCGACCAAGCTGGGCCCCTGCTGTTGCTGACACTAATTGAGGCGTGCGGGAACAGTGCGCGCCTTCGACGACTTGGGCTCGGTCCTGACAGTTACCGGACGTTCGGACAGCGAGCTACCCATTACTCACTGTCCGCAAGCCCGCGCCTACGGTGCCCCAGGGCACCCTTAGTAGCTACGCCACTGAGCTGATTGTTAAGGTACTTACATTAATTAAAGACAAGCCAAACGGTTTTTTAAGAAGATTTTTTTTATTATAAAGCTTTCAAATGGATTTGCAGCCCTTACTTTATCTTTTTACCTTCAAACTATTTTTATAAAAACGAACACAATTATAATCATATCGAAAGTAATTAGATTAAAGTGAAATATACAACGATCCATCCAATCAACTGGATTAATGTCCAAGCTTCATATTTGTAAAACTGCGTTACTACGCATGTATGCTGTATGCAATCACAATATCCAATTTTGTTATTGAAAAAGTTTCCGAACATAAAAAAGACGAATGTAATCCTGTCAGTTTCGTTACTTTACGTCCCTTTTGTCTGTGTGTTCTTGTTATAGGAATAGTAACGTATCTCTCGCGTACGTACTTTTATTTTTACTTGATTGACATTTTTATTACTTTTCAGGTATATTATTATTTATGGTAAAATTATGATTGTTTTCAATTGTTCCCAAATCTACTTATATGAAAATACTAATGTAATGTTAATACAGTTGATTTTTAGGATTCCGTACTCAAAGGGTAAAACGAGACACTATTGCTATGACTCCGCTGTCTGTCTGTCTGTCACCAGGCTGTATCTCATGAACCGTTATAGCCAGGCTGTTCAAATTTTCACAGATGATGTATTTCTACTTTGCTACGAAACCCTACGTGCGTGAGTACGACTCGCTCTTGACCGTTTTTTTTTTATTTTTTTATTTCATTTCCGACCAATAGAGCTATAAAAATAACTATTCAAATAAAAATCATCAAACTGCATCATTGACCACACTTGAAAATAAGTAAAGAATATATTTAATTCAAGTACCAAGATGTAAAGGTTACTTTGCATCATGACTATGACTAAACTTTTTCACGCTTCCACATAAAACAAAAAACCAGTCAAGTGCGAGTCGGACTCACGTACCGAAAGTTCCGTACTAACTTACATACTTTATGTATATTATTAATTATTTTGTGACGTGCCCTACTTTACGATTGTCAGACTTTTTCTTTAGATACTGTCTTCTGCTTCTTGCAATTTCAGGATTTTTGAATCAGCGGATAGTACCTAACCTATAGGTTTTGATTCCCTTGCGAGCAACAAAATATATAATACGTTGATTTAAAAGTTTGTTTTTTTCACTGCTCAAAGGAGGACTTGAGTTTACATATTAATTTCAGCATGATCATATAAGAGTACCGTTCTTGTACGGAACTCTAAAAATGAACCGGTGCATATTGAGATGAATAAAAGATATCTAGAAGCATCTCCTTTTGAGATCTTTCCTTTGAATCTTGTACTCTTAATGGAAGCATAGCAATTACACTGAGAAAAATAACTTCACTTACTGTTTACTAGTGAACGCTTCCTTACTTTCATTTTACAGTTATATCAAAATGCACTCAACACAATCGCTTCGCCAAAAGTGCCGCTTAATGTCTTCAAATTTACATTTAGAACACACTGCATCTTGAATTCAAATGTCGTCAAAATTGTTTCCGTTATGAAACAGTCTGTGTTCTGAAACAGGAGCTTTTCAATAGAACACACGAGTGTTTCTTCATGTTTATTACATTTTGAAACAAGCAGTTCTAAATTAAACTCGTTCTCTTTTAGCCTTCTCTTGGATGACTTCACAGCTTCCTGCTTCGTCATACCTATGATTGGTTAACCATGTAACTTACAAGAGTAAATCACTATGGTTTAAGGTAAATAAATGTCCTGGCTATTGATATTATTACTGTTGGTTTATTGATATTAAAGTCTCAGTTTTGGACTCAGAAGAGAGGCTTACAAAGAGGCTAATTGGTGATCCAGATTTATTTAAGACCAATCGACAAACCCTGGAGCACAGGCGTAGAGTAGCCAACTTTTCGAAAGTAGCAATGCATTTTAGAGAGACTTAATTCTGCCATCACCTTTCTACCATCGGACAACCTGACGTAAGGCGAGTATCCACCGTTACATTGTTGGCTCCTCTACGATCCAGACTAAGCGTTTCGCCTCGTTGATAATACCGCGTAGGTACATCGAAGGACGGATCAATTTTCCTGCTGCGGTCTTCCCTCCGATTATAATTTAGGTATTCAATGCTAGAGTGAGTAGGCGCTAATGAACTAGTACGCATCACTATTAGCGATTGCGTCACTGATCGCAACTGTCCATCAGGTTAGGGATTGCAGTGAAATACTAGTCTATATATCATTAAAAAAACGTAATGATGTTTTAACTAACTTTTACGCATCGTGTAACTTTTCAATTCATTTTGAAAACGTCGTGTCGATAGCAAACGAGTTCAGCCTCACAGCTCATCAATCACTTACCAGTACTCGTGCACTTAACAATATCCGAGCGAGGTTATAAATTTATTTATTTTTATTTACTAACCTTCATCAGGATCACTAAGAACAAAAGTAAATTCAGAGTTATGGGCAAACGTAATGAAACTCCCCATTTCCTCTGCGTGCTTACGTAAATAAAAAGGAAACATTCAAAGGAAATGCCTACTCTGAAGGCAGAAATACTCAACAAAGTTGGCTCTGAGAGCATTCAAGTCCTTTTAAATAAAAGTTGCCTTTTATCACTGGCTAAAACGTCCATTTCTCAGGGCGGACTGGTAAATGGACAAAGAAACGCGAGGTTGTGATGACACTCAAGTGCTTTCTGGGCTTTGCACAGTTTTAGGCCAAACTTGGTGAGTTAGTCACGGGCGCAGTACGTGTTACGGTCCGAGGACAATATCGTCGCTATGACACCTTCCTCCCAACCTCTTCCCCCGTTTTATGAGCCTTTGTTGGAACTTGTTATTTCAGGTGCATTTTAAAATTTGTGGAAGCTGCTTCGTCGAGTTGTTGTAGCTGTTTAGTAAAAGGATTGAGATTGTTGAATATTGTTGAAACCTACTACTTATGGAGATCGTTAATAAACACGATTCTTTTCGATATTCACCATTTATTTTTATTGCCTATATATTTGGTATGCATGTACATTAGAAATGAAGATATCCGCAGAAGAATTAAGGTCACCGACGGCTCGAAGAATCGCCAAACTTAGTGGCAGTGGGCAAGGAACGTTGCTCGCAGAACAGACGGTCGACAGGGATGAAAGGTTCTGGAGTGGCGACGGACTGTCCTGTCCACTCCATGTTGCCTAGAAGAGCATCGCGGAATTGGATAAAACGGTCTTATCTTTTTTCTTCATTAACTTGATGTTTCATTTTTTCACAGCTTTAAGAGCACGCATATACATACAGTAGATAGTAAAGGCGTACATAGGTTTAATTTCCACTTGATACCTCCCCGTGTTCTTGAGATACAGGGTCTTGACAGACATATTAACACACAGGCCGACAGACAGACAGATTAACAGGCAGACAGACGGACAACAAAGTGATCCTATAAAGGTTCTGTTTTTTCCTTTTAAAGTACGGAACCCTAAAATTACTGTGCGTTAGTCTCGCTGAAACTCAAAAAGGGCTTGACTGTTTTTTTTTTTATATTTTGGTTTTTTTAGGACGTATTCACCTATTTTGACAAATATCACGGTTTTTCGGGAACCATTATGATGCTCTAGGAATCATAATTATGAGTATATCTTGGTATCAAATAAAAGACAATATATTTATCTCCAGGATGGCATAAAAAAAATATTACGGTCTCATATAAAATTTTCATGTAAATACGATTTTACCAACGCACTAATACAAGAAAATTACGAAACACAGAGTCTGAGTAGGAACCCGTAACTTAAATCCAGTAAACATTTTTACTTTAAAAAACATAAAATAATACAGCTTATATAGTCTTCAACACCTATAGCTAATTATTTTGAACCTACATTTATAACTTTATGATTTATGACGAAAATAAAACCACTCTCAATATTTCTTCATACATTTTTCATTGAACGCGCGATGTCTAGCGTCAGTCCGCGCTCAGTCTTGTGAAACTCCGAACAAATTACTTTTTCTATGGAATTTCGTGCATTCTTTAGCCAACATTGAGAAAAACATCAATTTGACCAACATTACACAATGAACTTACTAGATGTTGTAGTCTGTGGTCAAAGACTAACTATAGTATTGTCTGTGGTACTTAAAAACAAACATGGCTACCTTTGTGTAATTAAGTTCGTGTTGTGACTATTCTGTTTGTTTTTTCCTTTTTCTTTAAGATTTCGGAATATAAATCATCAGAATAAGTTCTGTGATTGTACGTATAACGTTGAGTTGAGCACCTGTTCGTTCTTTTCATCGGTTTTATCGAGATATTGACTCTGTTAGTGTAAGTGACTCTTGCGAGATATTTGACTCTTCTATTTTTTGTTACTACATATTTTAATGAGACGGAGACTCTTAAGTTGTTCTCAAGTTTGTGAACCATCATGAGTAAAGGCCACAGAAGATGTGAAGTTTGCGGTATCAAAGAAGCTTGGCATGCTGAAACCATAAAACCATAGGTATAAAGGTTGATTTGTAGAAAAGCGGTAAAAGAAACAGCTTCTGTAACTTTGTATGTTTAAACTATTAAATATATAAATAAAGATGAAATAAAATCATGTAAATTAGTGTTTTATTTTACCCAGTTTTCAAAATAAATACGTCAGTTTTGGAACCCCCTATAACAACACTAGTGCATTTTATCGATATCGATAAAAAATGCACTAGTGTAAACTCTGAACATCGATAAGTTTATTGTACGTTGCGCATCCCTATCTGACAGTTCTTTACTTCGAGTTTTCATGTTGGTAGCTTTGTTTTTTTTTTAAGTGGTTGGCTAAAGAATGTAAGAAATTTCTCAAAACTGAATGTTCTAAGTTCCGTCTCTTGTTTAGATGCTCTGTGTCCGCGCTCAGAAGCGCTTGTGAACGGGTGTCCGTATCGCTCTCTTACAAAAAATAAATACGTCTAAAATGTGTGCCGACTTGTATACTGCGACTGCAAAGACGTGCTACTTTTTCGGACCGAAATAAAAGTACAAATATCATACTCATTTTTTTTTAAATTGTTATTATGGACTAATAATGGACTTACTGATACAGAATGAGTTTTATTCTAAAACAAAAACCAGAAATGGCCAACGGAACTTCATACTTACATAGATATCACAACGTAGATAGATAGGCGACTATGACAATAAAAATAAATAAATGTTTTTTTTTTTTGGAACGAAGTTCCTTATCGCGCGTTGCGAAAGGGGGCTAGACGGAAAAAATTCTCACGAAAAGTTGTACCGACACTTTTTGCTTTTTTTTTTCTTTTTTTTTCCTTCTTTAATATTCCTTCACAATGTTTTTTTAATGTTTTTGGCTTGGAAACTAAATCTTTATCTATTAATGGAAATTCAAGATGGCGGCTGCAATAGATTATCAACTTTTTCGATATGGGTGTCTTTTTCATGTTTTTCGAGGGTTTTGAAGCCGACAGTAATGTCAAAATTTGAATCCAAGATGGCGGCTGCAATAAATTATCAAATTTTCCGTCATGGTTGTCGTTTTCATGGTTTTCGATGGTGTTGAAACCGATAGTACTGTCAAAATATAAATCCAAGATGGCGGCTGCAAGAAGTTATCAACTTTTTCGTCATGGGTGTCGTTTTCGTGGTTTTCGAGGGTGTTGAAACCGATTGTACTGTCAAAATGTAAATCCAAGATGGCGGCTGCAATAAATTATCAACTTTTTCGATATGGGTGTAGTTTTTGTGGTTTTCGAGGGTGTTGAAACCGATAGTACTGTCAAAATATAAATCCAAGATGGCGGCTGCAAGAAATTATCAAATTTTTTGTCATGGGTGTCGTTTTCATGGTTTTCGAGGGTGCTGAAACCGATAGTACTGTCAAAATATAAATCAAAGATGGCGGCTGCAAGAAATTATCAAATTTTCCGTCATGGGTGTCGTTTTCATGGTTTTCGAGGATGTTGAAACCGATAGTACTGTCAAAATATAAATCCAAGATGGCGGCTGCAAGAAATTATCAAATTTTCCGTCATGGTTGTCGTTTTCATGGTTTTCGAGGGTGTTGAAACCGATAGTACTGTCAAAATATAAATCCAAGATGGCGGATGCAAAAAATTATTAAATATTTCGTCATGGGTGTCGTTTTCATGGTTTTCAAGGGTGTTGAAACCGATAGTATTGTCAAAATGTAAATCCAAGATGGCGGCTGCAAGAAATTATCAACTTTTTCGTCATGGGTGTCGTTTTCGTGGTTTTCGAGGGTGTTGAAACCGATTGTACTGTCAAAATGTAAATCCAAGATGGCGGCTGCAATAAATTATCAACTTTTTCGATATGGGTGTAGTTTTTGTGGTTTTCGAGGGTGTTGAAACCGATAGTACTGTCAAAATATAAATCCAAGATGGCGGCTGCAAGAAATTATCAAATTTTTTGTCATGGATGTCGTTTTCATGGTTTTCGAGGGTGCTGAAACCGATAGTACTGTCAAAATATAAATCAAAGATGGCGGCTGCAAGAAATTATCAAATTTTCCGTCATGGGTGTCGTTTTCATGGTTTTCGAGGATGTTGAAACCGATAGTACTGTCAAAATATAAATCCAAGATGGCGGCTGCAAGAAATTATCAAATTTTCCGTCATGGTTGCCGTTTTCATGGTTTTCGAGGGTGTTGAAACCGATAGTACTGTCAAAATATAAATCCAAGATGGCGGATGCAAAAAATTATTAAATATTTCGTCATGGGTGTCGTTTTCATGGTTTTCAAGGGTGTTGAAACCGATAGTATTGTCAAAATGTAAATCCAAGATGGCGGCTGCAAGAAATTATCAACTTTTTCGTCATGGGTGTCGTTTTCGTGATTTTCGAGGGTGTTGAAATCGATTGTACTGTCAAAATGTAAATCCAAGATGGCGGCTGCAATAAATTATCAACTTTTTCGATATGGGTGTCTTTTTCATGGTTTTCGAGGTTGTTGAAGCCGATAGTGCTGTCAAAATGTAAATTTAAGATGGCGGCTGTCAGAAATTATCAACTTTTTCGTCATGAGTGTCGTTTTCATGGTTTCGAAGATGTTGAAATAGTGCTGTCAAAATGAACATAAAATAGGATAGTATTTTTTAGTTATATTGTATTGGCTAAACGGAAAAAATTCTCACGAAAAGTTGTAACGACACTTTTTGCTATAGTAAGCTATTGTAAGCCGTGCAGCGTGCGAATGTTTCTCTGTCTGTCTCTCTCTCTCTCTTATAGAAAGCAAGTCAGAACGGAACTTCGTTCCATCCGGGTGTCCCTTGACACCTCAGTAGTTTTTTTTTAAATTATTATTATTGATAGGCTCGCGTTTGACCACTATCTCACCTGATGGTAAGTGATGATGTGGCCGACGATGGAGCACGCTTGCCTAGAAGTAACCTATTCACTCTCGGTTCTGAATAGTTATGTTAAAAATGGTACCGTCGAAGTGACCTGATGATGATGATGATGGAGCCGGAAGATAGGCACCGGAACTCCGTAATTAATTAATGTGTCCTAGCCATGTTTGGGCTTATTAGAATTGTCATGAGATGCACTTTGGCTGTAAGGTAATATCAAACTGATTTGATGATGATGATGGAACCGGAAGTTAGGCACCGGAACTTCGTAATTAATCAATGTATCCTAGCCTTGTTTGGGCTTATTAGAATTGTCATGAAATGCACTTTGGCTATAAGGTACTATCGAAGTGACCTGATGATGATGGAGCCGGAAGATAGGCACCGGACCTCCGTAGTTAATCAATGTATCCTAGCCGTGTTTGGGCTTATTAGAATTGTCATGAGATGCACTTTGGCTGTAAGGTACTATCAAACTGATCTGATGATGATGGATAACCCTATAGTAATCCAATCGGGCGTTGAATTTTGTCATGAATCTTGAAACTCGATAAAAATAATTTGTTCGAGCTTAGAATATAGGTTATAATGACACGTATGACATCGTAGTGCAATTCGAGTATAGTACAAAATAAAACAATATCTTCCAGTACAAAGATAAATTAGGACACTTTTCACTACATATTATAAAACAAAGTCCCCCGCCGCGTCTGTCTGTCTGTCTGTTCGCGATAAACTCAAAATTTACTGCACCGATTTTCAAGCAGTTTTCACCACTCGTTAGCGTGATTCTTGAGGAAGCTTTAAGTATATAATTTGTTAAGTTTTTGTATGTATTTTTGTGTTCATTAACGATATTTGTTGAAGAGGTCGGGAAAAAATAAGCCGTCTGGGAGCTTATAACGAAAACGCTGCCTAAACCCTTTGAGATATAACAAAATAATGTTTCGTGGAATTGTGTATCTTATATAGGTCTACAGGAAAGTCCGCGGTGGCATGTGTCTATCTCTTAAGGTTAACATAATATATCAATTTTACTACTTTTAAAAATTGGCATTCATGAAGTGTTTATTGGAAAGCTATTTACATAGTTACGGTATTAATTCTTATCAAAATAAGTTACTTCGCGTTCAAGACTATATTAGTATCTGTAAATTACTTTTTGAATCATTTAAATCGGAGGTACCATTAGAAAGCTTTCATAAATTTAATAATTCTCAAAATTAAATTCACGAGTTCACGAGTTCCGCTCTTCAGTAGCTACGCATGACGCGATCGCTGATCGTCCCCCCGCACCTTTTTGCCTACTGTTTCTTTAGCTAATAAGCCGAACGACAATAACGCACGACTGATGACTGTGTGTTGTGTTTTCTTTTGGATGTTGTTGAAAAGTTATAATTGCATTTTTGTTTTGTATTTGTTTTCTTATCTAACACAAAACCAACAACGGTAGTATATGTGAATTAAGGTAGTAAGAACTACGCTGCTCACGCTTATAAAATGGAGGTCCAAAATTTATGGGAAATAACATTAGGTTACGCCACGTTGGCGAAGCCGCGGGCAAAAGCTAGTGTATTTATAAATCAATTTTTCCTGTTGCCATTTTGATATACAAGGAATTAAAGTTGCCACAATATCATGATATTAAATTAACGATGATTTATTCATCTCCCAGTAACATGCTTTAAAATTATTCAGTCCCATTCAATCTTTTCACACAAATACAATACAGAAATTGGCTATGCTACAAATAGGGTCTGGATAGTACACATAACGGCTAAATCCGTTGTATATTTTACCTTATAATTATTAAAAAAAAAACTTTTTCCAAAAAATATAACCGACTTCACAAAAAAAAACACTAAAACCATCAAAATAATTTTAATTTCAGAAGTCGGTGTTTCTCGATATTGTTTGTTCCTTATTTAACACTTACTTACAGCCAGAGTACCTTTTTCTCATGACAATTCCAATTAACTCAAACCTTGCTAGGATAAATTCATTGTTTTATTATGAAGCTTCCGTGTCTACCTTGCGGCTCCATCATTATAATCAGATCAGTTTGATAGTACCTGATAGCCAAAGTGCGGCGCATCTCATGATAATTCTAAATAGCCCAAACACGGGTAGGATACATTGATTAATTACGGAGTCCCGATGTCTATCTTCTAGCTTCATCATCATTAGATCAGTTTGATAGTACCTTATTGCCAAAGTGCATCTCATGACAATTCTAATAAACCCAAACACGGCTAGGATACATTGATTAATTACGGCGTTCCGGTGCCTAACTTCCGGCTCCATCATCATCAGGTCACTTCGATGATACCATTTTCAACATACCTATCCAGAAACATTCATTTATTTGTATTATCGTAGTCGCATAACTATGTTCATTGTGATATCTGTGTGAGTATGAACTTTCACTGGCCATTTCTGGTCTTCTTCACCAGTTCCACTTCATCAAATGTAATTTTTTGAGTGTAAATGCTTAAGTCTTTGATGAAAATACCAAAAGAACTATACGGTTGCTTATGATATTTGAGGAGTTCCCTCGATTTCGCCAAGATTCCGTCATCAGATCTCGACTTGGTGACTATGGGACTATTTGGGAAGTATACCCTTTCCAACAAAAAAAGAATTTTTCAAATCGGTCGTTAAGCAACGAAGTTATGCGCGTACTATCACTTGCAAAAGTCCATAAGAATTCTTAAAACTTATTCGTTTGACGTTTAGTTTGACTTACGACCTTTTATTTTCAAGTTTCGCCAACAAATGATTGAAATTCACAATTTCATCAACTTATCATAAGTCAAGATGGCCCAGTGGTATAGGCACACAGATTGAAGCGCAAATCAGTGTGCCGCAAGTTCAAATCCCACGCAATTATTGACTTTTTGTAAGTTCTTACCCGATTGGAAGTTATGTATTTGCATTACATATATTAAATTATTCTTTAACTTGTTCACACATTTCTTAGAGTTAGAAAGGTAGATCACAAAAAAACTAAATAAAGAATTAGATTTCTGCGAGGTAGACATGAGTTTTAACTTAACCGAAATGAACTGTCGTTTGGTTGTAGTTGTTGGTTAGTGACGTGAGGTTGACAGTATTGTAATATTCGCAAAATGCAGGCTAATATTAGTATTGAAGTGAGGGCGACTATCATTGGGCTGCATAAAAGTGGTCTTAATAAAACACAAATATCTGAAGAAACCGGACTGAATGTGAGTATAATAGCTATTAATGAATTGTAACTTTATTACAAATTAATCTTCTAATTAAAACGTATGCCATTTATGAATCCATTCATCGTATCTTTATGAGGTTTAAAAGAGAAATACGTAAATCGTTGGGTTTATTGGATTGGTTATTGGATTAATAAATGCAGTTTTATTTTAAAATTATATTCAATAATTATGATTATTAACATTTTATATAATGAAAATGAAGTGAAGTAGGTATAGCTGCCTAATATATATTTTTTTTTATTTTAGAAAAATACTGTAAATCTTTGGCTAAAAAGATATGAGGAAGAAGGTAGCCTTGCTAGTCGAAAGAGAAGTGGGAGACCGAAGCTTATTAGCGAGGCGCAGCGACGACATATGGTGGACGTATACGAAACGAATGGTTTCGCACCAACGAGACATTTTGCGGAATTATATGACACCTCGATGGATACTGTTCGCCGTGCACTTCACGCTGAAGGCGTGCATCACAGAAAACCTGCTAAAAAGCCGTACTTGACAGAGAGGCACAAACAAGAACGATTACGTTTCGCACTAAATATTTAATGTTAACTAAACTAAATGGCCTACCATTTTATTTTAACATATCTGTGATTATTCGTTAACAAACACTGTATTATATTGTGTTTACTTTCGTTTAAAACAGCTATATCTTTTAACTTGTGCCATCGCCTCATCTTAAGAATGCAGTGAACTCGCTATCAATTTTGTTGACAATAATCATGAGTCTATTTCGTTTTTTATTCTTCTACCCGCACTGTTTTAACATAATACTATAGTTCAATTTATTTTTCTCATCTAATTGACGATTATCTTGTGAGAACTAAAGTTCTTTTAACAGAAATTGAGGTTTGGTTTCAATCTTCTTTTCGTCAAGAAAATGAACAATTAAGCTATGACCTCAATACATTCATTGTGACGTTACACAAAAATAAAATGTTTACAAAGTCCAAATCATATATCACTTTTCAATAAATAACTGGATATAAACAATTACCTATATTTTATTTTATTAAAATTTGAATATCCGTTCATTGTTACGTTATTCATATTATGAATGGTCTAAGTGGGTATACTTCCAACAAACAATCTTAGGCGTAACATAGATAACGGTTACAAGATAACTTTTTGTCTAGGTAACAATTCGACGTCACAATTCTCATAAATGTTTAATTTGTAAATATAAAGAATAAACATTTTTATTAAACACGTCTTTTTATTTCCACCTTATAACATCGAAAAGATGTAACAACTAAATAATTGCAAATTACGAATGTGATTCTTCTTGTGGTTAATAGATCACATTCGTAATTTGCAACTATTTAGTGCAAAAAATGCAATAGTATTTTTCATAGAAATATAAAAAAACAACTATATCAACATAGATTGGGAATTTCAAAGTAAGAAATAACTGCAACGGACCGACCATGATTTGAACTCGGGTTACGTGATTTGCGAATCCAACACTTAGTTCACACGGCTACCAGCACATGACGTATTTGCGCGAATTTTGCTATGGTAAGAACAGAAAAGTAATAATGTTTTTAAGCTCAGTGCGACGACAGTTCCTTAGTGTGTGTTATCTGTGGAATGTGGATACTCATACATGCGCACACATACGCACGGCAGTATCGCGCTCGCTCGGTTCGTAGCAATGTAATCTTTAGCGCTCCTATGGACTTTTGCGGCCTTACTGTACATACATGAAAAAAAATTCAAACGTCCGAATTGAGAACCTCCTCCTTTTTTAGAAGTCGGTTAAAAATACATAAGTTTTCATAGTTTTAACTGTATTTTACGATTAGATCGAATATTAAATTGGAAATACCTACTTGCTTCAGACATCGTACGAGTATTTATTGAGTTTGAAGATTTAATTCATGTCGGAGAGGGGTTGTGCATTGTACCTAATTGTCTGATAAAATTAATCTCAAATACCCATTTGATTTTGTTAAATATAATATTTTTAAAGAAATAAGCCTGGGAAATAATCGTAGGTTTACAAAGAAATTGGTCGTTATTACCCGTAACGATATGGCAACTACTTATTTTTGCTATACGAGTAGTACTCGAAACTGGATAAGCAGGAAATTACATATTGCCATATAGTAATACTGATACTTAAAATCAAACAAGCTTGACTCAATTAATACTTACTAAGAAAAATAAAATAATACCTCAAATATCAAGACATGTTCGGTTAAAGTATAAAATTGAGCGAACAATGGGCTCTATGTGTGCGTGCGCGTAAAGTCGATGTATTGCGACCAAGATACCTAAATTCGAGCGAGTGAATTTTGCTCACGCGTCCTTTACAAAAACTTAAAAGATTCAAGGACCGCGAAGCAAATACAATCCATCACCACAATACTTATTGGTCAGGGCTGTGAACCGGTATTATATTAATAACAGAATATAAATGCATGTTGTTGTTTTTGCCTTGCATACATGTGAATATAATATACTAATATACCTACATACAAATGAACGGCTGAGATATTTTGAAAACATTAAAGGTGATTTTAGGGTAAAGCATACAACATGAAAAAAAAAAAAAAACAAAAATATTTTATTTCACGTAGGCCTACATGGGCACTTATGAAACGTCAGAAGCTAGTGCACGGTTCCAAATTGGTCGTTTCCTATGGAGAAGAACCGGCAAGAAACTCCATGGTTACTCTTTTAAAAAAGTGGTTGTTTTTACAATATTGATATATATTATGTAAGAACAGTGTAGACCAGTCAAATATTGTACACAAAAGCACAATAAAAATTTTCTCAGTAAAAAACAAAGTAAGTCGTAATAGGAAGTAGTCTAAGAGTTCGTGGAGTATACAGTGTTCTCACATTCACAATACAAAAAGAGGCTATACAAAAAAAAAAATCAGGAATAATATAATAATTACAACCATCAATAAAATGTTAACAAAATAAATTACTAACAAATTTATGACAGCTGAAATATAAATAAAAAATAAAAATATTGCAAAAGCAATGTGTCAGAGAAAAAAAAAATGTATATATAATTATTAAAACAAAGGTGGAGCAGTTATAGACAAAATATTGATGATTTACCAGGGGGCCACATGTGCAGAGGTAGTCATTGCCAAACAAGCGTGTCTTCGACATAGTCTTTAACCTTGTAATATGCTTTTTCGGTTAGGACACGCTTGATATGAGATTTGAATTTTCCCTCACTAAGTTCTGTTACCGCCTTTGGCAGCTTATTATAAAAGCGAATGCTGTTTACTAAGAATGACTTGCTAGTCTTAGCTAGTCTCCATTTGGGTAAGACAATTTCGTGTTTACTACGTGTATACATGTTTCGTGTTTACTATGTTTACTACATGCAAATAAAATAATGCACACCCCAATTAGAAAATTAAGTTATAATCATAATTCAAGCACTGAAAGTGTTTTAGTGTTTATTATTGTACCATAAGCTTATTTTCGTAGTTATTAATAGAATATATTTTTATATTAGTTTCTGTCTAATTTAAAATTTTAGGTACTGTCGCAATGTCCGGTAACTGTCCGGACCAAGCCCAAGTCGTCGACGGCGCGCACTGTTCCCGCGCGCCTCAAGGAGTTAACAGCAACAGCAGGGACCCAGCCAGGTCGAAGCCTACTGGGGCCAGGGTTATCCGAAAGGACGCTCGAGCCCCGGTTTGAAGGCTAGAAGGAACGGGGTGGGTCTTTTAGTCAGTAAGAGTCTGACACTATCTCCCGCTCCGTCCAAGAGCGGGGGATGTCATTGGATGATTTTTTCCCACCATAAAAAAGGTACTGTCGCAATGAAACTGGACTGTAAAGTGATGGCCTGAAAAACAGGTTTAAATTAACTTAGATCGGGCGGTCTGCTATCAAACATTGCAATTCCAAACCACGATTGTACCTTTAATAATATTTTAGTTTTATTAAATTTCTAGACTCTGTAATTGTATGGGAAACCTTATTATTGTTGGCTTGATGTTCATTTTTGTA
The DNA here is from genome assembly GCA_910589285.2 of Mythimna ferrago. Taxonomy (NCBI): domain Eukaryota; kingdom Metazoa; phylum Arthropoda; class Insecta; order Lepidoptera; family Noctuidae; genus Mythimna; species Mythimna ferrago. The sequence continues at coordinate 15,557,464 of OU342689.1, read as the reverse complement.
ACCCCCGACGAAAAAGAGGGGTGTTATAAATTTAAGGTGTCTGTGTGTCTGTCTGTGGCATCGTAGCGCCTAAGCGAATGAAGCGATTTTGATGCGGTTTCTTTTATTTGAAAGCTGACGTTATCGAGATGGTTCTTAGATACAATTTATAAAGATCTGTTCAGGTGTTCAAGGTCATCAGCTCGTTTGTTAGGTGCAGTAGAGACCTTAAACACATAATAATAGTCTTTACATACAAACGTATGTGTAACTTAATATTAGAAATACTCATGAGTCATGAACATGCTCGAGCCACTGAGCTGATCTGATGATGGAGCTCGATGGTAAGTAACCCTTGATTGCCTATTAGTAAATCTATCCAGTTTTGGTTCATTTAGATTCGTCTTAACCAGGTTCTGTACATTTCTCATAGTGACGAGGACATGATGGAAGAACTGGGATGTGGCTGATGGAACCCTGGAATGCCTACTAGTAAAACCATCGAGTTTGGGCTTATTAGATTCATCTTAACCAGTTCTTTTACTTTTTATAGATTTTATGCTCGGGCCTTATTTAAAATTTTTAATTTTGCTATTATTGTAAAAGATATTTGAATATCAGTCTTTTTTTTAATTGATATAAACTAGTGCTTTACATACTTTACTTTACTGCTATTCCACCTGATGGTAAGCAGTAATGCAATCTTTGATGGTGAGGCGCACTAGTTTATTAAGAGCCTAGGGTTTTTATACTCATTAATTAACTTTTTTTTTTTTATTGGAACAAGTAAGTATAGGTACGTACACCGATTACATACACCGACGGGTTTGCAAGCGGCGCGGGTGCACTATCACTATTGTAGGTAAGATACATGAGACGACGGCGTTACGTGGCTAACAACTGAGAGGTTGCAGGCGCGCGCGCCCGAATTTGCACGAACAGCTGTATTGTTATTGTAATAAAACTAATGAGTATAAAAAATGTTTCTTTGGGAAAGTTGTTTGTAATCATGAGTACAACAACGTGTATAAGTATCGGTCACTAATTACCAGTCACCCTATATAAAAGGTGTAAGGGACAGCCCTCCACAAACTTTAAGGGCTTACTCAGTAGACGAAACTGAACAACCTTCCACAAAAATTTTTTTCAGGAAACGAAAAAAAAAATCAGCCTCACCATACAAAATGATAAACTTGATTGGACAATTTGTATGGCGAGGCTGGTTTTTTTTTCGTTTCCGAAGTTGTTCAGTTTCATCTACTGAGCAAACCCTTGAAGTTTGTGGAGGGCTGTCCCTTACACCTTGTATAGATTACAGGCCCATATATTGTTACTAGTTTAGTATTGGTATTGACGCACTAAATTGGTAACGCTTCGATATTAATGTCTGGACGCATACAAAAAACCGCTAGTTACGCAAGGAAGACTTATCAAAATAGTTTTTTTTTTTTTTGAATTTTTGTTTTTTTACTATTTAAAAATCCTATTTTAAAATTAATTGAAATCGATTCAGTAGCCGATTCTAGACTGTCATACTACTTTCGTCTTTCACGTCACTTCACATCGTTTTAAATATCGCAGCATAATTATGCTGAGTTAGGCGCCTTTTCGGCTTTACACAGATTTCTTTTTTTTTTCTTTCTGGAAGTGCGTTTATTATATTACATGTTGTATAAGCGATTAGAAACCTAATAACGATAAACAGACAGACCTTTATACCCCACCTCCTGAAAACCTGTCTGTTTTTAAATATATACCATATAATACCCACTACCTTATATACTTCTCGGGTTTCCCGTCGGGTATTTTCCCCGTCCGGGTAGTACCCCACTCGCATTTCAGTTTCAACTTGTACAAATAATACATATATTTTAGGGGAGCAAATATACAAGTAAATTGCGATCGTTTCCCTGTTTGCTAGCTTTTAGCTTCGATTTTGGTTGTTGCTATCCAGTTTTTGATTGCTTCGCTAGTTTTGCATGGAGCTAGTATCAGCTGTGGTTTAAGAGCCTTAGGACATTTCGACCGTGATTTTTACTAAGTTTGGCGTTCTTATTCAAAGAAACAGAAGAACTTCGACTACTTTGTTTTCTTGACAGGTTTTTTTTTGTAGGTGAGAAAATCACCTAATGACATCTCCGCGTCTTGGGCGGAACTGGAGATAGTGTCAGACTTTTACTGACTAAAAACCCTCTCCTGTTTCTTGACAGGTTGAGACCAGCTATTTATTAGTTCATTCATAGGGACACCAATTTTTAGGGTTCAAGACTAGGACCCTTTTACGAAGACTCCGCTATCCGTCTGTCTGTCTGTCGGTACGTCTATCACCAGACTGCATCTATGAACCCTGATAGTTAGACAGTTTAAATATTTCACACATGATCTATTTCTGTCGTCACTATAATAATTAATACTAAAAAATAAGTAAAAAAACTAAAACCCGACTACGACAAAAAAACGACGCTGAAAAAGTGCTTCGGTTGGTACCTATAACGTGTGACTGCGGCTTTTCTTTTTGTTCTGTTCTTGTTTTTCACCATCCTTAAAATCTTGTTTTATTCTTTTTCAGCGTCGTTTTTAGGGTTCCGTAGCCAAATGGCAAAAAACGGAACCCTTATAGATTCGTCATGTCTATCTGTCTGTCTGTCTGTCTGTCTGTCTGTCTGTCTGTCTGTCTGTCTGTCCGTCCGTATGTCACAGCCACTTTTATCCGAAACTATAAGAGTTATACTGTTGAAACTTAGTAAGTAGATGTATTCTGTGAACCGCTTTAAGATTTTCACACAAAAATAGAAAAAGAGCAATAAATTTTGGGGGTCCCCATACTTAGAACTGAAACACAAAAAATTTTTTTTCATCAAACCCATACGTGTGGGGTATCTATGGATAGGTCTTCAAAAATGATATTGAGGTTTCTAATAACATTTTTTTCTAAGTTGAATAGTTTACGCGAGAGACACTTCCAAAGTGGTAAAATGTGTGTCCCCCCCCCTCTAACTTCTAAAATAAGAGAATGATAAAACTAAAAAAAATATATGATGTACATTACTATGTAAACTACCAACGAAAATTACTTTGAACGAGGTCTAGTAAGTAGTTTTTTTTTAATACGTCATAAATCTAAAAAATACACTATTATTAAAACATCCATCAAAGTTACAACGAACTACAAGAACTTTTATATTATGTTACTTGCTGCTACGGAACCCTCCATTGGCGAGTCCGACTCGCACTTGGCCGGTTTTTTTTTTTTTTTGTCGTAGTCGGGTTTTAGTTTTTTACTCGCAAGTGCTAGTCAGACTCGCGCACTGAGGGTTCCGTGCAAACTACAATTCCCGAATAGAGTCACGAAGATTTTTCCGACTTGCAATTTTTAGGGTTCCGTAGCCAAATGGCAAAAACGGAACCCTTATAGATTCGTCATGTCTGTCTATCTGTCCGTACGTATGTCACAGCCACTTTTTTCCGAAACTATAAGAGCTATATTGATGAAACTTAGTGAGTAGATGTATTCTGTAAACCGCATTAAGATTTTCATACAAAAATAGGAAAAAAGCAATAAATTTTGGGGGTCCCCATACATAGAACTGAAACTCAAATATTTTTTTTCATTAAACCCATACGTGTGGAGTATCTATGGATAGGTCTTCAAAAATAATATTGAGGTTGTTAATATCATTTTTTTCTAAACTGAATAGTTTGCGCGAGAGACACTTCCAAAGTGGTAAAATGTATGTCCCCCCCCCCCTGTAACTTCTAAAATAAGAGAATGATAAAACTAAAAAAAATATATGATGTACATTACCATGCAAACCGCCAACGAAAATTGGTTTGAACGAGATCTAGTAAGTAGTTTTTTTTTAATACATCATAAATCTAAAAAAAATACACTATTATTAAAACATCGATCAAAGTTACAACGAACTACAAGAACTTTTATATTATGTTACTTGCTGCTACGGAACCCTTCATAGGCGAGTCCGACTCGCACTTGGCCTGTTTTTTTTTTGTGACGTAGTTAACAACATATTTACTGTTTTCAGATTTTTCCTACACCTGTGCTATAAAACCTTGCACTGCTCTCAAAACGGTAAAGGTAAATAACGTGAGGAAACCGGCATGTCTTAGAAACAAAAACTCAAAGACTTGTGACATCTGGATTACGGTCCATACCCTCTCTCCCAGAGAGGAGGCCTGAGTCCCAGCATTGGAAACTATTATAAGGCTGATTATGCTATGCTTATCGTATGTTATGACCTCTCTTTGATATTTTTTTTTACAGTCGCCGTATAGTCTTAAGCAGACACTATTTTTTAGTCTTTGCTACGAGCTTTTCATGAAAGGAGAATATATCACGAGAATTAATTTGCCACGCTATGTTCTTGTAGCGCTAACAATTTGAGGCCAGTCATAAATATGGCAGAGGCGGCTGGTTACGCGTAAATCTGCTCACTGTGCAACTGCAGACGTCACTCGCACACTGGCCACACGATACCGCTCCGTCACTGCATTTGATGCACTCCACCAAAGCTGCTAGATTCTTGAAACTTTCAGAAATTATTCAAAATTAGAATTAAGAATAGTTAAGGTCTTTTAGGGTACTGTTCCTCAAAAGGAAAAAAAACGGAACCCCTATAGAATCACTTTGTTGTCTGACCGTCTGTCTGTCTATCGAGACACTTTTCTCGGGAGTCCTTGGAGATATCGAGTTGAAAGTATAACCATATACTCAGGTCTGCAGTCCCTTGAGACTGTGAAAAAATCAAACTTCTGAGTCAACGACAAAAAAAAGATACGGCCGTTTATGTCGCAAAAAACTTTATTTCGACACTCTTAAATGAATCAAATTCCATAGGATTACTTCCCATTGACCTAGGATCCTTAAATTTGGCATAAAACAAGGTTACATAGCACAAGTATAGGAAAAAATCTGAAAACTGTAAATTTGTAGTTACGTCACAAAAAAAAACTTTTTTGTGATTCGGAAAAATCTTTGTAGGTCAATTCGGGAATTTAACTTTGTTCAAAGATAAGTTTGTACGGAACCCTCAGTGCGCGAGCCCGACTCGCACTTGCTCGGTTTTTTAACATAACATAGGTAGGATAACAGCTGTCACCCGTATCATCCTATTGTTAGCAATTGTAATGGAGTCTTGGATGTGTGTCTACTGTCTGGATTGCCTGCCAGATCTACAAGATTGTTCGAAAGAGTTACCGTGGCCCTCGCCAACGGCAACGGAAGGAACACAGGTGGGTTTTACTCAGTAAAACTCTGGCAGACCCTCTCGCTTTACCCAGAACTGAAAAAGTCATTTTGTGATTTCCCACATAAACAAAAAACTGTTATAACTTTGTAATATTTTTCTACACTAATATAATAAAGAGATAAAGTTTGTTTTTTTTGTTTTTTTTTTGTTTGTAGGAGATAATCTCTGAAAGTAGAAATAAAGCTGCTTTATTTCTGAATGACATAGGCTATATTTTATGTAGGCACGGCGGGCGAAGCCGCTGGCAAACGCTAGTAATTAATATAATTAATCACTGAAACAAGATTTAAGACGACGGGGACTATTTTCCTGGATTTACCAAAACACTTACCGATTAGCTAATCTTAAAAGGCATTTAAAGTTAGTTTCGATAAACGACTGATTGGAATAACCACTAATTTAATAATAATTAATTTATAAAATGACCTGCACACTTCAGTCAACATACATAATGCTTTGTCATTATTAAATAATTAGTTTAATTCATATTTAATCACAATAACACGTTCGGACCAACAACATCCTAAAACGTCTTTGTACAATTTGTTATAACACAACGTCTAATATTATGCCTAATAAAAACATAAATTAGGCATAATTAATATAGTATTGTTATTTTCTCTACATCTCATTCTCTTCTGAAAGGAAAACTCGGTGTCCGAGTCGTCGATACAATAGCGCGTAGTGTCGCAAGCACGCTTCAAAGAGATTTCAGCAAAACCGTAGGGGCCCAGCAGGGTCGAAAGCTACAGAGGCCTATTGACTTCCGAAAGAAAAACACGGGGTCATGGAACGCTAGGCAAAGAATTCCTTTTTTGCCTTGCTTTGTATAGAGTGGGGTTTTATTTAAGGTGGCATTCCGTTCTTAGAGACCGCGACGCGCGACCGCGACACGGGTCCGCGACTGGGTCGCGCGACCTACTGCTTAGTATGAATTTATATGAAGCACTCATTGATATACAAAAAACCCAAAATACACACTCAGCGTCTCAAAAACGTCCGCGAAAAAAGAGCGCAACATTCGACAAAGTGCGCCCTTTTCAAATAGTCTCGCATCGCCCGCGTCACTGTGCGCTCGTTAAAAATGCCGAAGTGTTCGTTAAGAAATTGTAAAAATATTACGTCAAAAACGCTAAAAAAGGATGGGATATCGTATTTTCGGTAAGTAAAAGTGTTTATTGAATTGTTTTTGTTGTTTTTAGATAGATAGATAGATTGATTCTTTATTGTACACCAAAAATAAAAATTACATGAGAAATTTAAAATTTATAGGGTGTCACAAAGGGTGGTCTTATCGCTAAAAGCGATCTTTTACAGACTACCTTTGGATAGATTTGACAGAGAAGGAGAAAAAGATACTCAGGTAGTTGATGGTGTACTATCTACATATACACCGTTAAATTTTAATCGTTTTAATCCCGTGGAGGGTCGATCCGGTACATGAAACACTATCGATTTATAAAGATAAAATTAAAAAATAAAGTACATCTTTTTCAAAACTCGTATTAATTTACGCATGTACGAAATTAGTATCTTTAAGAAAACGTCAGCTGAGCGAGTTCAATGACCTGTAGTTAATAGTCGGCGTTGCGTACAAAGTACCTACAGGTTATTAAACTCGCTCAGCTGACTTATTCTTAAAGAAATTAATTTCGTACATGCGTAAATTAATACGAGTTTTGAAAAAAGGTACTTTATTTTTTTATTTAATCTTTACAAATCGATAGTGTTTCATGTACCGGATCGACCCTCCACGGGATTAAAACGATTAAAATTTAGCGGTGTATACACAAAACACGTTTTTACACACACACACACACACACACACTGTAATATGTGATTTTGATTTAATTTGTCCGAAAATTTCACTCATCGGTCCAAGTATAATACGGCAAATTTCAATGACCACATTGTCAGTTTAAGGCGTATAGTCCCTTGAACCATCTGGCCGAAATTATGTGAACACAACTCTCGCACTCGCCTAGGCGGCAGTACGCAAATCTGTGCATTTATTTTCGGCCAGCAGCGCCCAGAAAGCGCTTTAAATCCATTTTCTCTGCGAGATATTGATTAATTTACATATGCAATGTTCACTTTGAAGAATATTTAACCACCAATTTTTATGTGTAAAAATGTTTTTAAAGTTCCAAGCCGTTTCGGAGTAGGGAAAAGTTGCGAAAAGTTGCGAAATTGCTAAATATTTTTTTTTTTTTTTTTGACAAAAGTACCTATTACCTAATTGCACGAAAAAATCAAATGTTGACATTATTGTTCATGAATCTATAATAAACATATATTTTTTTCAAACCAATTGACCTAGCCGTTACGGAGGAGTAGGCCTCAGAAAATCACTGTTTTATGGCACTTTTCGAGTGCTTGGCCCTTAAGAACCATGTTTACCAGCCTACTATTATTTTGTTCGTATAATACAAATAACCCCTGTTCTTAATTATTGTGGAGTCGATTTTTTTTATTGTGTTTAATTATTTTTTTTTATAATTTTGAACTTATTTCTAATAAAGTTTTTAACACTTAAATTTAAGATATTGATACGAATAAAATATAAGTTTTGCTCAAATTAAAGATACATATTATATTATTATTATTATATTTAACATCCACATTACCATGTTTTTGACTTTGATTTTGTACAACCTTTTACAAAAAAAAAGAGTTTTGAAAATCGGTTCATAAATGACGGAGTTCTGAGGTAATAAACGTAAAAAAATACAACCAAATTGAGAACCTTCTCCTTTTTATGAAGTCGGTTCAAAATAATTATATTTTCTAAGTTTTAATTAAGAGGAATTCCTAGTAGATTATACCCTGACAATTTTGCTACCTAATAACCTTCTACTAAATACCTACCATTATTACATATTTACTGTATTGACCTTAAAAGAGACTTTGACCCCTGAGTTTGTTTCCGTGTTTTTTCTCAGGGTAGTCAGCTAGGAAACACCGGCCTCATCTAACTTAAACTGACGAAAAAAAAATTTTACGTGTAAAAGTGTTTTTTAAACCTATTTCCAAAATGAAAATCATTTATCATTTATTTATCATTTTTCTACTCAGTTTCAGTTTTCAGTTTTTCTATTCTATTCTATTCTATTCTATTCTATATATACACATTATCCTACCCAAAACATATTTACGCTCAGATAAATGTATTTAGAACGCAATTTAACAATCTAATTCAATATCGTATAAAGATAAAAACTATATAAATATTTGTCTCCACTTCATGATTTGTTCTGCCGGCTAAATTCGGTCGTAAAATTTTATTGCTTTTTGTATACTGCTTTGTAAAAACAACTTTAAATAATTCGAGTAAGGATGAATTTGCAAAAAATATGTTTATGTTATGATTATAACTACCTACGTAGAATTTTTGGGTATTTGGTGACAGTTTCTAGTGTTACTTTTGTTCGAGACTGTGCTTCTTGGGTTTTTTTAATTCAATGGGAGCACTAAACTAAAGCCGCGACCCGCGTCGCGCGACCGGTGGGCGTGGCCAGCGACCCGCGTGGCGGAGCGACCCGGTCGCGTCGGGAACAGTGCCGTCTTGCGACGCAAGCGATGAACACATCAAAATGGGGTCGTTTTCGTCATACGAGGACGAAATTTTGATAGAGTTAATTTATAAAAATCCTCCTTTATATGATGTAAGACTCCAATCTTATAAAGACAACATTGTGACGGACAATATTTGGGAAGGATATCATCTTCTTCTTCATCCTCTAATAGCTGCTGAATAACTCCCTTTCTAGCTGCGAATATATTGTCCGACATAACGTATACTGCAATAGAACACAACCATCACCTATAAAAACTGCGAGAAGACTGACGGCAGACGTCGCAGTCGCTGACATCGGATAGCTAGTGGTCGCCCGGCGACAGGCGAACGTGGTCGCGTGGTCGTCTAGTCGCTGTCGCGTGTCGCGGTCGCTAAGAACGGAATTCCACCTTAAGAACGGAATGCCACCTTTAAGGTCATAGCTCATTAGAGCCACCCGGCACCCACTCCGCACCGCCTCGTCGCACGGCGTCTACTCGTTGTCGACAGGTGGTCCACGGGTGAACGCCGCGTTATCACCAATAAACGTCGCGCGGTCAACCAGTGGACCCCGCGCGGTCAAGAGTGAACGCCGAGTAGTCAACGAGTGGACGTCGCTTGGTCCACGAATTTTCGAGTAGTTTTTCTTTATTCATTTTGAAAGCAAAAACGCGGGCAGCGCGCGGTCCACTCGGGACCCGCGCGTGGGAAATGCGCAGTCAACGCAAGGCAAGCATGCGAGCACCGAGTGGTCCACCCGCCGCCGCCGTCATGGCGGACAGAGCTCCGGCGGGATCTCATGGTGAAATGGCGTCAACGACTATCGCAACCCAGTGCTGGGCACGCCACAATCATGGCGGTAAGTCCCCTCTTTGAGGCGAGGCTGGAAAGACCTCACGGCGTCCTTACCTTCCGCATGACGCAGGTACTCACCGGACATGGTTCGTTCGGGAGTTTCCTGCACTCAATCCATGCGGAAGTGACGCCCGGGTGTCGCCACTGTGCGAAACGCCCGGATGACACGGTGGAGCACACAGTCGAGGTGTGCCCTGCTTGGGCGGAGCATCGCCGTGCCCTCGTGGGGGCGATCGGCGGCGGAGACCTCTCGCGCCGGGCCTTGGTTGAGGCCATGGTCCGGAGAGAGGAGGAGTGGCAGGCGGTCGCCGACTTCTGCGAAGCAGTAATGCTCGCAAAGGAGGAGGCCGAACGCATCAGGCAACGGCGTTATCGCCGCCGCCGTCGCCGGGATTCTGATCCCGATTTCCGGCCAACGTAGACGCGGGCTTGCGGACAGTGAGCAATGGGTAGCTCACTGTCCGGCCGTCCGGTAACTGTCCGGACCAAGCCCAAGTCGTCGACGGCGCGCACTGTTCCCGCGCGCCTCAAGGAGTTGTCAGCAACAGCAGGGACCCGTAGCCGGGTCGAAGCCTACTGGGGCCAGAGTTATCCGAAAGGGCGCTCGAGCCCCGGTATGAAGGCTAGAAGGAACGGGGTGGGTTTTTTAGTCAGTAAGAGTCTGACACTATCTCCCGCTCCGCCCAAGGGCGGGGGTTGTCATTGATGCTTTTCCCACCATAAAAAAAACCTAAGAGCAGACACTCACGAGATAAAATGCTATTTCAGGACATAGTCCTATTTATGATTAAGATGATTTATGATTTTTTCCCACCACAAAAAAAAAAAAAAAAAACCCGCCGCCGCCGTCCGCGCGTGGATGGCTTACGACCGAGGCGATCCGGTAACGCTACGGAGTTGATATAGTGAGCGCATACCCATACAAGTCCATATAAAGAATACTAGCCGCAGGAGGCGAGGCGGTGCGGAGTGGGTGCCGGGTGGCTCTAATGAGCTGTGACCTTTAGTCTACAAAAGTTTATCACGCCCTCGCCATGCGCCTAGAGCGGAAGAAGTTATTGGACGATTCCCTACCTAAAAAAGGCCAAGTAGCTTTGGAGGTATGCGGAATAGAGAGTAAAGTCCCGCAAACCTCCGTTGGAAGGATCCTCCGGCCAGACAGGGGTTTTGATTGGTCTAACGATACTGTGACAGTTTTACCTTTAATTTTAATTTTAAAAACTGTGGCACCTCTCTCGATCACCTCATAAGGACCGGGACTGTAGTAGGCTATTATGTTCTAATCGCGCGGAGAACTTTGACTGCGCACTGCAGGATTAGTTCTTATGTGGCGCCATAGATGTCGCTACATCGCCATAGTAAATTCATCAGCTAAACTTTTGCGCCGCAACATTTGCAAATATCAAACATTTAGAGCCACAACAAATCAAATTTGAACTACATTATACCGATGCTCACGTGGACCACGCCTGATTTGTAAGTAGAACACTTTACGCACTTTAAGTCAAGAATGAATAGGTTACTTCTAGGTAAGCGCGCTCCATCGTCGACCGCATCGTCGCTTTCCATCAGGTGAGATAGCGGTCAAGCGCAAACCTATCAACAACCAACACTAAAAAAAAAGAACTATGTCGCGTAGCGTCGCGTGGCATGGATCTAAAGTAGCTCTACAAGTCTTGTTGCCGTATAAAATGTATGGAGACCGACGCGTACATGGCACACGTGCGCAGTTTAGAAATATACTGCGCACACGCGTGTTCCACGTCCTTAATTGTTGTCTACGTCTAATAATCACTCGCAAGCGCGTACGCGTATAAAAAATTGTTGTATCATAGTGTGCGTACCTCATGAGATCGGCGCTGAGCCGAACAACAACAAAAAGTTACGTACCTACATTGATAAGCTGACACGTGGTTACAGTTCCAGAGAACTTCTTAAGGAAACTGCCTAGCGAATTCTAAACAAAACAAAATGATTTAGGGAAATCCTTAAGGAAACTCCTTGGGGAATTCTCTGAAATCACTTCCTATGAATTAATAGTGTTGACCTATGTAGGCCTAATCGCCTTGTGAGCATAATGGCTCAATAGAATACCATCTACGCACTGTATTATAGAGATAAGTAGGTCTAATTAATTATAATTAGTTAGTAAACCGAGACGGCTTACTAACTAATTTTTACAGTAGCGAAGTAGTATTTGTGTTTTCTTTTTCTTTAGCATTGCCGCATACTAGGAATTATCAACTCCTGTACAGTGGGTGCTTTCACGATCATGTAAACTCATATACACAACACACCCAAACCCAGAACAATTGGGTAGTTTCCAGGGTCAAAATAATTACACTTTATTTAGTCCGTATTTTAGATTATAAAAAAATATTGGACACGTATTTTTTCTTTTTTCGATTAAACTAAAAATAACAAAGATAAAGCCCATTAAAGTTACGTGTGACGTCACCCCGTGCGAAAAAATGTAGCACGGCGTGACGTTACACGTAACTTTAATGGGTCATATCTTAGTCATTTTTGGTTTAATTTACTCGTACAAATAAAAAAATACGTGTCCTTTATTTTTGAATAATCTAAAAGACGGACTAATTACATTTTTTACGGCAACTAGCCTATTATATGTAAGCGATATGAATATCTGTTCGTCACTGCGCCAACCGTACCTTTTAAAAACAGCTTTTTATTTAAGTAACACTTTTTAGTTGCGGTACCGCTAAAAAGTACCCCTCAGTCAAACTTACATAAAGTCATCGCGTATACGTATAAACAAAGCAATTTTACTTGTTACTACAGTTCTGCTGTGATCCTATGAGGAGTTCCGTTCCATGTCTTCGAAGTTCATCATAACAATATATCTATGGAATCAAAACTTTACAAACAAAACATTTTTTTTTTAAATTGGTCCACAATTGAACGAGAAATCATTGATCATACATAAAAAAAACAACCAAACATAGAACTTCCTCTTTTTTGAAGTCGGTTAAATAGAGCATTCTTATTATAAATCTATAAATCTCGTGTCTCTGTGTTTATTATCCAGCTCCTCCGAAACTGCTTGACCGATTTTTGTGTTTTTTTTTTTGTGTAGGTAAGTATATTTATATTTGGTAGGGCTGAAAATATTTTGAATATATCTTTCATAATTTTTATTGCAGAACAACGTTTATCGGGTCAGCTCGTAATTATTTATTTATTTATTAAATTATATTATACCACCAATCATAGACTATAGTAATAGCTCCTGCTAGCAGCTTTGTCAACGTGAAAGTAAAAAATATATTCCACGTCACTCTGTGAGTAAAGTCCTAACTACCTACTACTTTTTGACTGGAATGTTGGTCTAGTGGTTAGTGGCCCTGACTGCTATGCCGGAGGTTGTGGGTTCGATTCCCACCCAGAACAAATGTTTATGTGATGAGCATGATCATTTGTTCTGTGTCTGGGTGCAATTTATCTATAATATGTGTGTATTCAGAAATATATAAGTATGTTTATCGGTTGTCTAGTACTCATAACTGAAACACTACTACTGTAATGTAGGTGATCTCCAATAATATGTATCAAAATGCCTATTGTAATTGAAATAAACATTTTTTTTTTCATAACATAAGCTCTGCTTAGCTTGAGACTAGACGGCGTTGTGTGATAGTTGTGGAATAATAGTATGATTATATTATTACTAGTGAAAGAATTTTTAAAATGGTAGTTTTTGAGTTTATTCTTAATTCTTTATTGTACACACAAAAACTTAACCTTAATACATTCATAATTGACAATTCATGTACAAAGGCGAGCTTAACTCAACAATGAGTTTTCTATGGTTTTCTCCCAGCAAACCTTTGAGTGACAGAGAGAGAGATCACATTCAAGGGTAGTTTAATTAATACAATAAAAAATACTAATATTTTCTCTTTAAAAATACTATAGAAAATCATTTGATAATTTCGAAAGTATTTATTTACACCACTAAACAAATACGCCCTCGCGAATAATGACAAAGTTTAATTAAGGTGGCCACCATTTGCTCATTACCTCGTAAACAGAGACAAAGGTCCCCAATTTTTCAACAGTCAGCTTCATAGTAAGGGCTAATTTTATGAAATTATTATAGAAGATAGAACACGCAGGGGATTCGTATTGTAAACACTGTTTAATATAATTTCAATGAGTAACCAAGCCAAATATACTTAGGTGCCTCATATAATGTTTGGGTCCAAATAACCTTCATACTCGTACCTTATCTCCAGACAGTCTTTTTGCTATTTTCGGTAAAATTGAGTTTTAACTAGACTACTTGATAAAATATTCAATGTGCCTTTCGAATGCCCTCTTTAGTTATTAAATAAACTATTTGTGGCGATTCAGAATTCTTGAAAAAGCTATTGTCTGATTTATTTTTGACCATCCAAAAGAAAGATGAAAGAAAGAAAAACATTTGTTCAAAATCTTCTGATGTGTTGTGTGAAAAACCAGTTAAGTGCGTGTCGGGCACCAAGCGACTTAAGAAGGGGAATTTATGTTTATTACTTTAAACACATTAATTGAGTTAAAGGCTTTTTAATCAATAATGTATAAACACGAGTTCATATAGGATGATAGTAGACATCTGAAGTAGGAGTTGTAAATTTTGACATCACAAAGGAAATTAAAAAAATACTAATCAGGTACTTGTGTACGTACATTGTACATACACTAATACCGGAGTTTCGGGAAGTGCTTATATAAGGGACATCTCTGACTACCCCTTCAGGGATAAACGTTGTGAAAAAAAAAACAAATATTCATATATTATTTTATTTGTATATACAAAAATGAAAAAAATATGATGACCGCTATGTTTGGTTTCTAATGGGATATTCCCGCACGAGTACTAGCCGTGCGAGCGTCGCAGGTTTAAACGTTAGTCACAAAACGATTTGCTAATGAACTCGTTAACACAAGTGTGGTTTCACACCCAACTCAACAGTTACAATATAAATACTGAGCGCGACGGCATCAACATCAGTTGAACGCTAACTGAAGCATCAGCAGTACTTACTCGCGCTCCAAGAAACCTCTTCATAAACCTCAAAATGTCGAAAAGCTACCAGTCCATGTTGCTGTTGGTGTGCCTCTCCTTCCTGGTGATCGTGTCCTCTCCGCAGAACGCAGTCCAAGCGGACGTGCACATCGGCAGCTGTGTGTGGGGAGCTGTCAACTACACCTCCAACTGCAACAAGGAGTGCAAGAGACGCGGCTACAAGGGAGGGCACTGTGGCAGCTTTGCTAACGTCAATTGTTGGTGCGAGAAATAGCTTAACAACCATCCATACCCGGCAAGATAGTGTGTCACCATGTGTCGAATTGGTAGATTTTGATAGTAAATATTTTGTTTTAAATCAATATGCTATCAGTAACTAATGTAGTAATGTGTGTAGTGTCTGTGTGTGTAGTATGTTATTCTGTTTGTAATCCTGCACGTTGTGACTTCAATTAAAATGTTTGTTTGAATTCAATCCCTGTATTTTATTCCAGTTTATTTATTTTATTGAACCTCTGTACCTCGAAGAGCACGTTAAAACTTTGATCCTGTTTATCGTTCGTGCTTTAGTCATGTCATTGTCAGTCTTTACAGGTTGTTGAGAAGACCGAAAGTCTGACAAACAATCTTACCAAGGGAGGAAAAGGGTATCATGTTAGCCAGTGACTAACTATGTAGTTTGTGGCGGCCAGGCAAGAAATCGCTCCATATTTAAAGTAAGGGTTACAAGCAGCTGCTGTATACCCGTAATTTCTAGTGCTTAGTTAGAAGTCTCTTCATAAAATAAATAAGTTGTTGAGCATTTAGCAAAATTCGTAAAAGTAAAGACACTAACAACAACAATAGTTTCTCATACACTAAATATTATATCTGGTCTACCTATCTACCTACTGATTTATCCTCTTTAATTTAGGAACAACACTATACCAAAGAATATACTCCAACTTCAAAATGTTCCCGAAGCTCATCATGAATGCAACTGCAAACGCCCAACGCAGCTGATTATACACACTCATAGTTCCGCCCAATAATAATAAAGCCGTAATTGGCAAAGTTAGTTTAGCCGTTACAGCGGTGCAGTGCACGAAATTCTAACTGAATAGTCTGAAATTAGTGTCCGACCCAGTCTTCGGTGTAGGCTTTCGGCTTCGGCCACTTTCGGCGAAAGATCATCTTCGGCTAAACTTTTGGCTTCAGTTTTGATCAAAGCTTAAGGTTTCTAGCAAGTACCGACAAGCAAACTAATGTTACCCTTCTGCTGGAAGAAGGCCTTCCTCCGTTTTTTCTATCAGTCATGATTTTTCGCTCCTTCTTTCCAATTCTTAAGGAAGATATTCAGGTCGTACCATCATCTCTTTCGTGGTCGGTCGCTACCCTGTGTCGCTATGTCAGAGTAGGCTAGCCGTGCAGCAGACTGCCCAGTTACGTTTACGTAGGGCAGCCTTTTAAAAAAATATAACTAAATTAAATTACCTACCAACTTAGGGTTACTAGATCTTTAGTTCGCCGTTTGATAAGATCAAAGTGCACCTCAAAGAGATGTTAGAATGATTGACGGGACTCTTAAGGGCCGATGCCTGCCAGGGCTTTGGGGTTATTCGAAATAATTACCGTGGCCCTGGAATGCAAGGGCAACTTAAGGAGCACAGGGAGGTTTTAGTTAGTAACACACCCGCTCACTCACACTTCCTCTCAGTAGATTCAGAGTAGAAGTTATTTGATAACAAACAGTTGCCAGTGGCGTTTCCCGCGTAATGATAGAATATTTTCTCAAAGGAACATACTCCGGGGATTATGAGTATCCTATGTACTTTTCTAGGACATGGTCTACCTATATATAAAGTTCCATCGAAATCCATTCGAGCGTGAAGAAGTAACAAACATAAGCATACTTACAAATATTTAAGGTTATGCGAAACCTGAATACATTTTGTTCAGAATCAGTAACTGAATAGATCTCAATAGTTTTTATACCATTAAATTTTTTCCCAAAAATGTCACAAGTCATAGCAGGCATTAGGCGCCAGCTAACAGCTTGGTGCAAGTGCAAAACACCCCTCAGTCGCCTGGATGGCCCGGTGACTATGTGTTTTTGCTGACATAACAAGCTTATAACTTTGTGATTTTTCATGATACAATTATGAAAATACATAGATTCATTACAAAAAAAATACTAGGCACGTGTTTCGGGTTTCGCATTTAAACTAAAACTAATTTTGTATAAATATACTTTTTTTTTTCTTTTAGTTATTTTAATTTTAGTTATTTACAACTTAAAGCACCAAAATATATACTCGTATATACTGACAAACTTTCGTCTTTAATACCCAAAAAACTACAACCGACTAAATAGCCAACTTCGGTCAAAAATACTCAATTAATTGTCGTATCGTTCGAATTCGGCTTACACTGTTCCAAATCCTGGAATGTCACCTTCCTACCCCAAGTCCGGTTGACAGGGCAGCAAAATTAATATAACTTGTGATAACATTCTAATAGGTTGTTTATGTAACAGTTTACGATGCCAGGAAACCTGTCAGTGACTCTTAGTAACATGAAGAAGTTAACAGGGACCGAAAGTTTGGCTTTACGGAGTTTTTAAAGCGAAAAAATATTATAAAAGTTTTCTATCGTGTTTGGGAAATTTGCTCTTCGTCATTTTAAAGGAAATTGTGTTAGAAGAGGATTATTTTTGAAGAAAAATACTCTAAGGTTTTTGAAATGAAAGTGTCGTCGCGGCAAAAATTGAATTTAAATCAAGTTTAGCGATTGGGTGTTGCTAAGTCATTCAAAGTATCACAGCAGTTTTCATTTTTAGTCCTTTATTTCTTTGTTTCTTAAGAATTAAGAAACAAAGAATGCGCCTGCATACCTAACCCTGACCCTTCTGTCACTCAAGTAGCTGTCGATGACCCTCCTCAAGTTGAGAGGACACTTTTCCTCTGCCAGTCGGACCCTTATGGCTGGCCACCAGGCGCTATCGAAGGCTCTCCCTCTATGTCTAGCGAGATTAGTACTACTACTATCCTTTTTAGGTTTAGCTTTTATATGTTGCATGAGATCATAGAGGGAGTCTTCGGTGCTTCTTTGGGGCATGAATCCGTACTGGCGAGTACTCATCCTCGGTACAATATAGAACTTGAGGCGAGCCACCAACATCTTCTCGAATATCTTGCCTAGTACTGGTAAGAGGCCTATGGGTCTGATCGGATGATTTTGGGGTGGTGTAGTCTCTTTTCCCAGGTTTCTTTAGCACCACCACCGTGGCCTCTTTCCAGCACTTCGGGAAATAACCGTACTTGAGGCACTGATCCAGAAGGGCCAGAAAGGAATCGGATTCCTTTCCAATGACCTGGCTGCATATGTCGGCTGTGAGGCCATCTCCCCGGGGGGCTTTTTTGGGATTGAACGACTCGCAAGCTGTTTTGAGCTCAGTCCGTGTGAAGGGTGGATCTTGAGTATTTATATATTTGAGTTATTTTTACTTTTTTTTTAAGTACTGCAATTAGTTATTTAGTTGTTATACTCCAACTAGGTAATGTTTGTTATGTACAAATGTTATTTATGTACATATATAAATGATCTAAACATTACCTAACTACGAGTATTAATTTATTTATTATTTATTAATTTTTTTTTTCTGTAGTTTTCCGGACGAATTTCCTTTATAAGCAAAAACGTTCCGTTTTATTTCAAAAAAATGCAATTATTTATATATCTTTTCGTCTTGAAGTTATTTAGGGGAGTTTTATAGTGTTCGTGTAAAGGTGCTCCCACACCGGGAGCATTCGCGTGTAATGTAACATTATAGATTCGACTTTGAGCATTACTTTACAATACTACCTCCCTGACTGACGAGCATTCGCGTGTAATGTAATCAGGCGAATTGGATTTTACAAGTTGTATCAAGAAATTACACATTGTATAGTGGATTTTCTTGCGTACAAGGTGCGCATTGTAATGCTCGGTTCTCCTCCTTCATTGATGTAATGCTCAAATCTGTAACGTTATGCCCACCATACACGCTAGGGTATACCTGACAGGTTTGCCTGCACAGGTGAGTTGTGCAGGTAAACCGTAGCGTGTATGTTGCACAATTATACAGATAAACCGGTCAGAAAAACTGTGCAGGTAAACCTAACGTGTATGACTACCTTTACATTACTCGCGAATGCTCCCGGTGAGGGAGCACATTAAACTATCCTAACTAATATTATAAATGAGAAAATGTGGATGTTTGGATGTTTGTTACTTAATCACGCACGGCTGAACGGACTTGGATGAAATTTGGCATGCATATAGCCTTTGATATGGAAAAGAACATAGGCTACCTTTTATCCCGATTCCTTAAGTACCTAATGCCACGCCAGGCGAAGGCGCGGGCAAAACCTAGTTTACTATAAAGTTAGATGCACCCGTACCTGTTTTGGATCCGGCAGGAAGAAGCACTCGGATGTCACCATTATGCGGATCAGTTGGAGGATACTTTAGAGCATACGGTGGAAGCCTGCCTCGCTCAAGTGGGACACTGCGGTGTCCTCGTAAAGGCGATCGGCGATGGCCACCTATCGCGTCCAGCCCTGGCCAGGCCATGATACGGGGCGAGAGGAAATGAGAAGCAGACCCTGGCATTCGGAATCAGAAGGTGTGTCATAGGCGTGGGCTTGCATTTGGTGAGCAATGAGTAGTTTGCCGTCCCGTCGCCCAATAAGGACTAAGGCCGAGTCGTGTATTCGTCACCCAGTGGTGATGCCACCGTTTTGAACGCCCTTTCAAAACGGTGATGCCATTATGGTGTTTATTACGGTGGTGGTGACATTATGGTGCAATTGGCATGTCTTTAAACCAAAACATTCAAAGACATGTAACACACTATTCCTTTTCCTATATGAAACATTTTAAGGCTGATTATGCTACTAAATCTATGCTATGCTGTGCAAACAAGAACTTTACTATAATAGCTTTCGAAGTTTCAGCGTTAATTCGTCATACTCTTTGAATATAAAGTAGGTACATAACTTGTTCGTTAGTCGTGAATCTTTAAGGTCCAAGTACTAAAAAAACTTTACCTACCCTGGAAAATTTTATACGAGAAACTTACTTCAAGCAATTCAGGAATAACTTAAAAACACATAACAAAGGGCATAGTTCCACAGGATAGGGTTATGAATTCTCCTAATTTATTTTAAGTTGGGTCAGAAAAGCAACGAGGGTCGTGGAACTGTCACCGAAACGTCAAGGGAACGGAATCTGTGGCCATGTTTAGGAATTTGTGCGACGAAATTTTCTTCCTACCATTAATTAAACACGAACAGATCGGCTAGATAAAGGACTATAAATCTAAATGATGAATAGGTAGGCTCACTTAGATCGGAATTGTAAATTGCTTATTTGTGCGAGATACCCCACCTATTGCGACCTGAGATAGTATGTAACAAAACCGTGTGTTGTTATTTTTGTTTCTTATTTCGTAAACAAAAATGGCGGAGCTTTTTGGAAATAATTGGTAAGTTTTAATAAGTATTAATTTAGTAAGCTTTGTGATTTTAATATAATTTTATTTCTGCGTTGTTTTTGACATTTTTGATTTAATTGTATATTTTTATTTATAAGATTGGAATATTCAATATGGAATTGAATTGAATATACTAATGTGGAATTAGAATGTTATAACCATGGTAGGGCTGAGGATTGTTTTAAGGAATTACCTGGTTCTCGTAAAGAGCGACTGAAAAAACACTGGTTTTAGTCAGGAAAAGTCTGACACTCCTTCTCGCTCCACCCAGAACGGGAGAAATCATTTGATGACTTCCCACCTCATAAAAAGGAGAACCTTCTGAAGATATGCCCTGGGATACTCTAAGTTCCTGTCTCGTCAGGTTGTAAATGTTCTGCTAAATATAAAACCACGTATTTATTTTTTGAAAAGATTTCTAACTTAATACGAGAAATTCCGAGCACACGGCAGCTGCTTGTCACCCTTAGTTTTATATAGAGTTACTTCCTGCCCTCCACAAACTAGTCAGCCACTGGCTAACATGATACCCCGTATCCACACTGATGAGATGGTTTGTCAGACCTTTGGGCATCTTGTTCACCCAAAAAGACTGACAAAGATGCACGAACGTCAACAGGGATCAACGATTTACCTAACGTGATTTCCGAGACACAAAGAAACAATAAAATAAAGAAATAGAATTTAGACAAACATTTTAATTGAAGTCACATCGTGCTGGATTACAAACAGAATAGTAAGTTACTGATACCATGTTGTTTTAAAACAAGGAATGCTATCAAAATCTGCCAGTTCAGATGGTGTCACACTATCTTGCCGCTCGCACCAACAATTGACAACGAAGTTACAGTCCGTATTAAGTTTTCATATTTAGCTGCTTATTACATCACACCCATCTGGGATATCTGGCTTAACTTCCAAGCCCAAGACCGTGGGTAACATGATACCCCTTGCCCCCTTAGCACGTCTGGTCGTCAGCATTCGTACCCGTAACGGCTGACCAAGATGCACGAACGACAGCGGGCGGACCAACGGTTTAACGTGCTTTCCGAGACACAGAGGAACAACTAAATAAAATACAGAAATAGAATTTAACAAAACATTTTAATTGAAGTAACATCGTGCAGAATTACAAACATAACAAATATTATTGATAACATTTTGATTTAGAAACTAGGAATTGTAAAAAATCTGATGGTGTCACACTATCTTGCCGCGTATGATGCTATTGTTCACACCAACAATTGACATTAGCGAAGCTGCCACAGTGTCCTCCCTTGTAGCCGCGTCTCTTGCACTCAGCGTTACAGTTGGAGGTGTAGTTGACAGCTCCCCACACGCAGCTGCCGATGAGCACGTCCGCTTGGACTGCGTTCTGCGGAGACGACACGATCACCAGGAAGGAGAGGCACACCAACAGCAACATGGACTGGCAGCTTTTCGACATTTTGAGGTTTATGAAGAGATTTCTTGGAGCGCGAGTAAGTACTGCTGATGCTTCAGTTAGCGTTCAACTGATGTTGATGCCGTCGCGCTCAGTATTTATATTGTAACCGTTGAGTTGGGTAAACCCGAGTTCATAAGCAAATCGTCTTATGACTAACGATCCAGCCTGAAAGGGAAGCGCAGTTGTTTCTCGTGTGGGAAGCACGTACTATACTCAAACGAACTCGTGATCAAAACAATGCGTCGAATAAAAAATATGTAAGATGAAAGTGATTTATTAGAATATATTTGTCTAGTTTGGTAGGTATCGTATAGAATTTTTAACTGTGTCCTAAAATCTACAATCAAGTTAATGACAGATTTTGTTGGCCTTACTTGTACAACATAGAAGTCTATGATTAGCCCATGATTACAGGGAGGGGTCCCCATAGGCACCAGTACGATTGCCTTCCCCTTGATATTCCGAGATTTTAGCTTACCTAACATGAAGCCTGCTTGTTTGCTTCATGCCAAATGTTATGTTTGTTTAGTTTTTGATGCTTATCTTTTTATTATTCATGAGCTCGCGTTATCCATCTTATTATCGCGATAATGTTATACAGGTGGAGCAAACTGCTTAGAAGTAACCTATTCATTTCTAACTTACAGAACCCCAGGATTTAACTATCAGAAAAACAGTCACCTGCATGGAATTCTGAATATTTAGATTATTTAATCAGATATTAGAGTTTTTGTTTTTGCCTTAATTTATAATAAAGGTGCAAACTAAGCAAGCTTAGTTTAAACGCCCCACCTCGGTTCGATTTTCTTTTGTCAATTTTATCTAAAATACTGTTATGCAATATCGAAATATTGCCTTTTGCTATATGGTGACTTTTGAAACCTTAGTTGAAGTTAATTTCATGGTTACAAACGTGATAACGAGTATGGGGTCCTGACTTTGATTTCCGGGTCAGAAAAATACACTTTTTCTCACTTTTTTGTTGAGTTATTTCAGTAGATATTAACCAGTAGCAGCCCAGAGTTTAGAAGGCGTAGTGATATCCCCGTGCCTCGGGGTGCTCGCAAAGCCTTCCTTTCAGATACCGTCAATTTGAGACACAATAGTAAGACAATAAATGCGTGAACGCCGGCGTTCTCTTGGGGTTTAGGTGCGCGAACGCGCCGGGCGTTCGCTTGGGGTTTAGGTGCGCGAACGCGCCGGGCGTTCGCTTGGGGTTTAATGAATTAATGACTTAAAGTTGGTTCTGCACCTAAGTGAGATCACCGCGTTCTATTAGAGGAAAAGAGAGTGCACTAGCGTTTGCGCATACACTTGTAAACTACAGAGTACAACTAAGATTTTTTTAGGTGGGAAATCATCCAAAGATTTCTCCCGCTCTTGGGCGAAGCGGGAGGGCGAGTCAGACTTTTACTGACTAAAACCTAATCCTGTTTCTTCTTTACCTTATTTCCAGGGCCCCGGGGTTCTCTTTCGTACAACCCATGGCCCCAGTCAGCTTCGACCCTACTGGGCCTCTACGGTTTACTGATATCTCTTAGAGACTTCGCGCCATCGACGACTTGAGCTCGGTCCAAACGGTTACCGGACGGTCGGACAGCGAGCAACCCATTGCTCGCCGCCTACATGCCTACGCCTACGGTGACTGGAAATCGGGATCTGTAACTGTAGAGACCCAGCAATGTCAAAGCCTTCTAGGGCCAGGATCTAGTTCCGAAAGGGAGGCTCAGCCCCGGTATGAAAGGCAACGAAAGAACGGAGTGGAGTTTGATTTATCTTCCTTGCCTCCTCTCACTGAGGCCAAGACACTTTTAGCCATCACCGATTTTATGAGTCTGGGGGATCAGTAGTGAGAAAATAATTCCCTGTAGACGTTGCATGACGTACACAAACCTAGGGATTTATGTAGCGGAACTCAGAAGACCTAAGGTAACAGATGGAAGTTAGGTAGGAATAGTTTTTATAAGCAAAAGTAAGTTTGTTTTTTTTTGGTGGGAAATTCAACTAATTACATCCCCCGCTCTTGGGTGGAGGATGTCATTAGTTGAACCCACTCCAGTTTCTTCGTTGCCTTTCGTACCGGGGGCTGAGCTACCTTTCGGAGCTAGCCCTGGCCCCAATAGGCTTCGGCCCATCTGGGCCCCTGCCCCGTTGCTGACAACTCCTTGAGGCGCGAGGGAACAGTGCGCTCCGTCGACGACTTGGGCTTGGTCCGGACAGTTACCGGACGGTCGGACCGCGAGCTACCCATTGTTTACAAATAGGAGAAGCCTACGTGACATGTGTTCTATTCTAGTGCAAAACTCATTTCTTGTGTTCTAAGGAATTAAAATTAAACGAACTCTTGCCTACTTAAATAACCTATGTATTATGTATGCAGACTCAGCGTTGTAAAGCCTCCCACGAGATGGACCGATGACCTGGCGAGTGGTGTGTGAGTCGGATGGATGGGAAACGCACAGGACCGGACGTTGTGGCGACTCTTGGGGGAGGCCTATATCCAACAGTGAAGGCCTATCGGCTGAAATGAAGATTATGATGTATGCAGGTAGATAACCTTTCATATATTTTCCTGCACCCTTCCCCCTCTCTCCTTAGGATAAGAAGGAAAAACGAAGTTACAGTCCGTGTTAAGTTTTCATATTTAGCTGCTTATTACATCACACAATTCCAGGATATCTGGCTTAGCTTCCAAGCCCAAGCCCGTGGGTAACATGATACCCCTTAGCACGTCTGATCGTTAGCATTCGTACCCGTAACGGCTGACCAAGGTGCACGAACGACAGCGGGCGGACCAACGGTTTAACGTGCTTCCCAAGGCACAGAGAAACAATAAAACAGACTAACTAAATAAAATACAGAAATAGAATTTAACAAAATATTTTAATTAAAGTCACATCGTGCAGAATTACAAGCATAACAAATATTACTGATAACAGTTTGATTTAAAAACTAGGAAGTGTAAAAAATCTGATGGTGTCACACTATCTTGCCGCGTATGATTAATTGTTATGCTATTGCTCGCACCAACAATTGACATTAGCGAAGCTGCCACAGTGTCCTCCCTTGTAGCCGCGTCTCTTGCACTCAGCGTTGCAGTTGGAGGTGTAGTTGACAGCTCCCCACACGCAGCTGCCGATGTGCACGTCCGCTTGGACTGCGTTCTGCGGAGAGGACACGATCACCAGGAAGGAGAGGCACACCAACAGCAACATGGACTGGTAGCTTTTCGACATTTTGAGGTTTATGAAGAGGTTTCTTGGAGCGCGAGTAAGTACTGCTGATGCTTCAGTTAGCGTTCAACTGATGTTGATGCCGTCGCGCTCAGTATTTATATGGTAACCGTTGAGTTGGATAAACCCGAGTTCATTAGCAAATCGTTTAGTGACTAAAGTTTAAGCCAGCAAGTAATAGTGCCATTACTGGCTGCGTGCGGGGATATCCTAACAGATAGCGAGCACGCGTGTCTTCATATTTTACCGCAAAGTATGCTCAAACAAACTCATGAACAAAAGAATATGCCAGTTTAGAGTGATTTATTAGAATATATTTTCCTAGGTTGGTAGGTATCGTATAAGATTTATTAGTCACAGTAAGTCTACAATTAAGTTAGTGACGGTTTTTTCGGTTCTATATAGACAAGGACAATTATAGAGAAATCGTTTCAGGTAGGTACGGTTGCAGCGAGCTGAATTCGAGGAAGGGGAGGATTGTTTTCTGAGAAGTAATTCGTAGGTCCATACTAATTTCCCTTTCCAATTAGAGATTTTAGTTTTGGGAAGGGACTAAATTAATGTCTAATTAATAATATCTAATTGTTTCTTATAATTAAATATATCTATAGGGATTCAACTAAAAAAAAGTGAGTCGGACTCGCGCACTGAGGGTTCCGTACAAAACACATGAAAACAATTCAATACCCAAATTGAGTTACGAAGATTTTTTCGAACCACAAGAATATTTTTTTTGTGACATAATAACAAATTTACAGTTTTCAGAATTTTACCTATATTAGTGCTATGAGACCTTGCTTCATGCCAAATTTCAGAATTCTAGGTCAACGGGAAGTACCCTATAAATGTTTGATTCCTTTGGGGGTGTCGAAGTACACGCTTTTTTACGACAACGGCCGTATCTTTTTAGGGTTCCGTAGTCAACTAGGAACCCTTATAGTTTCGCCATGTCTGTCTGTCCGTCTGTCTCTCCTCGCTTAATCTCTGTGATAACGGCACTAGAAAGCTGAAATTTGGTACCAATATGTATATCAATCACGCCGACCAAGTGGTAAAATAAAAATTGGAAAAAAATGTTTTATTAGGGTAGCCCCCCTATATGTATGTAAAGCGGGAAGTGTTTTTTTTTTAATTTCCACCCTAACGTGTGATATATTGTTGGATAGGTATTTAAAAATGAATAGGGTATACTAAAATCATTTTTTGATAATGTCAATAATTTCGGAAATAATCGCTCCAAAAGTAAAAAACAATGTGTCCCCCCCCCCTCTAACTTTTGAATCATAAGTTTAAAAAATTTGAAAAAAATCTGAGAAGTAGAACTTTATAAGGACTTTGTAGGAAAATCATTTTGAACTTGATGGAAAGAACAGTTTTTGTACAAAAAAGACAAAAAGGTTGTATAAAATAATTTCTGAACTAAGTTTGTAGTAAATATAATCGTATATGCAAGCATTTTTTTAAACTCATAAGTGGGTACACTTATTATGACGGACGGGAAACTACGGAACCCTACACTGAGCGTGGCCCGACACGCTCTTGGCCGGTTTTTTTTCGTTAGATTAGAAGCTTGATTTTTTCACAGCTTCAAGGGACCGCAGATTTGAGGACATAATTTAAATTTCAACGCGAACATATGAAAACAGTTCAATTCCCGAATTGATTTACGAAGATTTTTCTGAATCGCAAAGAAAGTTTGTTTTGTGACCTAACTGCAAATTTACAGTTTTCAGATTTTTTTCTATACTTGCGCTATGAGACCTCGCTTCATGCTAAATTTCAGGATTGTAGGTCAACGGGAAGTACCCTATGAATTTTGATTCCCTTGAGGGTGTCGAGATACACGTTTTTTGCAACATAAATGACCGTATCTTTTTTTTTTCGTTAACTTCGAAGTTTGATTTTTTTCAGCTTCAAGGGGCCCTAGACTTAAGCATTGTAATACCTCGACTCGATCCCGAGATAAAGAGTCTTGACAGACAGACAGGCAGGCAGAAAAGTAACTTTTAAGTATTAATTTTTTTTTTATCAACAATTCATGTTTTATTTTTAACTTTAAAAACCGTTTTTTTTTAGGATTCCGTACCTCAAAAGGAAAAAACGGACCCCTTGTAGGATCACTTCGTTGTCCGTCTGTTTATTTAAGAGATTTTTTTAGGTTAACTTAATTCAGGTTTTGTGAATGCGAAGTAGAGTTTCTTGCACGTTAATTCTATCTCCATGGAGATCTACGCGTTGGAACGTGCAGTTTAGCTTCACTTTTTAACCGACTTCCAAAAAAGGGAGGAGGTTATCAATCCGGTTGTATTTTATTTTTATTTTATTTTTATGTTTGTACCTCACAACTCCGTCGTTTATGAACCGATTTCCAACTTTTTTTTCCCCTTATTGGTCCATCTTTTTTCATAATCTAGTTCTGATGATGGAGTCTATGAGGAATCGAGAGAACTCCTCAAATGTTATAGGCAACCATAGTGATTTTGGTATTTTCATCGAGGACTTAAGCATTTACAGTCAAAAAGTAACATTTAATGAAGTGGAACTGATGAAGAAAACCAGAAATGGCAAACAGAACTTCATACTCACAATAACCTCAAAATTCAGTTCTGATGATGGGATCCATGAGAAATCGAAGGAACTTTTCAAATATTATACGCAACTATATAGTTATTTTGGTATTTTCATCGAGGAGTTAAGCATTTTCACACTTTCTCAAATGTTACTATTTGAATGTAAAGTAATGTAATGTAGTAATGTAAGTAAAATTTGATAAAGTAGAACTGGAAAAGAAGACCAGAAATGGCCAACGGAGCTTCAGACTGACTTAGGCAGGATTGTTAAAATTCCTTCTGTAGTCAAGTGTCGTTTTTTCCTTTGTCAAAATCCATCTCAGCATCGCTAATAAACTTTGACCTCTGGGTTTGTTTCGGTGTTTCTTCTCAGGATCAGCTAGGAAACTTCGGACTCATCTAGTTTAAAGCCACGAAAGAATTGACGTGTAATGGTACATTATGATACAAGTGTATAATATTGGTGATTATCGCTGAGGCGGTATTTAGATCCGAGCCGAAGGCGAGGATCTTAAGGCCCAAGCGCCCGAAAAGTGCCATAAAACAGTGACTTTCTGAAGTCTACTCCTCGGTAACGGCTAGGTTTATAGGTTTGAAAAAAATATATGTTTATTATAGATTCATAAACAACATTATAAACATTTGATTTTTTCGTACTATTAATACTTTTGGCTAAAAAAAATATTTAGCAATTTCGCAACTTTTCGCAACTTTTTTCCCACTCCTTCGAAACGGCGTGGATCTTTAGAAACATTTTTACACATAAAAATTGGTGGTTAAATATTCTTCAAAATGAACATTGCATATGTAAATCAATCAATATTTCGCAAAGAAAATGGATTTAAAGGTCAGCTGCGCGCTTTCCGGGCACTGCTGGCCGCAAATAAATGCACAGATATGCGTACTGCCGCCTAGGCGGGTGCGAGAGTTGCGCCCATTTAATTTCGGCCAGATGGTTCAAGGGACTATAAGCCTTAAGAGAGCCGAGGACGGTAATCGCCAATATTCACGTGTATCATACGACGTTTTTCGACACACTTGAGAAGAAAAATTTCACAAAATAATTAATTATTGCTTTATCAGCAAAACTGTTTTTTTTTTGTAGTATGGCGGCAAAAAAATGTTCTTTCTTCTTATGCGCGCGCATCCAAAATGGCGGCCATAGACTAGCTACTCTAGCTAGGCTGTTTGAATAAAAATAAGAATGAGGTTGCTTATGTTTATAAACAGAAAAAATATTTTTTATTTTATATAAGGTTTTATTTATTAACATGTAAAACTTAAAAGAGTTTATTTAAACATAAATTAGCATAAAATAAGCAAGCAAGACACTAATTTGTACTATTGAACGCAATACCTAATGTATTTTTTTTTTAATTCAATGTTTGATTTGAGAAGAGGTAAACAAAAAAGGTTATCACTACACTATCACACTTGTGCATAATGGTAATCAAAAAGTCACAGTTTGGTTACAAGCTACATTATATACCTAAGTGTTAGTGTAGTGCAATTAATAGACACTTTCTGAGCAAGTGTGTCGAAAAAGTATTTTTAAAACCTACTTGCAAAATAAATAGCATTTATCATTATTGCATCCGTCCGAAGTAGGCGTCTTATTTTGACTTGAAACACAAACGAGTTTTGCACTAAAATAGAACACATGCCGGTTTCTCCTACAAGTAAACAAACCGGTACCCCTAGCCAAGTTGATAATCTGCAAACGTAAACGCAAGTAGAAAACTTCAAATGTACGGCAATGACGTCATCTCAACGCTCAGTCACGTGATCAGAACAAAAGAATCGGGGGCGTAGCCAACTCGAGGCGTTAGACGCAAGAGAAACAGTTGTAACTTGGCTAGGGGGGCAGTTTCCATCAGCTGCTTCGCCCACGTGAAACTAAAAAATGATCCCATGGGAACATACTCCTGGAATAAAACCCTTATGCCATACGTTTAAAAAAATGGTGAAGGAGCATTACCGTTCACTTTAATTTTTTCTTCTCCTGGCTTAATTGCATATTTGATATTTATTAGTAAATTTTTTGTAATGTATGTATTTGTGTTGTTATTTTTTATTAGTATTATTTCTATGGTAAACTGATAACCCTAAATCTTTCTCCTCTCTTTCAGTCCATCCAAAGGTTGTCTGTAAGAGATTGCCCTGTGCGATAAGACCACCCATTGAACCCTTATTTGTAATAATGTTTGTCCTGTATTTTTTGTTTGTGGTGTACAATAAAAAATATAATAAATAAATAAATATGACAGGACATGGTCCATCCGTGTAACAAATTAAATTCAATTTCGTTCAGACGTTCGAGCATGAAGAAGTAATCTTCCTTAGTGCGACTGGTTTTCAGGTTTTCGGGTATCTGATTACCCGTAACGACTGTCAAAGATGTACGGATGACAGCCGGGACCAAAGGTTTAACGTACTTTCTGAGGCACAGAGAAACAATAAAATAAATATAGATATGGAATTTAAACAAACATTTTAATTGAAGTCACAACGTACAGGATTACAAATAAAACTTAGTTGATTAAAAAAACAGGAATATTTTTACAGTCTGCCAATTCGAAGGATATCACACTATCTTGTCGCGTATGGTTGATTGTTATGCTATTGTTCACACCAACAATTAACATTTGCGAAGCTTCCACAGTGACCTCCCTTGTAGCCGCGTCTCTTGCACTCTTCATTGCAGTTAGATGTGTAGTCCACTGCTCCCCAAACACAGCTGCCGAGGTGCACGTCCGCTTGGACTGCGTTCTGCGGAGATGACACGATCACCAGGAAGGAGAGGCACACCAACAACAACATGGACTGGTAGCTTTTCGACATTTTGACGTTTATGAAGAAGTTTCTTGGAGCGCGAGTAAGTACTGCTGATGCTTCAGTTAGCGTTCAACTGATACCGATGTTGTTGTGATCCATATTTATATGGTAACCGTTGAGTTCAGGTAGCTTGAGTTCATAGCAACCCGTTTCATTACGAGCGTGCAACCCTGCAATGTTCGCGCGGTAGGCGTGTGGGGATGTCCCACTAGAAATCGAATACGCGATTCATCGCAAACGCAAACAATGCTCGTACAATCTTGTGATCAAACGAATAGGTACTGAAATAAATAAGTGTCCTAAAAAAAATCATAGACACATAACTTAAATATATAATAAATCTGTAGAAGTTTTTAGTTGTGCACACATCAGGATACGAAGTCGATGTAAATAACTTTTAAACATTAAAATTGTGTGTAGCTTGATATATTGCTTAGGCTTTGTTGCAATAATAATAATAATACATTCATTGACTGTCAGGCGGCACGAAGTTCGCCGGGTCAGCTAGTCAGCCTTATAATGCTTCCACTGCTGGGACTTAGACCTCCTCTATAGAAAAGCGAACGCATCCGAAGGGGCCAAGTGCGGGCTTGTTCTTCTTCGGTTTTTTTTTTGGTCAAGGACAAGTCAATTTCTTCACGATATTTTCCTACACCGTTTTGAATAGTAACAAAATGTTGCTTTGTAAATTCTAGGTTTAGACCTAAGAATTACAAGTCGCAAGTCAGGACCATAACCATCGGGTCACCATTACTCAATAATTACAGTTTTGTTACATAGAATTCGATCTATTGCGTTTTCTTGCTCAAAGAATATGCATTATTGGAATTTACCATTTTCTATCTGTAAAAGTATTTTAATTGTTAAAACAGTATTTTTTTATGGTGAGACTAGCTTATGCCAGCGGCTTCGCCCACATGAAAGTGGGTTTCTCCATACAAACTTTGAATCCTCGTGACCTCCCCTTTGGACCTCCCTCTTGGGGGGTGAATAATTATCTCTCAGTGCTCGCCTACGTTATAAAAGGAAGTTTTGTGCAAAATTGCACGCTCCTAGTTCCAGTAATTTCGGCTGTGCTTTGATATGTCAGTCAGTCAGTTTCTCCTTTTATTATACATACAAGGTGTAAGGGACAGCCCTCCACAAACTTTAAGGGCTTGCTCAGTAGACGAAACTGAACAACCTTCCATAAAATTTTTTTCAGGAAACGAAAAAAAAAAAATCGGCCTCGCCATACAAATTGTCCAATCAAGTTTATCATTTTGTACGGTGAGGCTGATTTTTTTTTTCGTTTCCTGAAAAAAATTTTTGTGTAAGGTTGTTCAGTTTCGTCTACTGAGCAAGCCCTTAAAGTTTGTGGAGGGCTGACCCTTACACCTTTTATAGATATCATCAAATGACTTCACTTCTCCCGCTCTATCATGGAACGAGAATCCGTGTCAGACTTTTATTGATAAAGCTCACCAATGTT
Organism: Mythimna ferrago; assembly: GCA_910589285.2. Taxonomy (NCBI): domain Eukaryota; kingdom Metazoa; phylum Arthropoda; class Insecta; order Lepidoptera; family Noctuidae; genus Mythimna; species Mythimna ferrago. The sequence continues at coordinate 15,525,707 of OU342689.1, read as the reverse complement.
ACTTCATTTGCTCTTTGCTGGTCACGGTATTTCTTTCAAATGTTCCAAATAGCATAACTTCATAATTTTACCGAAAAAATATACTAAAGTGCTAAAGCTTAAAAAAGCTAAAGTGGGTAAATCTTTGTTGCTAATTTACTCGTACCAACCCTCCACCACTAAAGGGTTAAGCCCTTTTAAAATAAGAAAAATCCACGTATCAAGAGGCTGATTTAACGAACTGCGCAGTTGGCATTTAGTAATTATGTAGATCCAGTTATTGTTTTTCTTTCCTTATTGTAGTACAGGTAGCCTGTACCTATAGGTGGTACCTATCTGTATATGAAGTATACCTACCTTGTTAGTTGTTAGTCATTGACCAGTGGAGAATTGTTCTCATAAACATGCGTCGTAGTTTTTCATCGTCATTATCAGCCTTTTTAATGTCCCCACTGCTGGGACTCAGACCTCTCTAGGAGAGGGAATGGGCCGGAATCCACGCGGGCCCAGTGCGGGTTGGTGAATGTCACATGTCTTCGAATTTTTGGTTCTGGGACATGCCGGTTTTCCTCACAATGTTTCCCTTCAACGTTTGAGAGCAGTGGTGATGAAATAAATTACACAAAGTAATGCGTCTGGCTGGGTTCGAAGCGGCGACCTACAACTCGTAAGTAGGGGCCGTTACCACTTAGCCACCACTGCGCCGTGGTATTAACCACAAAAGCCAGATCGGGTGGTTTTAATTGTTTGTTGTAAAATCTCGTTTTCTTTTACTAGTACCTAATTACTTGTTTTACGGGGGGAATTTACCGTAACCGAGGTAAATAGCGAAAAATATTCGTAAGAAACTACGAAGCAGGCTCTGATGAAAACTATTAGGTATAAACAATAATATTATGGTCAAAAAAAACCGAAAGATTTAAAAAAACAAAGTATTAATTTTCCTAGCCAGGTATCGTAGTTGTGATTTTTTCAAACAATGACACTGTACCTATTATTATAATAATCATTAAATATTATTGATACGAGTGATGTTGTAGATTTTAATAAAATTGATCTAATATATTTTCTTTCAAGTAAAGATCCATTATATTATTCATATATCAATAGGGTTATTTGGATTTAACATTTATTTTAAATCTAATAAAAGAGAAAAGAAAGAAAAGGAAGAAAGATCAAGAAGAATCTTTCTTTTCTTTCTTTCTTTCTATATATTTATTTTAAATCTAATAAGGATTTTGTAATTAGTATCTACCTTAAAACTAATTAAAATTACAAAATCGGCTCAAGATTTCTCTGAGTTCTGAGTTAATGTTCAAAATTAAAATTCATTAAATCTCAAATAACCTCATTATCCACCTAGTCTTTTTGAAACTACGTTGAGATTGATTTTCAGTTTGACTGGATTCATCTGAATAACAGTATGTACTCCTCAGTTTATTTAGATTTATTAATAAATACACAATTTCTTTACTTTACTATTTTATTTATAATAAAGCTAAAAACTTGTGTATTACCTTTACCTGTATACCGTACCTTTTTTTCTTATTACTTTATTTGCCCCTCTGCAAGCAAAACACAAAAAACTAAATTCAGCGAACCTATTAGCATATTCGAGTTAAAAACAAAGCCGTTTATTCAATGATAAAATAAAAACTGGGCAAGTGCGAGTCGGACTCGCGCACTGAGGGTTCCGTGCAAACTACAATTCCCGAATGGAGTCTCAAAAATTTTTCCGAATTGCATTTTTTTTTTTGTGACCTTGGTCAACACAAACACAAACAAATACTACAAATTACAAACAAACTTTACTGTTTTTAGATTATTTTTTCCTATACCTGTGCTATATGACCTTGCTTTGTGCAAAATTTCAGGAGCCTGAATCAAGGGAACCCTACGAATTTCGATCTTTGAGAGTATCAAAATATACGTTTTTTTGCGACATAAATGGCCGTATCTTTTTTATTCGTTAACTTAGAAGTTTGTTTTTTTCACAGCTTTAAGGGACCGCAGACTTGAGTATATGGTACTCGCGCACTGAAGGTTCCGTGCAAACTACAATTCCCAAATGGAGTCTCGAAAATTTATCCGACTTGCAATTTTTTTTTGTGACGTAGTTAACAACATATTTACTTTTTTCAGATTTTTCCTACACCTGTGCTATAAAACCTTGCTTTGTGCCAAATAGGATTCCGGGTCAACAAAAACAAAAGATACGGCCGTTTATGTCACAAAAAACGTATATTTTGATATTCTCAAAGTGGGAAGTACTTATTTATTTATTTATTTAACTATTTATGTACACACACATAGAAATACAAGAAAAGAGGAAGAAAACAGAAAAAATAATACAAAAGTGATGCTTATTTCTAATGAAATCTCTTCCAGCATACCTGCGACAGGAAAGTTGAAGAAAATTGAGAAGTAGACACCGTGTGTAAAAGTACTTCAGACATAAACGGCCGTATCTTTTTTATTCGTTAAGTTAGAAGTTTGTTTTTTTCACAGCTTGAAGGGACTGCAGACCTGAGTTTATGGTTTTAATTTCAACTCGATACCTCCACGCATTCTTGAGATAAAGGATCTTGACAGACAGACAGACAGACAGACAGACAGACAGACAGACAGACAGACAGACAGACAGACCGACAGACCGACAGACAGACAGACAGACAGACAGACAGACAGACAGACAGACAGACAGACCGACAGACAGACGGACAGACAGACCGACAGACCGACAGACAGACAGACAGACAGACAGACAGACAGACAGACAGACAGACAGACAGACCGACAGACAGACGGACGGACAACAAAGTGATCCTATAAGGGTTCCGTTTTTTCCTTTTGAGGTACCTACGGAACGTTCAAACGTTCGGCCAAATGTTTAAAGGACTACACGCCTTAACCTTTTGAATGTCTTAAGTTATACAGTTCGACATAAGCAATTGTCTTTCTATTGTATCTCTAATTACGGCATTCGATGAGTTAACGCGTTCAATCTTGTGGTAGGGACTCTGTAGGTACCATCGCAGTCATTTCTACCTGATCACTTAAAAGTAATTCACTTGAATCCTGCGGCGCGGCGCCAAACCAAACCGTTCGTTTCGAGGACAAACAAAAATGAACTTAGCGGTGGTCAGGTGGAAATGTCTTCGATGGTACATCTTTAAAATTCGAATGCCAAGGTTGTTTTCACGCATAGGTATTTCTGTTTACATAACATACTAAGATACAGAGATAAAGAAATCAATTAGAGTTTACTCAGTTCAGCTGCATTGTCATAATAAATTAGTCTACCATTGTTATTACTCAGCTTTTCCTGTATATTATTATGCATTTAGAATTCGTTAACCAATAAGCAAACTTAGCATTTGGTTAGCGAGTTTTATAAATAAGAATGTTTTTGTTTTCGACAATTGGTATCACCTATAAAATGTTCATGACCTTGCCGCTGTGAGCGGTAGCTAACCGCGGGGCGGCGAGCGGTAAGGTTTGATCTTACCGCTCGCCGCCCAGTATGAAAATGTTTGAAGCACACCACGAGACGCCGCTCAAAGCATCACGCGCCCGCTTAGCGATACCGGCTCGCCGCGCCGGCACCACTCGCCGCTAAGACAGAAGTCGTAAACAGGCCGTTTGTAAGCCTCAGACATTGACGTTATTTATCAGAGGCCCTAACACTTGATGTGCCTGATTTTTGTGTGAAGTTATCAGTATTTTGGTATCCGTCATAGAATTTCAAGTCGGTAGCCCAACATCCTAGGATGAGCGTCCGCCTATGGCCACAGAGGTGGACGAAGCAAAAACAATATACATATTGTAGTATAATATCATTTGAAAAGTAGACTGCTGGACCCTAGCCTCCCATAAGCGCCGCCACAAAGACCGGTCCTGTGCACCTCAGAACCGGTCTTTGTCCGTCATCCATAGGATTCTCGAGACCCTCACCAGATCATTGGTCCACCTTGTAGTTTTGTTTTCTTGTAGTAAAATATGGCTGTTGTTGTTGTAGTGGTTGTTGTGGTTGGTTGTTATGGTTGGTGTTCGCGTTCCTCCAACTACCCTTTCCCTTCAAGAGCCTAGGTAACTCTTTCGTAAAATCCTTTTTTTGGTATCGACGACTTCTCTGAAAACGATCAAGGAAAACACGCCATCTTGTACGGTGACACCTAGCTATGGAAACGTTATAAGCATTAAGTATCTATTATATTATTGTATGAATTCATAGTTTGTAACTAATAGTGTGAATTACCAAGAATACCAAGGTACCTACGAAAGATGAAAAAGGTGACGAAATCTATACAAACGTCAAAGACTAAGTACCTAGTATTTATGACAATAGCGAAAAAAACAAAGCCACAATACATCATCTTGCCCCGCTCTCTCTTCCACGTCTTTAGGAGCGTTTATTCAATAATTTTTCCTCGTACGCGCCGTTTTCCTCATCGCAAAAAGTAGCGCACGCGTCTGCGGGAAAACCAAGCACAACATGATATTGAAATGAATACAATTAGGCGTAGATAAGCAGTGTTGCCGTTAAGTCCACTTAAGTAATCGATCTTTTTTAATCACATCGTTTATAAGTATAATGTCTCGAGACTTTGCGGTGGGTCATAGGCAATTATGTCATAATAAATGTAATAACTGCAATTAAGTAAATACTAGTTAATAAATCATAAACTAATAAGACAAATTATAAGAATAGTTAGTTAGTGTTCATATTTCTGTTGCCAAATCGAAAAAAATAGTTATTTATTTATTTTTCACACAAAAATTCCAACCGACTTCAAAACATACAAAATAAATTTAATTTAAGTCGATGTTTCTGATTTGGTGTCTTAATTTTTTTACACCGACTTTTTAGTTTGTTTTTGAAGTCGGTTGTTTTTTTTTCATGAAAGTTATGTTAGCTCACTTTTTAGTTGTGTATTGTACATGTATATAATGTATGTATGTATATAGGTATGTATTCCACAGCTAAAACTAAATAGTGAGCAAGTTCTATAGTAACGGTAAGATAAGTAACTATTTTTGAGGTGAGAAATCATCAAAAAAGATTTTTGGTCTATCGCCGACTTATTTATATTTAGCGAAGATCGATTTAGAGGCGTCTTAAGGATCGATTTAGTATCTTATAAATCGAGTTCCAATAGACCAAATTAATTTAGATGTCTTCAGGAATAGGCTATTAATAAACTAGTGCGCTTCACTATCAACGATTGCATCACTATTTACCAACAGGTGGGATTGCAGTCGAGTACCTACTAGTTTACTATATTATTTAAAGAAAAACCTAAGGGATCGATCCGTTGTTTACCCAGCAGGAACTTAGTCCTAAAATCACGTTACCTACAGTTGATACCTACCATTATGCACGTGTGTCTCATGACTGATAAGTAATTGGATGTAAGTACAACATTTACTTACTTTAAAAATAACTTGAACTTGAGTAAGCACATTTAACTTTCTACGATAATATATGGTTTCATACCACAAAAAAACAAATAAAATCTCGACTTGAAATATCTAAGGGTGTTTTTAATATCGTAGGTACATATTTCATCACACATGCGGGGCCCGCATAAAAAAAATCTAAATGCAAAAACACGCGTCCCGTATGCGGATTCCATGCATTACAATAAATACTTATTAAATACTTGTATGAACTGGACTTTGGCGGCGGTTCCGCGTGCGGAGTAATCCCGCATGCGTGATCAAAACCGCACCATATTAAAAACACCGGAAGGCGGTTATAACACTGCCACGCACCTCACAGCGTAGTGCGTGAATGTGTGTCTTAACGTTGCTTGTAAGTATCTCTATAATATAAATGCTAGTTTGTTCTAATTTATATATACAAAATCGCTAAATTTGTTAAAACCAATTCCTCAATATTTGAAACAAACAACAATAATAAAAAACGAAAAGTTACGCACTACCATTTGCAATTGCCAGTACCAAAAATTGAATTATTTAGACGTAGTTGTGTGTACATGGCTCCACTTATTTATAAATCGATACCAAATTTTATAACTGACCTTCCTTACGGAAAATTTTGCAAAGTACTAAAAAAGTGGCTCGACCGGCTTTGACCGAATTTCTCAAAAAAGGTTCTTGTCAATCCTATCATTACAGAAACGTGTTGTAGATCGTTTTAGTACTGTTTTGCTGTTGCAGGACCCACTGCATTTTTATGTTGTTATTAAGCCAAATTGCGTCTAATTTAAATTGTTGTGTTATATTTTAAAGTCTGTTATTTAATTTTGTGATAGTTTATAAACATAATATTTGTTTAAAATAATTCTAATTATTAATTTGTATAAAGTTTTTATTTTGTTTCTGTAATAGAAACAATATTTAAAAAAAAAGTATTTTACTGTCCATTAGGTTTAATATTTTTCTTAAAAGGAAATTTCGTGTCAAATACTGTAGTTTTGCTTACTATGAGCACCACATAACGTATTTTAATATTTGCATGCCAACTCATGGCAAAATGTGTCTGCACTATTATATTAAGTTACCATCTCCTGTAGGTACCGCATTTAATGCAAATAAATGGCTTTGACTTTGACTTTGACTTTAAAAATAACTTGAACTTGAGGAAAATAAGCACATTGAAATTTTTACGATAATATATGGTTACAGACCGCAAAAAAACAAATAAAACCTCGACTTGAAATATCTAAGGGTGTTTTTAATATCGTACGTATTTCATCACACATGCGGGGCCCAAATAAAATAAAAAATCTAAATGCAAAAAAAACGCGTCCCGTAAGCGGATTCCACGCATTACAATAAATACTTATTAAATACTCAAGTATGAACTGGACTTTGGCGGCGGTTCCGCGTGCGGAGTAATCCCGCATGCGTGATCAAAACCGCACGATATTAAAAACACCCGAAGGCGGTTATAACACTGCCACGCACCTCACAGCGTAGTGCGTGAATGTGTGTTTTAACGTTGCTTGTAAGTATCTCCGATTGTATAGAAAACACGCACAGTCCAACACACGGAAAATGCATCATGCGCGTGGGTGCGGGACGACACGCAAGGTATGGCACACTGAGTCTCGTAGTACCGTGCGTGATGAATATTTGTGCCTGCGTGAATTTACAAAACGCACCTACGGGCGTGATTGCGTAAAAAACCCGAACGATGATGCAGATCTGCACTCCCGCAAGTAGGTACATGCGTAGGTGCGTTTTCACGCGCTACGCTGCGTGGTGCGTGGCAGTGTGATAACCGCCTAAGATCGTTTCACGATTGATCCATTGTTTAAGATTGATTTTCTTGACATAATTTTTCCTCGATTAATCTGTCTCAGATTGCTATCCCTACTACATCCCATAATATGTCCGAGCCCAAGACATGGTCTATCTGTGTGCTAATTTTTAATCAATATATTCGTCAGCTGTTAGGGAACGGACCCCGACTGACCCCGATTTCTAGCCACCGTAGGTTTGGGCTTGCGGACGATGAGCACTGGATAGTTCGCCGTCCGTCCGTCGTCGATGTCGAGTCGTCGATGGCGCATATATAGTGTCTCACGCGCGCCTCAAAGAGATGTCAGCAAAACCGTAGGAACTCAGCAGAGTCGAAGCTACTGGGGCCATGGATTGACTTCCGAAAAGGAAACCCAGGGTCCTGGAACACAACTCAAAGAAGGAACATGGGTATGGTTTTAGTTAGTAAAAGCCTAACACCCCTTTCCGCTCCATCCAAGAGCGGTAGAAGTCATTGAGAGATTTAAATTCCCAATGTATAAAAGTGTTGTGTTTGTCTTGAAGTGTAAAAATAAAGTACCTACCTATAATACTCTTTGTGCAGGACCTAATGTTGACGATCCTAAAAATAAAATAAAACTCGTTCGAGTGTTGCAGTGTTGAGGCGTCAATGCATGATCGATTACAAAAATTCAAACTTAAAAAATGTTAGCATTAAATTCGATCAGAATATACTGTGAGGAACTGAGGACTAAAGCCGCCACCCCGGTTCACACTGAAAACCAGCGTTGTGGCCTCGTCGCATTGTGCATAGAACCACCGCTTTATGTTGAGCGTTCGGCCGTTTTGCGTGGATGTGACGCATATTTTCCTTATAGAATGATAATAGTAAAATTAAGTTAGCTTTGCTTTTTTTAAAGTTAACTTAGCTGACATCAACAGACTTATTTACTACATACACAAGACCTACCTAACTATAACCTAACCTAGGAACAAGTACCTGTAAGCCTTAGATACAAATATTTCTTCAGTGAGGGAATTGTACTCGCAACGCGCAGCGCAGCTGGTAATCACGTTACCACTGCACCAACTGTGTCGTCAATAAAATTTGCAATAGTTTTGTAAACTAATATTTTGAACATTCGTAGGTTATTAAAATACAATACGAGTAATTTGCTTTTACACAAGGACTCGAAAACTTCGAAAATTATTCCGAAATTATTATTCCAATTTCAAGTCTTACAAGCCATCAAAATACTTGGAGCCCATGAATACAATTACAACATGTTGAAGTTAGAGTCGCGCACGAAACCGTGAAATCCGAAGCATTAGCTGATAACGCCGCACCTCGGCACCTCTATTCTGCGTTGCTCCGTCTGCCGCATAAACGCTGGGCGCTCTGTGCGGCAGAGATAGTGCTGCGCTCACTAATACTTCAGTAAGTCTAGTTTACCGGCTGCCAAGCTTCGCTCCGTACGTATCTGTAGACCGCACTTGGCGAGGTAACGAAGCAACCTCGTAACGGCTCACCGAATGAACCGTTTGTATTTCTACTATGGTGTAACAAGCACTTAATTGTTTTGTTCTTTTTGTTTCAGCTGCGTTTTCAGATTGGTTTGACGAATTCAACGGAGAAGTTTGTTTTTTTTTTTTTCTATTGGGTATGCAAAAAGTCGTGTAAAAAAATAAGAGTTATGAGTATACATGTGGATAGGTAGAGAGGGAGAGGGAGACCAAAGAAAAGATGGATGGATTGTGTGGAGACTGAAGAGTAATATGAAAGAAAAGGAAGTTAGTGCCGAGAACCGGCCTCATCTAGCATTAATTGACGAAAAAAATAATTGACGTGTAAAAGTGTTTTTATAAAACCTACTTGCAAAATAAAGATCATTTATCATTTATCATTTATCATTTATCATTTAGTGATAGCATGACGGGTGACAGGATAGAATGGAAGAAAAAACGTGTTGCACCGACCCCAAATAAAACAGGACAATGGCAGAAAGATGATGATGGGTTTTTTCGCCTATCTAGTCTCTATCTGCCTAGATAGGCGAAAGATCTGCCGAGGTGCCAAAAAATCAAGAACAAAATCCAGGCACAGAAATGATCGTGCTTATCACACAAACATTTGTCTTAGGTGGGAATCTAACCCACTACCTTCCGGCGTAACAATCAGGGCCATTAACCACTGGATCATCAGGCCAGCCTAATAAAACTACTACAGAAAATAGTAGTTACCTACCTACCTAGGTAAAATCTATTTATTTAGTCTTATTAGTAGTAGGTACATGTATTTACTTACCAATATACGCACAATGCCACGACCAATAGGTACCGACTCTGCCTCGGCTAACCTCATGCGGTCAATAAAAAACCATAGTCGTCTTAAACCTTACCTTTCCAATTAAAATATTTTATAACTACAGTCATCCTTGAAATACGACGTGAATGCAGATAATATTGTGAAGGGGAGACCATTGTCAGGGACAGTGTCGTATTAAGCTAGCGTGGGGCCTGTACCAAATTCTACCAAGGGGCCCCCTAAATCTTTATAATAGCAAAGCATCGTCGGCCTTATAATGTTCCCACTGTTGGGATTCAAGTTTCCTCTCTAGGAGAGGGAATGGGCCGTAATCCACCACATGGGCCCAGTGCGAGTTTGATGGATGACACATGTCTTCGAATTTTTGGTTTTAGGACATGCCGGTTTCCTCACGATGTTTTCCTTCACCGTTTTGAGAAACCTTTATAAATGACACCGTACTTATTTTAACTTATTTTCAAACAGGCCCCGAAGCTCTTAGGTATAGTCTTTATTTAAAATCTGGGACTGGTTAGAATGCATTTAACACAGGTATCTTGTACATGTTTTTTACGATCGTGCAGGGGCCCCCAATGTGCGAGGCCCGTAGCATTTGCTACTCTTACTACGTGGCTAATCCGCCACTAGTTAAGGAGTTACCAATGTTATTCCCCAAGACTGCAAACTCAATAAGTATCTACTTTCCCTGGTATTTCCCCACACAACTATTGCAATAACTACCGTCACACCAATCTCTTTAAGTCTCCTAAAATAGGCTTAATTGCGTATTATTTTCGAGGCCAAAAAAAAGGTATTGAAGGACCTAAGTCATAAACATTTATTTTGTAACAATATATAACATTGTGTAAAATAAAATACAAATATAAACATTAAAAAAGAAGAAATTATAAGTGATATTCAAAAATACAGATATTGTCTGTGCGAAAAAAGAACCGTCGTGGCGTAAAGTGAAAACAACATTAAAGATTTTAAGTAGCAACCCAACCCAGCCATCCGTCAAATGCCAAATGTCATATCATGATGACACCGGTTTGTTTTCTATGTTATTTTATTGTGATTTTTAATTGAAATCTTCAGAAATGTAATAAAAAATTTCACTGAGCTGCAAGGGAAATAATATTTAATATATTATAGTTTTGCCAAAGATAACAAATGGCAAATCACACCATTATTGATCAATACAAAGTCACGAACTTGGGAAACATTGGTATGCTGTTTTTTTAGTACGTAACACTTTTATTTTAATGTTTTTAGACTTCTTATGTAAACTCCTGTCCCTGTTATCTCCAAATATATATAAATTAAACGGAAATTCATTTAAACATGACGATATTTGTTTATTTTGTTTTGGTCAATATTTTCGATGGCTAGTATAAAGAGTATTGATACTTTAAATTTATAATGCGTTTCGACTAACTTAGAATATTTCTTTTCAGGCTTGAGTAAGGATACAGTAACTAAAATAAAAAAGGGCAAGTGTGAGTCGGACTCGCACAATGAGGATTCTCTACAAATTTACCTATGAAATCAATTCCCGAATTGAGTTACGAAGATTTCTCCGAATTGCAAACAATTTTTTTTTTATGGCGTATCTATTGGTAGAATTAAAACGTTCACAAACTTTTTACGCTGGTGTAAGTAATAAAATCAGTTTTAAATAAAGATAGACAATTTGAATTAGAATACAATTTTTTTTTTCTATTCATGTATTCAAACTTCACGATTATTGGTATGATGATAAAGTTGTTGTGGTGAAGCTTTTGTTATCATTATTTATTACTTACTATTAACATTATATTTGTTAATAGTAGTGTAGCAATTCAGAAAAATCAGCATTACTGCACTGATGACACGTGCTAGCACGAGATTTTTTTTTAATACGTAAGTAGTAGTTAGGTCAAGATTCCTTGGCTTGCCCCCTGTAAAGGCATCAGGCACGCCACTGGGTGGAACCTACCTAGATAGGCAGTACAGCAGTTTCTTCACGATATTTTCCTTTACCGGTTCGTGTTTGCATTTAAATGTTCATCATCATTACAATCGAAATACGTCCACTGTTCGACATAAGCCTCCCCCAGGTGTCGCCACAATTAACGGTTTGTTACTCATTACGCAAAAACTTATAAACGGATGAATTTAATGATAAACGTTGCAATAATATAGCTTATAACCTATATTTTTGCTAAGTTTCATCCGTGAGCAAGTTCAATAAATAGGCTACTAATATTATAAATGCGAAAGTTTGTGAAGATGGATGGAGGTACTCGTATGTATGGATGTGTCGCGCAAAAACTACTTGACAGATGAACTTAATCATAAACATTGCAATAATATAGCACATAAGCTATAACTTTGCAGTTTCATTAGGTGAGCAAATTCAGCCAATAGGATAATTTTTATTATAGGGTGAAGCCGCTGGAAGAAGCTAGTCTAACATAGTTTCAAAATATCAAGATTTAACAGTCCCACCATAATGACGTCACAATGTTGCTTACATAACAAAAACGATTTTTATCTACAGCAGCGCCCTCAAATCCCACGATGGTTTACTTTCCGCACAGACTCTAAAAGAAACAAACATACAATAAAATCCTAGTAATTACCTAACTAGGTACTTATGAATAAATATTAAAATACATAATGTATATAAAAATAGAATGTTGAAGGTTGAATTAATAGAAAATAAATTGCACATGCCCAAAAAATCCTACAACCTTGGCGGACACTGCTCTATGGTTTTTCTTATGTTTTAATTTTTTTTTTCTAAATACCTGGGTCATAGTGTCACTTTCATTGTTTTTGACGTATCTTTTTTTTATTATATAGTTTTTTTAATCGATTCCATTTTTTTAAACGCTTAGTTATAAATTAGGTCCTTCTTTTGAGGAAATCATCTTTTTTTTTCCCGCTCTAGGGTGGAGCGAGATGGCGTGTCAGACTTTTACTGACTAATACCCACCTGTATCCTTCAAGTGACTTTTGCGCTCAAGGACCTCGGTATCCTTTTCAGAAATTCCCCCGTGGGCCTAGCGACTGCGAGATACTTAGGTAAGAACCTAATAGTTAAATTTTACTCATAAATTATCTGTTTCTATATTTATTTATGTGTGTCAAATAGGTACCTACCTAAATGTTTTATCCATATCTATACCTACGTAGGTATTGTTGACAAACTTTAGTTTATAGCGTCTTAATTGCAGAGCAATAAAGTACCTTATAGTATGTAGGTATCATATACTGTATTATTATATGGGGTATTTAATTATTGGGTATTTAATTTATTAAACTATCCACCATCTCCCTAAGCCTTTTCCTAACTAGCTTGGGGTCAGCTTCCAGTGTAACCGGCTGCAGCTGAATAATATCCGTGTTTTACATTGAGCGACTGCATAACAGACCTTCACAACCCAATTACTGAGAAACACTACTCTTTCGATTGCCTGATGGTCAGACTTAATTGGCGTCCGTCTAACTACCTGTAACGACTGTCAGAGATCTACGAATGGCGACCGAGTTCAACAGCTGTGAGGCGCTGCGCAAATGTAGACACTTTCAGTTTTCAGTTACCGACACCGAACACTTTTTGATCATCATGAGAGAAACTGGACTCAAAAAATGTTTTACGTATGTTTATCAAATATTCATCGGTAGCTTGTATCTGGCTTGCGAAATTAAAGTTATTTTTTACTTTGAAGTCGGTTTAATTTATTAGGGTTCCGTAGCCAAATGGCAAAAAACGGAACCCTTATAGATTCGTCATGTCTGTCTGTCTGTCTGTCTGTCTGTCCGTCCGTATGTCACAGCCACTTTTTTCCGAAACTATAAGAGCTATACTGTTGAAACTTTGTAAGTAGATGTATTCTGTGAACCACATTAAGATTTTCACACAAAAATAGAAAAAAAGCAATAAATTTTGGGGGTCCCCATACTTAGAACTGAAACTCAAAAATTTTTTTTTCATCAAACCCATACGTGTGGGGTATCTATGGATAGGTCTTCAAAAATGATACTGAGGTTTCTAAAATCATTTTTTTCTAAACTGAATAGTTTGCGCGAGAGACACTTCCAAAGTGGTAAAATGTGTGTCCCCCCCCCTCTAACTTCTAAAATAAGAGAATGATAAAACTAAAAAAAAAATATGATGTACATTACTATAAAAACTGCCAACGAAAATTGGTTTGAACGAAATCTAGTAAGTAGATTTTTTTTAATGCGTCATAAATCGAAAAAAATACACTATTATTAAAACATCGATCAAAGTTACAACACATCAATACAAGAACTTTTATATTATGTTACTTGCTGCTACGGAACCCTTCATGGGCGAGTCCGACTCGCACTTGGCCGGTTTTTTTTTCTAAAAAGTTTTTTATTAGTCTAAACTAATACTTCAATAAAAAATAATAAAAAATAATACTTATCTATCGATAGGTATTGTTTTAGCTAAACTCATGTGCACACGGTTCACATGCTTTCAAATGCAGAGTAGAAATAGATAGTCCTTTTAGATTTTCGAAGTCGAGAGCTGGTTAACCAGTGCTCCTGATTAAATATAGCCCCTATGGACGTGGTCCAATCCGTCAAATACTAGGCTGTAATCTTTTTATCGTTTCTTTTGGACTGCATGTTTGTTCGAAAAAGTCACCGCAACCCTAGAATGCAGAGGGTAACTGTCAATGAGAGAAAAGCTGAAAGGGACCTACCTACCTAATATATCTAATGCATTGCATTTGCAGAAAGATGTAGGTAAATATTATATCGTCGCTTTAGAGTAAAAACCTCATAAATGCAAAAGAGGTCACTTTACAGTAGGGAAGACAAGACTACGCTCTGTAAAATATTATTGATATAATATATGAAGGTACATCTATACATATAAATAAAATTGGAGTGTCTGTTTATAATATTGAAATAACCGCTTTTTACTACATGCATATGAATATATATACGGTAGGTACATAAGTACACCAAAATATTTTTTTTTACAATTTTTGTCTGTCTGTCTATTTGTTCCGGCTAATCTCTGAAATGGCTGGACTGATTTTGACGGTACTTTTATTGGCAGCCTTGGCAGGTAGCTGACGTAATAAGGAGTAACTTAGGCTTCTTTTGTTTTAGAATAAATCTTTTAATCTAGAAAAAATAAATTCAAAATCCTGTAGTCCACGCGAACGAAGTCGCAGGCTCAGCTATTACAACATAATATAAGAATCGACGCACTACATTGATGTATCTTTATAAGATCGTACTAAAAATGCTACTGATGCAATCATGATTTATAAGAATTTAAAAAAATACTTAATCAAGAATTATTTTAGGATCAAAATATTAAAAACTTAATATTTTGATCCTAAAATAATTCTTGATTAAGTATTTTTTAATTTTATTTATTGATTTATTTATTTAACACTTTATGCACATGGGTACAGAGGCAGACTTAATGCCTTAGGCATTCTCTTCCAGTCAACCTTTGATTTTTTAATATTCATTTGTTTTGTTAAACTTCGTCTTATATAAATGGGACAGACAAAAAAAAAGTCGATAGGAAACTCCATATCCAACTTGGGATAAATAAAACACAGTTTCATTTTAACTTTCATTATATTTCATTATTTTTTTTAAACAAATCGAAATAAATGCTCAAAATAGACATAATTACAAGTTGAAATTTATTCAATAAAACTTATAGGTACTATAATAACATTTTACACATAATTTCAAACATAAATAGGTAGATACTCATAACGTGGTTCCTTTTAATTTAGTGACAAACCTTTACCACAATACCTAATAGAATTAAAATAACTGGACTTTGTGGCCTGTCTAAATATATAAAAACAAAAACTGACTGACTGACGATGTCAGTCAGTTTCTCCTTTTATATTTAGACAGGCCACAAAGTCCAGTGACTGACTGACTGACCTAGTAGACCTAGTAGTACTGACTCACGATGTCAGTCAGTACTACTAGGTCAGTCAGTACTAAACTGACTGACTGACATCGTCATTAAGTCAGTCAGTTTAGAACGCACAACCAAAACTACTAGAACTAGGCGTGTGTAATTTTGCACAAGGTATTCTTTTGTACGGTAGAAAAGAATATCTTGTGCAAAATTACAGCGACCACTACGAGAGCATTTTCCAAAATTCATCTCTTAAACGGATGAAAGGGTCTAAAGTTTGTATGGATAAACTTACTGTCATGCGAGCGAAGCCGCTGGCAGAAGCTAGTGTGAAACAAAATATTTTGAATTTAATTGAATAAGTTCTACATTTAATAATAACAAAAAATAACACTACGTACTAGTTGAATGCAGGCTATCCAACCCAAATCGGCTCAACCATCTTCAAGTGCTGCGCATACCAACAACCTGCTTTTGATGTATATCGATTATAATGATTCAAAATTGGATATTACAAAGCGTGCAGTTGCAAGCCTGACGCTTTCTGCATACAAAATACAGGTTTGGGATAACCCGCCCTTATTTTATTTCATTCCTTTTTCCTCATACGGTAAACTGGTTTGCACTAGAAATAGTACCGTAGTAAGGCGTGGGTGAAACGGCCCCTTGGGTACGGCATCGCACTCAAAGGGGCCTCGCGCAAGGGCTCTTTAAGAACAAGGGTTTTTTTTTTATAATTCTTAGGATCGAATTTGACCACTATTTACCTGATTGTAAGCGACGATGTGGTCGAACAATGGGTTGCGATAGTCACTGGCTTATCGAATTTATAAAAGAAAAAGGCGTCGCTGATGCACCTTCACCCACGTCTAAATTTGTCCACGCTACGCCTCTAATTAGAAACAAGGCATGCAGTTGATAGGCAACTCGTTTCAAAAGCAAACGATGTACACTTTAAGGAAAATATGTAAATGAGATAAGTACGTTAAAAGATTAATAATTATGCGGAAAATGAAAGCGGACAAAAATAAGTAGCCTGCACGGATAAGCCGTAAATACAGTTATGCTTGATTTTGTACAAAGGCTCGTTTTGTGTTATCCTGTTACTGAGTTGTGGAGGCCAACAGGCTTAAGGCGAATGTCTAAATTGAGTATTTTGTGTTAGGCACGTCTTAAATCCTACATTAGTGCCAAACTTTGATAGATTTTCAGGCTAGTTTGAGAAATACTCAACTTCAAATGTTTAAAGGCAAAAGGTTTAAGTTTTTGAATTCAGTATTTTGAGTTGAGAACGTCTCAAACCATACGTATAATAGGGTAGTTGCCGTAAAAAATGTAATTAGTCCGTCTTTTAGATTATTTAAAAATAAGGGACACGTATTTTTTTTATTTGTAAATTAAACCAAAAATAACAAAGATATAGCCCATTAAAGTTACGTGTAACGTCACGCCGTGCTGCATTTTTTCGCACGGGGTGACGTCACACGTAACTTTAATGGGCTATATCTTTGTTATTTTTTGTTTAATCGAAAAAAGAAAAATCCGTGTCCAATATTTTTTTATAATATAAAGTACGAACTTAATAAAATGTAATTATTTTGACCCTGGAAACTACCCTATTAGAGACACAATAGAAAGACAGAGAGCGAACGCCGTTCGCTTGGGGTTTAATGAATTATGGGTAGCCTTTGGTCTGCAATTGGACAATATGAAGCTTAGTTAGAGATGACGCTTGAGTGCCAGCAGTGGGAACTCTGTACTGAAGAAACCGTTGGATTAAAACACACTATGCCTATAAAGGTTTGTCTATACATAATAACGAAATATTTTACTAAACAATACACAAGACTTGATGCAATTAAACCAAGAGGTATCTGCAAAAGGAACTGTCGCATTTTATTGTGAACTACAACAAAACCGATAAAAGCCACTTAAAAAAGTATAAATGTATCATAGTAATCCATACCACAGTTAAATTTACAAGTTACAAAACATGTATTTCAAGCTATAGACTTAACAAGTAAACAAGCGTAAAAGCAAGCATACATACTACAACATAGGTGCCTTAACTGCAAAATGTGCGTACATTTAGCCTTGAGTAAAAAACAATGACCTTACAGCCACTAGACTGCTCATGCATGAACTAGCGCAAAACATTTCTGT
The DNA here is from genome assembly GCA_910589285.2 of Mythimna ferrago. Classification (NCBI taxonomy): domain Eukaryota; kingdom Metazoa; phylum Arthropoda; class Insecta; order Lepidoptera; family Noctuidae; genus Mythimna; species Mythimna ferrago. Next base: position 15,508,107 of record OU342689.1, on the reverse strand, counting down.
CAACTAGCTAAGGTATATCGCCACGAATATTGAGCGCTCGGCGTCAGAGTGGGGATCGCTTTGCGCATTCCGTACATTGGCGAGCCAATCGTCGTCGTTGTTAGATACATGCAGCAAGCGCAAGGAACGAATCACGAGTGACGTCTATGACACGATGGCGCGGCGAGCCAATAACTGACATTCCCCGCCCCCGCGTCTCACGTCGCACCACTTAAGAGACCGAATATTTGACTTATGCGCAACTTGAAGCCAGCGCTCAATATTCGTGCCGATAACTATACGGGGAACGGGGTACGTCGTTGATTGGTCGAGCCATCAGATCTATAAGTCATATGTGTTGACAGACATGCGTCGCTTGTTATTAGACGTCTAGTGGCTGTAAGGTCGTTGGTAATAAATTAACATGAATCCAATAACCATAAACCGGATATTAAAGTAGGCGCCAAATAAATTTGTCACAAAGTACAATGACCCATCTACATTTATTGGCTGAAATAAAGACATAAACTTGTTATTAGTCCTACTGTCCACGGATACGTAGCTTCATAGACGCATCAAATACGCGTTTGATGTACGCCTGATCACATACAAACATTATATACAAACGAAGCGGAAACCAGTTTCATAGTTTTGAATGTAACCTGTCAGCAGGCGTACACCAAGCGTATAATGACGAATACGCGTCTTTGAAGCTACGTATCCGCAGTAGGATAGCAGGACTTAATTGACATCTATCACGATCTTTTACATTTTGTAGAAACGATTCACTGTTATTGTTCAGGGAATCTACGAAAGGAAAGAAAAAAGGTCAATGTAGTTTGGTCAGTATCTGGCACCTACCATAGAGCGATACCTTAGTAATAATTTTAAAGGCACGGCATACTGTAAATGCTTCGGAACACAATTTAATATTTCATCCTAATTTTAATGACATAATTCTCGGTAAAAAGATCTTCATTCTCACGTCAGACATAAGAATAAGACGCAACGAATCATTGTAAATGTAAATTCGCTGAATATTTCCATATAAACATTATATAAAAAATCTGATTTGAATAGTTTGCAACATTGGCTCGACATTTCAATTCAAATATTCAATGAGACAGACAGCAAAATAATATGAGACGAGATGACTTAAAACAACATGAAAAAAAAATCTTTACAATGATAAAATTTCACAACTTCATAAGTTAAATTTGGAACAACTAAATTCGAAAATAAATATAAAACAAATATATGCCAGTATTTGTAAAATAATTACAAAGAGCAAGAGTAAAACATTGGTTCTTACAACAAATTAACAAAATATAGGCTTTGGTGTGAACTTTTTAAAGTTCTGACCAGATTTGCTGCGACTGCCAAACTATTTCATGTGACTACTCTAGAGCTTACTACTTCATTATTATTTTAAAACGGTCATTTTGGACCACACTAGCGGTTTTGACTAGCGTATTTTTAATTCAAGTTACCAGAATCCAGCTCATAACTAGGTATAGACTTAGAAATAACAGATGCATATTGGCCCAGCATACATATTAATTTTAATATATGCGAAACTTAAAATATAATTTGTTCAAAATCAGTAACTGAATCGACTCCAATAATTTTTAAACCATGTTATATTTTTCCCCAAAAATATTTAAAAAACCGGCCAAGAGCGTGTCGGGCCACGCTCAGTGTAGGGTTCCGTAGTTTTCCGTCCGTCACAATAAGTGTTCCCACTTATGAGTTTAAAAAAAGGCTATTTTTTACGTTGACATACTGAGGGTGAGTTGCACCATTTAACTATAACGATAACAAAGCTTTTAACAGTTGTCAAATTGTCGAATTGACCAATAGGAGGCCGTTTCACGGCTGGTTATGGTTTGGTTATCGTTAAATGGTGCAACTCACCCTAAGTACGGAACTCTAATAAATTAAATACGGAACCCTAAAAACGGGCCCACAAAGGACGGTGATAACTAAAACAGTATGCATATTGCAAGTAGTAGAAATTTCAGCGATTGTGCACTTGTAAAATTACGAATATATTTAAGAACCAACGATTTTTTACCTCGGTAGGTCATGAAAGCACGGAAAATTTTAACATCGACTTTCAACGCCATCTATTGAACAATTTATGAACTGGTTTTTACCTTAACATTTTGATAGATGGCGTTAAAAAAATGAATTTTAGTTTTGTTCTAAATTGCCTTAGCATATTCCTGATAGAAGTTTTATGTAGTTATAAGATAATACCGCCAATGCCAAGGAGAGACCAACCGAACAATTCGATAATACCCGACCCCATCAACTCAGGAAAAATCCTAACAGCGCGAACGCGAAAAGTACAGCGCCATCTCTCGGGGAATTGAGTTATTTAATACCAGAAGTAGTTTTCGGTGGTAATTTTGGATTGCGAGAACCGATTTTAATAATTCTTTTTTTGTTTGAAAGAAGATACGTTCAGGATAATAAAATATGCAAACGAAGTTAAAAAAAAATGCTTGCATATACGATTATACTACAAACTTAGTCCAGAAATTATTTTGTACAATCTTTTTGTCTTTTTTGTACAAAAACTGTTCTTTCCATCAAGTTCAAAATGATTTTCCTAGAAAGTCCTTATAAAGTTCTATTTTTCAGATTTTTTTCATATTTTCTAAACTTATGGTTTAAAAGTTAGAGGGGGGGGGGACATTGTTTTTTACTTTTGGAGCGATTATTTCCGAAATTATTGACATTATCAAAAAATGATTTTAGTAAACCCCTATTCATTTTTAAATACCTATCCACTTTGTCGGCGTGATTGATATACATATTGGTACCAAATTTCAGCTTTCTAGTGCTAACGGTCACAGAGATTAAGCGAGGACGGACAGACAGACAGACAGACATGGCGAAACTGTAAGGGTTCCTAGTTGACTACGGAACCCTAAAAAGGTCACAAGTTGGACCAACGGTACTAAGTACAACACAGGTAATGGCATATCATAGCAGTCATTAAGCGCTAGCGAACAGCCGAGTGCGGGAGCAAAACAACCAAGGGGTTTTTGTGTTGCAAATACATGATCATCGGACCATCCGAATGACTGAGTCGCTCGGATGACCCGGTAATCATGTATTTGTGCGGATAACCAGGTAAGCTTATAACTTAGTTATTTTTCATGATACAGTTATGAAATTTTGTACATAGATTCTTTAAATTAAAAGTACTAGACACGTATACTAAAACTAATCTTGTATGTAGACTCTAAATGCTGGGTCAATTTGCGTCTATAGTATAAAAGATCAAAATAAATTAGATATCGATACTCCTAAGACGCGACGGTTTTTGATAGTTAATGACGGCAATATTTCAAATCATAATAAGGCACGGTAGGCACAGTGCATGAGCAATTAGCTGCTACGCTGCGTGTCGTGGGTTCGATTGCCGCACGGAATAAGTATTTGTATAGCTTACAGGTATGTTGGTGTTTCGGTTAACAACTATAGGCAACTATACTTATATTTATTTTTTTTGTTAGGTATATTTTATCACATGTACTCATTAAACATCGATGCCCATCACGTCTGCGGAGGTTTTCTTACAAATATATTATGATCCTGTATAAGTCGGAGACAAATTAATATAGGAATCAAACTTCTCATTAAATTAGTTTCCCCAAACGCCAGTAAAAACCGCTAGACCTTATCTATTGATATATCTGATCCTCCAATAAAATAACGAACGCACATTAAATTCGAATACTATTGGTCGATACTAATTGCTGACCGTTGGCGAATTAGGACGCAGTTACAAAATGACGTGACCACCGAAATAATTGATGTTGGTGGGTAATTGACGATTCCCTAAATAGCGACGGTTTTAATAGTTGTCTGTGTTTGTAATTACGCTAATTAGCTCCACTTTCGCTTTTATTAAATAAACGCTAATTACATACACACATAATGTATACTCCTTTTTGGTGTAGTCGTATAAAATTGAACAAACAAAATGTGGTAAAGTAGTCAAAAAATAAAAGGCCTATTTATACATTTGTATTTTGACTACTTAGCGGTTTATCCGGTGTAGTGTAGCTACTACTAAAATAGCTACTACTGCACTGGAACCCTAATTATTATTATATTGTTTCTTTTAGTTTCGTTCCAAGTTCATTCTAGAGCCGCGTACAGATATCGCGAGGCGTGCGTCGCGAATGGTTCGTCACGCATGCGTCAACCTGAGGCATACGACGATACATTTATGCGTGCGTCCGGAACGACACATGCTCAAACTGAGCACGCAAACCACCACGCACGGTGTACATCAGTAGGAAACGGAAACAACACCTATCCGTCCACACGGAACGCACGGCTCGTACTGAGGCGGCGTTCGCAACGATCTTATGACGCGAATTCTCACTGTGAGCACACTTCCACACAGCCCGAGGCATGCGAGACGAACCATTCGCGACGCACGCCTCGCGATCTCTGTACGCGGCTTTAGGTCTTTCTCAAATGTCAAAACGGGACTTATATTTTTTAACGACTGATTCTGATACAGGATGGAGAAGAAAATAATAACACGACGATGTTACAAATAAAGAATTAAAAAACAAAAGATTATTTCAAACCAACTGCTATTGTGTAATGTGTCTAAACTATTGTATATTTTTGATAAATATTTTGTATAAAAACTGGGAACGCCACGAAAAAAAACGACTGTCATATCGTCGTCCGTACATTGACTAACATGCAACTTTTGAGGATCCAACTACATATAAAACCGATTAAGGAAATTCATGTCTCATTCGCCACATAATGTGTCTGCGTCCTACATCATCTGTTACAATAAAAACCGCTTAAAATTACATTTGTGCAATAATTTGATAAACGCCTAACTACTCAACTGCTCATGGCACGATACGAGAAATTCTTATATTGTACTATAACACTAACTTTTTACTCGTTGTCCTTTCATGACACCGTTAGGTACCCCATACCTACTCAAGTAGCACCTAGTATTCATAAACATTACTTTAAGTACTAACAAATTTAATATTATACAAAATAATTATGCAACAGTAATAATACTTTAGCATAATGAACGTTTTTATAAACTTATATTATGATAATTTCGGTAGGTAACTTAAATTCTTAGATCTCCAAGTCTTGCTTTCTAAATCACTAAATGCATTTGACGCTAAACGTGAATAACATCGTTCTATTTCAGGCAATCGTTTCCAGATGATAAAGACAGCATGATGTTTTAAATGCGTTTAGTCTTCATTTGAGTCCATTTGACTCAAATTTTGTCCTAGCAATATTTATTTAGCCACTCTGGACAGCTGTTGTTGGCCTGCTCGAGCCCCGGTATGAAGGCTTGAAGGAACGGGATGGGGTTTTTAGTCAGTAAGAGTCTGACACTATCTCCCGCTCTGCCCAAGAGCGGAGGTTGTCATTGGATGATTATTCCCATCGAAAAAAAAAAAAGCTGTTGTTGGCCTCTTTTAAGCGGGTTGCCTGCGAATTAAAATTTTTCTATAGTTTTTTTCCTATCCAATGACTATTCCATATAAAGTCATTCAATAAGGAAAGAGACTGAGACAGTTGTATTGATGATTTTACATTTTTTATTTTTTATTTCGCGACCTACCCTGGCACTTTCACCTCAAGTCGTGGAAGTCATGTGATTATGCAGGCTGAGCAGGAAAGGAAGTAACGCATATCCTGTGAAGGGGTCCCTCTCTGGCCTCTCTGGCAATGTGTTGGCGTTGAGTCATGGACACCCCATTTGACCAGATTGGCAGAGTCTAGGCCACTAATCCTTTCACCATAATGACTCGATCTTAAATAAGTTAGTGTTAAATGCATTTAGTGAATCGAGGAGCAAAGGCCTTAGGGTAAACGAGACTGGTATGAAACTATTTTCTAACTATGAACGTACGTTTTAAATTAAGACAAGAAGCGCAAATTATTTATTTTGCGCTTTTATACTATTTGTTCGATTCTAATTAACAATTCCAGTTGGTACTTTAAGGATTTTGATCACTACATCGTATCACACTATGACCTTGCTAGGATCATTAAGGACAGAAAGAAACAATACTGTCTACTATACGATATGTATACCAGCGAATCCTACCCTTCCTAATGGATTAGTGACCGTGGTATTCTTGTATCATCCGCGTATCACCCGATTACCCTCCGCGTATTATCCCCTTATTATTCGCGTGTATTCGTTTCCGTTCTCAAGGTTGTACCTAGCAGTTCACCCGTGTTATCGCGTGTTACCGGGTTGGGGACGTCGCGTGCCATGCAAGGAACGTATCGGCACCGGCAAAATTTAAGATTACCATTTTGGTCGGTGACGGAACGGTCTAGTGGATAAAGCATACGTTTCGGTACAAAGAATATATTATTTACCTGACACGTTCCTGCCCCGATCATGGTATGGTACGGTGTAGTGGGCACAATCCTTAAAACGTGTGCAGTTTTTTTTTTATATCAGGCTAAAACTTGTGCTACCTACATTCGGACGCCATACAAACATACAAATTCTCAAGTAAACATTAAACATTGTCATTCATAATTAGGAAACCAGTTTCTCAAGACACTTTCAAAAAGACGTATTCATAAAATGCAGAGTGTTTCACTCTCCCACTTCCGGTGTAAAGATTTGAGGTGTTCATAAGCCCTTTTAGTTATGTTTAAAGTTGGTTCTATTTCTAGGAGTTCGCTTTCTCCTATTAAGCTTAGTCCAGCGAGGCCTAGGTACGTGTGCATAGGGTCTGTGCATGTATCAGGCCATTTCGAGAACCCACCTACGACTGTATCCTGTGTTTCATAGACATATTTTCTGTTACTTGCATAGTTCGAGTACTGCAGCATGTCTAGTATTTTGAGGGATGCTCCTACCCAGAAACTGTAGCAAGTATCGACGGGTTTGTTAGGCCTGCCTTGGAAGCCGTCGACTTGTCTGAAGAGGAGCCATCTCTTCAAGCCTTCCACTTGCTGTTCTGATAGCTTGTCTAGTTGGTTCGTGAGGCTGAGCGTAGCTAGTGCGCAGAAGGTTGTACCTCCGTGAGACTCCAGTTCCGGACACTGAGCGATGCCGTAGTCGTACCCCTGAGAAAAACGTTTATTATTAGTTAACAGAGTCAAAATCAGATTCAACTTTTAAACTTTACTTAGAAAAGTTTGGCCGTGACAACACAAAGACATGATTTGTATTTGATAGTAATCAAAAATACAAGTTGGCGACATATAAATTAATTTAGTGTTTCTCTTCTCCTTCATATCCGCTAAACACAAGCCGAGACATGTTCTGTGGAGGGACGCCATACAAACACTAGAGTTTTGTGTTGAAATCTAATATTTACATCAATCTCCTAGCCTTTTCCTACTATGCTGGAATCGGCTACAAACTAAACCGGATGCAGCAGAATACCAATGTTTCTATCTAACGTCCATAACCTAATAAGTAACCGGTTAGCAAAACTAATGTCGGATTTTCTGGCTTCTAACGGCCCATAAAGAAAGAAAGAAACATCATATACGCAAAATGACGCAATCATGATTAAAATATAAGGAAAATATGAGTCACATCTGCACAAAATAGCCGACTGTCAAAGGTCTACAAATGAAACCCGGGACCAACAGCGTGCTTTCCAAGGCACGGAGGAATCTCGATATGTGGCGATGGTCACCCATACACGGACAGAGACACATAGCATATAGCATAGTCGGCCTTATAATGTTCCCACTGCTGAGATTCAGGCCTCCTTTCTAGGAGAGGAAATGGGCCATAAAATCCACCACGCGGTCCCAGTGCGGGTTGGTGGATGTCACATGTCTTCGAATTTTTGGTTCTAGGACATGCCGGTTTCCTCACGATGTTTTCTTTCTCCGTTTTGAGAGCAGTGGTGATGAAATAAATTTTACAAAGTAATAACACGTTGTGTACATCACACATTCCTTCGCCGTTTTGAGAGCAATGGTGAAGAAATAAATTACACAAAGTAATGCGCCTGGCTGGGTTTGACCCTGCTACCTACAACTCGTAAGCCGTAAGTCGGAGCCGTTACCACTCGGCCACCACTGCTCAGACTCACTGACCCACTGTTCAAACAGAGACACACACACAGATTAAAAACACTAATTTGAAAAAAATAATGCCTGCTATCCAATTACATAGAAATATTATTTTAATAGAAAAAAAACCATTCCACAGAACACGAATAATAATTTATGTGTGACATTAAAATGTATGTACTAATCTACATCACGTCTTTCAATGCACGATAACATGAACAGGTTTTACTGCTTTCCAGATATGTGTATAGGTTAGCATATACAGGTGTTACTTGGTTATTGGGTATTTGCCTATGCTTATACAACGTGTAACGTTAAATGCGCAAAACCTCAGACACCCCCAATGATTTTTAATTCAAATGATAAATGATCTTTATTTGCAAGTAAGTTTTATAAAAACACTTTTACACGTCAATTTTTTTGTTCGTAAATTAAAGCTAGAAGAGGCCGGCGTTTCCTAGCTGACTACCCTGAGAAGAAACACCGAAACAAACTCAGGGGGAAAATGATCTAATTCAGAGAGAATAATAAATACATTTAAAAAAATGTAAATGTTTAATGTGCTGTTTTAGTTTTTGATTAAAATACGTATCTTCATAGAAATAAGAACTATTATTATCCTGCTTAAGAGAAATTGGACAACAACCATTTGTATTTGTTTACCTACTTGGGCAGGTTTGCGCATCTGATCAAACTATTTTAAGGTATTACGCATTTAACGTTACACGTTGTATATGCTTTTCTGTAATATTTTATACTAAACTAGCTCTCATCAGCAGCAGTACCCGCGTGATTGTAGAAAATTATCTCAAAACATAATATAGCCTATATTACTCAGTGAAGATTAAAGCTTTGGTGAAAGAATTTTTAAAATCGGTCAAGTAGATTTTACGTTAAATAGTAACGTACAAACAAAAAAATAATTAAATCTTTCCTCTTTATAATATTAGTTTAGAGACAACTAATAACACTAAACAGAAATCTTTTTCTGTAATCAGCATCAAAATTGGTTATTAAATGAAGCATCAATTTTATTAGTATCCCAAACATTGGTTTGAAGAAGAATGGGGTCTGCCGAGTGTATCTCGCTATTTCTTTTGAGCAAAAGTAACTTAATAGCGGTGACTAATACTATTATGAGATAGTTTCCGCTTCCACCTTGATTTCCGGTTTCTAACTTAATTCATATTAAACGAATTTGAACATTTCTTTTTATTTGTGATTTTGGATAAAGTTACTTTCTGATACAAAAAATTTAAAAAAATTGTGTGACTTACCATTAAAGACGATACCGTGATGGTACACAATTGGGTACATGATAGATATTTTTTCCATCCTTATAACTAATAAATTATTTGAAAAAAGAAACTTGTTTTATGTACTTACAATAGACTTGATAATATAATCAGTAGCCTTTTCGATGTTGAAGCCTGACCAATCGTTGAGCATGTAACTAATACACGCTGCACAGTAAACGAAACGCATGTCCGACTCGCAACCCGAGAGCGTTGCTGCGAAGTTACCCTCCTCCGTCTGAAGAGCTTTTACACCTGGAAGTAAAAAGAAAGTATATTTATCAATACACTTGCTCAGAAAGCGACTCTTATTGCACTGCACTTAGGTACATAATGGCCCTTCTTACGAAACTGTGACATTATGATTACCATTACGCACTAGTGCTATAATGTGGTTAATAGTACATTGTTACACTACCACTTAACCAATTTTCCATACAGCCAGTCAATCACAGCGCGATATAAAATTGAAATAACTTAAAGATAAGTATTCATTAAATAATATTATATTTAAAATGATTTATTTGTTCAACTATTTCTTTAATTCATTAAACCCCAAGCGAACGCCGGCGTTCGCGCACCTATTGTCTTTCTAGTGTCTGTAATTTCCACGATTGAAAGGTTAAAATACATTATTTTTAAAAGATTAAAATTAATTTCTAATTTTTCGTTAATGAGGCTGAATAGCTGGCCGACCGCAGAAAAAAAAAAACAAAATGGCGGGAAAGTGGCAATCAGTCGTTGGTTTATTTTCGAGTTTTGTTTACATTTCCGTACAACAGTTTGCAACTCTGACGGCATGCTGGATATCTTCTTTAATTAACGGACTATCAACAATGTTAGATAGTTGAATGACGGTGGTGACTAAATTCTCAGATCGACTTTCCGGAACACCATTTATTTCTATATTTGACTCGCGCATATGTAGTTCAACTATATTCAGCCTGGAAGTGAGGTCTTTAATAGTAGATTTGAGATTTTCATTATCACGCTTCAGCTCGGCGATAATTGCAGTTTCACTTTCAAGTTTAGACTTCATCTCTTCAAACTTAGTTTCAATGAATTCCAAAGAATTCCCAAATCCATCTATTTTGTCGTGAATATTCTTAAACTCGGTGGCTACAAGTCGCTTGATAGTTGAGTTTAGAGCGGCAGAAATTTCCTGTTGTAGAATTTCACGCAGTTTGCTTTCAGTTATGTTTATCAGATTAAAATAGTGATTTAACGCCTAATTTCATAAGAGAAGAGGCTAAAGCAGTAGTGGAATACCTTTTACCGCCTAAATCAGAAGAAAGATACCTACTTAAAATCATAGGTACGACGACTCAGGTTTTACAAACTTTTTATTTTATTTTTAGTTTCCTCGTATTCGTAATGAAAAGCAGTGTTTACCTCGGGGTGAAAGTAACCCATTTAACCCCTCGAATTAGCGACCTCGCTTCGCTCGGCCGCCAACTCCTTCTAGGGACGAAATGAGTTACTTTCACCCCTAGTGTAACAATGTACTATTTCATTACTCATACTCTGAAAGTAGGTCTGAAGTTGCCTGAGGAGCGGGCTGAAAGTGATACTTTTCATCCCTAGGGAGTTTTACTTTACAACTGACAGCTGTCAAATTATTAAAAAAAAACTAGTTCTATCTTCCCATTTCTATTGAACCATGTTCCAATTTTCCATACAGCCAGTCAATCACAGCTCGATATAAAATTGAAATAACTTAAAGACAAGTATTAATTAAATTATGTTATATTTTAAGTGATTTATTTGTTCAACTATTTCTTTAAAACACTTTATTTTTAAAAGATTACAATTAATTTCTAATTTTTCATTAATGAGGCTGAATAGCTGGCCGGCCGCAGAAAAAAAAAACAAAATGGCGGGAAAGTGGCAATCAGTCGTTGGTTTTTTCGAGTTTCGTTTACATTTCCGCACAACAGAGATTTGTATTAACACGTTATGTTTATAGTAGTGATTAAACGCCTAATTTCATAAGAGAAGAGGTTAAAGCAGTAGTGGAATACCTTTTACCGCCTAAATCAGAAGAAAGATACCTACTTAAAATCATAGGTACGACGACTCAGGTTTTACAAACTTTTTATTTTATTTTTAGTTTCCTCGTATTCGTAATGAAAAGCACAGTGTTTACCTCGGGGTGAAAGTAACCCATTTAACCCCTCGAATTAGCGACCTCGCTGCGCTCGCCCGCCAACTCCTTCTCGGTACGAAATGAGTTACTTTCACCCCTAGTGTAACAATGTACTATTGTTCAAACTCTCCCCCGCCATAATTTTATTACATGTATCGTATCAGGATGGGCGCAGGTCGTCCCCCACAAGTCGCCGGTCAACCCCCGTTTATTCATTTCAGTGAGTGTATTGAAAGGTAAATAAAAAAAAATATGGGCGCGTATATGAAAACAGATTTTTACCGCCACAAAGTTTACTAGTTTTACAGTTATTTTCTTCACAAGTGTATTGAAAAACGTCGTATGATACACGTGAGTAATTAATTACTTTCTCGGCCCGGCTTAAGACCCTCGCCACGGCTCGGATCTAAATACCGCCTCGACGGTAATTACTAACATTATACACTTACCTATATCATAATGTACTATTAATTGTGAGGAAAAATGCTTTACAATTTGCTAATGTATTGTTCGCAGAACATATGGCCATTGAGGCCGTAAGGTTCTGGACCCCGTACCGCAAAATGCAGCGTTGGAAGGCCACCTACAAGGTGCACCAATGACCTGGTAAAGGTTGCGGGAATCCGATGGATGCGAGACGCACAGGAACGTTCATTGCAACACTTGGGGGAGGTCTATGTCCAGCAGTGGACATATATCGGCTGAAATGACGATGATGATGATGAGTTTATTATTAAAATGTTTAATGTATAGGGTGTTTTTTAAATAATATTAAACAGTGTTAAATATACAGAGTGATTTTTTCAAATAGGCGTAGATGGCCAAGGCGTTTGGGTGTTTTGGGTTGGAAATCTTCAAATAAAGTCTCTTCTCCCGTTGTGGGTAGAGCAAGAGAGTGTATTAGACCATTACTAATCTGTAAGTCACCTGTGTTCTCAATTCTTTTTCGTTCTAAGGCCGCGATAGCTCTTTCGAACAATTCTGAAGAATTACTATCGATGACACCATAAAAGTAGCAAAATTTTGGGCCGTAATAATATAGAAGACTATCGTTAACAGCGACATGAAGAAAAGCATAAACTTTGGAGGTGTTTGTAGTTAGACATTTTTAGAGATTTACTAAGTCTTGCTAGCGTGTTACAACTGCACTTACAACTGAGCCGTCCATCAAGGCTCTTCATAAAGAATTGGCCTTTCAAATGACCATACACTAAATAAGACGGCATTGTCGGCTTAGCGGTTGAGCGATTGGCTGCTACATTGTGCGTCGCGGGTTCGATTGCCACACAGAACAAATATTTGTATATCCTATACAGACATTCGTTTCGGGTCGGGGTGTCTTATGTATGTGTATGTACGCACCCAGTACAGATACAGGACTCATTCTTAGTGTGGGGAAACTGCTTCTTGTTCCAGCCCTTATCCCATAATACTTGGGGTCAGCACATCACGTTTTTTCTTCCATTCTATCCTGTCACCCGTCACACCATCACTAACTCCCTTTTCTTTTATATCACTCCTCACACAATCCATCCATCTTTTTTATGGCCTCCCTCTCCCTCTCCATCCATATACATGTATATTCAGAACTCTTTTAGTAACATGCGTTTCATCTCTTTTCTTCAAATGACCATACCAAGACAAACGATTTCCTTTTAACTTTTCAGAGTATATCAGAAAAAGTTTGAAAGTGGTGCCAGTCACTTTCAAACTTCCTCTGATATACTCATTTCTCACTTTATCCATTCTCGTCATACCGCACATTCATCTCAACATTCTCATCTCCGCTACATGCAATCTTTTTTCATCCATCTTTTTCACAGCCCAACATTCTGGTCATACTGTATGACAGGTCTTATGACGGACTTGTAAATTTTACCCTTTAACTTGGCATCCGAGGGTCACAAGTTGTTCCCGTGACCTATCGCCATTTCATCTATGCTGCGTTGTCCTGTGTTATGTCTCGGTCTACCTCACCATCCCCTTGGACAAATGACCCGAGGTAACGAAAGTCGGAACAGATCGGTATAGGCGTTCCGGCGGAATATTATTAGTGAGGAGTAACATTATTAAAAAAAAATTATACTCGTACATAAATAATCAGTTGCAAATTCTAATACTTATCAACTTTGTTTGCTAAGCAAGAAACCCAGGTGCAACTCCCATTTCAAGACATTTTTTTTTTTTGGTGGGAAAAAATCATCCAATGACATCCCCCGCTCTTGGGCGGAGCGGGAGATAGTGTCAGACTCTTACTGACTAAAAGACCCACCCCGTTCCTTCTAGCCTTCATACCGGGACTCGAGCGCCCTTTCGGATAACCCTGGCCCCAGTAGGCTTCGACCCGGCTGGGTCCCTGCTGTTGCTGACAACTCCTTGAGGCGCGCGGGATCAGTGCGCGCCGTCGACGACTTGGGCTTGGTCCGGACAGTTACCGGACGGCCGGACAGCGAGCTACCCATTGCTCACTGTCCGCAAGCCCGCGCCTACGGTGGCCGGAAATCGAGATCAGAATCCCGGCGGCGGCGGCGGCGGCGGCGATAACGCTGATGCGTTCGGCCTTCTCCTTTGCGAGCATTACTGCTTCGCAGAAGTCGGCGACCGCCTGCCACTCCTCCTCGCTCCGGACCATGGCCTCAACCAAAGCCCGGCGCGAGAGGTCTCCGCCGCCGATCGCCCCCACGAGGGCACGGCGATGCTCCGCCCAAGCAGGGCACACCTCGACTGTGTGCTCCACCGTGTCCTCCGGGCATTCCGCACAGTGGCGACACCCGGGCGTCACCTCCGCATGAATCCGGTGCAGGAAACTCCCGAACGAACCATGTCCGGTGAGGACCTGCGTCATGTGGAAGGTAAGGACGCCGTGAGATCTTTCCAGCCACGCCTCAAAGAGGGGACTGACCGCCATGGTTGTGGCGTGCCCAGCACTGGGTTGCGATAGTCGTTGACGCCATTTCACCATGAGATCCCGCCGGAGTTCTGTCCGCCATGCCGTGACCTGTCGCGGCAGCGGACTTTCACCCTAGCGTTGCATCTCCACGCGCATGTCGTACATGTGTGGACTGTTGCCTCCAGATCCCACGGTGGTAGGCCAGCCAGAAGGCTCGCCGCTTCGCGGGAGACCGTGCAGTATCCCCGCACCATCCTTTTGCCATGACCCTCTGGCAGGCGTTCAGCATGGCCGCCGGTTGCGTTTTCAGCGACGGCGCCCACACCGGCGCCCCGTAGAGGGCCATGGACCGAACAATCCCCGCGTAGAGCCTCCGGCAGGAGGCATCTGGACCCCCAAGGTTGGGCAGGAGCCACTTGATCGCAGCCCCAGCCCGGTTGAGTTTGAGAGCCAGACGTCGGAAATGCTCCACGAAATTCCACCGGCTGTCGAGGACAAGTCCCAGGTACTTCATCGTCGACCCGACACCGATGTGAACTCCTCCTAACGTTAGTTGGGAACTCAATGGCGCTCTGTATCCCTCATGCAGCTCCGCCTCTCTGGCCTCCGCATCCGGCGGGCGGATGCGGCGCCTGCAGTGTCTAGCGTACCGGCGTCGCGCGTGACTGCATGCGTTGCGCAGTGCAGCGATCTCCGGCGACCATCAGCACACCTGGCGCTTAGCTCGCCCTGGACGGACTCGGGGCATTGCCGCGTCGCAGATTTGCGACTTGGCCTCCCGAAACCAGTCCGCCTCGACGTCTATGTCGACAGGCCTGTCCGATGCTTGCACCCAGGCCTGTACCGTCGCGGCTTCCAGGAGGAGCTCCCGGTCCATCTGCTTAAGCGCCCACCGCGGAGCGCAAGGGCTCTGTCGGATCGGCACGGCCGAGGTTTCGGCGGAGACGTCCAACCGGATGTACCGATGGTCGGAGTACGTCTCCACCTCCTCCATAACGCTCCAGTCGACGACACGCGGCGACAGAGCGGGGCTGGCGAACGAGATGTCCACCACTGATTCACCCCGCATCGTGGGGATAGAACCCCTGTTCAGGACGACCAGGCCCAGCTCCAAAGCCCAGTCCTCCACCATCTGACCCAGTGGGTTCGTGTACCGGGAACCCCAAGCCGTGTTCCAAGCGTTGAAGTCCCCGCAAACGATCACGGGGAGGGTACCAAACCCAGCGACGACACACCACTACAATGTCCCGGAACCGTGCTGCCACGCAGCCCCGTCCCCTCGAAACAGCCTCGAGGGGCGGGAGACATTCAGACTGCCAAACGCCGAAATAATCGCCTCCTAATCCGTATAACCAAATCTACGGAACTTACCTCCAACTAAAGCTTTCCTATTCAATCTGGAGAGGTCATCGCCTAACGCCAGGAGGATACAAAGCCCAGTGTACGTCATAGCGAGATGCCCGCAACGATAGTAGTTGTTCGGGGGGTCCAATTCTAAATTTATTGTCGAGGAACCCTGGAAACCGCACATTGATACATCGCCATCTGCAATTAGAAAAAGTTTTTGTTATTTTGTGACTAAAATGTTTAGTGCATAGTCAGTTTTTTTAAGTGTTAAATATACAGAGTAGGCGTCCAAATCCGGAACTATGTGGAATAGTGAAAAATACAAAATGTATTATTGGATTTTTGTAAAATCAATATTCCTAGTCAATAATTTATTGAAGCCGATGATTTTGAAAAAAAAAGTACTCGCTGTATTATACACTATCCGATGCTAGTAGCAAATTAGGAATTATTCTAAGAAGTAGTGACATACTATAAGGTAACAAAAAAAAATAACAGAATACTTTTTAATTCTCTTACGTTTCCTTAATTCTTTTTTATGTTATTTTTCTTTTTTTTTCGCTATAACCGCGAATACAGTATTGAAATATTAAAAAATTTGAATCCAAATTGATATTGTTGAAAAAAGAAATAGCATAATTTTGAATAAGGTGCTGTTTATGTCTGAATCAAAAATTCGTTTTATAAAAATTCAACGTTTTCCTTAAGTTTGCGATTTGATTGTGTAATAATACAGTGTGTTTTTTTTTTTGGTAAAATCCGGTTGTTTTTGTAAAAATATCGGGTTCAACCGATCCGAACCCGAAATTTTTAAGTATTTTTCACTATTCGTAGTTTCGTTTTGACCATTCACGCCCACTTGAAAAATTCACCCTGTATAAATTTGGATCTACGTGACCTTTCAATCGTGGTAATTAGAGACAATAGAAGGACAATGGGTTCGCGAACGCCGGGCGTTCGCTTGGGGTTTAATGAATTAAAAAAGGTACATCTAAACAAGGTCGGTAGAAAATAAACCTACAAAAAGCCGTCTGAGCTTCCTTCACATTTTTAATAACAGGTATTAAATCAAGGTAACGCATACGCGCGTCAAAAAATAAACACTACAGCTTCGTCGTAAGACGTAAAGCAAGGTTACTAAGTGTATTATTTACATGTCGATAAACCGTGCAATAAAAACGCTACTTGAGTAAAAACATGTTCAAATAAAATAAACAGAGATAACACTATTTTATTGTGTTGATTATTAATTTAAACCCCGTCTAGCTGCAATTCAACACTTATAAATTAGTCTCACACTGTACACCGTGTAACATAAAACTATTGAAACTGTTTAATCAGCTACCTTTACCTTTACCTACACGCTTATGTGGACTTAGAACTTTTTATGTCCTTACAGTTAAGAAGAACAGTAAAACGTACACAATGTAAACATGAAATGGTTATTTTTATAGATTTCTGTACATTTTTGTGAAACGAAGGGGCGTATCAGACTTTTAGCATAGTCGGCCGGTATGGCGATAATTCACCACAACCCACTATAACCCATCTATGTCCTTTCAGTTATTCTTTGCGTTCCAGGGTCACGGCAACTCAACAATAAATTCCTGTATATAGTTTAACTGACAAAAAAATGTGAACTCGGCTCAGTCATCATGGATGTAATGGACTACCAGCTAGCTAAAAACGTAAGAAAAACTGACTTATAAAAAGAAAACAGTAATAATAGGTATACAAGATGTAAGGAACAGCCTTCCCCAAACTTAAAGAGCTTGCTCAGTAAATGAAACTGAACAACCTTCCACAAGATTTGTTTCAGAAAACGAAAAAAAAAAAAAACGGCCTCTTCATACAAACTGTCCAATCAAGTTTTTAATTTCCCTTACATCCTGTATAGGGAGGATCTGCCTATCTCCGAACTAGTAATTACATTAGGGGTCCCCGAAACGGTCAATTGCGATTGACAATATTTACATGATTGACGCGATCAATTTTTGCATAAATTAGATGCAAAAATTTATCGTTTACTATAAACGATTGAAACAATTGTCAATGCATTGTCATCACCTAGACATTGTCAATCGCAATATTGACCGTTTCAAGGACCTTTAAAGTAGTTACGATTTAGATCCTTTACAATTCTGATTCGTTTTTGTATGCTTTTCGACTTCAATTCATTATTTTTTTTCTCATTAGGGTCATCCGAAATAGAGCGACATCTTGTCGATCAGTTTCTCTCGCTCTACTAATTTTCATTGATTTATTAATAATGACCTTAAATGTTGAAATAGAGTTGATTACAGCATCTGCGCGCTGACCCTTACAGTCAAGGCTAGGCTTCATCAAAAGTAGATCGACGTGTACATGCTCAAGAGTCCTATACTCGTGTGCATGCTTGATAAACTATGACTCCTCTGTAAACCCGCCGTGGGTTTACAGAGGAATTATAGGCGACCCACTTAAAAAAAATATTCTGTGACAATCTTATAGATCGCCAGATAAATAGCGATTTTCACAATTTGTAAGCGTGGTGAATTTTAATTGATAATATTTTCCACCATTATCAATTAATAAATTAACAAAACGAGACATCACACATGAATATGAACAACGTTTAATACGGGCTTATACGGGACTAAACCTTAAACCACGGGGGAAAAAAACAAGTGTACCATAGATTTCTTTCAGTATTGAAGTTTTTTTTTTTTTTAATTTACAATTGTTGCAATTTACAAAAGATGTTCATACTTTGACCGCTTTATAGATTGCAAATAAATTAAAAATCACCTTGACTCCTAATGAAGTGTACTACAAAATTGCATTGAATTATAAAGCTTAGATTACCACTAACAATACAGGCTTATTATTATATTATAAAGGGGACGCAGCAGTGCGATTACGAAAACAACCGATTGTGGGCAAAAAGTGGTCAAACTACTTGTTGGAAAACATTACCGAGCGACAATGACTATACAACCGAGCGACATGATTTGACCTCTGACAATATTTTTGAACGGTCTGTGGTACGCCAGCGGACGGCCTTGTACTTACTAACGACAAACATTTTTAGTATTATAAATGAAGAATTTAATTAAGATGTAATTTTGAAAGTAGAAAGGTCCTCAGAATTGATACTTGTCACAACTTATTGAACAAAAATGTAGTAGTAGTAGTAGTAGTATCTTTATTCATAACAACATAGTTGTGTCGAACAGATTGATAATTATAAATGTCCTTAAAACTACATTAAATTAATTTCTATTTCTTCTTTAATTTCATTAAATTAATGTTATGCCCGCCATACATGCTAGGGTATAACCTGACAGGTTTGCCTGTATAGTCATACCGGTCAGGTAAACCGGAGCGTGTATCGACGGTCCCTACTAGTGTTGCCAGGTCCGTTTGGATAAAAATCGGGACAGATGGTAAAACAAATCGGGATTTTGGGTTTTAGATCGGTATAAATACATTTTTTTAATAAGGTTTTTTTAAGGGAGAAATCTTCCAATGACTCCTTTCGCTCTGGAGTGGAACGAGAAGGCCGTGTCAAACTTTTACTGAGTAAAACTCAGACTTTTTCAGTCACTCTTTGAGTTTCAGGGTTTTCGATTTATCGGGACATTTAGCGTCCCGATCAGGTGCAAATCGGGACGCGTTCCCAGACCCCTAAAAATCGGGACGTCCCGCGCAAATCGGGACGCCTGGCAACACTAATCCCTACGTACATGTCCAAAATATAATTTTTTTTTTATTATTTCATGTTTTACTTTGTTTAGTTGATAGTATCAATTAAACAAAGTAAATAATAAAATATAAATGTCTTTAAAATACGTAGGGGCCGTCGTCGGTAACATACCCGGCACAACCTGTGCAGGTTTACATACAAGCTTATGCGTCTATGGCTTACCTTACCTTTAAGAGGCTGCTTTTCCACTCGCCTATCGTCAACATCGAGCATGGTTTAAAAGCTTGTTACTTCATCTAACGAAATCCAACGCGATGTTTGACGAAAAGACAACGTGAGAAAAGAGAGATAACGCCTGAAAACTCTGTTAGCATTCGATAATTCCGTGATTTACTCGAATATTTTATAAAACTTGTTCCAGGAAATACGTGTTTTTTTTGAACCCTTAAAAGTTTTTGAAAAACATTGTCATTATTTAGAATCTTGATAAAATTTGCTAGGCTTGTATGTTGTACTTTTTTGACTTTTTTCATTTTTGAGTAAATTATGAAATGTCAATGTTCATGCAAAATAGCAGATTTTCAGAGGTCTTAACTGGATTAGTTTTACACAAATTTATAAATTGATTTCCATAGAAGCCTAGATAATATCCACAAAATACTGTGTTTCCGAAATATCTAATGAAAAATGTGTAATAACGTCATAATCGCGTAAGAGCGGTTGTATGAAAAACAGTGAAAATGTATGTCGAAATGCACCCCCTTAAGGAACAAAAAAAAAAAAAAATAACTATTAAAGATTTTTGTTTTTGCGAGGCCCTTTTAAAAAACAAGCTTTATTATCTACATAAAATATTTGTAACTTTCAAATAGTTCCGTGACGTAAACGAACGAAACGTAATCTCGTAGGCAACGTTTAAAATCGTAAGTTAGGGTCAGATTTGCGATTTTTTTAATCGAGCTAACTAATTTATTTAATGTTTTGATTTTTACGCGGCGGTTTGTCAAATATGGTCAATTTAAATAAAATAATTTTTCATGGTGTTTTCTTTTAGATTTGTGAATTTCCAGAGGTTTAAAAAGGTTCAAAATGCCTCCCTAGCCAAATTACAACCGTTTCGCTTGCGTCGAACGCTTCGAGTTGGCCGCGTCGCCGATTCTTTTGTTCCCGTGACTGAGCGTTAGGATGACGTCATTCCCGTACATCTGAAGCTTTCTACTAGCGTTAACTATTGCAGATAAGTAACTTGGCTAGAGGTACTAGTCTTAAAGTAAAAAAGAAAAAATGACCGCATTTGACATTGGACATAAAAACCTCGTTAACCTCTCGTGGAACGTGGCACAAACTGGTATCTGTTATTAATAATATATAAATATGTTAACGAAACAGGCTTTTGCCGAAGGTATTAATAACACTATACGACATTTGCGTTAAGATCAATATTTAATTCATTAAACCCCAAGTGAACGCCGGAGATCGCTCTTTCATTGTCTTTCTATTGTGTCTCTAATTACGGTATTTGAAAAGACAAACCTTGTTTTACTGTCCGTTCAACCGATTTTGACTTTTATTGCGTTAGTAGCATGACAAATGGCAGCTGCAGTAAATAGTTGGTAATCGTAACTACATATTGTTTTAATGTAATCCTTATGTCTACGAAATAGAAATAAAAATCGGTTGAATGGACAGCTCAAATGAATAATAATTTGCTTTTGATCATTTAGCACATAGGTTCTTAATTTGATTTAAACAGGATGAAAAGTTGAAGAGGGCCCCCCAACCCACAGTGCAACCCTTTGCGAGTGTCAGAGTAACTCTTTCGAACAATCCCCAGCCTAGGCAGGCTTGGGCTCTAATGGGTTCCATCAATCTTGCTGACATCTACTTGGGGCACATGTGGAACGTAACGCTCGTAGACCCGGAATTGGTCTTTACCGGTCAGCGAGTTACGATTACGAAGAAGAACCCGGGCTTACAATGTTTGATAAAAAAATATATATTTGAGCAAATACTTTGGGGAACCTGAACCGCAAACCACTAAAATATTTTATTTATAATAGCAGCAAGTGTGTTCTTCAATGTAAACATACCAAAGTAAATGACAAATAAGAATAAAGTGAATGGTGAATATTGTTAATGAATAAATATTGAATAATTTTTATAATTTACCTTTTTAGGGTTCCGAAGCCAAATGGCAAAAAACGGAACCCTTATGGATTCGTCATGTCTGTCTGTCTGTCTGTCCGTCCGTATGTCACAGCCACTTTTTTCCGAAACTATAAGAGCTATACTGTTGAAACTTAGTAAGTAGATGTACTCTGTGAACCGCATTAAGATTTTCTCACAAAAGTAGAAAAAAAAAACAATTAATTTTGGGGGTCCCCATTTATAGAACTGAAACTCAAAATTTTGTTTTTTCATCAAATCCATACGTGTGGGGGGTATCTATGGATAGGTCTTCAAAAATGATATTGAAGTTTATAATTAAAAAAAATTCTAAACTGAATAGTTCGCGCGAGAGACACTTCCAAAGTGGTAAAATGAGTGTGTGTCCCCCCCCTTCTAAAATAAGAAAATGTTAAAACTAAAAAAAGTATATGATGTACATTACCATGCAAACCGCCAACGAAAATAGGTTTGAACCAGATCTAGTAAGTAGTTTTTTTTTAAAACTTCATAAATCAAAAAAATACACTATCATTAAACATCGATCAATGTTACAACGAACTACAAGAACTGTTATAGTATGTTACTTGCTGCTACGGAACCCTTCATGGGCAAGTCCGACTCGCACTTGGCCGCTTTTTTATATACTAACTTTATAAGTACAACAATAAGTTGAAAAGGGTTTTGAAGTTTATTGAACCTGTAAAGTTTTTTTTGAAGAGGGTAGTCATCAAATAAATTCTTACACTTTGGATGCAGAGAGAGGGGGTGTCAGACTTTTACCACAAAATAGATAGGTACAGAAGTCATTCTACATACAAAGCGCGCTCGACCAACGCACACATACACATCGCTCACGAATACGTATGTCGGGAGCGTCTGGGATCACTCGTCAAACAGTTCCGGCTCAAACGCTCATTAGTGTGCGTCCACCGAGCGTAGTTATAAAAAGTGAAGTAGGTACATAGATGAGATTGTCTTCTGCTGTACCTATCTACGAGTATTTTGTGCTTTTACTGATTAACCTTTCGAATTCCGTAATTAGAGACACAATAGAAAGACAATAAGAGAGCGAACGCCGGCTTTCGCTTGGGGTTTAATTAATTAAAGGTGAACGCACACTTTCCCAGTCGTACGCGTCGAAGTTCGAACGAACCGAAAGAAAATAATTGTTCGTACTGAAGTCCTTCCAGACTCGGACCATTCGACGCGGTTAGGTGTGCAGGGTTTTAAAGAATTTCTTATAAATACATCATTCTAAAATTATTTTCTTTCGATTCGTTCGACGCGTTCGGCTCAGATAAGAGAGCATTCACCTTAAAACCCACCTGTGTTCTTTGAGTTACTTATGTTACAGGGTGGTGTGTTAACCAATGTTTTTAAACAACATTACATTCAATTCACTTATAATTACTTCAAACAAGTTGTAATAAAATAAGTCATAACAATGTATCTAATTCAAACAGCTATTCATTGAATATTATGAAATTGGGTATATTAAAAATTCATAACATATAATTATAACGTTAAACAAAGACTGGCACAATGACTGAGGTCAAACTTCTCACATTCCAGTAAAGAGTTATTAAAATAATATCTTTGTAATGACTTGCATGACTCTACTGCATTATTACTATACTTAAACTAATTATTTTCTATCAGTCTGTTAAGTTTATTACTCAATCAAAATCATAGGAGTTATCAAGATTGGAAGTATGTACCAGTAATGCTGCATGTACTTGAATCAGAAGTATCCTATATGCTAAAGCTAGAACTACATTAGAGATTAAACCGAGACGCACACATGGACCACATCTGATTTGTGCGTAGAACGATGTCGCGTGGCGTAGATCTAATGAAGATCTACAAGTCTAGTTGCCATATAAAATGTATGGAGACCGACGCGCCGTGATCAGCGTACGTGGCACTTATGGAATCCAATCCCGCAAGCGCGGGGTCCCGCGACTGCAGGATCCCGCACCTTTTCTGCGGGATCGGAAATGCAGGATTACTCATGCGGGATCGCATCTACAATCCCGCACGTCTGCGGGATTGAAGTTTTTTTATAAGAAAATTGGATTCCGACAACCTGCCGCCGCCGCTTTGATTATTTATTAGACCCAACTCATCCTCATAAAAAAAAACTCGTTTGATTTTTTGTAGAATAATATATCTGGAAAATATTTTGTTTTCGATTTTATTGTTGATAGGTTCGCGCTTGGTTAAGGTTAAGGGGCCGGCGGAGGATGAATTTCCATACAAACGTAATACCACGCTCATTTGCAGTTGGAGCATATTTCCAACATATTATGATGATATTTGGTTATAGACAATATTTATCTAGGTTCCTACGTCTTTCTTTTTTAAAAAAACAAAAAGAAATTTAAGCAAATTGTATTTCGCACTTTTTTATAGCGTAAATGGCAAAACATGCCATTTGGCTTTTCTTGTATTAAAAATAACAATATTTCTAATATTCTCGACGTAGGAACCTAGATAAATATTGTCTTTAACCGAATATCATCATAATATGTTGGATATATGCTCCAACTGCAAATGAGCGTGGTATTACGTTTGTATGGAAATTCATCCTCCGCCGGCCCCTTAACCTCTCGTATGCCGTAATTAAAGATCGAGAGAGATAGATCTACGCGAGACACAATGGCTTTTTAATTGTGTCTCAATTAAAAAGCTATTGTGTCTCGCGTAGATCTGCGTTCCGGCATACAACGGGTTAATAGCCGAAGATGAAAGCTATATGCCCAATCGAAGCCATGTTCTCACTCCATGGAGCTGCACTCAACATTTTTAGTTAATTTTGTTTTCAGTGTATGGGAGCATTATTTAGTCAAGGAACGGGTGTTAGCTAATATGAGACATTCCACTTTATTGAACATAATCAGATTATTGTCTCTAAATCCTAAACTATTCCTAAACCTAAACTATTATAACATCTAACTTTAACTATAGTACTTTAGCATAGCGCTATACTAACCAAAGCAAGAAGCAAACCTTAAGAATTAATAGTGTAATATATTTTTTTTTGTATCATTTACAGATCACCTTAGGAAGAATTTGACAGTAAAATAGAAAATGAAATTCAGATAGTCTATGGTGTGGTCTGATGCAATGAAGCTAAGGCTTGTAGAAACTCCAAGACTCAACTGTAGCACAAGCAACATTTATTATTCTAGTACTTACTTTTCTTATCAGGGTGAACTTGGAGCCTGTAGATCCATTCTATTATTCTATTCCTTAGATCTAATGAAATTGAAGACATAGAGCCTAATACATCCAGACCGGATACAGAAAAATAAGCAATAGTTACTCTGAAAACAAAATAACAGTATGTTAATTCAGTAAATAAATCCACTCCAGAAAAATATTTAAACTTTGTTCAAAAAAATTAATCAAGATGGTAATGTCCATTGAACTTAATTGAATATTATGAAAATTTGGTGGTGTGTTTCTAATAAATTAAACTAAATTCTAATAAATTAAGGACATTGTTTTAAATTTCATTTAACCTTTCAATCGTGGAAATTACAGACACAATTGAAAGACAATAGGTGTTAATTCATTAAACCCCAATCGAACGCCGGCGTTCGCACACCTATTGTCTTTCAATTGTGTCTGTAATTTCCACGATTGAAAGGTTAATACTCAGCACAAATTTACAATAATAAAATATTGTAAAAAAAATTAAAAAATAAGTGACATGTGTGGTCCGCAGTGTTAATATTCTAAATTTAACTGAGATTCAATCAACATGAATTATTTCTTTATAAAAATATGTTTTAGTGTGGGTCTACACAAAAACAGGATAACAGCAATGGGTCTAGTGTATAGCAGGATAAATACCCATTCATTATCACAAATGTAATTAGTCTGCTAGTTAAAATTACAACAGTAATTATTGCCAAGTTCATTCTTGAAAAAAATTATAAATTCATAATGTGCATGCTGCTCACTGCTGCTATTCATAATAGAAAAATTAAATTAAATCAACTGTGTTTTAAAAACATATAAAATCTGTACAAATATTTTTTTCTTTACAATTTTGTGTAGATCTTTACTATCTTTCTTTTCAATTGTGTCAATTATAGACACAATAGAAAGACATTGACAGTGCAAATGCCAGCATTCGCTTGGGGTTTAATGAATTAAATACTACTATAACATAAAATGGACCTCAACATCCTACTCATATCCAAAAATATCAATAGAATTCATAATTAATGCATAAAATCAAAATTGTAAAATTATTTACTATCATTAAATGCCACTTCACATACTATGGCAATAAGATAAGACTAGAAGTAGTGTTTTAATTAACATTTTAAATTGAGAAGCTTTGTATGAAATTTGCATTTTTATTACAAACCAGCCATACAATTATCTGAACTTGCAACAGTCATTGAATTTATTCAACACATTATGAACCTATCACAAATGACTAGTTCTGTACTAAATTATCATTTTACTTTTGTAGATTTATTACTGTTATAAGGCACATTATAATAAATTACATTTCTATGAATGATTGAATTCATTACTGTAAAAGATTATGGCTAAACAAGGCACTGTATTGAATAGACAAGTGATAAAATTATTGGAAGCAGTCCTTGTCTGACCATTCAAATTATATGTGATATTTATTACCTGGTAGTATCGTGAGAGGACAACGACGATGGCAAAATGTTCAGAAATCGCATGAAATACTTCACATGCTGCCGGTGAGCCATAATTTTGTTTTCTTCGTGATTCATTTTAATAGATTACCGTTTGCTTATAATCAAAACTAAAGCGATTTAAAATAAAAATGAAAGTATACACTCAAACCATAAGTAAATGAAAATGACGATACACTTGTTTTGAAACTATTACCAACTCAAAAGTGTAAGGAATTATTTCATTTTTAATTTAGTCCACTCAATAATTTGGAGACGAAACCTCACAGAATTGACTTTACTGCTGTCTGTCACAACTTCACAAGCAAGACAGACTCGACCCTTTCAGTGTGAAAATGAATAAATTAAGCAATACGTGCTCTATGTTTCCAATTAGATGACGTTTGTTCACTCACTTCAAAGAAAATTACACTTCCCAAGACAACCACAAACCCCGCGTTCCGAATTGCGTCAAAAGCGATTACATTGCGAATCCGACCAACGCGCAACGTCACAAATAGTACTCAATAGTCCTTTTATTTTGTGACTATTAAATTTGGTCGAATTCGCGATGTAATCGCTTTTGACGTAATTCGGAACCAAGGGCACATCAGTCAAATTAAACCTGTCAGCCTGTCAGTGTCAAGCTTAGAGAATAAAGATTTTATCAATGGTGTCAAGTTACATACACCTTGCATTCCGAATTGCGTCAAAAGTGATTATATCGCGAATCCGACCTAATTTAATAGTTACAAAATATAAGGCCGATTTGAGTAATAAATGTGACGTTGCGCGTTGGTTGGATTCGCAGTATTGTCGCCTTTGACGTAATTCGGAACGCAAGGACAGTGTGCCAAGAGTATTTAGCAGGCGTGAGAAAAGTGTCATCTTTGCGATTGGAATATTTGCATCTGAATCACTAAAATGTTCCGAAACAGGTGATAAGAATTATTTCGAACATTTTGAACATTGGCTAAAAAGACACAAACGGAACATTTGAAACATTGACTCACAAAGTCACAAGATACAAAATGAACATTTGGAACATCGGAACATTTGGAACATCGGCTAAAATGCTACAAACGGAACATTTGAAACGTCAGCTCACAAGAAACAAACGGAATATTTGGAACATCGGAACATTTGAAACATCGAGTCACAAGTTACAAATGTTATGAATCACACGGAAAAGTTGCTTCACACTGAAAGTTTTATTTAATTTAATTTTGATTTGAGACCTACCTAATACTTAAAGCAAATGTTTTTAGTTCATGTCAATAATTATATTACATTATTTACGTTTTAATTTGAATTTTAAAAAGACTGCTGGTCACTTAAAGTTAAGAGTGTTTCAGGGTTCCAATTATTCCAAATGATGCATTTAAAACATTTTGCTGTTCCAATCTTTCGGAAAATTACGAACAATAATAACGGTTTTTGTGGTTTGTTCGTAATTCAGGACAGTGTTTGTTGGAAAGAAAACTGCAAGATACTTCACCAGGGTGAAACCGAGGCGAGCAGTGCATCATTCATCATCATTTCAGCCGATACACGTCCACTGTTGGACATAGGCCTCCCCCAAGCGTCGCCACATCGAACGTTCCTGTGCGTCCCGCATCCATCGGTTTCCCGCTACCTTCACCAGGTCATCGGTCCACCTTGTAGGAGGCCTTCCAACGCTGCGTCTTCCGGTACGCGGTCACCACTCCAATACCTTTCGGCCCCAACGACCATCTGGCAGGCGGGCAGTTAGTCAATGATAAATATTTGCAAATAAATGACTCAGAAATAAAATGATTTATTTATTTTTAAGATTTGAAGTTTTTGAATTTATCGCTCCCTCGCATAAGTGTAGATGTCAAGTCACACAGCACTCAATAGTTTGTACAGTTGACCTTAGTTATTAAGCTATTGCATAGTTTCTATCGCCGGCCTTGAGCGTGGAGACCGAATCCAGAAATTCCGTAACGAAAATAACCTAACACCCACCACTCATTTGTTTTTTGAGCGTGGTGACCGATAAGAAAACAAATGAGTGAACAATCAATCAAAATTCAATTCAATGTGTGAAAGTGTAACTTCAATTATATCAAAAAAAAAAAAACAAAGGAAAAAAAATACTGCATAAATAAAATAAATAATAAATAATTATAATTGCATAAGTTGATAAAAATGCTATATGCAACAGCTTTACCGCGGCAGTCCCCGAGTGCCACACGTCTTTTTTTTATATTATTTTTTTTTGCCTGCCTTATGTCTCGCCACATTCGTGAATATGTAAATGCGTCATATAGTATATTATTTATTTATTAAATCCTTAAATACATTATATATAATATAAATCTAAAAATAAATCTGAACTTGAGGTCATTGAAGCTTGATCTAACTGAGTGCAATTTTGTTAGTCGAATAGTCATAAACAAATAAGATACTCTGTCAGTGTCATAACCAAAAGTGAATTCAGCATCCCTAGTAGGCAGCTCTACATTGGTCTTTGGTCTTTTTCATGGCTGACGTTCAAGGAATCTAACCGCGGTCATGAAGGTTCTCATAATGTTTTTCAATAAATTATGTAAAATTTAAGTGAAATATACTGAATTTGTTATACTATAATAGCTAACGTATTCCCCAATATAATTATTTGAGAAAATCAGAATACGATTCTGTAGAAAATATTTGATAAGTTGTGTCGTATTGTGGAAAGTGAAATTATCATGCCATAAAATAAGTGCCGTGTGGTTTTGTTAGTCGAAATACAAAATAGTGTTCAACTAAAATGAATGTCTTTACTGTGTATGGGGGCAGTAGTTGCAGTTACATGAAGATGGGAAGTGTGATTATTGTTCTAACCTCTCTTTGTTTTTGTAGTTGAACGTCTCCTTCCCGGCAACGGGATGTCAGAAGTTATTGGAGGTAGTTGATGAGCACAAGCTCCGCATCTTCTACGAGAAGCGCATGGGCGCGGAAGTGGAGGCGGATCAGTTAGGTGATGAATGGAAGGGCTACGTCCTCCGCGTCGCCGGCGGTAACGACAAGCAGGGCTTCCCCATGAAACAGGGAGTCCTTACCAACAGTACGTATTTCCCACATGTTAATTATCTTGAGAAGTCCCAGGTTTTTTGTTTATCAACTCGTGTTCTGTGATCATATCGTAATAGTGAATGTCAAACGTAAATATCCCACATGCAAAGATAACCAAAGAGTTGTAGTTAGTATAAAGTCTTCATCGTGTTTCAGGTCGTGTCCGTTTGTTGATGTCAAAGGGCCACTCGTGCTACAGACCACGTCGTGATGGTGAGAGGAAACGCAAGTCAGTCCGTGGCTGCATTGTTGACGCTAACCTGTCTGTGTTGGCCCTCGTCATTGTCCGCAAAGGTGAACAGGTAAGACATTTTCTTCAGTATATGTAAGGTTAAGACCATGTTTATGACTTCATTAAATATTAAGTCAACTACAAAAGTAGTGTGAAGCAGGTACAGTTGCCAAAACGGATCTTGAGCGCTCGGCGTCAGAATGGGGATCACTTTGCGCATTCCATACATTGGCGAGCCAATCGTCTTCGTTGTTGGATACATGCAGCAACGCAGAGAACGAATTAGGAGTGTCGTCTATGGCGCGGCGAGCCAATCACTGACACACTTTACACCACTAAAGGGACCGAATATTTGACTTCTGCTCCGCTCAACTGCTCAAGATCCGTGATGGCAACTGTAAGGTTACCTGAAGTCATTTTTATACCATGTGTGCAGACCTTACACAATGTTATTTGTAAAACATTAACAACCTCACAGGACTATTACTAACATCAAAAACAATAACTTTTGTTCTATGACTTTTTTCAAAACAATTCATTATGTATTTATGAAATAGAACCTCAATCATGCAAGTTACACAATTTAGAATGAATCTTGGTCCTTATTGGGCTTAATATTTAAAAAACTTCAGCAATGCTTCATACTTATTATTTATGAAACCCTGTTCTTACTGTTTCTAAGATCCTCAAATCTTAGCAATTATATGCGACAGGGGATAACAACTGGTACTTGGCATAACCTTTGAATTACTTGTTTAAAGGTCTTTATTCAAATACCATACACTCATTTACTTAAATTATATGTAAATTCACTGTAAAAGAGAGAGAATTTATAGTCTCATTGGGCAAAACAAAAACATTAACCTTTCAATCATGGAAATTACAGACACAATAGTAAGACAATAGTTGCGTGAACGCCGGCATTCGCTTGGGGTTTAATGAATTAATCAATAATAATTAAATTATTGTAAAATCACTGAATTTGGCATTTATATGTTTAGTTGTTAAATTATATCATGAACTTCAAAAGGTTTAAATAATGCTAATTCTGGGTTAATTCATTAAACCCCAAGTGATTGCTCACGTGATTCACTTGGGGTTTAAAATCTGTAATTATGGTATTTGAAAGGTTAAAAGTAGCATTTCAGTCAAACAAAATTTTCTATAAATTATTTTGTTGTACATCAATACTCAATTTACAAGTATGGCAATCTCAATCTACCCGTGGACTTACAGGAAATCCCTGGGCTTACCGATGGCAATGTACCCCGTCGTCTTGGACCCAAGCGTGCATCCAAGATCCGCAAGCTGTTCAACCTGTCCAAGGAAGATGATGTCCGTCGTTACGTCGTCAAACGCCTGCTCCCCGCCAAAGAGGGCAAGGAGAACGCTAAACCCAGATATAAGGTAAATTAAAGAAAAATTTCTTTCAGTTTTTAAGTTCAGTAATCATGATGTGCATCATATCATGTAATGCATAAATAATGCATGCATGAGATGCATCATGTAACAAAAAACCTATCATAAGTTAATGCTGTAAATAAATGCTTTCAAATGGCTTCTAGCCCAATCTATAGAATAGAATAAACTTTACAACACCTAAATAGTAATAGTTTCACTATGGGTACAATAACGGTCTTATTTTAGGTCAATCTATTTGCATTTTAATAGGCCTACTACATGCACAAGCTTCACCACAGTGTTGCTTGCGCGGGCAGATTTGTACATGGAACATCATAAAACTGTTTTACCAACACACATGCACTATGTTTTATGTACAAACTGGCCTGTGTAGGTAAAACTGTTGTGAAGCTTGTGCATATGATAGATAGGCCCATAAGAAAGAAACAAGTAAAACTTGTGTACTCTATAATTATAATAATGTTAGATGTGTGATAATTAGCATTTAAGTTGAACAGAAACAATACACATTAACAACCCCTGATTATATATTGTTTGCAAGCTATCATAGCTTGGGAGCAGCAGCATCTAGGGCATAGTAATGGCGCCGAGCAGAAGATTCAGGCTCATGTCTGTCTACTTTTACAGTGTGCTGAACATTTTTACTTTTAAATAAAACAGTACTAAAAGACTGGCTTAATTCATTAATTAAATCAGGCAAGGATTTTAGTTGTAAATCCTTCAAAGCATCATAGCCTATCTATCCTACGATTTAGTTTTTGTGTAGGGTACAACAAAAACAACTTGTTAGCTCTAATTACATGAGAACTTATTCCTTAGTCCATTAAACTTATGCCATACTCTTGTTCACCAGGCACCTAAGATCCAGAGGTTAGTCACCCCTGTAGTACTGCAGCGCAGACGCCACCGTCTGGCACTGAAGAAGAAGCGTCTGGCTAAGCGCAAGCAATCCGAGAACGAGTATGCTAAACTGTTGGCACAGAGGAAGAAGGAATCAAAGGTAATAATTTTTTTTTTGTGATATTGTTCTTTTTGTTACTGGCTGGGGAGAAAGCTGACACTCACTCCCATCTGACTCCCCCACCTTTGTTCTGAGGTATTAACAGCAGTTCCCATTGTCTGAATTATTTTGTGTAGTAACAGTTCATAAGTGTACCAAGTCTGAAGTAGGCTCCAAATAACTACAGTAGTAAATTGTTTACTTAACCTCCCCGTAACCATGTGCATCAGAAAACCTGGACTCAAAATGGCAACCAAAAGAAATTTTCTCTCATGTTTACATTTCATCACAATATGCACAAAGCATTCATTTGTTGACAGCTGGTATCATATGGCCACATTTATTTGTGGAAATAGTACTCAGCTGTAAAAGTAATGGCTGTTTCTTACCCCTTGGCATATTCTTCATATAGACCAAGATATTAAAACAGCAACAGTTTTTACTCCTTTGCTCATAAACATAATATTCCCACTTTTAAAAGATATGACTTGATTGATTATACTAATTTTCGTTTTCCTGTTTTACAGGTAAGACGTCAAGAAGAGCTGAAACGCAGGCGTTCGGCTTCAATGCGCGACTCAAAGAGCTCTAACCAGAGTGCGCCTCAAAAGTGATTTACTTTACACAATAAAAAAATGTAAAAACTAAAAATGTTCATATTTATTCTTACTACAAACGTACCTACCCTAAGACAACCTGAAGTTAATACGATTTTACTCTATAAGTGCGTCCAGATATGTCGAATACACCGCTCGCGAGTCGCTTGCACCGTTCGCAAGCGTCTTGTCCGTACTTTACACATGCAACTTTGATTGAACATGAAATGTACACGTTTCATGTTCGTACGAAGCGCGCGCGGCGCAGATGATAATTTTATTTTATTAGTACAGTAGGCACAACGGATCTTGAGCGGTTGCGCAGAAATGTTCGGTCTCTTCAGTGGTGTGAAGTGAGACGCGGGGGCGGGGAGTGTCAGTGATTGGCTCGCTGCAGTCGCTGCGCCATCGCGTCATGGACCTCACTCCTCATTCGTTCCCTGCGTTGCTGCATGTATCTAAAGACGAATGCGCAAAGCGATCTCCCGACTGATCTGTTTTCACTGTTCTGTGGGACACCATTAGATTCACACCTCAATGGCCGAATAAACGCAATACACCATAGTAAACTTCCTGCTGTTAATGAAATAATCTAATTAGGCTAATTTAGATAATAGCACTGGAATGGTCGGAACGAAGGAATCTGAGGTGTCACCGACTGTGGAAAGAGATTCGAAACGCAACGATCGTAACTTTGCTAGGCGTGCTGGCTGGAATCGTGTAGATGGGAAATCGGCTACCTACAGGCTGGTTAGCTTATAGGTAGCGTGGTGTGTGCTGGTTACCACCTCCTATAGTTTCCAAAAGCCCACGACCTACCTACCTAAATATGTAGTACTGCGTAGGTACTTAAAATCTATTCGAACAAACAAAAAAAAATATTTAATTTTCGAGAAAATTGGTTTTCAAAATCGGTAATGGGTAGTAGAGGATGCAAACATCAATGCATCGGATTAAAACATCGATCGATACCTAAGTACCTACTTATAACGAAACATCGTGGTTTAATTCTCTTTGATAGAAATGGTAATAAGTATTCAAACCCAACTAGAGATGGCAATCCACCCACCCTGGTTTATTCCCAAGTGGGAAAAAACCGGGTGTTTTGCGAAATATACCCGATAAACACTCAAATTTTTGGTTTTTTTTTTTTTAAACATAAATTATGCATTTTTACGACCTAACCAAATGTAAGCAGCACAGTGGGCTACAATTCCAGCTACCATTTACAGTTTTTAACACGCTTATATTACAGTCTGTCAAGAAAGTCATGAAAAGAATGTTTTGGGAACTACTGTTTTTGCTAATATTGGCAACACTGAATAATTGCTAAGCTGAGTACCTGAACTGTCACGTCGTATCTGTGTGGTTGATTTTTTACAATATTTTGGTGCTATTTCGAGTTTTTTTAATCGTGTAAGCGATATGATACAAAAAATGAATCGAAATGTTTATAAGAGCGGTGCGAGACAAATAATATTTAAAGTTTTTCAAGGGTGTATGGCCGAAATTCAAGGTGGGAGTGCTGGGACGAACAAAGACGATGTTTATGATCGAACAGCAAAGTTAACCGGTACGTAAATATGTATATTCTAAAGTTTAACACTAACGGAAATATAATTTTTTGACAATCTTCTGTTTTTAGTACAATTTATCTATCTTTAACATTGTTTATGTCTTGCTAAGGTTATGAAATTTACCTTTTTTTTATTTATTATACTACCACTTAACTTTTTTGATATTTTAGTGTTTTTTATTTAGGTATGATAAATGTATTTGTATATTTAACATATCTTTATTGACTTCAGGTGTTTCCGAAAGTACAGTTCGGCGCATTGTGGACTAAGGCATGAAGAATGGAGGTAAATTTTCAACGCTTGGAAAACACAGGAAAGGCCGACCTACGAAACAAACTACGAGTCAGATGTTGGCCGGTTTCATTTTGAAGAAGTTTCAACATTTCTGGAGTCGAATACCTTGACTCTGATTATTTGGATTCGGATTAATAAAGATTTATTTCATAAACTTTTTATTTTTGCAATGAGCTCATACCTATCGATACTCAGCGCCATGCTGACGACAGTGCAGAGGCAAAACATCGTGATTTGCACTTTGTATTAAGTACATAAATGCTAGTAGCTGAAAGGACGAAAACAAGGGTTGATCAAACCAGACATTCTTATGAATATAAAACCAGATATTCAGAAGAATGTCTGTTTTGATAAACTCTTGCGTGTAGGTACGTAGGATAAACATAATTATCCTAATAAG
This sequence comes from Mythimna ferrago, assembly GCA_910589285.2. Classification (NCBI taxonomy): domain Eukaryota; kingdom Metazoa; phylum Arthropoda; class Insecta; order Lepidoptera; family Noctuidae; genus Mythimna; species Mythimna ferrago. Next base: position 15,473,251 of record OU342689.1, on the reverse strand, counting down.
CTAATAGAGAAGCTAATAAAAATGTTGTTCGCCACTACGACAGAGTAAGTACTTTTATTATAGGGAGCCACTACCAATGAAAGTCAAAACTCGTTTGCAAGCATGTAATAAATAGATAGCCGAGTGTCAGATAGATCGGTAAAATAATGTACCTACACGGCAGTAAAGGGACCGTAAATCGGCAATTATTATTTTATAAATAAAAGTATCAATATCTTTTAGTCGAAATTTATTGGGATACCATGTTAATGATGGTGGCGCCCTCCCTTCTTTTCATGACTTTCTTGACAGACTGTAGCTTCACCTGTATGTTTGTAATCAACGCCTTTGAGCTCGATTTTGACCTACTTTGGGCGATCAGATTTTCTTTAAACTTTGCACACCCATCAAAGACCGGTGACAATACAATAATCCGTTTTTTTTTAGTGAAAAATAAAAATATAGTTTAAAAAAACACGCTTTCATAGCATAACAAACTAAAAAGTGTTAAATAAATGAACGAAAAATATTAATATCATTGTGAAAAAAGCGTGGGGTGCTCGATTTACGAAAAATATAGCACAAAACGCGCCACGCTTTTTATGAAAGCGTGTTTTTTTAGTTTTTTTAAACTATATTTTTATTGTTTTACTTTCATCAAATGGTAGGTAATTCTTTGCGACTGAAGGATCATAACCAGAAATAAGTACAGATTCAAAAGATCCGGTCTATATATGTATTCAAATGTTTTTATTCAAAACAACGTCTTGAAAAATAAAACCAAAAAAATATTTAAGTTACATTTTTCGGTATCACCATGTGATTCAAAGCAGCACCTAGGCCACGTAATAAAAAAACTTTGAGTTTGATTTTAAAGTATTTTTTTTTTCTAGATACCGACGTTTCAAAACTAATCTAGAACAATAGAGTCGCGTTGAAGGGCAACAAATAATTTTTTTACACCACCTGCTCGATAATGTCGTTTTACACGTCATACAAACCTCACTTAAAGCAAGTCATTATATACCTAGGGAGATAATGCAGTATGGCCGATCCCTAGGGAATAATGAGATTTGAATTTGGAGCATCAAGAATCGTCAACATTGTGAATTAAAATGTAGGCGCATCGAACAAGTTGACTCGAAATTCAAACAAAAGAGTATGTAATCACTATGATTCAAACTGGCCACTAACAAAAAAAAGAAAATAGAATAAAACGTGCGTACTGACAACACGGGAGCATTATAGAAAATTGAAACTATAGAATCTTGGAGTAGTGAATTTTGTTTGTTTGATGAACTTGTAAATATAATACTTATATTTCTCTAATATTTGATATAGTCGACCAAATTGTCTTATAATTATCTCACAGATGGTGTAAAAAGTAGAGTATGCAACACGGGGATAAAGCTGTCTTTGTCTTGGGCGGCTTAAATTCCTCACTTCACTCAGGTTTCTTTATTAACTCCCTCGCAATGCTCGGGAGTTAATTTTATAAATCCCTCACTATCGTTCGGGATTAAAATCAGCAACCTTCGTTTCGTTCGGAATTCAACATGCCGCACGCGACTTAAAGACACTGCTTTATCCCCTAGTCACATAAACTACTATTTCATTACTCATACTCTGAAAGTAGGTCTGAAGTTGCCTGAGGAGCGGGCTGAAAGTGATACTTTTCATCCCTAGGGAGTTTTACTTTACAACTGACAGCTATCAAGTAATTTAAAAAAAAAAACTAGTTCTATCTTCACATTTCTATTGAACCATGTTCCAATTTTCCATACAGTCAGTCAATCACAGCTCGATATAAAATTGAAATAACTTAAAGACAGGTTATATTTTAAGTGATTTATTTGTTAAACTATTTCTTTAAAATACTTTATTTTTAAAAGATTACAATTAATTTCTAATTTTTCATTAATGAGGCTGAATAGCTAGCCGACCGCAGAAAAAAAAAACAAAATGGCGGGAAAGTGGCAATCAGTCGTTGGCTTTTTCGAGTTTTGTTTACATTTCCGTACAACAGAGATTTGTATTAACATGTTATGTTTATCAGATTAAAATAGTGATTTAACGCATAATTTCATAAGAGAAGAGGCTAAAGCAGTAATGGAATACCTTTTACCGCCTAAATCAGAAGAAAGATACCTACTTAAAATCATAGGTACGACTCAGGTTTTACAAACTTTTTATTTTATTTTTAGTTTCCTCGTATTCGTAATGAAAAGCACAGTGTTTACCTCGGGGTGAAAGTAACCCATTTAACCCCTCGAATTAGCGACCTCGCTACGCTCGCCCGTCAACTCCTTCTCGGGACGAAATGAGTTACTTTCACCCCTAGTGTAACAATGTACTATTATTGCAAACATGTACATCCCTCACTTTCACGCGAATTTCGACTCTATTATTAAAAGCGGAAGGTACGAATTCCCTTATCTACCTATAGTGTGTCTAAAACGACTTGAGAATTTTTATAAAGTCCCCTAACAATATTAAATCATTTAAAAAATCTTGTATTCGATACGTTATATTAGTAAACAATGATCAAGACCTCTTAATCGACCCTTATTATTCAACCAGTATTGACTATAAATCAGATTTCATTGTATCCTAATAATCACCCAAGTCCTTTGGCTTTTTCAAAGAGAATTAAACCACGGTTGTATAGTCATTGGGCTTTTTAGACAGACTGCGTACCTGCCTACTAAACTCCATTTAATAATAATAGTGGTAGGTACTTATGGCGACCCTTTCTAGAACTTGCCAGGCCTCTGTACGTACTTCCAATCTAGAAGCTTCACATAGCATTGTTTTAGCTTTAAACTAGCAACCACTCTTACAACGCTCGTGATTTCATTGAAGATATGGCGTGTTCAAGTTTCGGCGTAACAATATTATCATCCCCAGATTATCATCGTTTCCGAAGTCATCACGAAACGTCTCGCGCGCAGGTTCGACTATTTCCAGTCTTCCGCCGGATTTCGAAAAGGCTTTAGTACCGTGGACCACATACATACACTGCGGGAGTTTATACAGAAGACTGAGGAGTATCAGCCTCTCTGCTTAGCTTTTGTGGATACGAGAAAGCCTTTGATTCTGTCGAGACCTGGGCTGTACTGCAGTCTCTCCAACGGTGCCAGATTGACTATCGGTACATCAAAGTGCTGAAGTGTTTGTACAAAAACGCCACCATGTCAGTCCGGCTTCAAAGGCAGACATCAAAACTTATCCTCTTGCAGCGAGGTGTGAGGCAGGGAGACGTTATTTCTCCGAAACTGTTCACGGCCGCTATGGAGGATGATTTCAAGGTTAGGTTATCAGGATATTAGGCAAGTACATCACTCACCTTCGGTTTGCCGGCTACATAGTAGTCATGGCGGAGACAACGGTGGAGCTCAGTACAATGCTCAATGACCTCAGTAGAGCTTCCGAAAGAGTGGGACTTAAAATGAACATGGCCAAAACCAAAGTCATGGTAAACATCCATGTAGCACCCACTCTCATTTTCTTTAGCTTACTAACTCGCCCAATCTGCTATTACATTAAACAAATTTAACTCTTTGCTTAAGCATGAGGAAGCACTTGCAGTCTCCCTTGATATCTCGAAGGCTTTCGACAGGGTCTGGCATGATAGCCTTATTGCTAAGCTTCCTTCCTTTGATCTGCCCACTGGTATCGCAGACTTCTTGAGGAAGCGATCCATCCGAGTAGTTATTGATGGCTGCTCGTCCGGTCAAACGGATATTCATGCCGGGCTCCTTTAGGGGATGATGCTCTCTGTAACACTGTTCTTGCTGCACATAAACGACCTACTTAAACTCGGTACCTTTGGGTACGTAGACGATAGCACTGTTGCTGAGAGTTGCGTGTCCGATGCACGTACTGGTGGATTATAAATCCAGTCTTTCCGGCTATGGTTGAGCACTTGAACTTGTCCTTGGAGGCATGGTCAAGTTATTGAACTTGACCAGGTTGGCAACTAAACCCCAGGCGTGTCTTTTTTCCGCCAAACGGAGCCAATTCTACGCAGCTCCATCTTTCCGGGGTGTAACCGTGCCGATAACCGACAGCCTTGAGCTTCTTGGGGTAACGTTATCGTCTACTCTCAATTTCGGCTCTTACATCGAGGTAAAAGCACAACAGGCGGCAAAAAAACTGGGGATCTTAGCTAAGGTGGGGCGGTACTTCACGCCGGAACAGCTGCTCAACCAATACCAAGCGCAAGTTCAATCGTATATGGAGTACTGCTCTTATCTTTGGGATGGGTCTGCCAAGTATCAGCTTGATCCTCTGTAGTCGATTGAGAAGCGAGCTAAGAAGATCATCGGTGATGATGCGCTTGTCGAATCAAAGCTCCAAAACCTTGAGCATCGACGCCGATTTGCTGGCCTGACGGTTTTCTATCGATTACATTTCGGTGAGTGTGTGTTGAAATTGCAAAATTTAATTCTACCAAGTCCGTTCCATCATCGGACCACTAGACGTACGGCGTTGCGCCATCGGTATTGGATATCCCACCCATTCGTACAAAGCGTTTTGGAAACACATTCATTATGCGTAGGTACAGATAAGGACTGGAATTCCCTGCCGGAGTCTGTGTTTCCTTATGGCTGCAACCTAGGGGTGTTTAAGTCAAGAGTGAATAGGTTACTTCTAGGCAAGCGTGCTCCATTGTCGGCCACATCATCACTTACCATCAGGTGAGATAGTAGTCAAACGCGAGCCGATCAATAATAAAAAAAAAACCCTGAAGTTCTTCCTCTTGTGTAAGTTCGAGTCTTAGAGCGTGCTGCGTGCACGGCGTTCTCACTTCAAATTCATTAACAAAAAGAAATACTTAACAATATTACTTTTTTTAATTATTGATTTTTCTATCCCTTATTAAACATCTTGCAGTCCCCTAGAATTATAGTAACGGTTCCGTAAATTATCCACATGATCATAAGAATATATTATATGTTTAGAGTCCGTCTAACGAAAGCGTGACCTGAGAAAAGGAGGTTAAAACCAAAAATTTTGAATGTGGTATTATTGAAATAGTAGGAGAAAAAAGTTTTGATACTTGAGTATTTTTTGTATTTATGACAATTGTATAATAGTTGTAGAACTTAAATTTTAGTCAAAAACGTGTGTAGACTTAAGCTAGAACTACACTACACCGACGCACACGTGTGAGATGTCTCAGCCGTGTGCGGTAGGTGTGCACACTACACCGACGCAACGCGTAACACGTGTGATGCGCATTACAACCTTTGATTTCATCGGAGGATTAAAAACAGATCAAGCTCGCTTTTTCATTTACTATCGAAGACACTTCCGCCTGACCATTGCGATCAGACGCGTGGATGGCTATCCACGCGTCTGATCGCGGTGCCGCCGCGGTGATCGCCACCCACCTTCCTCTAAAATTTCTGGGACCGACGTCGCGGACGTAGCGTCGCATGGCGTGGCGTGGATCAAGTGTAGCTCTAACAGTCTATTTTCCATATGAAATGTATGGAGACCGAAGCTTCCAGATCGGCTTATTTTAATACCAAAATTTTCTTTTTGTGCGCCTACCATATTTTCTCTTCACCACCCTAGGTTGACTGGTAGAGAATGCCTAAGGCATTAAGTCCGCCTATGTACTTTGTGTTGCATGAAGATTAAGTAAATCGGCGTGTGTAGCACACGTGTGAGCAGTGTAGTTCTACCTTTAATTATTGGTGGGTGTATGGTAAAGGTCACAAAATATTAGTTATTATTCCAAATTATTTTATTTTATCTGTTCTCTCAAATGTCGCTACATAATATTCAAACAATACTCTTTATTTACCATTTGGCCTTCTGGCAAGAATACCAAGTGTACAACACCGCAATAGTCAACATGATTTCAATTTCATCACGTCTCGCCAACACTAATAATGTGTTTCAAGATTGTTGGGTTGGAATCGATTCGTTTTAGCACAGAGAAAATTCAGATCTTTTGGGATTAGTCAAGCGGGAACATCTTTCATACTCCAGTGATTGTTTTAAATGACACGGATCGACTCGTGAGACACAGAAAGTTCAGCAGCTATCTCTCTCAAACTTGCACTAGGATTTCAGTCACTATTTCCTTCACTTTCGCGATTTTAACTTCAGTTGAAGACTTTGATGCATTACATCCAACCGCGTTTGAACGCATTCTACCACTCATTAGCATGTGTTTTTGATTAAGTCGATTCACCAAAAGCCTTCTTTGTTCGATGTTTTTGTCAAATATGAAATTCGCAATATGGCAGATTATCTAAAAATATAAGAAAAAAAAAATCATTACATCATAAATATAACTATCTAATAATATTTGTCAACAAGGATCAAGATTATAACGTCATACTAACTTAAAAATACAGAAATCGTATATAAACATTGTTGGTTTTCATTGAAAACACCCTTTTTCTCTTCTTGTTTTTGTTTGAATTTATTAACCGTAGTGTGTAGCAGTTTTCGCACGTTACTGTTTATTGTTTTTCCCATAATTAAGCAATTATTTTCGAAAAATAAATATCTGTTTCTAAAAACTGACAATTGCAACCATAGACTTTGACGTGATTTTTTCGGCAAAACAATGTTGCCAATTTAATTTAAAAAAAAAACTCCAGGTTACGCTTTCAGTAGACGCACTCTATAAATAACATTTAAAACTTGTTTTTAATATTACTTAAGTATTTGCATAAAACAAAATAAAAACCCAGTTTTTTGGGTGTTTATGGGTGTTTTCGGGAATTTATTGGGTTTTTATCAAAGCACCGGGCCCATCATTCCGTGACTAAACCCAACGGAATTGGTATACCTACCATGCAATAAAACTTAGGGAGATGACGAAATGAAATAAACAAACTCGTTTTTCCAAAAAAATCGAAGGCAATATCGTTTAAAAAAAAATACAACCAACTTCAATGTAATAAAAACACTAAAAAAGTAGGTACAAAATAACTAATTTCGGAAGTCGGTGTTAAATATCGAAGAGACAAAACCAAAACTATTCAGTTTGAGGAAATTGAATTCGGTTGTATTTTTTGTAAAACCATTTTTTACACTTTTTAGTTGTAGTGGTGGCACATGAGGCGGTTCAAACAATACGTTTGAGGATCAAACGTATTCCAGTAATCCCGTCTTACTTCTAAGGTCTTACCGGCGTTCTTTAAAACCGCGGCCTTGGCTCGTACGTCGATCACCCACAGACCTACATCCGTATTGTCCCTCCTAAACCTATGTAAATAGTATGTAAGTACAGGTCGCGCGATGAATCAAGATCGCTCGGCAAAAGTGGAAGGGGCATGCGCAGTATTCAATTCTACGGTCTATTTGGCGACGTACGGGCGGGTGTGCGCCGTCGGCGACACGTCATTGGTAGATAGAGTCGCTCTTCAATTCCCGCGTTGCGTTCTCGCCTCTCATTGGATACTGTTATACTTGGGTACTGTTGCGTACAGCTTGTGTTAACGTAATAGTAATACGTAGTCGTAAAAAAAAATGGTTAAAAATAAAGTTTTAAAACGGCTAGCCAGAAAAATGGTTTACGACGTGAATTATTACGTTAAAGAAAGAAACTAACGAAATTTATTTTTTAATTTTATGTTTTATTTTATCATTTTTAATTTTTTGAATTTACCTACTTACAAGATAAATTACAATCAAAAACTAGTGTTATTATAAGTTATGTTACTAAGGTTCAAACATACGAAATTAAAAACAAAATCCTAACATACTAAGAATTTCTGTGCGCAATTGTAGACATGCGCCGATTGCCCCCACTACTTTCACCGAGCGATCTTGATTCACCGCGCGACCTGTAGTACGATATTCTATTATAAGTCATTAATAGCTCCAGGGTATCTAAGATATGCATGTGAATGTGATCATATAGATTCGTTGAAAAAAAAAAGGATTAAAATTATATAAAATATTTATTAGTATATAAATAATATATAAGAATAAATACAACTTAATAGCACTGAACAATTTTCACCTACACCCAAACACTTCACATAATTTAACACTGAACTCAAAATAATTTAACTTTCTGTCGGTGTTTTTACAAGTCCCAAGCCTACGTATCGCGCCATTACACGGAGATAGGACGGATTCAACTTCTTGCGTTTTTGCAACAAGGACTTCAGAAGCCTTTCTGAAGATTCATCGAAAGGTTTGTTGTAATCGGAGGCCTGATGAATATAAAAAGCAATATCTTAGATGTAAATATTTAACTCAATCAGCTATATTATGACGCTTACTACAAATCAAAAGTTCATTAGGCGTTGTCCTAATTGAAAAGGATTGTAAGATGACAAGATGCACTCAGGTTGTACGGTACCTACTCAAGTTCAAACATAAGTAGAGATTTATTTGTGTTCGCCACCTTTGATACAGTCAGTCCAACATTTCAGAAGCTGTCGAACACTTCTCCACCTTTTGGCAGGTACTAGACAAGAGTAGTCGTCTGATAGTTTCAAAACTTATGGTTATTTGAGAAATTGTGAGTAAGCTTCACAAGAAGCTAGATACAAACTTACAAGACAAAAATAACTAAAAAAATATCTTACAGTAGTTTTAGCTATCCAGTACAACTCATCCAAAAGATTTTCGTAATTCGTTACCGATTCCGGCAAGTAAGTTATTCCTTCGAACTGCTTCAGAGAAAATAACTTTATTAGGTTGATTGGTAGGTTTAACTGGGTTATTGTATCTTATTTTGGCCGCTATATAAATATATTAACTTACAAATAAAAGTTTGTTAGTTACCTGCTGCGGAAATTTGTTGAAATTTTCTCTATCAATTACTTCAATTTCCATGTCTAATTCAGAAGCTCGAGTAATTCTATTGACTGCGATACCTTGCAAGATTATTGGTCTGAATCGTACTAAATTCTGCGTATCTTTCTTATTGTTCAATAATAATATCAATAGGGCCTGTTTCGGATTTATCTCTGATATCCAGTTCTTCATCTGCACATTTTGTATTAACAGAAAATAAGCGCTAAAGTGGGAAGTTAATTACAAATATGACCAATTATTTATTTGATAGTAAGTAAAAACTTACCTCTATCACTGAGGATAAAATCTTCTTCTCAACATTCCCATCAAACACGCTGGAAAATATTGTTTTCGATCCAAGAATTTGAAAAAAATCGTTTAAAGTTTTAATTTTATTGAGTGGCGTGTTACCCGTATTCATACATTTCTCTTCAGGCTCACGATTAACCGATTTGCATTTTCTATAAAGCTTATAGAAACTGTTTCTTTTGATTTTTTTAAGTTTGACTTGAGACAGTTCTGTTTTCTGCAATCTTCTTGCTCGTGGAGTGTTTGTATATTCTATGCATTTTAAAGGACTATTATTTGTATCCATTTGATATTGATTGATATCCTTAATTTTAGAAAAAGCATTGTGTATAGAATCAACGTTCAAATTGCTTACGGTTACTGAGATTGTTTTCTGAACGCCACTGTCGTTCATCATCGACATATTTATTCGAAGATTTTTGCGATCAAATTGTTTGAGCATATCAAGGTAAGAACACAAATTACGATTTAATTGTAAGTTCTGATTGCGCATTATACTTGCAACCATACTCACTAGGTTTTGAGGATTAAAGGCTGATCTTTTATAGCTGCCGGTATAAATTTTTACGGACGTGCAAATCTTTTGATTTTGCATATCAGTTACGTCAGGAAACTTCTTGTTTGAATGTTGTAAAGACACTTGTGCATGTTTGTATTGTGTATTATCAATTTCCATAACCATGGGACTGTCTGTATAGTTTAATACATTTTTCAGCAAAATTATGGGTAGTAAATCAGTGACCAAACACTGATCGTAATTAATTTTAAATTTTTTTTTACGTAAAGTTGACATTTTGTAATTTTTAGTGGAAAATCTGCCTTCAAGATTGCTTTTAATCTCGGATGAAGTTTTTATCGGTGTTATAAGACATAATGAATTTTCACAGCGAGTCTGCTCCGATATTGTAGATAAGCAGGACTGATTTGAAGGAGATAAGGTAGGAGTACCCATCGCTTTATTTGAATCGGCTATACTACTCATCATTTTAGGTAGAATACTACACAACTCAGCAGGCAACATAGCATTGAGAATTGTTGTTTTACATTTGTATACTTTAGTATCACCTTCAGTTTTTACGACTGGGGTTAACAGTAATGAAGATTTATTTAGATTCAATTTAAGATTGTTCTTGGTCGGTACAGTAACGTCGAACTCTAACATAATATTTGTCACACACTGTTTCACAGCAATTTGGTTCATGTTAAGTGTTTTAATTTCAAGCAACGGTAGTGTATCATTAAAGCCCGGTATACTTATAAAATTATTTCGGGTATTATTGTTTATTCCATCATCCGTGAAATCTGTATCACTATCACAAGTTTGAGTAAAATCAGTAGAATCATATATGGATTCTGCCTGTGCGGAAGCTTCCTTTAAATCTGAAGAAAATAGAAATATTAGATCTATAATACCTAGCTACTAGCTATATACTATCCTAACTAATACCTCTTAAAACTTACCAATTTGACAAGTATGACAAAACTCTTTACGATCTTGAGTATAATATACTCCTCTCCGTACTTTCTTCATTACGTTATCTATAAAATCACTCGCCCATTTCGCTTTGGCCCAAGGATGTTGATAAAGAGTTTTTTTATCAGAAGACAAAACTCTCTTTATAGGCATGTCTCTTAGTACCAAAATATTGTAATCATTCAATTGCTTGTTCGTTAAAGCTGGAATGTTATTTTCAGCCATTTGACAGCTTTTGTTGAGTTTGCTTTCATCGTTTTTATTTTCATGATTTGAAGATCTTTTATACAAGAAGTTCAACATTTTGTCCTTTAACTTTACAATTGATTTCTGCTTCTTAGTACATTCGAGTAACTTATCCTTAATTTCGGGATAAGGCGTCGCCGTCGGCGTGATTTTAGCTCTCTTTTTAATTGTAATGGAATCATCATTTACATGTTTCTTGTCTTTCAAGGTACCCTGCTTGTATGTAGCTTCTTCAGTGTTGGCTTTGCGTGATTTGCTTTCTGAATTAGAATCTAAAAGATAAGACTCGCATTTTATGCATTGCGTATTTTTGTGTTGTTTTGTATCACTACGAGCAATTGCAGACCACTCTACCATAAATGGCCAAATATGATCATCTAAGCCATTGAACTGTGGGGGATCGTAATCTGTAACTGTAATACTCGAACTGACTTCATCTTTTCCTAAAACAACGATTGGAAACCTCATACTTTTAAGCCTCTGTTTTATTTCAGTTTGAGTTAATTTTGAAAGCAGGCACGAACTGGGCATCGTTGTTAATAAGCGGGATTTCCTTTGCTGAAGATCTAATCGCTTATGTATATTGCCAGTTGACTCGTGTTCTTTGTTTAAAATTGCAACATTTGCTGAATTGTCTGGAAACGACATATAAGAAAATTAAAATATTATTATTATAATTATTTAAATCAAGACAATTATTATTTATGCACATTTATTTACCATTTCGACTAACTTGTTCATTAATTTTGTTAGGTAATTCAACTTTGCTCAATCCTGTATTGTCACAGTCTAAGGTGACTTTTGCGGCATACATAATGTTCTTTTCCGGTTTGATTGGTAAAATATTAGAATTATCATTAACTTGCAAAGTGTCCGTACTGATTAGAAAATCTTTATTATCGGTCGTAATTTTGCTATTACTTTGTTCAACAACTATAAACTTCGAATTATTTTTTTTCTTCTTTTTCAGGGGTATTATATTTTTATTATCTTTGGAGCCAATATTAGATGCTACTTTTACATTGCTCTTAGGACTTTTGCAAGTTTTATTCCTGTGGATTCCGTTTTTGGTATTATTTGAGTCATTAAGAAAGTCATGTGTTACCAGAAGCCGTTTTTCAAATTCTTCACATATTTGACTAAATTTATCTTGGTTGTCAATAACTGTAATGCGATCAATACTAGAAGATGACGAAAAATTAAGTGGAGATTTTTTATCCACCTCGTAACTTGAAATGTACGCAAATTCTTGGGTTCGACAAGTCTTAATCATGCTGAAAATTTAATTTTTATTGCTGTAAAATTAATTAAAAATAAAATTATCAACAACAATTTTATTTAGATAATTACCGTGCATCTTTTCGATTCGTCCTTTTTGATTTATGTGCTTTTTTTTTTATTGGTACAATACTGTCTTCAGACATGGGAGGTGAAGGCCTGAACTGAAAACTATTTATGTTTCTAAGTACAGCCCAAACATCACTTAGATTGTTAGACGCTGTTTGAGAATTACTGGAAGTTGATATATTTTTCTTCCAGTTTGATACCCCGTTTCCATCACCATTAAAACTTTTCATCATGTCCGTCGAGCTACAGTCTAAGTTTATATTAAGCTGTGAGCAATATTTAGCATCTCTGTCGTAATACTCAAAACCTTTTTCTCTAACTCGAGCCTTTCTCTTACTTTGATTCGGACCACGCTTCTTAATTACTTTTCTTTTTCTATCTTCATCTTCTTTTTTGCAATACTCTGATTCATTCATATCGCTTACTGTACATCCTTGAGGCACTGGAGCTGGGTCATTCGGAAGAGTCAGAACCGATTTTTTCATTTTCTTGGTAACTTTTTTTGGCGGTTTGAAGTCATCAGAATTAGTTTTGTAAAGATTTACAGCCAATGGAAATGATGAAACAATATTAGTTTTATGAACGAATCGTTTTTCTATTACTCTTGAAAGTAACTGAACTCTATCACCGGAGAGATATGGAGATCTACCGTTACAATATTTTTGTTTGCTACATTTACTAGTAGAACTTGATATGATGCTCTTAGGCGCAACATTTAATTGAAGTAATCGGGAAGGATGCCGGGAACTGTGAGCGGAACTTGTAGATTGCGAAGGTACTTTTTCGAACGACATATCCAATGTACTTATTGCCATTTCTTAACGTTTATTTTAAATTGTTGGTAAGCAAACAAAATCTACTAATCTGAAACAAACAAAAGTTTCGTAATGAATTTCATAACATATTCTTTGTAGGTACTTACGGGATATCTCTTCCTCGAGACTAATGATGCAAGTACAGTACCAGCCTCATTAAATTACCTACTGCAGTAACTTAAAGCGCTATTGCTGTATTTGGGGTCCTAGGTCCGTATCAGATCGGCCAATATGATTAGTTTTTTTTTTGTGTCATCGGGCTAGAGTCTGTGTTCATGACCGTTTTATGGCAATAGATTACTCCCCATTTTACAGGACTTAAACTTAAAATTTTGGCAATTATGCCAAAATTTTTTATATTAAACACCATCATCTTGTATTGACAAACAGTGGACAAAAAGACTACAATAACACGCAACAAAAAAAAATAGAACAGATTTTTAAGCTATTCTGCATCTATTCTGCCACATTTATAATAGACTAAAGAATTTTGTAACAGTCTGCACTAGATTAATCGGTATCAATTACAGCATAGGATATGCGTGCATATAGTGTGCACATAGGTAGGTAAGTGTAAAACATAGATATTGATCCTCTTAGTCCTACTAGTACCTAGTCCTATTCATTGTCATGTGGAATGAAGATTACGCGTAGGTACCTATTACGCGCAAACCTAGTGTTCTCAGAAATCGAAGGGACTATTGTGCCTATCTAACAGACTAAACCATTAGATGAAAGTTTATGGTACATAATACTTTCTAATTAACACTCACAGATTTTATCACAATAATTTCGATTGTAGAGACCAAAATGAAACCACTCTCTACATGGAACTACACTTATATTTAAATATAAATTTATTTCAAAATCCAATCAAAGAAATTATAAAATAAGCCATTGACGTTATCATGTATGACATCTTGTATTTTCAAAATTTTCCTAAAAATCATAAATTAAAAAGAAAAAGGGCATAATTTTGAACTGCCAGTATCACTGTTCTTACCGCTTTAATTTGTTTTACTTTTGAACTTCTTTAAACTCGTAGAATACTCTGTCTATGTGCTTTTTATACGTACAGTATTGGCCAAGAGTAATCGGCACCCTATAATTTTCGGGTGTCACTATTCTATTTATTATGTAGATTGCCTGGAGGACACGGAGGAGCATGCTCTATAGCTGTATCTACTCTTTTGTAACTTTCGTCCTGAACACTGGAATCAGTCCATAGGCCCAACGACGTTTACTTTTAGTGTCATTGAAGTCTGATAATATTTTCGAGAGGGATACTCCATCCCTTCTATTTTTCCCGGAGGATGCGGTGGGGCATACGTTAGAGGTGTTCCCCGCTTGGGCACAGTATCACCATATCCTGGCGGTGGCGATCGGTGGCAACGACTTCTTGTGCCGGACCTAGGTACAGGCCATGGGAAGATAAATGGGAGGCGGTCGCTTCCTTCTACGAAGCAAATGCTAGCAAAAAAGGCGGCCGCACGCGTGAGGGTACGGCCCTCACGCCCCAGCCGGGATCTCGATCCCGATTTTCAGCCACCGTAAGCGTGGGCTTGCAGACGACGGACAATATAGGTAGCTCGCCATTCGGCCGTCTGGTAAATGTCCAGACCGAGCTCGATTCGACAGCGCGTAGTGTTCCACGCGAACTTCTAGAAGATGTCAACAAAACCGTAGGGGCCCAGCTGGGTCGAAGCCTACTGGAGCTATGGGTTGTGTGAAAGGGAACTCAGGGGGAAAGTAGGAACAAGAGTGGGTTTATAGTTAGTAAAAGTATGACACGCACGTACACTCCGCGCAAGATCGGGAAAAGTCCAGAGAAGAGAGAGCTAAAATATCAATCCAATGAATTTGGATTGATATTTTAGATCATAACCTTCTTCTAACATTCATCAACAACAACAACAACATCCAACATCTACAAGTGTCATTGAAATCTGTTAATAATTTCAAAAAGGATACTTTATAAGTACATCCCTTATATTATAATTGGATTTTTAGAGGAAGGACTAGTGTTTGTACGAATTTTTAGAAAAGCTTACCTCATTCATTTTTGACTTGTGCGGTCAAAAATGAATGAGGAATTAGAATATATATTCGACCAGTCAACATAAGTTTCTTAAAGTGATTGCCTGAGGATGGATGACGCCGCCGCCGTCGACCTGCTATGAGGAGGCGAGATGACCTATATAGACGGCTACCTCAAGGGTTGGTTCGATAGGCACGTCATAATCATTGCGGTAAGTCTTTGAGGTGGCTAGAGCGTCACGGCGTCTTCACTTTCGACATAACGCATATTCTCAACGGACTTAAAAAGTAAGCTAAGGAGGTTCTTTCGGACCGAGCCCAAATCATTGAACGACCAAAACCGATGTCCATTATAGCCACGGGAAATTTCTGAAAAGGAAAGCCGCGGTCCTAAAGTGCAAAGGGCAAATGAAGGACACAGGTATGATTTTAGGCAGTAAAAGTCGGGCATATCTTCCTGCTTCATCCTAGAGAGGGAGAAGTTATTGGAAGAGTTCCCACTTCAAAAAAAAACTGGGTAAGTGCGAGTCAGACTCGCGCACTGAGGGTTCCGTGCAAACTACAATTCCCGAATACAATTCTCGAAGATTTTTCCGAATTGCAAAATAGTACCTACATTTTGATACAAGTGCAGAAAGTTTGTCAAGACCTAAGTACCTACCCATTTGGTTTTAATGTCAAATGGATACCTTCTCGCTTTCCCGAGATAAAGGGTCTTGACAGATAGACAGACAGACAAACTGACGGACAGACAACGAAGTGATCATATAAGGGCTCCGTTTTTTCTTTTTTAGGTATAGAAGCCTAAAAATTACTGGTTGGAACGTGGTGGAAGATGGGAAGGTACGCAAGTATTTTGCCTATAAAATAAAAATTGATTGTGTTCTTTTCAATTACAAACAAATAAAAAAAAGTGAACCAAAAAATCCATCTTAATTAGTAATCGATTTATTGTAATACTAGCTTTTGCCTGCGGCTTCGCCCGCATAGCATTAGGTACTTAAGGAATCGGGATAAGGGTGTTCTTTTCCATGTCAAAGGCTATATGCATGCCAAATTTCATCCAAATCCGTTCAGCTTTTTTGCGTCATTAAGTAACAAACATCCAAACATCCACACTTTCACATTTATAGTATTAGTTAGGATTAGAATCGATTAGAGACATCAGTTTTGTAAAATAAAATATCAATAAATTTTTGTAAATCGATATTTTGTCCACATCCCAAACAACTGGTAAATTTGACACTGACACAATGTGACTGACACATTGAAGTGAATTGTTGGTGAATTGTGCTGTTTTGTATTCGTGTTTGTGCTTTGCATTTTCAGCGAATAATCTGAGTTAAGCTATCGTAATTATCAACAGACAATAGATAATAATGTCAGCATCAGCAACTCCTGGAAAATGTATATATATAGTACAATATTCGCCATTTATGTCGTTCGTACACCCTTCCTTCTGGCATACCCTCACAGAGATGAAACTCGACGTAGATAAATTGGATGGGACTACAAAGCAAATCTGGGGACGATTTAGTAACCGCGATGACATGGGAGCTATCTTTGAAGTCGATGGCACATCGTTCAACAAGTAAGTGTCATGAAAACTACATTCTATAGAAGGTAGTGGAAATAACAACAGTAATAGTTGAATTATCTTAAACCTAATTAGTTTTTTCTTACTTCAATCATATGTTACTTTGTTTCTTATGTACATTTTATAGTTGACACTAATATTATAAAGAGGTAAAGTTTGTTTTCATGTTTGTAAGAGGTAATCTCTGGAAGAACTGGTCCGATTGCTAATATTTTTTCACCCATAGAGTGCTGCTTTATTCCTGAGTGACATAGGCTATATTTTATGTATGCGGGCGAAACCGCGGGCAAAAGTTAGTATTAAATAAAATAACTAACTTAATTCGTAAAAAAAATCTGTAAATAATATAACTTCCATGATAATCTAATCAGAATCTAGATCTAAGGAGTTCTTTTTAGTTCCATGAGCTTTCCAGAAACTTCAGTTTCAATAACCTTTTGATCCTGAAGACTCCTTTGTTGTTGTATTTTTGATATTGATTTTATATTACATTGGGATAGAATATGTCCCGGAGTACAGTGTGCCGTTTGGCAAAGGCCACCTCTAACTTCTTCCGTTGCCTTCTCTTTTTTGAAACTCTTCTCTAGTTTGCTAAAAAGTTATTGACATCCTATTTTCAGAGAGCCAGAAGATGACCAGTTATACACAAGTGTTAAAGGTACCATTATGAACAAGAATACAATGGAAGAGTTTAAATCTATTGAAAAGGCTACCTTTTTGAGTGTGGTTGGAAAGGAAATATGGGCGACGATTCAGGACAAAAAAATATGGATTACTAAACCAAGTAGTCTCTTGCATTTTATCATAATATCTTTTGCCGTGAGTTGGTAATTCATTTATACCAGCTTTTGCCCTCAGCTACGACTGTGTAAAAAGGTTTTTACTTCATAAAATTCTCTCTAAAAACCTTTGTACTAGGATTACTACCCTGTGTCCGATGCCATATTTCATCCAAATCTATTTACTAAACATTTCACAAATAGATGTTCAATTTTTCTATGGATGTGGGATATTCATATGATTTTAATTTTCCTGTGCTTGTCTACAATGTTGCTACTGTGATATAAGTAAAAAGAAATATCATTTCAATATAATCATACTTATCATAAAAACTAGGTGCCTACAGCCTTGAAATCAGTTTCTAGTGATTATATTTGTTATGTTTTACCTTTGGAAACTTAATTCATATATTTTTACATTTCAGGATCTCAAGAAATTTAATTACTATTATTGGTTTGGGTTCCCCTCACCCATGCAGCCCACAGTGTATATGAAAGACAAAAGTCTAAGTATCACAGCAATTTTCAGCCCCAAACAAATTGCCGAGCTAGCACAGATCTATAAAGCTTTAGATCGGGAACAGAAATGCTTCTTTGCAGTCACTAAAGAAAATGACACTATATGTGTAAAAACATTATCAAGCATATTAGACTTGAAAGAAGGCCCACTTAATAATATAGATCTATCCAGTATGTATTTTGTCTTTAATGATCCGAGTAATGTAGATAATCCTGGATGGCCATTGAGAATGTATGTGGCAGTCTTGACAGACCACTGTCCAGGCTTACTTGAAGCTGATATAAAAGTGATTGGACTTCGATGCAATACTGCAGGAAATATTGAAAGTAGTCGATACTTTTTGGTGACAGCTGCTATGGTTAATATGTATTTTAATATTCTTAAACAGCTATGCAAACAAATAATTAATATTTTCCATTCAGAATTAAATTTCATTTTTCATTTATATGTTTTTCAAATGTATTTTTTTTTTATAGGAAGACGTAAAGAATAAACCTTGTACTGTAAGTGATTTCTGGGTGGGATGGGAAAAGAATGGTAAAGGAAGCTTTGGACCCAGAGTGGCCAAAATGTCAGCATCTTTAGATCCTGTTATGTAAGTGGAAAGAAAAGATGACACGAAAAATATAACTTGTTCAGTTTTAGAAAAAGAAAAAAAATCTGCCATATAGCATTTTGTCTCTGTCACTTGTGTGACTGGCATTCTACGTACCAGAAGGCGCAGCATGCAATGTCAGAAGGCTTCTCACGATATGTAACTAAGTCCGCCTTGTAGGAGGCCTTCTTCCGAATTTTCCATAAAGACAATGCAGGAAACTGCCCAAGGGCCTTAGAGCCTGTTTGAAAGAGTTTTAAATCATTGTCATTTATAAAGGTTTTGCTGTGGGACTTTGTTAAATAGTCACTTGTTTTATTTTTCCTTTTATTTTCCAGATTGGCAGATACAGCATCAGATCTGAATATTAAATTAATGAAGTGGCGTCTAGCGCCGGATATAAATGTAGATGTGATGAAAAGTACAAAATGCTTGCTGTTGGGTGCTGGCACCCTCGGCTGCCATGTCGCTCGAGATTTATTGGTAAGACCAAAGAAATTGATAGTGCATTTCATTACCCTCTCTATCTCTGGAACTACCAGTCGCAGCAAATAAAATCACACTACAACTCACGGTAGCGGAGCAGTAACCAAAGACACACGTGAAACTGCGATGGACAGCTATACTCTATCTTTTTAAGTAGTTAACTAAATGTAAACAATCTTAACGTGTCTTTTATCTAAAATATAGACAAAAAAAATTATCTAAAAATGTTTACAATTAGGTATTTACCTAAACAGATGTTAGGTAATTAACTAAATTTAAATAATTTTTATATGGCTTTCATACATTTTTTTTTTTTAATAAAACGACGTATCAAGATTGTTTACATTTAGTTAACTACCTAAACAGATGGAGTATAGTCTATAATATTTTATATTTATTTCCAGGCATGGGGATTCCGTCATATAACGTTCATAGATAACGGAAAAGTTTCGTATTCAAACCCAACACGACAAGTTCTTTATAACTTTCAAGATTGCCTCAATGGAGGACGAGACAAAGCTGAGGCGGCGGCAGATAGTTTGAAAAATATTCTGCCAACTGCTGTAAGTTATCTATGCTTGAATTATCTGTAATCTGTACAGAGTTATTTGTAAAACACTAACAACCTTGCAGGAGTGTATTATTAACATCATAAACAACAACTTTCGTTTTGACTTTTTGAAAAAAATAATGCATTTACTAAAAACAAACTCAAAATTTCGTTGTTCTATCTAACACATTTCAATTCTGTATTTTGCTATACTAACCTACGTCTATGACGTGACGCAAGCGGAAGCACCCCCGCCGCTCGATCCCCGCTCTCCTCCGCTATTGTACTATCGCTTGCTTCGCATAGACGTCGTAATATTTAGAACGTTCAATTTAAATATTTTTATTTTTATATGAAAATCTGATGAATTAAAGTATGATATTTTTTTTTAATTTATAGAACAAAAGTTTATGATGTTAGTAATATAGTCCTGAGATTTATAAATAACCCTGTATATAATAAAAGGAGGAACAGACTGACTGATATATAATATAATCGCACAGTCGAAACTTCTGGGACCCTCCTGGGTGAAATTTTGCACAAGGTTTCCTTTTAGGCATTAAGAAATAATTATTCCATTGTATTTCTAGATAAGCAAAGGTATAACAGCCCACATTCCAATGCCAGGCCATCCGATCGGAGCCTCGTTGAAGGAGGAGACCATATCCAACATCAAAATTATAACAGAAGCTATAGCTAATCACGATGTGATATTCCTTCTACTGGACACAAGAGAAGCGCGATGGCTTCCTACTCTTATAGCCGCTCATTATGGAAAGGTATAATTTTATACTATGTATTATATTTCTGAACAATACCACTCCAACCAATGTTAATTATATTTAAACGAATGTAATCTTTATCCCAGTGTAAATTAAGATGATTTCGGAATGTAACTGGTAGATACTAATGAAAAAGTCATAAATTAAAAGGTTGAAGTTTTACTGCAAACTGAACTATAAAATGTAAAGCTTAGAGTTCATTTTCCAAAAACACGTTATTGCTTACATGTTGGGAAACTTAATCGTGAACTTAGAGTGGACATAAATGTTAGCGAACCGTAGGAGCCGATTTACCATCGATTTCGATGGTAAATTGGCTCTTTTTAGACCAAGTAAGCCCGAACAGCACGGTAAGTACCACACATATAGAATAAACACACTAATGGAACTTTTCTTTACCCAGATAGTGATAAACGCGGCGTTAGGTTTTGACAGCTACCTAGTGATGCGCCACGGCATTGGCGACTTTAACCCAGACGAAAGCACATCTGTAGACACTTTCTGGATCGCTGGAGGCAGCCTCGGGTGTTACTTCTGTAATGACGTCACGGCGCCTGGCAATGTGAGTGGGGCCTAAGAAATTGTTGTTTATTTATTTATTTATATTTATATTCTTCCATTTTGTCCTGCTATTTACATGCAATATGCCAGCGGCTTTGCCTGCGTGATAATAGATAATTATCTCAAGGAGACATAGTGCCAGGATAAAAAGTATCCTATGTGTTATTCTAGGATATGGTCTACTCGTGTATCAATTTTCAACGAAATCCGATCAGCCTTTTAAGCATGAAGAAGTAACAAACATTACACACAAACTTTCGCCTTATAATATTAGTGTGATGAGAATTCTTTGTAAGTTTTCTTATATTAGGATGTGTCCATATCTGGCGAATGCGCCGCTAGTGACCCACTCGTGAGCTGTATGCGGTCGTTTCAAGTTCACATGCCTTTCCTGCGCCGCCATTCGCACGTCTTCTTCATGCCGTGCGCGAAAGGCGCAAGAGCCACACGCTGCAGATACTTCCTCCCGCCCGCAGATATACAATATGAAAGCAAACGGAATTGTATGCGCTTAAGCAGAACGTGCGCCGTGCGCGACCATTTTGCTAATCTTGCCTGAGTTGCACTACAGAGGCGCGCCAAACAATTGCAGGAACTGCACTCGTGCACGAGCAGCTCGCGTGCGGGTCGTTAGCGGCGCACTCGCCACATGTGGACACACCCAAAAGATGATAAGTGATTCGCGACCTCTCTGCGACGGACAGTACCTGTTTTATCGATCTTGACAAAGATACCTGTTTATTTTGTTTCCCTTTTAGTCTATGAAAGACCGCACATTAGATCAACAATGTACGGTGACGCGGCCGGGCGTGGCAGCGATTGCAGGAGCATTGGCAGTTGAGATTCTAGTCGGCTTATTGCAACATCCCCTACGGTAAGTCCAATAACTGTATGACTGTATAAAGATCGAGTTGTTCATGAGCTATCGGTAAAGTATCAGTTTTGTATTCAAAATGGAGTAGATTTCTCTTAATTAGGCGTGTGTAACTCTTTACTGAATCAACTCACTGTTCCGAAACATTTTTATGTTCCAAAAGATGATGAAAATGTTAAAACATTACTGCTGCTCTATTAATAAATAATGTCAAAACGTTAATGCATCATTTGGAACACTGAAACACTCTTTACTTTAAGTGACCAGCAGTCTTTTTTAAATTAAAACGATGCTAGTACAATACATTTCAAGAACTGTGCCCAATTACCTGTAGCGACATCTATATTGCCTCATAGGAAGTAAATTACAAAATTCTGCATAGATGTATCAGAGTTCTTCGTGCGATTAGAACATGTAGACAACCGGCTGAAATTAACTCTCGGACAGTACGCAACTACAACTTAGGAGTCTTTAAGTCGAGAGTGAATAGGTTTCTTCTAGGCAAGCGTGCTTCATCGTCGACCACATCATCGCTTACCATCAGGTGAGATAGTGGTCCAACGCAAGCCTATCATTAATAAAAAAAAAAAAAAAAAAACTGACTAGACACGACATCCGTCTGGTCAAAGGATCCTCTCTTTCCGACAGAGGAATGTGGGACTTTACACCTTGTTCTTCATATCACTATACTCCATCTGTTTAGATAGTTAACGAAATGTAAACAATCTTAACAATCATGTCCTTTATCGAAAAAAAAAATCTAAATGATGTAAACTGTATCTAAAAATGTTTACAAATAGATACCTATTTACCTAAACCGATGTTAGATAATTAACTAAATTTAAATAATCTTTGTGTCTTCTATACAATTTATTTTAAATAAACAGACATATCAGATTGTTTACCTTTAGATAACTACCTAAACCGATGGGGTATAAATACCAATCACCGTCTGTACCTTTTTCTTTAGGTTGGAAAATCATCTAAATGACATGAGCCAGACTGAGTCGGACTTTTAGGCTCCGGGGATCTCTTTCGCATTACCCATGGCCCCAGTAGGCTTCGATCCTGCTGGGCCCCTACCGTTACCCCTTATGTATCTACTTTATTTTCCAGGGTAAACGCACCAGCCATCTACAATCTAAACAGTGACACTGAAGATATACCTCCGGAGTTCCAAGGCGTACTAGGTCCGATACCCCACACAATAAGAGGCTTTCTCCACTCCTACCAAACTGTCACCCCAACATGTGCCAAGTTCAAGCAGTGCATAGCCTGCTCTGAAGTAGTGATAAATAAATATAGACAGGAGAATATTGAGTTCCTGCTTGAAGTGTTTAATAGTGGGAACTATTTGGAAGAGGTGACCGGCCTTCATGAGTTGCATTTGGCGGCGGAGATGACTGATGTAAGTTGATTTGTGTTAACAGCCTTTTTTATGTTAAGTATCCCAGTGGAATTACGTTGGGAAGTCTAGTCATCGATATGTTTTAGCAGTACTGAATAAAAGTTGACCAATTTTCTTTTTAATTCTTGGTTAATTTTAATGATAGGTTAGTATTGCTTGACGAAAAAAATAAGGATTTATTATATGACTAAGATTCTTGGTGATCGTAAGGTTACTTATACTATGGAACCCGGGTCCACTGAACGGATATTTTTTGTGAAACGGACATTACTGTTTTCGGTTTGCGTAAATAGTGTTTTAGTTAGTAGGTATCCCAAGGAAAAATTGTAAATGAATGATGATAATGAATTTTTTAGATTACTTTCTCCAGGTAAATCGTCCCACAGAGCCATTTTAACTTCTATGACTACCTTAGGGATGTGAAAACATCTCAGTATTCATTTAAAAAAATCTGATATACTACCAAGGAGGCAGAGCCTTCATCATGCGTTTCCCTATAGAAAAGGTTTTACAAAGGAACCGGGTTCCGAATTCCCTACTTTATTTTATTTTATACAACTACGGCACTCCATGAAGATGCCTTGCGAATTGTATTTTATGTATGTAATATTTTCTTTCACAGATACTGTCGTTTTCGGATGAAGACGAAGAATAAGACAGAAGAGTAAAATAAAATAATTCCAAGTTCTATGTGTACTTTAAAGTATTTCTCTTTGCCATAAATATTAAATTCCTGCATTTACGTGTTGTATGTATTTAAAGCTCATTTAAGGTGAACGCACACATATCCGAGCCGAACGCGTCGAACGAATTGGAAGAAAAGGAATTTAGAATTCTTTGTGTGAAGCCCTATGAAATACCGCACACCCGCGTCGAATCGTCCCAATCTGAAAGGACTCCAGAAATCCTAGACGGATTTAAATGCACCAAACCTTTTACCTTTTTTTTAACCGACTTCAAAAAAGGAGGAGGTTGTCATTCGACCGTATATGTTTTTTTTTCTTTTTTACGTTAATGTTATGAACACACATTCTTGTTTCCATTTGATGTATTTCACTTTCATCTTCCATTAATAAAGCACTGACAATAAAAACCTCGTCAAGATCCATCACAAATATCACAGTTCACATGAAATATTAGTGCAACAGGTTTAAAAGAAATAAAAACCATTTTTTGGCGCGGTCGATTCTTTCGGTGTGGAAATGCGTGCGAGGCCTTTTTGATTTCGATTCGTTCGACGCGTTCGGCTCGGATAAGTGTGCGTTCGCCTTTAATCGAATAGTATTTTAAAAATTATTATTCTCAGAAATGGACGTAAACTATTGTTATACATTGAGCCTAATACAAGCACAAAAAGCAGCTTTATATGTTGTGATATTTATCTGTAGATCAAAAATTATCGGAAAATAAAAATCATTGAAAAACATCTAAGATTATTTTTATTTCTACCAAATATTAAATTAAGGCTTTGATAATGTCATCTGGATGGCAGGAAGTGACTTTGGAGTAGGTAAATGAATTTCTTTCACTGGTTTTGGAGGTTTGATTTTCCTTCCGTGTCGGCCAGTCTTTCTTTGCCAAAGACCGGAGCGAGGTCTGTTCCCGAGCCATCGATTGCGCTGTGGAGAACCTATTGGTGTTTCTCCGTGATCTACGTTTGAGAGGCGACCTGAAAAAAGTTTATGCTGAAATTGTGCTGCATTTAACTATATATAGTACATCTTTAGTTAATCGGGTACTTGATTGTTTTTATTTTTGTCCACTTTATATAAACAAGTAATAATACTAAGAAGAAATCTTTTTTTGAAAACCACTTCAAAACTATTAACTTTATTTTTTCAAATATTTTTATAAACGACTGTGGATGGTGGGAACATCTCCATATCTCTTTTCTATGCGCATAACTTAACGGCAGTGACGTCATATTAGAGTTAATGCATTCTTTTTTGTAACTTGACAGTTTCCCTTCCACCAGATTTGAATAGTTTCTAATTTTGAACAAATTAAAAAAAAAAGTTATTCTAGTTACTTTTTGCCATAAATAATAAAAATTGGTCAAGTAGGTACCCAATTGTCAAATACCTAACATTGACCTATTCGAAATAGGAATAATAGCAAACTGCATTTGACCTGCGTGGTGTTAACGGCCTGTTCACGACCTCTGTCTAAGCGGCGGGCGCTATGAGCGGCGTCTCATGGCGTGCTTCAAACATTTTCATACTTTTGATCTTACCGCTTGCCGCCCCGCGCTTAGCTTCCACTCAAAGCGGCAAGGTCGTGAACGGGCCGTATTTGCGGATTATAGCCAAGTTGTGGGCCTCACAAATAAGAGGTATATTTCACAGAAGTGAGAAAATTGTAGGCTAAAGGGCCTATTACACTACGCGATTTCAGTTTTAGTCTATGGTTCGACGTATCGCGTAGTGTAACTGTGTAATAAGGCTCAGACTGTCTTTCTATGAATGAAAAATAGGACGAGTCTGAATATCGTACGCGATATTCAGCGTAGTGTGTTAGGCCCTTAACCAAGTAGAGATCTTTTTAAGGTATGAAACAGGCTGTAAGTTATTGGTAATTGTCTTTATCTCACCTACAACAGCCATACAGAGCTGGTTGAAACTGAACAGCCGCTTAGAAGGCATTTGAACTATAATGCGGTCATCTTGTCGTCTAAGAATTGTTCCAAATGTACCTGCAGCGTGAATGTATAGCCCGCCTTGACCTGGAAATACGAAAAAAAAATCAGTGATTACTTAATACAATTTTTTTTTTTATTGTTGATAGGTTCGCGCTTGACCGCTACCTCACCTGATGGAAAGCGACGATGCGGTCGACGATGGAACGCGCTAATTTACTATAAAGATACAAAAAAACCATTACAGGTTTCATCTGTTACAAAACATTATGTTATATTATTAATGAAAAAAATTGGCTTCCGTAATTCAATATCAAAATCGAGCAAAAAACGCCGATTAATAAATAACGTTTCTTTTATGGAAACCTCCTTAATTTTTTATTTTACTACTTTTACTGGTTTAGTAGTGGAAAGAACAATGCTCAAGTTGTTTGGACAAAGTACCTTAAAATTAGTCTTTCTCAATTAGAACAATATTTATGCCAATGCCAATCAATCAGTAATTCTCCTGCATTATATTATCAGAGTTTTCCGCGCGATGAGAACATAATATAGGTACAAGTCCGAAATCAATTATCGGACAGTTGTCCAGACCAGACACAACACCTCTCTTGTCAATGGAGGTTTATATCTGGTATCTCTAAATTTTTTTATTCAACCGTCGAGAGTGAATAGGTTTCTTCTAGGCAAGCGTGCTTCATCGTCGACCACATCATCGCTTACCATCAGGTGAGATAGTGGTCAAACGCAAGCCATCATTAATAAAAAAAAAAAAACCCGTTGCTGGAAAAACTAATTACATTTTGAAAATTTTTAGTTTATATAAAAAAATAATAATAGTGCTTACCTGGTTCTTTTTCAATACAATGTACAATAGTTCCACTTGGAAGTGCTCCTAATACATAAGCATCTCCTTCCTTGGCTCTCACTGAAAACAAATACAAATATTTTTTTAATTACTATTTACAAATGTAACAGCAATTTACATTAAAAAAACGTTGCCACCGTGAGTATGTTCACAGACGTGTATACAAAACATACAGACTAGAAACATCCCCATACAAATATTTGAGATCCCTATTTTTTTTTCTTTTAATTCTTTTTTAGGTGGGAAAATCCAATGACATCCCCCGCTTTTGGGCGGAGCGGGAGTTAGTCTCTGACTATTATTGACTAAAAACTCGCTCCTGTTCCTTCGTTGCCTTCCGTACTGGGATCGTCCTTTCAGAAACAAGTCTTTGGCCCCAGCAGACTTCGACCCTGCTGGGCCCTTACGGTTTGTTGACAACTCCTTGAGGCGCGCGTAGAACAATACGCGCCGTCGACGCCTTGAGCTCAGTCTGGACGGTCACCAGACGGTCGGACGGCGAGCTACCCATTGCTCGTCGTCCGCAAGCCGGAACCTTACAAACGAGACGCAGCCCAGCAGACACTCAGTTACTGCGCCAATTGTGCCATAATATTATAAAAAATAAATAAAATCAATAAATTTTATATTATGCAGCAAGGAAATGTAGCTCAGAGGCTTCTATTCTTCAATAATGCTTAGACCACAAGCATTGATACTGTGACAGCAGGGTATATCAAAATATGACAATCTGGTTCACAAATTCACATAAATATTGTGGATACAACACTGGGTGCATGCAAAGTTCTGTTTGAATACAACAGATCTAAACAAATTTCAACAGAAAGAAAATTAAAAAAAATATACTTCTAGTCTTTATTGGTTTTACCAGGTATCCTAGGCAATACGCGTGAAGACTTGATGATATCTCCTGCCTTCATATTCTCCGTGGCCAAAATATATTTGAGTTTGTCTCCAACAGCAACTAAAGCAACGTGTGCTGTCCTGCAACCATCTTCTATTATCTAAAATTATAATCAATAATGTTTCATTTAACACTGGAATAAGAAAACACTTTTTTATATAGGATTTCAAATCAGCAAAAGCAGCCTATAGCGCATATGCGCACTCTTGGCTTCGTTATGGTATAATGCTATGGGGTAATAGTACAAACGCTGATAAACTATTCAAGCTACAAAAAAGATGCATACGCATCTTAACAAATATAGGATGTATGGACAGCTGTAGACCACACTTTATAAAACATAATATCCTTACGCTCACGTCTCTATACATCTTTGAAATATGTCTGTTTGTCAGGAAAAATATGTCTCTTTTCCCCTTAAATAAGGATCATTACACCCAACCACGGAATTTGCGACACCAAAACGATCTAGCATTACCGGTTTCGAAGCTATCTATTTTCAATACAGGCCCTTATGTAATGTGTATCAAGATTTATAATAAAATTCCAAAATCCCTAAAAGAAATTAAAGCAATCAATTTATTTAAAACAAAATTGTTCACTCATTTGAACCAGAAGTGCTACTACACACTGAAAGAGTTTTTTGAAGAAAAAATAAAAAAATAATTAAATAAGCGCAAAGTACATAATTGAATTGGTCTAATTCGTAATTCGCTATTACTAATGTTATTATTATCATTTTTCAATGTATTTTAAATTATTTTGACATTTATACTTATTTTTGACATTTATATTTATTTTGACATTTAATTGATTTGACGTTATCCAATTATTTATTTATTTTAATACTTGTAATATCAATAATTTTTGCATTTTTAAATGTAACATTGAAACTGAATTTTAAATTGTATTTTATCTTACTGAAATTTATTTGTTTTGCAGTGCCCTTACAGGGTGCATTTTTGAAACTCTATTTTTTTTTATTCCAACCACTGTACAACATGTTTGCAATAAACTGATTTGATTTTATAATTGTAATTATATAAAAAAATATTTTACAGAATACAAAATATTTGATTTCTAGAAATAGACGCCTGATAAATAGATAAAATGCTTTTCATTATGTAGCTTGCTTCTGCCAGCAGTTGTGAAATTAGAGAATAATATAAAGTGTTATTTGTAAAACACTGGCAATTTTTCGATGGGAAAAATCATCCAATCAACCCCTGCTCTTGGGCGGAGTGGGAGATAGTGTCAGACTCTTACTGACTAAAAAACCCATCCCGTTCCTTCAAGCCTTCATACTGGGGCTCGAGGGCAACCTCTCAGGACTAGAGATGTGCTGATGCCGGCAATATTGCCCGAAGTGGGAATATACTACTATATATTCATACTTCGGGCAATATTGCCACCAATATTTCTACTTCACGGCAATATTGCCGGTATTGGCACATCTCTACTCAGGACTATGTTACTAACATCATGAACAACAACTTTTGTTCTATGAGTTTTACAAAACATAATTTATTTACCAAAAACAAACCTTCAAGATTTCAAAGCTTTATTAATTAGTAGTTCTCGTAATTCTTAAAATTGGTCTAGTATTTTTTGGTTATTTTTCCTGTTTTATATTACACTTTTTGATAAATAAATTGAAACACCCTATAGCTGATCTAATGTTGTTTGGAAGAGACTCAACTCAAGGGTGTGAATCTAAACAACTCTTGCCTGAACTAGAGCCTAGTCTACCTCAATAAAAAAAAATACCAGACTATTTTCACATGCAATAAAACTACTTCATGATTTATTTATAGTAATGAAACTCAAACTTTAATATGTATACATTTACTGGTTGTTTGGTAAGCAATATATATATTTAGGTATATAGTTCATTAAACCCCTAGCAAACACTACTACTGCTACTACTAATACTGTGAAGTAGAAAGACAATTGAAAGTATAGTATATCACAAAGTCACTTTCATAGTACATTTGTCTGTTTATTTGCTATCTCCATAACCATACAACAGATTTTAATGCAGTTTTTACTAATAGAAAAGCAATAAATGAGAGAGGTCACACCACCAGCTATTATAATATGACATGGCCTAAGGATGGCATTTCATTACTGACCTGAATAACTTTCTCTTCCTGTGGTGGTCCCTCAGTAGGGCCATCTCTGTACCAATCTATCCAGTGGTACTTGTGTTTGATACCGCCTCCAATACCCTTAGCTACAACGCGACCTGTAAGTGTAAACAAGGTAAGTAAACCAGAAAATTAACTAAATCACATAATGATGATGGCATCTAGCCGATTTCGGCCACGGCGACCGCATTCCTTGGCACCTCATGGTGGTTGAGAGCTCAGAATTGCTGCTCCGTTATGTGCCCTCATGTGACTTGCATATCCAAATTCACAAATATGTACCATATACTTACCGCATACTTTGTCAAAATGTTATTTTTGTTACTGTAAAAAATGTGATAATAGCCTGCGGTTTTAAAATTTAGAATGTGGATTGTGAATATAATGCAAATATTCAATTTTAAGCTCAAAACTACCTATTATGAATCTAAGGTAAATCGTACTCACCGGATACAGGATCTCTCCCAGCAAGGTTTGTAACTTCCAAAGGTTTAACAGTATATTCATCAGGGAAATGCACAATTCTTCTGTAACTCTTGCCTAATCCTGGTTTGGGCTTGTCGATGTTGGGTTTACTGGCAAAATTTACGGCAGCTACATGAACAGACCTCCTAGCAATCACATTAGGAGTGATGACTAAACTAGCAAATAATCTATTTAACGCCATTTCATTAACTTTTTATTCAATAATATTAAAAACTATGAGAGCCACATAACCTCAAACGCAAGTTAAGACCTGTTAAGGAAACGTCAGTGTCATTAGCAAATGTCAAATTGACAAAAAAATGTCAAACCGAAAAGGGAACAGAATAAAAAATAAATTATTTAGAAATAAGCAAGAAATAAGGAATTTAAGAAGTGTGCCCCGCTTATGTAGAGCACCGCCATGTACTTGTGGGAGTTGTGGGGGTGATCAACGGCAATGACCCTGGTACAGCTGGCCATGGTCCGGAGTCGGAGCGATATGTTGTTATAATATAGTCTGTCTAAAAACTCAACTGACTTTATAATTTGTATAATATTTAATCATTTAAAAACATAGGTAACCCGACTGCAAGTCGGGTAAAAAAATACATGAATTCAATACTTTTTATCAGGTTCTTCTAAACAAAAACAAACTTAACAATGATCAATATCTCTTTATCAACCTTGATTATTGAACCAGTGTTGACTCCATCAGATTTTATTAAGTCCTAATAGTTACATTAATTACCTAAGTCGTTTCACATTTTAGACACACTCTACCCGTTTAGTTGACAAAGAAGGAAAAAGAGTAATTATTATATTACATAAAAGACTTTCCCTTAGTTCAGAATTACGTCAAAAGCGATAAAATCGCGAATCCGACCAAATTTATTAGTCAAAAAATATAAGGACTATTGAGTACTATTTGTGACGTTGCGCGTTGGTCGGATTCGCGATTTAATCGATTTTGACGCAATTCGGAACGCGGGGTAAGTATCCATATGGTGAAGACATAAAAAAATCTTTGACACTAATAAATTCGTTACGAAATTCAGACCATCTCTTTTCTTTGTTTGTTCATTTGAGTCATTTAACTAAAGAGTTACTAATGAATGAATAAATGAATGAATAAATTCAGCCCACGAGCGACGATTTTAGAGTTCTTATTTCTAAACTAAAATGTCAGTGTCAAAATCAATACCAATATTGTCGCACAAGTTTTTAACTCATGTTGTGCAATTTATCTTATAATTTTCGCAATATCTTTAAAGTTTTCTTACCTAAAATTATTAGTACAGTGCAGCGGCACCATACTACAGCAGTAGTTAACAAGTGTGTGTTAAAAAATTAAAAATGCGGCTCGTGGATTCATCAAAACTTTTAGAACTTCAAAACAAACCTACAAATATTCGCAATATTTGTATCGTGGCGCACGTGGATCATGGAAAGACTACTTTGGCGGACTCTCTGATATCTAGCAATGGGATAATATCGCAGAGGATGTCGGGGAAGCTGCGGTATATGGACAGCAGACCGGACGAGCAGGAGAGGGGTATAACCATGAAAAGCAGTAGTATATCGTTGTACCACTGTGTGGAGCAGCAGGAGTACTTGGTGAACCTGATAGACTCGCCGGGACACATCGATTTTTCCAGTGAAGTGTCCACTGCTGTCAGACTTTGTGACGGAGCTATTGTGCTGGTGAGTACCGTTTGTTTTCTTGTTAGTTTTGAATGAAATTGGCTTTGAATTGTTAGGTTTCTTACTGAAGAATAAGGCATATCTTTTAATTAAATACATAACTATATAAAACAGCTGAATGATACTGAAATATTCTCCTTCAAAGCATGACCATTTACTTCTGATTGATTTTTATTTTAATATCTTTGTCACTTTGTCATATCAGCTATTAGTGTATCCGTCTTACCTTGTCAATATGAAAGCAAAACTGTTATTAGTTATTCAGATCAATTTATCATTTAATTCCTTTCATATGATACTGATAAAAAGTTTCATAACATTATCATCCTATTTTTATTTCCATTTATATTTTCCAAGTATATGATGAGTCATATACAATCACTATCATATACAATATTTATTACTACACAAATATTATAAATAACCTTCTTTATTAATATTGTAACCTTTATAAAATATAAAGACACTTAATCTTCTTCTTCTTCTTCCTGCCCTTATCCTATATTAGTTGGGGTCGGCGCAAAACGTTTTCTTCTTCCATTCTGTTCTGTCACCCGTCAAACTATCAGTAACTCCCTTTTCTTAAAGACACTAATACATACAATTTTGTTTATTCACTCTTTAAAAATAAAAATAAAAGAGAAGAATAAAAATTATTTAGTTACAATTCATAGTACAATCACTATACACAAAAATTACAATTAAATAAAAAGATAGTGTTAGTGCCTTATGGCATAGCTACATTTCATTGCTTATACTAAAATAAATAACCTTACAATTCCAGGTTGATGTCGTAGAAGGAGTATGTCCACAAACCAGACTAGTACTAAAACAAGCGTACTCAGAAAACATCCGCGCTGTGCTCGTACTCAACAAAATTGACCGGCTCATACTTGAGATGCAGTTGACACCGTTGGATGCTTACGTGCACTTGATGCAGTTGTTGGAGCAAGTTAATGCGGTTATGGCAGAGCTGTTTACTACTGAAGTGTTTGAGAATGAGGAATCTACTATGGAGAAACAGGTACACGGGATATTAACAAAATATTTTATTCAAAGTTATTTCCAGCTGGACCCAAACTTGTAGATATGTAGTTGCATTTAAATTATGTCCAAGCCAATTCCTCCAACCATTGAACTGTCAACATGACCTCTAAAAAGGAAGAAAAAGCTAGCTAGGGCATGGAAATAGTTAGTACTTTCTATATAATCATTGCCATGTTGCCACATGCCAACAGAACCTTAGAATCATATTATTTTGTTATTATAACATTGGATATTAAAAAAAAATTCTTCATTATCTTTTTTCAGGAAGAAAAAGAACAGCTCAATAAAGAAGATAACAACTTCTATGACTGGACATCGGCTATGGATGATGCAGACGACTCTAATCTTTACTTTGCTCCTGAACATGGAAATGTGGTGTTTGCCAGTGCTGCCGATGGATGGGGCTTCACTATTCATACCTTTGCTAAATTATTCTCTGATAAACTTGGCAAGTACCTTACAAAAATTCTACAAAGCTTAATTAGACATCAGTCATAGACATACTAAGTTTATAACTTGGATCATTAAATCATGTCAGCTTCAAGTTAGAACTGCACTAGAGCGACCCACTCGTGGATTACGCCTGATTTGTACGTAGAACGACGTTGCGTATCGTGGATCTGGTGTAGTCTCCATATAAAATATATGGAGACCGACACGCCCAGTAGCCCGATTCACGTAATGAAAACCGTAACGATATCGTAGCGATTTAGTCGTTTAGACCATTTCTATTCACATCCATTAATCGAGTTTGAACGACACCAATTTTAAAGTCGTTTGAAATTCGTTGATTTAAAAAAAAACTGTATTACATTATCCTGGTAGAATACTTATTAATGTAACTGGAAATAAGTCGATAGATCGTGAATACCGCTTTTGGATAGGACTTCGATCGAACGACTATAAAACTTCAACGATATTTGGCTTGTTTGATTTTACGTGAATCAGGCTACAGATCGGCGTCGTGGCACACGTGTGCGCGTGTAGTTCTATCATCAATATTTTATTAAACTCTATACTTTCCATTTCAGGTGTCAAAGAAGAAATTTTAAGAAAAGTACTTTGGGGAGACTTCTACTTAAATACAAAAACAAAACGCTTCATGAAAGGAGCCCAGGAAAAGGCAAAGAAACCCCTTTTCGTCCAAGTTATTTTAGACAATCTTTGGAATGTATACGAAACAGTTGCCATGAGAAATGAAAAGGAAAAGGTTCCAATTATTTGTGAAAAGCTTGGAATAAAACTTACAACTAGGGATTTAAGGCATACTGACTCTCGAGTTCAGCTTCAATCTCTCATGGTGCAATGGCTACCTCTATCTAGTACAGTCCTCAACATGGTCTGCGAAAAACTACCATCGCCTAAGGAGATTCTACCAGAAAAGGTAGAAAAATTAATGTGCTCGAGAATACGCGACTTCGATTCCTTCTTTCCTGAAACTCAGAAACTGAAAGACGATTTTCTAGCCTGTGATAGTAGTGACGATAGACCAATAATTATTTTTATATCGAAAATGTATAATGTTGATAAGAGTATACTGCCAGAGAATAAACCTAAGGTTTTGACGTCTGAAGAAATGGCTTTAAGGAGGGAAAGAGCGAGACAGCTGCGAGAAAAGAAGGAGAACAATATAAAAGTAGAAGAAACTCCTCTAGCAGAAAATAATGAAGAGACAGAAGTTGAAAAGGCAGCTGAAGAAGATGACCAGCCAGTATTTATAGCTTTTGCTAGAATATTTAGTGGGAAAGTAAAGAAAGGGGATAAAGTTTATGTTTTAGGGCCCAAACATGATCCATCCAAAATACTTAGTAAGGACTTCCAAATAGATCCTAATAAGAAATTGAAGGATTTGCAAAGTGATGAGCATATTACTTGTACAGAGTAAGTATTTACATAATATTTCTTCATGTAATTTTCTAGAGTGAAGAAGTTGAAGTTTTCTAATTCAAAGAAGGTAGAATAAAAGTAATTTTATTTATTTTTTTAATTTCAGAATCAAATCCTTGTATATTCTAATGGGAAGAGAATTAGAATTAATTGACGAAGCAATAGCTGGAAATATTATTGGTGAGTCGTCTGTATTTTTTTGAAATAATGTTCAGAAAATGTACTCATGATGTAAAATTTCGTTTATGAACCTGTTCATAAAGTTT
Organism: Mythimna ferrago; assembly: GCA_910589285.2. NCBI lineage: Eukaryota > Metazoa > Arthropoda > Insecta > Lepidoptera > Noctuidae > Mythimna > Mythimna ferrago. The sequence goes on along the minus strand of OU342689.1, from coordinate 15,438,194 downwards.
TTTAAAGCAACAAAACAGTTTCAAACTAAAGTAGAACAAGTTACATCACTTTCGTTACTAAAAAGACTTGCGCGGTTCGTATTACGCAATTGTAGCCTCCTTGGATTACTGATGTATTTCAATTGCGTGTTACTAAAAGTTACTTTTACAAACTCAAGTGTCTGATATTTAAGGTCCAAGCGCCCGAGAAGTGCTATAAAACAGTGACTTTCTGAAGCCTAATCCTTGGTAACGGCCAGGTTAAAACGTATGAAAAAAATATGTGTTTATAATAGATTTATGAACAACATTATCAACTATTGATATTTTCCTGCGATTAATACTTTTGCCTAAAAAGACTATTTAGCAATTTCGCAACTTTTCCCTACTCCTTCGAAACGGCTTGGATCTTTAGAAACATTTTTACGCATCAAAATTGTTAGTTAAATATTCTTCAAAGTGAACATAGCATATGTAAATCAATCAATATTTCGTAAAGAAAATGGATTTAAAGGTCAGCGGGGTTTTTTCGCAGGAAAGTTCGTTGTGGCGACACTTGGGGGAGGCCTATGTCCAACAGTGGACGTATATCGGCTGAAATGATGATGATGATGGGGTTCTTTCCGGGCGCAGCTGTCCGCAATTAAATGCACAGATACTCGTACTGCCGCTTAGGCGGATACGAGTGTTGTGTCCATTTAATTTCAACCAGATGTTCAAGGGACTATAAGCCTTAATAGTATCTTTTGGATAGTTCTTTGTGTCAATTATTTAGATATCATATCACACATACATATTTGTGTATGTTCTTTACGTCATTCGAACGGCTGAACGGATTTCGATGGAACTTGGTACACGGATAGTCCATGTCCTGAGAGATGGGTCAAGGAAGCTCTATTTGGCTAGATTATCTTTGCAGCGGCCAAGCTGGGTCTGCAGTTGGTTACTCTATTTCCCCATCAGAACATCTCCCCCTTGGACCCCAGCTGCAGTAGCTAATCTGGAGACACTATTATGAAAGACATTTGCGAGGCCAACGCTTTTGACGTGGCTGAATTTTGGTAGAAGCTTATGAAGAAGCGCCTGAAAATAGAAAATTATCCCAAGGGAACATACTATCAGGATAATATCCTATAATTATAATATTCCAGAACATGGTCTACCCGGATGCCAGAGACTGAAGAAGTAGCAAATAAACAAAGATTCTCTTACTCACAAGCATTCGACTTTATTATATTAGCGTGATTGTCAAATTCTGTAACATAAAACAGGGCTAATTAGAAATACTTACCTGCATGTTTTGGATTTGTTTGTTTCAGGAATTGGTGGTTTAGAAGAACATGTACTTAGAACAGCAACGTTATCCAGTACAATAGCGTGTCCGGCATTCAGTGAAATGCAGTACTCAGTAGTACCAATATTGAGGGTAGCTTTGGAACCTACCTATACTTCCCAATTACCACAATTAGTTAAAGGTAATAACATCTTTCTTCTTGGCTATTGAAAATTCGACTCTAATGCTTATAATTTAAATGCTGATTTGTAATATTGCAGGTTTGAAACTCCTAAACCAAGCAGACTCATGTGTGCAAGTGTTACTACAAGAAACGGGTGAACACGTTTTGGTCACGGCTGGTAAAATACACTTAGAGAGATGTCTAGAAGATTTGAAGTAAGTAGATAGTATAGGTCATACGGCGCGTTCCAAATTATGTCAATCGATTTAATTGCTCCGATTAGATTGATAGTGAACGCGAACCTACACTACAATTGCTCTATGATGTTATGGGTGACAGCGGTCGGATTCATACATTGTATCTATCTATCCTTTTCTCTCATCTTAAAGATGCATATTTTCGTCCTGCTGTCATCCTACCAATGCAATGTAAAAACACCTTAATTATTTTAATTTTTTAACGTGCTAACAGCGATTTTGACTTGATTCGGAACGCGACCTTAGTTTCATTTAAGTGATCTTAGCTTCATATAAATATGAAATATATAAAAATATCTATGAAAATATTCCAGTCATTTATGTCATAATTATTTTCTTCTTTTAGAAACCAATACGCAAAAATAGAAATATCTGTATCCGAGCCAATAGTTCCATTCCGAGAAACGATAGTAGAACCGCCAACTATAGACATGGCGAATGAAGAAATAGACTCGCAAAACGTTGTAGACAAGACTGTAGATAAAGACATAGATCCAGTTATAACAGTTTACTCAAATAATAAACAAAGTAGAATAAAGATCAGAGCAAAACCAATACCGAACGAAATAACGGCACTACTAGATAGATCAACTGATTTACTCAAAGCAATTTCTCAACACATAAAAACACAACAAGGACTACACAAAAATGATAAGTTGGAAAGTAAACTAGAAGAATTACAAATAAACGGTACAAAAAACAAACTATCTGATCGCATGCTAAAACTTATCCAAGCTTTCAGAGATGAACTCCAAACTATTTGCGTCAAACTCAGCCCCGAATGGAGGGACGTTGTCAAACAAATATGGTCCGTAGGGCCTAGGAATTGTGGTCCGAATTTGCTACTCAATCAAACTGAAGATTATAGAACAAAATATCTGCATCACGAACAAGAAATAAAAGAAGATCCGCGCTTTGAGTACGAAAGCAGTTTCGTTAATGGTTTCCAGTTAGCGTCTTTAGCTGGGCCATTGTGTGATGAGCCAATGATGGGCGTTGCGTTCTGTGTTGAAGAGTGGTATTTAGACAAGACTGCTGGAGATGATATGTTACATTTTGGACCTTTGTCAGGTATAAACCCTTCAATATTTATTAAAATGCAATAGTTTTAGATGTAGCATGTCGATGTGTAGCTTTGCTAAGTTGTTATATTTGCTGTGGACAGGTCAAATAATGTCAGCAGTGAAGGATGGCTGCAGGAAAGCTTTTCAAGCACAACCACAGCGTCTGATGGCAGCGATGTACACCTGCGATATCGTCGTCGACCAGAAAGTATTAGGTAAGTCATACTTAAGCATACAGCTCTTTGGCATGCGAATATGTACTTTATAACAGGGTGAAAAGTCTGGAATTCAATAAACATTATTTGATGACGTTAATGAAGGGTACTATGATGAGGAAGTAAAAAAATATGAAAAATCCGTTAAGTTTATTTTCCGTAATTACAAATATTGTAATTTTTACATCTAGTATTTACAATTTATTATACTAAGTATAAATATGGTTCTTAAATAAATATATTATCGTTAAACTAAACATACTTATGTAACTATAAATGCACTGAAACATTACACAAAAAAATCATTGAAAACTTATCACATATCTTTTGTGTACAATAAAAAAATATTTACTTTTTAATTCTTATGTAATCACCGTTTATTGGTGGGGAAAAATATTATTTTGTTTTGAAATTATAGTAATCCAAAACTTAATAGCTAATAGTCATGGTTATTTCTATTTCTGGCAAAATTGTTATGCTTAATAATACCGAGAAATACGTGTTTTGAATAAATTAAATAATAGAAATATTCTACTTTCGAAACAGAATTGTTCTATAATTTTGTTGTTCGGGTGAAATTGATGAAGTTTTTAGTACTAGCTGTGTGCTGTTTATAAAACTGTTGTTTAATTTGAATGCACTATTGGACTTAAGGGCGATTGACGATCATTTAGAAATGTAGCAGCTTGGAGAAATTATTTCTTGGCATATATATTTTTTTAGTCTCAAGGGGTCTTTCATATTATAATTATTATAACTTATCATAATTTTGTTTACAATCAAATTCAAATGAGAACTTATGGCCAGGCGAGCCAGCACATAACTTTACTTTTCCTTCTAAATAGACGGAATATAATACAATTAGAAACTGCCCGCCATGACATCAACATTGAAACATTTACAGATTTTTCAGCTTCTAAGACAATGTACGTAATGGCCAGCAACATTTTCACCCCATACATAACAGCTTCACTATTATATCTCAATAAATACAATTATTGTTAATTATTCTAGTAAATGCAGTTGTACTGAGTATTTTATAGGCATCCAAAATAAATTTCACCACACTAAACAATCACGTTTAGAATGGGAAAGTTAGTAAGCAGATATGAACTATTAATTCAGATAAATAAGCGAAAAAGCGTTTCGAAATTAAATATGTTTCAAGTATAAGTTGAATTCAAAGAGGCGGAACCGATTAAATATAAAGCCTCTATGAAGCCAACAAACTTTTTTCTATTCTAAATTTAAAAGAGGTTAGATTCTAATAGATCCAATGTAATGACCTTGCTAGTTCGATAACTTTGTACCATGGGAAAGGGGGGTATTCTGATGTCGATCGCCTGGTCCTTGCGACTCGAGATCTCCGGTTGTAATATGGTTCTGTATAGCTATGTGTGTGATATCTGTTGTACACGGGTTTGTTTTCGGGATAAGCGTGAGACTGAGAATAGTCCACCTTGTAGGCGCTGGTAGTGCTCTGGACGGTAAGGCCGGTGTATCTGTTTTTGTTGTAGGCTGTAGAAAGATAAAAATAAAATATTAGGAATGTAAGTTAAATACATGAAAAGGCAAATCGAATTAGATCATTGTAACACGAGACAGCATTTGTTTTATTATGAAGCCGATTGGATACGAAAAGTACTAACCGGAATGGTAAGCGGTGGTCGGACGTACACACATCATCCCGTACACCCTAATGCCAGGTACAGACGCGTACGTCGGCTGGTCGTGAGACATCGGTCCTTCTGCAAAGTTAAACAATTTATTATTATTAATAATTTATTTTCAAGTTACAATAGACATATTTTAGGCACATAAGTACATAACAAATAAATTGAATTGCACATAATTGAAATAATTAAATGAAATTGCATCAAATTATATTATTAGTAAGTCAGTTAAAAATTGTACAAAATTAAAACATTTTAATCATTAATTAATATGACATCGTTATTTTCAAAATATTATGCTAGGGGAATTGGAGAGTTTTCAAGTACTTTTTAGGGAAAAACCTAAAAAAAAGTCAACCCAAATATTTATAAAAATTATGTTTCTAAATCTGGATATGGTCCAGATTCAAATTGCACTTGGAAAAGCTATTCTTGTCCCTTTTTCATGTTCCATTGGCCACTATTATGCTTATTTAGGTAACTGTGGACACCTTAAAACGTTAATGTACTGCATACAATGCAACACGAACTGTCAACAAACATGGAATGTAAGATCCCTTATATCGTAGCACAACCATGTAGGTAACAGTATCTAATAATACGAATTCTTAACCAAATATAATGGACAATAGGAATTCTCAGTTGGATATGTACCTAAGTCTGTCCCTTGCGGCACTCCGTGCGGAAATGTAACATCTGACCTGACAATGATCAAAAATACTTACGCAAATGCAATAGCAGGGAATTCTATTCAGTCTAGAGTTTATATTTACCAGTGGGTATGTAAACTGTTATTGCCTAATGCTAAGTTAGTTCGGATGGGCCTTATCAAATACCATAATGGGATTGCTAAAATTAGGACTGAACTGGAACTATTGTGCTTGTGATCTTGTCGATATTATTCCGAAAAATTACAAAATTTAACAGTTTCTTTAAAAGTTAGTAAGTCTCCGAAAGTAATTAATATAAGAAAAGAATCATGGTTTACCTAATATGTGGTCTTCGGGACACCGGCAGATGACCAAGTAGTGTGACTTTCCCGTCCTGATGTTCTGCAGTGCCAATAAGGACCAATCTCTAGGCGCTCGACACTCTCGCATCTCTGACACCGCTTCGCAAGTCTTCACTAGTGTCACAGCTTTGTTGGCAAACTGTAATACAAATTGTACGAGTGTTACTAAAATATACGTTGGGTTGGACAACAGTCACATCGTACAGCATTTATAGAGTTTGTTGAAACCAGACGTAAATAAGTGAGAGGTCGTAAGGAAGTCAACCTTCTTATTCCAATCAACATTCTCTCATAATTTTAACTATAAAATTGAAAGCAGTAAACTCAAGAATCTGTTGCGATTTTATGATGATACCGATAGCTCAGAACTTAGGTTGTAGTAAGCAGAAATAGCATGATCACAACTGTTCGGTCGGTTTAATACAACATGTAACATATCGTATACCAAAATATAGTTCTTTAACTAGAACTTATTTGCGACGTTTTGTATCACGTTCGTTCAAGTTCATTTCTAGGTTATTATTTAGTCGTTTACATGTTACAATACTAACAATGTTTTAGATGACCTCAAATCTTCAATGACCAGGTTTCAGCACCGAGCAACAATACGGTGAACTAATGTGCCCTACACATCTGTGTAAGAAGCATTTGCTTGGCTAAATCGATTTCTTTTGCAACAAGGCAATACAAAAAGTAACATATAATGAATTCAGTGTATCAAATCCAATTGTTAGTTAGTGTTACCTTTTTTTTTGAGTCGGTGGTGAGGCGCGTAGTATGCAGGTCGTCGGCGTTGAGACTGGCAGAGCATGGGTCTCGGTAGCGAGCAGGGCACGCGCACAGCGGCTGCGTGTAGTTCAGACGCACGTACACCGCGTTGCATACCTGTAACGTTACCGCCATATAAAGCTACGAACCAACATACTGCATAGCGGACGGTCTCCTCTCCGTACCCGACATGTGGGACGAGATTCTTTACTATTGATATTCATTCATCACATGTCTTACACAGGCTTGGTATGTCATAATAGCAAACATGGATGGACTGATCTTGGCTTGCTTAACTAATTACACTCTTAATGAGTCCATCAAAAGTGAGTACTAGATATTATATTATTTTCTTAGAAATGTTCTCTCTTTGCTATTATTTTAATTGTTTTCAAGATTTATATCCCAGCAGCAAATATTGAATATATTTCGTTTTATTAACGGCAGTATTCTCTGGCATTGCACTGAATTTAGAACAAAAGCACATTCGATCCGCATCTATCCTGAGCGTAGATAATACTTATGAGGAAGTTGGGAAACTTTGTAGTATTATCTTCGCTCAGGTCTTAAAAGATCTCGTAACTTACTGATCTGGGCTAGCTCATCGATTAATCACAGTGTTTGTAAGCTTTTCGCTTGTTTCAGTTTCGGTACTTTCTTTAGAACAAAAGCGTCAATTACCTGTTGAATAGCGCATTCAGGCAGTAAATAGATGTGCTGATTGTGAGGATAGTAGTGATACTTTGTCGGCTTTGCCAACACTGAAGTAGAGCCGGCGGGAAGAGGCACCGTCTGGAATCAAAGAATAAAGGTGATTTATGAATCTCTATCTATTATAAGAAATGGAACAATCATCAATGGAATGCAATTTGTCAATGAGGCTATTTTCGCAAGCAACAAGAATGTAGTGTAACAATTTATGTATCCGTTGAAAGTGCGTCAATTTATCTGAGTTGTCATTAGTTATCGTAACAATGATGGGAAATCGCTTGAGCTTGGTCTCGGAACGCGAACCACAATCTCATTCATCCCCGTTTGTCTCGCCGAGGGTTTCTGTGTCAACGCTCGCGCGTATACGTCATATTCGTTTCTTATTTCACTTGGCATCTTAACGATGACGTCTTGTTTTCTGAAGTATTTTTTTATCTACTGCGCAAGGATTCCGCCAAACTTTGTGGCGACTCGGTATTTTGAAACTTAGTATGGGTATACGAAAGGAGTGATTCGTGCGCGTTGGTTCTTACTCATAACAATGCTTCACGGTCATGTACCCTGCGATTTGCCGATTACTTCGTCACGTTTGTTGCTGGATCAGGTTAATAAACCTGTTAAATGACGATTATCCTTTGTAGTTTTTTTCACAATGACCATTTCGTTTTACTTTTTGCCCCCTTTAATTTAATTTTGGGCATAAACTAGTTAGCTACGGAACTTATGCATTTAAAAAGATCGATTTTTTTACGTTTCTCTCTTTTTAAATTAACAAGGTATTCTTGATAAGATCTGATGCTGAAATGTTATTACGAATTTAAAAGTTACGGCTATCGTAGCACATAGTATCGAAGTGTGCGGCGACGGCGAGCATGCAGTGGCATCGTCCGCGAACAATTACAATGTCCACCTGCTGAGAGAACCAATTTGGATTGCTATCGACATAAGCCCGTCGATGTACTTACTTATCTGACCCACTAACCCGTATATATTGACATCCGACTAACTCACAATAAAGAGCTTTTTGTTTCCACAAACGGTGATCGTGTTTGTTACAATAATTTTCCTTTTACTTTACACAAAAGAGCTAATGCTATAATGGATTCACTACAACTTTTGTAAGTAACCAATCGTTATCAATGGTTTTATTTCACAGCGTTTAACGCATTTCCATATTCGATGTGGTATATAAAATGTAATTGCAATCAAATTGCGAAGCTACGTTGGTAGATAAAATAAAATCAGATGCAGGCATTACAATTGGAATTATGGAGTATCTTAAACGCGTCTTCGCTTTTATTAATTTCAGTAAGTTTTCTTACGATAAAATCAAAATGTATATCTAGTACATCAAGTTTTTATTTGTATTGTTTTAGAATGTTAAAAAAAATCTAATAAAATTCACTCAACACTATTAAACAGGTGCTGCAAAAAATAGATATTTTTAATTTAGAGCTTCTATATGATTCAATGTTTATTCAAGATATATCTATACAATACATTTCAAAACGAAGTCGGCGAGTGACCATTACAATGAGATATGACTGTAGATAATCGCACTAACTCCTCAACCGCAGTTCTCACATAGTATATCTGCTTCAATAAAAAATTACAAAAGGAGAATTGAGCTGCGAATTCTTCAGCATCCATTGCGTCATAACTTTCTTTTTTATGGTCTCGTCTGAAAATACTCATAATTGCATTAACAACATTAAATAATACAGTCTGTGCTCCCAATTGACCTTCACGATTGTGCTCATAATAGAAATGTTTTATTACTGATACAGCTCGCAAATTTTTGTTCTTATATTAATCGTAACAAACTTTCACTTCTTTCCGTAAATTGAGCGTTGTGATTAACTCTTGCTTTTCAGAATCGATTATTTCTTAGACAAAAATGGTTGCTTCTGAACGCAAATCCGTTTTTATGATTTCACTAAGCTAAGAGTAACTATTTCACTTTTAATTAATTTTGTATTTAAATGCTCACCATGATTAAACACAGCACTTGCCGCAAAGCACGATTGAGTCGGATTCTCATTGTGTCGGATGTTATCGTTGGCAAAGTTACTGCTCTTTTTGACCGTCAGTACCGTACTGATTTTGTGTTCGATAACAGGGTACCGCGGTCGAGATGACTCAGGAGAGGGTTACCGAGCCAGGCTAGATCCTCGAACTGGCATTTTTTCTCGAAAATAACACCGGACGTCACGTTCAAGTTGAACGATCTAAATTGTCTCAACGGTTTTGGGTTGAGCTTCACCTGTCATGCGTTGCTTTTTTATGTCTTTTTACGCGTTGGTGCATTTATATTTTTTGGTTTCAGTTAAGATTTTTTATAGAATTGCTTTTATTTAACTTCAATCTTTAAATTTTTCTTTTTTCTTTGTTTTTATATTCGATACCAATCTATTTATGTTACTTATTTATTTGTCTGGACTTTTATACCCTCTTACTATATCGTCGGCGTCACTGCAGGACTTTGTATCTAACTTTTTTAAAGGTACTATTTTATGAAATATTCCTTCGACATATTCGTAAGGGTAGGACTTTGTTATAGACAAATCCTTTTTCTAGGAGACAAAAATCTAGGTATACTTCTATACATATAAATAAAATTGGAGTGTCTGTTTTTTAATATTGAAATAACCGCTTTTTACTACATGCATATGAATATAATACGATACATACACCAAAATAAAAAAATAAAAAATTTTTGTCTGTCTGTCTGTTCCGGCTAATCTCTGAAATAGCTCGACCGGTTTTGACGGGACTTTTATTGGCAGGTAGCCGATGTAATAAGGAGTAACTTAGGCTACATTTATTTTAGAAAAAATAAATTCAAAATCCTGTAGTCCACGCGAACGAAGTCGCGGGCACAGCTAGTATTTTTATAAAAAGTAACACAGTAAACATACTCGTAGCATTATTATACATGCACTTGGTAAAAATGTGTGGTCCTAGTCCCGTAGACACTGACAACGACTATACTTATACTCATAATAATTTTGCACACCGCTTTATTTAGTTCTATTTGCCCTCAATTTCTGATATTTGGAGTTGAGTACTTCTCAAATTCTACTTTAGCCTGAAAAGCTGTCAAAATGTCATTAAGTGTGGTTTGACACTTAATTCAGAAACCCGCCTTCACTCTACTACAATTTAAGGTCGAATCGTTCAAGTTCAGCAAAAAAGTTGAATAAAATTACGACCCGTTACTAAGGGCTATAAGGTCAGCTCCAGGGCAGTGCTGTTCACACGACATGTTTACCATAAGAGCAAATCTTCGGTTCGCCATCTTGACATGATCCCGCCATCGTGACGTCACTGATCGCGATAACTAAAGGTTGTTCAACTATCAGAAACTGACTGTTAAGTTCTTGGTCATAACTTCCGTTGGACTTGAGAATTGTATTATGCGCCTTTTCTTATTTATTATTTTGAGCCTGTTGTGTCCCTCTGCAGGGCAAAGGCCTCCTTTCCATTCTTCCACTCGCTACTTTTCTTTTTTTAGGTTAAGGAAATGTTTGATTAGTTTGTGCTGTAGTAAAAATATTAGAGGTGATACGGTGGGTGCCTACAGTGCCTACTTTTTTTTGTTGGAAAATCGTCAAAAAATCCCTCTGAGCGGGAGCCTCCCACAATGTGAACAGATGACCTGGTGAAGATCATAGGAATCCAATGGATGCGAGACGCACAGGACCGGTCGTTGTGATGAAACTTGGGCAGGCTTATGTCCAACAGTGGACAGTTAGACTACTAGTCGGCTAGAGTCATGATGATGGTGATGAGAACGAGAGGGAGTATCGGACTTTTACTGACTTATACTATATACTTGTGGTTTCTTCAGGTGTCTTGTGAGTTCCAAGGCCTCGGTGGCTCCTTCGAACAATTCTTTATGTGGCTGTCTCCCTTAGGTGTGCCAGATGTACATGTAATATAGTAGCTCTTGTAATAATAGATGCACTATCGACACGATAAGAAGAAGGAATCTAATTTAATTCTAACCTCTAGATATATATAGATTGTATTGTAGTGGCGGCTAAACTTGATCTAGTTAGAGATTGGAATGGAATCGTAATGTTTTCTGATAAAAAACTAATGCAATTAGTTCTGAAGACTTTTTTCTTGCTATTAAGTCATATCGAATTACGCTGACTGACATATTAATATAAGCTCTGCTTACTTCATTACTGGGTGAATGAAGTTTAATTTAACTTAATATTAAAATGTGTTATCTAAGTGCCTTAGGACATGTCTGAAGGACTTAGTAGGTAATTTAAATAGATCTTCCACTTGTTTGGTCTGAAGTAGCGATTACTCATGAATACATTATAGCATAAAGATGAGTTCTAAATGATGATTTTGAATAAAGTAGAAGCTGTTGATTGGCATCAAGAGCATTAGTATCTTTCTGCCTTTTACTTTATCTTGTTGCGGATCAGTTAGTAAAAAAGAAAAAAAAAACATAACTATTTATTTGGCAATAGTTACCAAATAAATAAAATACTGTTAAAATAAAACAATATTATGCTTCACGGCTGCGCCAAAAAGGTTTATTTCAGCATTTTTGCCAGCCAGATGCTATAGCAGTACTTACTATACGACCGTTTCTTAAATAAATCTCTTAGCCGTCAAAATAGACTCATCGATCTATCTTAGAGGTCTAACTTGTGCAATACTTCCTCATTCGATTTACGAGATTCGCCTGGATAAAACCGTAACCACTCTCTTAATTACCCACTAAATCATATTAGAAGGCTATCCTGAAAATAATTATCGAGCAAGACCGTTGTATTGTAGGTAATCTCTTTGAACAAGGAAGCTTCAGTTCTCTAGTAATTAAAGACAAGCCTAAGCTCTGTCTGAGACAGGCATTCAATTATTATAGTCAATTGTGACCATTGTGGGCGAAGTGATTTAGAATTCCTTTGACAGACATTCACACATGTAACAGTAATTAATTGAAGTGAAATTGCAATCAACGTGGAATAGTATGCATAGAAAGTCAACAGTTATGTTTAATTAATAATAAATTCACAGTACAAATGATCTAATGTCAATAACAGATCAATATGATACAATGTACCTTTATGGGTATAGCGCGATGACTACTTCTTGATACTGTTTTTAAAAAGAATAAAAAGCCAGAATATTAATTTGGAATTCAATTTATGTTGTGCAACTTTTTTTTATTGATATGGATGAATGTCTATATAACGTTACAAAATATTTACCTAACCGAGGAGAATTTATTTTATTGCGTTTAAATACAAACTGTAGCATGGTTTTAGTTACCGTTATAAAATCGACATGGTCATTTAAATCGGTTTCTTCAAAGACTTGCAAATGAAGTAGCTCAATAATAAAGATAATTCTTACTAAAAGCGACACATAAACACGTTATTTATTATGCTTATAAGTGTAATACGGTCGTGGTGATTTGTCACACGAGAATCCCACTGTAAAAAGATTATGGTGAGTGTATTTTATAATTAAATAAAAGGTGCCATAGTTTATAGCATAATAATTGCTTAAGCGTCCCTGATATTTGCTCCCACGCTTACTAACGAGTTAAATAGTGGTCAAATGATTATTACTCACGCACCTGAGAGTGTCTTAATCCATTAAAGAAAATAAAATTGCAATTATGAAAGTGGTGTAGACGTTTGGACAATGTCTAATGTTGCCACACCAAACGTATAAATCATGATATTTTTTCTGATGAGAATCTTAATGCTTTAATGCTTTTGTTAAGCACCTGTGTTCGTGAAAGTCTTGCTACTATTTCTAATTAATAAAATATTTCTGATAAATCTAGAAAATATTTCAACCACAACTTACACGGTATCGAGGTACGAAATCTTAATTAAGCACTAAATTCGATTACGAATACCAATAAAAACAAAGATAAATAGATTATTAAGATTTTAAATGACTTTATAACGTGCCTCCAAAGCTATCTAAAACGATCAAGTGCGCGTGGTCCCACATTAGTCGCACGCAAGTCGCAAGCTGCGTTCGTTGGCCGCGACCAACCTCAATACAGGTTCAGGGTTTTGTTACATAACTAACGCGTAATTACTTCCGACTTTATCCTGATTTATTTGCATATTGCAATCGATGTATGAGAAAACAATCGATACCATCGTTTTATGAAGATTTTGATTTAAAGTAGCATTTAGATCAATGGTGCGAAACGAAAATGCATAATAATAGGCGTTCTTGGTGTGAATCTCAAGGAAATGCAGTGATTATGGTAATGTTCTTACAATGCAGGAAAAGGGTAAAAAAACTTCATTAGGCTGACATAATATCTACATCCGTATAAAGGCTGGTTCTCACGCGTGTGTCTACAACATTGTTTTGAGATACTAATACATGATACACGCATTATCATCTCGCCGTGTTTCTTGTGTACACGCCTGTAATGGTCGAGTTGATCGTAATTCAGGCAATTTACCGACCTAACCCTGAGTAAAGTTAGCGATAAACACTGTTTTTACTTTAGCAAAGTACTTCATTGACCATTATAATAGATGAGCCTAGTGTTAAGTAAGGGTTATTGTCAGAGCCGGGATACTCGACGGCGCTTGGAGTCGAGTATTCGCAGTTGATGTTATCAATGGCTATAGCTGGCCCATCCATCTGATTAGATCTCTCAATAGCTTCTTTAGACACCTACGGAAAATAAAATGGCTTATTCTTACGAGTGCAAAAACGACTACCTACAAACAATTCTCATAGCTTACTTTAAATTCGCTTCAGACCAATTTGATTTGTATACTTAGCAACCCGCCCCAGTTTCGCATTAATGTTACAAAATTTTGAAATGATCGGTTTTCTTTACCATAATATTAGGTTCATAATTCATCTACACTAATATAATAAAGAGGTAAAGTTTGTTTTTATGTTTTTTTTTGTTTGTAGGAGGTAATCTCTGAAAGTATTGGTCCGATTGCTACAATTTTTTCACCGGCAGAAAGCTGCTTTATTCCTGAGTGACGTAGGCTATATTTTATGTACGCGGGTAAAGCCGCGGGCAAAAGCTAGTATATTATACAGCTAAACCTTTCCCATGAATGACTGGGTATTTTGGTGAAAAGCGCATTAGAATTAGTTTAATAGTTTTTGGGTTTATCGCCAACAGAGTCTGTCTAGTGTCCAGATAATCTATTATGTTAGTAATGTGAGGATAAGAATGCTCGCGTTTGTAAACTATCTCACGTATAAGCGATAATGAGGTCGACGGCGTCTTTTGATGTTGACATCAAAAGACATCGGCATCGGCAATGTTTTTGAAAATTTTCCTTACGTATCAAAAATCTGCCACCACTTCATCGAAACAGGTAATGATTTTCATTACCTGTTTCGATGAAATTATGGCATATATGAATGCTATTTTTAGCAATCCATACCTCCAAGAAAAAGGATGCATATACAACCAGTCATAGTTATCAATGGTTTCCTGTACTGCAATCATAAACTCGAACTTATCAAGTACAGTTAGTACAGTACGAGTTGCGCCCACTCTTACACATGGTTCCAGGATAGCGGTACAGTTATTCAATACTTCGTTACGGACTGATTCGAGTGGCCTTCGGAGATATGAAGAAGTTTATAGTGGACAGTAATGGCTCCTTGGACGGCTAAGGGAAGATTTAACGAGAGATAATGCAATTAGTTGTGTTGAATGTGTCGGGGGTACAGTTTTGTGTCACAATTCCTGGAGAATAAACTTGAAATGATTATTCATCGGTTTATTTGTGATTACGGGATAAAAGTGTTATGCATCAAGCATTGCAATTAAAGTAATAAAGTTTATACAAAAATGTTGTCCGGATTGCTACTTTAAAAATCTAAATTAGATACGAATATTTAATATTAGATATTATAGTAATCTAATAAATAATCACTAGATACGAATACACAAACAATATTAACAAAGGGATAATACGTATGAAAATATAAGTCAACACATATCAAAACAAATACCATCTGCTAATCTGTAGATACTAATATTAGAAAAAAGTTATTTTTCTATATTTGTATGTAGAGAGGGTAATCTCTGAAACTACTGAACCGATTCTAAAAATTCTCTTATGTAAGAGTATGATCCCTGACTGATATAGGTTATAAAGTGTTTTCATATCATGAGATTTGCGGGTGCAGTCCCTGTTAGTTAGTGGCTAGTTGTATTACAAGTACCTATATATGACTTCTTAAATCCTTAGAAATTTTTAAAACTAGACGTATTCAATATTCTATGAAAATTGATTTGTATCTAAATGTATATCCGGTTTATATAAAGTAATATTTTTTTACCGAACATAGTTTCCTGCTGGCTTATTGTGAAAGCGAAAAAAAGGGGGAAAATTTTTGGAAAGTAAAAAGCCGTCTGACAGATTTGTAGCACATCGCACATAAAGTTATTATTGAAAAGTTGACCGTGAACTTGTAAGCGTTTCGCCTCGTCGTTTATACCGCGTATGTACTATCAAAGACACTTCCGCCTGAACACCGCTAAGTTCATTTTTGCTTGCACTCGAAACGAAAACTTCAAAGGGTTTGGTTTGGTGCCGCGCCGTAGGATTCAAGCGATTTTTTTTAAAGTGATCAGACTGGAATAACCGCGATGGTACATCGAAGAATTGGACCAATTTGCCTGCAGCGGTCTTCCCGTGCCATTATAATTTAGATATCTTCAAGGTTACAGTGAATAGGCTCTTTGTAAACTAGTGCGATTCACCCCGTCAATGATAGCATCACTGCTAACCATCAGGTGGGATCAAAATCAAATAGAAGTATCATTAAAAAAAAAATCATTTTCTTTGATTGAGTAAAACTTACTACTTTTTCTTACTAACTTTTCGATCTAAAAATACTAGTTTAAAAAAAGCTCAATACAGGGAAAGCAATTCTATTCTAAGTTTAACTTCACGTGAATACTCAAAACCAGTTCACACCGCCTATCATTTGCAAGCGCAAGATACCAAATAAGTCGTCTCCAATAATAACTAAAAACCATAAAAAGATAGTGGACACACAGGTACTTATTAAGGACCACTCATAATTATACGCACGTTCAGTTGACAATATAATTAGCGGCCCTTTATGTTTGTATATTCATTTTTAATTAAAGGATGCGTAACGATAGGACAGGAATTCCTTACATTTATGTAACTGTTGTAATTGGCACTTTGTACAATCGGCAAAGTTGGTGGTTGGCCGTTTTTCACACGTTTTCTCTAAGGAAGTTCTGAACTATTTGGCTACTCATGATCCGCTCATGAGTTTTATTACTTAATTCAAATTTTCTGTAGATTTTTCTTATTATTTAAAATGCTAATCAATTTGTAAAGATAGCAGAGATTTTTATAATTGTGGTTCATAGTCGACAAGTGTTTACCCACAAACTGTGCTTTAGCCTTTTTTTGGTATCAGGAGAACCTTCAAAAGACGTCTTGGCTTTTTGGGATAAGACCAGGGAGTTTGAGGTTTTGCCTCAGTAATATAATTAACGGCCCTTTATATTTGTATATATTCATTTTTAATTAAAGGAAGTGTAACGATAAGACAGGAATTCCTTACATTTACGTAACTATTTTAATTGGCACTTTGTATAATCGACAAAGTTGGTGGTTGACCGTTTTTGATAGGTTTTCTCTAAGTAAGTTCTGGGCTATTTCGATTCATGAACGATTTTCTATAGATTTTTTTTTTTAATTTAGAATACTATGCGGTTGACAAAGAGGTCAGAGACTTTTATTAATAAGGTCATGGCCAGATCTTAGAATTGATCACTTCATGATATGGCCAACTAAAACCGTTTAAACGAATATTAGTATAAACAAAATCGTTTAAACGTTAACATTTGATGATATGTCAATCCTCGTTTGGCCAATTCATTGATGTAGGATTTCTATGAGAATAAAAAAGAACTTCGGCCAAACGAGGATTAAAATGTCATCGAACTTTAACGTTTACAACTATCTGTCCAGTTTTAGGTGGCCATATCATGAAGTGATCAATAATTGAGATCTGACCACGACATAAAGTAGAACGGCCCTTCAGTATAGAAGAAACTGATTAAAACTTACATAAACTGTTTTTATTCAAAGGGATGATTTGCCAACGGAAGTAAAAGTTCGTAACAGCAGAAGTTATAATTAGCGAGCCGGCAATTAAATAAATAATTGCTTAGTTAGATAATTATGCAAGTATCTCTAATTATGCAATTAAACTTGAGTCTTGTAACCGTTAAACGTTGCCTTCTAAATGAAGATAGGACTTGGCGTACCAACTAATAAATATAATTAGCCTTAGCCCTTGCATATTGAATATACAAGTTGCTGTCAGCGACTTTGCTTACGTAAAAGTAGAAAATTATCACAAGGGAACATACCCTCAAACCGGGTGAATAGGAACGCAGGGGTGAATAGAACAAAACTTTGTTTAGGACTTTCACTATTTTTTCCTTATTATACTTAGCTAGTTAAAACCTCGGCTTCGCCCGCGTACATAAAAGACCTTCCCTCTTTCTCCCCCTTTTCTCACATTATTTATAAAAAAAATTGCTTATGTCCGTCTCCAGGGTCCCAACTATCTCTGTATCAAAATTCATCAAAATCGGTATTGCCATTTAGGCGTGAAGACGTAACAAATAAACAAACAAACTCTCGCTTTTATAGTATTAGTAAGGATTACTACAATTACACTTCAATGCAAGAAGTACTTAATCGAAGTGTTGCAAACAATTTCTTATAATTAACCTGAAAAAAACCTCTTTTGTAGTTTTGTTTCTATTTACCCCTGCGTTCCTATTCACCTCTTTTGACTGTATTTCCGTGATAAAAAGTATCCTATGTGCTATTCCAGTACATGGTCTACCCGTGTAAGAAGTGGCATCGAAATCCATTCAGCCATTCGAGCGTGATGGAGTAACAAACATACAAACAAATTTGTGACTTTATAATATTAGTGTGATGTGATGTTAGTATGCATGTATACACGGTACCGTTTTCAGGGGACCTACCACGAGCTCTTAATGCGATCCATTTGACGACCTGAACTGAACTATTAAAAGGATGAAGCTACATATACAAGGTGTAAGGGACAGCCCTCCACAAACTTTATGGGCTTGCTCAGTAGACGAAACTGAACAACCTTCCACAAAAATTTTTTTCAGGAAACGAAAAAAAAATCAGCCTCACCATACAAATTGTCCAATCAAGTTTATCATTTTGTATGGTGAGGTTGATTCTTTTTTTCGTTTCCTGAAAAAAATTTTTATGGTAGGTTGTTCAGTTTCATCTACTGAGCAAGCCCTTAAAGTTTGTGGAGGGCTGTCCCTTACACCTTGTATAGGGTATATAGCTCCATTCTTAACTCGCTCGGCTGGCTCAAGGCTCCAGATCTATTTGCAATCAGAAGCGGAAATATAAATACTTGCTCTCCAAGTTAACATTTAAATATTCAAGTTTATGGAACTCGAAGCATTTCCATATTATTTTATTGCGGCGAACTTACCCGGCACTCCGGTAGGCAGTTAATTCTGCAGTAAATATTATAAGCGTGTGGGCTTCAATTCCGGGACTGAATAACGGATTAGAAGTACTGAGAACTGCGGTAGTCTAATTGGATTTATTTGTTTAATGGAGAACTTAAAATAAATATTTTCACGGTTTGAGGGCTATCTATGCTCCTCTACAGATTCATAAATCTGTAGAATGGTACGATAGAGTTACCCTGGTCCTGGTAAACAAAGGTCAACTGAAGGAACATAAGTGGGTTTTAATCAGTAAAAGTCTTGAGGGAGAAGTTATTTGATGATTTGCCTTTACAAAGAAAATATAAAAGGCATCTAGAAAGAAAGAAAGAAAGAAAACATGTTTGTATCTCTAGGAACGACGATACTCGAATAGCTATTATACAAGGTGTAAGGAACAGTTCATATTAAAAAAAAAATCGGACCTTCCATACAACTGTCCAATCAAGTTTGTATAATTTTGTATGGGGAAGCCGATTTTTTTTTCATTTGCGGAAAAAAATCTTATGCAATTTTCAGTTTCGTCTACTAAGCAAGCCTTTTTGTGGAGACCTGTCCTTTACACCTTGTATACGTCTAGGCTAGTTACTCGTATGCTACCATCCTTGCTAAATGACGTTTCTGTTCTTCGATAGGATCTTGTCTGCATTGGTCCAGTGGTCGCAAGCATTTATGGTGTAAAGACTCGGGATCGATTCTCAGTTCGGGCAGAGTTATAGAGTTTTTTTTTTGAGTGTGGAAAATCATCAAATAACTTCACCTGCTTCAAGTGAAGTGAGAGGTAACGTCAGACTTTTACTGAAAAACCCCCCGTGTTCCTTCAGTTGCCTTTTACGCTCCAGGGCCGCGATGACACTTTCGAGCAATCTTTAGGCGCTTGAGGGTTAAACATAACTGGCAATCTCTACATGACCCTTTATTTTTTGTTAGAGGTGGGAAATCAACAAATGACTTCTTCCACCCTGGGGAGGGAAAGGATGTGTAATTTTTTTTACTTGCTAAAACCCACCTGTGTTTCTTTAGATTTAGTTGTCCTTTGCGCTTCAGGGCGACGGTAACTCTTTCGAACATTCTCGTAGCACTAATACTTGACCTTTTAGGAATTACAACCGCGATATAATTTATTTATTTATTAGCTTTTGTCCACGGCTTACATAATCCCTGTACATAAAATTTAGCCTATGTTACTTCCGAATAAAGCAGCTTTCAATTGGTGAAAAAAATTTAGCAATCCGACCAGTACTTTCAGACAGAGATTATCTCCTACAAACAAAAAAAAAAAACAAACTTTACCTCTTTATGATATTATAGTATAGATTTATTTATACTTCATGTATAGTAGTGGTACATAGGCGGACTTAATGCAACAAGGCATTCTCTACCAGTCAACTTTTGCGTTAAAAAAAATAACACTGTGGTAGGTGTGCACAATAAATAAATAACAGATATTTCAAATAATATGAGAGTGTGAGCTCAACCTCACGTTCTTGCCGGCCCGAGAAAAGGCTCATTTATTGCCCATAGTATACAAACCACCATAAATCATAACATTATGCTTAACGCTACGATAACTCTTAATTCGTAGCACTTTTTCGTAGCACATTACTACGCCACTTTCACCATAAGTAACGTGTGTTGTACGTGTTTCTTATCTCTAAGTATAAAATGCATTTTGTAGGCCAGGGGTCTGAGAGTGATCTTTTGATCTTAGGCCATCTTTAATCGCTGATTTATTTCCGCATCTGTCCCATAAATCTTCAGGTATAGATTGCGCTAATAGAGGTACTGAGGTAAGTTATGAGTTTAAGCTCATTACATGACATACGTTACGAACAACATTATTTTATAGCCTCTTCTGCAAAATTTACAGGGTTTTTAGATAATAATTCTGTTTTAAACCTTCTTGGTTACAGCTTTATTAGCTTCAAGACGGTACTTACCATAGGCAATTTAATATTAATCATTTTTGGATCGGCCTCATATTATCTATACATATAATAAAATCGTAGGAAAGTCAAAACTGTACATTGAATATTTTTTTAAAAGAATACTTGGGGCGTGATCTACAATCGATATCGAAGCGAAAAATATAGTTTTTAGAATTTTTGTCTGTTTGTCTGTTTATCTGTTTATCTGTTTGTCTGTTTGTCTGTATGTATGTCCGGGCTAAACTCAAAAAGTACTGCATGGATTTACTTCAAATTTTGCATGAATATTACTAAGAGGTCGGGTCAACATATAGGCTACATATTATCACGCTATCACCTACGGGGGAGGAGCTGTGAACCTTTATTTTTCTTAAGCATTCTGTGACAGCGTGTAATCTAACGATGCATATTTAAATGTCGTTTTTGAGTAAGCCATGCTATTATCTAGCTTTACACTATAAAAACTACGCCATTTAAGTAACTTGGGCAGAGAAACATAGTTTAATGAATGTTATAAGCATAGAGACAATTTTGAAGCAGCGCCATCTATGAGATTTCATAAAAATCAATTCAAGTTACATGTTAACACTTTTTGGAAATTAATAATTTAAATTTGATCATGTAGGCGAGGTTAGTAGTTAGTTATTCTTAAAATTCATAGATGGCGATGTGATGTGCATTTTCTTCATAAAAGTTGTATCATATAGTTCGTTTTGACAAATTCAAGTTCCAACAAAACCCTCAAAATCTTGAGTAGAGTTGAGGAAGACAATTAAAAAAAAATGCGGTGTTAAGTATTACATAGTGACATTTTTACCGTGCATCCGAATAATGGCGAATGCTATTTTTTGCGGTTGTTACTTCACACTGTCCGAGGCCCAACGTCTTTCGCCTTTCTGAGGACATTTGATGGCGTGGAATATCCCACTTACCGCGCAGCCTGCGTAGCACGTCACCTTCTCGACGGTGACCAAAATTGGGATCCTCGCGGAGGCGAGCGTCAGTGACAGTCCCAGCCGCATGGGTCATCTGTTTGCCGTCATCTTGTTGTTTTGTGGAGTCGCGAACCCGGTAGCTTTGTGGGAGAAGTATCGCCATCATCTGTCTGAAGATTCTCTACGAGTTTTGAGGCGTGCTACTGGAGACGAAGTCGAAGTAACTGATGAACGCGTGCTGAAGAACTGTCTCAGTTCACTTCAAGATGTGGTCATTTCTATGGGCGGCAATCCGCTGATCGAATATGGGTTACCAGCTCCCCAATCATCACCGCATCAAGGCCGTGGAAATCGGGAGTGGGTATAACGCTGAGACAAGTTACGATCCGGGCGAAATGACCACCATACGAAATGACCACGTCACTTTGTTCTCTTCAGAGCAAAAACAAATGACACCATCCTTGAAAGCGTTAGGCAAAACCAGGGTAAAATGTTTTTCTTGGATGCTCTTGGTAGAACAGGAAAAACATTTGTTACTACTGGCATACTTGCAGAGGTCAGGAGGCAAGGCAAAATTGCTATTGCTGTAGCGTCGTCGGGAATCGCTGCCATACTGCTTCCGGGTGGCAAGACAGCACATGCAATGTTTAAAATTCCCATCGATTTAGAGAAAGCCGAAACGCCTGTTTGTGGTGTGTCACGTAACAGCGATAAGGGACACGTGCTCAAGGATTGCTCTCTAATCGTATGGGATGAGTGTACGATGGCCAATAGGAAGGCAGTTGAGGCCGTGGACAGAACCCTGCAGGACATCCGCAGGAACGAACATTTGATGGGTGGTGTCACAGTTCTGTTCAGTGGCGATTTCCGGCAAACACTTCCTGTGGTGACGCGGGGATCGACGGCTGATGAGGTGAATGCTTCGTTAAAACGATCATCGTTGTGGTCACGAGTTCGTACATTACGCTTGACCATTAATATGAGAGCTCGGCTCGGCGGCAATGCACGTGCATTGCAAGAATTCTCCGATGTCCTTCTAAGTCTTGGCGAAGGCACTCTGACAGGTGGTGCTTCCAGAGTCTCTCGGTACAGTGGTATCCAGCTTAGAAGAACTCATTCGCTGTGTGTACGGGGACATCAGTCGTATACCGCACCAACTTTTTGGGTGTGTGAGCGATAACGCCGACGCCCAAAAATGATCAGGCTGCAGCAAATAACGAATGCATTCTCTCGGAAATTGAGGGGAATGAAGTGGTCTACACATCGATAAAAACTGTTGTCGAGCAAGATGACGCCACACATTATCCCGTGGAATTTCTGAACTCCCTGTCAGCAAGTGGACTTCCAGCGCATACCATCAAGCTGAAGGTCGGTGTTCCGATTATGCTTCTTCGGAACCTATCTCCTCCGAAGTTGTGTAACGGGACCGGCCTTAAAGTCATCTCGCTCCACAGACACACCATTGAGGCGGAAATTCTTACGGGTTGTAGCGTCGGCGAGGCAGTATTTATACCACGCATTCCCCTCATACCTCACAACTTCCCGTTCCAGTTCAACGCGCGTACAGTTCCCCGTGAGTGTTTGCTTCGCGATGACCATCAATAAGTCACAGGGGCAGACACTGAGGGCAACGGGTGTTGACCTAAGGACGAGTTGCTTCTCACACGGGCAACTGTACGTCGCTTGCTCCCGCGTCACCAGTACTGACTCTCTTTACATTTTGGCTCCTGGCAGCATAACTACCAACGTAGTTTATAGGGAAGTGTTGTAAGGTATGATACCTTTGTACGTATTTTTACTCTTTTGTGTCCTGGAATGAATTCCTGCATTATTTTCTCTATTTCCTTCAGTCTCATCTTATGACTGAACTCAGCAGGATTTCCATATAACTCTCTTCACTTGCTTCGTTGGCAAAAAAAACTTATATTTTAATGCTATTTTAAAAGTGGTTTACTTATAATACTATAGCGACACTGGCATCTTAGGTATTTTTGGTGCTGTAGAGCCTTCACGCAGACGATGTCGCGGGCAGCAGCTAGTGTTAATATACTTAAGTTATGCATAGTTCTTAGAACTCAAGGTTGTGTACACAGGATGATTAGTGTAATACATGATAATTAAAAATAATAAGATGATACTGGTTTTACGTCCATAGCACTTAATACATATGTGCTACGAGACTTAGTAAGTACTACGAAATACTAGACTAATCCGTGCGAGTGTGGTACTTTTTAGAATTGATGGATTGCTGCATCAATTCTAAAAAGTACCACACTCGCACACATTTAGTAGAAGCAAAGTAGCTTTTGTATAAAAAGGTGTGCAATACTTTAATTTAGGTGAATTTCTAATTCACTGGAAATGTTTCATTTTACATGTTTCTAAAAGTATTCATGAATGCGAACAGATTTTACGAGAAAAGTTTTTCTGCGATCTTTAAAATGTATAAAATAAATTGCGTTTTAGCATCTACTTTTATATTTTGCCTATCGCAACAAAATTAAAGACTTATTTTTTCAATGATGGGCAGAGGTTGAACCCACAGTGAAAGTTGTTCAAATTCATAACTACGTAGGGGGAAGTGGGGCAGATTCATACAAGGGGCACCTTCATACACTAGACATATCTGTTGTTAGGCGCACATCAATTGAACGACTTATACGTGTATGCATAGCTTATATAAATGTGTGTTGGCTCATGGAGTTTGACAGCAGTCGGTGTGAAAAGCGCTACGAGGTGGCATGGAAAGTGATTCGGCCACGCCTAATTAATTTTGTGAACTCACTTTGTACATCTTTTTATTGATAAAAGCCGTTTTCTAGATTAATCAGCACTATTTTATTTAAAAGATAATAGGGTCAAGCTCGTGAATTGATATGTGAATAATTATATTATATGATTGGTTTTTTTTTTGGAATATTTTTATTTCATTATCTTATGATGGGGTAGGTTCATACAGCAACAAGCGGGGTACATTCATACTGTATAAATGTACTGTCTATATGAATGATTATTGGTACTACTACTAAAGAGATTTTTCAGTACTGATATGACTGATCAGAAAGACTATTAGGTTAACTAAGTTCGTTCAGTGCCATAAAAAGAAAAACTACCTACATTTATGTTATTCTCTTTTTTACTTAGTATTATTTGACTATCACTCTAATAATATGTGCCCATAGTTTATAATTGCTTTTATTTTCAAAAACGTTGTATTTTGACATTTTAATTTTGATAAATAATTAAACATTTCACGCTCCATTTATTGTACTTTTTCATATGTATGAATCTGCCCCATAGCCTGTATGAAAGTGCCCCGCATGTGGGGTACATTCATACATTTTTGATTTTTTGTTTTATCTCTTATAGAAAACCGCACAAGTGTATTTACTACAATCACATATTTTTGATATAAAGTCAGATAGTAAGACTATTAGTTTTTGATGAATCGATACAGATATTGATACCAGAGAAAATTCTATATGACAAAATATAAAAACTGTATGAGGCTGCCCCACCTTCCCCTAATCCTTAACGAATGACAATAAATTGAAAATCACTTTTATATTTGAGTTTAAAAAACGCTCAACCAAGTTGTTTACTGCGCGTAGTGTTCCACGCTCGCCTCAAAGATGGGTTCTAGGCAAGCGTGTTCCATCGTCGGCCACATCATCGCTTACCATCAGGTGAGATAGTGGTCAAACGCGAGCCTAACCATTATAAAAAAAAAAGAAATGCCAGCAAAGCCGTAGGGATCCAGTAGGGCCAATGTCCCTACACTGTGTTTGCGGTGGGTGGGTTTTAGTTGGTAAATCTGACATGCTCTCTCGTTCCACCCTAGAGCAAGAGAAGTCACTAGATGATCTCCCGCCTCAAAAAAAGCAGCTCTGGTTTAAACATCTTCTAGCTAAGAAATAAAGAGATATCCATGAAGTGAAACTTCAAAGCCGACAAAAAACAAGTAACTACGGCTGAGCACACTGAGTATTGCTTGGTCACCAACTTAGACCACCTTGTCGAACTGGCTTCCCTTGAGGAGTCGGACCCCAAAGTAAGCTTTAAATAAAATCTTAGTTCCTATTTCCACCTATGTGTAAACAAGCTTTACCTAAGAGCCTTAGGTCTAACACCGACCCTATGATGACAAGTGGAATATCCACGTTCCCGCCGGCTGATGTCTGATAGAGATTAGACAGCATTTCTCGCTTATTGACAATGAATTATTTATCGGTTATACAATTTTAATGGGCCCTCCATTTTAGTTTTTGCTAGATGATAGAATACCGCGATCTTGATACCTGTTTACATCTACATGATGACTTTGAATTCAGGTTCACGGGATTGTTCGAAAGGGTTACTGTGGTCATGAAACGCAAAGGGTAAATGAGGAAACACGGGTGGGTTTTAATCAGTAAAAGTTTGACATTCCCTCTCATTACTTCCAGAGCGGGAAGAGAAGTGGTTTGATGATTTTCCACCAAAAAAAGAATGACAGTAAATGACAATATTTCAAAGAGTGAAACTAATAATGAAATTGATCACTCACTTTTACACTATGACCAACTCAGAAATTACGAATAAAAATCTCCTTTCGATCTTGTACCTATTTTTGAAGACTATTTATTGTTTTACTTCAGACTAGCCTTTGCCAGTGGCTTCGTCCACGTAGAAATAGAATATATACGCCTATATTACTCAGCAACAATGTTGTTTTCTAATAGTGAAAGAATTTTTTAAATTGGTCCAGTAGTTTTTGAGTTAAATCGTAACATACAAATAAAATAAAATCTTTCTTGTTTGTAATATTAGTTTAGATGTGATACTATTATAAATATACTATTATATATATGTTATATATCAACTATTTTTATTCCTTGATGGATTGCCAACGCAACGTAAAACAAAGTGAAATTAAAAAAAGTAAAATCTAGATATTCAAGCTAGTCTGAGCTAAAAAAAATATTTCGATCAACCTCGTTATATTTTTTAGCAAACACAAAAACTTGAGTTATATCTCAAACAATTTATTGTATATACTTTTTGTAGTTTCCGCCATCTTAGACCACCTGAGGTGTGGCTGCAACTCTGTGTACATTGGAAATAACCGCGAGATCACGAACGTAGACAATGTAATTTTCACCTGGTTCTTTTTTGTCTCAAATACCTCAATATTATGAAGGATATTTTTATTGATACAGCTTATTTTAAAATTTCAGACTTTTTCTTTCATTAGAAACCGGCTTCAGTTTCGTTCAGGTGGTCTGTCGTGCAATAAAAATACGCTGTATCTAAAATGTATTAAATTTTCAGTACGAATTCGTGGTTTTCTGTTTATATTCCCATGGTGTTTTTCTGGATATTGAAGACGGTTAAAATGTTTGATATGCTATCCTGTGTAGCTATGCCCGTAAGCTCATTAAAAAAAAATGTTGTCCTACACTAAGAATAACTCCTGAATCGTGAGTGCGTTCATAAACATGTAAATTATTCACATACACAAGACACAACAAGCGGTAGGCCATACAATTATTTGCTCCGTGGAGGAATTAAATCCGCAACACGCAGCGCAGCAATCAATCGCTTAACTACTGCACCAACCACAAGGAAAAAAATTTGCTAGGCAACTATTTGCTATATATAGGTATTTTAGGCTGCAGGTTTATTCGAATGAGTTATTTTGACCCTCGAAAGCAATGGGCAACTGTAGGAACACAGGTGGGTTTTAGACAGCAAAAGTCTGAAACTCCCTCTCGCTCCACCCAGAGCGGGAGGAGTTATCTATTGATTTACCATCCTCTAAAAAACAACGGTATTTTCATACTAAATATTGAAACGCGTAGGAAGTATCTATAAATAGCTAATGTAGTTAAACGTGCTAGTATAACTGGATTTATAATTTATACTGTTTGACATAACGCGTGCGTAATTTAATCATGCTCTCTCAGGTACCAATGAAAGCATTTATGCAGGTTGGTATGCTAATATAAGTCATAATTGAGCCTTTAAAGATGTTACGGCATCGATTGGAGCTGGCTTGTTTTAAAACTGTTGATTTGAATAACTACACATGTCATAGCTGTAAGATTACTCGTACCTACCTGTCTTTATGGTAGATATTCTCATTGTATCACTTGCATGGCGTTAGTAAGTCAAACAACAAGCCTCTTCTGGACTTCGACGAAGCCGTCTTGTAATCTAACATGATGCAGCTGAATATCAATAGTTTACATGATTTAATTTACATAACTAGGCAACAAGATCATCATCATCATTTCAGTCGATATAAGTCCACTACTGGACATAGGCCTCCCGCAAGTGTCGCCACAATGAACGATCGTGCGTCGCGCATCCATCGGTTTCCCGTAACCTGCACCAGGTCATCGGCCCACCTTGAGGGCGACCTTTCAGCGCAGAGTCTTCCGGTTCACAGTCGCCACTCTAAAACCTTTCGGCCCTTTGATATTGTTGATAGATTTTCTGGCTTGTGACTATAGTAATAACTAACAAATACTTTCAAATGACAGCTGTGACTAAAGTGCCATACCGAGGGATGTAGGGCGTCTCTATATGTAACGCCACCCATACACGTACCGGTTACAGCAAGCTTTGCTTAACATCAAAGCCTTAAAACTTAGCCAAGAACTCCTTTAAGCGCTAGTAAGTAGGTAGTGATAGTTCCTTCCCGGATACATTACGTCACAAACAGCCCTATCGACAACTATTCATATTTACGGCCATCGTCTACAAAACGATAGACTGTCCTCAGACGGACTTATCTCTTCCTGTAGCTCTTTATTGATTTAAGGGTTGATCCCAGAGGCAGACAGCGCCATCTATCGTTATACAGATCAGATCTAAGATCATACATAAACTTAGCTTCCTTACAGGAGTTTCCGGGAGTGTGTTACTACCACCATAACTCAATCGCTTTAAGATTTTATCGAACGGATCGATTTCAATGCTTAATCAAATCCAGAAACAAGTAGATAAATTCAACGCAAATACAAATAGCGAATTGAATATGTTTACAGAAACTTCTAATTTAGACATATACACACACAAATAGTCGTTTAAAGCACCTGATTTACACTTATACGATCAAGTGGCATGTCTATAAGAAGTGAAGCTAACTTAGTCAGACGTAATCATCATAAAATTATATCGGTAACTGGACACCAGATTACTGACGCTTGCTTACCGGTAACATACATGCAACTAGTAACACCAGTAGTTCGGTGTTTGATATAAACATCGAGATGTGAAGAAAACAAGAAATGGTTGCTATGGCGACTATTATAAATTAGGATATGACTGTTGCAAAATTAAGTAATCATAATTAGCCTCATAATATGCCCATTGCTGGGACACTGATCTCCTCTCTAGGAGAAGGGGGGGCTGTAATCAACCACGCGCGCCCAATGCGGTTTGGTAAGTAGGTGTCTATTGAAATGACGGCAAATATTTAATAAAGAAAGATAAAGACAAGCCGCTTCGACCTAAAATCAAAGTAACATATTTACTTTTGCTACTAATTTTTATTTTATGCAAATAGTTGTAATAGAATTTGGCACAGAGAGAAAGTAAAAATCTTTACGATATAACTAAAGGTACAATATTATGCCTGGATCTTTCTCTAGAAATGAGACCGTCATCTTTTGTAGATGAAAACACTTTTTCTAAATCATCATCATTGTCTATTGCCAAATGTAGGGCAAGAACATGATGATATGATGAAGGGCAGGACCCTTGTCTGATGTTTTTTGGCGACGGCGCAATGCGTTTTTTCTTTCATTCGTTCTGTCAACCGTCAAGCTATCACTGGCTCTTCTCTTCCTTTTCTTTCATATCACTCCTCACACAAATACAACAGATATTTATAAAGATTGTAACAAGCACACGTTTATAACTGAGACACACGGATTCAATTTCCGTAACATTTTATTGGCACACTTAAAAACTAAAATCTATGTTACGTTAGCAACACTGTAAACGAATTCTAACTAAAACCACTAGTAACTGTAATAAAATATCGCATATTAAGTCAAACAGTATTATATTCTACGCGGGCCTACCTTGTTCTTGCCTGGGTACTAAAGATTGTACCGTTGTTTATGACCAGCACATTTCAGGTATCAAGTCTTGATTTACGATGACCTGAATATGAAACTAATTTGCAAGTAGGTACTAGATCATATAATTTTCTGCAATGTATGTCTTGATTACCTTCTTCTTCTTAAATCGATGGTTTTCTTATCTCTCAATGTGTGAGCCCATTAGTTTGTCACGTTTATAAAACACTGCCTAAGCTAGTCAGTGTTTTAGGTCCTCCAAAGTGCAGATGTAGGGACATTTTGGGCCCTCTGATAAATGGTCTTAGTGGCTATCGTTTGGTCATAATATTTGGCCGCAGTTAGAAAATTAGAAAAATGTTGTATTTGTAAAACTGGCTGGTTGATTTTTATCTAGATTATAAAATGAAAAGTAAAAACTTTATCTTTGATAAAAAAAGGTTATACAATCGCACGAAGAAATGCAGCACTTTCAATTTAGTGGTAGTTGCACAATTTCTTAATAAATAAATAAAAATAAATAAATGATAAACAAATAATAATAATATAATGAATGCCTGCAATTAACGATAAAAAAAATATATACATCCAAGGCACCCCGCCTGGATAGGTGCCCCCGGGGAATCTATCCAGGTTTTACCCTATATACAATGGCAACTGTTGACAGCCGATTCACTCATATCATTTATACTTATGTTTATGATCATCATGTATGGTTACTCCTTTAGTTATGAAAAACTTATAGACTGCATATATTATGAAACCCTAAACCCTTGCTTTTGACTTTGCCCGCAGTAGGGTAAACCTTCTAGATGTTTCACGCACACTCCATGAATACTTTAATGATAAATCGTCCAGCGTCCTGCTAGCAGGACTTTCAGTCCTTCCGGTAGGACGCACCTTTTTTAATGAATATTACGTGAACGGTGCTGCTGGCAGAATTTGTAAAAAAACAAGAAGGTAGTCAGTCTCTTTCTGATTGTAGGAGTGTTTGTTGCATCATTCTAGCATTAGTGTGAGCGATATGGCTACGATATTTAGACGTGGAGATCGCGTGTGTTCGCTAGCATCGCACTACGATGCGCCGGGAACGAATAACGCCTGGAGTCGTCAACAATTTGGTGATGCATTTGCAACATCTTAATGTTATGGCCGACATTTTATTATCAAAACCGTTTTGTACACCACAAAAAACAACAGAAAGCCAGCTATTACTGTAAATTATGCAGAACGCGATGCGTCTTCTGTGCTCCTCAAACAGGGCGCAATTGTTTCGCATACCATGTAACAAACGGAATTACAGATTAATGTTTTTTTTTTCTTTATTATTTTTCTGTTGATTAAAAACTGTAAAATGATCAATCATGAGTTTAATTTTTGTTAGCCAACTCATCTAAAGCAAAAATAATGAGAACCCGATTGCTACCAAAACGATCAGGTTGTTTAGAAGGAGACACAGTGTTTAGAGAGAAACACAAGTACAGAAGAATTATTATTATTATAATTAATAAATATATAGAAAGAAACACAATAACTTTTTCCCGCGTCCACGTAGACGAAACCGCGGTAAAGTATTGAATGGTATAATACTTTATAAAATAAAAAATGAATTCTACAATCGTAATTACAACATTGAGTACCTACCAAAAGTATATATAAACATATCAATATATTATAAAAATAAATAATTATATGTTACCTACCTTACCTTACTGTTATTTATAAACACAACAACATAACTTTTCGTTTATTTCAAATAAATAAATAATTAAAAGTGGGTAGTTCAAAATGTTTGTTTCCCCTGATTTAGTGATTCGTCTGAGTTGTCCTGCCAGCAGTCGGCGTACTGCCAGAAGGACGAGCGTCAAATTTCATACAAATTAAAGTCCTGCTAGCAGGACTTTAAAAGTCCTTCCAGAAGAGCTTCTAGAAGGACATTTTTTTGGACGATTTATCATTAATATCTTCGGATACAAAAGTATATTTCCTTGTTGCGGCTCTGTTCAAATTGGTTCAGCCGTTGAAGAGCCAAGAAGACGTAATGAATCACACTCTCTGAAACATTATTGAAACCAAATGCGAAAGACCATAAATGGAAGAACAATAAATTGTATTGAAGACCCTTAAAGATTCAATAAGCTCTTTAAGGTAAAGTCACGCATGAAATAAATAATCCGGGCATTGAAACTGATCGATTAGGTGAACTTATTTCAATACAATATCGTTTGTTTCATAATTGTGAGTATTGTTCATTGTAACACAGTTTATTAATAATGTTTCCATAAATAATGACCTTCGCTTGAATAATCCTGCAAGGACAAAAATATATAAGTTGAGATCTACGCGGTCTAAGAAGCGAAGTGCGAGTAGGACTCGCGTATGAAGGGTTTCGTACCGTGCGTCCGAAGCAAAAAACTAACATTTGAAAATTTCAACTGTCTAAATATCACGGTTCATGAAATACAGTCTGGAGACAGAGGTACAGACAGATGGACGGGTAGCGGAGTCTTAAAAATAGGGTCCCGTTTTACCCTCTGGATACGGAACCCTAAAAATGGATATGCAGAGAGTGCACTTAATCTTATAGTGAATATTAAAACTTAGTAGATTTACTCAAATTTTGTATAAATATGCATTACAATTGTGATTCTCCTTGTAGCTGCAACAAATGGCATTGCAGTAACCAAATATAGAAAACCATATCAAGACGGCCTACGCACTTGCACTGGTTCCGCAGAAGGGAAGACATTTCTAGCAATCTAAACAGTGGAGGAAACTGACTATAAATCTCACGCCGCAAAGAGCCCTTGAATCATTTACATAGCCAACCATACTTTGAATAGTCCCGTAAATCTTTCTGAACACCGATTAGCATTAGTAGTTAAGTACGATAATATTGTCAGGAATATATTTATCGTTTTAATTATTAGCATAACGTTTGTATTCGCGTTTGATAGAATAATCTATAGGATATAAATATTAAAGTACTATTAGTCACCTTTTAATGGCGATTAGCTTAGAATACTGTTATCTAGTTAGTAAGCGGGGTTAGAGAAAACAATTAAGAATTCAATGACTTCAATTAAAAAGCGGAAGACATTTGTAATTCTGTCCTGTGAACTACCTCTAAAGATAATAAAATAGTTTTGTCATACTGTATTCTGGAGATATCATGCAATTCAATCCATCAAAGTCGACTCTGAATTTTATAAAGCTCAATATGGACTTTGACCACACAACATTGCTTTTACCTTTAAAGCAGTCTTTAATAAACATAGACCAGATCTGCACCGCTCTTGACTCCACGGTTTACAATGCCCTTTACACCGCCAGAGACAGAAACAGATAGAGGAATATCGTTCAAATGAAAGTGATGAAGCAGGGAGGTCAAGACCCTCAGCATTGAGAAGTACGACGCAAGGAGGAGGTAATAAACACTCTGAATAGGTTAATGTTATCTTCTGAACAAATAACCGAGAAACTCGCGCAATCACTGGACATTAACTGGCTCCGGATCAGCCGTAACTAAGGCGACGCAAGTGATGTATCGATGCGTCGAGCGTCCCCGTCGAACATAGTTACAGTGTCGTGACATTCAGGAAACTAGCAAGATAAACAGTTCGGAGATCCTAAGCTACGTCCCTAGATCGAGTTACAGATTGCCGTGTTGCCGTCTGCCAGGGAATTTGTTACGACCCGTTCAAGTAGCCGGATCACTTTAACAAGCACCAAACAAGGCGTGAAAACTAAAATAAATTTCAAGACATTTTCGAGGTGTGACCCTACAATAGTAAATTAATGGCCTCCGCTTTCAGTCAGTAGATAAGGATGTGTGGCCACTTTATATTCGTAGAGGTTGAAGCGTGAATGCAAATAATTTATAAGAGACAAATGGTCTGGAAAGGGCTCGTTACATTCCTATGGAATTGTTCTCGTTGTAATGGAAATGAGATACCGTTATGGGATGGTTGAATTCAATATTTGCTGGCTGTCGCAAGGAAATTTCCACCAGAATATTAATCAGGGGAAATGATATACAAACAGCCAGCTAAAAGCACAATTTAGTACCTACTTACTTAATATGTTGTCCTTATTTAAATAAACGTTCACAAGTCGACGCGTAGGCCGCAAGATAAGTGAGAGAACGATGGTTGGGCGAAGCGAAAGATTTGACTTGTACGATAGGAGCCCTACCCACACTGGTCTGCGACACAGCCGCCACGCCTCGCCAGCTGAGATAACCCACCTTTAATAAGATAAATTGAATTTATCGCGTATTAAATCTACTATTACTTCATGGTTCATGCGTGGTCTACTCATATTATGCCCTTGAGATACGGCCTGCGCTAAACGCACATAGATTTTCCTTAGATTGCCAGCCGATATTACCGGCGCAAGCGCACGAGAATCTTCGCCATTAAGCCGGACACATAATAACGAGGGTCGCTCTAAAACTTTAAAATCCATATTTTTTAATAAAGTTTGCAAACACGATAAATTTATCCACATTGACGTAACAAACGCTTACTTTCCTTATAAAGCGCTCACGAAAGTTGGAGAAATTCGCTCGAATTGTATCGTTAAATAGAACAATGCGAACCATTGAAAACGAGTGGGTAAAGATTTACATCTGAACGAGAGGCAGTGGTCTTCATTGTGTGCGGGTTCCCAGCGGCCTCCAGGACGAACGCGGAGACACGACAATATTCTATGCGATATCGAGTATCGACGCAGCCGCATCTATGTATGCAAAGACACGCGCGGTGTACAGGGAACCGATATCCCGATAAGGCGGTACCGATCGTACATTACGCTTATCCAGGCGCTGTTGGTGCGCCTAGCGCCTATACATTTTACTCAGCATCTTCCTATGTAATGAATACCTCGCCGACACGTAATTGGCTAGCGCAACCCTGCTAGAACTCGTAAACGGTCCTATTTGCCTATGCCGATAAATGCGCATGCACGCTACCGGACGGCCGGCAAGAATGCTACAGCTGCGTCCAAAACAATGCTCACGATTCCACATTCTGAAATATCTGATAGATATTAGATGCCTCGCAAACGCTGTCCAAGTTTGCAGTTATTACCTTTTTGCTTCCAATGTTCTGCAGTTTTGCAAAAATCAAGCATACAATACCTCTTCGGCAAGAAATCCATTATATCCATAAACAAGGCTACTTCGGAGAAACGTATTTTTTGTGTACATCTAATCTAGCTGTCCATGCCATGTATCTGTTGCTCGGCCCGGGAAATGCCCACAAAAGCTGGTCCCGTTCTAAGAGTGCTTGCGGTAATCGCTGTCGGCATCAGTCTCCGTTGCGATCACCGCTCAATTAATCTCTTTTTCTCTCGAATCCATTGTCTTCCCTGTTTATCAGTCTTACATGCCGTTTGTGTGTCATATTAACGGTGAGCGTGATGCAACTCTTCGTGTGACAACGTTGCAGCATTTTTTGCGGCGCGTTCGATCATTGTCGTAATTGGATTTTTGTGTTGGATACCGTTTGAACTCTGAACATCTATTCCGTAGGCGGCGCCAAGCTCTAATGGTTAATCATGCTTGGAAATACTGCAGTGAATTACGGCTGCTATTTTCGTATTTTCCCGGTGTCATGGCTCGTGCTATTTTGCTTTTTTGTTACTGTTTATCGCAACGACCAGTTCGCCGAAGCATTTAGTTTTGTTTTCAAATAATGGCGTCTTCTCGTACCTTAACGAACGAAAGTTTCTCGCATTCGAGCCCAATAATGGTCGTATATCACCTCACGTATTGTTAGAAAGTATTTTAAGCAAAAGTCGTAACTTGGCTATGCCATTATTTATGTGCTGCATAAATTTTACGTTTAATGCTTTCCAATATAATTGCACTATTATCGAAAACAGTGGTAATAAAATATTGCCTTCATTGAAATTTTAGGCTTTCACTTTCTCAACAAAGTCTTGAGCTAGGTTTGGGTTTCTACTATGTAACAAAAGTATTGTTGCATCTAAAGTTTCTCAGAGATAAATTACATATTCTTGTGTAACTCTTACACGGAGAATAGCCGTTGTCAGGTGTGTTCCGTCGTTTTGAACACCGGTCATTAGTTGATTCTTCCGCTAACTGCGATACTATGGTGCGAAACTCGTTCTGGGCACATGCGTAATGGGCGATCGGGCGTATCGGGACCCCAGCACGCATGTGCGTCGTAAATTGCCCATCGAAGACTTGCACAGCGAAACACAGATAATATCGTTTCACGCCTGATAAAATCGTTTTGTGAATATCTCAATTATAACATTGTTGCATTCTTTAGATAAAAATACTTTGAAACTGTTGTACCTTTAGTAAAATTGTCTTGGTTTTATTTTTGTTCTTTATTTTGAGATAGGAAATCATCGAATAACTCATCCGCTCTAGGTAGAGCGAGAGGGAGTGTTAGGCTTTTATTGACTAAAGCTCACCTGTATTTTTAAGTTGCACATTGCGTACGAGGAACACGTTAATTCCGCATTATCATAGCCCTAACATATAATATCCTTGTTATGCCTTTTAAGTCTTTTAGCACGCTAATATTATGTAATCGAAAGTTTGTGTGTTGTTTGTTACTTCTTTACGCTCGAACGTATTTAGATTTGGTTAAAAATTGGCATACGGGTAGACCATATCCTGGAATAACACATAACTTTTTTCCCAGGATATTGTTCACATGGGATAATTCTGTCCTTTACGCGGGTGAAGCCGCTGGCAGCAGCTAATCTATTTGTTGAAACTTTAATTATGTTATGATAATTCTAATGTTTGCTTCTAAATTAATGAATCGTTTTGTTTTTCACGACGTTATTTATAGAAAGTTCAATACTGTCAATATATTAAATTGGCGAAGCGTTCTGATCACGATAAGACCCGGCGCTCACAGGCCAATCCCTCGATGCAATAAGAAACCGACTTTAATTTCTATCGTGACAGGCCGCGCTATTCCCTTCTTATTAATTGATTAGATCGCTTACAACATTGCTTAGTTTAAAACAATTGTTAATAACAATCGGCAATGTATCGCTTTTATTACTTTGTATGATTCCTAGCGATCACGTTTTATTATAATTCTCTGCTACAGTTCAGTTTTCTGCAATGTTTCCTGGTAATGTATCTTACCTTGCCCTGGAGTCATTGAATGGAATATTAAAACCAGTAGCAGATTGGTTACGGCTGATTTTGTATTAGATTATGTTTCCCATAGACTAAGCGGTCGTGACTCTATAGGTTGTATATAGTTTTTCCTTGTCGGCTGTATTAGGTGTGTTGTAACATGCCAGTAATGGATGTCAATAAAAAGCTTGGACGGTTATTGATAGTGTTACAATGTAATGTTGATGATGTTCTTAGAACTAAAGTGAAATATGGAGAGCATTAGTTTATCGTTTACGTTATTGTTGATAGTGAATTTTCTTATATATTTTGCTTAGAGTTATGGTGCGTTTGTTTCTTCATTTTTTCTTTCTTTCTTTAGAGTTAAGAAAATACCATTCCTTCCCACCATCCTTTTTCGCGACGGAAGAAAATTTATGTTCGAAACTTCGAACAATGTAAACGTTATATTGGTCTGTTTAATCCCACAAATCGACTTTGATTCGATGAGCTAAGCAAGGCTGTCTATCTTTGCTAGGGAGATCAGGTTTTTGCCATGAAGTAATGTTATCACTTCTCAGATGAAGGTTACCGCCCATCCACTTAAAATAATAACTAAGTCAATATCCATGAAAAAATATGGGAAAGGCGTGAATCTAATGGCTTCGCTGTAGGTATATGCAATATAAAGTGCAAATTCTTGATCTTAATACCATCGTAACTCGTCTACAATAAAGAGGAAACTATTACCGGTATCCATTACATTACTGTTGGTTCATATTAAGTGCAATAATGTAATAGTTTTATGTGTTCTAATCGCACTGTTAATAATAACTGACACATTAGCGGATCGGTAAATATAGGCGTCATAAAGTTCTAAGAATGAGACTAGGTTTACAGGCCTCACAAATTGCTATCGCCCCCGGTGGTTCTACGTGTTGGAGTATTTCAATGAGCAGTCTTTACACTGTATCATTATGTATTATAAAACTGTTCCTGATTTGCTTCCAGCTGTCTATACGTTCCGGTTATTATCGTAAACGGTTGCAGTTGTTTTGTGGTTATACCGAATTAGTTATACGCGTTTAAAACGCGTAGCTCGGTCAAGAAACATGGGGTTGTTAGAGTAGACGAGTCGGTTTAAGTTAAGGTAAAGTTGCATCATGGTGGGGTCGCGGAAATCCGATGCACAATATCAGTCGTTGTGCCTGCACTTAAGGGAGGCCTATGTGTGGACGTTTTTTGGCTGAAATGATGATGATGATGAAAGTTGCATCGGCAAGAAAACAATGCAATTGCTTGGTGTGCCTAAGTTTGAATGAACAGCAAACAATGAGCTGGCGATCAGGTTGTCATTGAATATTCTTCTTCTTCCTACCCAAAAAAAAAAAGAAAAAAAGTTAAGATTGTACAAAAGCTATATAATATTTGTAATACATGCACTTCGTTTGATCAACGTGAAAATAAGAATCCCCGGAAACCGACTCTGCAGTCTTCTTTAGAATTTAATTGTACCAATTTGATGCACACTGTTTGTCACCTGTTCAACTCATTAAAATGACATTCATTTCTGATCTTTATTGCTACCTCAACTCTATGTTTACCATGAGTAAGATGCATTGTGAAGTGCATGGCGTTTATTATGGACTCTTTGAATAATGACCTCATTAAATAAAGCGGTATCAAGCAGAGGCCGCGCTTGAAAAATAAATGAACACTGATACACTAAAGACATCCCGATCCATTAATCAAACTTGACCTCCGCTGGCTTTTCAAAACGTGAGCTTGAAATATTTACACTTCATACTGATGAGATAATAGGAAAGCTGCGGCCAAAGAAGGTAATAGATCAGGCGGACGTTTTGTTGTTCATGCTCTTGGATGTACAGCTTCATGTAAAACATGATCGGTCCTAGAACGACGCACAATAAATCCTATCATATCGCCGTCATTATTGTGATTTATTATTTCATCGTTTCCGTAGACCACGACTACGGAGTTGAGCAGCTTTTCCATACAATTTCTTGGCTCGTGCTTAGAGTTAACAGAGTCTAGGAAATTGCCCTTTCGCCGGCAATCATTGCGGCTGGCTAATGCGGCGCCGCCTGTTCAAATAACACAGCAGTGGCTTCCGCGTGGCTAAGAGAAATATTTATTTTTAGAAAATTGATACTTATGTGCAGTCACTATAGTCATTAACGAGCCATGCGAACCGCAGCTTCTTTAATTTCTTTGCTGAATTTTCACTGTTCTTAATCTTCTTCCACGCTCACGAATATTTACTTAAGCAATCTTTTACGATTTAGTTGTGAGGCGCCTGAATGTTTTTCGCCCAGTCTATTATTAGCAAACACCTGTATTAAATTATAGTCTACTGGTACAGTAGTTCTTATTACGTATTCTATTTCTCTGGGAACAGCATGTTGTCTAGATTGTTGTCATGTTTTTGTTGGTTGCGTGTCTGCGCGCGGCACGCTGTTGTTCGCAACGCGCAGAGACCAGATAATGAATGTTCCACATTTTGTTCCACATTCGCGTCCACGGGTTTTATTTAGAACTACTGCGATGCGACTCGAGTTTTCTCAAGTTTTTATTACCTACGATGTCCCTTACCGACAATTAGTTCGCATAGTATCAATTACCTACGATTTAATTAAAACGATTTGCATAGTTAAATAGAAAGTCGCAACAACTATGAACATTCCCTTAACGTTGCTTTCCATTTTGTCCCTTTTAAAGAAACTCTTGTTGCACGTTGTTATCCAGCAAGTTTAAAAACTGTTTAGTGACTACGTTTAACCTACTTGCTTAGCGTTTTCATGACGCATCGGAATTTTGTACTACATTTGAATAATCGGCCTTCACTGTCTCCTTTGACAAGAACTTCTGGAAAAACTGTTCGTCGAAAGACGAGCGATGCGACGAGAAAAAAGTAATCGTTTGTGACACGGTCTCAGTCGTGACTTCTTAATTTGGTAAACGTTACAAAGTAAATTTATTTCAAGTTTGTATCCATTCATGAATATATGATTGAGATTGATATCTATCATGTAATGTATTCACAGATTCGGTTGTAGGTATACTATTATGAATCATATTCTCCGTAAAGTTTTTATCAATATTCGAAGATTTGTTTGTCGTTTTATATTAGTATATTTTTCACGGGCGACGTAGTATTTTTATACAACTGGAATTTATTAATGAAGGTGTGCGTGTCGCTTGCTTTTCATCTATACTTAGGCCACACGAATGTGCTACTAAACGCGCACAAGACCTGCCATCACTGGCGCCAAGTTTAATGCGACCCCTTGCCATGACTGTGCACTCCTCTGCCAATGTTTCGCAACTAGAAATCGTTTGATCACGATCACTAATATGCGAATCACTTCCACAGCAAAAAAACGAGCCGCTAAAAACATATTATTGATCCAAAAATAGATAATCTGCGTATCTAATTTAATAACTGAAATGATTTCTGCTTTTCCCAGAAATCTTAACAACAACAATACATAAATTCTCCCGGTAATAAGGAATGAAATAGATTTAAGGACATTCTATAGATAGTGAATTTCTCTTTTACTTTTCTCGTTTTTCTGGACAAATTGTTGGTCGTAGCGACTCTATTCAATTTTTGTTTGTATATCGTCAGCTGAGTGATTAAGGTAGTTCCGTTTAAGTGTACAGTTTTGTATGGTCGGCGGGTGTGACAACAAAGGCAGTGTTACACCAAGCGTTAGCGCCGAAATTGAAAGTGAGCCAGCAAGTGCGCGTGCGTGCGTCGTCCGAGCACCACAACAATCATAAAAGAATAAATATGACAGAAGTGTAAGACCGTACGAAATTACACACGCACGGATTCGTTGTGCTACGTAATCGAGTTATGTAGCCGACCGCAAGAGCTTTAATTGAATGACCTTATAAAAAATACATACACCTGAGCGTCTAGTAAAAGCAGCACCTAGAAACAGGTAACAGTGCACATTCAAGTTTATTATAAGAAAGAAAACACGCAAACACGAGTTGCAGCACTAGTCAAGATGTTCTGATGTAAGCTTTCTTGTGATTGAGAGAGATAAGGTTTTGTATGACAAGCCGCCTCATTGAAAAGACGGTCATTCATTACAGGAGCTTACGTGAGTTCGCGATAATGATGCGTAACTACGCAGAGCCCTATATGTCTGTGACAACTTAGTTTATTCCAAGAATGTGTTGATTAGATTACTGACTGCGCTGCTTTATGACATGACGGACATCTTTCATAGACGCAGATAAAGAGATTCGAAACGGAAATAAATTACTGTGATGTGCTTGATTTAGCGATGGGTCCGCTCCAACCATTTGTTATGCGAATGATGAATCTTCACGATCACCTTAATACAAATATTTAAATAACCCGATTCACATGTCGTTTGCAGAGGAAATGCTAATTAGCTCAAGGCTTGATAAAAATCTTACGTCTATTAGATTGGATGAATAAATCTTGATATAGAAAAACTAGCTGCAGCCAACAAGAGCGTTGGGAGAACTTCATTGAATGCAAAAAAACTTAACGGTTAAGTTAAGCAAAAATTTAACAAAAAATTAACTGACTGATGCATTACTGTAAAGACCTAATAAAATAGTGCGGCTAAAGACGTGACTATAAATTCTACTCGTTTAAAAACCTTAGAAAGATCTCTTTCCTCTTGTTTTTTTGGTAGGACTTTTTCAAATAACTTCCGTTCAGGGTGAAGCGAGAAGGAGTGTCAGACTTACTGATTAAAACCCACCTACTGATATTCCTGTGTTGTGTTTTGCGTTGCAGGGCCGTAGTAAATGCTTCCAACAATACCGCAGCTTATCTTACCTCTAAATTACTATAAAATAACGATAAGTTCAATTTAATATAATAAATAAACAATATGAACGTGTTAGAAGCCGTAAAAGATAAAAGTAGAAAGCCCATAGAGAAAGGGCCCAACAAAAAGGTTTACATTACCACAATACGTTACAGATTGTCGATGGAATTTGATTATTCATACGATTTCACCTATAATTTTGTGGCTAAATTATAGACTTGAATCAATTTTAACCCTAGCATTATATTCAGTCGTTTATATTGTTTTATCGTAGAGATTTTATTTAGAACAATGCGGTTGTGATAGTTACGATGCTTTTGAAGAGTATCGTGAGATTTATCGACATTTTAAGGAGTTCTAACTGTTTCATGTTCAATGGTAACAAATATTTCTATAACAGGCACCAAAGTAAAAAACTGTCAAAGAAAAGTTTCACGAGGCGGCATGTTTGAGTAAATCGTTTAATACATAATGGGCTATTAATCTTTCAAATACATTTCCTACAACCATAATGAAGCTCGAACAGCCATTATCCGCCCATTCATCGTCATTAAAATGTGAACTACTATGTGTTTACTCTACTTGTGAACGTTCAGGATTAAGCTCATATAAAACCAAACCATTTCAATTTCACACACGATTCATTACTCAAAAGCGGCGATTGTGTAAAGCTGTGTTCGTTTTAGAACAGAAGTGGGCACGCGACTGCAAATCGGAACTTTCTTCCGAGCGTTCAGACAGCACCTGACAAATTGCTATATAATGATAGCTAATTGATGATCGTTTTAGTATGATTTGTGCTGCTCCATGTTTCTATTTTTACAAAACGATGATTGAGAAATGATTCATCAGAAGTGGTAAGCTCACTCATTTACAACTTTTTTCGTGAGCTTAGATCCAACATGCGATAAACAGATTATTCAAATTGGAGATTAAAGATAAATAGCGTTAATCAATGATAATTATGACACTACTAATAATTTTGTTACGTCTATTACTGAGAGAAACACATTAACATTTAAACTCGGTACAGCGATGGAGGTGTATTAAGACAAATGGTAATAGATACCAATCAAAACTCTTTGTTAGAAAGTTATTTCGACGATAG
The DNA here is from genome assembly GCA_910589285.2 of Mythimna ferrago. Classification (NCBI taxonomy): domain Eukaryota; kingdom Metazoa; phylum Arthropoda; class Insecta; order Lepidoptera; family Noctuidae; genus Mythimna; species Mythimna ferrago. Next base: position 15,395,521 of record OU342689.1, on the reverse strand, counting down.
CGTGTAGATAAACACTTTAAAATAATAGTGACGCTTCCGGGTTTCAATTTAACATTCCTCATTCATTTTTATGGTCAAGACATCTGCTCGCGATGTAGTCAACAATAATAACACTCATTATCATATATTCGATCGCTTCTATTTATTAGTACTCGTTAACTGAATTTAAATTACCCACTTCATAAGAGGCGTTTAAATTTAATTCTATTTGTCATTCATTCATTTCGCCAATTATTGTATGGACTAAGAATAGTATCAGTGAACTTTAGAAAGCATGTAATTAACTGATATTGCCTCTTGCAGAAACTATTGTTAGCGTATGGATCGTCAAATCAAAAATTCCAATTTGGATTTCCAATCAAAATCAGAAGTAGTAATATTGCTAATTTGATAACCTGTGTGACTCTCATCTAAGAATGCGTGTAATGCGAACTAATCGTAATCCCTTTATGTAATAGTGAGTGAAACTGATTGCTCATTGTGAGTGGAGTTATTACCATCACTGGAACTTGTGGGAACTCGTTACGAGCTACCCCGAGCACTGAACCCTTGCACCCGTTTTTCTACGCAAGTCTTGTGTGACTGCTTTTTGTCTCTATTAATTTTACTACCACTCTATCTTTGTAAGCAGTCGCTGTATATTGTGTTTTATTAACAACTCTTACACTTGTTTTTGCACTACTTGTTGCAAAATCTTCGTGGGTTTGAATAAGCAAGTGGAATTTCCGACCTCGAACTTGATTTGTATTTACAAGATCTATATCTGTGTACAATTGAAGTTGATGATCATTGACCTATCGTCTCAGTATTCACCTCTGCTACCCTTCGGAAGCAATACGTCTTGCATTGTAGATTACTATCTAAGTGAAAGGCTGTTATTTTGAATCTCAGATACATTTACTAGAAATGGCCGATTTCTTTTCGAAGATACGTGTATGCAATTTATTAGCAGGAGAATATTTCAGATAAGGATCGTTTTCAATTGGTCCCAAGTTTTGACAGATACTTGTCATACAACAGAAATAGCAACGATCGCCTGTAACTCTAACCGTAAAATTTGGCACAACAATAAGACCACTGTTTCGAATTCATAATCGACATCCAAGATCTAAATTCAGAAATAATGAACTGAGTGGTTTTAAATAAGTATATATACATCTTCGGCAGGTTCATATCTGATCTAAATTTTAAATTCACCAGTCTTCAAAGCAATGTTCGCAGCAATTAAAAAATGCTACGGTATGTAATTTTGAGTGTAGAAAATCAAAATTTCTTGCGTTACTTGTTCATTGATTTCTTCGATTAGCAACACTTTTTAAAGAATTCGCCTATACCGAATTAGCAATTCTTGAATTGAAGAAATTAAATGTTGGCAATTCAAATTCTACTTAATGTAATTTGCAGACTTTGATAGGGTTTAATTAACGTTTTATTTTTAATCGTTATTGAAATATAACGATTGTAATGTACCTATTAAAAGGTTGCGTAAGCAGGTTTTAAAGCTGTCACAAGTTTTTCATTCAAGCGTTTGTAATAAGAAATCCGATTCATAGTAGTCGATAAGTAGATAGCTGAGTGGAGTCAACCAACCAATAAAATTAACTCCTGTTATGTATCGGATAAAAAAGGTGTTCATACAGAATCCGTACTCTTACCAATTTACCGGTACATTAGCGCCGGTTACTCGATCGGTAATTATCATTAGGTTACCGTTCTTCCGCTCGGATTTCAATTATTGTTGATCATGTCACTTTTACCTTTGGTATTTTAAGGTTATACTGAACTGTGAATTAGCCTCTGGTAAACATTATTTATGTACTTACATCTTCTCCAAAAATAGTTGTGTTCTCAAATAATGCCGTACCAGCGTTTGCAAGAGGCTTTGTTTGTTTAAAAGTCCGGAAAATGAAGTCTAAAATCCTATGTCCTATTCCAGGTCTAGGTCTACCTATGTGCCTAATTCATCTGAATCTGTTCAGCTGTTTAAGCATGATGGAAGACATACATGCTTACGCATTTATAATATTAGTGTGATTATTATAGTAAAAATCAATATTAATGTTACTTTAAAAAAATATATATTCGTTATTAATTTAAACAATGAATGTAGACCGACAATCATAAATGACGTAGAAAACCATGACCATGCACTAGAAGACTGGGCAGCTAACCTAAGCATTCTTTTATTTTTTTTTTGCAGCAGAAAACTGACCACTTTAAACAATGCGGCTGCGTCGATACCGCAAACACTTTTTTTGTTAACTTTCTTACTTTATTTAGAGTTATTGTCGCTAAAAGTCTTAGTTTCTTTTCAATGATTATATTGTACGCAAGCACGTAAAAGAAAACTACAAGAAAAGTAAGTCGATGCCGTCCTATCAATATAAAAATCTCAACGCCTCCCGCCGGCGTGTTTAATGAACAGTCATTTGAAGATAAATTTATGTCTTCATAACTTTATTACTTAGCATGATTCTGTAAATCAAGCGGATATATAGAATGTTTAGCATAAGCATAGGATAATCAGCCTTATAATGTTCTTCCTATTGTCCTCTTTAGGGGAGAAAATGGGCCGTAGTCCATCACGCGGGCCCAGTGCGGGTTGCTATCACGTTTAATTCAAGCAAATTGCTAAGAAAGTAATAAACATATCAAGAGTCAAATTAGATTCATTCCAAATCAAATTACAAGAAGAGTTCACAATAAATTCCGCGTAATTGGCAATGTAAACGTAGAAATTGTACGTCAGAGTAAGAAGAAAGTCCCTCATTCGCAATTCAATCTGGCGCAATCTTTATTCGATCATATGTCAGTAGGCTGAGGTTCTCACATACATATTTATGTCTATTATCTGTAGATGTAAGACTTGCGAGTAAGGTACGAAAACTATCCTGTCATCAAATCAGCATCGGCTCTCATCCATTGGTCGTTACCCAGCAATTTTGTACGTGCCATGCATCATATTCGCAGGTTAATCGTAGGTTACTTGTTTCCAGCGCAGTATGTAGGTTGCAGCGCATTGTAGGTCAATGGAACGCGGCACGCGCTGCGCTTTCCTGCAGTTGTCTTATGCAGATGAGAATTTACTTATTAACCCCACGAGTTTATTCGCTATATTATTTACGGCTTTTAGATATTGACAAATTCATTTGCTTGAAGTAACTTTCTATACATTTTTTTTGTTAAGTGATCAGTCAAACCTATGATTTTCTATGCAGTTTAAGTTTGTAACATCTACCTATATACCTACTTACGGCGGAAATGAAAGAAAAAAATAATATTTAACAGCAATAATATAATTATAATCTGTCTTAAAATATTACTGAAGACTTATTTCGACAATAATGTTCCAATATATTTATACGTGTAATTAAAACTAGACTAACAATGTTGGCCTTAAACGTCGATATTAAAGTTTTAGTTAAAAAGGCAATTGTCTCGCAGGTGATATAAGCTTTGAACAATGAGAATGGCAGAAAAATCCGAACCGAATCCAATTGTACACTTCCGTTCCCAGACATTTCTAGACCAATCGAAGAAACAATAAAAGGAAAGCTTGTAATTATCGGCTCTGTTGCCCATTACACGTCGCTGCAATTTCTTCCGAAAACAAGGGGCGTTATCCGGCCAAATCGTGCCTATATCAGAAGATGATTTGTTCAATAGCCTACTTGCATTCAACTGCCAATGCCTTTGCAATTCATTGAAGCGATTTAGCTACGTTTACACGTCCCCGATAAACATCTACGTGTATTGTTTTCTCATTTAGTAACTTTGAATCATTACGTTCAAGGCAATCCAATTTGCTATCGAATAATCGCTTGAACGATTTACTTTCTTCTTGTTTAGTTTTAATCTGATCTCTGAGATATTTATCGTCAGTAATCACTTCAAAAATGTTGGCTTGTTTGACCCTTACGGTGTTATAGCGGTAATGTTATTGTTTATCACGATGTAGGTAAAGGTCGGGTGTTACAAGTGCATCAGTAATTTAGCCAATATTTTTGTAGCGTTTAAAGTTAGACTCCTGAAAATGTACCGGAATATTGTACGAGTCAACGAAAACTATTGGTAAAAACGTTTACGGTTCACTTGACATGGGCTGCACATCGGAGGCACCTGTTAGCACATCTAGGTCAGTTTTTGTTCCTCGTTTTCACTATCCAAACAAACGCTGATCTACGTCACTTTTCGTCGTGAGCACAAACGTCTTCATGTTTAATTATCTGAGAAGCAAGAATGTCATTCCGGTCATGTAATTTTTTGTACAATTGTGCATTTCTCATGAGTTAATATTGCTTTTAAGTGTTGTAATGTTTAATTTTATCGTTGTTTGTGTATGTATTTATTTTAATAGTGTGTTGCTATGAATGAAAGTGTTTCTATTACGTTTTTCTTTATTCATGAACCCATTATGTTTTTTGTTTCTCTCATTGTTATCGCGTAAAATAGTGGTGGTTACAAATTTCGCACATCATTTTGCCGTTTCTTCTTATGTTAGTACGTTGCGTGGTTTAGTTGGGCGTGACGCACCGTTTTGTCGGCTGCTCTTGCCGATACGGTCTACATGCGCTTGAGCATCCGTCGACTAACCCCTGCTTTTGGCTTCAAGTTTTCTTCTTCCATGGGGAAAGCTATCGATTTCTTGCCTGTATTATATATCAAATCATCATGCTTTCTTTTACTTACTTGCATCAATTCTATGTTAAACTATGTAGATAATTCATTGCATACAAAGCATGTAACCACACAAGTGTGAAAGCGTTGATTTACAACAATTATAAAAGCTAATTAGTTATTACATCATGGTTGTTTTTGTTCGTTATTATTCTTTTATATTTTCATGTTTAAATCCTGTTAAGTTTTTCAGTGATGTTCCCACGAGCTATTGACTATTCAATTGTGAATTGGTATCGTGGAAGGCTCTTACATCAATAATAATTATTCAAATTGTGTAATAATACTGTCGGCAACCTTTCTTTTTTCCATGAACATTACAAATGACTATGTTATCAAGGTTATGTATAATGTGTTGTTTAAGCAATTATTTTAAGCGCTTCCGGATAATTCGCACAGTATAATGCGAAAAGACGTAACGTAATTAGATTTTGTAATCCAAACCGTTTTTTAGTTCCCATTTCTTGTTATTTCTCAGCGTAATAAAAAAAATATAGTTAGAGGCTATCAAATTAATATTATAAAGGCGAAGTTTCACGCTCAAACGATTGAATTGACGAATTTTCTTTTGTAAATAATGTAAACTAGTCTTTGAGTGCAATCCCATTTAATAGTAAGCAGTGATGCAATCGATGATGGTGCGGCGCACTGATATTAAGAGCCTATTCAATTGAGCCTTGCAGACACTTAAATTATAATCCGGGAAGAACGCAGCAAGCAAATTGTTCCAATCCTCGATGTACGCGGTATAAAAGACGAGACCAAACGCTTAGTTCGGTTCGTGGGGTTTCAACATCGTATGTAATTGTGGATGCTCGCCGTACGTCGGGTTGTACAATGGTAGAAAGGAGATGGCGGAATTAAGTCATGAAAAAACCACAATTTGTATAAAATTAAACAAAAATGTAGACCATGTCCTAGAATAGCACGCAGGATACTTTTTACCTCAGTAACGACTGAACGCCCTGGGGATAATTTTATGCTTTACTCAGGTGAAGCCACTGGCAGAAGCTAGTAATTAAGAATAATGATCATCATCATCATCATCTTCCTGCCCTTGTCCCGTTTTATTTGGGGTCGGCGCAACACGATTTTTTCTTCCATTCTGTTCTGTCACGCTATCACTAACTCCCTTTTCTTTCATATCGCTTCTCAAACAATCCATCCATCTTTTCTTTGGCCTCCCTCTTCCCTTCCATCCATCCACATGTAAACTCATAATTAATATAATAATGATCATCATCATTATCTTAATTTCAACCGATATCCATTGTTGGACATAGGTCTTCCCTAAGATAATCATTATCTGTAACCATTTATTTTTGTATAGTGGACCCCAAACTAGGTAAAGTCTGTATCTTGGAGATCTGAGTTGTGATAACATTGAATTACAATTACAATTTCATGTTGTCGGGCGGATGTTCTAAATGGGCTTATAATATTCAGTAAGAACTGTAATCACGTACACCAAAGAAGCAGCAAAGAAATTTCAATGAAGCCAAGACATTTGAATGATCTAGTCCTATTGAGACTGAGAGTACTTTTCTAGGTCTCGTCGGTATTATATCTTTTGACCAAGATATTGCTTTATTAGAATACTGTACAGAAGCGAATTGAATGACAATAGTCCAAGACAAAAACTTTATCAAATTTCATTTCGGTAACTGTAAAATCAAACGCGTCAAAGTTAATGTCATCTCGGCTTCACGTTCTAATATTAATAAATTCAACTTTGTCGAGACTATTTTGTTTCGTTACAATAGTTACGTCTTTGCATTAAGCGGTACTCAAAACGGTATTACAGTTAGCGATGCAATTGAAACGCTCACCGAAGTGGGATCTACAGGCACGACCACAGCCCAGTTCTGAGTGAAATGCAAGGTCGGGAACTGCCGAGTTATTGTGTTTATAAATTTTTTGTCATGCATCTCACCGAGTTGTATTGTTGCAAACAACTGAACTGCTCCATTGAGACAGATATGCCGTGCGATATTCCACTCGGAAACGCTTCTTTTTTCATCATCTTCCGTGATGGTTGACGACGAAAGCCCCACTTATTCTGACGCAAATATGTGTTGCAGCAGCGATTAACTACGATATGCATCAGTATGTAACGTTAATTAGATTCTTGTTAATATTCATCTTTCATTGTAGACAGTAATAAATTCTAATTACAACACTGAATATTTTGCTCTTAGGAAATCATGTCGGTATAAATTGTGTCGTTTATTTTTGCTTTAGTCTTCTTCTTTTCGTGTCGATGTTCTCAAACTATACTTCTTTTGACCAATTTTTGTCAACCTGTACAGCTCTATTGTTGGCCTCGTATAGATCCCGAAAACTGCAGGTCGTTACGCAGGATGGGCAGCATAGCAGGTGGCGCATGTCTTGTGGAGAGGCTCTACACTGGCACTGTGTTAGTGATGGGTCGAGGAAACCCCATTTGAGCAGATTGTTTTTACAGCGGCCAGCCTGGGTTCGCAGTCGGTTTAGAGATTTCCAAATTGGCTACTGTAGTTCGTGTCCAGGGGGAAGATGTTCCGATGGGGTGATAAAAAGTGGAGGAGTTGGATGTTTCTACCTCCAAAGCGCGCATCTCTCGTCCTCTGCACTGTCTTTCGAAGAGGTCGTAAATCGCATAAAACTTTTACGGCTCTTTAAACGTGCAGGTATTAGTTGGTGTTTATGCAAGGGGTGACGTTCGTCCCGTTCCTGTTTACTCTTCTTGATGCGGCTGGCTAGTCTGGCTGCTTTAGTAATTTTTCATGGAGTTTTTTTTTTTTTGAAAGCTTTGGATGAAGCGAGAGGCAACCTTTAATTGACTGAAATCTACCCATGTTCCTTGAAGAAAGATTCATATTTCGAGTAAGCCCGCAATTCTTCCCTGGGTTTTGCCTACATGACCTCATCACGTGTTGACTTCCGAAAGGAAAACCTGTGGTACTGGAACGCAAAGGACAAAAGAAAAAAAAAGGTGTGGTTTTAGTCAGTAAAAGTCTGACGCGCCCTCCCGCTATAGAGAGGTCTATAGAGGAAGAATTCATTCGATGATTTCCCACCTCAAAACACTAAATGAACCCTTCTCTGGGTTTTGAGTGTAGTTTAAGATCGTATTTAGCTTGCTGCCAATAGCTTTTCACCAGGCTACACGGTTCAAGGCGACGACTTGCGGAGTGGCTGTGGTTTGCTTTAAATCCGAAGTGGAAATGAGCTAGCAGTTAGTATTCCCTCCTGGCTGAAACCGCAAATCGTCGGGGGGAGACGGTCTTTATAGTCGTATTCTGTAATAGCTTTGAGTTTCCGCCGCGGATGGTTGATGTCTTCACCTGTCGCATGCCGTTACATATTCATGGATGTGTTATTACCTAATATTGTGGGTCGTAAACATGTTTGAGCAATATCAACATAAGCATATGGGAAGTTTTCATTTTTACTAATAATCGATCAGTGCAATAGTGTAGATGTATTTTGTATACAAAATACGCCTCCATCCATTGATATAAAAGGAGATACTGACTGACTAACATATCAACGCACAGTTAATACTACAGGGCCTAGGAGCATGAAATTTTGCCCAAGGTTTCCTTTTAGGACACAAACAAGCATTAACAGAGGTTTTTTTTTTTACACGCGGGCATTATAATGAAGAAATGTGGAGGCAACGACCATTTCTTTATTAGTAATATCAATGGAAGCTACGCGGTATCTTCTCATCCAACATACCACAGTGTCTCAAGACGAAAGTCTATGACCAGTGTGTGTTGCCAGTGATGACATATGGATCCGAAACGTGGTCGCTCACAATGGGCCTTATCAAAAGGCTTAAAGTCACCCAAAGAGCAATGGAAAGGGCTATGCTCGGAGTTTCCTTGCGTGATCGAATCAGAAATGAAGATATCCGCAGGAGAACCAAGGTTGCCGACATAGCACAAAGAATCGCCAAACTTAAGTGGCAATGGGCAGGGCACATTGCTCGCAGAACAGATGGCCGTTGGGGCCGAAAGGTTCTGGAGTGGCGACCGCGTACCGGAAAACGCAGCGTTGGAAGGCCTCCTACAAGGTGGACTGACGACCTGGTGAAGGTAGCGGGAATCCGATGGATGCGGGACGCGCATGATCGTTCGTTGTGGCGACGCTTGGGGGAGGCCTATGTCCAGCAGTGGACGTCTGTCGGCTGAAATGATGATGATGATGATGATGAATATCAATGGATCCATCATACTTTATTCAAATTGTATTTGTATTTTTTGTTCATGTATTTTTTCAGTGTATGTCAAGAAAATTAAGAAGAAAAGTAAAATATTATACACCACTATTTTTTAATTAGTACACATACTTAAAGGGCTTATTAGAAAAGCCCTTGTTATTTTATAAGTAAAATCTCAATAAATAATATTCATAAACAGCAAAGTTATTGGCGTTGGTTTATGTCCCAAAATGTCACTCAATTTATGGAAATATTGTGCAGGCTATTGATTAATGAATGAATAAGTGATAATTATTAAGGAAAAACACTGCCCGCAGTATTTTCTACTAGCAATTGTTATGTTTGATTGATTCTGTGATGAATTTACCTTTTCGTGGTCAATTTTAGGATTTCGGTTTTTTCTACTTTTGACTACAAAAATATGATCAGTGGCGGGTACTTATAGAGCCCCATTTTTTTGTGTACTAATTAAAAAGTAGGGGTGTATTATTAAGTATTAATCAATTTACATTTGTTTACCCGTTTTTGCGAAGGGTCTTGTACAAACTAAGCGTTTCACTCGTGACTATTTCATACTGTGTCGTAAAGCACTAGGTGTGCAGCTTGGTGTTTGCTTTCCGTATTAGGACTCTAAGTTGACTTTAAAAACTCATTGTATGTAAATTCTAAGTAAACATCTATATTTTCTTCATCAAACTGTTTGCTTACCTAGAGGATAGCATAGTTATTTTGGTTGTATCTGGTGTGTTATGTTGCTTAGTATATCTTTTATTATATTTATATCGTAGAAAGAAAAATGAGTAAAACCTACAGATAAATTAAACTACGTAGTATATGGTAAGGATTGCCATCTATCCCTAATAGACAGCTAGGAACAATTGCAATGGAGAAAAGAAATATATTTTACGGTTTTCCGTGCAATTTTTTCTGAGATTTTGACAAATAGTAAAAATATGTTCATCCGAATTTGACCAGCCATTGTCGACTTTGCACTTATTTTTGGTTCAGTATAATATAAATACTAGCTGACTCGGCAAACTTTGTTTAACCATATAAACTGTATCAAAGAAAAAAATGGGGAGGTAGGAAGGAAAAATAGCCATAGCCTACCTATTCTCAAACCTATAAAATAAAAACGAAAAAAAAAAAAATTACAAGTTCTAAAATTACAGACTCTAGATTTTTTTATGTTACGTGTATATATTTAGATAGATAATAAATTACGTAATATATATATTGCCTTCAAGGAATTCACTTGGGTCATAATGACTCATTTATGGTGTTCCTCGGGTCTATAAATGCATTAAAATTGTTGCACTAAATATTACTATTACATTTTAGTACTTCTATCTCTATTATTTTCGCATCAACTTCTGTGTTTTACATTAGTTTCATATATTTTGATATCAAGTTAAATGGGATTATTATTTGTACAGGATACGTTTATTACGGATATTAATAAAGTTTATTCCGCAGATAAAGTTCTAATTCAAAGCTTGATTGCGTCGATTTCTTGATGTTAGAGTTATTCTACTTTATTACAGAAAAATACTGCAATTTTATAATAAGTTACAGTAATTAAAACTTTGATTACGCTAACGATTGCGTAGTTTCTTTAGGGTTTGTCTTAATTCCATTACTTTGGCATCAAGATTACCTTTCTCAAGAAACTACTCCATTTCTAGTTCTACTTCTAGTTAGCCTTTTATATCCCACTGTTGGGCTTCCCTCCCTCTTTGACACACACGTCTGTTCTTTGCCATTGTGGATCAGTCGCTTCGGTAAGGATTAATTTTAGTAACCGGAGGAACTTCTTTAAGAGGCTGCTTTTCCACTCGCCTATCGTCAACATCGAGCATGGTTTAAAAGCTTGTTATTTCATCTAACGAAATCCAACGCGATGTTTGACGAAAAGGCAACGAAAAAGGAGAGATATTTATTTATTTATTATTTATAACTTTATTGCACACCTTAGCTAACGCCTAACAACACCACCTGACACCACCGAGCCTACGTTTAAGTTACTCTTTGAGGAAAAAAAAAATATTTGCAGAAACTTCAATTATAATAAATACCAAGTAAGTAGGTACTTTTACGTAACTACTTGAACACAACCAGTTCCGTATACTCGCTAACATATTCCCCATACTGCCTGTTAGTATAACGACCCGATTTATATGGAGTTGAATTAACCGCCCATTTCGTTCCCAAGTCTTCACTATTGACGCAGATTTATGATGCAACTGATTGGAAATTCGCTACAACTTATTGTATGTGTCGTGCATTGAAGAATATGTTAAAAGCTTCGCGAAAAGCGTAGTGAATGGACTGTTGTGTCTTGTTAAAATGATGTTAGAAATCTTTCTTGTTCATTTTTAAGAAAGAAGAGATTTATTAAGTATAAATTCTATCCAACTTTTTATTACAAAATCAGTATTTTTATGTTATCCCTGATGTTCATGAGGTGAGGACCGGGTGGGCCTTGGTTCAGGCCATGGTCCGGAGCGAGGAGGGGTGGCAGGTCGCCGACTTCTGTGAAGCAGTAATGCTCACAAAGGAAGAGGCCGACCGCATCAGGCAACGGCGCTCTTCTCGCCGCCGCCGGAATTCCGATCCCGATTTCCGGCCACCGTAGGCGTGGGCTTGCGGACGGCGAACAATGCGTAGCTCGCTGTCCAACCGTCCGGTAACTGTCCGGACCGAGCGTTGTTCTCGCGCGCCTCAAGGAGTTGTCAACAACAGCAGGGGCCCAGCTACGTCGAAGCCTACCGGGGCTAGGGTTAGTTTCGAAAGATAGCTCGAGCCCCGGTATGAAGGCTTGAAGGAACGGGGTGGGCTTTTAGTCAGTATGAGTCTGACACTATCTCCCAAGAGCGGGGGTTGTCATTGATGATTTTCCCACCATAAAAAAAGGTGAGGACCTGGTGATTTGTAATAGAGGTTAATACCTATAGCAGACACTAGCTGCCCACATTCACTTGACTCAAAAATGTTCCTGCAAGTTATTACAATATTTATTTAATCATAAGGTCTTGTTTCGTGTGGAGAAATAAACGCAGATTATTATTATTATTTTATGTAGTATATTTAAGAAAAAAATAAATAAATTGCGATGATATATTAAAGTTCACAATCAATCAAAGCGCATAATTATTTAGCACAAACGTAAAGGAAGAAATACATAATTATTAAAATTCATAGAAGGATGTAAACGCCTTGGTGGTCCTTGCTTACGACGGGAAACTATTGCAATAAAATTAAATCGATAATTGAAAACGTTGGTGGTCTCTAATTTGAAAATTACGTTTTCTCCCACAAATTAATGTATATTAGGAGCTTAGAATTTGTTTTTTTTTTCCAGAGTTTTAAATCCCTCAGCTTAGCTTGCGCTTTTTTTCAGAAAGAGGGCTTTTCCTTTCGTAATTAAAAAGTATTTGTGATAATACTCGTATGTTAATAGTAACTATTCTAGTAACTTTTTACCCGACTACGACAAAGCCAAAGGAGGGTTATGATTTTGACAGACATTTTTCGAAAATTTATCGCTATCAGTTTGTTTATACGAGTACTTACGAGTATTTATTAAACTAAAATTTTTATCGAAATTTATTCCAAACTCACCAGCCATATAAAAGCCATTTTCAACCAAAGGCTTTTGTGATTTTTGGCATAGGATGTAATCTCTGTGATTTTGAACATTAAAAAAAATTTGGGACGAGAAGAGAGGAGTCATCCTTTAAAAAAACACAAATTGTTTCTTACGATGTTCTTCTTAAAATGGATCGATATGTATCGGATGGTCGAATGCAACAGTGAATCATATCTACGTTTTATTGGCAGTAAATACATAATTCACCCAGCAATTGAATATACTATCGTTCCTATCATTTTCCTATCCGTCTGAGGTCAATATGAAAAGTCACCAGCCACGATGATTGGTTTGTATAATTCCACGGTACCGCGTGAACTTCGTATAACGGACGTCTCTCGGATTACTGTAACCCCATGACATAGTTACATCGGATACTTCACCGAATTGATTCTAGACTGGCTCTGGCGTGCCCTTAGGTCTGACTCTAACCTGGCTTACAGGAGAATTATTGTTGAACTTTATTTTGCGGTCACGTTCACATAACAATATTAAACCTTACCTGACTTAACATCGCAAAAACTTTCATTTGATCTAAATTTAATTTTAAACTTAATTTATCTGTACCGTAAGCAAGTGAATGAAATGGTGTCTATGTTGCAAATTAAGTTCATGATTTTTTTCTATTAAAGTCCGTTTATTCTCCCCTTGATGAAGCTCGTGAGAGTCGATGCCTGCCAGGCCTGCAGCATTGTCGGTAGAAGTCATCGCTGCTCTAAAATGCAATGGTTAACTGAAGGAACGCGGGTTTTTTTTTCTGTTATCTTTTCTTTCTTTCTTTCTTTCCATACACGCTAGGGTATACCTGACAGGTTTGCCTGTACAGTTGAGTTTTACAGGTAAACCGGAGCGTGTATGTTACACAACTGTGCAGGTTTCCACACAAGCTTACCTGACAGGTATATCTATACAGGCAAAGCTGTCAGGTATACCCTAGCATGTATGGCTACCTTTAAGGTCTAACACTCACTGTTGCACCACGAAGAATTATTTGATGACCTTTAAAAAAAGGAGTTTTATTTTCACTATCTCCTGATTTAATAATCTCTTTACCTCCCACATTAGCGGTACATACAAAACTCCTTCTCAGTCTTAGCTTTTAATAAGGTCCGGTTTTCTTCCATCCATGCGCTCATTAGAGTGCTGAAGACTAGTTTCTTAATTCCTCACACGCGAGGCTCATGTTCTACAAGAGCCAACGACTACCGTGTCACCTTCACAACCTTCGGAAACTGTGTTTTCACATTATGATGTTATCAGTATACCAATAGATGTGACTTGCTCACAAGTTACCATCTGATGCCTATAACATTAAAGGTGGTCTATCGGGTCGAGACCTAGCAATGCTTAGGAACTATAAAATAATACATAAAATACAATAAAACCTGAATGTTTCGTCGTGTTTGCACAGAGGCTTTCTTGGAATATTTCTCCAGTTTCGTGATCATGTCTAAGTTCTCGTGACTACAAAAGCTTGTAACGTCTACATTAAAATGTTTCTGCGGAGATAAACATTATTGTTACGGCGACATTGTCCTACTTTTTATATAAGGCTATGAATGCACTAGGGAGTGGTTTACGGCAATCCGACATTCTAAGGTGTACGTGAAGATTGTCGGCGCCTGCCATTGACGATTTGTCGGTAACGCACGTAGCTTTGAAGTTGGAACGCATGCTGTGGCGTCAACCTACGTCGTCATCATCAATAAAGTCATTTTCTCAAAGTTTCTTAAGTATCTAATGAAGTCGTTATAACATTACCTTAGCTATGTATTTACCGGTGCAATTACAACTTGGCTGTATTTAGACTCATATAAGCATAGAGCTTTGGTCTAGGTCACTAAGGTCAACTAGATCGAGTCATTAATAAAGCCCCGGTCGTTACAGTGCTCTAAATTAACCTCTATAGTAATGCTTACGGTTTCCCGTCATATTTAAATTATGTTATTAACTTTTGCAGTTAACCCACAAATATATATATATATATATTATGCCCTTGTAATATTACATTTAAAATTACGAGGTTGAGGAGACACAGATTTCAAATTATGATTTGTTGATTTTCTAACTGGATACTAGAACTCTGAAAGCACATTATTCATCATCTTGAATAAACTGTAATAAGTATGTACTTTCAATACTTTTATTGATGGATCTAATAGCTATGGATTCTAAGTAAATTAACTTTTCGCAAAAATTTGTTATATGTAGCAGCTATGACTTAAATGTTCCGTGGCACTTTATATAAAGACGTGTATAAATATTAAACAAATGGAAATCTGGGGTACATATGGTATCGTACAGATCATATCACATCACTCTGATATTATAGAGGCGAAAGTTTGGGACTGTTTGTTTGTTACTTCTTCATGCTCAAAGGCACATGGGTTGACTATAACCTGAAATAGCACATAGGACACTTTTTATTCTACTTACAAGCGGGCGATTCCACTGTCTGAAGTTAGTTAGTACATTGCGTTTACCAATGAAATGCAAATTATGCATTTTTCAATTCACTATTTATACGGTACTCAACATTTTCCTTGCTAATTGCGGAACATTGGCACAATCGTCAAGTGATACTCATACGCTCACGGTTCGTGACTGACGCATTAACACAGTGCTGACCCGCGGCGCTTCTCACGCCATTGACTCCTTTCTGGGTTGAAAACCTACTGCCTACCATCGATAACTGTGCTTGCAATGCACTTCCTCCTACAAACTCAAATGACCTGTCAAATACCCATCGTTTTTCACTCAAGTGATCGCTGGCTGAGGGCGACAACGAAGTAATGAACTGCAAATAATTTCCCTACCTTATATGGATTTAATCCTTCAAGATTTATTACCTTCATAGCCATATTAAATGTTTACCGTTCCTAGTCGTCAATTGATCGTACTAAAAGACCAAATGCCAGAACTGCATAAGCCTTGTTTACTGCCACTAGAAAACAGGCGGTTAATAAATTGGAATCTGATTAACAATTTTACGGCCCAGGACTTGGCAAACGAATCGATTATGTGATATTTATCACTATAAAAGTTAATGGTTAGTCTGAACTTGCTTCCGTCATAATATTTGAAGTACAGCCCTGACCATTGGACATTATCACCCATTTTCCACGATTCATTGAGGTTCGAATTCGCTTGCGGTGAGACGGACAAAGCCGATCAATCGCTATAGAAAGCTGTATTGTACGAAGGTCGTAACGTTCCGTGAAGTTTCCGTGAAAGAACCACAATAGATTCTTTAGGGCACAGCCACACGATTGATTTTGGTCGAATAACAGTATGTTTGAGGTCAAAAATGTGTTGGATCTAATACTAGTGACATTTTAAAGCAAATAGGACTGAAGGTCGTTTTTCCTGTCAAACTGTTGTCATTAACAACAAAAACATGTAACTGGATGTCTACGATAGCCGGAACGTGGGTGATTTTCAATTATTTTGTCATGTTGGCATGAGTTGGACTTTCATTCTCTCTTTCGTTCAACGTGTGGAATTTGGAAGGTCATCCTCTCTAAAGCTCGCTTTTTACAGTGACGTCAGCATTTCTAACTGGCTACCGTGCACTAGCACCCAAACTTGACATCATCATAACAGAGAGACAAAATGACAGACAAAGGCATAAATCTGGAGTGAACGGTACTGTCGATATTGAATTAGAACCAGTTCTTCCTTTTTTAGACGAGTCGGGTACCTAACTTATTTCACCGTTTCGGAGGGGACACGGATAATTCCATCTGTCTTATGCTTTTTTTTACTAAAGTTTTCAATTAAATCGACGACGTGTTTCCGGTTCGTCGGTCATTCGTGTTGCAACGCCTTTTCTTGCCCGGGGCCCTTCGCTATACAATATGGACCCAAATTGCCCATCGATGATCTCTCAACGGGCTATTGTGCCGCCTCCGTGGAATTTGTATCTAACGGGAGATATCTTGCACTCGACTGTGGCATAAATGTGCGTGAGATGCATTTCGCTATGCCATCAACTTATGGCTGGAGAATTGGTACTCTTTGATCTCAAAATAGCCACCCAATCGAATGGCTTCAAATCGACACAAAAGGTTAAGTCAGATATCCAGGAAGTTGGGCTGTTACCGCTTTCTCGTTTTTCCCTAGATGGTCCGGATAAAACTGGCGTATTTTATTACGGCATATCTCTTCTAGAAAGGAACATTAGTAACTGTTCTCTGGTAAGCATAAAACATGTTACGGTGACGGTTTGTGTACGTGATTGACATAAATTGCGAATAGTTTCTCATGTCGATGTCGCCTCGAAGATACTAATGCTTACGACCTGAAATGTGTCGAACGGTAACTAATTTAATCATGGTGTCGGACTTTGAAATCCTAGATTTCATTCCCAGGCCGATAAATTATTATTTAATCATTGTGCTGGAAAAAGTGAGATACGAGTACAACATACATAGAACGATAGTTTAACAGAGCACAGTTCATACATTGAGTATAAACAATTTTTCTATACGTATGAGAACATTTCTCTGCCCAAATTATGCAGCAACGTTATGTTCCCCACTCACCCAGTAACACCAAATGATAAGTGCAATCAACATATCTTCACGCTGAGAACCAGACAGGCGGATTGCACTCTCGAATTCATAATCACTCGAATCGTCAACGATAATTAACGTCTCGCCAGAACAGTCATTACTACGTTAGGAGAATATCTTTATTGACAGCTCAAAAGCGAGCACAAAGGCCACGAGAAAGCCACCATTGTAGCAAACCACATTGAAGACTTACACAATGCTACCGACGACGCCTAATAACCTATCTATGATTTTACAACGAGCAACTCATTTAGGAAAATGAAAAGTCCATTTCAATGAGCTCAACTCTCCCTTATTGTTGTTCGGTTAGAGGTTGCCCGTGTACAATAGCGTCTAAGGTTATCAGACCGGATGATGAGCCTTCAGATTCTGCTGCTTTCACCCATTACGTGGCCTTTTGTGTGTGCCTCCATGTCTTGGAGCTGTCGATAAGTTGTTACGTAATCGTATACTAATTGGTTTCAAATTCATCTTTCATCCGTAATAAGGGAGTCGAGTGGTTGCCTGTTGAACTTTCTCCCCCTTGTAAGGCTTTAATAACGCTCAGGTTCCCGCTAAGATAGTTTGAACCCAGGGTTAATTACGATTGCTCGTGGCCTCGTGGCTTTTGCTGACGCTTTTTTGCCTTCTACGGTCAGATAATTGAAACGATAGGGTAGAGCATTTATTTACATAGCTATGAAAAGAATGCGAAAACATGGATACTCGTATGTCAGCAATTGCCTCGTAAATCTTGCTACATCTTCTTTGGAGTCACGTATATTAACAGCTTAAAAATCCAACAACTTCCGCACACGATTTGGTTTGTTAACCAAAGTAATAGTATTTTTTTTACTGCGTTTTAAAATTCTAAAAGTTTAATTTAGTCTTGGAAATTAATAACTTTAAAATTGCTCGTTGCGAATGGTGTCATTTCGTACAATTTGCAACGGCCGATAAATATCCGCGGCATCTCGTCCGTCGGTTGACATCAGCATAGGTAGCGGCTTACTAGAAGTGATGCCTCAGATAAATTGACTCGCTGCAATTTTCTCTATGATGTGTACTTTTGATCAGTTTCATGCTTATGATATATCGCTCTCGACGACGGACGCTTATCATCAATTCACCCACGCTTTATAAAAGTAATGCGAACACAATTAACCGAATATCTTCATTCAAAGTCATATTCTTGATTTATTGTATTTATTTTATGTCAAGCATTGTGCATTAGTATCTCACGATCGTTACCGTTGGCCCGGTGGGCGTATGACCTCATTTTGAAGGAATAGTACCTTAAAAGGGACCCATTAGTTCGGAGACATGGGAGTAGACACAATTGTCCATATAAGTTAGGATCGAATTTGGAATGGGAAAAAGGCCATTTCTAAAACATCTTACATTTCAGGTCATTAAACTGATGGATTCTGAAGGGCATTTATTAGAAGTATCCTGCTTTATAGACCGCACCACCTAGACGAAGTTGCATTACAAGTAACATAAACGTTTGAGACAGGAAGCAATTGAACGCATCCTATCGGCATATGCAAAACGCTACAAATTATTCCGCTACAACAATTTTCTACACGCATCTCTATATCACGAAACGTTGACTGTTGACTGTTTGCGAGGAAACTTATACTCGACCCACGTTGTACTGGTTCGATAAGACAAAACATCGGATTAGATTAATCGAAGGGGCGTCGATTCTTCGCTGCGTGAGCGGCGTACAGAGAAAGGCTTCCCATAGCATCCCCGATTTGTCTAACCCAACTGTTCGAGATAGTAGCGTGCTGATACAAGCGTAGCTGTTCTATCTTGCCTGCAATGCACAACAAAAGTCCTTTAAAGGCTTTGTCGGTGAAACTTCAAAGAAAGCGAAGATGTCTTGCCTTTTAGTATTCCACAGACTGAACTAAAGGAGGAAGTCCGAAATGCCTAATTCAAGAAACTTACGGATGCAAGTGAATCTGCGCCTCATGAATGATCGTGAACTTGACCGAGTTTTAAGTAAACAAACGCATTAGTAGTCCGGGCCACTTGGAGGCACGAGCCGATGGCCCGAGGATTTCGCTTGTAAACGTGAGCTGCACACTCAATTGGCGAGCTAAAGTGATTCGCGAACAACCTTTGCATTCGTTCCGCAATGCAACACACTGGCATGATTAAGGTTTGACCGCGTCGAAGCAGGGAAATTCTGTCTACTGATACATATGTACGTGCCAGACCAAATGTAGGTTGAAACTTTCGTCCGCTTACAGTCATTCCAACCGCAATCCAAACAAGAGCAGCGGTCACGTTTCCGAGATCGCCACCAATGCCTGCCTCCGCCGGATCATTTATACCGATCTGTATTAACAATGTGCGGCGAAAGAAACCAACTCATTGTATAATTGTTAATCTATTCTGATTTCGCACTCGGCTCGGTTATTATAACAACTCGAATGACAGCTTCCCACGTCCGTATGCTCCAAATACTGCTAATGACGTTTTCTCCTGCATCGGCTATCACTCACACTACGTTCATTAATTCTTTAGCTTTGATAAATAACCGTAGGTCGGATCGAAATGCATGCCTGCTTCAGTAATGCATAGTGCGAATGATAATACAGCCAGTTCGTATAACAGTTCCGAGTCATTCCGTCAGAAGTGATATCGCCATACTAGATTACAAGTTACAGTTACAGACGTTAGTGAGAGGTTTCCATTTAAGTACATTGTATCTACTATCCGCTTTTTACTACTGTAGATCTCGCCATTTATCGCCGATGCTATCATTAAATACTCGAAACGAAAAGTGAACTTGTTATTTAACGCCTTTGTGTTTGATTTTGAGATGTTTTACTTTCTAACGTGTAGGTGAATTAATGACGCGTTTATGCGTTATTGTGTTAACGGAGAAACGTTACAGTCCAGTGTTTTGTGTCATCGATGGTCTGAAATAAGAAGTAAATGTGTATTTTGTGAGATTAACTTCAGTTCGTCATTGTTGTTCGACTAACCAAGGTGGATTGGACAGGGAAAAGAAAAAAGTGCATACCGCTAACTGACACAGTGCTTTATTGAACACTGTTCCGTTGACTGGTACGCAACGGTAGGTCTTGCCGAGATGTAGATGGCGACGAGTGAACGGGACAGATTAATGCTAATAGTTGACATAATCTTGCCTCGGCGCGTCGCTTCCAGCAGCGACGGTATGGATGCATTTACGGCTTCGCAATAAATTATAATAAATAAATGGATGTGGACATACGACTTTGTATTTGCTGCTGTTTTTAATTTTGCAAATATTATCATGATTGGAAAGATTAATGAAGCCCATAAATTAATACTTAAGATTAATACATTACATATAATTTCTTTTTTGTTTCTTATGAAAAATGGTCCTTCGAGCCGGATGAAAAAAAAGACACATGAAACTTTAAATTAAAACACTTGATCGGTATAAAAATGTTTTTATTTTTGATTTTGATTAGCGTTAGTAAATGATCCCCCTTCTTACAGATAACACAGCGAGCCTTCATGTCGGCTGTCAAGTTAACTCTGATAAGACCAGTAGCTGAACATTATCTTCTAATTAAAATCGTTCAGACACCAAACCTTTGGATAACATCTATAGTTTTATCAATTAAGTGAATCGTTTGGAAATGTTAAAACTAGGGTTTCTCAGCGTATTTCCTATTGATTTTCATACTGACTGGACGATAGTTATGATACTTAATGAGTTCTAGAAACGTCTAACGCAATGCTCAATGAATATATACATTTATATAAATTCAAACTATGTAGATGACAGTGCTTTTTCCCAACACAGATTTAATGGCGAAAGTTAAAGTTCTTAATTTCTGAAAGTGAAAACATAGTATACTATGATTTATTTAACAACAACATTATTTATACATCATCATTTCGTTTCGCCGCACCGACCGATATTGTGCGTCTCGCATCCCCCAGATTATTTTTTTTGCGTTGGTAACCATCAAATGAGTCCTGGGTGTCCTTGAGTGTAAGTGGAGGAAGTTTAAAATTTTTACTGACTATAGGTGGGTACCTGTGTTCCTTCAGTTGCAGTAGTCTCTCAGTCCCATCCATTGGTTTCCTGTGACCCTCACCAGGTCATCGGCCACCTTTTTTTTTTTTATAATGGATAGGCTCGCGTATGACCACAATATCACCTGATGGTAAGCGATGATGTGGCCGACGATGGAGCACGCTTGCCTAGAAGCAATCTATTCACTCTTGACTTAAAGACCATTTATAGCTATCAGGAAACACAGACTCCGGCAGGGAATTCCATTCCTTAGCTGTACGCATAATGAATGTACTCCCAAAACGCTTTGTACGTATAGGTGGGATGTCCACCATGTACCGGTGGCGCAACGCCGTACGTCTAGTGGTCCGATGATGGAACGGACTTGGCGGAATTAAATTGTGTAACTCTAGAGCATACTCCCCGGAGTGTAAACGATAGAAAACAGACAGGCTAGCAACTCGGCGTCGATGCTCAAGACTTTGGAGTTTTTCACCTTGTAGTAGGAGGCCTTTGAATACTGCGTCTTCCTGTACGCGGGTCCCATAGCCCATCTGTTCTGCGAGCAATGTACCCTACGTACTGTCACTTTAAGTTTGGCAATTCTTCAACATAACATCAATAATGTTCATAATATTACAAGTCTTAGATCATCATATTATTGCAACTGTAAAAGTCCTCTCATTTACTATTATAGCTTGCTTGACTTCTAAGTAGCAGTCGCGTTTAGTTTTTACATCGCATAGGAGCTAAGATAAATCTTTCTATTTACTACCAGAGTAATTAATCTTCACTGAACCACTACCTTCACTTTTTCTTCTTTATGTGTGAATCAAACCGTTTTTTGCGTCATTTAACCACACGGAGAGGAATGTATGGACATTGGACATCAGACATTCATCAATCGCTTTCCGTCAATGTGTTACCTATTAAACAAGTTCAGTTATTTGTAATGTGTAATCAACTGTGATAATGGTTGATAAATAGAAACTTTAAATTGAATCGCGGCACTTTCGATTGGAACTTGTTCTTGTAAATGTTTGATGAATTCAGAATCAATTTGCTGTTGTTGATTTATTCGCTACTGACTGCGAACTTACACGTAGATATCCTGAATGACATTTCTGTATTTGGTAGAAATTTCATCAATTAATCTTTTTGAATTGCGTTTCATTGGGATCGGTGCCTGTCATATGCCAATAGCAAACTTGACCCAATTTTTTATCTGCATTGATTGTTTTAATTTTACTGTTACTCCCTTAGTCTGCAACACTGCTGGGCAAATGCTCATGTGGAATACTGGTCATTCGTTTTATCTGGCTCACCATACTATTTACTACAGGATCTGTTGCGCATTCTAGCTTTCTTAGACCTTAACATATTTTGGTTCAACAAAATTTGTGCTGCTGTGCTTGTGTTTCTATTGACATAATATTTCAAATGCATAAATGCAAATGCGTGTTTACATACACATATTTTTAAAAGTCACGAAACCTTATTACCATTCATTTCTTATATCACTACACATAATAGTACAGTATTACTTGCAGTACTTGTCAGCAAATTGCACTTCATTCTCAACAGTGTCTGTCCACTCATGGATGTTTAAGTGCTGCGTTTGAACGCCCTCCAGTGGACATAGTGTCATAGTGTTTACACTTGCTTCTCGTTTAGACACGGTTCAAGTGTCAAGTCGTTCACTTTGTCAGTGTGTTTGCTTGATAGTTTTAGCATGATGTATGTTTGAGCGTGTTGTCGTGGTAGGGTAAGCAGAAGTCTAGGTTAGAATAATATTGGTTGGTTGGGTTGGTTTTTACTGTTTGTTGTTTAATCAAAATATCAGAAAGCAAAAGTTTTCCTCGAACTTTGAAATTTTCTTATAAGCTTTTATATTTGCACAAACCTATGCGATGTTTATTTGCAAATCTAGGGTACCTGATAGCCATCATAATAGAGCTTAATTATATATAACCCATCATTTTCATACTAGCCATCTTTAGTATACTATTTCTAGTCTTAAACTTGAATAAATATAGATCCTGCGCCTTCCAATTAGAATTAATAGTATTATAACCGCCTTAATTATAATAATTGACATTTTATTAGGTCTTAAAGCAATGCGGCATCGATTGCGCTTTAAAGCACAAAGTATGTTAATATGGTTAGAACTGCTCGCAGTTGTAAACTTCAAGCAGTTTTCTTCAGCCCCTCTCAAGAATTTGCGCGGTAATATAAACAGTTGATAGACACTTCCACTGAATTCAATGAAGGCCGAACTGACTTAGAGACGGTCATTCGAACTGTTTGCGTCAATACTGTAAGTGCCGTTTGTAGACAACGCGACACTTTGTTTGGCCGACCGTGCACTTAGTGCAAGTCTTAAAAATTTTACACTTCGAGCCAAATTGTCGACCTAGTATCAATCTTGGTCGAAAACATATTTATTCTGTAGTTAACAAATGTGGAACATGTTTGAAATTCCTATAATGTTCCAAGCTATGTAACTTTTCGATTAGTCACGCTGAATTTTTTAGGGCAAAGATTTTAACATACTTATTTAAGTGTCGATTGAATTGTGGGCGACTAATACCAACTTCCCTTTTGAACCTTTTCGCACATGCGTTAATGCACTTTCTTTTTCTTTTATGGTCGACGATTGTAATAAAAGTGGAATATAGAGGCCACGTTCTTTTATAGGTTTAACTGTTACAAAGATTTTTATAATGTTAGGAATGAACTCGATTTGCATGATCGATACATTTCAATGCGAAAAATGTTAATCTGTGTTTGTTTAGAATCGATTTGTTTGTAAATGATCAAGTTGTTTAATTTTTATTCATTATAACGGTTTTCCGTCTTTGACAATTTTATGCTTAGGATCGTTCATGTTTTGATGGACTGGACTTGTTCTTATTAGAGGTGATTCAACCTGTTCATTCATGGATGCATGAAACATTTCTGGTTTAACATGAAATGTCATAGCCTGATACTAGTCTGAGAAAACAGCTTTACCCGGTATATGAAGGCGCCATGACACGACTAGTGACAACTTATATTAAAATATTGCAATCTTTTTTAATGGAGAAGCTTTAGGATAGCCCGCGAAATTCAAAACTTACGTTTTTCGTCGAGTGATTTCGACAGGGTCGTACAGATGATTCGTTCTGATGATGATGATTAAGTCATCATCATCATCAGCCTTTTTAATGTTCCCACTACTCAGGCCTCCTCTCTAGGAGAGGGAATGGACCGTAACCACGCGGGCCCAGTGCGGGTTTGTGAATGTCACATGTCTTCGAATTTTTGGTTCTAAGACATGCCGGTTGCCTCACGATGTTTTTCTTCACCGTTTTGAGAGCAGTGGTGATGAAATAAATTACACAAAGTAATGCGCCTGACTAGGTTCGAACCCGCGACCAACACCTCGTAAGTCGGGGCCATTAGGTACCATTCGGCCACCACTGCCCCACCTGTGTATAATTTAAAAAAAATAAGAAAACAATTTATTTTTCCGGGCTACCCTGAATCATTTACCTTTGGTTTTGGTTGCTTTGGCTGTTTTTTACACAACAATGAAATTTCCTTCGATAACAAGATCGACATCAGTCAATTGCTTTGACAGCTTTTGGTGTTATAAAAACTGTTGATCGACATCGATCAATATTATCGATTGTTAGACTAAGGGCACTTTCAATTTATGCGTGCCGGCCGATCACAGTACCTACCGGCGACAAAAAGCGCCTAAATTGAAAACGTATCTGGCTGCCGTGCGTTTGTATGCCAGTGATGCGCTTTTCAACACCGAATTGAACACGTGGTGCTTGTGACGTTGCCTTCCTGCTGTCGACCGTTCGCCGCACGGTTGCCGCACCGCGCGAAAAACACGATCGTCCGTACGCAGTATGACTAACGCACCGCAGCAGGCTGTCAAAAAACGCATAAATTGAAAGCGACCTAAAAGTCAATGAATTAGCGCATCCCAATTGTTGCTACGTCCCATCGCCCCCGCACTAACATCTTTGACAATCAAACAGATAATTAAGCACCTTTTCGGAACGTTTTACTTTTTCTGACTTTTCAAGTTGTCATGAAATGTTTTGCGAGATAACTGCGTTTATCTGTATCACGATCAACAAAATAGTTTATTGGGGAAATACCCACGGACAAAACCAGAAAGAGATTTAAATAAACTCTTGGAAATCAAGTGGATATCCATGACATGGTTTTCTAAACAAAATTGAAGTTAATAAGTGAAATTAGTACCTCTGCTTATTTCCACATACATTGCTCTTTCCTCGTTTAAAGCGCTTCTCGGTCATGTACGGTCCTAATATAATGATGGTGGCAATTAAATTTTCAAGTAAACTCGGGCTTTGAGGCTTAGGGAAATTAATTATAATTGGTATCTGCTGTTGCTTCGTCTGTAGTAAATTAGATATGGTTTGTTTGTAGGTAAGAGGTCTTCTCTACTTGCTTTCTGTAATAATTCGTCGCCTTGTTGCCTTGCCTTGTTTGGTGCTGTGTTGGTGGTCTTCTGTTCCATTCTCTTATTTATTGTTCATAGGCTATCCCTTGGCT
This sequence comes from Mythimna ferrago, assembly GCA_910589285.2. Classification (NCBI taxonomy): domain Eukaryota; kingdom Metazoa; phylum Arthropoda; class Insecta; order Lepidoptera; family Noctuidae; genus Mythimna; species Mythimna ferrago. Next base: position 15,369,827 of record OU342689.1, on the reverse strand, counting down.
ACTATCTCATCTGATGGAAAGTGACGATGTGATCCACGATGGAACATGCTTCCCTAGAAGTAACCTATTACTCTTGACTTAAAGATACCCAGGTCATAGCTATCAAGAAACACAGACTCCGGCAGGGAATTCCACTTCTTAGCTGTACGCACTCTTCTTTAAACCATCTTCTTACTCGCTCTACCCATCAAACTCATATCTTTCTTTTTTTATATTGTGAACCATAGCTGTCATCGAGGAGCTATAAACACCATTATCGTTCAAATAAATTAATATTTACATTCCCGCACGTTTAAAGTGTTGGCTTGGCGTAAAGCTTGGCAAGCAGTTCTACCGTTATTTGATCAAATTATTACTAACATTAACATATCGGCGGATACAAGCCCTGCTAACAGGACTCTTCCGTCAAAGTGGCGACAAATTGTAGAGCAATTAAGGATATACTGATCTAACTGATTTAATCGCACCAATGTCGCATTTTGGAGATTGGAAGTGAGATATACCAAGTGACTAGCAGCCACACGTTATGTTATACTGTAATGCAGCTAGCAGGCTTTGCGCCAGAGACGGTTGAAGGTGAAGGGACGATTTGGACAAAACAATCGAGCAGTGGCCCACATGAGCCTTGGAGCGAAAAAACTGGAAGACATTTACCCAGTTGAGGCATGATAGAGGTTAACAATATATGTAGTAATAATAACTACAGATTATGTGTGTTACGATTACCGGAATTTTATGCCCGAAAGATCATCGCACGAAGAACAGTTACAGATATACACACACATGCTACTACAGCATGTTTAGAAACCCTTTGGCATAGCGGTAATAATGTCATTAGCAACTTGATTCCTTTGACTAAACCTGATATCCGACCATCCGTGCAGCCAGTCCAAAACCGATTAGTAGGCAGAGAATCAAGTAATAAAAATTGGCATAAGTATATGAAAATATCCAGTACCTAATTACGGCCATATTATCATGTCTTGTGGTAAGAACATAATCTTAGCTAGTTAAGTAAAAATTGCGAATGCGAAAAATATATGTTGAGATTGATTTGCAGAGAAACCAGTTTGTGCAATCGAGGGATGTTATGCCTCTACGAAATTAAATCTATTTTTATATTCTGGGCAAGCGTAGTTCATCGTCGACCACATCATCGCTTAACATCAGGTGATATGTATTATCGATGGCAATAAAACATACATTATAATGGTTTACGATAGACGTACCTACTACACGTTTTATCTTCTAGTAATAAGCACTGGTAGATCGGATACATCTCAATAACAAGTAAACATTAGTTCCGGTCATAAATCTTTGGATCTCTTCATAAATGCTATCTGTGTTTACAGTGCATTTGTATTCAAACAAACTATTGAATCGAAGTAGATTCGCAACTGATTTTGCGAAGCGTCTGTATAATATTAGCATATTATTAGCCTCAACTCAGGCATCATTTCAAAACAACAGGATAGTTATGGTAAGGTGAAATTCTTTGTGTGTAGGCAGGGACTTTGGGCAGGAAAGTGAAATTTTTACGTAGTCCTAAGGTCGAAAGAATAAAAAGAAACAATCGATTAAGCCTCTAAATAGAAAAGTTTTCCAATAAAATCACTATAGTAAGAAAGCTTGATGCCAAGAGCCAAACAAAAACGGATCAAGTTAAAGATCGGACACTCTCATTCCAAAACATTTCCTAGTATGTAAAGTGAATTTAGCAAAACACGATCCCGCAAAACAAAAACAAGAGTTTACAGGAGTCCGCTTCGAAATACACTTTAATTAATGCATATATTTAAATTAATTCACTGCAGAAAACCCATTTATTTAAATTAATTCATGTTTTATGTCATAAATTAAGTTAACACTTCTCTTCACATGTGATGGCCCCGTTAAACATTAAGAGTGTTCATAAAAAACAAATTGACCGTTTCAAAGAAAAGCCAAACAAGTCGTGACAGATAAGATCAGGGCTCGGAAGGCTTCGTGTTTACCCAATTAAGGTTTTACTGTCAAATGTACTATATATTTGGGCTTTATTAATTTTGTGACACACTTTGTCGTTATCGTTATCTTTCTTGTAGCACCTTAAGGTATGATATCCTTGGGCATGTAACAATCGCGACTTTAAGTTTCCTCTTTGAAGAGTGGTTAGAGAGGCACCACGGAGTCTTCACTTTCTGCCTGACGCAGGTCCTAACTGGGCACACGTTATGGAAGGTTCCTGTTTCGAATTCGGCGGGAAGAAACGCTTGGATTTTATCATTGTACGGTTCGCTCGGAGAACACCGTGGAGCATACGGTAAAGGTCTGTCCTGGTTTAGGAGAGCAAAGCCGTGCCCTCGTAGAAGCGATCGGCGGCGGCAACGTCTCGCGTTCGGGCCTGGTTCAGGTCATGGTTTAGAATGAGGGGAAATGGGAAGCAGTTCCTTCCTTCTGCGCAGTAGCAATGCTAGGGAAAGAGGTAACGTAAAGCATGAAGTAATGGATATCTTCATGCCCAGCCATCGAAGGTAACGTCCTGGACGTTAGCACGGTGATTCCCGTTCGCCGTAAGGGCGACCTTCGGATGACGGGCAATGGGGGCTAGATCGCTATCCAATAAAGACCAAACCCGGATCAAAAAACTTTCCGCAACATTGACGGGGCTCGCGAGGCTAAAGTCTGACATTCCCCCTCGATCCACGAAGTTATTTGATAAATTTCATGCTAAAAAAAAGCAGTACTATAGTATATAGAGTTGACCTATTTTATAGCATAATTTGGTGTATCACTACATTTTGTCACTTCAGATTCTAAGTACCTATTCATCTGAAAAGTGATCGCTGTATTACGCATTGTGGGAGATTGGTTTTACTATTGCTTTATCACATTTCTACAATTCAGCAAGCTGTCATTGAGATGGCGCGGTTGGCGAAGTGGTTGAGCGATTGTTTGCTGCGCTGCATATCGCGGTTACGATTCCCGCACTGTACAAATGTTTGTGTGACCAACAAATAGTTGTTCTGCATCTGGATGTCTTGTTTATGTGAGTCTACATGTTTGTGAACGCTACCAGAATACAGGAGACAACAGTTCTTGCACGCATGTACGATTTGCGCGTGGAGATGCAACGCCACTACACTGGGGCGAAACTCCGCTGCCGCGCCAAGCCATGGCCTTTCAAGGAGATGTCAGCGAACCGTAGGGGCCCAGCAATGTCGAAGTCTACTGGGGCCATGGGTTGTGCGAAAGTAAACCCCGAGTCCCTGGAACGAAGTAGAAGAAGGAACAGGAGTGGGTTTTAGTCAGTAAAAGTCTGACAAGCCTTGTCTCTCCGCCCAAGGGCACGAGATGTCATTAGATCATTTCGCACCTAAAAAAAGAAACCCACTATACAGGTTCCTAATATGGGGCAACGTTTTTGTTAAAGAAAGAGCATCCGGATTAGCTCTATTAGTAATCATAATCTCTCTAGGTACCTGTAAAATTTATTAAAAAATATCAAGAAATGGAACACGCAGCGTTGGAAGGCCTCCAACAAGGTGGACTGGTTGTGGCGACGCTTGGGGGAGGCCTATGTCTAACAGTGGACGTCTTTCAGCTGATATGATGATGATAATCCAAGAAACTGTCGATAAGTTTGACGCTAAATTCAAATTCCGTCTTCCAATTAAATTACTCTTGTAATTGATAAACCATTGAAGCATGCTAATAATTATGGACTCGGCATTTATCCTAAGATGCCACACGTCCAAGTATTTGACTGGAGGCAAAGAAAGAATATCTATTAAGTTATTATCTGCTCGCAAGCAGTAATTACGCACTGCACTGGGTATTGAGCAAACTAACGAGCAGGCTTAACTGTTGTGGACAAACCTATAATAACATAAAAGTAAGTAACCGAGTGTTGACAGTTTCATAATATGGCTGATTGCAATGTAAGGTAATAACAATGTAAAAAAAAATACTAATAAAAGCCATTACAGGCTATACAACATTAGTTTTAGAAATATGCGAAACCCAAAACACGTGTCTAGTATATTTAGAATATATGTACAAAATTTCATAACTGTATCATGAAAAATCACAAAGTTATAAGCTTGTTATTTCAGCAAAAATACATAGTCATCGGGCCATCCAGGCGACTGAGGGGTGGTTTTTTAATTACACCCAGCTGTTTGCTGGCGCCTAATACCCGCTATTACCTGCCGTGTCCTGTGTTGTACTTAATGTCGGTGGTGTCAAACTTGTGATCTTTTTAAATCACAAATCCATTCAGTTACTGATTCTAAACAAACTATATTCAGGTTTCGTATAAACTAATAATAATTTTGTACACCTACTTACCTTTTCAGGGCAGGGGTCATCATCAACATAATATAAAAGTTCTTGTAATGTGTTGTAACTTTGATCGATGTTTTAATAATACTGTATTTTTTTCGATTTATGACGCATTAAAAAAAAAACTACTTACTAGATTTCGTTCAAACCAATTTTCGTTGGCAGTTTTTATAGTAATGTACATCATATATTTTTTTTAGTTTTATCATTCTCTTATTTTAGAAGTTAGAGGGGGGGGGGGACACATTTTACCACTTTGGAAGTGTCTCTCGCGCAAACTATTCAGTTTAGAAAAAAATGATATTAGAAACCTCAGTATCATTTTTGAAGACCTATCCATAGATACCCCACACGATTGGGTTTGATGAAAAAAAAAATTTTGAGTTTCAGTTCTAAGTATGGGGACCCCCAAAATTTATTGCTTTTTTTCTATTTTTGTATAAAAATCTTAATGCGGTTCACAGAATACATCTACTTACAAAGTTTCATCCGTATAGCTCTTATAGTTTCGGAAAAAACAGGCTGTGACATACGGACGGACAGACAGACAGACAGACAGACAGACAGACAGACAGACAGACAGACAGACAGACAGACAGACATGACGAATCTATAAGGGTTCCGTTTTTTGTCATTTGGCTACGGAACCCTAAAAACGGACTAAAATCCACCTCTGTCCCTTCAGTTGCTCTTTGCCTTTCAGGGCTGCGGTAACATAAAGCTTGTACAACCAAACTTTTCAAAAATACTAGAATATTTCACCGATGCTAAAACCTTTGTGATTGTGCTGATCTTAATCATTAGCATAGCAAACATACATAGCAAGCGTCATAAAAAAACTATTCAATTCACAAAACCCATAAATTCCGCCATGAAAACGTACTTTCCTTAGAAAACCTACAATTATGACTAACCCAGTAACCTCGAGGTTACCACTATAATTGAGTCATGTACCTTAAAGTACTTCAGGCACATAAACCACTGTGTACCGTGCCTACCCATTACATGAAAGATCTATTTTAGAGATAGTAGAACTTTTGCGGTAACCTCTGATAACGGTTACGTGCAAATATTCGTGGATTTAACTTTATAACTTCAAAAGTAGGATAAGTGCTTAGTACTTATGTGTTAATAGTCTCGAGTAGTTTAAGCAAAGCACTTCAGATAGTCTAGACGAAAATTCAGGTTTAAATGGTCAATTATCACGTGAAAACTAAATGAAAATAATATTATTTTGAATAGGTCGTTAACTATAACTGTTTAATGCTTTGAATAATTCACACAGTTCATCAAAATAATAACTGTATCATTTCCTCTTTCAGTTTTGTGAAAACAATTCGCGAAAATTTGTGAACTGATAGCGCTGCTGTGACTCATGGTTGACAATGCAGTTCAGGCATACAATACTTATGAATTAGACGGGTTCTAGCTGTAGCACAGAAAAAATAACAAAACCATAAAAAAAAAGTAGTAAAATTTTCAGAACTTCATGCTTTTAGAATTACACAGCTTGTATTAGGCTCGACAATTGAGAAATATTACTATGAGAATAATTATACATCAATACAATAATAAATCAGATAGGTTCTAGCTGTAGACACAAAGAACAATCAAAACGATGTTAGTAATCTTCAGAACTTTATGCTTTTAGAGTTGTACCTACAGCTTGTCAAATCTCGGGCAATTAAGAAAAATATTACTATAAGAATAAACCTCCTACCATTCACAAATAATTGCAGGAAGCTCCCGTTTCTATGTATAAATACGCCTGAGCATATCACACAACTTAAGGCAGCTAGCATTTGCATTGTACACCGTATTTCACCGCGGGAGGCCATTACTCGACTTGGGGTCGTGATGTTTGATACGAAAACTATTGTATACAAAATACATGCTGCGGGAAAGCTCATAAAATGTACTGAAAGATGTAGAAACTCGTGTCTTTGAAAGCAGCTATTTATTGTATTGTAGACTTAGTAAAGCATTGTCTTACTTGTTACAGTAGGTTACTATGAGATTTATTTGTAAATTGTAGAGTTTAGTGTAAGATGTGCAGCAAAAACAGATACAATGAAGAAATCGTGGAGACTGTTCTAATATAAACCAAAAGTCTTCCAAATAAAAAGTGTAACTTTATGACCGTTTTATTACATCAAATACCATCATCATAAAGCAGTCACGTATAAAATAAATCACGATCAAACCATTCCCTATCACTATAATAATTTAATTACCAATCAGATGATCTCTACTCTACGCAGCAAATGATAGCCCACAGGTATTCCAAACCGGTTCTGAATCAATCAAAATCACTGAATGACTGTACGTCATCAATGGAGCTTCTGTTTAATAGTAAGTTACTACTAGAGATGTCAGTGATCCTCTGTAACCGGATTAAGGAAGTCATTGCGATGATATAACACGTATTTATAATGTTACTCAAACATTAGTTGGATTGCGGTAAATAATTATACACGGACCGGTTGTTATCGTCAACCGTCTACCAGTTCCGAACAGAACGTGGGTAGCCCTGACCAGACCCAATGATATCACAGTAATTGATCCAGTGACTAGCTTCCGTCTTCGGAAAGTGTGTATTTAATCACTTCTTAGCGTTAATGTTTTATTAATATATGTTTAAAAGCTGCACTGAACGTAGTAAACATAGGAAGTACGAATGTTATATCATCATAGTTTAAATTACCTTTAAGCACAGTTACCTTTCGATGTCTGCAATTAATTATCAAGACTAATGCAAGCATCTTACAGTACAGCTATCATACTAACTGATCAGCCGGTTTGCTGTTAGATTTGTCAAAAACAACGACTACCAATCCTAGACGCATTTCCAGTGATATTGAAATAAACAACTGAAGTTATTAATTCTTTTACGTGTTGTTAAGTTATACGCGCAATACTAATAATTTTACTGTCTAAACTAACTCCAATAAAACGAAGCGTGAATAACATATTTTAAAACTGAAATGTAATATCGGAGATTACTGCAAAAAGAGATGTACAAAACGAAGTTAAGAAAATTAAGATGTTATCCTAATAATAAATAGACAACTCCATTCATCTTGGAGGTGCTGCGATTACGGAATAAATCAGGAAGATAAACTGTAGCGTCTACCAATGTCATAACAGAATGCAAAGTATTCATGATTATAGCAGTACTTGACATATCTTGCGGTCTACTCAAACCCACGTTCAATGTTGGACATTTACGGGCACATATAAAAGCGAGGAAGCAAAATATCAAGTTATATGAACAGTAATAAAACAAATCTTAGCAATAGTATTCGCTTTAAACATTTGTTATGCACAATTGCACATAAAAGAAAAAGAATTTACTGGTAACATGTTGTAATAGTTAGTACCCGTATGAAATCGTCAGTGCTGAAATCTGGAGTTCTCACATTTTCTTATGAAATAGCGGAGTTTTTAATTAAAGAATTGTGTGAGAACAAACATAACTTGAAAGTTATGTGATAAAGTGTAACAGTATGCGAGTTATACAACATTCATTTTATATGAGTATGTGAAGATGCTGTTGTTATTAATGAAATAGTTTAAGTTGCAAACCGTTTTTCTTGGTCTTGAAAATGGTTGTAAAAAAAGTGAGCAGAAGTAAGTTTTGGTTTGACAAGTATTTTAAAACACGAAATGAATCTCATCGAAGTTAATTAAGATCTACATTTTAATTAAGTTTATAAATGCTAGCGACTCAATTCGTGATGCTGCTTTGTAAGATTTAACAGTCACTCCAAAAGATAATTAACCATCTATAAATGCACTATCACGGATTTTTACTCATTTAATTGCATACAAATTACTTAATCAAGCATTATTTAATTTCGGATTGTTCGAAATTTTCCCATTGGCAATGACAAGAATATCAATTCAGGGCTTCGAATAACCAAAACATGTGTTGATAGAATCGCCGAACTAATCTCGTCTCGATTTAATTTCACTTTCGATTATCTTTTAATGAACAGAGAGGTCAGTAGTGCTAGTAAACTTTCGCCTGAGGCTTCTATTATAATAGCAGTGTATTATGTATGTGAGCAAGAATTCGTCATGTTCTTACATCATTGGTTCGTTACATTTTTCTTTAATTTTTGACTTCTTTTGTTTCAGGTATGTATAGCAACGTGGTGCTGTCAGTAAGTGCGGTTTCTTTTCATTATTGATATTAATATTGAACAGTGTGATGCTATTGTGTACAAGGAAAGTTAGTTGTTTCTTTATTTATTTTATCTTTCCCATCTTCATTGGTCTCGGTGAAAATATTTTCTTTAATACATTTTGTTTGTGCCTCAGCAACCCGTGCAACAGTTTCCTCTCCAATCACTATTAAATCACGATATTTGATTGCACGATTAGATAGCCACCAATCTAATAAAATAATTTCATTAGTGCCGCAGGCACTTATATTAGTAATTAGCCTTAATTTAGATGCAGGGTGCCTTCAATCAATGTCATTGAGAGCTTTAGTAAATACATATTATAAATTAAGATATATTATTTGACAGAGCTTTGAGCTGTTCTAAGATTTGTCTTCCAGTCTCAACTATTTACATTGCCATTAGCAACAGTGTATAAGAAATACAAAAAACCACTTCATTTTTGCAAATCATTATTCTTCAAAGCGTCTGTGAACACAGATATTGCTCTCTTTGCCATACAATAGACTCTTATTTCCCATGAATATAATATCATATTGACGCTGAGGTCAAATACAGAGCATTAAATTCATCATTACAGCACTTAAATTGATTTGCTTCATTGCTTTCACAAAAATGCTTTGTGCGTTACTATGTATTATATTGTTAGAAAGCAAATGTTACATATGACGCTTTTGCTATTGAAGTCAGTTTCACGTTGACTTCACACTTACATATTCTATGTTCGTTGACAATTCGCTCGGTGCTCTGAATACATAGGTAATTATTCGCGGCTTACCGATAGTGAAAATCATTTCTACAAACACTGACCATTCATCCATTTAACACACTTATTTCGGCTTTCTACTGCTTAAAGTAGTAATATAATTGTAACGGATCTGTGGGAAAATTGATTAGTGCGAAGTTATTATTTTCTGGAGCAAATTCCGCAGCCGATCTCATTGAATCCGTTTTGTTACAGTAGCGCTTCATTAATTCCTATGTAAATAGAGGACATTTAATTTCAGTTAAGAAATTGTGGACTTAATCACCTGTCAATCAATCCATGGACCATAATCACCTTCGAATCTAGTTCAATCAATTCTATTTAGCGACCGCACAATAAATTCTGATCATCACATACAAAACGATTACTTTAGTTTTTGTGTTCAAATACCCGTGAAATAGTTATCACACGTTCTTTTGTAGTATTACTATAACTTTTTTTATGATACATTTAAACGTTCGTGGCTTCTTAGTCAACGATCAATAGGTCGCCTGCAGAGCTTGTGAGCTCACTGTCACCGATAACGCAACTGTTGTGTTGAAGTAAAATGCGTGTCATAAATAATTCATTGCTAACTCGAACAAATTTACAATCGTCATAACATTCGATTACGGAACGTGAACAAATATATTAGCTTTTTATGTCATTGTTCAATTATAGAAATTAATGCGTAATGCACATTAGTGAAAATAAGTCCGGCACATGTCCATGCTTGCAATCGAATTGTTATCGACAGTACATACAAGAAAACAATTTTGTACACTTTCTACGATTATTTTCTTGTTAGCTTCGCTTTCTTAGTGGCAACTATTTATTTTATAACTTCTGATGACGCCGATGTTTCGGTAGGTGCTGATGAAAAGAAACAGTCGTCATTTAAACAAATACAGGTTTTTGCACGTAACGATAAATAAAGAAATACGCAGAGTAATCGTAGCCATTTATGGTGAGGTGAACCATCATTGATGAAGCGTAATGATTAGTAAACATGGGTTGTACATTTTATAGATCTTAGATGGTGATGATCTTAGATGATCATTATGCTGCAGAGAAGCTAGGAATTACATTATTACGATTGCAAATGTTTTTATTAAAATTATTGCAGTTTGTTCTTCATTTGAGACTACTACTACTTTGTACTGTAATGGTATTAATGAAGATGCTACTTCTCTATTAATTCGTTTAACTCAAGACTTTCCATCTATATCAGCTGCTATCTGAACTGTCAGTGTATCAATAGCCGAAGCAAGCATAATACGGTTAATGCAACGGACTTAACGCGATTTCGTAGTTAACTGTCCGATTCGTAAACGGTTTATCTAAGGCGAGTTTCGCGTGTGGAATTCGCTTGATAAGTGTACCGCATAAACGCATTTAACGCCGTCAATCGTGACGCGGATTGCCACCTCTAATTGGCTCCAACGAATTGGTTATGTCATATTGGACGCACTCCGCTCCCGGTCTTACAAGATATAATTTTTCTAAAAATAAATTAATAGCCGGTCATAGCCCTGATAAATAGCAATGGATTATAGGCACGATTTTTCTTGACAGGTGTGATATTCGTGACACTCAATGAATTCTTTCGTATTTTTTAACTCACTATCTTAACTGTATTATGAAGTGCAACGGCAACGCCGCCGCGCCGGCCGCGGAGAAATTCATAATATTGTGATTTGGCTTATTCTAAAATCTCAATTGTTGTAGAAAACATTGTACATATTTTTTTGTGGGAAGTTATCACTGTCAAATAGAAGTTATTTGATAACTTCCCACTTCCACTCTGGGTGTAGCGAGAGGAAAATTAAGCTTTGACTGGACAAAATTCACCCGTGTTTCTTTATTAGTCCTTAGCGTTTCAGAACCGCGGTAACAATATCGCAACCAAACATTGTATATCCTACGGATCAAATATGGTTAAAGTAACTGTTTTGAAGTACAGTTGGTATCAAACCATCTCTCATGTTAGCGGCATTTCTTACAGCACGGAAATCTTCTTCTGTTATTGTGTTCAATTCACTAAGTAAAATTATTAAACATCTCTTTATATTCATTTATTTATAGGCATGCGTGCTTAAACATCACAATTCACTTGACGTCTGGCCAACATTTTACGCTGGTAAATAAGCAGGGAATAATAAATTGATGATCTCCTACTATAGCGGGTTTAATGCAACATTATCTGAGTCAAACACACAGTTACGTGAGACACTTTATGTAATAACAGATGGCCTTGAACGAATGATCGAACTCAATGTCGGTCACATACGAACGAAGCACATATTACGACACGCATCGGAAACCTGTAAGTATTGATTATTTTCTTCTCAACATCAGAGGTAGCTTCTTTTGCCACTCTGTAATTAAAATGAAGTCATCCTTTCTCGTAAATATCAACATCTTTTTTCTTACCTTTAATTTATCAATGTAAAGGCACTTCCATAAGAATGCGTTTGAAGTGCATTTTTACTTGGCGTCATGTTGCCCTATCTTCATCCAGTTATACTTTTTGTTTTATTGCTCCATCTTGTACTATTTCAATTAACCTTATTTAGATTTAGAATTATGCTGATGACAGTAGTTTAATAGCTAGCTAGATATTTTAAAATATAATTTTAATGCTGTTATTAAGTGCTAACGTCAACGTTTTATTTCATTGTGTCCGTGAACAGACTTAATGGTTTATTGTGCAATTTATTTTGCCATCAAGAATTTCCAGTACATTTCACCGTACCTGCAGTACAATGGACAACTAAGAAGCTAACCTTTCACCAACTGAGATATCTAAACAACCCTTGCAGGATGTCGTGACTTGGCGTCGGTTTACCCATGCATATTTATGTACACGCTTCAATCATGGCCAGAGAAAATAATGATGTACAAAAACTGAGAAAGGATATCATTAGCCAGTCGGGTGCAGCTAGCGGCTACAGTAATGTGGTCAGTAATGATATCGGTAATCGGATCGCATCGATGTAGCTCACTCGATATTCTGAAATCTACTATCGCTCTATTAATGCGCAATGTATCACGCGTTCTCTTTTAATGCAATTTTCCTCGTCACAATTATCCGTGCTCTCAGAATTTTATTTCACTTATAAAATAAACATTTATTACATCGAGCAGTTCAGCAATCAAATCACAGTCGGTGGTAACGAATGTTCTTCTCTTGCGTTTCACTTCCATTTGATGCGGGTAGGTATGTGTTTTACATCGTGATTGCAATTGTTAGCAGACGATTCTTTTATTTTTAATGTAAGAATTGAATTACCATTCACAATTGAGAAGTATTCTGTTGGAGGTTGTGCAATACACGATTTATTCGTAAGAATGTCGAGCACGAAAGTCGAATGCTATATCTAATGATCGAATTGGACATAAAACTGTCGCAAAAGAAAACAAAGTTTTGATGCGCATAGAATTACGTAAAAATGACATGCTTTCATAATTTGGAGACGAATAGTTTGATTATTAAGAAGAAAATACATTTGGACACGGTTAAGTCCATGCAATTGTAGACGATGTTACATCAATCTCTCTTGATGCTGTTTATTTGTCTTACTCAGTTATTCGACTTATATTTTTCTTATTAAGAACGGCTTCAGAATACGATTCAGATGAAAAGTTATCTAAGGTTTATTGACAAGAGTAAAAGCAATGCCACTGTTTATGTCTTAGCACAAAATATGTACAGATTCACCTTCTCGAGCTTTATCATGATCGGCCTTAAAACATTGTAATCGATGTTTACAATTAAATGATATCAAGATGTATATTTTCTAAATGGTAATTATTTGTATTATACTTATTGCGCGTGCATAGCAACACCTTATCAAATATTATTATGATGGCCATTCAACAAAAACGTTTTCTCTCATGAAACACTCTCGACTTAGCGCAATTTATGTTTACGAGTATTCCAACCTAGTTCCCTGTTCGCAGTTCCTAAGGTACTGTCTGCCGCCCCTTTCTCTTCAGATCCGTCTATACTTTCTACAAGTAATGCGTACTGATTAATTAGACACGATTAGTAACATCGATACCTTTTTGATGATTCATTTCACTCGCGAAAGTGAAGATTTGTTTTGCTTTGAATTAAACAAGTAATTATGAGTTTGGTTAGTTTTGTTTAAGTGATTTTTTTTCTTTGATCAATCGTGCGTGTCTGAGTTCAGTATTGCAACGAATAAAATATCACGAACCTTCTGTTTGGACTAAATCTAAGTCTACTTTTTTCGCAGATGTTTGTTATTCTCTAGCTATCACTTATTTTTTTTGTTCATTGTTATTATTTGTTCTGAGTTCAATTCAGTTTAATTCAGTGTCTCTATGTCTTCCATTGTCTAACTCTTAACACGGAATTCTAAATTGAACAATACGTAATTTCAGCGTCGTTTATTACCAATAACTGTAATTTTTAAGAACCGTGCCACTACAATCAGGCTTTCCATGAAGCCTACCGTATCTTCGCGGATAATCTTCCTAGTTTAACAAACACGGGCTATAAAATATAATAAAGCCACTGTTACATGGAATTCTAAACGACCTTAATAAAGCCGGCTCGGAGACCTTTCCCAACATTAAATTCTTTCACCGTGTGTATCTGCATCACAATAGGCTTATGTACATAGTGATTAGGTTATATGACTTACTAAGTATTCCACTGAAACTATATTAGAAAATTCACACCTTGATTTAGTTTTGTATGCTTAGATTTTGGTTAATTAATTGCCTTATGAGATATAGATACTTTTTCTTTTTAGATTTATATAGTTTTTACGAAAGCCATTTCATTAATATTATGTTTGGTGCTAATTTCAGACAGTAAATAAAAAGCAGATAAAAACGTTAAATCTTTTTGAAACCAAAGAAAGAAAAATATTTAATATTTGTATCAAATGGATTTCCTTCTTTCAGTAAATCTGCAATATTTAAAAGATCACACTAACAGTATAGACAGGAATATCGTTGACACCACGATTGGGTTAAGTAACCGTAGAGGTTTAATGAAGAAAATTCCATGCCCCAATTAAAATCTTCCTGTAAGTGAACACCGGGATATTTAAAAGTTAACGATGCTGCTGTACCGGCAGATAGTCGCGTTTATTATGGATAAACGACACTAAAATGCAAATAACTGAACGTCAAGCGGCGCGGCGCATCGTATCCGTGAGTCCGTTACATTTGCCCGGTGGCGCCTAACAACGGTGAATTTAAAACCCTGCTTAACAGCAAGCCTCCATGGAAAAGGATGTTTTTATTTTATTTCCTCAAATTTCTTTATTCTCTTCGTTATAATTATTTCCTATGTTATGTTAGATTCGCAAAATCTTAACAGTTTTTGATAACATAGTAGTGTTCGTATGCTATTTTGTAGCTGTAATTGTTTTACCTTTCTATCTATTTGATGCTTGTTCTTACTCATCAATTTGCAGCTCTCAGATGCTAAACATAACTACCAATATTTATGATTTGCTCAAAATCACATTACACTATCCATAATGTTTTACTTTCAAACAAAATTGTTAACTAAATTAATGCTAGTAATACGATGCAATTTCTATTCGGAATAGCTTTTGTTAAACACTAGGAAATCATAATTCATAATGAAGTTGAAGCATAATGGCCATAGCTATATCATGGTCGAGAAATGAAGGGGTATTATGTATGCGCTTGCGGATAAATTCAGAAAAGCGATTAGCAGCTAACTCCAATTCATCAACGAAACGCATTAGAAAATGTTCATTCATTACCGATGATGGATCAGGCCGTGTAACAGTGAAAGTTCACATTGTGTCTCCGGTGTGTCCAAAGTAAATTTGTTTCTATCCAAGAATTTGCGGGGTCTACAGTTAGAACAGACCACAAAGTCGCTAATGATAGGAAAGTACCGCCACAGTATGATTTTGGACACTTTTTTTGTGCATTGTCTGCGATTTATCGAAGTTTCCGAATCCCAGTGCTTTCTCTATTAACTTTTTTTTTATATTTCCATATCGACAAAAACGTTATTAGATGCGAGTTTCTATTTGCGTGGTATTGTTATGCTATTAATATTTATTCAACTTTATTATTTCCTATGCTGTAACTAGTAAAAAGTCTTTATTATGCATACTCGAACGTTGATTCTTTCTTTTGTTAAGATCCGCAAAAAACTGATCGAATATTAAAATGTCACTATAATTTATCATCATGTCCCTTACTGCAGAAATTTAATTTTTCTCATGTCTAGCGCTGCCTCCATTTTTTGCCGAATCTCTGGATGTAGCAAATGACTGAAAATACTTGAATTTATTCAATAATTGCTACGTTTCTTGTTTCATATTAACTTAATGGACTCCATTGTTTTATTTTTTGTGCAATTATGACTTAATGGATTTATGCAAAATTATTTTTTTAGTATCGGATGTGTTAGGACATTTGTGGATAATGTTTTGTATATCAGTAGAATCATTAGTATTATGCAGTAATTTAAAATACAGTTGATTCGAATAACATTATCTATAAATGATGGACTGTAATTATGATATCTTTTCGACGTTTATGATCGTCTTATAATTTTCATATCAGAGATACATGCAGGACATTTGTTACTTAGGAAAGTGTTCTTCTTTTTATGCAAGCGTCATGGTGAAAATACTTTCATATTCAAATGCTAAACTAGAATACTGTTGCGACAAAAACTTCTCTGTTTGCACACACTAAAGTAACGAATTTATATCCTTAGAGGCATAAAATCTTCTAACTATCAATGGTATGTAAATTCTAACTGACTGCCACTTTGATATTAGTATAGTCTAAGAACAATAAATCTTTTTGTTTACAAGACCTTTATTAATTCGGAAATAGAGTAAGAACTTTAAGAATCTAGTTTATTTATATGAGAAGGTATTACTTATTAGCCGAGGTACAAACAATAAATAACAGCGGTGTCTTTTTAATCGCATTTCTCGCCTTTTTAAGTTCATTTTCAACAATGTTATTTCTTTATGCTTAATTTAGTACCTCGTGATGCGTTCTGTAGGTACTGTAATTAAAACCCAGTCTTCATCAAATAAAAGCAGCTACTTTCATTGCAACGCGTACATTATTTTTTTACTTCGAAGTATTACTTAGCATTTAATTCGAGCGATGATTAGTGGGAATGATTTAAACGTTCATTATTAACCATTACTGTGCATTAGAAACTGCCTAACTACTAACAACGTGTAATAATTTAGTTTACATACGGTCACAGGGCGTAACACAATGTGTTCTTGTTTCTATCTTTTTTACAATCGTAATGCACTTCATCGGGTTTCTAGGAAATAAATAATTCATAGCAATTTGCACGGCTAATGTGAGAACATGCTTAGAGCTGGTGAATGCACAGCAACCTTTCTCTAAGGGCTCATTAGCTCCAATTTATGTACTCTCGTCTGCCGGTGAGCTCTAAGTTCACAAGCTGTATCGGAAAGAGATTTTGTGTCACATATTTTACATCTATCGAGCGCCCAGTGCTACGAATATTTATGTATCGATTGGGTTTACCTCGCCTAAAGAAATTTACGATCTCTTCGAGAAAACAAGGCGGCGACACAAACTAGGAAAGTTGTAGCTATTAGACTGTGAACAATTTAGAAAAAAAGAGAATAGTATTAAATCACTGACCTCTTTCTTGGTCTGCTCGTTGATCTTGACGTGGGTCTGTTGAGGCTTATCGCGAAGCGGCAGGTATCCCTCACGGCTGTCGGCAGGCTCGGTGCTGTCGGTGGGCGTCGTGGACTCCACGGTGGCCGTGCTCGCGGTGCCAGCGTCCGTAGCCCGGGTGTCGTCAGCCGTGCTCAGCGTCGGGACCGTTTCTTTCGGACCATCGGCCGTAGTTCCCACAGTATCAAAGTCAGACACAGTCTCCGTGCTGTCGCTGTTCAGAGTTGTTTCCGTGTCCTGAACCGTAGGCGTCTCCGTAGTGCGCACAACCGGGCGGATCGTGTAATGTTTGGTCGGCGGCTTGTACGTAGTCACGGTCGCGTCTCTCGTAGTCGACGGCGGTGCCTCGGTTTTAGTTTGTGTAGTTTTTACCTCGGTCGTCGTAGCCACGGTAGGCTTACGAGTGGACTTTTTCGTTTTGGGCGGTGTTGTAGCGGTCGGGTTTGTCACGGGTGCGGTTGACTTAGTTTTAGTGGATATTTTTTTCGCGTATGTAGTAGAGCGTTCCTCAATAGTGGTGGGTGCGGGGGTGCTTTCGACAGTGTGTGATGTAGTTTCAGGGGGTCTTCGGTCAGCGGGTGGGTCGAGGTTTGATTGTTTGGGTGTGCGGGATGGCGGGAAAAAATAATCCATAATTGAGGGTGATCTGTTTCGGTTTGAGGGTAGCCATGCCCAGGGGTTAAAATCTATGAGGCGGGGTCGCGGCGGGTCATCGGCGGCGGCGATGGTCGCGAGGGCGGCGAGCGCAAAGACTACGATCAACAGACGATTCATGGCGCGTCGTGCGCGTGCGGCCGCGACGACGTTTTAAGCGGGACTGCGCGCGCGCTCGCTGAAGAGAACCCGCCACCGCTCACCCAGTTCATTCCGCCCTACGGACGCCGCAGCAGATGCAGCCGCTGTAGTTCCTGTTCAATTTTCTTTTTCTATAAACGTATCTTCGCTTTATGTAAAGATGATTGCGTAATGGCTAATTATAGAAATAAATTGCTGTTAGGGTGGTAATTTTATATAACGTTCTAAAATGATTATTTGTTTAGATCTCTACGTACCTATCGAGTTAATGTAAACGTAGCTTACATAAAATTGACTTAATTTATATATGTGTTGTAGCATATTAATTGGAAAATATCTCACGATGTTTGGAAATCGGCACGTCCTAGAACCAAAAATTCGAAGGTATATGATATCCAACCCGCACTAGGCCCGCGTGGTAGATTACGGCCCATTTCTTCTCCTAGAGAGGAGGCCTGAGTCCCAGCAGTGGGTACATTAAAAAGGCTAATTATGCTATGCTATATTAAGTAGTAGTCGGACAAAAACTGGGGTCTGCTTTAGATAGCACATCATTTACATAATGTGTCAATGATTGTGTATTGAACATCAAAATATTTGACGTCGATAACAATAGAATAATTTATGAGAAAGTTTCATAGGAAAGTTACTAAAATACGTCTTCTTTCGTTGAAAATGTACATGAAAGCTCCTGGATAAATTACTTACGATCATACTTAACGGAGAATATACCTTAGCTATCGTCGGATTTATTAGAAGGTACATGTACAGAATATAACTTTGCAGAAAGTCATTAATTAAAATACGACTTAATAAATCCCGTAACTAAGATATTGCACGAAGATTCGAGGTAATAGACTAATTAATCTTAGTATCACATGTACTACATAGCCAATATACTGTGCCGTTACAGTAGGTACATAGCATAGCTTAGCATAGTCGGCCTTATAATGTTCCCACTGTTGGGACTCAGGCCTCCTCTCTAGGAGAGGGAATTGGCCGTAATCCACCATGCGGGCCCAGTGCGGGTTGGTGGTTGTCACATGTCTTTGAATTTTTTGGTTCTAGTACATGCCGGTTTTCTCACGATGTTTTCCTTCACCGTTTTGAGGGCAGTGGTGATGAAATAAATTACACAAAGTTATGCGCCTGCCTGTGTTTGAACCCGCGACTTACAATTCGTAAGTCGAGGCCGTTACCACTCGGCCACAGTACAGTACATGAGGTATTATAATCAAGTTAATGAGTTCAAACTTGAGATAATAAAATTTTCGCGTATATTTTCCCTGTGGTTTATCAATATGGCACCCAGTCCCGTTATCCAATCAGAGCCGTTGAAATTCTCTTTGGGTACAGCGATGCACGTCTGTCCCCCAGAATTTGTATCAAAAATGCTTGACCGCAAGCCGTGTAATGCTCGACTGAGGTCGTTCTGTACGCTCCATTTCATTTCCAATATTGTTTGACTTCCAGCTTAGCCAGGCAATTTTATTTTTTAAGGTCAGCGGTCACTTGTAGTAAGTCTGGTCTGCGTCGTGGTATAGACTTCGTGCAGTCCAAAACTGGTACAGAAAACTGTTGACCGGATACATTGTGAACTAGTTGACCCGACAGATGTTTTCGTTCCATCACAGACGTTGTATCGTAAAAAGAAAAAAAAAAACAAATTACTTATAATAATGTAAAACTGAAGTTTATTTATTTGTTTGTTTGAACTATAGTGTTCAAACAAACAGAGTTAGGAACTACTGGTTTTTGTTTGAATTGTAGAATCATTTTAGAGTTGGATAGCAGATTAATCCAGGAAGGCTATAATCTCTTGCAAAATAAAGATCTTATCTTATCTTGATTATGATTGGATCAGTAAGGGTGTTTTTAATCGTGCGGTTTTGATGACGCGTGCGGGATTGCTCCGCACTCTTAACCCCCGCAAATTTAATGTGTGGCAAAGTATTTATGTGTGACGCGGGACGCGTTTTTTTTTTGCATTTTGAAATTTTCTGCATGCGGAGCAAACCCGCATACGTGATGAAATCCGTACGATGTTTACGAAAGAAGCGGTTGAAACCGCGGGCTGGTAATCACCGGATAAATTAAAGTAGTTTATTGTAATGATTGAAAGGCAACCCTAATATTGACAAATAGAAACAGTTTGAATATAATAAAGAAAAATGTGTATTTTTTTGGGATTATTCGTGTAATTTTTCCAATTTTCCCTGAGGAGTTTTATGACGCTATATTTTAGTAGGGAGTAAGTAGCCTTTAGTGTGTATAATTAGGTTAAGCATACTTAAATGTATATATATATATATATATATATACATATATATATATATATATATATATATATATATATATATATTTAAGTTTATTATGTAGGTATATATTTTGTTGTAATTAAATAAAAAATATAATTTTCCCTTAACAAGAAATCCTCATACTTCAAAAAATAGTTTAAAAAATAGTTCATCCAAACTGGTCCAATTATTCTCGAGTTTTATGTAAATAGATACATAGATAGTTTTGTTGACTTCACACAAAAGGTTGAATTTCACATTTAGCCGTACTAAACCATAAAGGCAATTATCACAAAACTTACCAGTGCCAATAAAACATTATTAGTTTTCATAGACACCTTAAACGCGGCAAAGTTTATGCGCGTGAACTTTAACATTTATCAAACACAGTATACACTGCGGAATCTTTAATAGCTTCATACAATACCGTCTAAGCTATGCTGCTGTAAAGATGATAATACTGAACTTTACAGAAGGAAAGGTATATGGAAAATTTACGCAAATGCCTCGTAAATAGTGGAGAAGCAATAAAGATCCTGCTAACGATCTTTATCTATGAACCGTCAGCTAACGTTCTCCACAGCGGTATCGACAACTTGATATTTAAATAAGCATTTCACACACTTTCGTAGACTCATTTTAATGCTAAGTCAAAATAGTATTGTATAGTATTTTAGTAGGTACTAGCTGCCACCGGCTTCCGACGCGTGTTAGTAGAAAATTTATTTATTACTAGCTGTACCCGCGCGGCTTCGCTCCCGCTCTTCCCTACTTCAGCCTACTATACCCTACTCTACCCTACTCTACCCTACCCTACTCTACCCTACTCTACCCTACTCTACTCTACCCTACTCTACCCTCCTCTACCGTACTCTACCCTACTCTACCCTACTCTACCCTACTCTACCCTACCCTACTCTACTCTACCCTACTTTACCCTCCTCTACCCTACACTATCCTACACTACTCTAATTTTCATTTTTTTTTTCCATAAGAACCTTCTCCTCATAGGTAATAACGAACACAACAAAAAAAAAATTAGCGAAATCGGTCCAGGCGTTGTTGAGTTATGCGCTTACCAACACATTTTGCGATTCATTTTTATATTATAGATTATCTTCCTTACAACTATCATTACAGGTAAATACCTAATGCGATAGTGCAGTCTTAAAATTAACTTAAATACAATTATAAAACTTGAAAACAAAAAAATAATCTAGTACTTACCTACATCGATACTATCATGATAACAATACCTTACATATTAAATTCAATAGATATAAAAAAACACAATACTTACTTAAAATATAAAATTGTCTAAAGGGATATGGATCCCGGGATGAAAAGTTTCTTATGTGCTATTCTAAGACATGGTCTACCCGTGTACCAAGTTTCGAAATCCATTCAACCGTTCGAGCAGACGGCGCGCACTGTTCCCGCGCGCCTCAAGGAGTTGTCAGCAACAGCAGGGGCCCATCCAGGTCGAAGCCTTCTGGGGCCACGGTTATCCGAAAGGGAACTCGAGCCCCGGTATGAAGGCTTGAAGGAACGGGGTGGGTTTTTTAGTCAGTAAGAGTCTGACACTGTCTCCCGCTCCGCCCAAGAGCGGCGGTTGTCATTGGATGATTTTCCCCACAAAAAAAAGCTTGAAGAAGTAACAAACATACACACACACTCACAAACTTCTTAATAATATTAGTGTGATAGTATTCTAAAATGGTACACTTACTTCAGTGAGTCGATGTAATTAAAAGAATAAACAAAAGATCTAACCACTATAACAGTTTATTTAGCCCATTGTTTTAATGGGATTTGCGATATTTCTATGGGAAATGTTCTTGTGCAAGATAGATCTACCTTTCATTAGTTCAGAAGCTCAGTAATTGAAGCACATCTTGATCTAACATGCGGATCAGATTGATTAACGCAAACGGTAAAAAGTGCGCGCGTGAACTTGTATTGAGTGTGCGACGACAGTGAATTGGTTGTGTAAGACGCCTTCGAAATGAACATCATCATCAGGCTTTTTAATGTTCCCACTGCTGGGACTCCTCTCTAGGAGAGGGAATGGGCCGTAATCCACCATGCGAGCCAAGTGCGGGTTGGTGAATGTCACACGTATTCGAATGATCGTCTTTCGAATCGTGCTCCTATCCTGAACTCTAATTTCATCGCATTAGAGCGACTCGTGTGTGTTTTTTCTCGCAATTCTATCTCTCGTTTCAACAGTGTTTATTTACTTCCATCGCACACTATCCATTGCCTTTTACTTAATTTTTTGAGGTGGGGAATCGTCAAATGACTTATCTTACTCTAGGGTGGAGCGAGGTGTTTCATACTTTTACTGACTAAAATCTACTGTTGCCCTTTGCATTCTAGGCCACGGTAACTCTTTACTTATTTATTTATTAAAACTTGATGCAGCGCAAAGGTACAAAGGCGGACTTAATGCCTTAGGCATTCTCTACCAGTCAACCAAGGGTGGTGAAGAGAAAACATGGCAGATGCACAAAAAAAAACAAAAAAAAAATTGTTGCCATCCGCAAGCACGCACCTATGGGAGCCGGCGATCGCCCTGCAACTACTGACGCCAGGAGTGTCTCCTGTGACGGTGGCTGGGGCGTGAGGATGTTCGTTCTTAATTGTTTCTGACTCATTTCATCGCTAGCCTTACTGCTTCGCAGAAGGAGGCTACCGTTTCCCATTCTCTGTCACCATGGCCTGAACCAGGACAGGGCGCGAGAAGTCGCCGCCGATTTTCGAACAAACTTATTTACATGTACGTACTGTCCTCCTGCCCTTTAGCGAGGGTCGATGCAAAGCCTATCTTGGATGTATCTCTATCTGATCTCAGTGTTTATATTCTTCCTTACCGTCTCACCTTTCACACTATTCATCCATCTTTTATCAGGTTCTAAGAATTTGACCACATTCTTAAAACTTTTCCTCTAATATTCTAAAGTAAACAGAGTACGAAATAAGGCAAAGATGAAAAAAAAGCGGCTAATCTTGACGTCTAGTAACCGTACCTAACCGTGTTCTAATAAAAGCAAAAGTATTGCAAATTCTTTGCTAATTTATTTACTTTTCTCGAATTTACAGTCATTTCTTGATAAACTCTCGCTTAGTACGTGATATTATTGAGAGTAAGATGCTTCTCTTCCACTTGATGCTTATAACAGAGCAAAGAATCGTTTACCAGATTTTGTACTTTTATATGATCAAAGGAAGGTGAGTATTCTCCAATTTAAAGTTACTTAGTATTTATGTTCTAGATCTTTTCTTTTTTTTTTCTCTTTTTTTAGGTACTTTAATCTCAAAGAGCATGTCAGCCCCATCGTAACCAAAATAAGTTTACAATAATAACTTAATAATCAACACAATTGATTAAATGCTTTTTTACCAAGGTTGAGCTAACGACACATTGCCATGTCAAATATGATCTTAGCAGCATCACTATATCTTGTTCTAGATACACATACTGATAGAGAACCATCAAATATCATTTTCCAAACGGTGGCTTCAGTTACCCTTTGCGTTCCAGGGCCAGGGTGGCTTTCAAATAATTCCGCATCCTTATATTTTTTTCTTTCATTATCTTATGCAAATAAACAGCTCTCTTTACTTTACCAATCTTATATCTAATCTTTGCTCGTAAAATCGTCTCATTAGCGTCTCACTTTGCTTCAGCCTACTTTTATTGTTACTGTAGTTTTACGATAAATGCAAAAAGAAGTGGTTTTCTTTCCACGTTTTAGTGATGATCCAATTAACCCAAGGTTTTTCCTTTTTATAGTTTTTGTTGGAAATTCAAGAGATTTCGGCTTAATAGACTGATCACCGTTGGCTTCTGTGTAATAGCTTTCACGGTGACTTATGTTTCAAAATCAGTCAAGATCCGAAAAATATGCGTCCAGTGAACGGTTTGGTTTTTTAAATCAATGTGCACATATTCATCTACAAAGCTACAACGTAGTTTGGCTGATCTTAATGCAAAAGTCTGTTTATGCGATTGTTTAGACCGATATTTCTTCGTGCTTGTAACTTTTAAATTGGTCTGTTACACGGATATTTAAATCAACTCTAGAGCTCTAAATTAAAAAGCAAAAAATATCTACAGGTCACAACCAAAACGCAAAAACAAAAGCTAGTGATCAAAATTACGTAAAAGCAGATAATGTAGCATGATGATAGATTGCACAATTAAAGCCAGTGTTGACCGTGTACCAAGTACTGACTTATTTACCCTGCGAGCGCTCCACTTGCGCCGGATAACTCGGTTAACGGAATTTGTCGTTTTCACCGGACACTATCATCCGAATCCGGAACACAAACGCAGCAAAATATGCGTGAAAATGTTGTATAAACAGATGTCTATTTTATTTCCTTGTTTGTAAACTTACCGTTTCGCACATGCTTTTCGAGCAGCACACTTTTCTTTCACGCTATTTTAGCCTTTACTTTTTACACAATTTAGATTACATTCGTGTGCACGTTTTTGGCAGTGGATCTTGCGTTTCGGATTCTAAGTTCGCATCAAGCGTTAACATTAGTATTGGAAACGTGCGTAGCGTGCGAATCTTAAAAGGATGCATCAAAGAGTTCCTTGTTCACCTGTTCAATAAATGAGGTTTGTGTGCTACAATTAAAACAAACTATGAAGTGGAATCCATAAATTGTATAAATACTATGTATTGTATCACTAGATACTTCCACATCTTCTACGTTACGTTAGTTATAACATAACGTATGTCAAAATCTAGAACTTTTCAGGAGAGGACTTACACTGTGTAACAGAAAGTAATTCAGTTTTTTGTATAAACCGAGTTAAGTAGCTTATTTGTACAATACTGATATTCGTATCGGTATTTGGTGCCAAATTACGCGTCATCATTGGCTAAACGCTACGTCTTTCAACTCCCGTATTGAATGAAGTGTGAAACGTATTTAACAAAAAATTACTTACGTGATATTAGAACTTATATAAGAGGCCAATCTAAAGCAAAAGAAAATGCTTGCACGATCCTCTGCTTATCAAAAGCAATGACTCAGTTAAAAGAAAGTAAAACATACGGAGATAACTCAATAAAGATTACTTTAGTAGGCGTATCAGTCATATAAATCGTATCGTCAGATCGGCTTGCAAAAAGACTTCTTCAACATAGCGTACACTTTCAGTAGCAAGAAAGTACTTAAGATACTGGGGCGCCAGCATTCCGCCAACTAAGTGCCTTATAATATTCTACCAATATTGAAAGTTTTAAACAAATACTATTACTTAGCAAAATGTTTTATATTTTCTTCATAAGTTAATGTTTAAATTGGAAAATGAGGAAGTGATTTCGTAGACAATCGTATTGAAAGCTGGGTCAGTGGTTGCCATTAGTCGTGATTTGCTCAATCAATTATCGCTATTCAGAAATGCATTTTTGTGTCAGTGGGTAAAACTGTAATGGTTAACAAGCCCGAGTAATACAATAGATTGTACTGTGGACGCGTTTCTCACCCGCAAATTACGACTAATAGTAGCTCTTGAACAGTCTCAGAGTGGACTGCTTCGGATTGTCTTCGAGGTGTTAGTGTGTTAATTTCCTTGATGTAATAATGATAAGTGGTGGTCTGTCATTAGTGGAATTTTTAAACACGTCCTGTCGAGATGAGTGCCTCTACCAAACTAGTTGGTTGGACAAGTTTAAAGCTGCGGATTCCGATTTTGGAAGCGATAAAGATGCTGACCTACATGTTGCGGTTTACGCACTTCAAGCTCAAGAAATACAATTGTTTTCGGGTCATTGCTTTAGACGCAGCAAAACAATCAGAGAGCAGGTGTATATGCGGAAAAAATAGTTTTTTGTAATTTTTCGTGGCAGTTGAGCACTAATTACGTAAAATCCAAATGCCTGGCTGACTAATCAGTGAAATGTAGAAAAAATGGGGAAATGTGCCATTCATTAATTAAGTTAGTCAGCAAGTCATGTCCATATCAATTTCCGACGTTGTACCTCAGTACGGATGTCTTGATGCAATACGCTGACCACTCCCGTTCCGTATTTTTACCGCGATAGTATCCTGCGGAACATGTTGCAAAAGAAAGTTGAATGTTACAAGAAGAACCGTTTCGTTCCGCCTTCCGTATTTGAAAAGCATTTTCCCGACAACTGATTTATAGATAAAACTGACAACATGGAAACTTTCATGGTATCAGTTTTATCATGTTGCCGCAAAGTTCTTTTTTTGAATATTTTTCTATTGTTTTCGTAACCAATGTACCGTCAACTACAATATTTATACAGATTTATATTGGTCCTAATAACTATAGAAATAAAATACTGGTCCTGAATATTAAATGTATTTTTCCTCAGATAAAATTACGTGACGTTTTAGTGATTATATTATATTGAAATCAAGAGCTTAACACAATATGTCACATAGTTTTGACAGACATAAAAAAAATACAGATTTGAAAGGGTTTTTACAGATCAACGCCACAAGCAAAGCGTATTTGTGCGCGAGTATCCACCCTTACATTGTTGAAACCTCTATGTTGTAATGTTTCGCCTCGTCGTTTATACAATTACCGGTACGGATCTTGAGCGCTTGGCATCAGAGTGGGGATCGCTTGCTTACATTGGCGCATTGCGCATTCCACACATTGGCGAGCCAGCCAGTCGTTGTTAGATACATGCAGCAAGCGCAGGGAACGAATCAAGAGTGACGTCTATGACGTGATGGCGATGGCGAGCCAATCACTGACACTCCCCGCCCCCGCGTCGCGCTTCGCACCACTAAAGAGACTGAATATTTGACTTCTGCGCAACTTGAAGCCAGCGCTCAAGATCCGTGACGGCAATTGTACTTTAAGTGTCGTCACAACGACCGGCCCTGTACGTCTCGCATCCATAAGACTCACTGGTCATCGATCTACCTTATGGGAGATTATCTTACATCGCGCAAATAAAAAAATACGTGTCCCTTATTTTTGAATAATCTAAAAGACGGACTAATTACATTTTTTACGGCAACTAGCCTATTGTACCACGTACATCGAGGGACTGAAAAAATTTGCCTGCTGCGGTCTTCCCGTCCGATTATAATTTAGGAGTCTTCGAGACTAGAGTGAATAGTCTCCTAATAAACTAGTGCGCCTCACTTGATGGTGAGGTTTGCATCACTACTTACCATGAGGCAAGCACTAGTTAAGTAAGTAGTAATTAGGCTTTTGACAAATATTACTTAAATGGTTTGTTGGTTCAGCTCTCAAGTAATCACGTTCAGTGCCAGCGAAAGTCCACACGTGCTAAGTGTACACCTGCTTCGTGAAGCGATAAAACGCCATAGTGCATAAACTCCTTAGTTTATCTTCCTAAGGCTACCTATAAAGGGTCTAACAGGCGTCGTCATATTATAAATACTGCTTCTAGCCATAGAAATGAACAATTTTCTCCAAGAATATCATAGTCAATATCCAAAAAATGGTCTCTATGTACATAGAGGTAAGTAAAGCTTGATGGGGGGAGGCAATTTTTTTGACTATCTCTAAGAAACTGTTGATTTCAGTTGATATGAAAAGCCATTTCCGATACAGCCTGTAGATAAATCATACGACAGACAATAAGCAAGAAAACACAAATCTAATAGCAAATGCTCAAAGACAAATACGAAACGTATTTAAATCAAAGTGACAGATATACTCTTAAATTTCGAATATACCTGTATTTTACACTTGACAGGGATAAGGCTGACTTAGGAGTGTTACGCACGTAAGACTTTAAAGTTCACTAAATACTTAAAACTACATCCGTCGTCTTACTAAGGCAATGAAAGAGAAAATAGAATATATAAACAGCTTATCTCCTTCGTAAATTGCGGACACGGGGCGTTAAATAACAGATTTCTCTCAGCTTAGGGCTCAGACACACGATCGTATTTTGGTTAATTATCATGAGTATTCATTCCATAACACAAATTGAACAATTATAATTACCGTGTAAAATGTAAAAAACAAATAGGGATGGCTTTATGGGAAGGGCTCTGAGAAAAACGGCTATGGCCGGAAAGGGAGTGACTACTGGGATAATAACTTATAGCAAAGTACTTCAAAAGTTGAAGAGTTGCACCGATAAGACCCAATGAAAATGCCAGAACAATAATTAAAAAAAAAAAACTAATAAATTATTGCGCCTCACCATCAGAGATTGCATCACTGCTTACCATCAGGTGAGATCGCAGTCAAGCACTAGTTTATATCAATTTAAAAAAAAAACAGCGAGATTTGTTTAAAGACTCACCACGGCTCTGGAACGCATAGGGCAATAAAAGGAACACGTATAGTTTTTAATCAGTGAAAACCTGATAGTGCCTCTTGCTCCACCCAGAGCGGAAGAATTTTTTGTTGATTTGAACAAAAAAAAAGTTGAACAAAATAGGGAAATGAACGATAAATAATAGTTTTTCTTTGAGAAACTACTACTTTACGAGTGTGTCGATGGTAATAACTAAATCTGAATTAAATCCCTTGGTCTACTCAGTATTCAGCCACGGCAAAGCTAAGATTAATAGAGAATTAAAAAAAAAAATTACGTCGCGGACCCCTAACTCAATTGAGATGAAGGCAAGAAAACGGTGATTAAAAACCCTAGAAGATATTTCGACACATCTAGGGCTACAACCCTACGACTTTGCTAAAGCACTATTATTATTGCTAAAGCATGAAGCGATTCTTATGTTGTTTGTGCCGACGCCCGGAAAAAGCAGTAAAAAAGTTCGTATTAAAAGTAGAAAAAGGTAACTAATTGTTTCGCATGCGCCACACGTGGAACGCTACTGTTGTTTTGATAGGTGCGTATAATGTTACGGATACGCTTGAAAACCCTGAAGGGGTAAGGGCAGGTGTGAGTTCATCCACCTTCAAGCTTTGTTGAAATGAAGCGATCTGATCGTTCTATACATCTTTATATATTTATAATTAATCTGAACGTGTGTTTATCACCTAACTGCTCCTAAAGGCTTGACTGATTTTGGATGAAATATTGGGTGTATATTTGATTGGGTTCCTGAATGGTTTGAAAACACAATTGAACCCGGTGTGGCGATGCAATCGAGTTTTGATTTTTTTATTCCTCTCAAAAGTCAGCTTTCGAACAGGACAACGTCTGTCAGGACCGCTAGTTTGATTATATCACTTTCACGGTCCACAGCACAGAATTGATTGGTAATTAAAGAATTTTAAATCAGATGATTCATTAAATAAAGAATCGTTAAATTCATCAACTAGGAAAACTACTTAAAAAAACTTAATACTTTACTGGACTTGCAACACGTCAACGTTGCTGATGCTCTGTTTAAAAGCCTATTGTTTATAGAAACTGAGGTCCTTATGAAGAACGACTTTCTCCACTCTAAATCCACTCAGTAACCGCGACAACGGAAGAAAATCCTCGATTAATGTCAATGAATAAAAAGCGATAACTGTCAATCAAACACAAGCGGAGGAAAAGAGTTGTAGAATATAGGATCAAGAAGTCAATTTCGAAATATAACTTGGAAAAACAATATGATATGAAGCTGATGTGATGATGTGATGGCAGGACGACCTAGAAAAAAGAAGCAAAAAAAATCCTGATCGTTGGAAGGAATTAAAATGAGACTGTTACCCAATAGAGGAACAATACGGGTTGGAAATAAAACATAATAAAATTAATGTTATTTCATTGTGAATGCCAAGAACGTATTGTATCGTCAACCCAGACCCTAACAACTCCAAAGCCATGCATTTCCAACGTGTCAAATCTTGCGCACGACCGCTATGTTTAAACCCACTATGTCATTCACATTTGCATGCCGATTCGCCAACATAAGAGAAACTATAATGCTAATTGTGACTAGTAACTAGGTACCCTAGGTATAAAATAGGTTATTGTAACGTTAGTAGCCTAACATCCTTTAGGTAAATATGCACTATTGTTATCTGATGTTGAAATGACTTACACGTTCACTTAAGGTCATGGACATGTGTTCAATATTGATGGAGATTGTACCAGTAAGCGATTGGGGTTTTGATGTTATGAAAGTTAAAACGAAATTGTGAACTGCCGGATAAAATTTACCCTGACCCTGGATCTTATTAGTTTGTTATAGTCTCTCTTGCTCCAACCAGAACGGGAGGAGTGATGATTTGAAAAAGAAATAGCGAAAATTTGAACGTGTTTACTCAGAAATGTTCGAATGATTTGATCCCTTAAGGATCCTAAATTAGAATTAGTCCAGCTAATTTTAAAATCAGTACAGTCTTCCGCTAATGTGTGTTTGTTTCCGGAATATAAGTACCGCCATTTGTTGCCAACCAGTGCTGCTGTTTGTCTTAGAAATCACAGAATTTCATTTTAGTCTGTAGATAACAACTACATTCGTTTTTCTTTTGAAACCACTCTTAATCACCACCTAACGGCCTGTTCACGACTTCGGTCTTAGCGGCGATTGGGGCGGCAACTCGTGGCGCGCGTGAACCAATAAGAAGTTAAATTGAACCAAAACGAAATGTTTTAAGGCTAAATTCCAACCTTTAATCACAATAACCGCTACGCACGGTGTCGAAATCAATTAAGCTGTGTAACACACCTCGGCTGCTCCCGTTTACAGAAGCGGCAAGCTCTCACGTTACACTCAATTCATGCTATCTCTTATCAAATCTCCTGTGAAAATATCTTTCGCCACTTACCATGGAGCCTAAGATTTAAGTGTATAAGTAAGTACTTATGCACTTAAATCTTAGGCAAGCAGTATTTTGTGGGTTGCATATTTAAGATTCTTGCTGTGTTGTTCGATATTCGGGCTTACTTTTAAAGTGAATTTTTGCGTTTTTATCTCGGTCATGTTTGTAATTAATTAAGGTGACATGACAGCCGGAAATACCACTATTAATATGTTTTTTGTTTATTTACATTTAATTTGTTTAAGACAGAAAATTAACCACGACATAATTTAAAGTATTTTGATTGGCGTTGAAATTCTGAGTTAAATGTAGAATGAATTTTAATTTCGAAAATGACAATATATTGCTTTCTATTAGTGTGGCCTAAAACCAAGTTAGGGACGCCACTATTAACTAGTATATGAAATGCAATTTTTCACACTACCATATAATATTCACAGATGATCTGTGGAAACTGGGAACTTCCTGCTATTAGTTAGTTGCACTAAGTCACACACGGGTCCATTCTCATCATAATAATCAATGGCCACGGGGACTAACTGAACATAATGATGCGAGCCATAGCGTAATGGTGCGAACATAGAAAACACTTTTATTTTATTCCTGGTCAGGTACGGACTTTCTTTCGAATGATAAATACAATTTCGATTGTGATAAAGTTTTGTTTTTAGAAATAAATACCTCATTTCAGCTTTGTTGATTCTAATTATTCCTTCGTCGAGTCGTGACTCGTTGTTTTGATCCGGCTCGAAGGACCAAAATTGCAAAGAGTAATGGTGCAATGTATTTCCAACGAATATTTTATAAGGGTTTTTTAAAAAGGTAAGACACTCATTCGAACTTCGAAATTATTTCTATAATGTTGTAAAATTACCTGTGATGGCTCGTTTGATTAGAGATACACTTAACCTCGAGGCATACAAATGGAAAGGTGCCCAAGTCCATATCTGTCGGTTATTGAAGTCATTATCAAGGAGTTGAAGTTGTCCGTAATTGCTGTTTAATGATTATTTTTGTACTTGCGAGTTACCGCGAATCAGTCGTGATTGACGTTAGATTGTTTGCGTAAAACATATCCACTGATGTGAAAATAAACAAACTTAGAACTTTCCAATTGCGTAACTTTAAGAAGCAACCATTGGCTACGGTTACGTAGAAGACGTCTAAATAAAAGCTTAGAGAACTTGGGGAAAGGCTTTTTCAGATGCCTAATTGAAATTTACTAGCAGTGAAATTGTCGTCAGTTGTTCGGATTTATTGCTAAAAACTACTTGGGAACAAATCGTACAGGTAAAGATGTGGAATTCTCTGTCGAAGTCTGCGTTTTCTGATAGCTCAACCTACGAATATTTAAGTAAAGAGTGAATAAGTTACTTTTAGGCAAGCCTACTTTAACGTAAACCTCGTCATGAAAAAAAAAAAACTAGGAAAGTGCGAGTCGGACTGGCGCACTGGGGGTTCCGTGCAAACTACAATTCCCGAATGGAGTCTCGAAGATTTTTCCGAATTGCAATTTTTTTTTGTGACCTAGGTAACAACTTTACTGTTTTCAGATTTTTTTCTATACTTGTGCTATATAAACTTGCTTTGTGCCAAATTTCAGGATTCTGGGTCAACGGGAAGTACCCTATGAATTTCGATCTTTGAAAGTATCAAAATATACGTTTTTTTGCGATATAAACGGCCGTATCTTTTTTATTCGTTAACTTAGAAGTTTGATTTTTTACAGCTTGAAGGGACCGCAGACCTGAGTATATGGTTTAAATTTCAACTCGATACGTCTACTCGTTCTCGAGATAAAGGGTCTTGACAGACAGACGGACGGACAACAAAGTGATCCTATAAGGGTTCCGCTATTTCCTTTTGAGGTTCGGAACCCTAAAAAGAAAATTGATTTTGCTGGGGTTGCTTTCATGAGTTTACAAATGTATGTTTTTTATACAAAATTGTTAAGAACAAAGTTCTTAAAAATGTATCAATATCTAGCCCAAAAAACAAGTAATTTAAATCTAACTTATTATTGTATGTTGTAGATTATGTATGACGAGTTTTTTATAGGCACAGTTAAGTTTTGTTGGTAAGAAAAACTTAACTGATGTTCTCTTTGCATTCATTTGAAAATGTTTCCTTTCCCCTCTAAGGCAACATGCCAACAAATGAAGGTCTGTCAGAATCCTTAAAACGGAAACTTTCACTGTCCTCCGATCCATAAACACTAAACTCAATCAACACTGTAGATTGACGCGATAAAATTTGCATGCTGACTCTGTTGCAAGAGTGAAAATTGATTGTGCGCCGTATAATTACGAGTAAGCCATGGAACTCGGTCGGTGTGACAGGCAGCCGCCCGTGGGACCTTCGCGACCCAATAACACGAATCGAAAGAGTGACAACGGTCTAAACGGACGGAGTCATGTTGAATTAACAAGTAATGATAGCTTTAGAGAGTTTAGACCAAGTCTTGCACCCAATTCTTGATTGTGTGCTTAAGTTTTTTTTTTTACTATTTACCTTAGTCACATAAAGATTTTTTCAAATCCAATCAAAATTAAATATATTAGAAACATTTCAAATCTGGTGGAAGGGGAAACTGTCAATTACTGAACTGTTAACCACGAGTAGGTTACATGCGTAGAAAAAAGATGACGAACCAAATATTTGAAGTACTAATAGAATAGAATAGAATAGAATAGCATTTATTCGGCGCAAGCAACACAATATACAACAACATAAAATAATAATTAAAAAAAAAAAGTAAAGACAAACAATACAAGTTGCAGTGACTGTGCCTGAACCGAAAGGGTCACCAACTCAGCAATTGCTGGGCGTCAAACACCCAGCGCTGATTTTCAGCTGGCACCCCGCAGTGACGCACGGATGATGGTAAATAAAGTATACTAATTGCTGATTCACTTTTTTTTCAAAATCAAAGTCAAAAGTTTTTTATTTCACATAGGCCTACATGGGCACTTATAAAACGTCAGAAGCTAGTGCACGGTTCGAAATTGGTCGTTTCCTATGGAGAAGAACCGGCAAGAAACTCCATGGTTACTCTTTTTAAAAAAATGGTTGTACTTACAATATTTCCATATAACAGTATTAAAAGGTATTATTTAAGAACAGTGTAAACCGGTCTATATTGTACTCAAAAGCACAATAAAAATAATCATTTAAAAAAAGTGAGTCAAAATATGAAGTAATCTAAGAATTCGTGGAGTCTACAGTGTTCTTCCATTTACATAATAAAAAGAGGCTATATAAAAAAAAAGGTAGAAAAAAAAATAATAATTACAACTGTCAGTAAATGAGATGTTAACAACCAAAAAAAAAAGAAAAACTAACGAATTTAATGTGGTTGGAGTCAGATAATATATAAAAAAAAAAAAAAAAATTGCAAAAGCAATGTGTTAGAGAGAAAAAAAAATGTTACAACAAAGAAATGTTTCAGCAATAATAATATGCATAGTATAACACTAAGCATATTGCTTTTTAGTACAAAATATTGTTGGCAAGTACCCAATTCTGAGTTTGCATAGGTAACTGTCGTTTGGAGACACCTTTAGAGCAGGTTGAAAATAATGGAGTTGGAAATACGTTATTAACTACAAATTAAATAATAGAACCTGGGTATGATTTAAACGCTTAAAACAACTTTGTTCATGTTAATGACTTTCGCAATAAAAGTTTTCCATTACCAACCTAATAATAAATGAAATTTCTAAAGAAACATACAATGATAACTTTTCTAAAGAAACAGGAGTGCAACATTCCCGCCAGTCTATTCACATGTACACATCATCGCAACAGCGAGGCGTCATTAAAACGCGCCGTCTAACCAACCATTCGCTTTAGATGAAAAACTTCAGTTCCTGGCTCTGGATGACGCTACGAAACGAAATAGATTCACGGGTGGTCGCCCTTAATGATTGCTGGCCACTGGGATGAGTACAGTCAGCTCCGCAGATTAAGGGCTGTGCTCAGAAACCACGCCTAGCGACGCCGCCGGCAATAAGTGTCGGGTTAAGACTCCAATTTCACAAAGGTTCCTTGTAAATCTTCAAGCATAAACTTGCAAGCATCCGATTCAATTTACGGAGATTTATTGGTCGAAATGTTACGTATTAACTCCTTTTGATAAATCTATCGTCTCGTAAACAACACTTGGCTAATTGAAATGCAGTCTCCATCCAGCTTAGGAGTGCTTGTGCAACTAAGTTAGAGCTGTGTGGAATAATTAAAGGCGTGCGCTTGAACTTAGCTCTCTTTGAACCCGCGATGTCCTGATTTGTCCAATGACAGGATCGTGAAAATGTTCGTCCCATACATGGACTAAAAGGCCGTTACCTCTGTCCTAGCCTTAAAGATTGCTAGATGGTAAACGCAGACAAAATGTTGGTCTGCGGTTACTGATGTACCGAATCTCAATATCTATCAAGGCAGAAAATAATTTACGTCCGTCTCAGCCATTATAGATAATATAATTTTCCGTACGTTGCATTTGTTGAAAAAGCGATGCAAGTTCGTAAAAAAAAATCCTGTTAATGCTTTCTTTCAAAACTTTTTTACTATAGTAGTTGGGCTTACTGTGAAGCGTGCAGCGTGCATACTTAGTTTATCTATACTAATATTACAGTTAAATATAAATTAACTCTGTCTGTTACGCTTTCACGGTTAAACTTCTAAACTGCTTTTGATAAAATTTTGGTACAGAGTAAGCTTAAACCCTACTACCCCAAGGAAGTACAGGCTACTTTTACTTTTTATCTGGTTTCGACTTCGCGTCCGCTATAACGGACAAGGAACGAAGTTGTGGGCAAAAGCTAGAGTTATACTTATGTACTTTAAAGGTAAGATCTTAGACTCCTATATTTATAAGGGCTATGAAGTTAACGTCTTCTCTGCGGCAAGATCATTTAAGGCAACTGTGCCTTACCGTTTCTTATATTACCTCGAAGACCGTTAAACCTGGTACAATATCTTCGGAAAAGTTATTCGAGTGTACATTCGATGTTCATCGTGTTCGCTTGTTTATGTTATTTCTCTCAATGTGCACTAAAGCTTCACGACTTGGGTCTGTCGTCTTATTTGTGTAGCTGACGTTACTTTGGTCACGAGTGAGGTTATTCGCTATTCAATTACTCTGTGCAATAAGACATGGGTAGAGATATGCTGTAGCTAAATTAAGGGCGTGTTCTACAAAGATAATAATGTTCAAGTTACTTGTCTGAATGTAATTAGATCTCATTGAAATTGACTTCTCGAAACGCAATTATTTTCCATCTACATAAATATTCATCTTTTGTTTACGTTTCCATCGTCTATTTTGGAATTAACTGAACTGTGATCGGTTTAATTACAAAACCGTAATGCGATTGTATTGTGGAATTCCTAAACACAATTTTGCGTGACCACCTGTTGAGACCCACCTTGAGCCAAGATCTTCAAATCTTTGTGTATTTAATTCTAAACCTTCGACACTGATAGATAGAGTTTATAATGTTAACAGCGTTGAGCAACAATCTGTCAAATTAATACAAAAATTCCAAATTATATAACTGTCTTACAATTGTTTTATTTAAGGAAACTGAACATCTTACAACAACAACTGTAACGATTGTTATTTTTATAGACTTGAAAACAAAAAAAAAACTTGATGAAAAATTGTTTAAACTTCGGTGATGCGACTTCTATAATATGAACTTAAATAAACACTTTTTTGAAGTTGGAAGTCATGAAATTACTCTTCCCGCTCTGGGTCTTAGGATAGGCAGACTTTTACTAACTAAAATTCACCTATGTTCCTTCAGTAATCCTTTGTGTTCCAGGACCACGGTAACTCTTTCGAAAAATCCTACAGCCTTATTATTATTATTATATATTCTTTATTGTACACCACATATACAAAAAACTACAGGACAAACATTATAAAAAATAAGTGTACAATGGGCGGTCTTATCGCACAGGGCAATTTCTTACAGACAACCTTTGGATGGACTGAAAGAAAGGAGAAAGATTTAGGGTTGTCAGTGTACAACAACAGAAAAAGAATAATATTATTGATAATAAATAACAACACAAATACCTACATATATACACAAATAAAATATACTAATAAATATCAAATATATAATTAAGCCAGGAGAAGGAAAAAAATTAAAAAATCAAAGGGAAAGGTAATGCTCCTTCACCATTTTTTTAAACGTTGGTAGCGTTTGAGCACGTCTCACTTCAATAGGTAACGCATTCCACAAGCGTGCTGCTTGAACAGTAAACGATTTGTCAAAGAAGGATGTGGAATGCATACGAATACTTAATTTCAGATACAACAACTGAGCTGAACCTTATGTGAGATACTCTACGCCATCAAACTGTCCTTAGGAACGCAAACCACGTGAGGTTCCATAAAGCGTAAACTTAAAAACAAAAAGGTTACTCTTTCGAAGAATATTGCAGCCGAACATAAACACGTAAATATAATAAAAAGGATACCTAGGAACAGTTCTAAATACGGGTTTTTTTACACCGGACTTTCTAGCTAGTCTATAAAGGACCACAAAATGCAAGAAAATAGCTTGCTTCCGCACTAAATATCATAATCTTCGTACCAAAGAGGTATTCCTGAAGCCGCAACCAGCAATCTAGAAAAATTATATCATAAATGTAGAAAAAGAAGAAAGAAAGGAGATTAGCCATAAATACTTAATATAATGTTGTACGAAGGCACTTAGTAATACCACAACATTGTTGCAACTTTCGCGGCCCATCATGGAGTTATAACTTAACTTTTATGGTGGAATGATGGAGCCATACAAAATACACACGAAACTGACCGCGGCCTACGCATTTCACTTTCAACAAAAAGCCTAGTCGTGACATTAACAGAATAAAACTGATTGTGCGAGTGAGAAATTCGATTAGTCTTTTACAACTAGATTTGCCAAATTATTTGGCTTTTACGGTGAATGCACGCACTGTAGGGTTAGGATTGGGAAAAAGTGGCAATACTCCACAAATGGCACAATGCACGCCTAAAGTGCCTGCCTACTGACCTCAAGGTGTAATCTCGTTACATTTAATGCCATCAACACGAAACGGTACTAAATGTTGACCAGCAATACAGCCTAGTTTGCCCACTACGTATTGTCACCGTAAAATGAAATCAAAGAGTTGAGCCAAAATAATGCCTCGTCGTGTCAACCTGTGTGTATAGTAGGTACGTATCAAATAAATTAAAATAGACATTTAATTAATTTATTTGATTCCTACTGTCTTCGACGCCATCTTGTTTTAACTAGGCAAAGAAAATTGCAAATGGCCGCCATTTGTGCAACAGAATAAGTAATTAGTACCTACAAGTGCTTGTGCCCAATTATAAGTTGCGTGTGCTTCAAAACGTGAGGAAAGCACGTATTTTTGACGTTATTAGACTATTTATCTTGTAACTGTGCAACATTATATCGTATCAGGTGTTTAACATGGAACTTAAAGTCATAGGCCTCATAAACTGCTGTAACGGCGGTATTTTAAGCACTACTAAGCATCGCCAACATGATTACTTAGTAAAAGTCAACCGTTAGAACCGTTTCAGGCTGATTTTTACTACATTAACAAGTACTAGTTTCTGCCAGCGACTTCGCCCGCAAAATTCATGATATTAAAATACATTATAGCCTAAAGCACTCAACGATAGTGCTGCTACATACCAGTTTTCACCAATAGATAGAGTGTTTAGATGTAAAAGAAAAGGCAAGAATTTCAAAGATTTCTAATATCCGTGCGAAGCTGGGTACACAGCTGGTCGCTAGTAAATATAAATTCCTTATTAGCCTTAATAGCATTTTACTAAAATTGTGAGACCCTGACTCCTGAGCTCAGCATGGTACTTGTGTTACAAAAGTCAATGTCTTCATGAGTCAAGTTTTATGCAATAAAATCTAAAAGATTTATTTATTTATTTATTTTACAATTTATGTACACACAAAAATAACAGAAACAGATAATACATAAGAGACGTTAGTACAAAGGTACTGCTTATTTCCAAAGAAATTTCTTCCAGCAGACCTGCGAAAGGAGAAATCAAAAAGAAATGTAGACCATAGTGTGTAGGAAGCAAAAGAAGAATGTGTGAAGTCTTAATCCAAAGTCATATATAATTATATATACCTAAAAATAATATATACCTACAGCTATAAATATCACAATTGAGAGGAAAGATAGTGCTCTTTTACTCGATTTTTAAAAAGTGAGATCGATTTTAAATCTCGAATGCTAGGCGGAAGTGAGTTCCACAACCTCACGGCATGGACACAGAAAGAATAGGAGTAGTAACTGGATTTATGGGGAGGGGATTTAAGAAGGGATCTGAGGTGTGATCTGCAGGGCGCGTCACTAGGACGAGCGTAGGAAAAACGATCACGAAGGTAGGAGGGATAAGATGGGTTGTGTAAGATATTAAAAAGAAGACATAAAATCTGAGTATTCCTGCGAAGACGAATAGGGAGCCACTTGAGTTCCTTGCGAAGATGAGAGACATGGTCATATTTTCGTAATCCAAAAACAAACCGAATGCATAAGTTTTGTAATCGCTCAAGCTTGTTTAATAGCTCCTCAAGATAAAAGAATAAGTACAAAATAAAACTGTAACCAAAAATATTTAAGTCTGATGTTAATAAATGGATGTTGGTCTGTGTGATTGTATCTTTATACCATTAGTATTTATTTATTAGTATAGTAGGTATAAAATCTGTTCCGAACATTTCGCTATTTTGAGCTAGTCCCGTAGTAAAAGTAGTTCACACTAATGAGTATTTTCACACCCTTGAAGATTACCAACGGATTCAGAGTCAGACTGTATAATGTTCTCTTCACAACTTACTCTTCAACTTACGTAAACGCGAAGAAAAGATTTTTCTTTAACCAATTAAAAAGCTGCTGTGCTATACGAAATAAATCTCTCGACAGTGTTATGAAACAAGTCGAAGAAAGGGCTCCAATTCGTCACTGTGCTAACGATGAAATGTCAGTTTAGAAACTTCATAAAAGAAAAGTAATTGAATTAAATTGCCATTTTGTCATTTGCATGTCGATTGGTCGGCTTGAAAAAAAATGCAGGTTCTCATTTGGTTGCATGCCAATGTGCTGCTTTTTATGTATGTAAACCGATTATACAATGTGGACGTGACCAATTGAAAGAGATCTTTTTTTAATTGAAAGAGAATACTTTGGCGTCGATCCCATTTGGTGGAAATTGGTTTGCATTTTAATCAGATTTTTGTTTAGGCCTTTAGCAAAGCTAAAAGTATATTGATTGCATCGATATATATGTAGGTACCTACTACGGTTGATTGAAATTGTGTTTTGTCACAATTGGCCGAATATGTTTAAATTTATTTAATTATTTTTTTTAACTTTCGTGAGAATTGGAGCCTGAACTAGGTTCGGGTTTTATTCAGGTCAGAAACTGTTTGAAAGATACCCAAAAACTAGAAATGACATTATATATTTACGCAATAGCTTCACCTGTTTTCTGACTTACCCACTTTGACAATTTAAAAGTGCCTGAAAATGGTTTATTTGAAATAAATACTGAGTTTGAGTTTAATGAATTCCGTTTCAATACTTTTTTTTTTTTTGGTGGGGAAAATCATCCAATGACAACCCCCGCTCTAGGGCGGAGCGGGAGCTAGTGTCAGACTCTTACTGACTAAAAAACCCACCCCGTTCCTTCAAGCCTTTATACCGGGGCTCGAGTTCCCTCTCGGATAACCCTTCAATACTTCCATTTCAATACTGGAACTCATCTTTGAAATTAATCTCTGCTAATTAAATTTTAAAGTAGTTTCGTTAAAAAATTGCTAACCTTACTCCAATGTGACAACTCCCTAATTGCCATGTGCAACGGCCCCTTCGCCATTTGACAAGACCATTACTTTTTCACTCTTCATTATTGTAACCAACAAATTGTAACTCCAATACATTTAACGTAATGTCTATCATTGAATGCGTTTTTACGCGTTAAAAAAAACTCATTTATTTATCGAATTAGTGGAATAAAGTGAGTTTTTCCCGAGCCATTTGTTACGTTATTATATCGTAATTTCTGATTAGTTCCACTCTATGGTACAGGCCTATTCGGTGAGACATCTTGTCTTTACTAGCCCAGTCGATTAACTGTACTTCACAGGTACTTATTATAGTTGCGATTTTAGGTTATTTCCCATCGTTGGGCGAATAAATTGTAATTCTATTTGAAGAGGAAAAGTTTTTGACACGATGCTATCGAACAATTGACTGGTGACCCAGTCGAATTATTTGACGGTACATTACAATTCATAAATCAT
Organism: Mythimna ferrago; assembly: GCA_910589285.2. Taxonomy (NCBI): domain Eukaryota; kingdom Metazoa; phylum Arthropoda; class Insecta; order Lepidoptera; family Noctuidae; genus Mythimna; species Mythimna ferrago. The sequence goes on along the minus strand of OU342689.1, from coordinate 15,328,719 downwards.
GATTTTGGGTTTTTTTATTATTGTTAGGTTTGCGCTTTACCACAATCTAATCTAGAACTGCAGCACGCTTGCCCAGAAGTAACCTATTCACTGTTTGCTCACAATCAATTGTTACTACACGAATTCAATGCAACCTTTTTTATTATTTCTTTTTTTACTTGAGAATTCATGACTCCTCTCACTCTGGGGGGAGCGAGAAGTTTCAAATATTTACTGACTAAAACCCGCCTGTGTTCCTTCAGTTGCTCTTTGCGGTCCAGGGTCATGGTAAGTATCTCTTTTGAACAATCCCGTTGTCCATTCATAGGTACCTGTTTGTGCTGTGAAGTCGTCAAATGAGTCCTCCCACTCTGAAAGAAGCGAGAGGGAGTGTCAAACTTTTGCTGACTATAAGCCACCTGTGTTCCTTCAGTTATCTTTTGCGTTCTAGGGCCATGTTTACCCTTTCAAACAAACCCGCAGCCTTGAAACAGTCGAGATAGCTTCCCTGCAACGCTTTACGGCCACGTACGCTGATCTGGGCGCGTCGGTCACCATACATTTTATATGGCAACTAGACTTGTAGAGCTACATTAGATCTACGCCACACGACGCGACTCTACATAGAAACCAGGGGTGGTCCACGTGTGCGTTTGTCTAATGTACTTCCATAAGTAAGCGGCAATATTATTAGCCATTTTACTATTTTACCCATCGACGTAATTTTAGCTAACACGTACACCATTTCTCCAGCTATTTATCCGCTTAAGATAAACTAAATCGTGACCAGATACCTTGACGCCATAAAAAGCATGATTGGATCTTTATTAGCAAAATGTGTGTCGATTCTGTTGACGATTAATACGTAATTCAAAGAAAATATGAGTACAAAGTGCCGTTTTTGTAAAAAGTTAACTAATCTGTCATAGTCACGTTTCTGATTGCGAAATGATAAAAGAATATAACACAGTTTTAGTCATAACTAGAAAAAAAATACCGTTTTTCTTTGTTGTATTGTTGGGAAAATGGAGTTATTGTTCTAAATTTGAACATAGGTCATTCCGGTAGGAATAACCGCATTCTTAATCTATCATAACTCTTTTTGATTTCTCTATAATTTGACATTGATTGTCCCCAATGTGATATTGCGACTTAAATGTAAAGTTAAGTTCAATTAGACATCTGGACGTTTTTTGAGGTGGATAATCATCAAAGGGCCTCCCACTTTAGGGTGGTGCTAGAGGGCGTGTCAGACTTTTACTGACTAAAATCCACCTGTGTTCTAGTGTTCCAGAGCCTGGATAAGTCTTTCAAACTACGTGTCCGTGATTCTAGCAGACTTTGGCCACACTGGGCCCCCCGGTTTTGTTGACATCTCTTTGAGGCGTGTCAGTCTGTCACGCAAATGAAAAGATTTCGCCCGCGACTTCGTCCGCGTCGATAAAATATAGCCTATGTCACTCAGGAATAAAGCAGCTTTCTATCGGTGAAAAAATTTTAGCAATCGGACCAGTACTTCCAGAGATTAGCTCCTACAAACAAAAACAAACAAACTTTACCTCTTTTTAGGGTTCCGTAGTCAACTAGGAACCCTTATAGTTTCGCCATGTCTGTCTGTCCGTCTGTCTGTCCGTCCTCGCTTAATCTCTGTGACCGTTAGCACTAGAAAGCTGAAATTTGGTACCAATATGTATATCAATCACGTCGACAAAGTGGTAAAATAAAAATTGGAAAAAAATGTTTTATTAGGATAGCCCCCCTATGTGTAAAGTGGGAAGTGTTTTTTTTTTTAATTTCAACCCTAACGTGTGATATATTGTTGGATAGGTATTTAAAAATGAATAGGGGTTTACTAAAATAACTTTTTTATAATGTCAATAATTTGGGAAATAATCGCTCCAAAAGTAAAAAACAATGTGTCCCCCCCCCTCTAACTTTTGAACCATAAGTTTAGAAAATATGAAAAAAATCTGAAAAGTAGAACTTTATAAGGACTTTCTAGGAAAATTATTTTGAACTTGATGGAAAGAACAGTTTTTGTACAAAAAAGACAAAAAGGTTGTACAAAATAATTTCTGGACTGTTTGTAGTATAATCGTATATGCAAGCATTTTTTTAAACTCATAAGTGGGTACACTTATTGTGACGGACGGGAAACTACGGAACCCTATACTGAGCGTGGCCCGACACGCTCTTGGCCAGTTTTTTATATTAGTGTATGTAGACTAATCCGTTTGGCAAAGACATTTATAATAGTAAGTAAGAAACTTGAGAAGTTTCAAGCGATTTCCGATTGAAACTCAATTTTCTTTACGGGCATACAATTGGACATACATTTTTACTGTTTTTCATACAACCGCTCTTACGCGATTATGACGTTATTACACATTTTTCATTAGATACATTGGAAACATAGATCTTGTGGATATTATCTAGGATATTGAAATCAATTTATTTTGTGTAAGACTAATCCAAAAGACCTCTGAAAATCTGCTATTTTGCATGAACTTAGACCCTTAATGTACTCTAAAATTAAAAAATTAAAAAAAATATAACAATAAAAGCCTTGCTGTAATCAAGAATTCAATGACGACAATTTTTATCAAAAATTTTTAAGGGTTTAAAAAAACGTATTTCCTGGAACAAGTTTTGTGATGTCTTCGAGAAAATCACCGAATGCCAACAGAGTTTTCAGGCGTTATATTTTTTCCGTTGCCTCTTCATCAAACATCGCGTTGGATGAAGTAGCAAGCTTTTAAACCATGTTCGATGTTGACGATAGGCGAGTGGAAAAGGAGCCTCTAAACGATATAAATTACGTTGTTTTTCAAGGGACAGTCGATTATCGGTAAAAAAAAGAACATCATGAAAAAAAAAAGTTTTCCATTATTGTCACCAGATGGCGCTTATACGGTTTTAGAACAAAATTAACACGAGAGTTTCACGTAAATAGTTTTCTTTTTTCCGGAATGTGTATCTCCAGCATTTAAATAAAAGTGGCCCGTACCGCCTACTGGTTTATTGGCTGCGTATGAGTAATGTGTTTATTTGTAGGATTAGCGCTCACATTATCTCTAGGTATCACGCGATAATGTCACAGATCATTAACTTATTGCTGTACGCAGTTCATGCGGCGCGGACGCATTTCACAATCTCGAGAATTTGTTTTGCTGTCGTCTCTCCATATTTTCCGGTAGATATTAATTGTGGCGTCCATAGTTAGTCGATTGTTTAATTTTATTAACTCCTCTTCATCCTGCCCTTATCCCATATTACTTAGGTACTTGGAATCGGCGCAACACGTGTTTTTCTTCCATTTTGTCCTGTCACCCGTCACACTATCACTAACTCCCAGTTAATATAATTAACTGAAACACAAAAAAAATATGAAGAATTTGTAACAATGACAATAAATTGTGAAAATTGCGTTATTTTCTCATTCTTATTTGCACTGTCTGTTGATTCAGCTTTTATTTTACTGCAAACAATTTGGAGTAAGTAGAAATATTGAAGTAAGTAAGTACCATATAAATAATTTTTCCATATCAGAATTCAAAATCTACTCAGAATAAGTGCACCTAGTACGGAATGCTATCCAATAGAGTGCGCATACGCATTGCGCATCGTACGCGCAGACGCACACCCCGGGCGGACTTAATTGTTCGCAAATTGGTGCGTAATAATGATGAAAATCTCGTCGTTGCGCCGTCCGTCTATTGCACTTGCATGTTGCATGTTAATGATCCCGTATCCGAACGATCTTGTAACAAAAAAGTTGCTAGTAGAGATGTGCCGATTAGACTACTAGTCAACACTGGTGGGTTACTAGTACTAGTAATAGTTGGCTTACGAACCAATTAGTCACCGATTATAAATGTGGCGGGATAGTCTGCTTTGTATGGTGGCAATCAGAAGCGTGAAATCTGACACTGGTCTCGCTAAGGTGCTGGGTTTTGGCAGTCTGATAAGCAGTCGCTCCATGTAAAACACTCGATTTAGTAAAGACTGGAAACCGCTCCCAACAGCACAGTTGCGAAAAAGCTAAGGATTTTGATTGATGCGGCTTTAGTCGGGAAAGCCGCATCAATCAAAATCCGTGGCATTCGTTTCGTCGATCCGTTTCTATTAGGTAAGTATTTAAAGTGTTGCTAAATTATATTTAGAGAATGGAAAAAAGGAAAAATCGTTTGGCACTAATATAATAATAAATAGCACGCACTGTTCTTATAAGTAGATACGGGCGATTTATTTCGTGATGTTCTGTACCTACCTAGTTGAATGAAAGGCCAACTAAACGCCGACCAGTCGCCGACTACTAATGTGGCCGAATACTACTGGAGATAGACCCCTCACTAGTTGCTAGTATTCGTAGTAATTGCTTATTTCAGCACATGTTTCGCACGTTGAATGTTTTACCACGCCTACATCGCTTCTGTTGATATTATCTGATCTGTTGTGATTTACTTGCTTTGTGACGCCGTTGCGATACTGACGATACGGGTTGACTAGCTGAATTGTATACGGAGATAATCATGAGCTATTCTTAAGGGGATGCATCTCGACATACATTTTCACTGGTTTTCATACAACCGCTCTTACGCGATTATGACGTCATTACACATTTTCATTAGATATTTTGGAAACACAGTATCTTGTGGATATTATCTAGGCTTCTATGAAAATCAATTTATAAATTTGTGTAAAACTAATCCAGTTACGACCTCTGAAAATCTGCTATTTTGCATGAACGTTACACTTCATAATTTACTCAAAAATAAAAAAAAGTCAAAAAAGTAGAACATACAAGCCTAGCTAATTTTATCTAGATTCTAAATAATAACAATGTTTTTCAAAAACTTTTAAGGGTTTAAAGAAAACACGTATTTCCTGGAACCAGTTTTGTAAAATTTTCGAGTAAATCACGGAATTACTGAATGCCAACAGAGTATTCAGGTATTATCACTCTTTTTTCACGTTGCCTTTTCGTCAAACATCACGTCGGATTGCGTTAGATGAAGCAACAAACTTTTAAACCATGCTCGATGTTTACGATAGGCGAGTGGAAAAGCAGCCTCTTAAAAGTGTGATATGGATTCTGTTATTTTATTTCTGGTAATTACCTTTGTTATGTATCGAATTTAAATTTCAAAGAAAGCACTTTTAAAAAATATTTGAAAAAATTACTGTGGCTTTAGAAAGCCATCAACACAGTTTGGTTTCGTGTTAGTAAAAGTCTGACACCTCTTCTCACCACCTAGTACGGGTCATGAGAAGTTTTTTGATGATTTTCCACTTAAAAAAAAAAGCAACGATACGACACTCGATGACAAACTCGACTAGTCTAGTCTAATTCAACGGAATGTTTCCGTTGAGTTGACAAATAACCTCTTCCTTTTTATCTTCCTGGTAAAAATTGAAAACCGCAGTTCGATACTAGATATTGATACGAAGACTAACAGAACGGGCTATGGTTTCTTAGAGAAATACCTACACACACAACATCATACGTGTCTTCCTTATAGAGTTTGGTAGAAGAATCCCTGTAGTATACTTACCCACATATCGGCAATTCATCAAACAAAGCATAGCATAGCACAGTCAGCCTTATAATGTTCCCACTGTTGGGACTCAGGACCTCTCTTTAGCAGAGGGAAAGTTGGCTCGAAATCCTCAACGCTGGGCCTAATGTGGGTTGGTGGATGTCACATGTCTTCGAATTTTTGGTTCTGGGACATGCCGGTTTCCTTACGAGGTTTTTCTTCACCGTTTTGAGAGCAGTGGCGATAAAATAAATTACACAAGGTAATACTCCTAGCTGGATTTAAACCCGCAACCGACTCGACGTCTGGGCCGTTACGACTCAGCCACTGCATAAAACAAAACAAGAATAAAATTGATATCGAAACATTTATTCATTTTCTTTCAATAATTTAACTTATTGTATACCTATACATAATAAAACAAAAAAGGAAGACATACCACATCGCCAGTATCATTTTACAAACACCAACATTCTATCATATTTACATAGATACAGTGTTATTAAAACTTCTACGAGTTTTCTGTACAAAACTCTAGGTAAAGAAAGCTATCGCCAATAATATTATAAAATATTCTGTCACTGGTATTAATCCATACATGCCTAATTAAAACTAAGCATTTGTCTCATTAGCAAAAAAACAATGTCTCACTTATTAGTTATGTGTAGGGACGTTCTTCTTTCTATCGACAATCGTTTATTTCGTTCACTCTGCACGCAAATTGGAAAAAAAAGTCTTAAATATTATTATCTGAATAAATCTGAATCCAATTTAAAGCCCTTGAATAATTGTGTAATTGAGAAAATTAAAAATTATAATTACGATTTTTACATTTTTTTTTTCAGGTGACATACGATTGTCTATACAAAAGAAGGTCCCATTAGCAAATATTAAAACTTGTATCAGTCGATACTAAAACACAATTCTATAAGTTAAAATGTAATTTAAAACTTACAACCTTAAGATATGGCTATCAAATAACTCGTTTTCGTATAACAAAAAATATTATTATACAATTTGTTAACATAAACAAAACAATGAACATAACGTTGCCTTCTTGACTGGAATGGAAGACTCGGAACAAACGCAACAAACTACGTAAGTATGGCAAGTAAATAATTAAAATATGAAAAATAATAATTTAAACTAAACGTTTGGAATGATTCGACTTACACTATAATTATTTACACGATTATAACAGAAAACAGCGTAATACAAAGTACTTAAACAGGATATTTACAGTATCTGTATCACTTAGATATCGTTGTACATTATTATAATTAGAAGCTTAATCTTTTGTTCGTTAATTTGATCGTGTCGCGTGGACTAGCGTACGAACAGACGATCGTGATCGATATCGATATCCGAGATCGTAAACAGACATCACTATCATTTAAATTATTTAACAAATTAGTCATTCTTTTTAAAACCAAACATGCTTAACACTTTTGTACTAAACAGGTAATGAGCAAAGCAAACTTCTTTGTGTGCTCTTGGAAGCTGTGGAGCGCGTTCAATGTACAGTTTTAAGTACATTTCCAGCTGAATCACACAATATTGAGGGTTGTTGTTGGTGGTAGATTCAATCTTTATCTCCTACGAATCTGTAGGCGTCAGGGGGAGGCTCAGGCATGCAGTACCCGTGGTAGGTGCGGATGTCCTCTGCCGCATACGTGATGCCAGCCAAGACGCCCGTCTCCGTGTGATGCCTGGGGCAAGTGTGACCTCGAGGACATTGGCAGATGGTGTTGGCGTTCACTTCGTCTATTTGTTCATGTCGCCTCCTCGCGCTGAACAGTTTGCATGGCTCCTTTCTCGAACACCGTAATCTCTGTAAAATAAATTAAGAAAATGATTTGTAGGTATAAAGGTCTATAGAAATAAAATTATTATAAAACATTTCAGAAAAAAATATAGGTATTTGTTTTAATTTGTAACTTATTTTTTACTTTACTTTAAAGTAATAGTAATAATTAGTGGACTGCAAAACCACAAAACCAAGCTGCATCAACTACAAAACTAAAGAACTACTACCGCCATCTATCACCACTAACTCAAATCAACTTAAGCGAAAGTTGAACAACTTACGCTTTGCGGCGAGCACGCGAACTGGTACTGGTTTCCCTGTTCGCCGCTAGGTGTCGTGTAGGGCAACTTCTTCAAAAGATACGTCACAGAGAGCTTGGGACAGTGACAGTTGACGATCTGTTGGGTAGCATTGCTGTCAGGGAACGAGTAGATGATCCAAGCTGCATCCTTGAAATACTTGCATTTTGGTAAGCGCTTGACAGGTTCACACGTCTTGTAGAGCGTTGTTTTATCTGATAACGTATGATTGTCATCACTCGTGAGATCACTGTAATAAAAAAAAAAAAGACACAAATTAATCAACATTCGGAATTCAAAATGATAACACCGTTTCTGGTATTCGGCGAATTTAAGCCCGTTAGAAGACGATTCGTGAAACCAAACTACAAGACACCAATGATGACTCAGGGATAATTATGTTTTATGCTAGACTTAATTCTAAGCAAATTGGAATTCCTCTACGGACTCGTCACTAGATTAGATATCAGATGAATATTTAGAAAGTAGAAGAGATAAACACATTCATCTCTTCAATCGAGTTAAATATAGACTTCCATCACAAATTCCAAGGATTTAGTTTCGATAATCCGTTGGAGCGTGCAGTTCTTTTGTAATTTTTTCATCGAATCTTAGTTCATTGACAAAAAGCAAGGCACCTAACTCAACAACGTCACTAAGCCAGAAAAAAGCGAAGGCCAAGATACTAATAATATGATATAGCTAACCTAATGATCAAAAACTAAAGACATTTAAATAACGGCCTCGAGCGCCATCCATTCACTATAATTTGATCTTTAAAAGGGAAACCCTGTCAAAGGTTGGAATAATAATCAGGCAGAATTTGAATATAATCTGCTTTTTGAAAGGGTCAATATAAAGATAATCATTTACCTATTGGCGATTTGCTTTACCTTATTCAAATCATATAAAAATAAAGTATGGAAGATAAAAGATCGTTACGATAATATAGTGATCATGCTGTTTTCGAATCTAGACAGTGATAAATCAATGATGTTGGGCTAAATTCAAAGCAACAAAAACTGACTTGTGACAAAAACTAAACTGAATCGGATAAAAAATTGGTGATAAGATAAGAAAAGGAACTCGAAGCACAAAAATCAATAAAGTTAAGCTCCGCATATACGAGACGTAGTTGATGTGTGGGCTGCCCCAAACATTTATTTACTGTATCAACAATACTGACCTAGAGCACGGCCTATGGCCCAAACAGCGACACTTCCTCTCGATCCAAGGTTGTGTCGAATCGTATAAGTCCACTTTACTGCAGACTTGCCTTGGTCTGCAATCCGGAAGGTCATCCTCTGAACCCTGAAATAGAAGGAGGGAACAAATGAGTGAGGAGTGATATAGGTACCCGATGACAGAGATCGTCGACTAAAACATTTATTTGAATTGTATCAATATTCAGTTCAAATAAATGTTTTAATCGACAATTGAAAGGAAGTTATACATATAAAATGCCACAATAAGCAGTCGCGATTGGGGCAAAAAAAATATAATAAAAGAAAAGGTTTGAGTTAAAAACTAGTTTTGCTTCTTTAAATAACCATTTTCCTTAACAAAGTAGTCAATAACGCAAAACCAGGCATAACCGAACACAATAACATACTATCATGACCCAATCATTTCACCGGCGTGTGTACAATGTTCGGCATGCACGGAACCCATCAAACTTCGCGTGCATTGTTTACCATTCAACTCGCGTCGCATACTAAATCAATCGGTACATTCGTACAATTCGACACGTCGAACAATACGAAAATTCTAAAAGAATCAATCATCGCCACAAAAGAAGTTGGCGTGGGAAAAATGGAAGGTGTTTCAGGACACCTGGCTGAGGAGCATAATGAAAAAGATTACGAACGAGGCCAAATCGATGTTAATCATAACGTTCCGTAAAGGAATCACAACAGAACATGTGTTCTGGTTCTTTTAGTTTTTTGCTCCCAAAAGGACCATCGGTCGTACTTCCGACCGGAAGACATACCATTCGGCAACCTGTTAGCTGTGGGAACATTTTTTCTGCGAAGACTTATAGGGCTACTTACTGCTCACAGCTGTAATTAAGCTATTATTGCCCGTAATAAATTACTATGTTTAATTGGAAACGGTCGACATCCGATGGATGGCTTTAATTTCCTTTGCTTTTTGTTTAAGTACGGTTTCAAAGTGCAATTATCGATGATGTTATTGATAATTTTATGCCATGATGGTCTGGTTTTGTGTTGATTATCATGGTTTTAATTATAAAACAATAATTTATGATAATAATTTACCTGTGAAAGAACACGTAGCCCCAATTCTCGTAATTTTAAGAAATCTTTCCGTCGCAATCAGAAACTCGTCTAATTTATCTCCATTTTGATAGGTTTTTGGAATTGATTGTTGCTGCTTGAATTTGAAAGTTTGTCAAATACAAAAATTGTACCTTTCATATTCAAGATTCTAAAATTATAATGTTTTCTTATTGCTTAAAATAAAGGCGTATGTACTTACAAGGAAAAATCTATTATAACTAACATAAAATCGAACTAGTTAAAGCTCAATTCTTTCATTTACATTCTATCCACAACTTCGACAGCCCTGTTCACGCATAGGTGTGAAAAAATGTATGTATATTTTTTTCGTTGTTCCGGATATGCTTCCCGTTTCTTGTGTATTGCGATAGATTTCTTGGAAACGGCCTCAGTTGGATCTCCTAAACACCGGATACAGCCCTTTTGTGTAATAAACAAAAAGTACAACGCATAGACACAATGTATGGGTTGTTGACTTACTTCGTCAAGACTTTATTTAACGGAGTCTCACTGTCGGCCTGAATGCTAATGCCGGTTGTAAGAAAATTTCGGACGCACCTCATTGAATTCCTAATAAGGCAGACAAAAAATTGACAATAGTACGCTACGTTGTACCAAACACTTTTATTAATGTTGTGAGTTTCAAGAAATGAGGATGTTTTGAAAGACAGTTGCGCGATTATCGCTAAGTGGTCGCATGTCGCTGATGTATTCAAGAATATACGATCAGTGATCACGAATTATACAAAAGAATTACCATTTGTAATGCCCGGGGAATCGTCGGATGTTCCTTCTAGATTTTTTGGAGACGATATCTCAGATGCAGACAGCGCTTAAGGCGACAGTACCAAAGGACGTCCTTTTCTGGAGTTAGAATTAACAAGACTTGCTCCTAAATAAATTGTTACTCTCAGTCTGTGTTCTTAAAGTTTTAAATGGTGTAGGGTTTTGCAAGACACTGAGGTTCTACTATAAACTTAGAGCGATAAGCGGTAAGCTTAAAGCCGTAATATTGAAGTTCCTAAGATACAGTTTGTCAGCTAGTAAGCTTATAACTGTCCTTTCTTAGGCTTTCGTAAGGCTTGGCAGCTGATTAACCTGCTCTTTCTGTCATCCCTAACTTACCCGGTAAAATGAGCTTCTTCATTCGCAGTTCTGTTTAAACTGATATTTCAGGCATGTAACCGATGTATTATTAATTACTTAAAATACAGAGCTAACATCGCCATTTTGTCAAAAAGGGGATGTCGAATAAATCTTCAACGTTTAAACCCTAACAAAGCACTACTCTAGCTCGCCGGTAACCTAACCATTGCCTAAGTCCCTTAGCGGGTGTGCGGCGCGAGGGCCGGGGGGCGCGGCATCCGGTCCATCGAACAGGTGGCGCGCGCGCCGCGCCCACACTAATAAAATAATTTGTTACCACCGCCGACCTTCCACAACCTTCTCCGTATACCTGGCCTTTTCTAACGTAGGCGTAGCGTATGCTGCTGTCTTTGTCGCACGGTTTCAGTTTGAGATGCTGGGTGCTGAAGGATATTGCGAAATTTTAGGTGTTTTGGTGATGAAATTAATGAACAATTTGCTTTTTATTGCAGCTATTTATTTTCATTGTGATTTTTTAGTAGTTGCTTACTACTATCTAATCTGTATTTTATTGTTTGAAAGGCTTATAATAGTCTTTTAATGCTACAACTTGTAACTATCATTTAGTAACACAATTTTGCATAAGCAAACCAAAATAAATATAAAATAAAAATAGGTAGCGTCTCTCTCTATGCCGCAACCTACGAACTACAACAAGTACCTGACGTTGCAGAAGTTCCTACATCGCGGAAATAAAGTCCTCCGCGATTTTAATATAGACACTACACCGAAAACAACCAGCGGGTAGTTCCCCGGCCGGGAAATCCTCTTTCCAGCGCTGGTTTGACCTCTTTCGCTTCATCTATACTGCTTCCCTCATCTATGAGCCGTATTGCCTTACAATTTCATCGCGACGTCATCATCATCAGTCCTTTAGTTCTCAAGCAGCGATCCACACATCAACAACAAACGCTATCCAGACCATCAGCAGTCCAACCTGATTATACCTGGTTATCATTCTCAACCTTATCAACGACCCTAGCTAAGCACACTGCGTTTTCGACCAGCCACGTGAAGAGTTCTTAAAAATAATTTCCTGAATGACGCTAGCACTCACAAAGAATAAACTGAAGAGCCGTACTAATCGTAAAATTACATATCAGCTCTAAAAATCTGTCTAGCTCAATCATTTGCATACAAAATAAAACCCCATGATATAATTTCATCAATTCATTTAGAATTAGGGTCTTATTGATTCGTATGCGTAATATTTTCGATGTGATGTTTGTCAATTCACTGATTTTCATTCAAAATTAGGGGGAGACGATCGCAAGATCTTTGCTAGAGGGACAAAATTATATAAAACAGGTTAATGCTGAATTGATAAATTATTCATCGAGTTATTTGAATTTATGGTTTCTTCTGTGATATTATTTAACAATTTTGTGTTTTGTTTTGGGTTAGTTTATATTTTAGAACCAGAAAATGTAGCAGCGTTGATTTAATCCCAAGATTTTTACAAATTGATGATTCTTAGTAGCCCATAATGTTCTTGTCAAGTTCCTGCCAGCAAAATATCGTGTTACACCTAAAAATAATTGGATGAAGCAAAAAAAAAAAAAATCTTAAGGCCCAGAAACCCTAATCAAACGCGACTTCCACCTGCTATAATTTAAGATATCCGTTAAAATGCTCCCGAATCCGTGGCTCCAACATTAATATCTTGTCGAATAATTACACGTCCGAAACAGCAGTGTATATTCAATAAATTATAAATAACGATTTGTTAGCCGCCGGCTACCGGTCCGGATGCAGGCCGTTCCGGGAACACAGGTAGCCGAGAAATTACTAATCTGAGTAATTAGCCCATAGCCGATGGTCACATGTTATTTATAACTTTTATAATTAGTCTTTTGCCTGTAGGTAAGGATTTATAAGTGAACGGATAGAATGTGTAGAGCGTTAGTTAAGACTTTAATTTGTTAACTTGAAACTGAGGTCCTACCACGAGGTCTTAAAGCGATCCATATGGCGACTTAAACTGAATTGTTTTAGGGATGGAACTATAATAGAGTGTAGAAATCCACCCTTCTTTCTCTTTTGCACGCTTGACATTTTAACACGTTATGGTAAGACCTCTAATCTTCTAATTCTCGTATTAGTCTACAGAAACTATCAGGATTTCTTAGCTACTAAAACTAATCTGCAGATTACATAGTATTTATTTTAGTTCTGAACAATAAAAAAACAATGTTTAGAAACAATAAGTAATGTATAAACCAAGAGCTTTCAATACAATTATGATAAAGTTATAAAAATAAAGAGCGTATAAAACTAATTTAAATTGACAAAAACATTTTATTGAGCAATAAATCTTAGGCATTTAACCGACTCATGTAATCAAAATATTTAAATATTATACAATTTTAATTTTACTACACTCCATAAATTATGTGAACGCGTAATTAACTAGTAAAATTATTCATAGGCCCTGAGTTACGGGATTGTTCGAAAGAGTTACCGTGGCTGAAGGATCACAGGTGGGTTTTAGTCAGTAAAAGTCTGACACTCTCTCTCGTCTCTCGTTCTACCCAGAGCGGAAGGAGTTATTTTGTAATTTCCAAACTCGAAAAAAAAGCCTCTGAGTGTTCGTAGCCGTACGAATACAAAGGCGATGTACGATCTCGCGTTTAAAAGACATCAACGGCTCACGTATCAGATATGTTAGTGTCCATGAATGAAAGCACGCGCCTCTAATCGTCACAGTTAGTGTATGGATACACACAGTGTCATACATATGTGTCCAATGACACCGGCAGTTATGAAACAACTTGTATAATGTTCGTACGTTATTATGCCTACGCAAATGTAAACAGTTTTATGAAAACGGTGACTGGTGGTAAATAGAATTGGAAACGAGTATGACTGTTGCGTGGTTTTAAGTTTGATAGTGCTTCCGCAGATTATTTAAGTAAAATATAATGTTGATAACGAAATCTGAACCAAACCATGTTTTACATTCGACAATAAATACATTTCATTCGTTAGCTTACTCGTGCCTTCGGGCTTTACAAAAGCCGTAATTTTCAATGGGATTCACCTCTATTCACAAAATTAACATATTCAACTGAATGATAACCGTTCAAGTCCACAGATAATTTCGCTCGAGGGGAGCGTCGTATAAAGAGTACTGAAAAGCAACTCTCGAACGAACTTCCTCAAATTACAACTACAACACACATCCGCAACGGTTGCATCATTTAGAAAAGTCTTAACCGCCCACATGAGGAGCGTAGTTGCGTCGTTTTGGTCCGGAGGTGTTAGTATAATGTCTAAGCATACAGGCGTCCCCATTGTGGGCCAGGGCATCCGGAGCGGTCCATTGACGACACACGTGGTCGCCCCTTGAGACGGAAGCCGGGCCCAGTTCGTCTTCCACGGTAATCCCGCTCGAGTGTCGCCTACTTGAGTCTTGTTTTTGACTTGAGTGGGGATTGTCTAAGACCTTCAGTTATTAGGGCATGGATATTTAAATATAGTGTTGGAGAACAATATTTTTGAGAAGTTCTGAAAAGCGATCGCCTATGTGAACAATGATGTCTTAAAATTTTTTGGACAGCCAAGTCATCAGGCTCTTAATCTTCTACATCTCTAATTACATTAATTTATCAACTTTCTTCATCTCAATTCTTCCAAATAAAACCAAGGGCCCATCAAAAAGTTGGATCTAAACAAAAACTGACAAGATTCGATCCGTGTTTATTTTTTGGGCCGCGGTGAGGGTGCTTAGTGTTTTTGTGGCGTAACGCAGGTGTCTCGGGTTCTCCTCTGAAGCTTATTGGCCTTTTTTCTTTAATAGTCCCTAGTGCTGTGTGTACAGGACTGTTGAAGGCAGGTTTTGATTTTTAGATCTGATTTCTTCGTATTTTTCATTATTGAGATTCTTGTGTCATTGTTTGATGTTTGGATATGATGATCTCGAAAATACTGCATATCCAATATGCTGCATAATGGATATGCAGTATTTTCCAGATCTTGAGTATTTATTTAATCAACACTTGGCAATGTTCATATCAGCATTCGCGAGCATCCGACTATACTGCGCTTTCTTTAGCTTTTTTGATGGAATGATATGACATAGTTTAGTTTTGAGGATCTATTAATAAATTAAACTCTGAGCTTTAACTTTCTCAACATTGTATCCCGGCTTTACCCGAGTCCCGGCGAGGTCATTTTTTACCATCGGTTTTCTTTGTTGACGCGTGTCCCACTGTCACGCTTTTTGTCCGTCCCAGCCGTGGCGAAGCGTAAATTATCTCATTATTTCTATTGATTTTATTTTCTTTAAATCCGGCTTGCGGGATGACTTTATTTTATATTTTGGTTGCAAGATAACCTCAGCTTGATGTTTATTTTGACTAAAGATATTGTTTTATACTTCATTCCGCTTAACGTTTTCCACAGCGTAAGAAAATACAAATTCAATTCTCACTTCAGCCATTGGATCATTTGCAAAAACTTTTCGTTAAATTCTTCGATCTAAATTCAAAACGTATAGTGATGCAGTTTGCATTATAATTTTATTTAAATATCGTTACGTGCATAAGTTTTATTGTCAGTAAACTTGAGCTTTATTCCCGTTACGTCCGCTTCGTCGCATGCTATCCTGAGTCCTTTGCATTAAATAGAGACCTTGCAATGAACAGCCGTTTAAATGTTGCTACTTTTAGTTCTCTATCAAGGAATATATTTATGTATATTGAAAAAGTATATCCTTGCTAGTTTACAGTTTTTAGCATCCTTGTATCGTCTTTTATTATTTTATAGATCTTAACAATCATTACAAAACTGTTTTTCTTAGTGTTAAAATGGTTGTGCAGACGACTATAAGCAAGATCATTATGGATTTTGTTATTAACATCACTGTCGCCAGCAATATGCGAGACGTCATTGACACTCATCGTTTAATTATGCTAAAGCAATGTGTTTTCATTTACATAAATGTTTTCATTTAACTTTATAGGTTTTTCAATATTATATTTATATCTTGTTAGTCGCTTTACTACTTGGTGTTGTAGGTTTAGTTAGTTAAATAACTTTATCTTTTAACAACCTCTAAGGCGTGAAGGATATTCATGCAAAATTTAAAGCAAAGATTGATAAATTAATTATCTAGACATCTGAGCATCCGTTTCGAATTTGACATTATCAAGGTATTCAAAACCAATTAGCTAATCAAATGGCGCCAGAGAATTCAAAGCGTAGTGAAAAAACTAGCCGTAAACAAAATGTTAGCTGATTTAGAGCTTTATGTGCGAAGTTTTTACGACTTTTTAAATATGTGTCAGGTATTTTATTAATAAATAGACTAGTATTTATCAATAATTGCTTCACGGCGCCTCCAGTCCATATCTGCCACATTGTTAACTTAATTGTTAGGTTTTTATTATCATAATCATAGTTTAAGAAAAACATAAAAATGATTTTTGTATCTAATTTATTCAAGTTCTATAAAGAACACAGTGCCTTGTGTACCTATTGGTTTATTATTACTATGCAACTATCGATCATTAACCTTTTATCATCAATCTCTTAACACCTGTACATCACAAAGAAATTAATGATATTTCGCAATACCTTTCGTGCGACCCTATTTCACACCTACACGGAAACATCTATTGTGTAATGGAAATTTGTGATAGAGCACAAAAACGGGGCGGCTCCCGAGGTCGGCGTCTAATAATGTTTTAATAATGATTGATGATGCGAATAAGCTGGTAATATCCTTAGCAACATCGATGACGTCTGAATTTTCGACGATACCTATCGCAACGGCTTTAATACAGAAATTGACGTAATCTATGTAGGTATAACCACAGATCTTAGAATGACCAGCGAAGATAATATTAAGAATATACTTATATGAGCTATTTCTTAAAACTTCAATAATAAAGATGAGTAATAAGATTCAAAGCTTTCTATAAATAATGATTCCAGTTTCGCTTTAGGGCTATATATGAGTCATTCATATTCTCCCATAATATTTACTACCCTATTCGAGAAATAGGTACAATGCGTCATATTTATTACTATGAAAGCAGACCATCTGTAATTTACTTCCATAATTTTATCTTATATTGGAGCTTTTCATTGAGTACATAAATGTTGTTGTATGTTTTTTTTTTTGCATTCAGTTTATCGGATTTATTGTTTCTTCAATCAAACAGTCTGATCTATGTTTAGAAAAAAGTTTCCGTGCTAGAACAATTCAGGTCAATAAAACACGACACCAGTTGTAAGTCGCCTGATTAGATGTGTACATGCAAACTGCAGTGGCTTCACTTAGCTTCTATTTAAGATGATTTTCTAATTATACAACGTTGTTTAAAGCACGAACTAGACAATGTCTACATCTCTTATAATTTCTCCTTTCGCAGGTCTGCTGGAAGAAATTTCTATTTGAAATAAGCAGTACCTTTGTACAAAGTTTTCTAATAATGTTATCCTCCTCAGTATATTTGTGTGTACATAAATTGTAAAATAAATAAATAAATAAAAAATGTTCCTATGAAAGCTCCTTCTTCTCCTGAGTACCATTACAAATCGTTTTGTTTTTCTCATGTTTATTCTCTTCAGCGGTTGTTTCATTGCTTATGACCGCACCTGCATTTGTCTCAAAAACTGATGCAATTTCCTTTAGAGAATTCATAAATATAATCATAGTTGCAAGATACTAAGTACTTCTCGGTTATTCACTTCCTTTGGTTAACTTTATATTTACATAAGCGTAAGATATGACGGCAATCGTTCACTCCACTCTCAATATGAAGCAACTGCCTTGACGGAAAATGCAAATCCGTGTATCAAACACAGGGGCTTCAATTGATTCGTACGGTGCGACAAATTGCACGATCATTATTCTATTCTGTATATCAGTCTGGATTGTAACGGAATTGGACTGAAATTCAATTATCTCATATATCTTAAGCGGCTTCCTTTAGCACTCACAAATTGTTTCAAGAGTCTTGTCACTTGTCATCTGGCAAGTGAGGATGATGATTTATATCCGCAAGTGCTGATTGGTAGGTACTTGGTTTCTATTTGCTTCGCCTTAGAAACAATTGCAAGTTTTTACAATTATACACTGTTCCTATCTACTCAATACCTTTTCATAGCATGTGTCGTCACAAACAGGACCGAAATCTAAAGGCTCAAGCTTTGAATGCGTTTGCATTTCTTAATGTCACATTATATGTAATGAATCTATTCAGATGTTATCAATGAGATGTTCAAAGTGGCCCGCGCGGGATTCAAGAGGTGTGTCGCGTCGGCATATCACAGACACCCTCTCATAGTTTTGTTATTCAAATCTTGGGAGCACTAAACTCAACTATTATTTACCAGTCGGCACTTTGACACCCGCTGTGAGACTAAACGGTTGATTAGTTCGAACACTGCTGCATATCAAACCTGCACAATGGCAAGACTGCACTTTTTGTTAAGGAAAGCTTAAAAAAATGGCATGCTGCTTAATACACGTATATCTGTCAAGATTTAAGTTCTCCCATATAACGAGATATGAATAAACGACGAGATAACTTTAAATTCCTTTGCTTAAAGAGACGAACGATCGAAAATACGGTTACCGTTACGAATGGGCTTAAAGGCAATGACATAAAAAAACTTCGTTTTTATACCAAATAGCACACACGGGCCGGGAGCGAGGTTCGGCCCGTAAGTCATCGAAGCTGTCAAGATAAGAATGAGTGAATGAACACCTGCCGCCACCGGTGTTACGCGTGCGCCTACGCACCCGCGCAACGCTCCCATTTTATAATTCCATTTTTAAAATACTCGTGGCGACTGACAATTTGAATTTTATCGCACGAATCATACAGTCCATATTTCAGTAAGCAAATAATTATTTTAGATCTATTATTGAGCAAACGTAATTACGGACTTAGCTTAGAGTGATTATCTTCTTGAATCGACTTTAAAATTAGATATAATAATGATTATCGTTGTTTTTAAAATATAACTGACAAGACTTGACATCCGGAACTGCTTTTATTTTTATTGGCTTATGGTCGTATTTATTGTGATACGTACTGGTGTCTGACATTAATATCGAACGAAGAATTTAAGAGATTTATATGTGTTGGTGTATCCGTTGATGTAAATTGTGTTTTTTCCGCATTACTTTTTATTTTATTTACGATTTCTTGGTAGTGGTTTAGTCATGGGGGCTCTCCGTGTTTATAAAAATTAATATGGCCGACATACTTGTGCTATTTGTCGGTTTTAATTGGTCTAATTGTTGGGTGGAACCCTTCTTGGAATCTCATAATTATCTTCTCATATAGCTGCAGTGCGTCATCTATTGCGATATTTATGTAATACGTAGATATTTACTACTCACTTAGTACTTATTATAATAATAAATTACTGCTTACTGTAATTTTTATAACTATAACAACAATTTAGTTAGATATAACGATTACAGCGCAAGAAAAACCAAATTGTAATATCCCGGAAATATTTACACAACTTTTATCGAAAGCACTTGAATTTAATGCAACGACAGAAGTGTCGACATTTTCACTCTTTCAATTCAAGATCCCATTAAAAAAATTGACAAACATAAACATTGTCTTTGGAATTTCAAAAACAAGTAATGATTTCCTTTGAAATTCGCTGTTCGTGACAATCGTCACGACTTTGACGTTTAAATATTAAACTATACGACAATGATCCAATAAGGCATTCACTTTGCTCAAACCTACATACTTATCTTGCATCTCGTAAACATGTATTAATGCCTCCATTAGAACTTGTCATCCTGCCTCATTGACAAAGTTTTTGGCGCCAATTTCTTAATGTAGTCCATATTTCGACAACAAAGCGTTAATTAAGCTATTTCTTAACTTTAAATTACAGTGTTAATACTTATTCGTACGACAATCTTGATTTTGTGAAGGTTGACTTCCAAATATTCAATGCCAGCGTACTCACAAAGCGGTAACTTGTTGTGAACTTTCAGAAACTTGCGTGTAATAATGTTAATTTTTAATGTTATGCCTTTTTTCTTAAGTACTCCTAGAAGTATTATTCAAAGTTAGGAGAGTCTTAGCATTATTTTCGCAAAGCATGAGGGATCAGGAAAATCGAAACTTTTAACTTACCCCGGTTTGGTATAATATCCTGAGGTCGCTCTTTGATGGCAATGGTATTCTTTTGTGTGGTAGGTACGGTAGTTTGTCTGGCCTTCTCAGGTGTATTTCTGCTGAAGGCCTGAACGCTTCCAGCGGAGTTCTTATCACACCTCGGACCCCGCAAAGTGCCCACACCACCAGCAGGGGGGTTAACACATGCATGTTGATGTTCACACAAAAATACACACAAATGTAACTGTCAGTAATAACGTTCCAATTGTTTCAAAATGTTCGAATTTTGAACGGTGCTCGATATTCGATGTTCGTGCGTGTTCGGGTCGCGTGCGCTGTGTCGCGTTGTGGTCGGGCAAGCTCGGACTGGCGGCAAGCGCGCCAGGCAGGTACGACTTAGCCTACGCGCCCGGTATAACCACCTCCGACTACGACCAGTAAGACTTGATTCTTGAAGCTTTCCTGAGAATTTGGCGCGTGAACATTTCTTTAGGCGTGTTTTTGGAAATGCATTTATTTTTGTTTGGTTCGAAGAATGCAGAACATGTTAATGGATGATGACATTGTTTTTTACTAATTTGTTGAAATATTTTAAAAGAAATTCTTACATACAGAAATATACGTAGATAATTAGCTTAGATAAGTTTAAGAATTTTGAGTGTCACATTCTCAACCAACTATAAAAAATCGATCCAACAAATGTCCTGGAAAAACAAAAATATTAACCAAATAAGTAGTCGTTTATCAGGAAGGTATCAATTTCAAACAATTAAATAAATGACCCATTCAACTATACGGGTTTTAAATAGGCACTTAGTAAATCCCAAATAGGCCAACGGTCCTAAGTGTTAGATTTCCAAGTCGTTATCGTATAGTGACGTAATAAAATATATATTTTTTTAAATACCTTAGCGGATCAAGAGCGTTCGGTTGGGACGGGTTGACTTCCTACCGACGATGTGTTTTTTTACACAGTCTTGTTGCTCTGATGGTAAGGGTGTGTTCACAGATACAGCCTGATTTAAAAATGAATGTATTTGGTGGTATTTTTTTTTCGGTATTTGTTTTTAGCTGATTTTTTCTGAAAAACAGTAGGCATATACGAGCACCAACAAAAAATAATAAGTACATTCAGCCGGATATAGAACCTCCTCCGTTTTGAAATCGGTTAAAAATAGTAGGTATTTTTGCTTGATTCAATTTTTTTTTTTTAATTGTACAATTCATCATTCTTCATCATCTTGAATTCTTTATTGTACAATAAAAGTAATTTATATACAGTGATAATAGAGTATCTATTACATAGATTAAATGTAGTCTCAATTAAATGTTTGTTATTATTAATAACTCAAAAGTTCTAAATCTTGTGTGCAAAATTAGCTTCGTTTATACTCGGTCATATTTTTTTATAAACGCATATTATTTGCTTTTCAAAGCTTTTTTCCACAGTCAAGTGCTTTTACAATTTACTACGATTTCGAAAACAATGCGTCCTTCAAGTAATGTCATATCAATGAAACTACTCGAAGTAAACAATAAGAACAAGAGATATTCGGCTTATTACCGTAACAGGGGGAAACCTCGCTTCCCGTAATACCCACTCGATCAACAAAAGCAGTTGCTACCATCGTGCATATTCAATTGTTTTAAAACAAAACAATGTCATTCATGTATTCGTAGAACAGGATTTCAACTCATTCATGTGAATTCAAAAAGAATCCATTGTCAGTATAACGCGACCTTAAATCTTCCATCTCGCTCGCTCCCATTCACCGTCGAAGCGGCCGCATGAATGAACCGCTTCTTATGAATGGACACAGTCGCTATAGTACTATACGTACCTACCTGCCGATTGCTATATATGTGTTGTTTATATCAAGTTATATGAGTATCGGGAAATACTATATGTACCTATGTGTGTATATGATGGCACGTGGTCAGTCGTCTTTTTATTCTATATACGTAATAAATGCTTACTGGGCGAACGTTGGCTTTGAATTAAGCTCTGTTGAGATTGTTCGTGGGGAACTATCTTTGTGAATTATTCGTTTAACAAGTAGTTTTTAGAAACTAAGGTAGATAGAGTACCTAATAGGCAAGCGTGCTCCATCGTCGGCCACATCATCACATACCATCAGGTGAGATAGTGGTCAAACGCGAGCCTATCAATAATAAAAAAATTAAATCTTACCAAGTAATAATATCTTATTCTGAGAAAACTCGTCCTTAACACATAAAAAAAAACTAAATAAAACAAAAAAAAAGGTAAATTCCTATGAAGCATTTAAAAAGTATTTTTCCCATTTATTAGTTCGCTTTGTATTTTAGAACATAATCTTTAATAGGTATCTGATTCACAAATAACGGTAAACGCAAGCAACTGCCAAGGCAATCAGTATGCCGCATTCAATCAGTATACAGCGACTGACATTTGAAACTTACGCCCTAGCCTACGATAGGTCTACGCCGAATTAATGCTAAGGCTACGGTGCATCTACGTTAAATTTCACTTTAGGTGCCTACGAGAGGGCTACGCCGAATTTGTTAATACCTACGTACGCTACGGCGCATCTACAACGAATTCACTTTAAAAGCCTACGATAGGGTTACGCCAAATTGATTAATGCTTACGCTATGTTGTATCTCCGTTGAATTCCATTTAAATGCCTGCGATAGGGCTACGCCATATTGATAAATGCTAATGCTACGGTTCATCTACGAAAATCACTTTAGATGCCTACGATAAGGCTACGCCGAATTGATCCATACCTATTCTACGATGCATCTTAGTCGAATTAAAAATGCCTATCATAAGGCTATACTGAATCTATTTTAACTACTCTTTGATGCGTCTTTGTGCAGTTTAATGCCATTGTCTACGAAGAAGACGCTCCCGGCCGGATGCGTATTCGCCAAATAAGTAACTTTTCTGGTACTTTCGATTCGCCACATCTCAATTTTATTATTCGCCTATACAAAAATTATTTAACACCATAATTTGTTTGCCCTTATAATAATTTATTTGGGGTCGGCGAAATTATACCTTCTCCAATACTTCTCGGTACCTATTCTTTTTCTTTTCTTGTCACTTTTATCACAGTCTAACCTTTTCTTCTTTGGTCTGAAATCTTTCCTCACGACATTTTCTTTGTTCCTCAGGATAACATGACCGCTAACCCACTAGTTAAAGTCGTGCAAATTATATTATATGTAGGTATCTGTGCATATATTATTATGCTTCTTTCCAAGGATTGCCTGTTTGCTATGTTTACAACAATAACATTGATTTCACTTTCGCTGATCACCTCCTTAAATGCGTAACAGTGAGTTTAAATTAAATGTTCTTAATTTAATAGCTAGATAAAACAGTGAAAAAGTAATCTGCAACTTTTTGATTTTCTGATAATTGCAATAACTTCTTAACAATCATATTCAACTTTATGTTAAGAAAAAATACAGATAACGCCTTATGTTTTTCACTTTTAACACATGAACAAATAAATACCGTGACTTTAAAAGTCCCTGCAATATCAGAAAATCGCAAAATTGCAGGTAACTTTCCATTTTTATACTCCTCGATCTGAACACGGCATAGCGTCAGAGCTCCGGCGGGATCTCATGGTGAAATGGCGTCAGCGACTATCGGAACCCAGTGCTGGGCACGCCACAATTATGGTGGCAAGTCCCCTCTTTGAGGCGTGGCTGGAAAGACCTCACGGCGTCCTTACCTTCCGCATGACGCAGGTCCTCACCGGACATGTCAAGTTCGGGAGGTTCCTGTACCGGATTCGTGCGGAAGTGACGCCCGGTTGTCGCCACTGTGCGGAACGCCCGGAGGACACGGTGGAGTACCTACATAGTCGAGGTGTGCCCTGCTTGGGCGGAGCATCGCCGTGAGGGCATGGCGATGCTCCGCCGTGGGGGCGTTCGGCGGCGGAGACCTCTCGCACCGGGCCTTGGTTCAGGCCATGGTCCGGAGCGAGGAGGAGTGGCAGGCGGTGACCGACTTCTGCGAAGCAGTAATGCTCGCCGACCGCCGACCGCATCAGGCAACGGCGCTCTCACCGCCGTCCGCCGGGATTCCGATCCCGATTTCCGGCCACCGTAGGTGCGGGCTTGCGGACAATGAGCAATGGGTAGCTCGCTGTCCGACCGTCCGGTAACTGTCTGGACCAAGCCCAAGTCGTCGACGGCTCGCACTGTTCCCGCGCGCCTCAAGGAGTTGTCAGCAACAGCAGGGGCCTAGATGGGTCGAAGCCTACCGGGGCCAGGGTTAGTTTCGAAAGACAGCTCGAGCCCCGATATGAAGGCTTGAAGGAATAGAAGTGGTTTTTAGTCAGTAAGAGTCTGACACTATCTCCCGCTCCACCCAAGAGCAAGGGTTGTCATTGATGATTTTTCCACCATAAAAAAAACACCCAAAAAAAACTTAAGTCTCCAAGATGACGGCACCACTTCCACCATATGTTTAAGAAACTTTTTTGAAACAAAGGAATTCCAGCCCAGTCATTTATTCGTTATTCGTGTTTCAGTGAAAGGACTCGTCATACGTTCCCCCGACATAGCTTAGGCCATGACGTCACAGACTAGCCACAAATCAGCTTGACAAATGAACACTCACAATTGACGTCATACGAGAACTTTTCAGTGATTTATTTGATTTTAGCCTAACCTATTTATATCAAGAGTAAATAGGTTACTTCTAGGCAAGCGTTCTGCATTGTCGACCACATCATCGCTTACCATCAGATGAGATAAAGGTAAAACGCGAGCCTATTAATAAAATTAAATAATATATTCAGGGGTAGGTAACTCCTGAGTGAAATTAAACTTATAGGACAC
The DNA here is from genome assembly GCA_910589285.2 of Mythimna ferrago. Classification (NCBI taxonomy): domain Eukaryota; kingdom Metazoa; phylum Arthropoda; class Insecta; order Lepidoptera; family Noctuidae; genus Mythimna; species Mythimna ferrago. Next base: position 15,303,702 of record OU342689.1, on the reverse strand, counting down.
GCTTCAAAATATTTTTACGTAGTTAGGAAAACATGCTCTCCTGACTACAGTATAACGCATATGTACCTACACACATGTACACATAGAATATAATAAAGTTTATTGTACACCAAAAAGTAACATAACTTATACATAAACTTAAATCTATGGGTACAATGGGGGTTTTATCGCTGACAGCGATATCTACCAGACAACCTTAGGATGGATTGAAAGGACATGAGCATGCGTTATACATTTCCAAATATTTCTGGCTTTTGCTTGGCTGTCAATTTGTTTGATCAATAAAATGGTCAGATGATGACTGGTTATGTGTAGTAATATATTAATCATAGTCATACCTTAGTACGTTACAGCATGTTGTTTCTGGGGTTGGAAATCAGAAGCCATCAAATAACTTCTTGCGCTTTTGGTGGACCGAGAGACTTTTAGTGACTAAAACCCACCGTGTTCTTTCAGTTGTCTTTTGTATTCTATAGCTATGATAACTCTTTTGAACAATCCCGTAGACGTTCTAGCATTTTGTTTCAATTCAATGTTAAGTCTATTTTTTTTTTATAAATTATCTACAAATTACATACAATTTTACTATTACAAAACACGGTATTGTTAAAAACTCGTCTAAAAAATTGAACTCATAAGTTAAGTTTTCTCCAACATAATAAATGAAATAAATGACTTTTATGACCTTAAACATTGCTTCAAGGTACAGATTACTTAAATTTTTACTCAGCAAACTACCTTTTCCGTTTGAACCTAAAGATTACAATTGTTTATTATTATTACCTTCTAAATTACTCACAATTTTATTAGCTATAGTACCTGATTATTATTTATGTGGTTTCTCTGACCTTTTAAGTATCGCGGGACCATTATAGTACAGTGATTAATTAATATTTCCAATATAACATGAACTAAAATAATAAAATTACTAGCAGCCATTTTGTTCTTTACTAAATGCTTTTACACCTTAGATTTAGATCGAACATTATTCAAAATGCTCGTAAATAAATAGTTATATACAACAAAACATTATTTTTATTAGCCAACTAATGAGCAAAAGGGCATGTCCAGCTTTTGCGTTGGCAAAACTTTATTACCGCTTGGCTTGACATTAAATGATTGCCAAAGATTAAATTACCTTTTTATTTAGTCATAGTATGATTTTTTGTGATATACTTATATGACATGTGTAAATCGTTACATTTAAATGTGATAGTAACCCTGTCTGTTTGTCTGTTACGTTTTCAAACTAACGAACCGATTTTGATGGAATTTTGTACGAGGGAAGCTTGAAGTCCAAGGATGACATAGCGTACTTTTTATCCGTCTTCGACTTCGCAACCGCTATAACCAACATTCACGCGGACGAAGCCGCTAGCAGAAGCTAGTATTACTCGTCCATAGGTATTTATTTTTCCTAATACTTTTACACGCTGTGGATGCATCTCTTTTTTCAACTGTCTTTTGCAAGTATTGAAGAAAAGAATTCGTCAGAGATAATCATCATTATGTCAATGTCATATTCATTCATAGTTATTTTTCTGGGTACCAACGTTAATTGTTGAATAAATATTTAGTAATGGAAAATTATCTAGGAAAGGATGATTTAGAACGTCGTATTGGAGCATATCGATTCCGCCCAACAATATCAAAAGTATTTTAATCTTTGTTCTGGAATGCCAAAATAAAAAATAAAAGTAAAAAATTATTCATTACCTAGCATGCAAAGATACCATATTCGACGTATCAAATACTCCTTAGTCATACACCTCAGAAATCACGATACAAATAAATAAAGTGTCCAGTATTCAAAGTCACGCACGTAGGGTTGTCACAAGGGTTTGGCACGGCAAGGCATGCACTCGAGCGCATTGTGGTAATAGTGCTAGACAATGCACGTCTAAGCACCCACTTCACTATGAGTGGTCAGCGTTTTTTGCACCTTCGAACTTCGGTTTAAGTGGGACAGGGACAGGTATAAAGTGGTGGCACGCGCACTAGGTGATAGGGCTGTCAGTGATTTGAGAAATAGTTTTAGAGATATTTCTGATTTCAAGATGCGGTGTACCTACTAAGTTTACATTCAATGATATAATCACTAGCTATGGCCGTGTAACTAGCAAAGTGAAAAACCTTTCGAAAAAACATTTCACGAATATTGTTTAGGTTATTGATACTGATGGTTTTAGTTCCTAAGAACAGAAATATCTTTTAAATTGTTAATTTAAAGTGAAGTGATATTTTTTTTAGTTGCAATACAAGTATTGCCATTGGTGTCGGCGCAACATGTATTTTTGTCAACCGTCACGCTATCACTGACTCCTTTTCTTTCATATCAGCCCTCACATAATCTATCCACCTTTTCTTTGGCCTGTCTCTCCATCTCCAGGCAGTATAAGCATAAAACAAAAAATCAACGTTTTCTAACACAACACTTATTAAACCCGATAACTGCCAGCCCTAAAACTACAACCTTCTTTGTTGTCTCAGAATATCCCTTTTATTAAGATAGGTTTTGTTCTTTGCTTAAAAGTGAGAGATCCGGTTAGTTTTGGAGTGGTTTTTTTTTTTATAACCGTCCGTATTTAACAAGTTTAGCTGATAACAATGGCCATCACGTGCTGTTTGGTTCGAGTTGTGGATTACTCCTTGGTTTAATATTGGCTTTTAAAGCAGTGCTTCAAACACTTTTAGTAAATTAAAATATTTTTTTATAATATCCCATTTGTCTTTTACACTAATGTTTCCATATTATTGAAAGAGCTTGGCATCAATCAAAGATTTATTTTGTACAATCGATGAAAGTTTGCGAATCTTTAAAATGTTGGGACCTATTTCTCACAATGAAAGGTCTTTCGAGAGTTCAGTGGTACAGGGAAGAGTAGAGAGCCAACGTTCTCTTATTATCTCATAGAATAGGCAGGCAGTGCCACGAATATAGACAGATAGAAAAACCGCAACCAATCTTCCAGACAATCCATGACCACTACCACTTCACCAGGTGTGTACGACTGAGCAGAAGAATGTCTTTAAGAACTATCAGGTGGCGTTTGGATCTTGGTGAAGTTCCGTAACTCCTCATTTAATTTGAAGTTAAAAGGATTTAAAATTAATTTACAAATATTATGTATTTTTAAATGTTTTATGATAATGTAGTGATTCTAGGGTTTTGCAGCACTAGAATAGTGTTATGAAATGTATGTTTAAATTCCCAGCCCTTGTAAGGTTGGCGATGCTTATAAATAAATAAATAAAACAATCCCTTAAGAAGATTGCATTTCAGCTATTTGAATTTTGGGTATTGAAATAAATTCCGAGTAAATGCCCCAAAACATTTCGATTTTAACGGAAGACAACAAACCCTTCCCCGAAACATTTCCGTCAAATATTCCACATAAATAAAAGAATATCTCTTGTAGAAAATTTCCTTTTCAACTACAATGCCGGCCATAACTTTGTTCTTTATTCCAGCTGAGTCACGGCACACAGCGTGATTCGTGCTACAAAATATTAACTTGGAGCTGTCATACGTATCTTGATGAAGGGAACACGATATTAGGAACACGAAAATGATAGTGGCTTGGCTTAATTACGTAGCAAAACTTAGCTCATTTACAACCTGCATGGTAACCAACTCTCAAATAGGTCGTTAAAACTTTAAATAATTATAAATGTTGAAATCACGCGATGCTCAACTTTTAACTATAATAAAATATTGATACCGGTAGAATTGAGCTGTGAAGAATAGGTCGAAATGTGAACGAACTTATAAAGTACGATTAATTATTTAAAGCATTAATTGTCAACATAACAATACCACCAAGACAATTATATCCAGTGCCTGGGGGTTTTTACCTCGATTTTTTGTACCTATAAATTTGTGATCCTAATTTATAAAAAAAAAATCCTAGGTTTTGATGATTTAACGCCCCTAGCAGTGGACTAACCACGGAACAGTAAAAACAGTGCAAAGTGAAGAGTTACTAACATAGTTTAAAATAATATTCACTTACAAAATGTTTTTATAATGTAAGTATAGTATAAGGTATATGGGTACTTTGACCTGAAATAAAATGTTATTTTTATAATTGAACCTGTAAAAGACTACTATCTACTTTTTTTTTATATAGAGGATCATCATTGATGATCAAATAACTTCTCGCGTTCTTCGTGGAGCGACAGGCACTGTCCGACTTTTGCTGAAACTCCTACCCACCCACCTTTGTTCGGTTAAGTACCCTTTGCATTCCATGCAGGGCCACGGTAACTTTTTCGAACATTCCCGCAACCCTAGCAAACATCGGCTCTAGTGGGTAATTTCCACAAAAAAAAATAGTAACAAGTTTTCATTTATACAAAAATTGCTTAGTAACTCTTCAATGCTATATTTCAACGAGTATTGCTAAAAGTATTATCCGATGTCAGTATGTTATTTTATGTCAACAAAACACAAACATCATTAGCCGACTACGCTAACTCGGACACGAGTAGGTTGGTAATGAGTTGGTAACGAGACTACCTAAATCCGACCACTCGTTGTCAATAATAACCCCTCAGAAACGTGTAACGCTCGAGATAATGACCCTAAATCCCTTACACGAGCACTATCGCCCACGTGCGACCTCCATCCTAGCCTTCGTACTCCTTCGTATCCCTTCGTGCCCAGTAGCGTATTTACCCTGATGCTAAGAGGGCTATGGCCCGGGGCGGGAGACAGCTATTTATAGACAAGCACTAGATGCTCTGCGACCGCTTAACTTCTTGTCTGTCAAAAAAAAAACAAAGTTATTTCAGACGGAGTCCCAAAATGTTCAAGCTCTTACTGCCTGCATTTTCTTCCATAATAATCCAGGTTTTTGGAGTCTGACAAAGCTACCATTTGTATGAATAATCAAAAATAATGATAGATTTTCATTATCCAAGGCGCTTGCATTCTACGTTATGTTTATTGTGAAGCTTTTCTACATAAGCCGACATAGGTGATTTTTTTGTGATCGCTTTGATCCTTTTTGGATATATTTCTCTTTTTCCTTTAACTGTTTTTCACAGCCAGAAAAATCGTTTCCTATTTTTAAATTATGTGGTGGCCATACCAACTTGGCCTGGGGCGCAAATCTTTGAATACGCCACTGTTCGTGCCTCTTCGATGCCCTTTCGAAACACAAATAACCCCTTAATAACAGTACAATCGGGCTAACGAAGTTATTTTGTTACTTTTTTCCATTGCATGGTTTGTGACGTCAGAGGACGTTCTAAGTATCGACTCCGTTTTCACTGATGAGTGTTGTTCGATTTGCTGATGTCAGAGTCGTGATTGTTGGTGTTTTTATTTTGCTTATTTAAGAAAATGTTCGAATTGCAGCCGGAAATGGATATCACTTGCCAATTATTATTGTTTTGGGTTGAAGCTAAGTTTCTGTGACAAAAATAATCTCAGCACTAATTTACGGCGCTGCGCAAATTTAGACACTTTTAGTTTTTAGTTACCGACACCGAACACTTTTTAATCGTCATGAGTATGTGTCAGGTGGAAGAAACTGGACTCAAAAAATGTTTACGCAGGGAGTCGATGAATTCATACTGGTACTATAGAAATCAAATATTCATCGGTAGCTTGTATCTGACACAAGACACGTTTGCGCCCCGCCTAACTAAATTTTTCAGACACGCGACCCCTGCTGTGATTGGCTGAATGAATTTTCAACAGCCACGCTTGCTTGTCACACTTGTGTGTTTGATAGGCGTCGCGACGTTTTCAAATAGCGTTTTTGCTGAACTGCAAAAATATTACATTGAAAACTTTAGTGAAGTAAACTGTTAATCATTTGGAATGACAGCTTCGAATACACGACTCGGTAGACTGCTATAGTTAAACTGCCTCATCTATACCATTTAAGTAGATCTATACTTTTTATTTGAGATTGGAAATCATTCAATGACTTCTCCCGCTCTTGGGCGGAGCAAGAGGTCGTGTGAGACTTATACCGACTGATGTCGATCCACCTGTGTCTTTTTTTTTTTGCCCTTAAGGTTGTATTATGGAAATATTGTAAGAACAACCATTTTTTTAAAAGAGTAACCATGTAGTTTCTTGTCGGTTTTTCTTCATAGGAAACGACTAATTTCGAACCGTGCACTAGCTTCTGACGTTTTATAGGTGCCCATGTAGGCCTATGTGAAATAAAAACTTGAATTTTGAATTTTTTAAGGCCACCTTTCAGAAATTCCCTGTGATACTAGACTATTAATATAAAGCTGAATAGTTTGTTTGTTTGGTTGAACGCGTTACTCTCAGGAACTACAGGTTCAACTCGAAAAATTTGGAGGCCATAGGCAATAGGTATATCATCAGGCTTTGTCCCACAGGAAAGTAGTAGCAGTAGCCAAACACGCGGATGAAACCGCAGAGGACAATAACAGATACCTATAAAATCGCAACATCAACAAAGTTACCATATCCAGTACCTAGTTACCTACATAGCGAGCCTTTCGTAACCACGTTATGTAATCTGTTTACACCGGCCCACGCGTGGGATGTGGGCTCAATTCAGCCCACTCCGAGAAGCCCACTGTTTCCTTTACAGCACTAATATGGACACTTAATACTCCAAGCGGAACCTTGGTATAAGTTTGCACAAATTGTTGACATTTTTTTTTGTAATTTACACTTACGTAAGTACTTACACTTTTTTTTATTGGAACATCAAACAACTTATAATAGAATTAAATACTACATGATGCGTAGGGTTAAAACCTGTCAAACTGTATGGATAAATAAAATGTTTGGCTGTGAAAAAGATGGATGAAAAAAGATTGCATGTGGCGGAGATGAGAATGTTAAGATGGATGTGTGGTATGACGAGAAGGGTGACTGAAAAGTTGAAAGGAAATCGTTAGTCTTGGTATGCTAATGTGAAGAGTAGGGATGAACCGCATGTTAGTAAAAGAGTTCTGAGTATACATGTAGATGGGTGAAGAGCGAGAGGGAGGCCAAAGAAAAGATGGATGGATTGTGTGAGGAGCAATTTGAAAGAAAAGAGACTAAGTGAAAGTGTGACGGGTGACCGGACAGAATGGAAAAAAAAACGTGTTGCGCCGACAAGTAATATGTTATAAGGGCAGGAAGAAGAAGAAGTGATGCGTAGGGTTAAACCGTATGTTAGTACAAGAGTTGTGGGTATACTTATGTGTATGAATGGAGAGGGGTAGAAAGGCTAAACATAAAATGGATGGATCGTGTGAGGAGCGATATAAAACGAAAGCGAGTCAGTGCCTCAGTGGTAGCGTGACGGCTGACAGGTCAGAATTGAAGGACAGAACCTGTTGTGACGACTAGGGAATCCAATCCCGCACCAAAATAGCAATCCCGCAAGCCTGCGGGATTGATGTCAGCAATCCTGCGGGATTTGCGGGATTGGGATTTTTAATTTCTTTTTTGTTTTAAGTGCGGGATCCCGCACTTGCGGGACTTGGATTCCCTAGTGACGACTCTTAGTAACATGGGTTAGGAGAAGGAAGATGATGAATTAAAATTAAATATATAGTGTACAAAAATAGTAGTGTACTAGTAGTGTTAAATATATAGTGTGTGTAGCGTGTGTATAGGCACGTATTTTCTTTTAGGTATTAATCTATCATCTACTGAAACTGTACTATGTTAGTACAGTTTCACGAATTCGTTTTATATGTTTACTAGCCTCTGCCAGTGGGTTCGCTATCGTGAAATTAAGTTTTTCCATACAAACTTTCAAACCTCGTTTCATACCCTTAGGGGGTGATTTTCGGAATATCCTTTCTTAGTGCTCGCTTAGATCATAAAAGTTGCAGTAGTTTCGACCGTACGATGATGTCAGTTTGACAGTTTCTCCTTTTATACATAAACACTTCAGTTTTATTAATATATATAAAAATGTAATTTAATTTATCTCACATAATTTTACTGTACACATACAGTATCTAAAATTTGTATATTGTGACTTGAATTAAACGAATTTTAATCTCGGAATTTTTCCGGTCCACTGTAGCCATACTTATATGGTGGGACCATGAATATTGAGCTAATTACGAATGTATCCGACTGTACACGCATGCATCACCCTCCCACCGGCGACACTGCTCTAGTTCACTATATTTAGAGCCTACACATAAGGCTAGCGATTAAAACATATCACCATAAGCGCGACATATCTCTGCCTCCCAGGCTACATACGCGGCTGTCGGTGACTCAGGCTAAGATAACTTCCAAGTGATTATAAGTTAATTGCCGCCAAGTTGACTGCTTATACAATTTGTGGCGTTATTAGGAAATCAATACGCTTGCTAGTTATGTATACGGGATGTTGAAATGCAAACCTCGTGTTTGTGATCTTAGTGGACAAATTAAGCGGGGCGTTGTTTTTCACGCAAGAGTCAAAGAGATGTCAGCATACCTAATGGACGAAAATTATGCAATGACTTCTACCGCTTTAGTGCGGAGCGAGAGGATGTGACAGAATTGACTGACTAAAATCCAACAGTTGCCCTATGGCATAGAGCCTATGCGTTCCAGTACCAAGAATTCCCTTTCATAAATTCCCGTGGCCCTGGCGGCCCTGCTGGACCTTATGGTTTCTATCTGAATTTTGTATTTTCTATGACAATACTCGCTCAATAATTTAACTTACACTTGTACTAAGTGTGCTACAAATCTCGACATAGTTCAATTTTCTTCTATACTTCTGGTACTTACCTGCTAATAGTGTTAACAACACGCGTTCCAACTTGGTAGGACAGTTTTGGTTTGTCGTACCAAGGTCGTGGTTCTTCCGTACCAAGGTCGAGCGTGTCTCACCATAATTTGTATTAACACACAATCGCACATGGTATGGCGAACCAAACTCGTTCTACCAAATTCGAGCGTGTATTGACGCTGTTACAACAAGGAAACCAAAGTGGTCCCCCGATCGAAAAAATGTTGAGAACCTCTGATGTATATTTATAAAGCTACCTACGTTTGGTTGTTTTGAAACAATTTTAATACGAACACATACTTTATATGGAGTAAGTGGAAAACTTATATTTGGTCAACGAGATTATTATTTTTTATGTTCTTTTATATTTTACCAACTGAATTATTTTCACATTTGGTAGTTTTCTGTGACATAAGAATCACACATAATAGAAAGATGAAAGTTTGCATGTGTGTGTTTATTGCGCCTTCAATCTTCAAAATTCTGAATGGATTTGAATAAGCACACGGGTAAGTAGACCATGTAGCACAAATATACCTACCCTTTATTTCGAAATTATAGTTTCCTCGGGATAATTTCGTACTTTCGGCAGGTGAATTCGCGGGCATTAGCTAGTTTATATATATATATAAAAAGTCAATGCCACTTTTCGTTGTAATTTTATAACTCAAGAACGGGCTCACCTATCCAAACCAAATGTTTAGGCTTTGTTCGGACTATTTAGTAGATGGTTTATGTGAAGTTTGATAGGGTAGAGTAGGGTATAGTAGGCTAGAGTAGGGTATATTAAGGTAGAGTAGGGTATAGTAGGGTAGAGTAGGATAGGTTAGGCTAAAGTAGGGTAGAGTAAGGTATATTAGGGTGGAGTAGGGAAGAGCGGGAGCGAAGCCGCGCGGGCAAAAGCTAGTAATATAATAATCTACACTCTACACTAATATTATAAAGAGGTAATCTCTTGAAGTAGGCACTGGTCCAATTGCTAGTTTCTTCACCGGTAGAAAGTGGCTTTATTCTTGAGTGACAAGCTATATTTTATGTACGCGGGCGAAGCCGTGTGCAAAAGCTAGTATAATATATGTAAAGAAGAAAATATATGTATTTTTGTACTTTTGTTTGTAATAAATAAACTCTAAAACTCTTGGACCAATTTTAAAGATTGTTTCACCAGTAGGATGCAACTTTATCACTTATCACTGAGTGGCATATTTTCTACTTTCAGGCACGCGAAGCCACTTTCAAAAGCTAGTCTTTAGTAAGTTTGTAAAATATCTTCATTTACGTATCCTTCAAGCTTCTGAATAGGAATTAGCGTAGGCGCAATATTACTGCAACAAAATATCAATAGTAATTAAGGATTTCCGAAATCCATTCAAGAAATCGTAATTGATTCAATGCATATTCACGAACTACTCACATTTCCATACATTTGTCTCGGTAAACAAACGAGTCCTGATAAATCGGATTAGTTTCGTTTGCAAACGTTAACTACTAATTAGTATGTACAAATACCATGAACTTATATAGAGTTTATGGTACTTATACAAAATCTGAATACTTATAGTTTGTTTAGAATCAGTAACTGAATGGATTCCAATAGTTACACCGTGTTATATTTATTTCCAAAAATATTTAAAAAGGTCAGAAGTTGAATACCACCGACAATAAGTACAACACATATCACGGCAGGTCATAGCGGGTATTAGACGCCAGCAACCTGGGAGCAAGTGCAAAACAACCCTCAGGCGCCTGGATGGTCCGGTGACTATGTATTTTTCCTGACATAACAAGCTTATAACTCTGTGATTTTTCATGATACAGTTATAGTAGAGGATACGGTTAAGAACGACCTTCACCGGTTTGTTTAATGGATGAAACTTATTTTATGATAAATTTAGTATATTAAATAATATAACGCGGGTGGGTTGCCTGAGAAATTCCTGGCCAAACAATATTTTTTTTTTTTTTTGAAAAATGCACCGGTGTGTTGAACCAATAAATTTAATACTAACCAAAAGAGCCTTTAGAACATAAAAATGTTGGGTTGCCTATTTGTTTCCTGGCATAGCTATGGGTTGCCAGGTATAAACAAGTATGTATAAACAGGTGTATTTATTTTGATATACAACAAATTCTATATCAAAATAAACGATTTTACATTGCGAATACGATGTTATAGTGTTGTCTGCAAAAAAATCTGGTATGAATAACGGTTGTGCATTTTTCTAAAAATAAAATAAATTTTCAATTTTTAATTAATAATAGTCTGGCCAGGAATTTCTTAGGCAACCCACCCGCGTTATATTATTTAATACACTAAATTTATCATAAAATACGTTTCATCCATTAAACAGACCGGTGAAGGTCGTTCTTAATCGGATCTTAGACTATTATGAAATTTTGTACATATATAAAAATACTAGACAGGTGTTTCAGTTTTCGCATATACTAAAAATAAGTTTGTTGAGCTGTATTATAGGTGTGACGGTCTAAAGTTATGTATGTTCTCATTTCGGTATAATTTTGTTCTGCGGGTTTGTTCGAAAGAGTTACCGCGGCCCTTGGACGCAAAAGGCAACTGAAGGAACACGGGTAGATTTTAATCAGTCAAAGTCTGACACTCGGGAATAGTTAAAATATATAGTTACTATACATTTTAAGTGAGGACTTGTTATTAGCTGTCCGTCTAACTTACTGTTCCTTACCTGTAAGTCCTCTATCAATCAGTGTTAAGGACCAAGCGCCCGAAAAGTGCTTTAAAACAGTGACTTTCTGGAGCCTACTTCTCGGTAACGGCCAGGTTAATAGGTTTGAAAAAAATATATGTTTGTTATAGATTCATGAACAACATTATCAACATTTGATTTTTTTGTGCGATTAATACTTGTGTCTAAAAACAATATTACATACAACAACATCACTTTCGCAACTTTTCCCTACTCCTTCGAAACGGCTTGGATCTTTAGAAAGGATTTTACGCATACAAATTGATAGTTAAATATTCTTCAAAGTGAACATTGCATATCGACAGTTGAAAGGCAAAATGGTGTAAGCGACATTGAGTAAACTTTACAAAAAAGTGATTTAAAGTTAAAATATTGAGTTCACTTTTGTAAAGTTTACTTTATGTCGCTTAGATCATTTTGCCTTTCAACCGTCGATATGTAAATCAATCAATATTTCGCAAAGAAAATGGATTTAAAAGTCAGCGGGGCTCTGTCCCGGCGCAGCTGGCCGCAAACAAATGCGCAGATAGTCGTACTGTCGCCTAGACGGGTACGAAAGTAATGACCATTTAATTTCGGCCAGATGGTTCAAGGGACTATAAGCCTTAATGTGTGTTGGTAGGTCTGAGAATACGTCGTAGGCAACTTTTTACTTTCCCACCCCATTCTTTTTAGGGTTCCGTAGCCAAATGGCAAAAAACGAAACCCTTATAGATTCGTCATGTCTGTCTGTCTGTCTGTCTGTCTGTCTGTCTGTCTGTCCGTCCGTCCGTATGTCACAGCCACTTTTTTCCGAACCTATAAAAGCTATACTGTTGAAACTTAGTAAGTAGATGTATTCTGTGAACCGCATTAAGATTTTCACACAAAAATAGAAAAAAATTAATAACTTTTAGGGGTCCCCATACTTAGAACTGAAACCCAAAAATTTTTTTTTCGTCAAACCCATACGTGTGGGATATCTATGGATAGGTCTTCAAAAATGATATTGAGGTTTCTAATATCATTTTTTTCTAACTTGAATAGTTTACGCGAGAGACACTTCCAAAGTGGTAAAATGTGTGTCCCCCCCCTGTAACTTCTAAAATAAGAGAATGATAAAACTAAAAAAAATATATGATGTTCATTATCATGTAAACTACCAACGAAAATTGGTTTGAGCGAGAACTAGTTAGTAGTTTTTTTTTAATACGTCATAAATCTAAAAAAATACACTATTATTAAAGCATCCATCAAAGTTACAACGAACTACAAGAACTTTTATATTATGTTACTTGCTGCTACGGAACCCTCCATGGGCGAGTCCGACTCGCACTTGGCCAGTTTTTATTTTTTGATCTACACTACACTAATATTATAAAGATGTAAAGTTTGTTTTTATGTTTGTAGGAGGTAATCTGTGGAAGTACTGGTCCGATTGCTAAAATTTTTTCTCCGATAGAAAGTTGCTTTATTCCTGAGTGACATAGGCTGTATTTTATGTACGCAGGCTGTAGGAGGTAATCTCTGGAAGTACTGGTCCGATTGCTAAAATTTTTCCTCCGATAGAAAGTTGCTTTATTCCTGAGTGACTTAAGCTATATTTTATATAAGCAGGCGAAGCCGCGGGAAAATGCTAATCTACACTAATATTATAAAGAGGGAAAAAAATATTTAGTGTGTATGTTTGTAATGAATAAACTCAAAAACTACTGTGCCGATTTCAAAAATTCTTTCACCATTGGAAAGCTGCAATCATTTTTAACAGGCCTGTTGGTCTTGTGGTTAGTGACCCTGACTGCTATGCCGGAGGTCGTGGGTTCGATTCCCACCCAGGACAAATGTTTGTGTGATGAGCACGATCATTAGTTCTGTGTCTGGGTGTAATTTATCTTTAATATGTATGTATTTAGAATATATAAGTATGTTTATCAGTTGTCTAGTACCCATAACACAAGCTCTGCTTAGCTTGGGACTAGATGGTGTTGTGTGATAGTTGTGGAATATTATTATTATATTATTATTATTTGACTAACATAGGCTATATTTATTGACCGAGCGAAGTCGGGACGGGCCGCTAGTAATTTATATAGCAGAACCACATGAGTAAATTACCGTTTATTTACTCATGTGACACAACAACGTTTATGCAGTCAGCTAGTATCTAAAGTTACAAAATTGTAGTGCAATTTGTTTAATGTAAGTAAAGATCAGTTTCTATTCACTTTGATGTGAATATTAATTAGTATTTTATAATCCTTATCTACATATTATAAAACAAAGTTCAAACCACGTCTATTTGTCTGTTTGTCGTTTGTCAGTCTGTCCGCGATATCCTTAAAAACTGCTGAAAGGCTTTTCATGTGGTTTTCACCAATAGACCGAATGATTCATGAAGAAGGTCTGGGTGTATAACACATACATATTATAGTAGGACAACGTTGATCAACGGTATTTTACAGGATGCATTTTGGAGAGTGTGCGCAGGAATTGCATGACTTAATTCCGCCATCTCATTTCTACCATTGGACAATTCGATGTACGGCGACTCTTACGTTGTTGAAACCTCTACGGTCCGGACTAAGCGTTTCGCTTCGTCGTTTATCACGCGAACATCGAAAGGACTGCAACAATTTGCCTGCTACGGTCTTCCCGTGCGTTTATATTTAGATGTCTTCAAGGCTAGAGTGAATAGGCTCCTAACAAACTAGTGCGCCTTAACATCAACGAAGTCATCACTTTCTTTGGTATTGTTCGTCAAGTCGTTGAGCTCCTTAGTAGTCCTGAGTTGAGCTACACGAATACTGACAAACGCTTGCACTGATCACTGGACAGGTCCGCTCAGAGCTGTGTGGTTCTATCTTCTAAAGACCATCTCAGACTCCAATCTGCATGGTTCTCATATGATTTGACCATTACATGTTTACTGTATGGATTTTAAAAGAGACTTTGATCCGAGTTTGTTTCGGTGTTTCTTATCAGGGCAGTCAGCTAGGAAACACCGGCTTCATCTAGTTTAAATTGACGAAAAAATCTATGTATAAAAGCGCTTTTAAAAGCCTATTTGCAAAATAACGATCATTTATCACTGCTTACCATCAGGTGGGATCGCAGTCAAGCATTAGTTTATATCAATAAACAAGTTTTTAATGAAAATCATTTTTTCATAGCAAGCTTTTAAAGCTTAGTATACCTGTATAATTAATACTCGTCAAGACGAATCATAAGAGCTCAAACTTGATGGAGTTGTGTCGTTTAACTACCGAGTTCCTATGGCCACCTTCCTGTTCCATCATCAGATCAGCTCTATCTCATAATAATTTTGCATTGTCATCTGATTGAATGAATCATTACATATGCATGCAAAATTTCAGCTCAATCGGTAACTGGGAAATGGGTCAAATTTAATTACAAGATTTGATGACAGACAAACATCGGGACAGGTGAAACTAAATAAAAGCTTGTAAAAAGAGAAAAGCCAAAAATTTCAAAGTTTTCTAACATACGCGTGAAGCAGGGGCAAGTCGCTAGTTGTGTATATGTTAATAACACTGTATGTTTCGCTGTAGGTGTTGCACAAGATCGGACGTAGGCTTATCTGAAATAGGCGTAAATATAATTATATGAACGTTGCTGCATGAATACTAAGAACACATTAACCCACGTGAATAAAAAAAAACAATGTGCCTTGCCTTTTTAGACTATATTAGAGTTAGCTTCCAGCCCAACCGTATGCTGCTGAATACCGGAATTAACATGCAACGACCTTATTAAGCCTCATATACATTAGAGCAGTGTTCCGCAAAGTGCGTGGTGAATAGTTGGTGTGCCTCGAAAATATACTGTTGTCTCATAAGTTCATAGACGGTAACAAAATGTAGATCTATCTACCTATAGACTGGATTCAAATATTCTCTGAGGGCATTCCTTTTTGTCACTAATTGTCACTCACCGATTAACGATTAGGAAGAAAGTAACTATTGGAAATAAAAACTGGAGCGCACATTAAAATTGTTTTGTTGATTAATGATCTGTAAAAAATGATTTTTCATTTATGGTGTACCTCCAAAATTTTCCGAGTTTGTAGATGTACCTTGAACAGTAAAAGTTTGCGGAACACTGCATTACAGACAATGACTAGAGTATAAAATGTGCCCCAACATGACGCCAACGACTAAACTACGTGACGCAGGACAAATTGTTGGACATCTTGACAACGTTGCTCTGTCAAATCTGTCAATCAAATGTAGGCTTTATGTCATCTACTAGCGACCCGCCCCAACTTCGCACAAGTGTTAGAAACCTTGAATTTCTCAGCTTTTCTCTACTATAATATGCGTTTCTCTACACATTAGCCTTTCTCATGAATCACTCTCTTTTGATGACCTGAACGAAAATCCGTTTAGCAGTTTTTGAGTTTATCGCTTTTTTATAGACAGACAGTTCCGGTGGTGGTTATTTTACAATATTGTAGTGGACGCACTGACACAAAGGATAAACACATTGTCTCGTTGCGTCACCAGCGGTTAGGTCAGTCTTCACCAACGGCCTGTACATGACTGACTTGATAGCGCCCGTAACACGAGGCAAGTATACAAATACTACAAATATGAATAAGAATCTAACCTCCAAAACCCAGTAGGTATCGAATTTTCTGGCTTCCGGCTACCCACAACGACTGTCAAAGAAATAATTCTCTCAATCTTTGATTCTCGTCACATTTCTCAACCATTTCAAATCTCACCTGTCACCCACGAACGGTAGGCGACTAGGCGTCAAAAACATGTTGTAACTCATTGCACACTCGACCTTAACGATCTGAGGACGAAGCGGCAGGTGGCTTTAGAGGAAATAAGTTCTTAGCGGCATCTGTACACCAGCTTCCCATCGCCTGGGAAAAACTCCTATACCCCTCCTGAGAAAAAATAGAACATCTACATTTTTAGGCAAAATTAATTTCTACGTGCTTTGTTAGCTAAAATCTTTTTTCGGGGTAGTAAACCATCAAGTAACTTCTCCCGCTCTGGGTGAAACGGAAGGGAGTGTTAGTCTTCTTAATCAAAAACCACCTGTATTCTTTCAGTTACCTTTTACGCACTAAGGCCTCGGTAAATCATTTTAACAATTCCGCAGCCCAATTGGTATGTCGTATCCTAGTATCCTATCATTGAATAAAACCTACTCGTGTTTCTTAAGTTCTTCAAGTAAAGAGTAACCTATTCAGGTTACTTTTAGGCAAACGTGCTCATGGTCAAATCAGGTGATAGTATTTAAACACAATACTATAAATAATAAGTAAAGATGTTCCATATTTGTGAATGCTTTTATTTCGCCGAACGAATATTCAACATTTTTTAAATTTATTCTCGATTAAATATAATTAAAAAGTAAATGAATATAGTATATCTTTCGTTATAGTGAAACAATTCCGATGAAACAAAGCCTAATTAATATATTAAGTTACACACAATTTTAATGTCTAAAGGTATCTACATTGATTTCGTACATTTTACGCGATGCACGCACAACTAAAAATTTCTACAGATTTACTATATGTATAGATTTTATTTTTTGGTTAGATGCGCCCTTTTAGCTTATGGCTTTTGTATATCCCTTCTGAGAAAAAACAATCGCACCTATAAACGGAACTTGGCTTTTAAGTGTTTAATACTTAATAGTTATTTTTAGACGTGGTATGAAGGGATGTGTAGCAGGTTTGTACTTAATGTGTAACGGAAATGTATTTGAACGGGACTATTGGCAATTGGGGAAAAAAGTATTTGTATATATGTTTTATATTATAGTTGTTTTTATTTATACATTATTATTACAGATGCAGTGGACTGGGCGACTGGTAACATCGTGGGTTCAAACCCAGCCAGACTATTTAATGTGATTTTTTTTCATTACCATTATAAGGAAACCAGCATTTACTGGAAGTAAAAGTTCGATGGCATGCTACATCTACCAACCCGCACTGATTCGCACTGGGCCCGCGTACTAGGTTAGGGCCTATTACTTCTTCTTGAGACGAGGCCTGTGCGCCAGCAGTGGGAACGTTGTAAGGCTGATTATGCTTATGCTCATTATAATTATATGCATAGTTTGAAGGTGTAAATATCATGGGTTTTCAAAACAAGTGTAAATAGACATATTCTGAGCGCGACGCTCATACGCATCACCGCTATAGATTACACTACAAAACTGTTTTATGTCCATTGCGTCACAACAGTTGTCTGGCATTCATGTGGAACTGGACTTTTTTTCACACTATTTTTGGTTAATGTTTAAATTAACTATTGTTGGTGAGCCTTGTGTTGTGCCAAATAAATTCATTCTTTCTTTCATCGTACAATATATTCACCGCTTTCCATTGAGCGTTATAAAGGCCAAGAGCGGGCCCTTGAAGAAGAGCCTAAACAAGCACGTAGGAAATTTCTTTTTAAAAATTAGCACCATGCTTATCTGTAAGTACATCTTCTATACATATAAATAAAATTGGAGTGTCTGTTTGTAATATTGAAATAACTGCTTTTTACTACATGCATATGAATATATATACGGTACGTACACAAAAATAACATTTTTTACAATGTTTGTCTGTCTGTCTGTTTGTGTGTTGTTTTGTCTGTTTGTCCGGGCTAATCTCTGAAATGGCTGGACCGATTTTGACGGGAGTTTTTTTGGCAGGTAGCTGATGTAATAAGGAGTAACATAGGCTACTTTTATTTTAGAAAAAGTAAATTCAAAATCCAGTTCAATTATTTTAGAAAAAGTAAATTCAAAATGCGTGGACTACATCCACGCGAACGAAGTCGCGGGCACAGCTAGTCTTCTTTTAAAATCCAGATGTATTATTGACTATAACTAAGACCTCCATTTCTATATTTTCCCAACACACATTAACTGGCATGTTGTAGTTAGTAGTCAATAATCAACACCTCGCCTAGCTATTAGTATCACAGTTAACCGACTCTTACTTTTCAACGGAAAGGGCAACTCTTGTCATTATCGAATATCCTCCGACGTCCGATCGGATTTAATTTGTTCTTATGTTATGCGTTATCGTGACGGGAAGTTGTCGGCAGGAAGCGAGTAAAAATGTTATGTCGGCGGGTAATGGCAAGCCAACATGGATCGGCTTTTTACTTCGTGACCGTAGGGTTGGTGAGAGCGAGTTGGATGGAATCTGTGACGGTGAGGGAGTCGCCGGTGGTCTTTTGCTACGAGAAGTTTTGAGACCAAGCTTTAACTTGAAATCTGTTTTTTAGAAGAGTATTTCGAGATCTTGCATCATTTTAATCTAATGCTAATAATAATTATAACACAACAACAGCGACAGTAACAGTAATGCTAATATAGTTATTAATTATAGTGCTAGTTAATAGAAAATAAAAATCAATATTATCATTAGATTATCAATAGATAATAATTACACACATATAATATAAAATCATAATAAAATAAATACATATGCATGCAATTAATTTATACATTTATGAACGTATATTTTAATTAGAAGACTTTTAAATGCTATTTATGGTATACTCTATATTTTGTCATTAATTTAATTTGCAAGAAATGAAAGGCTAATTTTTATTTATTGTATTTGATGGTATTTTAAGCAAGACTTAATTCACCAGGTACATTTTTTATATTGATAGATTGGTTTAACAATTTTGAGGACATTTCACCCCGATTTATGGTATATACCTACAGGTTTCATGTTCAAATTCCTCCTGAGTTCATAACTTCGGGCTCCGCTTTCAAAATGCGTCGGGTGCAAGCCCTACTCGGGTGGCCGGTGACAAATTACGCTTCAGCGATCTGAGTTTCCGATTTTATGGAATCTACGGTGTTTTTAACACGAGCCGCGTTGCCAAGTTTTTGTCCCACAATAATTGCATGACCAAACAATAAGAGTTGAGTAACATCTCACAAAAAATACCGACAATTTAGAAATTACTACCGCCGGAAAATACTTGACGGTTTTGAGGTTTTCTGTTCCTCTGTCGAATTTGTTTTTGAGGTTTGTGAAGAAAGTCTACGAGAGTTGGACTTTAGAGACGAATTTAAGTCTCGTTGCGACTTTTTGTCTCCTGGAAGAAAAAGTACTGGTTACCTAGTTATTAGACTTTAATTGACCAATTACCAATCATCATCATCAGCCTTTTTAATGTTCCCACTGCTGGGACTCAAGCCTCCTATCTAGGAGAGAGAATGGGCCATAATCCACCATGCGGGCCCAGTGTGGGTTGGTGGATGTCACATGTCTTCGAATTTTTGATTCTTGGACATGCCGGTTTCCTCACGATGTTTTCTTTCACCGTTTTGAGAGCATTACCTATAATACTAATTACTATTTATTATTCAACGAAAAGTAATAAAAATAATTCCTTTTGTAGGAATGAACAGCCGTCATTTCAGAGATTACTTAGATATAAAGTTAGTGTGTAAGTGATAAAGTTAGTGTGAGTAAGTAATCTCTGAAGTAACGGTCTTACAATCCCACTGCAGGGCAAATGTCTTTTTGCATTATTTTCTCTCCTTTCCATTTAAAGTTGCTGAGAACCAGTAAGTTATTTAAGATCATGAAGAATTTCTTCTGTCTATGTATTTCTTCATAAGGAATTTTCTTCTTTCCACAGCTAATTAAGAATATTTCCTTATAAATCGCTAATGAAGTAATCCCCCGTTAGCACTCAGCCTGCCGGTGATTACACCCGTTTGGTTTTTGTATGCGCGCGCGCAGTCGGCGGCTACCGCCGGACGGGCGACTAACCGTATCGGTTATCATTATCACCTGAGAGGGAACTAGTCGTCTAGTGCACAAGTTATTTATTACAACTCTATGCACAAGTAAAAATGTTTAATCGTACAGATGTGGATATAATTCTATAGGCACTTTTTATGGGGCTTTGGGTTGATGCGGAGAAAAAACGCTGTGGTTTTTTTTTGGATGTGGGAAGTCATCGAATATCTTCTCCCGCATTAGGGTGGAACGAAAGAACGTGACGTATCGTAGGCGCGGTCTTGCGACCGTAGGCGCAGGCAATGCGGACGGCCGGCGAGCAATTGGTAGCACGCCGACCGACCGTCCGGTAACCATCCGGACCGAGGATTCGGGGGCGCGTACTATTCCACGGATGACAGCAAATCGTAGGGGCCCAGCGGGATTGAAGCCTACTGGTGCCAAGGATCTGCTTCTGAAAGGAAGATTCGGCCCTGGTATGAAAGGCAACGAAGGAACAGGAGTGGGTTTTAAGTCAGTAAAAGTCTGACACAACCTCGCGCTCCGCCAAAAAGCGGGGGATGTCATTGGATGGTTTTCCCACCTAAAAAATAAAACCTTGTGATTTAATATTTTATTCGGCTCCCAACATCTTCAACATGCTTAAAGTTTTATCATTCTTCATTCATAAATTATTTCCGTCTCGCGGTGTTCAGTCAAATGTTCTGTGACGAGTTACTGACGGACACGGTGTCCGAATTGACACAGTTTTTTTGTTTTAATATTTTTTTTCACTGACGTTTCCGACACACACTGTTAAGTACAAACAATGGCAGAGAAGGAACAGGAGTGGGTTTTTAGTCGGTAAAAGTCTTACACTATCTCCCGCTCCGCCCAAAAGCGGAGGAAGTCATTGGATGATTTTACCACCTAAAAAGAAAGTGTTTAGTACAAAGCGTTACCAAAACTATTTTAGACTAAATGGCAACTTCGTGTTATAATTTTTTTTTTTTTATCTGACTGTAAATAAATTTGGTGGTGTCCGAATCATCAGTAACTCTCTGTGACACATCTAGTAAGTCAAGTTTGGAACAAGTACGAACAGTATAAAAACGTTGTTTTCTTCAAGAACGTCGTAAATTCCGCGGAAGTTTGTCAACTTGTTTATTTTCAATAAGTGCATGCCACATCGTAAAGTCGCAGCGACATGGCCGACTTATTTGGCGGTAACTTGCGACATAAAATTATTAATGTACTTATATATGAAATAAAACTCTATGATTTTAAATTTTGTAAATTTTATCATTTTTACACACTAATGATTTAAAGACGAAAGTTTGTGAGTGTGTGTGTGTATATTTGTTACCTCTTCACGCTCGAACGACTGAACAGATTTGGGTGAAACTTGGTACACGGGTAGACCATGATCTAAATAGGACATGGCTCCCGGAGACTATTTTCTTCTTTTATGCGGGTAAAGTAGCTGGCAGCAGCTAGTTCGTAAATATAAATGTAATTTTACATCCACTTGTGGAATATATTTTCTTAGAACAATAACTGGATCGTTGGGGTACCTATCTAGGAAAATCTTAAGAGATCATTAAAGTTATGAGTATTTATTAAACTATAATGTTGACGTCAATTAAAAACAATAATTTGAAACACGTACACTACACTAGCATCACACTTAACATTAATATTAAGTATAAAGGTTAAAGTTTGTTATTTATTTCTTAAAAACACACACCATCGTTACAGGTTGGACCCAATACAATAGTGGTTTTAAAAATAATAGGAACAAATCAATTGTCTTATGACTAACACTTACCTAAAATCAACTATAAAAGAACTATAAATCGATTCGCTTTACGAGTCGCGAGACTAAGCGGACGTGTGTTCTGTTTTTGATTATAATGAAATAAACAATTACAACCAATAAATATTATATTGCTCCGTCAGTATAAAATTAAAGTGTGTCGCGTGTGATTTGTAACCGACTTATGTACATATACAAGATGAACTAAGTAAATAGTTTTTATAAACTATAAACAGTGTTTTTGGTAGTATGTCTACCCCCGGAGCAAGCCCGTTTGGTCATAGCCAAATAGTACAGCGAAGTCCTCCACAGACGCCTACCCAACCATTACCCCCTAGCTACCCAAACCCACCAGCACCTACGGAGAATGAATTGCCGACTGAAGTCATCAGTACCCCGGAGATTCAAAAATGGATTGTTTCTATAGAATCAATCCTCGGTGAAGTTTGCGCTATTGTCGCGGATGGGAAAATGAACTCGGACCAGAAGCTTCGTGTCTCCGCTCTTTGCCGTAAGGTCCAAAGTGGGACATCTCAAATGGCCGTCTTATATCAATCATTGAAGACAAAAACTATCGTAGCCCATACCACAATCCAGCACCTTCAGGCTCAGCAGAATGTTGGGAACTCTCTCCAGCAGTTTAGAGAGCTCGTAGAGACAAAAATGAATCCGCCGGAAAATACTTCTTATGCTGGCATGGTTAAGAAGGGTACCGACATCGTCCGTCCTGCAAATTTGAGATCAGTCGCCATCTATCCCAGCGACAAAACCCAAACAAGTGACGACACCAAGTCTCTTGTTCAAAAGATCATCTCCCCAGAACAACTGAAGCTTCATGTTCGTGGCTTAAAAAAGGTGAAAAATGGGGGCGTTTTGATCAGCACCGAGAACAAAGGCGATATTGAAAAACTGAAGAACTCGGAAAAATTACCATCATCTGGCCTTAAAATAGAAGAACCTTCCAAACGCCAACCTCGGATTGTTGTCATTGGTGTCCCCGTCGCTCTTACTGAAAAGGAGGTATTTGAATGTATTTACGAGCAGAACCTATCAGATAAGTTGCCGAATATAACTCGCGAGTCCTTCCTAGAGTGTATTAAATTGAGCCATAAATCGGGCAAGAGAGACCTTCAAACTTGTAACTACATCTTGGAACTTCCTGCTAGCATAAGAAAGGTTCTCGTTAACCAAAACCGAGTTTACATCAATTGGACTTCATGCCCGGTGAGAGATTTCACCATAGTCACCAGGTGCTTCAATTGCCAGCAGTTCGGACACGCAGCCAAGTTCTGCAGGGAAACCAGTCCCACCTGCAACCACTGTGGAGAGAGCGGACACTCATTCAAGGAATGCAGCAGCAAATCTTCTCACCCTCTATGCGCAACGTGCAAACGCTTCAAGAGGAAATGTGACCATCCAACTGGTGATGTAAGTTGCCCGGCCCGCAAACATGCAGAAATGAACTATATAAACTCAATTGACTATGAAGGCGCCTAAGAGCGTCGTCTAATAGTTTAATTATTTAGCAGATAAACAAGTAGCTTATATTTATTTTCTTTTACTTTTTAAATTGTCATGACAAATCAGCTAATTTGTGATCTAGATAGTTTTTCTGTGTCGGAGTCCAAAGTCTGTAATGTTGAGGATTGTAAACACCTTCTTCCTTCTGGTGATAAAACATTAACACTACTCACACAGAATATTCGTAGCATAAGTCGAAATATGAACGGTTTTGAATTGCTGTTACAGGATCTTGACGTAAGCTGTGATATTGTCTTAACAGAGTGTTGGCTGTCAAAGCAGATGGTTAACTTACCATCTCTTGACGGTTATTATTCCTACAAAAGTGACATAAACATAAACCAGAACGATGGTTTAGTAGTTTATATCAAAAATAATTTAAGAACATTTAGAGAAGAACCAGTATCCCTGGATAGTAATTGTTTAATAATTAAAATTATTCCCGATACGGCAGTCATGGCTATTTATAGGCCTCCTTCTCAAAACATAGATAGATTTTTAGAGAGTCGCTTGACACAAACTTAAAAAACATAACATCTTTTAAAAACATAATACTTTTGGGCGATATTAACATTAACATTGCTTCCGGGAAAACAGATAGTAAAGTACACAATTATCTGAATATTTGCTCATTTCATGGACTTTTACCAGCTCACTACCATCCCACGCATCAGAGTGGCTCATGTTTGGACCACATCATTTTAAAATCAAAAAATCCATCCAAAACATTGGTTACTAATTCTTCGCTTACTGATCATCAGGCTGTTCTACTAACATTACAAATAAGTTCACCTAGAAAAAACTGCATGCGTAGCTACACTAAAGTCAATATTACTAATCTTGAAAATGACATACGCGGTATTGATCTTGACCTTGTTTATAATTCTGACGATGCAAATAGTTCGTTAAATTATTTCATAAGTACTTTACAATCCGCAATAAAGAAGAACACGTTTACTAAGACAATGCCTAGAAAGTATAGTTGCATTAAACCCTGGATTACCCCTGGTCTTGTTCGTTGTATAAGGAATAGAGACAGACTTCACCTAAAATTAAAATTAGCTCCTGATAACGAAGTGCTTTCTTTAACTTACAAAAGATATCGGAACTTCTGTAACAATCTTTTGAAAAAACTAAAAAATCAGTACGATAAAAATGAATTACAGAAGGCCGGGAAAAATAGTAAACTCGTGTGGAAATTTGTAAACTCTCATACATTTCGATCAAATAAACTCGAACCTCCGTTTGATATATTATTAGCGGATGTAAGCCCAACAGAAGCAATAAATAAAGCAAATAACTTTTTTGTTAACGTTGGTAAAAACTTGGCTGAAAAAACACTTAACTCAAGTATCATTTCCCAACACAACTCGACCTCGACATCCTCCACATTAAATTCTTTTGTTTTATTAGATACCGACGTTAACGAAGTAGTCAGAATTATAAGCGAGCTTAAGGATGTTTGTGCCACTGGGTGGGATGACATACCTAATAATATTCTTAAAAGATTTAAATACCTACTTGCCCCTCCTCTAACCCACATCTTTCAACTTTGCTTATCTAAAGGTATATTCCCAAAATTACTTAAAAAGGCTGTGGTCACACCTGTATTCAAAACTGGAGATAAAACCAGTGTGAATAATTACAGACCCATCTCAGTTTTAACAGGCATCTCTAAAATTTTGGAAAAAAATATTAACAATAGATTGATAAAATATTTAGAAGAAAACAGACTACTATCTGATAGTCAATTTGGTTTTAGGGCTAAAAGATCAACTAACCAAGCAGTTCATAATTTGACTAACTATATTACAACTAACCTTGATAATGGTATGCACACAATCGGGATTTTTCTAGACCTGGCCAAAGCCTTCGACACTATTTCTTGTTCTTTACTTTTGCACAAGCTTGAAAAACTTGGGATAAGAGGTGAACAACTACTACTGTTTTCTGACTATCTCACCGATCGTCATCAATGTGTAAAAATAGGTCAATATACCAGTACGGATCTTAAAAATAGCTGTTTTGGCATTCCACAAGGTAGTATTTTGGGGCCCACATTATTTTTAATCTATATAAATGAGCTATGTAGCTTATCGCTCCAGAATGGTGTTACAATATCATATGCGGATGACACCGCTCTATTGTTTTCAGGTAAGTCAAAGGTTGAGGTGTATGAATATGCTCAAAATGGTTTTAACATTGTGTCTAAATGGCTCCAGAATAATCTCCTAACACTAAACGCAGATAAAACAAATTACATTTTATTTACAATGAGAAATGCTAACATACCGCTTAATAACTTAAACATTCACGCACATATTAACTGCACATATGCTGACTCTGCATGCTCTTGCCCCACATTAGCCAGAGCTGACCATTTAAAATATCTAGGTGTCACGATTGACACAAATCTAAATTTCCGTAAACATATCGAGTTATTGTGTACGAGAGTGCGCAAATTAATATATGTTTTTAAAAACTTACGGAACATAGCCGATTACAAATTAATTAAACAGATCTATTTGGCTTTGTGTCAATCCATTCTTACATATTGCATAACTTCTTGGGGTGGTGCGGCTAAAACAATTTTACTCCCGTTAGAGCGTGCTCAAAGAGCAATTCTCAAGGTTGCAACCTTTCGCCCTTTTAGTTTTCCTACGCATCAGCTTTACATAGCGTGTAAAGTGCTTACAGTGCGACAATTATTTATTTTAAACATAGTACTACTTCAGCATACTGCACTTTGTTTTGACCCTTTACCATCCGACAAGAGAAGGAAGGACTTGGTTTGCATAAAGCCTCAAACCAGACATGCCTTTGCTAAGCGTTTTTACGTGTTTTTAGGACCTTTTCTGTATAATAGGCTTAACAAAGTACTAAGTTTATATAGTGTAAGGTATAAAAAATGTAGTAAGATTTTGTCAGAATATTTAATGATACTCAATTACATAGACACAGAACAACTTCTAGAAATTTTGGCATAATGCTTATCTAATCCCCTCGTTAATGTTTATTTTTGTATACACTCATATTCAAAGTTTTTAGGTATTATTGTACCATAAGCTTATTTTCGTAGTTATAAATAGAATATATTATTTTTGTAATAGTTTTACTCTAATTTTAAATTTTACTGTCGCTTTGAAACTGAAATGTAAAGTGATGGCCTGAAACACAGGTTAAAATTAACCTAGTTCGGGCGGTCCACTAACAAACATGGCACATCCGAACCACGATTATTTGCACCTTTAATAATATTTTAGTTTTAGTATATTTTTAGGCACTGAACTGTATGAATATCCTTATTACTGTTGGCTTAATGTACCTTTTTTGTAAACGTTATTTGCAATAAATTTATTATTTATTAATTTATTATTATAAAAATACAAAATATGTTGGTACGTATGTGTGTGTATGTGTGTGTTTGTTTGTTACTCCTTCAAGCTAAAACGGGTGAAAAAGTTTGGTCGAAAATTAGCACAAAGGTCTTGAAATAAGATATAGAGTAGGGTTATTTTATACTTTCGCGCGGATAAATCTGCTGGCATATAATGTATGGAAAAAGGACACTAACAACCTTGCAGAACTGTATTATTAACATCATAAATAACAACTTTTATTCTATGACTTTTTAAAAAACAGGATACCAAAAGGAAACCTTCATCATTTCGTTGTTCTATCTTACACATTTCAACTCTGTATTTTGTTATACCTACGTCTGTATGCCGCGCCGCAAGCGCATCAAGCACCCCTGCCGCGCGATCCCGCTCCCCTCCGCTATTGTACTATCGCTTGCTTCGAATAGACTTTTTAATATTTAGAACGTTAATATGAATTTTTTTTTGTATGTAATTCTGTTGAACTAAAATGTGATAAGTTCTTAAAAGTCATAGAACAAAAATATTGTTTATGATGTTAGTAACATAGTCCTGACAGGTTGCCAGTGTATTACCAATAACCCTGTATACCTACATCTTTTTTTTTAATCTTTTTTTTTTATTGTGGGAAAATTCATCCAATGTATACCTACATCTGAAACTCAACCTTGTGCCTTGCCTTACATCCGATAATAAACTAGGCCGGCAGGTACACACAATGTTAAAGCAACATCCTAGGACAGCTAAATTGTGACAAGTAAAATTAATATGTGGCTAGATATATAATTAACTCGTGCTCAGTACTGCGGTCACGTTTAACAAAATAATATAATAATTATGCACATTATACCTGATGTTACTAGTGAGAAACGTGGAACCGTGTACCGATAGCAAAACAAGATACCAAAGCAATTTCTTTTGTATAAATCGAACATTAATATCGTAGTTGAAGGCGGACGAGCTTAAGGCTTATAGTCCCGTGAACCATCTGGCCAAAATTATGTGGACGCACCTCTCGCACCCGCCTAGGCGGCAGTACGCAAATCTATGCATTCATTTGCTGCCAACAGCGCCCGGAAAGCGCGCGGCTGACCTTTAAACCCATTTTCTTTGCGAAATGTTGATTGATTTAGGTACATATATATGCAATGTTCACTTTGAAGAATATTTAACCACCAATTTTTATGTGTAAACCTGTTTCTAAAGATCCAAGCCGTTTTGAAGAAGAAGGGAAAAGTTGCGAAATTGCTAAATATTTTTTTAGACAAAAGTATTAATAGCAGGAAAAAATCAAATGTTGATAATGTTGTTCATGAATCTATAATAAACATTTTTTTTTTCAAACCTATTAACCTGGCCATTACCGAGGAGTAGGCTTTAGAAAGTCACTGTTTTATGGCACTTTTCGGGCGCTTGGGCCTTAATGCAATCAAGAGCGCATATACAACATATTTTTAGTTTATCTCAAACCTGAATATAGTTTGTTCAGAATCAGTAACTGAATGGATTCCAATAGTTTTTACACCTTTAGCTGTACGCACAATGATTGTGTTCCCAAAACGTTTTGTGCGAAAAGAAAAAAGAAAAGAAAAGAAAGGAAAAGAAAAAAAAATAGTCGTCGGAAAAGGCGCAAACTTAAGACTAACATGTTTCAAACATTTTCGATGACAATATAAAAATAAAAAGTCATGCGCCACGTCCGAGCGAAACGGCCGGTACACTCAGCATAATGCTGTGTCCACACGCAAAATGCGACGAGTCCACAAAAGGTGGGATGTCTACCAGTACCGACACATCGCCGTACGTCCTGTGATCCGATGATGGAACGGTCTTGACGGAATTAAGTTATGCAATTCCAACCAAAAATCTTCGACCTACACCAATTAAAAATCTAGGGAAATACCTTAACAATTTCGCAAATACCGTTCACAAAAAAACCAATCGTTTCACGAAATATGTGAAATAAATAAATCTTCGGTTAAAGTTAACTAACCAATTAAAAAGGCTTACATACCGATACACATGGTTAAGTAAATTGGGTATGGTAATTGTTTTGCTGTCTGTACATCCGCGTGTCGTGGGAAAATAGTAAACGACGCGTGGTACACGACTGAGATGTTAGTGCGTATGTGTGTGGCTGGGGAACTGGGAACCGAGGGGAATTAGGAAAGTTACCAAAGGTAGCAGTAATTTTCTGAAAAATAGATAATGTATTTGTACAAATTGAGTTTTCAGTACTTTTCAAGCTATAATATCATGTGGAAGGCAAATTATGAAGAAATTCTAAAAAAAGCTACTGGTTAATGATATATTCCCTATAGTTGTAAGGCAACTGAAGAACACAGGTAGATTTTAGTCAGCAAAAGTTTAATTCGCCCTCTTGCTGCATCCTGGAGCGAGAGAAATCATTGATGATTTTCCACCTCAAAATAAGCCGAGGTGATACTTATGTGATCCTCGTGTATCAGCATCATTTCACCCGCAAGACGTCCACTGTATACTCGTTTATAAAGGCCGCAAATCACACACATCTACAAACAACTAAATTTTAAAAAATCCGCATCCTAATCAATTGACCCGTTCAAGAGCTACCGTGCTACAGACAGACTGACACATCCACATAGCGGTCAAACTTCTAACAGTCCTTTTTTTGCGTTGAGTTTTAAAAGTACAATAAAAATACCACGTTTAAGAACTGGAAACTAACTAGGTTAAGAACTGGAAGGTGACATTCGTTAAACTCTACTTACCTAATTGAAAACTGCATACCTACTTAGACTTATGCGATTTTCACAATCATTAAAAAAAATGATGGGTAAAAAGTTAAACTTGATGAATATTATGGTAGAGAAAAGTCGAGAATTCCAAAGTTTGTAACACCTTTTTTTGTTTTCGAAAACCGTTTTCCAAAATTTCTTACTATTTAGTAATACTCAAATTTCCCTAGTTTCCCCAGCTGTCCTACAACACGTAGACATCCAAGACGGTCACAATGCCCCTCGCATGCTAAGCTCGTCATTACCATTACCCGTTTACTTTGTTGAATGAGAGATATCTATCGCCGAGTGGGCGGGGAACAGCTACTGGTCTTCAATGACAATTTCCTATGAATTCATTAATTTTTAAGTGGCTAAGAAAATAATATATAATAATAATGCTGTCCGTCCCGTATGTCATTTGAGGATCTTTAACAGTAGTTACTGGTTGTCAAACGCCAGAACATATTACACCAATCTTGCCAACCGTATTGTGTTATCAAGTTACTGGGTTGTGAAAATCAGATAGGTACTTATAGACACCACTAATCTACACTTCTACACTAATATAATAAAGAGGTAAAGTTTGTTTTTATTAAGCTATTGCATAGCTTCTATCGCGGGCCTTGAGCGTGGAGACCGAATCCAGAAATTCCTTAACGAAAATAACCTAACACCCCCCCACTCATTGGTTTTTTGAGCGTGGTGACCGATAAGAAAACAAATGAGTGAACAATCAATCAAAATTCAATTCAATGAGTGAATATGTAACTTCAATTAATATCAAAGAAAAAAAAACAAAGGAAAAAAAATACTGCATAAATAAAATAAATAAATAATTATAATTGCATAAGTTGATAAAAATGCTATGCAATGGCTTTACCGCGGCAGTCCCCGAGTGCCACACGTCTTTTTATTTATTTTTTTGTTTGTAAGAGGTTACTTAATCTCTGGAAACACTGGTCCGATTGCTAAAATTTTTTCACCGTTAGAAAGCTGCTTGATTCCTGATCCTGAGTGACATAGGCTATATTTTATGTACACGGGCGAAGCTACAGGCAATAGCTAGTTTTTAATTAGTACAAATACTTAAAAGGGCTTATTAGAAAAGGTCTTGTTATTATTTAAGTAGTCTCAAAACATAATACTCTCTATTTTTTCTACTTACTACCTACTAATTAAAAAATAGGGGTGTATATTTTAAAGTACTGGTACTCAACTATATCTTGTTAGACTGGAAGCCGTGCCCCAAATAGTCAAGAAAAGTCTAGGCAGATTGCTTAGGAAAACAATAATTTGGTTACAAAAAAACAAAAACTAGCTTCTTAGGCTTCGCGAGCGTGATAGTTGGTTTCTCTAATATACTAACTTCGGATTCTTGTTTCATTTCCTTAGGAGGTGAATTTTGGAAAAAGGAACATCTGATAAATTTCTGCATTATAGTTCCAAGGGTTTGGGCTGGGCGTTGATGAATGAGTCATTACATTGCCTTTTATTTATAGGCACAGATATAAAAGACAATCGTTACTAACCGACTCATCCATCAACACGCAACACAAACCACTGAACAGATTACGCTAAGTCACCCTCTAAAACGATGAGACTACACCCCCTATAATGATTGTATGAAAAACCTAGTATCACGCGGGCGAAGCCGCTGGCAGAAGCTAGTTTAATATATAAATGCCAACATAAAATGGTAAACTTAAACGAGTAGTCGGAAATTCCAGCTACTTGCTTGTCGTTGTGATGAAACTGTTTACTAGATGCAAGTTCTTAACTGAGCTATGAATATGTAAACTTCAACAAAAAGTAAAAATTTCAATATCGTCTTACAAACTATCCACCGATCGTTTTTCTAGTCTTCTACTATTATTAAAACCTTCTCAATTCTTAGTGTGAAAGCAGAGCAAATGAGGTATAATAGCAACTCCTATTGCAACCTTCATCTGATCATACAACCCCTACTGAATATTGTTTCTCAACTTATTATAAAGCTCTGCAACCATCCACGAGGGCGTCGCATCCGGTAAACGGATATCTTCTGCTGCGTATTACTAAAGTCTACTGGGCTAAAACCACAAGTAACTCACTAAGAATAGTGAGTAGCAGTAGCAAATACTAAATGAACTAAAGAAAAATGTAGTTCCTAAAAAACCTACATCCAAACTTATTCAACCAATTTTTGCTCAACTCAGTTCTGTAACCTTCCACAAGTGTCCCGTATCCGGCATCCGGATGACCTCTGTTGCATTTTACTAAAGGTTACTGGGCTAAAACCATATGTAACCCACCCAGTTGAATCTAAAGCACTGCGAACTAAAGTGTAAATAATTTTTGAAAAATACCTAAAGCCATCTAAACCAGCCCTATTGCCTTCCACGAGTGCTTCATATCCAGCAACCGGATTTCCTCTGCTGCATATTACAACTAAAGGCAAAACCCTGAGTACCACCCAGTCAGCGCGAACTATAGAAACATACTTTTTTTTTTTTTTAAACCTAAAGCCGACCAAACTTATTTTTACTCAACTTATTATAAAGTTCCGTAACCTTCCACGAGCGTATCCAGCAGCCGGATGTCCTCTGCTGCATATTATTAAAGGCTACTGGGCTAAAAGTGCCAAAACCCTAAGTATGGGTTACCCAGATGAGATTAGAACTAGAGATTTTTTTTTATATTTAAAGGTGACCAAAAAGCCCTATTAAACCTAATTTTACTCAACTTATTATAAAGTTCCGTAACCTTGGACGAGCGCATCGCATCCAGCAGCCGGATGTCCTCTGCTGCCCGTTACTAACGGCTAGGGATATAGGCCACAACGGTCCGCGGCGCGGTTCTCTTATTATATGGTATAACATAACCGTTTCATTCATGCTGTGGAATATATTGATCTCGTTTTCTTTAGACGACTTGTTTCCCTAAGTTTAGAAGACTACTTACTGCTTGGGTGTGTTGCCTAGCGCATTGCCCTACTGAAATGTTTCGCGGTTATTTCCAGCATTTTGATCGTTTTGTATACGTTATTGATGACAGAATTTTAAATTTTTCTTGCTCTTCTGCCTTTGTTACTAATAAATTTAAAATAGATTCGTAAATACTACATTTTAGATTTTGGTCAAATTATAGAATTTAAAATATTTCTGTCCTACCAAAACTCAATTTTGACCCAAATCATGGAATTTTGTATTTTTCTTTCTCAGGGTTGTCAACACAAACTAATTTTGCCTTGTGATCTAATGACATAACGCTTTCTTTGACCACGTTCCTAATGAAGTTTTAATCACACTTATTCCGCAAATCCTCCTCACCACATAATTTCACCATACCAACTATTCGCTCGCATGTCGTACTCACAAAAGTAACTTTCTCATAGCAATGGCTGTTCCGAACACCATTCATAAAGTATAATTATTATTTACTGAATGAAAACCACAGGAAATGGTCTCCCTCTTGGCCGCGACCAATTGCAAGCCTTCGGTTACGTCAATATCGCTATTACGCGAGGCTTTGAAGAATTGTAGTTGAGATGTGTTTACGCTGCGGTTTGTAAAGGCGAGATTTAGAGGATATATTTGATAGGATAGACGATGAGGCTGATAAGTTGTGAAATAGCGACAGCGGACTAGAAGACAGCAGCTTTGGAAGGTGTCCTACAAAGTGGATAGATGACCTGGTGAAAGCTACGGGTTCTTTTAGATGCGAGAAGCATAGGATTAATTAATGTGACGATGCTTGGAAGACTAAGGTCCTGTAGTGAACATCTTTCGGTTGAAATTGTTATGAAGAATTTCCCAACTCTTACCATGTCTTACATCACCATCATCCGCTATGCTCTGTATTAATACAAAACTGAATAAAGGCTCTTAATCTTCAAGTTAATAGGTAGGTATGAGTAAACATACGTACAATTAAGAAAATCTATCGCTTTTGCAGTCTGCCTCGGCGAGGTCTTCGCAATTTCAGACTTTTGGCCTAGAGGTTAATCAGCGTCCGGCAGATGTGTCATAATTTATAAAGTAATTATTATAATTATAGCGACATTAGTTGGTCAAATTAGTCTAGAATTCGCAAATGTATGACAAATACGTAGGTTTCATTATTGTTGTATACATGAGCCTCTCATTGTTAAACAATATCTATAGCAGCTGCAGGGCCGACTACCCTGACCTGTCCTTATAAAAAGCTCTCTGTAT
Source organism: Mythimna ferrago (assembly GCA_910589285.2). Classification (NCBI taxonomy): domain Eukaryota; kingdom Metazoa; phylum Arthropoda; class Insecta; order Lepidoptera; family Noctuidae; genus Mythimna; species Mythimna ferrago. Next base: position 15,269,874 of record OU342689.1, on the reverse strand, counting down.
GTAGAAATGCAAAATTGAGAAACAAATATTTTGCAATACGTTTGTGTCGCCAGATATGCGGCGGAATTGTGACCTTCCAATAAATGTAGGCTTGTAGGTGTCGCGAATTTAGCACACATCGTTTACTTTGGAGATCCTTATTGTTGTAAATCTTGTGAATACCTATCCAAATGTTTTCATGGTAGTACTCATACATGTACAGTGAGTCACCGCGTCCAAAACATGATTGACCTTTCCTTTAATAACAACATTGTTACCATTGACTCACCGGCCGACCTCAAAAAAGTAAATACTCACTGTGCCAACAGCCTAACATTCCAATCACGCGTACACTAACAAAAATCGTTTGTTTTTATCTACAACCTCAACCAAATTCCGTACTGCTGGCAATTATAGTATGTGTGTTTCCCGTTACAGAATGATATTATTTTTTTCGTTAACATTCTTAGCACGGCCGCCTCGAGTTTCTGTGTCTACAAAAAGCTCCCTTATTTACTTGACAAATACGAGCGTAGTGGGCAAGATCACAAGATGTCTTGCGGACGTGACCAATTGAACCGGATGCACGCCCGTGACCGGAAGTCCCCCTTTCATCTCAAAATGGCCGCGTCGAATCTGTAAGAAGCAAGGAATTTTTCTAGGCTGCTGACCACTGAATATTTGTCAAACAACTCCGGCGATATCACGAAGCGAACTTTTTTTGGTGACAGTTTTTAGGCTTCCCGCCGACTCGCGGATACTTTTTCATTCATCACTGGTCATTGAATGCTCTGCGTTGTAGTAAATATATTTGGTAATAATAAGGTTTAGATTAGACGTAATCACATCAACTAATATTATAAACGCCATAGTCTGATGTAAATATGATGTACACACTAATACAAACATACTTTTTTAAGTTTGTTACTCCTTCACGCTCAAATGATTTGAAAAAAATAGACATGATTTAGATGATTGGAAATTGGCATACGGGTGGATTATGTCCTGGAGTAGCATAGGATACTTTTTATCCAGGCAGTATCCCTTGGAATAATTTTCAATGTCAACTGGATGACGACGCTGGCATAAGCCAATACTTACTGAATAAATTATGAAGTTTATTGAGCAAATGAGATGGCATTTTTCGCACAGGCCTCCGGTAATCTTCTTTAAGTTTACTAAAAACTTTAAAACTAATTTTATTTTACTTTTTTTTCAGGCAAGCTGTACGCAGCATTAGGTCGCCGCGGCGGGCGGGTTGTCGGCAGTGACTTGCAGAGCGGCTCAGCACAGTTTAGAGTGCAAGCATTGCTGCCGGTCGCGGAGAGCTTCAAGTTCGCGCTTGAACTGAGGACTCACACATCGGGGCTTGCCGCACCACAGATGCTGTTCAGTCATTGGGAGGTCAGTACTATAGTGCAGTACTCTTAATAAGTAGTGTGTACTTAGCTTTATAAGTACTAGATTTATGTATATTGTGGCTCAGCACAGTTCTACGTACAAGCGTTACGGATAGCCGTAACGCTTACACCACCATGATTATGTCATTTCCATGGGACACGCCGTAATCATGGCGGAAAGACGCCTCTTTGAGGAGTGTCTAGAGAGATATCACGGCGTCCTCACATTCTACATGACGTAGGTCCTTACCGGACTTGGTAAGTCCGGGAGGTCCTAGCATTCGATTCACCATTGTGTGAACCGCATGGAGCACTCGGTGGAGATGTGCCACGCTTGGGCGGAGCACCGCCCTATCCTCGTAGAGGCGATCGGTGGCAGTGATCTCTCGTGCCGAGGCACGAAATTCAGGCTATGGCCCGGAGCGAGGATGAATGGCAGGCAGTCGCCTCCTTCTACGATCTACAAAGCAGTAATGCTAGCAAAGTAGGAGGCAGCACGCGCGAGGAAACGAATATATTCACGCCCCAGCCACCGAAACCCCGACCCCGAATACCAGCCATGGTAGAAGCGGGCTTACGGATGTCGAGCAACGGGTAGCTCGTCTGGTAATCAAGTGCACCGAGTCCCAGTCGTTGACAGCGCATAGTGATCTACGCGTTCCACAAAGATATGTCAGCAAACCGTAGGGGCCGACCGCGGCGATTTTCTGAAAAGGAAACCCGTAGTCAAAAACGCAAAAGGCGCAGATGTGGTTTTAATCAGTAAAAGTCTGACACGCCCTCCCGCTCCATCCTCAGAAAAGTTGGATAATCGGGATCGAAATTCGGTCGGGAGGATTACTTTCATTTATCAACGTAACAAATTCAAGAATGTCTGGAACTTTAGTAGATACGTGCTCATATCTGGTCAAGTTATAATTTTCTAAACATTCTAATCATTATTCCTTCTCTTTTCAGGTAATAGACATTGATCCATTCTGGAAACCTCGCACAGAAGAAGAATACTTGCATTGGGGAGAAAAATGGGATGGCGTGAACCGAGCCAAGGCGTACATGGACTCGGTCCGAGCGAGGAAAGGACTGGCTACCGACAAGCAGCTGGTCCAACACGCTGAGAAGCAGAGAACCCTGTCCAAGAATAAATAGAATATAAAGTTATTTTACTATAGACGCATTACACTCATAGTTCTACGCTAGGTTACCTTGATACTTACTCATTTCCATTATTATTTATTAGCTAGAGAAAACATTGCGCACTTAGCATAAAAGTGACATAACTCAAACTCCCGGTAACTTCTGATTTTGCTATAAGCTGATCTGAAAAAGCTCACTTTGAAAGTAAGCTTTTGGATATTTGTATTTCATCGGGACACCATGGCGTCGCGACCAGTGGCGACACCATGGTTTCCCGGTGAAATATAGCCTTAAACTACTAAACTAGACACCATATAGACACCAGAGTCGCCACACGTCCAAGCTGGTCGCGCCACCAGATTGGTTGTGCAACCAAACAGACACCAAGTGAGTAACTCTCTATAGAGCTGTATACATTTTGTTGGTAGCGGCGACTGGTCGCGCTGCCATAGTGTCTCGGCCTTTAGGACTCAATGTCTTTCTTAACGTTTTGATTCGCGATCTGTTTTTAGTGAATTTTCATCTGTTTACATTTAGCCTCGAGTACCTTAACACAATCTTAATCCTGAAATCCTGACATTACATGAACTACCAGCACAGTTAAGTTATTAGGTTAAAAAAAGGCTTAGCGTAAAAGAACGTAGGCATATAAAAATTCAAGCTTCTGCAGCTAATTCTATTTCGATCCTTCTATTTATAACTTAGCTTTTCGCAAAGGAATTCAATTACTGTTTGACGTGGAAACATTAATAACTTGAAAAAGTAAAAGTATTTGTCATGCAACGTTAGCTGGAAATAGCCTATGACGTCTGAATGATGACGTCAAAGCAATTTATAAATAGTTACATGGTATACTCGGAATGTTTATGTAAAGCCTTCTATACGTAACAGGCGGTTTGTTTATATACAGAACCAGAATAAACTTAAAATGTGTATAATTTATAGCTTACTAGCTTCAGCCATCGGCTTCGTCCGCATAAATGTTGATTTTTGCGTATACGAAGTCGAAGTCGAAGACGGATAAAAAGTAGCCTATCCTTCGTATCAAATTTTATCAAAATCAGCACAGTACTATAATCGTGAAAACCGAAAAGTCAGACATACAGATAGACAGAGTTACTTTCACATTTATAATATTAGTATTTGATTTTATAGTCGATTGAATGGTTGAGCAGAGCTTTAGGAAATGTGTACGACATGCCGCGAACCGTAAAGTAGCTCCCGGCCACCACAGGCTTGCCCGTTTGCGGATGGCGAGTATTGGGTAGCTCGCCGTCCGATAGCGACCAGGTTTGGGTCGGCGACGCGTCGTGTTCAAAGAGGGGTCGGCAAACGGACGGGGCCTACTAAGGCCTATCGGGGCCGGCTATGGGTTTGTTCAAAAGATTTACCAAGATTCTGTAACGTAAAGAACAACTGAAGGAATTTAGATGAGTTTTAGTCAGTAAAGGTCTGGTACTCCCTTTCGCTCCACCCAGAGCGGGAGGAGTTATTTGATGATTTCCCACCGGACAGGCAAACTCCTATTAACTCTTTGAATGTCGTAATTAGAGACACAATAGAAAGACAATTACCTTATGTCGGACAGTGTAACTTAAGACATTCGAATGGTTAATTATCCTTTTTAGGGTTCCGTAGTCAACTAGGAACCCTTATAGTTTCGCCATGTCTGTCTGTCCGTCTGTCTGTCCGTCCTCGCTTAATCTCTGTGACCGTTAGCACTAGAAAGCTGAAATTTGGTACCAATATGTATATCAATCACGCCGACAAAGTGGTAAAATAAAAATTGGAAAAAAAATGTTTTATTAGGGTAGCCCCCCCTATATGTAAAGTGGGAAGTGATTTTTTTTTAAATTTCAACCCTAACGTGTGATATATTGTTGGATAGGTATTTAAAAATGAATAGGGGTTTACTAAAATCATTTTTTGATAATGTCAATAATTTCGGAAATAATCGCTCCAAAAGTAAAAAACAATGTGTCCCCCCCCTCTAACTTTTGAACCATAAGTTTAGAAAATATGAAAAAAAATCTGAAAGTAGAACTTTATAAGAACTTTCTAGGAAAATTATTTTGAACTTGATGGAAAGAACAGTTTTTGTACAAAAAAGACAAAAAGGTTGTACAAAATAATTTCTGGACTAAGTTCATAGTATAATCGTATATGCAAGCATTTTTTTAAACTCATAAATGGGTACACTTATGGTACACATATAGAGCGTGGCCCGACACGCTCTTGGCCGGTTTTTTTTTATGATGGGAAAAATCATCCAATGACAACCCCCGCTCTTGGGCGGAACGAGAGATAGTGTCAGACTCCCACTGACTAAAAGACCCACCCTGTTCCTTCTAGCCTTCATACCGGGGCTCGAGTTCCCTTTCGGATAACCCTGGCCCCAGTAGGCCCTATTAATTATCTTAGTAACCAATTGTATACAAGTTCTCCAGTTCTTATGAAGCCGAAAAACGACTTTCAAACATATACATTGACGCTCTCACCTGCTTCGCGTTTTCTGCAATTTTCAACCTAACCGGATAAGTACTGCTAAATACCAGTAGGTATTTTACATAAAGCGCTCCATTCTGTACCCCTAGCCAAATTGCTAATCTGCAATCGTTGACGCTAGCAGAAAGCTTCAAATGTACGGGAATGACGTCATCTCTACGCACAGAGAACAAAAGAATTGGCGGCGCGGCCAACTCGAAGCGTTCGGCGCAAGCGAAACGGTTGTAACTTGGCTAGGGGGGTTGATCTCTTTAACCCACTTCTTGGATAAAACAATACCTCCTTTTTTTGGTGGGAAATCCACCTGTGTTCCTCCAGTTAACATTTGCGTTCTCGAGACACGGTAACTCTTTTGAACAATCCTTCAACCTGAAAAGCAACGGTCCTGGGGATCACCGTCAATGTTGCGGATAACATCTTTGAGAGTGCAAATAAAACTCTCTGCCAAGATTTAGGTACTTAACATTAGGTATAAGTACCTAATTACAGAATTTGGGCTCAAAGCACCTCTCATAGAAAGTGTATTATAAAACCCCGTACTTACCCATTTATTAAATACCCAATTCGAAATAAAATTAGACATTTAAACGCTTTTTACTGTCCATTCAACCGATTTTGACTTTTATTGCGTTGGCGCCATGATAAATGGCAACTGCAGTAAATAGTTGGTACTGTAACCACTTTTTTTGCTTTTAATGCCATCGTTATGCCAACGGAATAGATGTCAAAATCGGTTGAACGAACAGATAACAAGGTTTTTTTAAACGTCTCTTATTTTGAATGTAGTATAGATAATGTATATCCCCACTTAAGATATATGCTACGGGCCCAAGCGTGGCCAATGTTCTCACTAGATGCCGCTAAACTCAACATTCCCTGTTCTTGTAGAATTGCGTTTTTTTTAGTTTGTAAGTTTCCTCTGTACAATGTCTTGTCTCTATATTATTGTTTAAGTACTTATAAATAAATTGCTATACTTAGTTGTCATCATCATCATCATCATTATTAATGTTCCCACTGCTGGGACTCAGGCATCCTCTCTAGGAGAGGGAATGGGCCGTAATCCACCACGCGGGCCTAGTGCGGGTTAGTGAATGTCGCATGTCTTTGAATTTTTTTTTTAGGACACCGGGGGTACACTAATACATGGGACATGTCCCATGTCCCATGTCCTGCGGCGGCTACTTTAGAGATATACGGAACAGGGAGTAAAGTCCCACATGCTTTCGTTAAAAAGGTAGAATTCTCCGACTAAACGGGTGTTTTGTGGTCCGGGCTGCTCAGCTGACATCTGTAATCTTTCACTAAAATCATGAACAAAAGTTGTTGAGTATAGCGCCATCTAGCCAGACCATGGCCACGCTCGGACTCACAGCATTCACTTTGTTCTAGTTAAAATACAGTAAGTGCCAAAACAAAAGTGAAAAGGTTTTATAAATAACCAAGTTTCAAAATAAATATTATTTATTAATTCTTATTTATGACCAAGTTGAGCACTATATATTATATGTCACAGGAAAATTGCAAACGCCGCCGCACAGTAAGATTGTAAATTATCGCGAGAAATTGTAAACTATTTTTTCTAAAATGTAGATAACATACATGAATATTGATGTGATTATGGTTTACAAATATATATAGAATTTTTCATAATATCGAGAAATGAAAATCTAATAAAGATTTATTACAATCATACAGAGTCTACAATTTTCCGGTGACATATACTGATGCACCCCTATTTTTTAATTAGTTCAAAAAAATATAGAGCTCTATGCGTTACTAATCATATTTTTGTAGTCAGAAGTTAAAAAAAAACGAAATCCCAAAATAGTCCACGAAAATTCGTTATAATTAGTAAATTCGCAATAGAATCAATCATTCAATTTCATTACAATTGCTACTAGAAAATACTACACTTTTACTACATTTTTTATCGTCATTTATTTATTCATTCTTAAAATCAATAAGTCTGTACAATATTTCTATAAATTGAGTGACATTTTGGGATATAGACAAACGCTAATAACTTTGCTGTTTATGAATATTATTTATTGAAACTTAACCTTTTCTAATAAGCCCTTTAAATATTTGTACTAATTAAAAATTTGTGGTGTATATTGAATGTATATGTATACTTGTAAGATATTATTCAATAAAACACTAGCGTATTTCTTAACACTTAGTGGATAATTGTTTTTGGGTTATTTATGTTAAATTTTAAAGTTTTTTTTTTTTTTCATTTTCTTTAGAAATAGGCAACTAGAAATTCTTGAACATAAAATTAATTTAAAAAAATCCTTTTTAAGTCATCATTATGATGACAACTTAAAAAGTTTGTCAATATACCATGTGTTGTATAAAATAATGTAACGAATGAATGTATGTACTATATGTATACCAGATTGTTAAATAATTGTTTGATGTAATTTTTTCATACTCCTATTTTAATATAATGTTAGAAAAATATGAATTCTTTTTTATTTTCTATAGCCCGACTCAGAAGTTTATCCAGCTTAAGTGGGGCTGGGCTGCCTGCCGCATGTTGATCGTGCGATGGGCCTTTGAAATACATAACTGGTGCCTTGAAATCGCACGATGGGGTCGCAGCAGACCAAGGAGATGGCGGAATGTCTTCCTTACGAATTGGAAAATAGTGACATAAGCCTTGATCACACGTACCGAGTAAACAGGCGAGACAGTGCTCTCGGTCGAGTACTCGGTACGTGTAAACACAGCGCCGAGTGCTCGGCCTACCACTATTCTCTACAACTCGCTTACATCGCTGTCTTGGCCGAGCAACATTTTACTGTCTCGCCGTTTTACTCGGTACGTGTGATCAAGGCGTTAGAGTCCGATACAATGGAAGGGATGGGATAGAGGGATGCCGTTTTGAACGCCTAGTGTTTTTTTAATTTTTTTTAGATTTATTTATTGACTTTATTTTCGATATTTACAGACTGAAGAATTTCTTATTTAGGTACGTTCTTGGATAAATATCCTACACATAGAACGCTCAACATTTTATAATCCACGCGAACGCCGGTGTTCGCTTGGAGTTTAATGATTCAATTTACAGTACCTCTACACCCCTATTTTTAACCAACTTCAAAAAGGAGGTTCTATGTTCGGCTGAATTTTTTTTTTCTGTTCAAAGATTTCTCGGTCAAATCGTGGACAAATTTTGAAAATTATATTTTTATTGAAAGGTTGGTCTCATAGAAATATTGTTATAAAGATAGAAAGTAGGTTTCTCAATGCAAACATGGGGGCATTTTTCGTCCCCTTAGGGATAGGATTTTTAAAAATCCTTTCTTAACGGAAGCCTGCATCCTACAAAAAATATAGGTAAGTACCTTCCAAGTTTCAAATCTTTACGATCCGCATAAAGCCTAAATTACGCTGATCCGTCAGTCAGTCAGTCATTCAGAACAAATCATTTTATAAGAATAGATTATAACTTGGAAGTTATACCCTTGAAATTGTTTTTCAATATTGCTCCTGGTTGTAAATAATGACCCACCTACATACCCCTAAACTGTGTTCAAAGCTAGATGGGCTGCTGCAGACACCATTTTGTCAGAGAGATTTGATTTTTCCAGTGAGCTATACTTAATTGGATTGTGAAGTTGTAGATCAAAGAACGCCTTACCTCTTCCCGTACTCTGTGCACTAACACCTGCACGATTACCTTTGCGAAGCTTTTGAAATACGTGCAACACTGCTCCCTCATACAACTCAGTCCGCCGCAACGCTTCCACACACCACTCATTTAGCTTTGGAAAGAATAATTTCCACGCACACTTGGCGTCAGAGTCGCGGAGTCGCGTGCGCTCGCTATTTGTCGCCGCGTCTAGTGACGCCGTGTACGCGCACACACGACGACAGTCGCGCGACAGCTCTGCTTCCTGCACGTTGTTTGTCTTACGACGAGTCGCCAACGCTAGCGACAGCTCCGCGTCTAGTCGCGGCGACAAGACGCCAAATGCAAACGACAACGCCTCGACAAGTCGCCTAGTTTGCGATGGCTATAAATAAGTAATAGCAACAAAGATAGGCAGACAGGAAAGACAGGCGTAGGGTAGAGACCCTTTCGATACTTTACAAGATGCATTTTGAAGGAGTGTGCGCGGGCATTGCAAGACTTGATTCCGCCGTCTCCTTTCTACTATCGGACAACCAGACGTACGACGAGTTAATTAACTTACAACATTGTTAACACCTCTACAGTCCAGACTAAGCGTTTCGCCTCGTCATTTAAACCGCGAACATCGAAGGACTGAAACAATTTGCCTGCTGGGGTCTTCCCGTCCGCTAATAAATTGAGGTGGTTGGTCATGAAGGTTAGATTGAATAGGTTCCTAATAAACTAGTGCGCCTCATCATCAACGATTGCATCACAACTTACCATCAGTACCTCCACCATGAGTTTTTTACAGCGCCTCTAGAGGTCACTTACGGAACCAAAATTTGCCATACTAATATTTACGTAATCGGTACCTATCGAGTATCGACAAATACTATTCCTTTAAACTCATGGTAGCGGTACAGGTAGGATCGCAGTCAAGCACTAGTTTAAATAATTAAAAAAAAGATGATAGGGTAAAAAAAATAAAACAACTTTTCATGTTCAATTAAGTCATCTATCTATTATTTACAAAATCAACAAACGAATCACAACTTCAAACAAAAATATACAAAACAAACTTTGAAATCATACAACATATACGCGTCCATAACAATTCCTACGAGGTACAACTTAAAATCACCAATAATCATAAATCAGTTCTATCACCCATTGATACAATTACGCTATTTTACTTTACACAAATGTAGCTTTTACAAACGTCGGCATTAGTTTTAATACCGATTATATTCTGGGCATTACACTTTGTTCAAAGTTGACGTCTTTACATTGGTCATTTCACACAAGCATAGCTTTTTCATATTATGTGCATTTTGCTGTTATTACTGGGCTGTTTCATAATAAAAAATCCTTGATAAATAATATAAATAATAATAATAGTATGCTTGTTCGTCAACCTACTTCTGATTAACTTACAACTGTGTCACATCTCACTGGTTGTCCCATATTGCACCAGAAAAAGCAATAAAATACTAAAAATTACGTAAAATCATCATATTTACATTGATAATTATAATAACTCAAAATGAACAGCACGATCCTACCTAAAACTAACTATTGTACAAACCTCACTATCTCTACTTTTGATATTTCATTTAATCTAGTGTTTTTGTCTTTGGCAATATTAATTATTTCCGATAAATGACTCGTATAGGACAGCGTAAACAGCCTTAAATAACATGAAATCTAAATCATGGAGCAAAGATTAGTGTTGTTCCGACCAACAGAACTGAGCAATACAACGTTATACGACTATTTCAAGCGATATTGGACTTTGCAACAATTCATCAGGTCGACTGCTCAGTACATAGTCATTAAACCTACGTCGGTACGTCTAGAAGGATACACATAAAGGCCTAATCTGTCATTTGGAATACGAACAGTGATAGAGCACTTTGGCACAGATGGTAACCTAGTACAACAACATTAGGCCCTTATTCCATAACATATTAACAACAGCCAATTAACCTACGTGATACAACGAACATATTTGTACATAATACATCGAGTGAATTGTTCGAGGAAAATAATTAGCTAGCATCATCTAAATATTGTGTAGTAATGTGCTAAAAAATTATCTTTTAACATTACCTAATAAAAACCTATCGGTCTCCAATATAAAATAAACTGTAATTGGAACTAGAATATATAAGAAAATGTGTTAAAACATATCTATATAATATAACATTTATGATTGCACAAACTTTACGAGTGCCCGTAACATAATTCCACACTTACAATAATTTTAAAATCATCCTAAGTACATACTAACCCCAATAGAACCGAATAACAAATCCTTGAGCTTGACCAAAGACTAGAATAATAAATTATTAATTACATAAACTTTACAAGTACGCGGTTACTTCTATAAACGACACTATTTAAAAAACTTTCCAAACCTGCTTGTCTTGCTTCTGCATGTTCCGAAACACTATTTGTTTATGTTTCAAAACTTTACTAGATATTATAAATCATACTAACCTTCATACCTAATACTTCTTGCATCGATAAAAAAGGTAAAAAAAACTGTATGAACATTTCAAAAAGATTGTTTAGACTAATTTATTTATTATTGTCAAAATAGCAGTTTGCGAAATTTTTAACAATTGCATTTTGGTTTGTAAAGAAGTAATGTGATCTACTTGATACGTTTGAGATCGATACAGAAATATTAGGTGCACAAACATGATTGCGTCTACTGAATAATCAATGTCATTAAATATTATAATGGCAAGAAATGTTAGGAAACTAATGGCAAACGATCTATTGAAGCGTTGTGCCCGACCGGACGCGCTCCACTCTCGAAACATATTGTGGATACTTTCTCAAACGAGGAATGTTGGTTTTTATAATAACTCTTATCTAAATACTAGCACCTGCCTTCTGACACTATCACATTCACAATTGTATACTCTCCAGTGAAATCACTCTATATTCTTATCCAGATAGCAATATTGCATTCACGGACACCTTCAACAATAACTGATCTACTTATGAAGTTACATACAATACAACGAAGAAAATGAAGTACCGCACGATTAAACTACGACGCCAATCCAATTCTTACATTAAAATATGCAATAATACAAGAATAATATAACAGCAACATTGACTAACATTATTCGTTTCATCAAGACTAAGCTTTAAATACAATTTAATGTTTTACACGAATATATCAAAGATTGCCGAAGTTATAGAATTGTGATTATGAAAATATCTATCAATAAGCCGAGACGAAGGAACGCTATTGAATTTTCCGTTAGATTTCTTTTGAACGCAGAGATTTGATACCGCGGATAAAAAGATTTAGAAGTAAAAATGCGGAAGATGCACAGATGTCTAAAAGTGAATTGTGCGGAATATAAAATTCATCTCTCATGTTTAAATGCCATTTCAACCACAGAACCGGTTTCTGTCCTGTGAACTAAACGATATCTCATACATTTTCACGGTGTACTTATAAATCGTGCATTTCTAGCAAGTTGATCGTTCATTCATCTCGACCATACACGCATCTTATCCTAAACGTTTGTGTTTGACACAAATTAATATGACGTAGCAATGCCTCATAGACATTACGGCTAACTGCCGCTTATATACAAATCACATAATGATATACGATTGAAATATTAAATGTCAACTGGTACTATACTGTCGACACCACTCCCGATGTCTTCTGGTGTAAATATGGAAATGATTTTGAATAGTTGGGCAATTGGATAGTTGACTCATTTTTTATTGGATCAAAAAGATAACTTAATCCAAAATCACAATTAGAAAGAATTTTTCAAATCCGCTCAAAATCAAGCAAGTTACCTTATAATATTTTTTTTACTAAGTTCAAATCTAATGGAACGGGAAACTGTCATACAAAGACGCACTAATTACAATGTGACGTCACCGGCATTAGGTTACTCGCGTTGAAAAGAGATAGCGAGATGCCCCCACCACGCGCAAGAGGGGGGCGCCACAAACAAATATTTGAAATACTGCGGTATTCAGAAAAAGATTTCTTTTTAGTACTATAAATTGTACAAAAATAATACAAGCAAGTACCCAATTCTTCTATCTTTCTCATAAAGTTGTCTTGTTTAGTCTGGAGTAAGTAACATACCTTATCGTTTCCAATAAAATGGAATGATACCGGCAATATAGAACCAATGTAACGTAAATCATACTTATGAACATAAAACATGATATTAGCAAGAATGTGAACTTTCTTTTAGCAAAATAAACGTTTTAAATGACTTGGTCTAGAACTCGATTAAATAAAATATAAGATTTTTAACAAAAATATCTAAAACATGTTTCATTATAGACATTAATTAATACTTGCGAAGACGCTATTTTTATTTGGTATATTCATCATGATTACATAATATTACAATTAAATACTTTCAACATTTATTCAATGAAGCGAAAAGTAATTTTTTAAACTATTTTTAAGATTAATGTGTTAACGACATCAATTAATTAAAAATGCAAGGAACAGAATTAATCTGCCATTTGAGGTTTAAAATTGTGGTCCAATGAACAAAATGATCGTTGAATGTGCAAAGAATTGTGACATTTAGTGGAACTAGAAATGTAACTTATATCCAATATTTTTGTAGAACTGTCGTATTTTTAACAACAAAGTTCCTAAACATTGGTCGTCTACTTTACACATTCTGTTCTCATATGAGAACGAGTTCAAGTAATTAAAATGATTCCCTCCTCGCTTCACTGAGGTATCATTGTTTGAGACCAAACTTGGCGGACAAATCCGACTTTAAACAATGCTATAAACCGAAAAATTGCATAAATAAATAATAACTAGTATCACTTCCGTCTCACTGAGACATGGAAAAGCGTTTCCTTGTCGGATATATGCGGCAGCGTCGCTGGCCAACTAAATACAATCATATATTTTCCTCGGAGACATATCCACTTGGCGATAACCCTAGCGAGCTTGGTGACAATGATAGCTCCAACTTCCTAGGTGCTATAGGGTGAACTTAGGGTTGTCGACTTTTCAGATATTGGGTCCAAGTTTTATTATTTTAGTTTTATAAGCTTGTTTAGTAATTAATGAGCAAACGATGTCATGTTTTATATATCGTGTCCTGAGTACTTAAAACTCTAGAACACTACCGAAGTTTCAAACTCGGTTCCCAAATTTTAGTTGTCTCCATTTTGGACCTTAGATAAAAGTGAGCAAAAAGTGTCTGTATTTTCTTTTTATCATAGTAAGGCTTGCTTCTGACCACAATCTCATTTGATGGTAAGCGACGATTTAATCATGTTTAGTTTGACATCTTCCTACACGAAATCTGGCATGGATAATCCATCGGCAACCCTATTTTCACCTGGACTTAACAGCAGCGTGGCCAGGGTTACCCGTAGCTGGTCGTGTCGCCTCGTACTGGATGGCTGCCTCACTCCTGGGCTCGCTAACTGAACACCGTTTCGTTGGGCACGTCCACGTTGAGATGCATGGTGCCCGTTTGTGCCATGTCGGTTAGTATCACGCCTGATAACGCTTCTAAGGATTGTCGCACCTATAAATTAAAAAAAAAAAGAAAACTGTATTACGATCTTATTTATTTATTTATTCATTTATGTACTCACAAACACTTAAAAACGAAATGGACAAATACAGATAAAAGAGTACAAAGGTACTGCTTATTTCAAATGAAATTTCTTCCAGCAGACCTGCGACAGGAGAGTTGGAAGAGATCTTATGTCTGGCCCAATTATAAGAAACTAGCACTCTGCCAAGGACTCATCATCATCATAATTTCCACTGTTGGACATAGGCCTCCCTCAAGCGTCGCCACAACGAACGTTCCTGTGCGTCTCGCATCCATCGGTTTCCCGCAACCTTCACCAGGTCATCGGTCCACCTTGTAGAAGGCCTTCCAACGCTGCGTCTTCCGGTACGCAGTCGCCACTCCAGAACCTTTCGGCCCCAATGGCCATCTGTTCTGCGAGCAATGTGCCCTGCCCATTGCCACTTAAGTTTGGCAATTCTTCGTGCTACGTCGGCAACCTTAGTCCTGCGGATATATTCATTTTTTATTCGATCACGCAAGGAAACCCCGAGCATAGTCCTTTCCATTCTATTTCCTGCCAAGAACTATGTTCGCGAGAATATTTTCACTAAACCGTATTTTTAGGGTAGTTTTCAGAAACTAATAAATAATAACAATCCTTATTATTATTTTGAGTAGAATTTGTGCCAAGTTTTACAAACCCAAGGAATAAGATACTCCCATATAAACTTTAACACCTCCTAAATCGTAGTATCAAGTAATCGTACCTATTAGTTTACATATCTATGTCATAAAAAAGTTTTTAGCAAAATTTCATGTTCCTAGTCTCGCTAGTTTTGGCTGTGCGATATGTCTCTCAGGTCAATCCGTTTCCCTTTTTCTAAACTAATATTTTAAAGAGGATTGACTTTTTGTTTATTTCTTTGTTTGTATGTTACGATTTAGCTCAAGAACTACTGGATCGATTTTCAAAATTCTTTAACCAATAGAAAGCTGCTTTATCACTGAGTAACATAAGCCTATATTTTCTATTTCCACGCGGTCGAAGCCGCTGGCATATACGTATATATAGATATTGCACGATAACTTGTCAGCCCTGATAGTAAATACTTGTGTAGGTCGTAGCTCGTTACCTTGGTGAGTAGCAGCAGGTTGGTGGTGAGGAAGGCGTGCAGCTCGTTGGCGGCGCGGCCGTGCAGGCGCGCGCGCCACCGCACCAGCTCCGAGTACAACTCCTCGCCCGATAACTTTACTAGGTCCTCCTACAATCCAAAATGGTAAGAGTTAAGATAGGAACAAGTATACGCCGCTAAATTTTGATCGTTTTAATCCCGTGGAGGGTCGATCCGGTACATGAAACACTGTCGATTTGTAAAGATAAAATTAAAAAATAAAGTACCTTTTTTTTCAAAACTCGTGGTTATTTACGCACGTACGAAATTAATTTCTTTAAGAAAACGTCAGCTGAGCGAGTTTAATGACGTGTAGGTAGTTTGTACGCATCGCCGACTACTACCTATAGGTCATTGAATCGACTATTTAATCTTAAGACTGCGAATGTAATTCATTGGGGTACTGCATTTTTATCGGACAGGATTAGACAGAGACACTTTTCTTAGTATTTTTATTTTAATCTTACGGAAATCCTTTTGGTTTTCTTAGAGGAGTCAGTAATTTTATTTAAAATATCTATTATATTTTTGACAAATTCAGGCAATATAACATACCTGCACATTATGCGCAGCGTAGTACAGCTTGTAGGCCAGCAGCACCGCGGAGAAGGTGAGCAGTGCAGCCAAGAGCGCCAGCAGCGGCCGCCACCAGCGTCCCGCCGCGCGCGTGGACGCCGCGCTGCCCGTCAGCAGGGCGGGCTGGATCACTGCCGCACCTCCTGCTGGAAACCACAAGAATCGATCAACATTTTAGTATTAAATATGAGCAGTGGTGGCCGATTGGTAACAGCCCCGACTTACGACTTATAGGTCGCGGGTTCAATCCCAGCCAGATGCATTACTTTGTGTAATTTATTTCATCACCACTACTCTCAAAACGGTGAAGGAAAACATCGTAAGGAAACTGGCATGTTCTAGAACCAAAAATTCGAAGACATGTGACATTCACCAACACGCAATGGACCCGCATGGTGAATTAGGGCCCATTCCCTCTCCTAGAGAGGAGGCCCGAGTCCCAGCAGTGAGGACATTAAAGGGCTGATTATGCTATGTTATTATGCTAATAAGAGCAGGTGAAAACCTGAACTTGTTGACCTCTATTAAGGGCCTGTGCACATCACGTTTTTTAAACGCGCGTTTGTAGCGATACAGACGCGATACGCACGCGAGTCAGACGCAGACTGTAGACTTTTAATAGGATAAAATCGCGCGGTCGACGCACGTTTCTAAAACGCGCGTCAACGGCGCGTTTAAAAAACGTGGTGTGCACAGGCCCTTAAAGACATCAAGCAAAATTTATAATCTGCCGATAGTTCTTCAAGTCGCAAGAAGATAAGATTTCAATCTTGAAATCGTCGTCTCAATTAGTCTTGAGCTTGGTGCTTCACGACATAGAGTTGGCTCCATCTTACACCGTATGCTCCACAGTGTCCTTCTGGCGAGGACCTGGATAGTGACGGGTCTGTGATTTAGTGCGTATAGTTCGCCCCGAGTGACCTAACGACTTACACTACAGTTACTATACGACGAATCTGGGTTCCAAAGATTGTATGGAAAAACATTTCACGCGGGTGAAGTCGCTGGCACAAGCTAGTCTATAATAAACACTCTTATTAACTCTTACCAACGGTGTGTAGACTGTACCATCAAAGACACTTGCGCCTGACCACCGCTAAGATCATTTTGCACTGCACTCGAAACGAAAACTTTCAAAGGGTTTGGCGCTGCGCCGCAGGATTCAAGCGAATTTTTTTTTTAAGTGATCTGGCAGAAATGACCGCGATGGTACATTATGATATGGTCAACTGTTCTAAGAGAACAGCACTCCGTGGGTAGACAATACGCCATAAGTAACACGTATTAAGATATAAGATTGCTGAGACAAGATTGTGAAGTAACAAACCTGCAGCTATGATGGCCTCTGACTCTCGTCTAACCGGTGGGGACGGAGCGTCGGGCTGGTCGCCGCCGGCGGAGCTACTGTCGTCTTCCGGCGAGTATTCCGACACTTCTAGGTCTACTTCTGATGCTCGGAGATCCTGGGATGAGGCAAAAACATTTTTTTACAAATTTTGAATAATTTTTACACATTTTACTACACTACTTGAAATAGAGTTAAAGAATCAAAGCATATTTCAAATAAACCATTTTACAGGCACTTTTGAATTGTCAAGAAGTCAGTACAAAAAAAAGATGCTAATTGCACATTCCAAAGCGTAGATCTCTATGGAGAAGAATGTGTAAGAAACTTCATGGACACTCTTTTCAACGAAGTTTCAGATTGGCCAACCAAATTGGATGTATTGCGTATAGACGATAAAAAGAAAAAAACTTAATATATTTTAAACTGTTCAAATGTTAGTAGATAAAACTGCTGGTAGGAAATCCACTAGACTTGACTAGACTATCGTAACGACGTCCCAAACTGTATACACACATTGTATCCCGTCACCCGCTATCCCTTCTCCATACTCATAACTTTTTTAGTAACATATGCTTCATGCCTCCTCTTCACGTTACCATACCAAGACAAGCGATTCCTTTTTAACTTTTCAGTCATTTTCAAACTTTCACTTTTCCCACCACCATCGATCCCAAATAATGGAAGTATACCTACATCAGCATCACCCACCTGCGGCTTCGGCACGGCTAGCTCAGGCGCTCTGGCGGCCTTCCACACGTGCATCATCAGCTTGTAGGTGGAATCCCTGGACAGCAGGGACCCGAACACGTGCCTCTCATCGCGAGTGCACACGCCCACTGCGTTCGGAATGATTCGCGCCACCTTCTCCTTTGTTATCCGGAGAACTGATATTGTTGGGATTAGTAACTGGAAAAGAGAAATGAAAGAGGTTTATTGATGAGCTGAGCGATGAAATGAAATCTAGGCGATTTCAATCATTTTTACGGCAAGTTTATTTTTGTATCAGACGTAGGAATTATGTTACAGGAAAATCTTTTAAGGTAAAATAGATAATAACATTACATAAGTACATAATATATCGAAGAATCTATCAAACCAAATTCAAACTATGGGACGTTCTTCCTTTTTACCGTCAATCAATCTGCACAAAAACTGTCACGGAGACGTGTAGCGACATCTATATCGCCATATAGGAACTAAAATTCGAAATCCAGCATCGCGATATCAAAGTTCTCTGTGCGATTAAAAGAATATACAGCAGTCCGAGGACCAGACACAACACCTGTCTGGTCGGAGGATCCAACCTTTTCAATGGACGTTTATTTCGTCTAAAGGGTAATTTCATCCGTTAGATTATCATGTTTTTACTAATAAACTTAAAATAAAAGAATATTAAGAAGCATATTTGCGACATTTACATTATTTTGCGAGGGGACAAGTGATTACCGGTAAAAAGAAGAACGTCTTATAGTTCTTCATCTGAGTAGACTTCATAAAGAAGCTTACTCTTAAATATCCTCAAAAACCTGTTTTACGAAACTTTGAAGCAGAACACTTATTACGACAACAGCAACATAATAACAAGCCATTAAAACCAATAACCCTAGGTTAACAACTCTAAAGCTAATCATCATCAGACAAACCGATCGACATACTTAGCGCAAAGCTGCTCACCTTGGTCACATAGCCGAACACATTAGAGTAGAAAGCGAAATAGTTCTTAGTAATGTACAGGTGACCTTGGAGCAGCAAATCACCGACCAGTGCACATGAGTAATCTGGAATAGAAACAAGATATAATATATTAAATACTAGCTTTTGCAAGCGGTTTTACCCGCGTACATAAAATAGAGCCTATGTCACTCAGAACTAAAGCAGCTTTCTATCGAAGAAAAAATTTTAGCAATCGGACCAGTACTTTCAGAGATTACCTCCTACAAACAAGAAAACAAACTACCTCTTTATAATATTAAGAAAGAAAAAAAAATGTATCGTAAAAACGCTGATTTCTGCTTGTATAAAAATCGTTTGCTGTTCGTTAATATCGCTAAAAATCAAACATGGCTTGACCGATTTTAATCATTTATATTTTGCAAAATTAAAAAAAAATATCAAAAGAAAAAATATAGGAAAAAACAGTTGAAAAAATCAAATTGTTTGGAAGGTTCGAAGTAATTTCACGAGCGAGAGAAATTAAAAGCAACAATTATAGTAATTAAATTATTGTTAAAATAAGGGATCGCGTTCGAAATATAGTAAACCAAAGAAAAAACGTAAGCATTATGGAAACTTGTTCGGGATTTGAACAAGATATTGCATAACATGCTAACAAAATTACTATAGACGGCTACAGGTAAAGAGATAAAGCAATGGATGGTATGGTTCGTGTGAAAGATGATAAGGCGAGGGAGGCAGCGAATGATGAAATGATGGCTAATACAGATGTATGGAAAAACAACACGTACAGCGAATAAATTGACTTAGAGTCAGATGATGATGATGATGACAATATAGATAGTACTAAAACATACGGTTTCAAAGATATCTTCTTGGTAGTAGTTAAAGATAATCTCTTATTGTGTCTAAAATAACTCGGCAAATAAAAACACGTCTTTCGAAATGCACCGTGCAAAATCGAATGAAGATTCTAGTCGTCTCAGTTCTCAGTCGGTCTATCGTAATTATAATAATTGAATTTAGATGTCCTAATTAGATAATAATGAGTTCATGGTTACTGTTATACAATTGACACAATCTTAGGAATTTAACTCTTGATTAGCGTTTATTGTGGAATCGATCCCACCAATATAATTGGTGGCCCTTGAAAAATGAGACTTTCTGAAATAGCAAATAATGATTTTAATTATTTTAGGAAGCGTTGCAATACCATCCACAAGGTAGATAGGCGACCTAATAATGAATGCTCGACGCATAGGACCGGATGATGTTTTGGCGACACTTGGGGGAAGCCAGTGTCCAGCAGTGGACGTCTTTCGGCTGAAATGATGATGTCTGATAGGTCATTGAAGGCAGATCCTACTGTAGTGCAATAGGTGTTTTGTTAAGCTGTATTGACTATTAGGTTTGCCCACTTAAGCAAAACGTACAATATCAACCGACCTAAGTTTAGGGATCTTTAATTTTTCTACAACCTTACGCTCGTATATGAGACGTAATTTAAAAAGACAAGGAACTACAACTATATTTTGTTTTGGTAGCCCAGATTTAAAATATTATCATGACCTGATTTGACCAGGATCCAGTTTGAAACTAGGCCTTGTTATGTTGTTCTGATTACAATTGTTTATTTTCTGATACTAGCCCCAACAATAAAATAATATTTTGTTGGAATATATTCCACATTTGGTGCTATTTGCGTCTCTTTGACATTTACATAAAGTTGTCATAAAGTTTTCCATAGTGTTACCACGTGCTCTTTGCTAGATTACATCATTTTGAACTGTGACCTCCATGGCAGGATCCTATGAATAAAATTACAACTTGGAGACTAGTTTATTAAGTAAGAATATTTTATCATAATGTCCATAGAGTGCATGCTACTTTTAACTGCAGGAAAAGAGATAGGTTATGGAAGGGAAAGATAAAACATTTGGGTCCTCCCACACGGTGGACGGATGACCGTAATGGTCCGTGTTAGTCCGCTGGTTGGAAGAACCACAGGACGTGTCGATGTAGCGTTGCTAGGAACAGGCCTGTTTTCAGCAGTGGATAGCTTTCGCCTGAATTGATTATGACAAACCTTAAGGTCAGAAGCCCCTTTATAATCCTAGGTTGCGGGATTGTTCGTAAGTCAAAAAGGTCCTGGAATGCAAAAGGGCAGTCTGTTACTACCTCTCCGACCGGGAGCGGAAAGTCCGACCCCCCAAAAAAGTCTATTACTATTAAAGGGCTTTTTTTCTATCCACCGTATAGTGGATTAAAGAAATATCCTACAATTGTAAATACGTGTACTTACGTAATTCCAGCACTAATTTCACGATCATAAGACATTTGACCTCGATCAATCTAGATTCAAGTCACCTATGCATTATAAGAGTCGATTGAGCTAAAATGTTACTTTATAAACTTGGACTTTATATACTACGCAGAAATATGGAAACACGTGGCCAAAATATTAATTATATTTTATTCAAATTAATAGAAAACTAAAGACGTGTTTATCGAAGCATATAATATATCCTACTTGAAACAGGATAATTTGATAAGGGAACAAGGAAACTGACCATCAGGGTCGAATGTTGCGGTTGCCAAATGATATTTGAGTTATTTGGCATATCAAAATTTTGGTTAATTTTAGCTTTAGTCATCCTAGACCAGGACCATGACGTTTAAAGTAAGATTGTTTTAATCTTGTTTCAGTGTGGGAAAGAGACAGAGCTATACAAGTTGTCTAGCGCCATCTCTTACCTACACCAAAACAAGATTGAAACAATACCTACTTTGGATGTCATGGTAACTCCGCTAGTGACTTTTTAAATGTATCCCACAGCTAATTTGTAAACAGCATCGTAGGGTACAATATTGTTTATATGTTTGTGTATAGTTATCGGCACGGAT
This sequence comes from Mythimna ferrago, assembly GCA_910589285.2. Lineage (NCBI taxonomy): Eukaryota > Metazoa > Arthropoda > Insecta > Lepidoptera > Noctuidae > Mythimna > Mythimna ferrago. The sequence continues at coordinate 15,248,005 of OU342689.1, read as the reverse complement.
CTTGAGCGCTCGGCGTCAGAGTGGGGATCGCTTTGCGCATTCCATAAATTGGCGAGCCAATCGTCGTCGTTGTTAGATACATGCAGCAAGCGCAGGGAACGAATCACGAGTGACGTCATGTCACGATGGCGCGGCGAGCCAATCACTGACATTCCCCGCCCTCGCGTCTCACGTCGCACCACTAAAGAGACCGAATATTTGACTTCTGCGCAACTTGAAGCCAGCGCTCAAGATCTGTGATGATAACTATACCTGTATTACCTAAGGGTGAGTTGCACCATTTAACTATAACTATAACCAAACCATAACCAGCCCTGAAACGGCCGCCTATTGGTCAATTCGACGATTTGACAACTGTTAACGGCTTTGTTATCGTTATAGTTAAATGGTGCAACTCACCCTTAGTTTTATATTGTAGCTGTTTGCTTACAGATGTTCTCGAAGAAACGTGTGCCTACTCTTAAAACCTCTCATTCTTGAGTGGGGTCTTAGTACTAACATTCAAATTAACCTTTCAAATACCGTAATTAGAGACACAATAGAAATTCAACGACAGAGCGAACGCTGGCGCTCGCTTAGGGTTTAATGAAAGATGCAAGTTCAAAAAGTTTGTTTAAATATCTTCAATTTCCAATTCGCTACTGAAATCTCGAATTATTATAAGTGAAATTTGTAAGCAAACAGTTTCTGAATTGGAAATGTTTTACTTTTGAAATTCTCCGTTAATGTTACAGTTTCACAAATTCTCTATTCAATTCCGGAGATCAGTCTAAAGCACGTGTATTGAGGACATTCGTCTCCAGAAGCATCACATCAAAGTTTAATGACTTGTTATTGGTTTTCGGTTCGCATATTATTATGATGAAACTCCTCAGAATTTCATATTTCCAAAATCTAGGACGAGGCATTGACTTTGAGATGGCATTCAGAGAAATACGAAACGAAATTGTATATTTATGTAACTAGTTTTTAACCTAACAGGATAACTCGATAAAGGAAAGAGGAAAACGGTGTTTTTTTTATCGTTTCAGGAGCAGGAAATTGACGAAATGCTTCTACGAAAAATTACGCATTTGGTACATAATTTAGAGTGAATAACGAGAAATACTCCAACCATAAATAAATTGGGTAGGTGACTGTTTTTTTTTATTTGATTAATGGGCTGTATCGCTTAGCGACCACATCGCTTAGTTATTATTTGCTTCAATAAGTAGACAACTGTGTCTAAAATCGTAATAAAAAGAACGAATTTTTTAAATCCGATAAATATTAAGTATAAGTTAGAAATCTTGCAATTCTGATGGAAACAAAAACAATCAAGTACTTATCAGAAACATACACCACCATTAGGCTAGCTACTGCTAGTGGCTTTGCCTGCCTTCGGTTTCATCCCCTTAGGGGTGAATTTAGGAAAATCCTCTTTTAGTACTCGCGAATTTCACGCTCTTTAATCCCGTAGTTTTGGCTGTGCACTAATATGTCAGTCAGTCAGTTTACTCTAATATACCATTATCTCTAGATTATACAAAAATAGATACGGGATAATATCTTCAGATCCTGAAATGTGACGTCACCGCTGTTAGGTTACATGCGTACAAAAGAGATAGCAAGGTGTTTCCACTCACGCCCTCAGTCTTCCTCATACCAAATTTTGAAATACGAATTGCTGCTGCTTTTAATAACCAGTTTAGAAGCTGATTTCAGAAAAAGATTTCTTGTTAGTATTATTTAGTATACAATATTGTATAAAATAAAATACTGAAAAATATCCGATTGATGGATCAATCGTTTTCACAAACTACACAGATATAATGAGACGCGATAAATTGCACAAATCGTTGCCTAAACCAAAGCCAGATAGACGGCTAGTGATGAAATTACTCGTGTTCTACCGAATTGCCTGCAATACCTACCATTATCTTTTGACAAAGCCTCTGCAATCAACCGTGTTCGCACTAGCCAAGACACAGATCTTTAGTAATCCATTACTCTCTATCTAGCAGATGATAACATAATTTTGAAAGCAGTACGTTTATGGGACGAGTGGACTTATGCTTACGGAGCTTTTTGTTATGGTAAATTCTATTACTTTAAAAATGTATTACTTATTCATGACCAAAAATCACAGTGGATGATTAGCTATGTGAAATATCAAACCTACTAATCCATTTCAGTGGGGAACCATCAAATGACTTCCCACCCCGGGTGAAACGGGAGTCAGACTTTTACTGACTAACCCATCTGTATTCCTTTCATAGAAATATATTCCTTTACTTGCACAACGCAATGTGCCACAGCTGTAACTCTTTCGAACAATCATCGAAAGACGTACTCGGCACGACAACTGGGCGACACTTGGGGGAGGCCTATGCTCAACAACCACCTCTTCTGTGCATCTCGTATCTATCGGACAGTCGCTAGCCCTGGAATCTATTACTTTTAAGATTTACTACCAAGCATTTTCAGTGGGAGTGCACATTTGTGCATTTTTTTCGTTGGAGATCTCTCCATGTCTAAATTCTAGTACAAAAAAGTGGCTATAAAACTGACAAACCCCATGCCTCATCATTATTCGCTTTCCTAGTAAGCTGTCAAGAAAACATCAAAATATGTGTCACCATTGATAAAAATACTCATAGGCACGTCTCGTAAATTATTACGAAAATCTGTTATAGCGATTATGATGAAACGCGTGACATTTCCGTATCTATTTTTAAAGCAGAAAAAGCAAACATAATAATAAACATAATATATATTATAGAACTATCACACAACGCCGTATAGTCTCAAACTTGTGTTATGAGTACTATACAACGTATAAACATACTATACATTTATAAATAGGTAGGCCCAGAAGGAGATGGCGTGACGATTTGGACTTCTACCTTAAGGATTGGCCAGAAGTGGCTAAGGACAGAAAAGAGTGGAATAACGGAAAGCAGGCCTTTGCCCGGCATTGGGACACAACGGGTTCATAATACTAATAATACATAACATATTACATATCTAAATTACACCCAGCAACAGTGCAAATGATTGTGCTTATCACGAAAACAGTTGTCTTGGGTGGGAATCGAACCCAGAAGTATAGCAGTCAGGGCCACTAACCAGGTCTACAACTAGACCAAGAGGCCAGTCATAACTTAAACATCTAAGAATAGTATAGTTACTAGATCCCACTCTTAATCTTTTAAACCCTCTGTATATGACCTGTTACATAGACTTTAATAGCCATCATCAATTAACAGACTTAAGTAATTGGTATGTCTTACAGAATAAGCCGAGACACTTTTCTTGATGCTTATGTCATACGTTGCAAACAGGCTAACGACACACCTGATGGAAAGCGGTTACTGTCGTTTATAGGCTACTGGCTTAACTAGTGGGACCGTTGATCGTTGGCCAGCGTTTGAGCCAACGTGTCTTTGGTGCCCTAGGCCATCGGCATCACCCACCACTGGATGATCCAATTTACCAAGATACTTTGATGCCTTAGGAATTGATCGAAAGAGTAACCGTGGCCGTTCGCGACCCTGGACAGCAAAGAGCAACTGAAGGAACACAGGTGGATTTTGTCAGTAAAAGCCATATCCACCGGAAAGTTATGATGTAATGCAGAATTTTGTGAAGTCGCAAAAGTTTTCAGTATTAAATGGACAGTTATAAGAGTAGGTGAACTGTTTTGTAATGAAACTTTTTAATGATGGAGGGATTGTGTGTAGGAAAGAGGTTAGTTAGATGGTAGAAAGGTATTAACGAAGAATAAAATAGGTACAACAGCAGTGGATTGGGAGGATGAACATGTCATGTGTTGCAAGACTTGCTTCTTCATATTCCCCATCCATAACCTTCCTCAACACATTGTACTTACAATTGAGCACCTTCTCCTCCGGCCCGACCTGCGGGAAGTGTCGTTGGAACTTTTTCTGTCGTGACTTGCTGGGCTGCTTCCCATCGGTCGTGTCGCCCGTACCGGCCGCGCTCGGCGGGGCCCGCACTGACGGCGCCGACCCTGATAACGGCTTTATAGCCTGTCTGGAACAAAACAGATGGTGATGTTTAATTTGAGAATTTAGAAAAAGAATGTGATCCTATAAGGGTTTCGGTTTTTCCTTTTGAGGTATGGAACCCTACAAAGAAAATGAGTGTAGATCTTTTTCATACAAAAGTAAAGAGTCAGGTACACATTGTCGCAGTTTATGGTGGATTGTCCCAAGGTAGCCTGCGGAATGGGTTTTGCAAAAGTGTACCCCGGGGCCCAGGAACGAAGATTGAACGGGAGTGGGTTTTAGTCAGTAAAAGTCTGACACTCATTGCATGATTTCCCGCGGAATTCAAAGTTTTTTGTACGTCAGTGTCAAGTTGTTTGTGATCAAAATATGCTTAGCAGCCGCAACACGTATTTATTTGCTAAATTATAATCATTAAAATCATCAATACACGCTCTGTGCACTTTGTACTTTTGTTATTTTGTGTTTACAACTGTTGTACTGTGTCTGTTCCGAATAAAAGTTTTTTCTATTCTATTCAGTACAACCATCTCAATTCGCCTTGAAAGGCAGTTTTATGAAAAAGTCAAAAATATTTTAATCAAAATACAACTTGACTAACCTGCAAAAGTAAAAAAGATATTTATTTATTTATTACTTTATTGCACACCTTAGCTCATTAAAGGACAAACATTTACAAAAAGAATAAGTGTACAATAGGCGGTCTTATTGCACAGGGCAATTTCTACCAGCCAACCTTACCAACTTTGCGGGTTTCTCTGGCGTTTTCACCTTATGTTATAGTTCAAAAGTTCCTTATTGCATGTGACACTATAAGAGTCAGACCCTTGGTTATTAAGAGTTTGCTCAAATAATAATGTGTAACAATCGACCGTCACGGCACTTTTGCTACCGTACGTTTTGGGTAGTACTTTGCCTTTAGTATCATTGTGACTGTTTTTTAATTCATATTATAAGCTATAAAGCGAAAGGAACTTCTTTCCATTCGAATGCCTTAGTAGCTTTAAAATAGTCTCCTTCAAGCAGAGGAAACGTGCAAGGTAAACCTCACAATGAGACCGCACACAAACGTCTTTCCAGTTTTATTCATCATCACGATAATATGCAAATTGGCAATAACACACGCTGTAGAAGTCAGAACATATAGGTAAGTATGTATTCAAATGCAACAATAATCATATTTTCATATGCCATCTAGGTATCTATCGCTGTTTACTGCAATCTGTTTAGTCTTATCGGTCGGCTTGCAGTCTTACCAGATGCAGCTGACACCCGTGTTTTACAAGGAATCGCAGACCATCTGACCTCTACCGCCCAGTAACTGGGTAACACAATGCCCGCTAGCAAGACTGTCCTCACACTTTCTGGCTTCTGATGGTTCTGACTACTCGTAATGACTATCAAAGATCTACAAATGAAATTGCGAACCAACGGCTTAACGTAATTTTCGAGGCACAGCGGATCATTCAATGTCTTACTTATCATCTTGCCACTCTTGTCCCGAGTTATTTGGGGTCAGTGCAGCACGTTTTCTTCTTCCATTCTGTCCTAACACCCTATCACTAACTCCTTTTCCTTTTATATCACTCCTCACACAATCAATTCATTGACTAACAACAAAATTCAAAAAGAAAAAACCAATGCTATTTGGCAACCCAGGTTATTAAATACAATACCAGATCGTATTTGACCTAATCAAAAGAACTCACGACCGTACCATTTCCTTAGTTTTAAACTTCACGACTACTAAATAGCGTAACATTAGGGTAATTTGGTTCATACGATGTTTTACGATACACGAAACGACCCTTTAAACCTATTATAATAAATTACCGGTAGTGAAACTAAGTCAGTAGGTAATCAAAATAGTGTCGGGCATAAATCTAATCCTGTTAGTAAACGTTTTGTATGTATGGAGGTCATTTACATCCCACCCATACATTTCGGGAACTATTGTGTATACACCTAAGGAGTAGAATTCTCTACCGGAATCTGTTTCCTGAAAGCGAAAACCTAAGGGTCTCTTCGACTTAAAAGTGAATAGGTTACTTTGGTCGTTGCTTTTGGCCAAGTGTGCTCTATCGGCAACCACACCATCGCTTACTATCAAGTAAGATGTGGTCAAACGCGAGCCTATAATAAAAAAAAATATCCAACTCCTAAAGAAAGAAAAGCAGGTACACCCGCGGGAAAATAGGTTTTTCCATACAAACTTTGGATATCTATTTATATAATGTATTTTAAATCCTTAAACATTATAAAACAAAGTCTCCGCCGCGTCTTCTACTGACCACTGACCGAATTTTCATGAGGTTTACTCCATATCGAGAGACTGATTCATGAGGGAGGTATACATCATATTATAGTAGAGAAAAACCGAAACTAACACCTGTGCGAAGTTGGGGCGTATGGCAAGTATAATAAATATATACACTTGCGTGCAAAAAAATCGGCCCACCCCATAGGCAGCGCTTTGGAACCCATTAACCAAAAAATTGAATAATTTTAAAATTTATTTTTGTATTATTGAAGATAAGTTTATAAACTTCTTTTACACATGCTCTTCATTTTAGTAAATGTATGTTCACATTATCGACTCAAATCGTCGAACACCCTCATTTTACACTTTTTAAAACATAACGTTTCTGATTTTTCTCCGTATTTAAATTGAATCAAATGGCAGGTGGGCAGATTTTTTTACACGCAAGTGTATATAGATGACGACACGACTATATCGTTTTGTTGCTGCAACCTGAAAGTAACGGTTATCCAGGGGAAAAAAGAACTCTGTTTGATAGCAGATGACTGTTTCCAATGTGCCATTGTTCACAGTGTACACTCAAGGAAATTGCTGTTTTGACATCCACTAAGTCCCGTAGTTACCGTATATTTCGGTCGAGCCCGAACGGGACTTTTGATGCCAAAAAATGTGGCACGCTACAAAATTCAGATAATTAAATAAAACTTTTCCTGGAAAGTAAGGATACTTTATTAAATATTTCGCGCACAAAAGTGGTTCAAAGCAGAATATTTGGAGATCTTAATAAACTTTCATCGGACCAAAAGGTGAAAAGTAGCCGTTCGCGTAAAGTAAAAAGTAAATGTTTTTGTTGAAACTTCATGATAACAGGATGATTTTATCAGTTAATATTTTACAAAACACAAAAAATATTTTAATTCGTATAAATAAGTATTACTAGTAAAGTATAAATGTAAAGACCTCAGAAGAAACTAAAAGCTGTTTAAGGTAGAGGGCGGCCGCTTCCATTTTTGTATCAAATTAACATAATTAACTAATAGAATAGTTTTGATACAGTGGACTTGCTACAGATTGAACATTTATCATAGTATTAATTAGTTTAATTTAAGCATTAGCTTCTGCCAGCGGCTTTGCCTGCGTGAATATAGAAAATATATGCCTATGTCACTCAGTGACAAAGAAACATTTAATTTTTTTTTTCAGAAAACGAAAAAAAAAATCGGCCTCCCCGTACAAATTGTCCAATCAAGTTTATCATTTTGTATGGTGAGGCTGATTTTTTTTTCGATTCCTGAAAAAAAAAATTGTGGAAGGTTGTTCAGTTTCGTCTACTGAGCAAGCCCTTAAAGTTTGTGGAGGGCTATCCCTTACACCTTTTATAGGTCAGTATAAAATAAAGAAAAACCTAATATGATTTATAACCTATAACGATTTCAAATATATTTTTTTATTGTTACACGAATACCACAGTGTAGTATTTTTTAACCCAAAGGTTGGTAGATAATGCCTTGTTGCATTAAGTCCCAAACCTTCAACATAGAGACTAAAAGTATTTACTATAGAACAAGACAAGTGGGAAAGCAATCGGATACTTTAAAAGAATTTCATCGGGTTCCCTTAGAGTTTGTATCTCATCTACCTCATTATCCTCTTCTAGTACCAATTTGTTTATAGTCAGCAAAGCATTAGGTTCTATTAAGCTTTTCCATCTACATACACCTACCAAAATTCGCTGCTGGACAAACAGTATGTCCATTATGTAACAAACACATTTTTGTTTCCTCGCGTCAGCCATATTTTTTTAGAGGTCAAGTTTGGGTCGACTTCCTCCATCCAAATTCACTTAATGTTGTTGGGATCGTACGGTAAGTACTTCAGTTTTATTATTGCCATTACACAGATAACTTGAGCGGAATTATGAACAATTAAAGTACTTAATTGCGCATGAAATGACTGTAAAATTCATTGTGTTTGGGTCATTTTTTGGTAGAAAGTTAACTGAGGTTGTAGAGCCTACAAATTTCTTTTATCTGTTGCCTTTAACCAAACTTTCTTCGGAATACACAATAATTTGTGGCATCCGCAAAATTATCGTTGTCGATTTCACCCGTCTCCTGCAGCTACGCCATAATTTATACTTATATCTGTCGCAGGATGAGTATGTATGTGAGACGCAAAGGACAGGCGATTGTGGCAACACGACCATGTGGCCAGCAGTAGACGTCTTTTGTCTGAATCGATGTCGCAGGAAAATAATAAAATCCGTAATATAAATATCTGCATAATTATTATTTGCAATGTCATTTACAGTTTTCCTCATCGAATCCTCAAAGAAACACAACGCTTATCAGGTGTTAAACCCCACCATTATCCGCATTATGTAACTACCATCGTCCATAGTCCCTCCACAATTTTATGGGTTCAGTGTTTCCCATAAAGCCATGATTATGGTGCACGTGATGACCTGTGGCGCGGCTCACAAATTACTGCTGATCCACGTGACTGCCACTTAATAAGCGAGTGGATACGTCAGACTAAGGCTTGGACGAATAAATACATGTTTTGTTGTACGGTGTTTCGTCCTTCAGCTAGGTGTTGGCTTTATGTATCTTTTTTCTTTCTATAATTATGCAAGTCGGGTATCGGACGAATATATCTGGTCAAGATGATGTCTAGTTCGTCTAGTTGTGATGCAAAATTAACAGGTAGACATTAATTACTGTCAAATGGAGTAATAGGGACTAAAATTTGATTAAAAGATTTTTCGCTTTGATACCAAACGATTAGTTCTTAAAATGCTTCGATTTTTTTAAACATTAACTTTTAAGCCCATAGTTAAAAAAGGACTGATTGAAAAAACCCATAGGGTGATGGTAACGGACTGTCGCAGTTTATATGTATAGGTACTAATTGAATAAATGCACAGGGTGATGGTAACGGACTGACGTAGTCCATGTAGGTACTAATTGAAAAAATCCATTGGGTGATGGTAACGGACTACCGCAGTCCATATAGTTACTAATTGAATAAACGCATAGGGTGATGATAACGGACTGTCGCAGTCCATATAGGTACTAACTACACTACTTGTCGCTGTGATTATTCGAAAGTCGTTCTTTCTTATGATTGCTCATATATTTGGTATGTATATATTTATGTATGTATTATATTGCATATGTATGTATCTGTGTATCTATCAATTATAATAATTATAAATGTAATTAATTTTAAAATAATACTTATTGTTGAACTTATGACAGCCCCATATCATGTTCTGACAATTACTGTCTATTCTAGGTTGCCTGGAAGAGATCGCGGAATGCGATAAGGCCGCCCATTGTACGTGTTTTAGATATAAGTTTTTCTTTGTTATGTTTTCTATGTACAATAAAGTATATAATAAATAAATAAATAAATAAATAAATAAATAATTGAATAAATGCACAGGGTGATGGTAACGGACTGACTTAGTCCATATAGGTACTAATTGAAAAAACCCATAGGGTGATGGTAACGGACTACCGCAGTCCATATAGTTACTAATTGAATAAACGCATAGGGTGATGATAACGGCAAAAATTTTACCCCTGAGTTTGTTTACCCCTGAGTTTGTTTCGGTGTTTTTTCTCAGGGTAGTCAGCTAGGAAACACCGGCCTCATCTAGCATTAATTGACGGAAAAAAAAATTGACGTGTAAAAGTGTTTTTATAAAACCTACTTGCAAAATAAAGATCATTTATCATTTATCTTTCAGCGTTCTCGCACGTGCTTAAATACTCGTTGGCTTAGAAAGTGTTACCTCACAAAAACGTGATGGATCACGTTCCCAGTCAGGTGAGATGTCCACAAATCAAGCAATCATAAACAGAAGCCATTTAGAGCACAAGTCGAGTTGAAAGACCTCAATGGCTATATTAGTGCTAAACTCCCAAGGTCTTGGTCAAGAATAGAACGGTGCTTCCTCCACTCCACTGGAAATAACTACGATATTCACGTGTGTTTGGAGAATGGGCAGTAATATCCTTTTATATACTTCAACTCTAACTGTTTTAGGCTTGGTTTTTGGTCGATTAGCTTTTTTTAGTTGGGAAATCATCCAATGACTTTTCTCGTTCTAGGGCGGATTTGTACTGAATAAAACCTTTGCGTTCCAGGACCATTTTCCTTTCAGAAGCGAACCCATGGCCCAGTAGGCTTCGGCCTTACTGGGCCTTTACAGTGTTGCTGAAATCTCCTTGAGGCGCGCGTAGAACACTATGCTCCATTGACATAGCCTCCTACCTGATCCGCTAACCGTCTACAAAAGAAACTAAATGCACTAGAATGTTATATTACAAAGGACAACAAAAGCCACCCGTTTTAGCTATCCAAAAAGTTTTAATGTTGGTTGCCAACCTAAAGATGTTCACGCAAATTCCCTTTCGGGTACTAATTTCCATTTTATTATTTGAACAGGTGTTTTTGAACTTTTATAAAATGGTGAATTGAGTGAGAGACGCAAAATTAATTATATTTTGAGAACAAAAGCTGATATAAATAGCCGATAAATCCGAAAGCTAATATCAATTTGATTAAAATATCTAAAATTAAAACTCTCTTCAAACGTTCAAAGCCTCAAAGAAAAGTTATTTTGGTCAATAAGATAAGGCAATTTTACTTGTAAAGTTGAACTTGCTATATGGATTTTGAAGACAGAAAATTTAATAAAAACGATCTCAATAAAATAAGATAGTTTCCTTAGTAACATGAATCATTTTCTCAGTTTAGGTCTTTTTTTATTGTAGATAGGTTTTTGAAATTCTTAGTATGTTAGGATTTTATTTTTAATTTCGTATGTTTGAACCTTAGTAACACAACTTATAATAACACTAGTTTTTGCTTGTGATTTATCTTGTAAGTAGGTAAATTCAGAAAAATTAAAATGTTTAAAATTAAAATTAAAATAAAATTAAATAATTTCGTTAGTTTCTTTCTTAACGTAACAATTCACGTCGTAAACCATTTTTCTGGCTAGCCGTTTTAAAACTTTATTTTTAACCATTTTTTTTTACGACTACGTATTACTAATACGATAACACAAGCTGTACGCAATAGTACCCAAGTACAACAGTATCCTATGAGACGCGAGAACGCAACGCGGGAATTGAAGAGCAAATCTATCTACCAATGACGTGTCGCCGACGGCGCACACCCGCCCGCACGTCGCCAAATAGACCTTAGAATTGAATACTGCGCATGCCCCTTCCACTTTTGCCGAGCGATCTTGATTCATCGCGCGACCTGTATCAGGAAACACAGACTCTGGCAAGGAATTCCACTACCTAGCTGCACGCACAATGAATGTGTTCCCAAAACGTTTTGTGCGTGTAGGTGGGATATCCACCATGTACCGGTGGCGCATCGCTGTACGTCTGGTAGTCCGATGATGGAACGGGCTAGGCGGAATTAGGTTATGTAAGTCTTCTTTTTTAAATGATGATAAACTGCCTTTATCTCTTGGAGAGTAAATTATGACACGGTTTTCTGCGTATTTGACGTTAAATAGGCTAGCACCTATCCATACAATAAAAATCCATTTTACGTAATAAAATTTTCCGTTCCCGTTACTTGTGAAATTTTCACCAAATTCTATTTTTTTTTTTATCTCGAAACCTATCATTATTTTTATTTTCCTTATTTGGCAACACATCTATATCACCCGAACCGGCTTGACTGCAATCCCTCCTGATGGTAAGCAGTGATGCAATCGTTGATGGTGAAGCGCACTAGTTTATTAAGAGCCTATTATATTATAGTTTATAAATACCCTAGCCACCGTTTATACCTAATCGGACGGCAAGATCACAGCAGGCAAATTGTTCTATGTACACTCATATTTATGTACCTAAGTACCAATTTATCAATATAAATGACATTGTCTGATAGTTTAACGGAAACATTATTTACGTATTGTGAAGGAAACAAAGCCCACAGTTTATAGTTCACCACGCTTACTTAGTGACAAACAGACACAATGATTGATCGACATCAAACATTGTTTTGAAAGCGGAAACTGCTATCGAGAACCTAGGAGTCCAGTTTGCAAATGGCAAACAATAATGAAATATATTTTACTCGCGGTCCCGGCAAACGTTGTACAGTCTGTCTACAAAGTCAAACGACTTGAGTATTGTGTGTAATATTTAATCATTTAAAAAATACTTATATTCGATACTTTTTATAAGGTTCTTCTTTTAGTAAAGAATGATAAAGATCTCTAATCAACCTCATAAAATTATTGAACCAGTGTTGACTACATCAGATTTCATTTTACCTTAATAATAACCCAAGTCGTTTGACTTTGTAGACAGATTCTACTTCACAAAAGGACTTTTTTCCTAAAGAAAAAAAATTAAATCCCGATTATGGCGCCACCTACCGGGTTTAATTGTATTTTCAAACCATCCAGGGACCCGCTCAAATGTACACACAAAATTGTATCCAAATCGATCAAGCCCTTTAGGAGTGAAAGTTATCCCAAAGGAACCTATTCCAGGGATAAAAAGAATCCCTTTACATTAATATAGTGTGATTAGATAGTGCCTAAGATTTATATGGAGCTTGCAAGACCATGCAGTGTTTCATCATCCAGCCTTCTGTTAATCATAATATTTAAATAACATCCGTCCTGTTTATTAACACCACTTTTCTTATTCTTTTTTCGTAGGCTCTCATTAGACCCCTATCTCACCTGACGTAATCGTAATTAATCATTAAAATCAGTTCACATTAGACCTCTATTTCACCTGACGTAATCATAATTAATCATTAAAATCAGTTCACATTAGAGCCCTATCTCACCTGACGTAATTATAATCATTTAAAGTTTATATATATTAATTCTATTTCTTACAAAATATTATTTAATGTATTGATGATTTTAATGATTATGACGTAAATAAATACGTATTACGGCCACCAATCATATTTTAATCAATTTACAATACAAAAAAAATAACATCGTTGAGCTCCTTAGTAGTCCTAAGTTGAGCTATACGAATACTGACAAATGCTTACACTGACTGGACAGGCCCACTGAAATCTGTTAGGTTCTTTCCTCAAAAGACCATCTCTCATCTCACCGCATGGTTCTCATATGAATTGACCATTACATGTTCGCTGTATGGACTTTAAAAGTGACTTTGACCCCTGAGTTTGTTTCGTTGTTTCTTCTCAGGGTAGTCAGGAAACACCGGCCCTCATCTAGTTTAAACTGACGAAAAAAAATTACGTGTTAAAGTTTTTAAAAACCCTATTTGCAAAATAAATATCATTTGTAAAACTTGACTCTGACCAGCAAAATGCAAAAAACTTAAGAACCTTGTTTTTAACCTAAACTTAAATAAGTACCCTTTTTTTGGTGTGGAAAATCATCCAATGACAACCCCCGCTCTTGGGCAGAGCGGGAGGTAGTCTCAGACTCTTACTGACTAAAAAACCCACCCCGTTCCTTCAATATCTTCCTTCATACAGGGGCTCGAGTTCCCTTTCGGATAACCCTGGCCTCAGAACTTAAATACCCTCAGCTCAAAGCCTTTAAAACAACACAATCCAAATTTAAAAAAAAAATTAAACCTAATAACGCCTACGCTTTTTTAATTTGCATCTCTTTTATAGGAATGAACGTTTCATACGCAGCACCGAACATATGAGAGGAAACAGTAACGACTGCGGCAAGCGTTTAATTTCCGTCCCAAACACTGGGCTGAATAGACATAAAACTCAATGTGACGATCCAACGGGTCAGAAAAAGGTATGGTATGTATCAACTACGTATATAAAAGGTGTAAGGGACAGCCCTCCATAAACTTTAAGGGCTTGCTCAGTAGACGAAACTGAACAACCTTCCACATAATTTTTTTTCAGGAAACGAAAAAAAAAATCAGCCTCACCATACAAAATGATAAACTTGATCGGACAATTTGTGGAAGGTTGTTCAGTTTCGTCTACTGAGCAAGCCCTTAAAGTTTGTGGAGGGCTGTCCCTTACACCTTGTATAGGTACTTACAAATAATTTACAAAAACGTATTCAAAGCTTACATTCAGCAACTATTAAAAAAAACAATTGAGAAACGATAGATCCCGTAAAGAAATTCCAATTTTGAACTTAACTGTCAAGGTATACACGCTAGGGTGTACAGATTTGCCTGCACAATTATATTTATCTGTCAAGTAAACTTGTGTGGAAACCAGCACAGTTGTGCAACATACTCGCTCCGGTTTACCTGTAAAACTCAACTGTACAGGCAAACCAGTCAAGTATACCCTAGCGCGTATGGCTACCTTTAGACCGTCTCAAAAACCTCTTAGAAGAAAATAGTGTAGCTAAGTTTAGGAATTTATATCTTTACATATAAATTCTTCTATACCTGTGTTTTTTCACCCTACTAAACGGCTTGATGGATTTTAAATTAATTTTGTATGTATTTGAGTGGGTTCCTGGATAGTTTGAAAATACGAGTGGAACCTACAAGTTAGTTTTTTTTTTTCTGACAAAATACCAGCATTCAGACAGAACTATGACTGCAAGGACCGCTAGTATGTGAATCCCTATTTCCCTTGGTCACGTCATCACGCTTGAACGGTTAGACCAATTTCTCTAATTCGTCTATTGTATTTATTATTGTTAGAAGGTTCTTATAAAATAAAAATAAAATAATAAGAAAGTAGCGCAGAAAATTATATTTATTTTAATTATTCGGAAAACTACGATTTTTTTTTCTTCCTCGAGCGTTTTATAGTTCATAGCTAAGACAGTACAATAAGTCTATCAGGTCACCTACTGATATAATAAGGTTAAACTCATATTCATATAAAAAATATTAAATTCAAAATTACTCCCATATATTTGTTAGTAACAGTGTTCTAGCCTAGTGTTAGTATAAAACGTACAAAGGACGAAATAGTTAATGAAAGAAAAACAAATATAAAAATGGCTTGTAGATAATCTTGCAATGATGAGACTACTAAAATAGATCATAAAGTAACAAAAGATCTTAGAAAACAAACAGGTAACAATAAAATGTTATCTGTATACTTAACGAATGCTTCTGCCTATTCGCAAGATAAGAAACAGAAAGATATAAAAATCTCACCTCTTTAAGAAAAACACACCCATTTTCTCAATAAGCACAGGAGGACACCGACTTCAAAACGACGACACATACAACTGACCAACAACAGTATTTGTTCCAGGTTATATGCATCCATACAAAATTTTGGACCCCGGCGCAAAAACATGTCCCTATGATCGAGATAAAATATACCTTATTCCAAGAGAGATAAGGAGTGATCGATGATGAACTAAATACATAAAACATTGTATGACGCATGAGTCTACGCAAGTTATTGAATTTTAATATTCCACGGATAACAGGGAACCGTATGATATCGTTTATCATTCAGGCCATATGGAGAACAGTTCGATGCAGTTTATTATTCAGAGTTTCAATGTGAAATGTAAATGATACAAATTCAGGTTATTTACTAGTTTTTTCCATTTCATTGATATCGAGACAATTTAAACAACTCTCCGGAGAAATATTGGACGAGATATTTTTTAACAAGCGATTATTTAAGGAATAAATAACGTTTATCCCATAATTTGTAGAATATATTCTTTACGGTGAAAACAATATTAAATAACAGGGATTTATTTGTTATCATAAATATTTTGAATAGATTTTTTCTAAAATCATCAAAATAATGATTAAAAAATAAAAACGACAAAATGCGAACCTCCTCCTTTATGAATTCGTTTAAAATTAAATCTATAATATAAAAAATATAAAAATGTGTCTGTGAATAATTTTCTTACTAAAATACCAACTTCGCAATCGTACCTAGAATGATCGAAATATAATTAAAATACAGAAATGATAAGCGTGTATTATAAATTAAAATAATAAAAAAAGGACCAGATTATTCATTATAATTAGAGATGCTATTAGGCGCATCTCTAATTATAATGAATAAATAGTTAATATTTAAATAATGCAATTAAATTATATCACCAAAATACTTAATTACTTTCTACCGAATATTAGAAACCAGGAAACAATATGACAGACCGTAGTCATTTTATTAATCAGAATAATTAAAAAGTTAGATCAAGATCTTACCGTCCATTGAGGTCGTTGGTACTTTCCCCGCTAGACTCATCAGAGTATTCAAACGAAGCGTTATCCACCATTATTCACTGTTTTCTGTTCACACACCTAATAACCTCACATCTTTCACTAGAAACTCCAATTCTAACACCGACCAATCAAAGAACGGAACATTAATAAAATATTAGATATAGAATTAACAAAAATCATTGAAAATTATATATATGTAAAAATACAGTGTGACTTGAATTAATAGTTTTGATAGCATACACGTAATATAAGTTGCTGATGATTCAGACACAACATATTTGGAATGGACACATTTTATTTCTAATATTTTTTCACTAACGATTCGGACACCATCTTTATTAAAGCTGTTTACTACAGTCAGATAAAAAAAAGTTCTCGATATAATATAAAGAAATTTATAGAAATTGCCGCCTTAAATCCAGCCTAAAGTAGTTTTGATAACACTTTTTCCCCATACCTATATCATATTTTTTAAACTTTTTATCAGACCGAAAATATTGAAATAAAAATGTGCCCATTCAGACACTGTGTCCGAATATTCAGCAACTCAATAAAATATACGATAGGTACAGGAAAGCCACGACTATCGCAAAGCTTAAATAATAACTAATAGTCACATAATCTAATAATTATTATTTTCCCAATTAATGGTTAAAACGTGGCTATGAATAATCGCGATACTATGACGCAAATCAAGGTTAGTAAACTACTTGAAAATATTTGGATATTGTCTGCTTTACACCTGTTTGGTTTACAACTTTGCTGAATCGTAAATCAATGGTAAATTCCTTTACATCAACAGTAAGCCTACTTATTTTAAAACAAGATCTAGTTTATTTTGTACTGAATTCTAGACACGGTTTTCTGTCCAATTATATGAAACTGTTTACCATATTTACTTCAAGTAATGATCACGCTACGTATATCGCAATTGGAGCAAGTCAAACGCGAAAATCTATGTATTTATTCATCTACATATAAACAAACAAATAGTTTTTATATATTCGGTATCTATAACAAAATGCATCTTTTTTGTCGTCTGTTTGTTCTGACTAATCTCTGAAAAGGCTAGACCGATTTCGACTTTCACTGACCGATAGTTGGTGTTACAAAGAGTAACTTAAGCATTTTTCTTCACTTTTTTTCACACGATTTCAAACTAAGGAACACGTCTTCGAAACGGTTGAACAAAATATGACGGGACCTTCACTGGGATATAGCATATAATATAGTAGATAATTTAATTATATTTTTTTTTTCTAATTTATACACACTGCGTCTACATATCTAATCCAACTCTCCTGTCGCAGGTCTACTGGAAGAAATTTCGTTAGAAATAAGCAGGTCCTTTGTACTATCCTTATTTGTTCGTTTCGATGTTAAGTGTTTGTGTTTACATAAATTAATGAATAGCTAACCATAACTACATTTTATTTTGAACTACACGAAGTCGAAAGTAACAGCTAGTCTTAGTATAATAAGTATGTCTCTAAACAACCATACGATTGGTTAGTCCCTAATGGTTGATAAGGTGTTTAGCTTTACTTGTGTTAGGTTACGATGGAGCTGGCATGGTCTTACGGTGACCAAAAGTCCCTATTATAAATGTTTATAAAAAAATTGGTTATGCGTAAATAAACAGGTGTGCGGTTTAAAGATAGATAAACAGATTATACTAGTGATAACACTACCAGCCACTGATAAACACGGAGAATTAGCGATATTTTTACAACATAGTTATCTAACACTTAGGACACTGCTACACCTGCTTAGGATTAATATGATCTAATCTACTACGACAGTTACATTATTCACATTTCGTAACACATTCAACATTGTTGAGACAATTTGAAAAGTAGTTTTGTCTTGAAAAACAAAAGAAACGGACAGTTGCTTAAAATTTTTGTAATCACTTTGAAGATTAGATAAGAAAACGAATGTTGAACACATAATAGATATTAATGGTCGTTAATGACAGAATTGAAAATAACCCTACACTTTCATCAAAATTACATCCTACTCTCTACACAGCGCGATAAAAATAAAGTTGTAACATAGAACGATGACATAAATGATCACGATGCCATGCAGTGCGGGGTCAGTGGAAATTGTTCAGTTGAGCAAAAGAGGACAGTTGAAACCGGTCGAGAAAACATTACAAGTAACGCGTCAGATTTACTGCATTCTATCTGGTTTAAAAACAATATAAACAAAACTAACTAAAACATGAGCGAATGACATGTGGAATCACGATTTCGCTAGCTCGTGATATTCCTAACATATTTCTACACTGATAAAACCAACCGGCTCAAATCTTAACACACAAACACACACACTTTATATTCCTCTTCGTTTCGGACTTCACTAAAATAGTTAACACACTATCTTACGGACGTGGAATAAATAATTAAGAATTAAAAACCGCGTACAAGACACCGATGTAGCGGCCTGTGCGCGCTCGCGAGAATAACTGTTGAAAACAGTTATACATAAACGTATCTAGTTATAATATCGATTGTGTATCGAGTACGGACTAATTTATCGCGACGATAAGATAGAGAGAGTTACGAGGAAACCAAAACATTCATAATAACACGACCGTTGTGTATTTTTCCAAAGTCGGAACAAAGTTGAAGTTGGAAAAACGTTTCAAATATGAATAATTATATCGGAGGACCGTGCATCGTTTCGTGAAGGAAGTTCAAGTCAATTACTCGTTCGAGTCCAACGACCTTGCGAATCGGGACATACACATTTAATAATAATGAAATATCTCTACCGACGTGCCCACTTGCTGTGAGATCGAGTCTTATTGACATCGAGAAGAGCCGAGAGAAAGGTAACACTACGATCGTACGATCGGAAGGCTCGAACCACCTGAGGCCCCCATTCACTCGGTCCACGGCGGTACAGTTCGAATGCTACGCGAGAATACACTGACTGGAAATATAATGTTTGCAGGCAAGTAAAGCGACAATGTTTATAAACAAGTAGGGTACGGACAGAAGACAATGGATTATAAAACCTAGGAATTTCTATAAAAATGCTGTGATATCGTTCGCACGCACTGACATATTCAATCATGTAATATTATCGTTTTAAAATACTTTGACTCTATTATCAACAACGCAATGTTTTATTTTCAAAACGGTAACACGTGAATCAACTCACAGTAACTTCTGATTCTTGAACTCTATAGAAAAGTCTTGATATCAAAGCTAGAATTTTTCTCTAGCGCTTAATTGATGGTCAACTCTATTTGTTTGAGCCAAACGATAAATGATTAAATATTACTGACGATGAACATAACAACATTAATGGGCACTTTCTTTAATTACAGTTTGGTGAAACTGCCAATTTTGATACGACCGCACTTAATGGACACTGAAAATATCAATAGTAAAGTATTAAAAGCCGTCTCGCAATTGAAATTTCCAATAATGGCGAATTTGCAGAACAGTGACAGACACCCTTTGAAATAATTGGAAGCTTATGGTACGAAATTTCAAAATTCTTAACGACGCGACGGTCAACTTTTTAAGGGTAACTAAAGTGGCTCGAAATCGCAAGATTTCTTTAAATGTCTGTTGAGCCAAGAATGTCTTACGATACGAAAATATTGTATACGATTTGTAAATACGACTTATATAAAAGGATAAATCCGCAAGATAGTTAAGTATAATCAAATAACTGTTTTGCTATCGCTACAGCAGTTCGCGCGAAACGGGGCCAAGCCGGGAACATCAATATTATCTGCGTTGATTGGACAAATGGGCTCAACAACTGTATTGCTGTTCACACGTGACAACTACACGTACTTTGTACAAACAATGTAATATTTAATCCTAATCCAGCAAGGTTAATTTTCATTGATTGAAGTCTGCGAGTAGATGGTACTTCAATTAAACAAAGCTTTGACTGGTTCCTCGAAATTACAGCTATATCAATTAGACCTAAAGATAATGCGTAGACCATCGATACCTTTAGGTCCAAGAGAGAAATAATTCACATGGTTAAAAATGTAATCGAACCGGAACTCTACAAGAATGTATAAAGGTTAAGAAAGCTTAAACCAAATCGAATACCATCAAGTTAAGAATGTTGTTGGTATTTACATTAGCATCCATGAGCAATCCCCAGATATGCAGCCACGGTACTATCAAAAGATGTGGAACTAATGGAATTGTGAGATATTATGCCAAAATCAACAAAACAGGTTCTAGTAAGACATCAATCTCTATAAGCATCAGAAACTGTGTCATCTAATTCGAAATAGACCATCTTTGATGTGGTAATACTGGTAATGGTATACACAGATAATAAACTAGAACCAGAAAAGCTTTAGTTTTAAAATTGGAAATCCGGTATTTAACTTTTTATAAAAATGAACAACAGCTGCAATACAAAACATTCTATTCTGTCAAGAAAGTACCGGGAAAAGATCAATAATACACAAAATTTTTGTTATTCATCCAAATTTATTTTATCACCTTCAAAGTATGCCCCTTCAGAAACGATACACTTACGCCAACGAATAATTCAATCATCAAAACACTTTTTAAACGCTGTTTCTGAAATTGAGTTCAGTTCTCGCCGCGAATTCTCCTTTATGTCTTCTACAGATTGAAAACGGGTGCCACGAAGTGGTAATTTGAGTTTAGAAAAAAGACAGAAGTCGGCTGGAGGCATATCTGGCGAATATGGTGGCTGCTCGATGGTATTTGTTGAGTGTTTGGTCAAAAATTCGTTCACAATGATGGCCTTGTGCGAAGGCGCATTATCATGGTGCAAAATCCAAGAATTTTCTTTCCACAAATCTGGCTTTTTTCGTCGAATTTGCTCTCTTAAATGCCGCTTAACGCTCAAATAATATTCTTTATTTAATGTTTGACCTTCCGGTAAGAATTCCGAGTGCACATCACCGCGATAGTCAAAGAAAACAGTCAACATGACTTTGACTTTTGATCGACTTTGGCGTGGTTTTTTCGGTTTTGGTTCAGTTGGAAGGCCCCACTCCGAAGCTTCTTGACTTGTTTGCATGTCAAACTCGTAAACCCACGTCTCGTCGCCAGTAACAATGCGTTTCATGAATGTTGGGTCGGAATTGACTTGTTCTAGCATGTCCTCAGCGACTATCATGCGATTGAGTTTTTGGAGAAAATTCAGGTCTTTTGGGTCTAGCCGAGCGGCACGTTTCATACCCAAATGATTAATTAAAATGGTACGGATCGAATCGTGACATACAGAGAGTTCGGCGGCTATCTCTCTCAAACTTGAATGAGGATTTTCAGTCACTATTTCCTTCACTTTTGCGATGTTAACTTCAGTTGCAGAGGTTGATGGCCTACCAGAGCGAAGTAAATCTTCCATCACATCTCGACCGCTTTTGAATGCCTTGTACCACTCTAAGCACGTGTTTTTGATATAGTCGATTCACCGTAAGCCTTTTGTAACATTTTCAGTGACTCCGAACACGAAATTCTATTGGCGATGCAAAATTTAAGACAAACTCTTTGTTCGACGTTTTTGTCAATTCTGAAATTCGCAATACACACTAGATATGATATAACTAAAAACAGCACTGTATTTAATATAAATAACAGATGCCACTCAAACTGCGCGCCAAAATGGAAAACAGTTGTGCCAATCTAGCAACAACAAAAACATCTAAAATTTGAATTTGGAACCATAAACAAATCATCCATTCCCGATACTATTTTGACTGAATGTAGATGACTAAGGTAAACTAAAACATACGTTACGACACCGCCCAAGATGCTGTCCAAAGATCAGCTAGGGGATATATAAATAAAATCTACATAATTGCGATGCTAATTAACACAAAAATTAAAGAATACAACAAAATTGAATGAATTGAGAGGAAAAACAAAAATAGAAACATTCATGAAAGGTCCTTGAGTATAAGATTGGTGAATTTGTCGGTCAAAGTCGCAGTATATCCTGTCTTTTTCATTATTGTATACTTAGAACTGGTCAAGGTTTTCATTTCCATTCCCTTCTTTGTATACATAAGACTCGCATTTTAGGAACATATGTATATTATGGACAGATTTATTGTATACTCCCATTTTAGGAACACATATAATGGACAGATTTATCCACAAAACCTGCTAAATTATGTCAAGGAGTTTTATACAACGTATCTTATCGTAAACAATTGATTAATGATGATAATTTAACGGACAATCGTATCATGAAGTAAAGGTCAAATAGCTTGAAGGTGTCTCCGAGTTGTCACTCTGTTTAAGCCTATCTACAGTACATACCTATTATGTAGGTGTCCTTTATATAACATAGACTAGATAAAGACTCCTCCGAAAGCCAGCGCGAATGCGGTGAATGGCTCACCTACGAGTAGATGGGTGGATCATGTATTTATACAAAAAATCTTTGATAAAACCTGGAGTGAGATATTCGACGAACCATGAAAGCATGGTAGAAAAAGAAGAAGGCTACATTCAGCGGATAGTGGAGCTAGACGGCCAATGATGGACAATAATGTACAGATTATTACATTCTGGAAAATTCCGTAGAAGTAGTTAGAAACTATATCTACGAGTATATCGAAATGCTGACAGTAACACTTATTCACATAAACTATTTCTTTGTTTAATTTACAGTTTTGCAACGTCTAAAGTCCTTCACGGTCATTTTATGAAAAGGCCTTTTCTCTGAATGGCAATTAGACATGGACAGTGTTGCTTGAAAGCTATTTATGGATAGCTAAAATTTGCTACTACGTCACGTGGGATTATCTGTAATATCCTCGACATGCTATAATAGTTTGACGTCACCGGAATCTTGTGGAGTATGAATATTTATAAAGAAATGCACGTCGAAAAGAAAAATACACGATTATGGAATAGTGATAAAACTCATAACATCAGGCGTATGATTCGTAATGCTGTATGACTCAAATGAAGAGGTTATAAATTTATGGAGGAGGTATTTGTTTGCAAAAGCCTGTCGATGTGGCTGAGCCCAGTGCTCAGCCACATCGACAGGCTTTTGCAAACAAATACTACATTAATTTAATTTTGGAATCATCGATACAACGAAGAAAAAAGAAGCCTGTATATTTCTGACAGTTTAGTTAAATTCCGCACTTGCTGACATTGTACAAGGGGTTTTTTGTACCCAGGAAATTATTATAAAGTCTTAAGCAGCGAGGCCGGAGGGAAAACCAGAGGATTCTGAACCATTTCCGTTTTATATTTACATTTTTTTACTCTTATTTTTTGGAAAACGGTAATAAGTGTAAGGTATATCCACTAGAGCAGTGATCCGCAAAGTGTATGCCGTGGCACACTGGTATACCATGGTGGATAGTTGGAGTGCCTCGGAAAATTTCTGATATCCATAAAATTATAGACAAAAGAAAGTAAATAGACAGACAGAAGAAAAATTTAGGTCTCTCTAACTATAGGCTGGATTCGAAATGTATTCTCCGAGGGCATTCCCTTTTGATACCATTCTACCAATTAATGAGCAGGAAGAACTGTTGGAAATGAAAAAGAAGCGCGCATTAAAATTAAAATTTTCAAAAACTCATTTTTGTTTTGTTGATTAATAATCTGTAAAAAATATTTTTTCATTGAGTGAACCTCCAAAATTTTCTGATTTCTTAGGTGTACCTTGAACACAAAAGGTTTGCGAAACAGTGTACTAAAGTGGCTGAAAAAAAAAAACGAACCCTACCCTTACCATAATCTCCATGCAGTACGTTTAAATATAGATTTTATGGATGATTTTATTTCAAGTTATCTTTACGTTTCTTGGCTTATAAAGTAACTCAAGAAACGTAAAGATAAAGTGCTTGTGATAAGTAGTATCAGGAAATCACCCAAGACTGTGTGTTTGACGTATGATAACAGTTTGATATCCATTGTTGGAAATGGACCACGTTGACCGGTACGTTGAACTATGTCTGGACAATGAATGAACCTCCTAATCAAAGTACTTGCTTTTGGTTTTATCTAAAGATGTTCTAAATTAAGATTGAGTATTTTCGGTTATCTGCGTCGTTTAAAAGGAGGGTAGTAGAAACATTTTAAAACCATCTGCGAGTCTTACCCCCGATTTCGCATTTTTAAGCATTTGAAGTTGAGTATTTCTCGAACTCTACCCTGAAAACCTGTCACAATTTGGCATTTAAGTAGGGTTCTTAAATCGGACGTTCTTAAATCAAAACGCTCCGTTCAGAAACCCGCCCTTAGGTGTTTGGCAACATAAGAAAGAAAGATGTTTTTTTTTCTTAATATAGCAATTCAATTTTCATTGTGAGTATAGCCCAAATATTCACAACCTGAGTTGTGTTTCTTAAATTTATTTTTTGAGGTAGGATATCATCAAATAACTCTCTCTCTCTCTGGGTGAAGCGAGAGCGATTGTCAGACGTTTACTGACAAAAACCCACATTTGAAGCCTATATGATAAAGCACGTTGTCGGCTGCACAGCCGACACTCAACACCCATCGGCTCATAGTAATCGCCTGAGCACTGTGTAGTTCTTATTTTAGCTTCAACCACCAAACAGGCCGTTGTAACTCATATTGTTTAGAACAATCTAAGTAACAAACGTGAAAAAAAAATATGAAGTTTTTTTGTGACACATATTTATGTATTTTATAGAATGTCGACGGATAGTCCGGATCAGTGGATGTAAATGTAATGCTTACATTGTTTCATGCATATGAAATCATCTCACCTTTTTGGGTTTATTGAAACAAAACCGAATATGAAAACAATAAATATCCCGAGTGTATTCGACAAGGAATAAGTAAGTAGGTAGGTACGTATCCAACGAACATTGAGAGATAGAGTCTTGCAGCAAATGCGTAAAATACAAGTTTTATCAGAGAAGTAAACTCTATATTATCTTCCTTAGGACACATTGATGATCGACTAATTACGAAATCTAGAAACACTGTTATATGATCACTAACAAAACTCCCCGACATTCTCTTGCGAATCGACCTGTTTTTTATATTTCTATGAAATCGACCAACAGAAGTAGCGCATGGTGTCATATGACGAGAGATATAGTGGGAAAATGGAGCAAGCTAGCCATTGAATAGTACCCAAGGCATGGTAAAAGATGATAACGAGGACAACACACAAAGTAAGAAGGCGAAATAAAATTGACAGCAGGAGCCAACGGAAACCATTGGAGAAGGCCTTTGCCATTAGACACATCGAATTAAAGGTATTTCTATTATGTCTAGAGTTTAATTAGAAACTTTCAAAATTCGGAAGCGCTATATTATTATAATTACGAAATTTTAGTGATAAGCATACGCTTATATGCCTATGCTCACTAAGAGCATCATTCAAGTCCGAAGACCAAAAACAAAAACGTGAGTGATGATGGTAGAAAATTTGAATGAGTTATATCTAATAAACTAATTAATCAAACCTAGAGATAAAAGTTATCGCTTCCTATCAGGTGAGATAGTGGCTAAATGAAGCCTAAGGTCAAACGCAAGTTTGTATATATGTTACTCTTTCACTCTCCAACAGGTAACGAATTTCGATAAAACTTGGTTATAGGATAGCTTATTTCCTGGTTTAACAGATGGGTTATAATTTCTAATACGATTAAGTGAATACTTCCACGCAAGCGAAGACGCTAACATAAGGCAGTAGATAATAAAAAGGTAACTTTAAAATAGCGTTCAGCTGATTGACATGAAAGATATACTTGGTCAGAAGAACACGACCCAGAATACTGTGATATATACTGATATAAATTTATGGAACAGCCTGAATAAGCAGAGACAGAACAGCAGGTTTAGACAAACGACTTTTCTATGAGGTGAAAGTTGAGTTTATACTTTAGTCATAACCGTCAACTTTTCAGCTGAAAGACGATCACTGTTGCACATAGGCCTCCCATGACCGATCCTGTGCGTCTCGCATCCATCGATTTCCTGCGACTCTCTCTACATCATCAATCCAGCTTGTGGGAAGCCTATCAACGCTGCATCTTCCACTAAGTGGTCGTCAGTCCAGAACTTTTCGATCGCATCAACCATCTATTCTACGAGCAACATGCTCTACCTGCTGCCCCTTAAATTTGGAGATTTACACTTTACTGTTATTGATTACTTGTATAGCTTTATCTTTTATATAGGTACGTGCATATTATTTGTATGTGCGCCCAATGTTCAATGAGCGCCAATCTTTATCTGTCCTTCGACACCTACACAAAAACTTATCACTAGCGTATTTACCGGAGTCATGCTGCGGCAATGTGTTTTAAGTAAAATTACATTTCCGTGTTCTATTGTGCCAAAATAATCAAATATCGACCCTTCTTTAGGAAGAACATCGTAAGCGACATTCTGTTTTTTTTTGCAAAAATGCGTTCTCTTCCATACACTGTTACTTCACATCGGGACAACTTTTAATGTTATACAAAGCATAGGTCCGATCCTGTGTCAGTGAAGTACTGCAGCTACATATGGGCTGGTGCAGGTGCTGCAAAATGCTATCTAGCAGCTTTGGACACAGTGGAAAGGCGAGCGAAGAGGCTAGATACGGATTTCGCAGTCTTCTCGCCCGTTTATAATTTAGGTGTATTCAAGGCTAGAGTGAATAGGCTCTTAATAAACTAGTGCGCTGCACCATTAACGATCGTGTCACTGCTATCACTATCAGGTGGGATTGCAGTCAAGAACTAATTTATATCATTAAAAAAAACGGTTAAATTAACACCACGGGCATTTGTTGACCATATAAACGTTTATTAATAAGACTCCACGATGACCCTATAGATTCTTGACCATTTTTCGTAGAAGTCCATCCAGCTGTCAATTTGCGTCCTTCTGGGCTGTTAAAACTGACGAGAGGGTAGGAAATCATAAATAGGTGTGTGTGACATCGTGTCAGACGTTTACGGACTAAAACCCATTGGTGTTCATCAGTATGTTGATCATTACATTTCCACAATTTTCCTAGATAGATTTCTCGCTTATGGTTCAATTACATTTCATTAAACGGAACATTGAACTGCTGAACTTAACCAATATCAACGTTTGCATCATTGCTTATCATCAGGTGGGGTCTCAATGAAGCGTTAGTATATTTTATTTTAAAAAATGTGTAGGTGACAAATTCACAATGTATGCCTTAGTAACGGACATCTATATAAATAAAAGCAGAAACTGACTGACACATCAACACACATCCAAACCTACTCAGACCAGGAGTGTGAAATTTTGCACAAGGTTTCCTCTTATAATGTAGGTTAGCATTCAGAAAAGATTTTCTAAAATTCAGCCCCTAACGGGATGAAGCAGGAGTCTAAAGTTTGAATAAAGAAACCTACTTTCACGCAGGTGAAGCGGCTGGCAGATGATTATTTTTATACAACGAATTCAAGGCGATAGTTACCTAAATCCACCAGAAACATACGAGGCTGCTCTAACAACCCTCCAAGAAGATTGGTCCTCAACGTCTTTCACAGGTTCGATCTCCAAAATCATGATAAAAGTAGAAAGATTGCGCGCACACAACAATCCTTAACCCATTATCACTTGAGATCAAAGGATCAAGGTTACTAAACAACGCATTTCTATCAAAAACAATAGAATTTGGTAAATGCGTATTACAAACATACGCTTGGTTGAATTGCCGACGTAAATAAGACTGACCTGTAGATACAAAATGATCGCAATCAAACTATAATCGCAGATAATGCGCGATTTATAAATGATACAATCGTTACCGACAATGAAGCGCACTGGTTTATATTCATTTTTAAGGTGATTCATGGGAACATTTTGTAGATCGGTGTTCGTTTACCCCGAGAGCTACTCGTACAACCTGGAGGTCTATAAGTCAAGAGTGATTAGGTCACCTACTTCTAGGCAAGCGTGCTCCGTCGCCGGCCCAAATAATAATAAAAAATAGTACATTTTAATAGAGTGGAGTTTTATCTGATTGTGTGACTGTGGCGGAATTCGCATGAGCTGCAGGCGAGGGTGTTATGGAGCCGAGTGACAAATTTCTACGTGTATCAAACGACGTTTTTCAATACACTTACGGAGATATAAATAAACGGGAGTTTCCAGCGATTTCTGGGGGCTGTTTAACGCCCAGCCTGTTACGATAAAAAACAATAAATTGTGGCGGGACGAGCTCACGCACTTTTCCGCACTAGTTTGGAAAACAGACAATTGCGTGCCTAAAACCGGTAAGGATCAGAGCGAGTTTTGGAGTAAGTGTAGATATTGAAAAACATATTGGGGAAGCCAGAAGCTTGGACATTTTATTTAATACCGAAATAATCCTATAGGTATCTTGAATGAGTTAACAAATATGTAAGAACAATATACAAGACACCCAGACCCGGAACAACATCTGTAGGCTATACAAATATTTGTTCCGTGCGGGAAACTAACCTGCGGGGCACAGCACAGTAGCGAACCGAGCCGTCGTCAATGCTACTTTATATCGCCAAAATTAAATTATCATACTGCACATAGATCCAAAAATATCTGGCAGCTATCTTGAAAAGGAAATCCTTCCAAGGCATCCATTACACGATAGGTTTTACTGTCAGTTTTGCCACAGTCTATGTTTTGATTAACCTACCGTCTAATGAGACGATTGACGTTTGCATGGTGCTGACTGACGAAAACCATCATTCATGATTGAAGGAATTGATTCGCGCCTGCATGGCCGTGTACTGGACGCCTTAGTACAGCATTCAGCCTATCTCCCAATGTTACCAAATAGGTAACCGCAAGTTAAAACCGCACATAAGTGTAGCAATCAGTGGTGTTTTAAAACTACATCCGCGATTTCAGAGACAGTTATATTCGTACCGCACTGCGTTTTCTCCGCAAGAGCAGTCGTGGATAAAAGCTTTACATTTTTAATAGTTTCTAGGAACAGTGCTCCAGTTTCTTACGGTAAAAGTAACTTAGGTAATATAGCGACAGTAATCAGTATACTGTATACCAGGGCTGCGAGATTATTCGAAAGAAGCAGATTTAGAACGCAAAGAGCAACTGAAGGTACGAATTTTGGTCAGTAAAAGTCTGAATCTCCTTCTCACTCCACCAAGAGTGGGAAGAGTTATTTGATGACTTCCCATATCATCATAATCTTCCTGCCCTTGTCCCATTTTACTTGGTGTTGGCGAAACACGTTTTTGTCTTCTTCTTCTGTCCTGTCAATCTTCACGAAATTACTAACTGCCTTTTCTTTCATATCATTCCTTACACAATCCATCCATCTTTTCTTTGACCTCCCTCTCCCTTCCCATCCCTTTACATGTAGCTGTTTTAGTAATATGTATTTCATCCCTCCTCTTCACATGATTTTACCAAAACAAAAGAATCCATTTCAACCTTTTCTATGATGATATCCTACATAAAGAAAAGGTATATACAGTAGCCTATATTTTACCTTTACTATATTTGGTAGTTCATGATTACCTACTTCTTATCATAAAAAATCAAGGCAATCGAATACTGTGTTTATCGTATTGTTCTAATTACTAATTGTTTAGGCTAATGGTTAAGAGGGTTAGTGACCGGTGGGTCAGATGGTCAGCACAGGTGAAACAGCTGCCCGTTGTCAGAGTATTGAGTCTAAGCCAGGTTTATGATTTGTGGTTCTAAAACAACCTCGACGAAATTGGTATCAAGTCAAGCGTGAAAGGTATTGACTTATAGAGTAGGTATGTAGCGTAGCCGAATGTCTTAATGTTTATTGAACACGACACCTGATAAACAGTGATTAAGTTTGAAGTGTCTTAAGTCTAACCTGACCTGATAGATCAGCTAATCTATAAGCGATAAAAGCAGGATGAAGAACCTAAAAACTGTGAACTGTTGGCTGCACAGCCCTGCTGCGCTTCCATGGTATTATTATCCGTTGAGATAAACTCTAAGAAAAAAGCAAGAGTACTTACTTCTCATGCTTCGTAGACCGAGGCGGGTGAGGTTCGAGCTGCAGCGGGGTGGCGGGGGCGGAGCGAGGAGCCCCGCACCCGCCACCCGCCGCACCGGCCGCGAAATTGCCGGTTGACCTGAAACAAGCAAACATACAGTCAGTCAAGCTTGAAGAATGGATACGTTGCATGAGGTATTTGGAACAGGAGCCATTAGTAGCTGTTTCTGCAATATTTTCTCTTATGTCTTTAATACCGGAATTTGTAGTTGTCTGTTTTTGATAACAAGTTTGTTAAGTCAGCTAATTTGTTCGTAAGTTTGTCATGCCAGAACTAGTATAACTAAACTGTAGTAGAAGCAAAAACGATTTAAAGAAAAATCATAAAGAAGAAGAGTACCAATCTAATCAACCTTTCTAGGCAGAAAACATCGTAAATGAAAATCAACATGAAGTAGTAGTGGCTGTTATAGTAGAGTCCAACATACATAATGCAGATAACAATAATGCCAACGTAATAACAGCACGCCAGGTTATCGTATTTAGCTTAGTAATCTGCTCTCATCCTTCGTTGATGTTGTAAAATTTAATTCCTAGAAACAACGCGTGTGGTGCCGTCAGAGCTATGATTAGTGTTGTCATGTCAATGAGTAATCTGCAATTCTGTGGCATTGTATGAAGTTTACATACAAATAGTATTGTAATGGAAGGTGCATGAAGTAGGAATGACATTTGTCCAGTGACAAATAGTAGGGTACTGCTCTCTGTGTGGCTGTCAACTAGATGAAGGAAACAACTATAACTATTGCGGAATTAGCAAATGTGTCTTACTCACCGTCTTTATTGTGTTTCTTGTCACCCCTGTGACAAGAGACACAATAAAGACGGTGTACTTGTGGCTAAAGCGAGAATCCTGAGGTACAAAATTAACAATCATTAAAGTCAGGACTATAAGAATAAGATGCAAGATTTACCATTCGCTCCCAAGATTAGGATCTGTATTTCGGTTAGCATATAAAAGTAAGTCATTCGGAAATGCATCTCGCGCAATCTGCTTACAAAATTTCCAGGAATTGGGACATCTGATAACGATGTACGGCCGCACCCAGAATAAATAATGTGGAAGGGAACCAAAACGTTTGGGTTTCAATCAAATATACCATGTCTAACCAAGAAAAGAGGCAATTTTATAACAGTAGTAAGAACATTGTGAGGAAACCGACGTTTTTAAAAGTAAAAATTTGAAGACATGTGACATCCACCAAGTCACACAAGGCCTGCGTAAATGCGTGATTACGGCCCATTCTCTCTCTTAGACAGCAATCCTAATCCCAGCAATGGGAACATTATAAGGCTGATTATATTAAGGTGAAACACACATGGATTATTATCATAAAACAAGTTCAAAAACCAATGTAATGAATCATAGAGATTTACAATATAAAAACAACAACAGCTGGCAGCACACGCAAATACTCGTAGTAAAAGCAGCAGATATTAAAATAAAACTATGTCTAACTCGACATGAAATTGTTACTTTCTAAACAAAATTCACGAAATTGAACTTTGATCCCAGATTGATGATTGACCTTTGAATTTTAAGTATAAAAAAGTGGACAAAAACCTATGGTAGACACAATAGCCTAGTAAAAATTAAACAACAATATCAATGACAAACTAAAATGAACAACTCCCATACCTTTTATACCTGTAACTCCTACGTCTTAATGTAGTTGTCTGGGTAGCCACAATATAAGAAGGATGAGATCTTATCTTTCTCGTAACTTTCTTTCTGACCATCTTAAACTAAACAAGACACCACAGTAACTGTTGACAATACAAATACTACTGGCGAAACCTCAAAAGCACTACACCTTATGAACCTCTTGCCATTTGAGAACAATGAAAGCAAGTCCAAACATTATTATCATCGGAACAATCACTTATCAACATAAGGAACTACAATGCACATGGGCTATATATTATTGGCAAATACTTTTCACTTTAAAAACAACTAAGTATAAAGCCATTCTGGTTTCATATCATAAAACCAATGCTCTAACCTACACACAACCGACTGTGCAATAAAATACAATGGCACTACGAATACATGAACATTCTACATTTGTACAAATAAATGACAGAACGTAAGTACTAGGTATATTTTGTGGACAATAAAATGTCTCACAGCAAAAAACGCGTATCCGCTGATTGTATTATATACACGTGGGTATTTTTGTTATATAATGAGCAGAATTATCCGTCTATAATTACAGAAAATTACAGACAACAAAAATATAACCAACATATAAAAACGCAATTGTCATCATTTTAGATGATAAATTTTTATATGAGTACTAATCTACATATTGTAACCAACACTAGTGACTCAAAATTCAAGGACACGAAAAACATCATAATTAAGTTAAATAGATATTTCCGCTACACCAGTTCCACAATCATAACAATTATTGCCGAACCTAGCAACATTTGCAAAAGTTATCAATACGATTGAAAAAATTATAATAAATGAAGCATTCATAAGCCAACTTAAATTCACAGAACATGTAGAAATAAGAATAACGATGCAGTGTATAGAAACATTTAACGGGTAGAAAATTTCCATTGTTCATGTTTGCCTTGACCCCATTAGGTTGATTGCCTGAGAGCGCCTGAAGGGACTAGATGCTCAAACAAGATGCTCTCTTGTACCCAAGGACTACATTTTTATTGCGTCGTACTCATTCAAGGACAGTAAGGAAATACGCGCTAACTCTGAACAAACTCGACAAATAAATTTTGCTAAACCATTACGATTAATTTGATGATGCATCTTCACCATTCTGGAAAAGCCCGCCGGACAATAATTACTTAAATAGTCTGACGAAATTATATTTACTTACGACGGAACTGATAATTTTGGCATTGGGGTTCGTTCACGCAAATCTTAGCAGGAAAATACATGTCGGAGGAAATAAATCAAGGAGAAGAACAGGAAGATCATTGCTCCTTACCTTGGTAAAACTTTTATCTTGACAGATGATCAAGTATGATAATTAATTAATGTTTATATTATGTGGAATAAATATACGCTCTCAGTAGTAGATGTTATTTCTCATCCTTAAATGTGAAAAACATGCAATACGAAAACCATTTTTTCTTTCTTTAATTTTCTCGTTTTACATCTTCATAACTATGGATCATAGTAAGTTAGTAGAAATAGATTTCTAAAAGATAAGGATTTAACTAGATCGAGGAAAAGCAATAAAGAAACTAGCGAGCTAGCCGAACGAAAATAAACTGAGGGCAAGGCGCCCGACAGTCTGCCGATATACCACGTGCTCCATTAGATACACGAGTAGATGGTGCTCATATATACAATAAAACATCAGCACTAACATCTTAAACCTATACATTCCAAAAATCTCATTCCACTTAATTATAATAACGTAGGTATATAATCCGTGGAAAGCAATTTAGAAAACGATTCCAGCAACTGCTTATTTTCAATGCCTAGTTAATAAAAACAAGCGGACTATGAATAATATCTGTTTTATAGAAACTGAGCAAAGAAATCAGTTTCAATCGCCTCAGGCATGGGGCAACGTGCCAATGGTGTCCTAATATTCGTGGTATCTTCATAAATACTGTGAACCTTGAAGGAATCTTTTCGATTTAACGTTTGACAATAAAACAGAAAAAATGTTCACAAGTGAAGCCAAAGAACGGCTAAAACATACCTACACACACTCAAGTATTAATGCGAATGCGGGCGCCATTACAGTTGATAAGCATTATATTAAAAGCGAACTAGAGAATAAAAGAAAAAAGCGAACTAGGCAAAGAGTCCCTTGGCTTTCAACGAAAGACAAATAAAAGCCCGTTTAAGTAAATGACAAAGACCTTTCACAGTCTCTTTATACTGCTAGATTCAGCTCCTTTAGATAATGTATAATATGAAATGGAAATGAAATTACATGTTGATGTTCTGATGAAAATTAAATAAAAGGACGAAAGTGGAAAATATGAAATAGCTTTTCAACTCAATAGAAACCTTCCAAGAAATATCGAATAGTTCTTGACCTTCAAAAGTTGTCATGCAGATATATGTTAACTTCTCATGTGAAAAGACACACGTGTTTATGCTTCTACGTCTTAACAATAATACCTACATTTATGCCTTATGAACAAAAAGCGAATACTGTATTTACTACAACAACTCACT
This sequence comes from Mythimna ferrago, assembly GCA_910589285.2. NCBI lineage: Eukaryota > Metazoa > Arthropoda > Insecta > Lepidoptera > Noctuidae > Mythimna > Mythimna ferrago. The sequence goes on along the minus strand of OU342689.1, from coordinate 15,213,409 downwards.
TGCCCGACGTCTTCCATATCAATGTTTTCAGCTGACTTACTTGACTTGACTGTCTTTCAAAATTCAAATGTCTACTTAAGGAACATTCGTTCTGCACGTTAACATTTTAGGCTTATTTTAAACATGGTATCATAACATAACGTGTTGAAGAAAACTTCTCATATTCTTAGAAACTTGAGTTTCTGTTTTATAAACTATGACTATGCTAGCGCGACCATCGGGATCTCTTCATTGTCAGCAAGAAACTGAATCCATCATGAAGTTTATTGGAATTGCAGTAGTTGTATTTTTAAAAATTCTCTGTACTCAAAGTGTAAGTTGGAAAAAGATGTGTTGTTTTTGTGTTCCAAACTAAGACTATTTTTAGTTTTTCTGTGATTTTAGAGAATGCTTCCGATTGAATTTATGACCCGACGTCCAACACCGTCGGTCGCGGAAGTTCCTCAGTCCCAAGAGAACGTTGAGACCGTGAATGAAAAAGTCATTGGATTGCGATCACCATACGATGAGCGGGAGACTGACGACTATCCAGACTTTGGCAGAAAATCTGCTTCTGAAAAGCACAACAAGGTAAAAATTGATAAATCGGTGAAATTGTGTGTAAGATTTTTCTTATTTACAGATTAAGTAACTATACCTACACTATTGTTCTCAACTTATTTGCAGCCGTGTGCCGTCGTGGTATTGTCCAACATGCAAAATCCGAACATGCAGTCTCTGTTACGCAAATATCGATATGACGCAAATGGTTAGAGCAATTTGCATATTTTTATGAATTAATGTGCGTGTCTCGGTTTTGTAGTTTTTGTTTGGTTTCCGCTAATTTCCCTTTATTTATAGGTATTCTGATTCCAAGCAGTGTGAAATACTACATTAAAATGCCCCAAGGTTATCAGTCGACGCCTATCCTTGTGCCTTTAAATGACAAGGCCTTTTCACCTTTAGGCGGATTTGTGAGGTACGTTAATCCGTTTTAAACTGACATGAAGCATCACCACGTTACTTCCCTTTTCCGGCCGTATGACTCTGACATTTTCCCTTTCACTAAGTCACATTTACGACCAGACTTTAAAAATGTTTATAATTACAGGTACTACAAAGAAGTTCCTCCAATTCCTCAATCCTGGTAATAAATTGAACGCCAAATTTAATCGATTGTAACCAAATAAACAATTTTTAAAGTAATGCGTTTAATTTTTCATCGTGCATGTTAATAATGAGATATTCTCCAGGCTATAAACAAGGGCGACCTAAAACAACCATCCTTAATAATTTTCTGTCAAGTCAGTGAACACGTGTACCATATGTTGTTTCTCACATGACAACACCAACAAACACTGCAAACAACGTGTTTCCTGGGAACTGAACTAGTGTAGAAATTGTTTGACCTTGATAATGTAGGAGAAATTTATTATAAAAACTCCATTATGATGGTAAAACATGAGACGGTGAAGATGTTTAAAGATTTCTCAGTAAGAATCGCCGATGCGGCACATATGAAGACGGTCCAATAACTTGATTGAATTAGGCCACCTCTTCAACAACCTATAGACATTGATTGGGAACAAGTGGTATTTGAGAAGCCCGGATGACGTCAACCGAAACGTGTTTGATTTTATATGACGTCTTTTTAATGTCTTTTATCTCTTTGACTGTCAATTAACGCCTCATAATCGATTTATAAGAACGGGTTGATTTAAATGAGAGCACTCAAAATATTCGTTTCGTTCGAAACCAATGAGTCGGATCGGATTAAGTTAACATCGAATCAATATCAGGAACATAATATTGTAGAGTTTCTCCTATTACCTTCTTTACTTTCCAATCAATCTAAGTGGTAAATTGTAATTTACCTAGTTTATTTCATAGTTATCTCCATTACCTACAGTGTGATCTCAAATCAGATGCATTCAATGCTGTGATTAATAAAAATATTTATCATAAGTTACAAATTCCAAAACAAATAAAAGAGTTTCCTGTCAACTTCGACATCTTAAGTTAATGTGAACTTCAACAAGTTTAAAGGGCATGTGTAAGTTTGCAAGGATTGATCGTAGATTTTAACCCAGGTAATTTAAAACATAGTGAGGAAACAAATATGTCCTAGAACCATACAATCAAAGACATGTGACATACAACACGCACTGCGCTCGCGTGGTGAATTGCAGTCCATTTTTCTCCTAGAAAGATGAATGATGGACGCCGGAGTCTCAGCAGTGAGAACGTTATAAGGCTGATTAGATTATAACTAAAAGTATATCGTTGTTTCGCCTTTGTCTTATATACGGTCTTGAGAGTACACACATATCTCGAGGGAACAACAATGTTATCAAATATAAAGGGCGATGAGTTACGCACCCTTATTCAGTAGACAAAAACTTTGCTGCTTCACTGAGCACTAAGCAAAAGTTCAAGGTTATGAAGAACAAAAACATTCTATAAGTAAATTCTCGAAAGCTGTCGGCGTAGGAACCATGACGCCCGTAGGACTGACGCCTTGGGACGCCCACGTGTTCATATATATCGCATATCGATATCAGAATACTTATGTAGGTACCATAATATTGTAGGTAAGGTAAGGTAAGATAGGTATTACGATAAAGGAAGCAAATATGTGGCAGAATGTGGCTTTACTAACGATGACGTTTTTTGGGAGAGGCTTAGTCTAAAAAAAGGTATACGAAAGGTAATATTGGAAAGAGAAAAACGAAACGCCTTTGGAATTAACAAGGTATCGTCAGAAACTAATCTGTCTGTAGCCAACTCTATTTAAGTATTTTATGAGAATATTAAAAGTATGGTAAACTTTATAAAGACATAATAAAGCCTTGGAAGATGAGAGCAATTTTTGAACATTGTTGAAATAAAAGATTTATTCACTTCTTTATTCATAAAAGAACACAGATCCTTTGATATGATGTACGTCCTTTATTAGTCCTTACTGGATTAAGATGAGCAATAATATTAGATGTGTCGTCATCCGTTTATCAAACATTAGCATCTGTTGAAATCTGTTGTAAGGTTCGATAAAGTCAACAGGTTATCGACTGTAGTATTTGAATTAAAAACTCTATTTATTTATTTATTAACGTCATCTACAGTCAGAACTGTACGTTAAGAGAAAACGATATTAAATATCTTTCTTTGTTTGAGGTGGGAAACCTACGGCGCGCACTGTTCCCGCGCGCCTCAAGGAGTTGTCAGCAACAGCAGGGGCCCAGCCGGGTCGAAGCCTACTGGGGCCAGGGTTATCCGAAAAAATTTGAAGGAACGGGATGGGTTTTTTAGTCAGTAAGAGTCTGACACTATCTCCCGCTCCGCCCAAGAGCGGGGGTTGTCATTGGATGATTTTTCCCATCGGAAAAAAAAAAGGTGGGAAACCTACCTGTAACTGCTCCTGCGGGTTCAAGCGGGGCGGTCAAGCAAGAGTCAGTGTGAGACTTTTACTAACTAAAACCATACATACCTCTATCCTTCAGTAACCCTTTCGTTCTGGTACTGCGAGTTCCCTTTTCAGAAACTCCTTGCGGCCCCAGTGGGCATCGGCACTATTGGGTTCCTACGATTTTGCTGACACATCTTTGAGGCCCGCGTAGAATACTAATCACGCACGACAACTCGGCCTCCATCCGGACGGTTACTGAGCGGCCGGAGGGCGAACTATCCATTGCTCGCCGTCCGCAAGCCTACGGTAATTATAGTTACGTACGGTACGTTGGGTTGGGGTCCACCCATCTCTTTCCTTCAGTTGCCCTTAGAATGCCAGGGCCGCGGTAACTCTTTCTAACCATCCCACACTCCATTTATATATCTTCTTTCGTTAAAGGAATTAGGCTCAAAACTTGGCAGGCTTATAGGTCACGTCAGGACACAGTATGGTGTTGTTGGCACACAGATGGAGGCTGCCTTGAGATTTATCGTTTTATCAATTCCTGAATTCCTAATGGGCCACGTATAATGGAAGAGATCCAGCCGTGCATTGAAGACGAAAGTAAAGGTTACACTGCTCACACGTGTGCCACACACCGATCAGTAGCCTGATTCACATAAAATCAAACAACCCAAATATCGTTGAAGTTTTATAGTCGTTCGATCGAAGTCCTATCCAAAAGCGGTATTCACGATCTATCGACTTATTTCCGGTTACATTAATAAGTATTCTACCAGGATAATGTAATACAGTTTTTTGTTTTTAATCGACGAGTTTCAAACGACTTAAAAATCGGTGTCGTTCAAACTCGATTGATGGATATGAATACGGAAATGGTCTAAACGACCAAATCGCTACGATATCGTTACGGTTTTCATTACGTGAATCGGGCTACTAGGCGCTTCGGTCTCCATACATTTTATATGGAAACTAGACTTGTAGAACTACACTAGATCCACGCCACGCGACGTCGTTCTACGTATAATTCAGGCGTGATTCTAATGTAGTTCTAGCTTACAACTTATAAGTAGTTGTATGTTGCTAACTACCATTATTTGCTTTATCACAAGTTTTGAGCACATCGAACTCGTATCATAAATTCTGTGCTTGTGTGCAAACTATCAGTTTACAATGACGTATGTGCCGCCATTAAATTGGTAATCGCGCAGTGGATCGACTCAAGCGCATATAAACCAGTTCCAGCTAAAGCAGTCAAAACTAGTTTTAATAGAATTTGAAACATTGATTGGGTGTTTCGGAAAACACATTAGATAAGGTGGTTACATAAATGAGTAATTGATTGATTTCCCATTATTTCGATGGATCAGTCAAACCGTGTGGTCCTATGTTGAGGTCCTTAGTAGTCCTGAGATGAGCTACACGAATATTGATAAATGTCTGCCCTGACTGGACAGGTCCACTCAAATCAGTGTAGTTCTTTCCTCAAAAGATCATCTCAAACACTTATCTGCATGGTTCCTCATATGATTTGACTGTAATTAAAAGAAACTTTGACCTCTGAGTTTGCATCAATTTTTCTTCTCCGGATAGCAAAGTCAGCCAGGAAATACCTTATCTAATTTAAATTGACGTGTAAAAGTATTTTTTTTTAAACCTGTTTGTAAACTGAACTTAATTTATGCTGATATATTACCATTAAGTATGTATTTTTCATAAAAATCGTAGACAAATTATAATTTGTAAGTATATATACAATAGACTGATGAAGAACATCATAATCATCAGCCTTTTTTTTTAATGTTCCCAATGCTGGGACTCAGGTCTCCTCTCTAGGAGAGGGAATGGGCCGTAATCCACCACGCGGGCCCAGTGCGGGTTGGTGAGCGTCACATGTCTTCGAATTGTTGGTTCTAGGACATGCCGGTTTCCTCACGATGTTTTCCTTCACCGTTTTGAGAGCAGTAGTGATGAAATAAATTACACAAAGTAATGCGCCTGGCTGGGTTCGAACCCGCGACCTACAACTCGTAAGTCGGGGCCATTACCACTCGGCCACCACTGCTCTCATGAAGAACAGCATCTTCCTTAACAGAATCATTAGAACCGTATTATCGTCAAGTTCATTACTTGTGATTCCAGCTTCCCAGGAGAATTGAAGTAAAACTACCTATGGCAACTATAGGCCCACAATTATGTAGTTGTTTTCTATGCCATCATCATTACAAGTGGGCAAAAACAATCGTAGGTAATGGCGTACTAATGGCAGCCATAAAAGATAGACTCATCTTCCATTTCTATTGCAAATACAAATTTTATTACTAGTTTCAAGTGCTTGGCTCCCGTATCCCCTGCAGTTGTATTTACTCTCAAGAGAATATGAACAATATTGTACACAGTATGTACATATTCAACATTATCACTTAGTAACTGTATATCAACTTTTCTCACATGTTTGAGCTTCATCTATATAATATACTAGCGTCGCCTGCGTGCATAAAGTATAGCCTGTCACTCAGGAATAAAGCAGCTTTCTATCGGTGTAAAAATTTAAGTAATCGGGCCAGGACATAGGTTACCTCCTACAAATAAAAACAAACTTTACCTCTTTAAAATATTATGGCGTAGATATAAAAGAACTGACTGACTGACGTATCAATGCACAGCCGATACTACAGGGCCTAGGAGAGTGAAATTTTGCACAAGGTTTCTTTAAATGGTGTAGGCGAGCATTAAAATAGGATTCCCAAAGGGAACAAAACGGTGGTCGTAAGTTTGTATGGAAAACTTATTTTCACGCAGGCGCACCGCTGTCAGAAACTAGTTTATTATATTGTGTGATGTTATGTGACCACATATCATAAATGTATGTTAAGTTTAGTATGGTTATACGAGTAACCTATTTAACTTGTTCACCAGTTGTTATATTATTCCTTTTGGGAAAAACTTTGGGTAGTATTTCAACATTGTCGAACGAACGCGTGTGTAAAAACATGTGCTTGTACAATCTAATCTTTGACATCCTGAGTGAAGCAACGACTCACGTTTTTCGGAAATCTAAGTTTTTTTCCTTTCTTCTCAAAGATAATGAACCTGCAAGACAGTGTGTTTCATTCAACGTCTGTTTGTATTTATAGATTACAAGATAAAGGTCATTGAAATATAATTATGGGTGACTTTATTAGTGTTGGAAGGCTTCCCACAAGGTAGACCGCTGACCTGGTAAGGGTCGCGGGAATCCGATGGATGCGAGTTGCACTGGACCGTTCGTTGTGGTGACACTTGGGGAGGCTTATGTCTTTATTTCTTTCTGATGATGAATTATTAGAAAACGACTGTGTTTAAGCTCTTATTTCGAACTAGTAAAACACAAAACCCCTCCTTGTCTGTTATTTCTATCAGTTAAAACCTCATCAAGATTCGTTACGTGATTTAGGAGGAATTCATTTGTGACTGAGTTGAAAGTCGTAAAGATACACGTGCTCAGCCACACAATAACAATCATATCCGCACCACAAAACAACAATAAAAAGAAAAGGACTGTTAGAAGTGTAAATCACACGACACCAACTTTGTCATCTTCATCTTTAAAATTAGGACGGGTTTCACAAACTTTCTAAATAATACCTCTAGTAATAATATAGGAAAAATGTTCCAATTTTTTACCGTCACCCTTCAAAATGCATCTCCGAATAGCGAGGGTCAAAACTAGTATTAAGAACGGGCAACTCGGTACATTTCCATATAAACGCTCTTATGTGATTATGATGTTAGTACACATCTTTCTCCAGGATATTTTGGATATACAGCTATCTTGTGGATATTAAGCTTCTATGGAAATCAAAACATAAATTTGTGTAAAAATAATCTAGTAAAAACCTCTGAAAATATGCTATTTTACGTGAACTTTGGCCCTCCATAACGTAATCATATATTAAAACTATAAAAAAGTATATCCATAGAAGCATTGCGCATTTCATCGAAATTCTGAATGACGACAATTTTTATGAAAAACTTTTATGGATATAAAAAGAAAATGTATTTTCTGGAACAAATTTTGTGAAATATTCGAGTAATTAAATTACCGAATAAAAAAAAATCCGGCGTTATCTGTATCTCTCTTTTTTCGCATTGCCTTTCATCAAATTTTTTGATAAAGCAAGTAGCTTTTAAACCATGCTCGACGTAGAGATAGGCGAGTGGAAAAGGACCCTCTAAAATAAATCCAACTGAGAACGGTCCATTTAGTAACCGAGGCTTCAGACTGGCTCATCCAATAAATCCAGAAGAAACTGAATTATCCTTTCGCAAATGGATTTCTAAAAACAAGAGGATTTTTCAACGTTTGCCACACGAGACCGTAATTCTCATTTTACGCACTCGTGGTTAGCGTCCGGTAATTTAGCTACTCGCGAGCTCGTAAAATTACATAGTTAACGCCTAGACAACGGTCCACACGAATTCTTATATATTAAACAGAATTTTAGAATAATAAAGTTTCAAGAACTTAAAAAAAAACCGGTCACGTGCGAGTCGGAATCACGCACCGATGGTTCTGTACAAACTTAATTATGTAAATAGTTCAATTTTCGAATTGTATCTCTGAGATATTTCTTAAATCGCAAAAAAAGTAATTATTTTTTGTTGTAAATAAATTTATATTTTTCAGACTTTTTCCTTTACTTGTAAGTACAATGAAGTCTTGCTTCTTGTAAAATTTCAGGATTATAGGTTAACGGGAAATACCCTATATGTTTTGATTTCCTTGTGAGTGTCAAAATATGCGCCTAAACAGATCATAAATGGCCTATAATATCCATATATTCAGATTGCGTTAACTTAGAAGTGTAATTTTTTCACTGATCCAAGGGATAGCAGTCCTGAGTATTTGATATTAATTTCAGTCGAATACATCTACGTGTACGTGAGAAAAATAGTCTTGACAGACGGTCAGACACATAGGTGGACCAAATATGATCCTTTAAGGTTCTGTTTTTGTCAAATGAGATATGGAACCCCAAGAAAGGTCGCAAAGTTGAATTTTTCAAAAGAAATGTAGATAGTTACACCATCACAAGTGCATTTTAAGAGTTCGCAATTATAGAAAGGAAACAAGACGAGTAAATAGGCGAGTTCCTTAGCACGTGCGATACTTAGATCACGAATAGAGAGACGAACCGTTGGAAACGTGCCAACTTCCATACTCGACGTAGATAAAACTCTATAAGAGGAAACAATATATTATAACGAAAATTGTCACAACCGACCAATTTCAGTAGCACAGACATATCAAAGAGCTATGGCGCGACAAACTCATGTTTAATTCAGTCGGTTGTTCAATCACGTATTTGTACGATGGCCTTGGCACTGGCTTTATATTCTCTAAGAAAATTGTCACGTATGATGAAATTTGGTGAGGATACGTCATGATATGGCGACGACCGATGACTAACAGCGCGATCGTCGCTTGGCTGGACTCCGTCTAAAAACTGGAGACTGCAGACAATCAAAGACAGCATCGTAAGAAAAAAATATTATGACAAAAAAAAACAAACATTTGAGATAATATAATCTGTCACTGAAAGAACCACGAACTTAATTTCAGGCTGTCAGAAAACAGCTGTGTAGAGTCAAAACGGCGCGGATGGACATTCAAATTGTGGCAAAAAAATAACAATATTATTTTAATGATAAATACAACTTTAAACTTCTTTATTTTATCCATCATGAGGCCATGACGTAACTATAACTTAAATTTAAAAAAAAACTACGGGTCGGACAAAAAATACTTACAACCCCAAATATGATAAAAGGTTTTCTAAACAATCCAATTTAAGAAGCGCTTTAAAATATTCGAGAACCTTTACTAAACAAGGTTAAAGTGAAACCTCACAATTTTAATCCAATTCTCTCTAATTTCAGATTTATTTAGATTTTCCATAATAGGATTAGGTCACTAAATACGGAAATACATTCTGAAGACACGTCAAAGAAATTATATTGTGAAATCAGTATTTTCATACAGTTTCCCCATTCGAAACATCTACTCAAACGATAAACCAACAGTTTTAAGGATTCAGTTTTACGATTGACTAACTTGAAAAGTTACAGTCGCTTTAAGAACAAATGCCATTATGTTTTAACGATTAGCATTTGCCACATTAAGCACCGTACTCATTGTTTTATTAAAATAGAACGTCCCTTTGTGATTGAAATCTCGGTAAATTCGTCAAGTAATGAAATAAAGCCAACCGCACCTAATACCTAAAGCTCCCAGGTTGAGCAAGTGTGATTGGGTTTTCCCGTTCAATACCTAGAATACAAAGAAGCTCTTTCAATCTGTTTCAGTCAAAACGGTTTTTGTAACAAGCAATGATACATACGGATCCGGGATCATTGAAATTTCAATATTCATCAAAATATTTCTAATTCACTTAAGTATGATAATTTATACTGGCATATTAATTTGAACATATGTTCAAACTCCTTGTGTGGTGGTTTAAACTGCAAGCTGTAATAACACACTTATAAGTGCGTTAACACCACTTAAAGGCAAGTCTAGCAAGTGTTCCGGTTCAAATTGACATAAATTACGATCCAGAGAAGAGAATGTTTTCAAGACAGGATATCTGCAGTCATCAATTACGAAAATATCCTTCAGACATGACAGTACAGTCACAGATAGCCAAAATGGCGCAATTTGCCGTCATACAATCATAAAATATCTCTTAATAACCAAATAAAACTATTGAGATGGCATTATTACTAGTCGAAGAGGCCACGCACGGCAAATTAGGTGCTTCCTTTTATGCTGCAACGAGTACTGTGACATCATCGTTATGGGTCATGAATTAATATCCAACACTACCTACTGACACAGGTTGGGAAGCATGGTAGTTACTTCATGAATGATATTATATTATATTCAAAATTTATATGGGCTCAGCATAGATTTAATAAAGATATGGGCATCTGAGTGAATGCTTGTTGCAAATTCGGCCAGACAAGAGGCGTTGTTTAGCTTGGCATTGTCTTTGAAAAAATTCACGACTCGATGATTGCCGAGCGCTCCCGAAGATTAGGGGACCAAGATAACAATATTTTGGATTCAGACAAAACGTGTAGGTACTTAACCCTGTCTTTGTCCATGCTTTGCTCTTAGTTATAAAGTTAATATTTTGGGTTAACGGCAAAAACCTCCTAAAGCGTGGAATATTTACTATTGGAATGTTTTGATTCCAAAACCAAATAATTTGGATAGTATCAACATTAACTGAATCCGTGTTTTCTCATCATTACTGTCCAGAGAATTAATTAATGCTTCAATAAAAGTCGTGTAACGTACGTAGATTCAATAGTTCAAAATGAAACGAGCACGATACGTCAAAACAAGATTTTCTATTGCCAGATGAAATTGATTCATAGCTTAGGATTCAACGTAATTGAAGTGTTCATGTAGAGAAAGTTTCTAGCGACCGCTGACCATAGCAGTCTACCACAGTTTGCGCAATCATATGAGTCACTGAAAGTGTCAGTCAATATTTTCCTACCACTACGAAAGAAGTGGAAACCCTTACATTTTCATGAAACTAGGTGAAACTAAAAATAAGTTGATGGTTTAACTCTGTGTAACAATTTACGTCAACCTCAAACTATTTTAGTTAAAACGCGTAACAGAATAATTGTGAATGGATATAGGACAAGGATATTGACAAATCCCGTTATATTTGTTTACATTGACATCACGATGTGTCAAGTTATCCAGAACAGCGTCCCTTGTGTCCTCAAACGTGCGTTTATGAAACAATTTGTCTTGGCCTTAACGTACCGGTTATTTTGGTATCGCCGTTCAAAGTAGGTCGACAGCACATGGTAAGAATCTATCATAAAGTTGCGACACTGCATCGGTGTTTACACGTAATTAGATGTGTACCAAAATACACCTTTTATGGGCTGGCATCCCGTTTTTGTGCAGTTAAAATGTTCGTATGTCTTTACTGAAATTGAACTCATTACTGACGTTACTTTTTTTTTAGTTTAAACTTGAGAAAGGAAATTAGATATCCACAGGAGAACCAACCAACCGACATAGCCCGTAAATTCGCCAAATTTAAGTGGCTTTGGGCAGAGCACATAGCTTGGACCGATGCACTTAAGTTTGGACCGATGACCCGGTGAGGATCGCGGGAGTCCGATGAATGCAAGACGCACATGACCAGACATTATTATGGCAACACTTGAGGGAGGCCATGTCCAGCAGTGGACATCTTTCGGCTGAAATGACGATGATGATGAGATACAATATAGGTCATAAAGTTCCGCTTCAACAATAACAAAAAACCAAGCAGTTTTTCCCTGTTAAGTATTTATTTTTTAGTTTTCATATAATATTTTCTGTTATTGAGTTAAAGTGAAGTGGTTAGGTATATGTGTAAAAATATAATATCTCATATCTTGCAGGTGTTCAGTATATTGTGGTTATTCTTATGTTACTTATCTCTTATCAATACCTATCATATTCATATACTATGTTTTTCAAAAACAGAAACATATAATCTTGATTTTTTTTGTAAAATAACTATGATAATAACTTTATGTTATAAATTGTTTATGAACCCTGACCTTGGTTTGTATGTTTTTTTTTTTGTTTGGTTTAGGTTTTACAATTAAACTACCCAAGTACCCAGTACTTACTAGTCGTTTATGATCTGACTTCTGCCCTTAGTGTTTGGTGGACCTTAGTGCGTGAAAATCGTCAGTACCTATATAATATATTACACACTTTATAATCAATGTATGAATGTATGTATTATTGTAGTCCCTATTTACTTGAGATCAACAGTGATTAATAAAATCAATTCTAACATAGATTTACTCTGTTTTAAAACTTATAATAGGCTAGCAATCCCAGCAGACGTTTTCCTATCCAAAAGCTGGTTTTTCGTCAAGTAAAAAACCCAAGATCCCAATAGTTTAGAACCCAATATCAGCGCCACATAACGGGTTCAATTTCATTTTCAAACCATCTAGGAACCCACTCAATTTCATCCAAATCGATCAAGCCGTTTAGGAGGAGTTAGGTGACTATGACAGATATAACTAGACTTCATTTTTGCCCACCACCACCACCGCCACCGGCTCACGCTGAAAATGCGTGAAGCCGTAGCTTTATGCTGTGCGTTCGGCCGTTTTGAGCGGATGTGACGCATATCTTTCTTATCTATTGATTGTTTGTTAGCTAATTATAAGATTACTTTATTTCGCGTAAATAAACTGTTTTTCTTTCTTTCTTTCTCTAATTAATTGATGAAGCCTTATTTACCTACATTTTATTTTAAATACTACAAATAGGTAATAAATAAATATTCAAGACAAAGCCCACACACAACATACTCATACTGTTATACACAATACCTGATAGTAATTTATAAATAGAAATAAATAATTTACAAGGCTAAACCAGGCCACATTATTATAAACATTAAATACATACCTACTTAGACTTGTGACCACTGCTTCAGTAATGAGTGACATTGTCAGACACTAAAGTGAAAGTCATGAAGGTTTATTATGGCCGCATCAACCTTGACTGACAGGGGTTGTTAGGAAACAAGGGTTGAACAAATGTTACAGGTTACGTATTAATGTTCCAGTGCTGGGACTCAGGCTTCCTCTCTAGGAGAGGGAATGGGCCGTAATCTACCACGCGGGTCCTGTGCGGGTTGGTGAATGTCACACATCTTCGAATTTTTAGTTCTAGGACATGCCGGTTTCCTCACGATGTTTTCCTTCACCGTTTTGAGAGCAGTGGTGATGAAATAAATTACACAAAGTAATGCGCCTAGCTGAGTTTGAACCCGCGACCTACGATTCGTAAGTCGGGGATTTTACCACTCGGCTACCACCGCTCTCATCGTATTGTTTCGGTTAATTAAATCATTATCACATAACAATATTAAGTCTTATCACAATAAGCTAAATAATAATCGTATAATAGGTGATTAAAACCATTTGATTTAATTGCAAAAGTTATTGATATTCATTTTAATAGCTACTTCAATCAATATATTTTGATTTAATATAATCTTATCTATCATAAGGGGTAAACAATAAATACATACTGTATTATACAAAATAGAATGTTTACTGCAAATCAAACAGGTTCTTTAGATGTGGAATAACTAAACAAATACTACATCTTTATTGTCTTTTTTTTTTATGGGTGTGAAGTCATCCAATAGCTCATCACGCTCTGAGTGGAGCGTCTTTTGCTCCACTCAGAACTCTCTCTGAGTCAGAGAATCAGAATGTCAGAATTTTACTAACTAAAATCCACCTGTTTCTTTAGTTGCCCTTTGAGTTCTAGGGCCATGGTACCTTTTTTGAGCAATCTTCCAGCCCAACAATCAACTGCCTGTGCTGGAGATGGGCAGATAAAATTGTGTGTAGGTAGAATTTAGATTAGGTTGGCACAAGAGCTTCCTAATTACCATTAGGGAGGCTTATAATGATGATGAAAGAACCAAAAACAATATGTGTAACATTTTCCACATTCAGAATTACCTCAGCAATATTTGAGGGCTGCAATTAGTTAACAATTTACTACACCAATCAAGAATTCTTGAGCACATTCATGAATTTTATTGGAAAGAAACCTTTTGATAACAATATCAAACCAATGAAAGAATTAATTGCTCGAACATTTGTTGAATGGAACTTGAACCAAAAGAATTTACATGAAAATAACAAAATATTCTAATTTTAGACATATTATACAGGTCAGTATTTTTGACTTGTGTATTTTTAATCACAGTTCAATGCTCAGCTGATTTCCAATAGTGAATTAAGTAGTAGAATATTCTATAGAGGTAAAATAATCTCTGAAAGTGGTCCAATTGCTATCTGTGGGCAAGAGCTAGTTTTCTACACTAATATAATAAAGAGGTAAAGTTTGTTTTTTTGTTTATTGGAGGTAATCTCTGGAAGTACTGATCTGATTGCTAAAATTCTTTCACCGATAGAAAGCCATTTCATTCCTGAGTGACATATTTTATGTATGCGGGCGAAGCTGTGGGCTAAAGCTAGTGTAATATAAAGAGCATTTCATTTTAATTAATTTCTTTATTTTATAAGAACAATGTATTGTAAGTGTGTTCATTAAACATGTAAACTCACCAACACAAGACAGCCAGCCAGAGATGCAGATCAGAAACAAAACGCTCAACCGCCATGTCAATCATATCATTCTGTATCTACCATTCGACTAAATCAATATTATCATCAGCCTAATCTTATCTTAACTATGATAGGGCTGGCCTACAGTCTAAACAGATGAATCTTAACTCCTTATTGCTCAATCAAGATTTGAAATATGATAGATAAGATATCAGAAGACAGTAATCATCAATATTATGTCACTTCAATATTAAACTAACCAATGGCTTACCCTGAGTGAAATGAGTAAATTGTCCTAAAAGTTCATACTTCCAGGATAAAAGGTATCCTAGTCCTCCAATCAGAGTAAAGTAAGAAAAACTGTAATGCAAGTGCACCTTGAGTGCAAAGCTGTCGATAAAATAAGAACAAAATCCTTGGGAACACCAAATTCGAGACACCCTGAGCACATGGAAGAACCTCATCTGCTTCCAGGTTGGGGTGGACTGGTTGTAGTGAAGGCTGCAATGGCCCACGCACAATGATCCACGAAGGATAATGTGCGGAAACCAGAAGATAAGATAAAAGTATCCTATGGACTATTTCCAAGTTGTGGTTTACTTGTATACATACAGACACAATCACAAACTTACGCCTTTAAAATAATTGTGTGTTTGACATAATCTCTAGTAAGAGTATGGTTCTACTACAAGAGTACATTTTTGTAATGCAAAGGGCCACTGAGCGAATGCAGGTTAATTTTAGTCATTATAAGTCTGACACTCTTCTCAGTCCTATATAATTTTAAACCTTAAAAAAAGGGTTACACTAATTTAAATAACATTGCAAGAATATTTTGAAGCTTGATGTTTTATTGGATTGGTGAAAACACTTTTACTGTCGGACCAGTACTTTCAGAAATTACCTCCTACAAACAAAATTTTAGTCATTATAAGTCTGACACTCTTCTCAGTCCTATATAATTTTAAACCTTAAAAAAAGGGTTACACTAATTTAAATAACATTGCAAGAATATTTTGAAGCTTGATGTTTTATTGGATTGGTGAAAACACTTTTACTGTCGGACCAGTACTTTCAGAAATTACCTCCTACAAACAAACCAACAAACTTTACCTCTTTATTATATATATATATATATATAAGTGTAGATTGAGTTATCCATTTTCTGTTACCAGGCTCACAGAAAGCCTTGAAGCCTACTATAGATAATATATATTGTTTATTGCGTAGGTAGAACTATAGAATGAGGTACTTTGAAGTAGAAAATGAAGAAGAAATGATATGAAGTATTTTCTTTTGTTCTGCTATAGTAGTATACTCAGTAAAGCAAAAACTGCAGTCATTGAACTGAATTATTGAAGAAAATGATGCAGTAACTTGATAAGGATAGCCTTGCATTGATAATTGAATTATTTTACTGTATTAATAATATTAATATCTACGACTACGATTCAGTTTACATTCCAACTTTACATTTATGCTAATAATATTCAAATTCACTGATTAACTTAAACCTTCTAAGAATGTAAATTAGTGTTATTTAAGAATTCACTTTCATACAGAATTGTTAACAATTTTATTATTAAATGGCATATTTACCAAGTCTTCCTTATGGTCAAGAGCCCTTTCGCTGGCCTCTTCCCTCCAGCATCAGTGATGACTGAGAAACGGTCACTCAAACTTCTTTTCACTTCTGGAAAGCGGCCTCCTGAAGACAGCCTCAGAGACTTCCCAGTCACTAAGCCGTGCGACTTCTTAGCACGGTATTCAACTGGCTCTTCGATTTCCGCACCTTCCAACTGTAGTGACACTCTTTTACCACGTTTTTTATACTTCAAAGCAGCCTCTGAAGACACATGGCCATCAAATTCACGGTTCTTATTAAACCCACGCTCACTCTCACCAAATCCTTGAACGAAACAGAGCATAATTTCATCAGGATACGACTCCTTCATCTAGAAGGTCATTACTAATATTCGATTAATGTAATCCACTCGATTAAGGTCACAATAGTCAGCGATTCGTTACACCAACCTTAATTTGCTAAGAAAGCCAGTCACCGGACATTTTCAAACACGAAAATAGTACAGACTTCTCTGAATTTCAATTAAAACTTATTTAATTTAACTTATTTTGTTATGGTGTACGCAACTGGGTTAATAAAACACATTCAACATCGATATCTTGTAATAAAATGGTAAATCACAAGGTCCACACAACGGAATTCGGTAATAATCAATTAAAATTCACAGTTTCACTGTCCGTTTATTATCACGAAATCGCAATTGTTCGAAAAATCGAAGGATTTATGTAGACCGCCGAAAATTATCGGGGTAAACTGACATTTCTTTCACGTTCGGTAACCGCCCGTAAGTCGCGTTGCGTTCGGAAACACAATCTTGCACGGCCTCGGCTGTTCGCGAACTGACACCGGTTTGGCCGCCCCCACTCGGCCTAGCATCCACGCGGCGACTCACAAAATGTGCGCCGCGTCGCAATGAATGAAGAATGTGACGTCGTTTTCTATGGCACCTGACAAGTGCCAATTTTTTCACGGCGAATGTTACGTTGAATTATTAAATCAGAATTACACCCCAGATAAACTTCATTCCAATCCTACAATAAAATCGCCGAAATAGGTTTAACCCCGTCCTAAATATAATTAGTACCTACCTACCTAATTCACACATTGTTGACATCGCTCATGGATTTTTTATGATGCAATGGGTTCAAGGGTCTTACTCGACGTTTCCATATAGGTATAAGCAAAAGTGGTAATAGGAAAAAACCGTAGCTATGGTCAAAGAATTTTAAAGATACATAAGTAGGTACCTATATTTTATTATCACAGTCAGACAGGGACTAGCCTTTACATAATTCTTAGTAACAATTAACTTTAGCCTCTCCAAACCATAGCCTATCTTTGTTTTCCATATTTTGCAAATATTGGTACCTACGCGTCGTTTTCTATGGCACCATTGGTAGCTTCTGGTTGAGGGGTCGAGGGTTGTCTTTAGATGCACTTGCTTAGCACGTACAAAGATAATCGTCGGTTGGTGCTTCCTAAGCTTTCACAAATAGGGTCTAATAAGGTAGATCTACGAGTTGGATTCTGTCTCTCGTGATACGCCTTCCACAGGTATGAGGTCTGGGACCCTAAATTCTATTTATTTACTTACAAATTAACACGGTGTAGGTAAACATGGTAAATACCATCAAAAGAACAAAGATGTGTCTCTAAGCACAAGCATGTAAAGTAGGTAAGAGCTCTAATCTATTTTTTTTTTTTTGTCAATTAAGTAAGTTTTTTTTCTTCAAGAAGGCAATAATTCAAACAATTTCTTTTTGAATAATCTAATGCTCAAAATATTTAGAAGATAATATTATAATTTATTATATGAGAACGCGTTTGTAGACCGACGTGATGGAAAATTCCCATGCCCAATTACCTCGCCTAGCGTAGGTAGGTACAGCTTGTCTAAATGTCTACTTAGTAGGTAATAGGTAGTAGGTAATACCTACTCGTAAGTTGTTAGATACATACCTACTACCTGACACGCAAAGAAGATGCTGTTAGTCATTCTGTTATAAACCTACTTTTTAAAACTACTAACACTTATGCAGTTATCATGCTGAATAGGTACCTATCTACTGAATAGATAAGTCTTATGTTTTCTGGTAAGAGAAAAGATTTTACTTCCCAAAAACCTAACTTTCCTATTTTATGCCTCCAAAGGTGTGAAACTGTGGGTGGAGCTTGCTTTGGAAATGGTCACCCTTCGTACCTAAATATCTGTTAGTGTTGACCCATAAATTATTTAAAATTATTATTATAAAAAGCAAAAATCGCTAAAATCATTCGTCCTAAAATCAAAAATCATTCCTCAAAAAAATCAAAAATCAGTCCTAAAATCATTTGTAAAAATATTCTCGGGCAGGTCGTAGGAAAATTAAATGATGTTCATTGCGTGACGGCGCGTTTGGATCGATACTGGGAAAACAAAGCAAAGTGAGGGTTCGTCAGGGTTACCGGGAACCAAAATCACCTAACATGTTGAAAGTGTCGTAAATAGCCAACATAACTACACAATAAAACCTTATACATGTACTTAATTTCTTGATTACTTAATTTTTTTAGTTGAAAATTCGTAGTAAACAAAAAAAATAATACATTTAAAGGAACTTGAAAAAAAAATGTGCACGTTCCGCATGCAAAAGCATAATTTTCCCATCATAAAGTTAACTAACCTTGTATGTAAGACTGAATTGCTAAAAAAAAAGTTTACTAGGGCCAGACGGCACTGTTGTTATAAATAAAATTGGATAAAAATCTTTGTACAATCTTTCACATTTTTCACTGATTGATCATATTTACCTATATTCTCTTTTTATTAATTTCTTAAATGACAATTGCGATTGGCAAAGAAAACTTTGAAGTTGCGTGAAAAATGTTCAATTAGGTACAGTCCGATTTCGCATTTTAACATTTTTATTATCACCAGATTGCGCATTTGCGCTACAATGGTTCTAAAAAGTTCAGCAACGATATTAAACCGTCTCTAGTGCTGCGCGTCAGGGTTTAATTCTCGCATTAAGACAAAATCGAAGGTTCAAGGGCCTTTGTCTATAGCCGATTCTGGTCTTAGCTACATGGTCTGGTCTTGGCACGCTTCTATACATGTGATGGGAAATCCACCAATCCTCTCAACTCAAGCTATCAACAACTCAACTCTGAATGCGTCAGGGAAACACTCAAAGGAGCATGCATTTATAACGTGGTGGCTTAATGCAATGCTCTTGTGTTTATAGTTGGTAAGGTAAAGTTAAAATAAAATATTGAATAAGAACCCATAAGGTAAATAGGCACCAATTTGTAGGTACCTAATGTCTGTCCATACCGATCTAATACTGAATTTGGAAACTCTTATATCATTATAGCCTGTTTACTGCTTTGTCGATAGCTAGTTATAACTTCTGACCTCAAAATGTTTTACATGCAAGAGTACTATTGGAATCCCTACTGAGATTGTCCCTATGATTTCATGACACCTAATATCTCTATGTAGGCACCTGAAAAACCCGCAATGAACTGATTTGATTTCTAGAAAATGTAAAGAATCACGATAGATATCGATTCAAGATCCGATCGCTTATGTCTTTTGGAACGTTAATAACGCTATGGCAAATACATTTGGCACTATACCAAAAAGGTGATTTTTCAGCAGCCATAAAGTTTTCAATGTACTTATTTAATACTTTTTGAATAAGAAGTCGCAAATCAATTACTGATCAACTATTGGAACAAAGACTTTGACAATCAGATTAATGAATTGTGTTAGTTAGATTGAAAAGGTGTACCTAAAAATGGCAACTAAAAACACAAGTTTAGTATAGTGCCACTTTTTAGTTTTAAAGGTGCGATTTGTTGGCTCCGACTGCTTTAAAAGTCCTGTGAAGACTAGGTAAGTAGGTCGTCTCCTGCCTGAGTATGTCCCACAATTCGTGATCTAAGTTCAGTCAATTAGTAGCTATTTATAAGACTCAACTAGGAGAAAATTAATGACCTTAGCTCGCTGTCATGAATGATGAATCCAGTTAATGAACCCCCAGTTATTCTCTGACTCTACAATCTCGTCCGTGTTAATTGATTAGCTTTCGCAAACAAAAGTTATTACTCTGATCGAGTTTAATCTCTGATAGAAATTGATGGTTTGTTGATATCAGAACAGGAAAATAAAGTAATATATTTCGTAGCAAGAAAACAACTCAAGAAAAATATAAATGTTTTTAGGTCGTTCTTCATTGCTAGCTAATAAAATATTATACTGTTGTTGATTTCAGGAAATCAGGACGTTTTAATAAAAAAAACTTTGAGATATGAAAGTTTCAGCTATAAAAACACGATTGCTTTCCTTTCATCTTGAACTGTCTTGAAGCATTTATGGCAATTATGTCTGGGGTAATATGACCAACTAATATAGATCATTCCAATTAACTTAGAGTAGGCGCAATGATACCTCTTTTTCTCCATCATCTCTGAAGTCAATTAGTCATCGTCTTCTGGGAGTGGGAGTAGCAGGGCAATTTCCGGTCATCGTAGGCAAGGGCTACGGTGCCCCATGCACGCCGTCTGACAAGGACCAAGCGCAGATTCCACGTGCGCATCAAAGATTTGTCAGCAAGAGTGACGGGGCCCACAAGGACCGATGCCTGGTAGGGTTGCGGTACACTTCGATCACTTCGAAACCACGACCACAGAACAGATCTCGACCCTGGCACGGATTTACGGAAAAGGCTAAAAGGAAAAGGAAGGAACATGATGGGTTTTAGAAAAAAGTCTGATATACTTTCTCTCGTTCCAACCAGACTGGAGAAGTCGTCTAATGATTTCTCACTTAAAAAAAAAAACATTATCTAATTATAAAACAAAAAAAAAGAAGAGAGTCACAAGGGGTGATTCACTTCTTCTTGACATGTTAGAAAAGATTACACCAAATTAGAAGCAAAACTTTTACAGAAACTTAAGCCTATGGGTACAATGGCAGTCTTATCGCTGACAGCGATATCTCTGAAAAAAACTTAAAATAAAAAAGGGGTAACCACTCCTTTTTTATACTGCTAGCAAATTAATTACCCAAACATTAAATTTTACATTAAAACTATAGTTTATAGACTATTAATATATTAAATTATACATATAAATCCATCCATCGTATCTTTGATCCTCGGCTCTTCATAAATACTTACTACTGAATGACGTCATAAGAAAATGTCGTCAGGGGCAGTAGATACTTCAATCTTTGTCGTTTATGTTACCTACGCAGCTCGTCATATTATTATCACGACGGGATCATTAACAGGACACCGATTCAGTAAGTGCGACACGAACGAGAACAGGGTACTCCGTAAACGATCAATATAATCCGGTACCTACAGGAATCTCCTAGGAAACGGGAAAACCAAACTTGTGTTTATGACATAGCTTAGGTATACGGGATAGGAATTAATGAGGAAACAGCGATTATTCGGTCAGTTTGAACGTTTTTGCTAATAATTTGATGTAGTCTAAAAGACCTAGCTGCTATGCTGAGCACTGGTTGTTTTTGGTTGGATTGGACCACAGATTTAAAATGTCTGTGGTTTGGACGTAAGTAGGTATATTTTCCCTATTTGTGTCTTTTTTCCTTTGTGTTTTATTTTAATTTTCATATTCGGCGCTTCTAAATTCTTGCCTCTTTTAATTGGTTGTTATTTGGGTAAGGTGTATGATAAAAATATATGATGCGGATATATCTCGCTGAATGTACTTTTGTGGATATTTCAGCCTAGACTACGGCTATGAAGGGAGCCGAAAGACCTGTTTGGCATCCGTAACACACATTTATAAACATGTTTTGTAGACCACGCCTACCTACTACCCCATCCAATGACCCCATCCTTCTGCGCGTTCAAATCAAGGTCCAGTTTCAGTGAATACAATATTACGGAAATGCCTACTAGCGGTCCCGGTACGGGTCCCGGCATGCGTCCTGCTTTCCGTCAGAAAAAAATTGAGAACCCGATTGCAGCGCCTTCTACCGGGTCCAATTGTATTTTAAAACCATCCACTCAAATATACATACAAACTTTAACAACAGTATAAGTATGTACAGGAAAGCTATATTTAATAAAAAGATTAATTATTTATCCACTTATCCTGATATTTTTTAAAGTGATTTCATAAAACATAAGTACAGAAGTTGTTTCTGTGCCAAAAAAAGTACAGCCCAGGCACAAATTGCCCAATAAGTACCTAACTACTAGTACTCGTATTTAATAGGCAGTACATTAGCAAACCCTAATTACTTATCCGCAAAGTTAGACCATTAGTAGCAACTAGATGCTAATCTACGGCTCTGCGTATACGGGCACAGCTAGGGTTGCCAGGTCCTAAAACTGAAAAGCCGGAAAGACCATCCTATTTAGCCGGACATTAAAAAAATGGCCAACTTTTTATATATATATATTTTTTTTAAATTGATATGAACTAGTGCAAGCGGTAAGTCGCGATGCAATCTTTGATGGTGAGGCGCACTAGTTTATTAAGAATAAAATATTATTTAATAATTCATTAAATCTCAAGCGTTCGCACTTTCATTTTCTTTTTATTGTGTCTCTAATTACGGTATTCGAAAGGTTAAGTCAAACGTGACTTTTTAATAACAATAAAATTCATAAAATCTTTTTAAATTCTAATGAAAAAACAATAAAATTAAGTGATATAATTGCTAGGCTACCCCCGACGGAAAAGAGGGGTGATACAAGTTTGAGGTGTCTGTGTGTCTGTCTGTGGCATCGTAGCTCCTCAGCGAATGGACCGACTTTGATGCAGTTTGTTTTCATTTGAAAGCTGACGCTATCGAGATGGTTTACTCTGTTCAGGTGTTCAAGGTCATCAGCTCATTTGTTGGCTGTGGCTGGGATCTATTTGCACGTCTGCTCTGTTTGTGCTAGCGATACAAAGTAAGGCAAAACTCAAATGACAATTTTAAACGAAATACCTAGTCAAATTTAAAAAGCCTAACAAAAGCCAAAAATATTCAAATTTGGCCGGACACGCAACTAAAAAGTCTGACCATGTCCGGCTTAATCTGGGCGCTTGGCAACACTAGGCACAGCCGACCGGTCTTCTAATGATTGAGCGGTTATATTACTACTGGGTACTTCACTTTCAAAGAGACCCGCCATAGTTAACACAGATAGGTAATGAGGAAATGTTGGTACCTACGGAACTTTCACCACCGTGAAATTAAAGTATCTTTCAGTACATAACAATTCTCGATATTACAGAACATGACCATCTTTGGATGTTAGCTGCCTTAGGGCCTGCGCACACTAGAGACAAGACTGTCTTAGACAGACTTGTCTACGTCATTTTATCAACAGTCCTAGCGCCCCGTGTCGTAGACAAAACATTCTTGTCGCAGACGTCGCAGACAAGTCTGCGACGTCGTCTAACAACACAGTTTTGTAGCAGACGTCGCTCGTAGACAAGTCTGTCTAAGACAAGTGTCTCAAGTGAGCGCAGGCCCTTACAACATGCAGGGGCCTTACCATGACATGTTAAAATGTCAAGTGTACGAGCGAGAAAGAGGGATGGAGGTATACTTACACCCTATACAAGGTGTAAGGGACAGCCCTCCACAAACTTTAAGGGCTTGCTCAGTAGACGAAACTTTAAACAAGATTTTTTTTCAGGAAACGAAAAAAAATCACTTAATAAACTTGATTGGACAATTTGTATGGCGATGCCGATTTTTTTTTTCGTTTCCTGAAAAAAAATCTTGTTGAAGGTGGTTCAGTATCGTCTGCTGAGCAAGCCCTTAAAGTTTGTGGAGGGCTGTCCCTTACACCTTGTATAGCTCCATCCCTTTAGCAGTTTAGTTTAGGTCGTCAAATGGATCGCATTAAGAGGGTCCTTTTCCACTCGCCTATAGTCAACATCGATCATGATGTACCTAACAGCTTGTTACTCCATCTAACACAATCCAACGCGATGATTGATGTAGAGACAATGCAAAAAAAAATAGAGATAACGCCTGAAAACTCTGTTAGCATTCGGTAATTCCGTGATTTAATCGAATATTTCACAAAATTTGTCCCAAGAAACACGTGTTTTTTTTAAACCCTTAAAAGTGGTTCAGAAAAATTGTCGTCATTCAGAATCGCGATTAAATGTGTAGGTTTCTATTGATGTCATCATTATCATCATATCAGCCGAAAGACGTCCACTGTTGGACATAGGCCTCCCCCAAGCGTCGCCACAACGACCGGTCCTGTGCGTCATGCATCCATCGGATTTCCGCGACCCTGACCAAGTCATCGGTCCACCTTGTTGGAGGCTTTCCAACACTGCGTCTTCCGGTACGTGGTCGCCACTCCAGAACCTTTCGTCCCCATCGACCATCTGTTCTGTGTGCAATGTGCCGTACCCATTGCCACTTAAGTTTGGCGATTCTTCGCGCTATGTCGGTAACCTTGGTTCTCCTACGGATATCTTCATTTCTGATGTGATCACGTAAGGAAACTCCGAGCCCTTTCCATCGCCCTTTGGGTGACTTTGAGTCTTCTTATGAGGTCTATTGATGTACTTTTTTATATTCTAAATGAGTAGGTACATTATGAAGGTCCAAAATTCTGGTAAAATAGCAGATTTTCAGAGGTCTTCACTACTACGAGCTCGCGATAGGGCCTCAGGCAGGCGTGAAGAAAAATAGTTCTGGCTGGTTTTGAATAGTGATACGATTTCGAAATCAGTTTAAAATATTTGAATTTATCGATTGCTTTATTGCTTAGTTGGTATCTGAATTATTCCAGCTGAGAAATAGTTGCTTTGCAATAAGGTAATTATTAATTCCCTTTTTCTGAGTGGGAACTCATCAAATAACTTCTTTCGCTACTTGGAGCTAAAGGGAGTGTTAGACTTTACTGACTGAAGGCCACCCTTGTTTCTTCAGTGACCCTTTGCGTTGTAGAAAAATAGAAATCAAGCTAAGTCATAACAACTAGAGGGGATTGTAAGGGGTACCTATTTCATCTCGGCTCTAAAAAAAAATATATTAACCACACTCACATGGAAAGCAAATAGCGTGAACTAACACCAGCACGAGATTATAGTTGCGTTATGCACAGCTACCTCCAAGTGACATCCACCAACCCGCACTGGGTCCGCGTAGTGGATTACAGCCATTTCCCTCTCCTAGAGAGGAGGCCTAAGTTCTAGCAGTGGGAACATTTTAAGTCTGATTATATATTTATTTATATTATGCAAAACGGTGTGGCATTGGTGCCGATCGCTATGAACATTTTCATACTTTTGTTTTTACAGCTCGCCGCCCCGCGCTTTACTACCGCTCACAGCGGCAAGGTCGTGAACGGGCCATAAGAACTCATATACGAGCCATGTTACCAACAGCAGAGGTAACCGTATCCGTTGACGCGTCAGCAGCAGCTGTTAACGCTTCGACGACGGCGGCCGTCGACATTCCAAATTTGAAAATCAGTGACAGCCGTCGTGTGTGTCAAGTGTCATCTCTGCCGTTGGCAACATGCCGTTCGTGTGTATGTGCTCTTAACCGCATATTTTTCCTGTTTGGATAACTACGAGTACCTACTGCACCTAGGTATGAGATTATCCTTTTCGTGTAACCGCAATGTTGTGGATATTTTGAATAAGTGTCATTGTCAGTCTTGGAACTCATACCTTGCATGAAATCATCATATTGTAATTCATCCAATAATTAGGCATTTTAGGTTTCTGACCTCATTGCGGTTGACAGTTGACATAGCTTTCAGCTCTCATACACTGATGGAAATGTATTATTTATGTGATTCTATAATACTAGATGTATTCTTTTCTGATAACTATGTATTCTACGCACTAAAACGTACCCACAGAAGTGAATTTAATCAAGCAAAGATAAACGAATTTTCAGTCAACTTTTAGTTATAGGTACGGTCCTAACCCGAGGGTTCCCATTCCCACCCTCAGGTAACCTGGGGGTAAAATAGTAATAATCTGCGGGGGTAAAAATAAGCTGGTAAAAAAAAAATATAACACCAATTTGACCGAATCTAGCTCGCTAGTGCATTTCATGCCTTATCTGTTTAATCAAAGGATAAGTCGTTGCCGCGCTAATAATATATTATATCTCACGAAAAAAACTTATGTACGGCATGTACAAATTGTACGAACACGTTGCATGTCTAATTAAACTCGTTAAAAAATAAAAGGCCCGTTCTAACATTTAAGAAATACCCTAGAATGTCACTTGGAACGAAATTGAAAGAAACAATAAAATTACATAAAGTTTAAAAAAATATCTACATAAGTAAGTACTGTAGATATTTTTTTAAAACACTTTGGTCGGTTTGTAGGTAAGTACCTACATTTTTGGCACGTTAATTAATATGATGGAATATTATTGCAAGTATTCTTTAACGTACCTATTTCAGTATTCGTTTTGACACTTTTAAAGAGTACCTACTCTCACGCGAGCGAAACCGCTGGCAGAAGCCAGTTTCTTTATAAGTGTATTGAAAAACATCTCTCCACTTGTATCAAAGTGTACTATTTCAATTCGAACCAATAGTTCTTAAGATTGTTCAAACAAACAAACAACCTCTTCATCTAGTATACTTATATAATCCCGAGCTTTTCTTTCTCAGATTTATATGTTATTATGACAGTGGGAGGTTATTTGACCTACAAGTACGATTTCGACGAAATAAAATAAATTTCGTAGAGTCGTTTTCCTTAAACGCAGTATCTTCCAGGAAAACGTACACTCATTTCTTTGTATCGCCACGTGTACGTTATATTATTATCGATATTCCCTGCATTAAAAATGTGTAAACAGCCCGTGAATCCGCGAGGCTCGCACAGTGCCGTAACTAGGGCAGTGCCAGCAGCGCCCACAGCAGTCACAGGGCGCAGTCCCTGGAGGGGCGCCAAAATTTTATATCTAGTCCTTTATGTTTGTATTGTCAGCTATAGAAAAAGTAGATGGGAAAAGACCCAGAAGCAGGAGTCCTATACGTTGGTCAGAACAAATCCATGCTACACTGGAGATGCCATCCATATCGCCCAAGATAGGCCAGCATGGCGAAATATAGTCCACAAGAAAGTTATTCGTCGAGGTCACAACGCTCAGCATTAGGAGGATAAACAAGGCAAGGACGAGGTTTGTAAGTATTGTACTTTTTCCTAGGGGCGCAGATACAGAAGCTCGCACCAGGTGTATAAAAAGCTAGCTACGGCACTAGGCTCGCACAATATTTACTGGAGTGTTGACAACACCAAACAGGATTATACATCAAAGAACATTATACCAGGAAGACTAATCTCCTGTCACGGCTAAATATAGTTCTCATGGGAAATATTTACCTTCCTTATACACATTTGCGAAAAACAAGATCCAGGAATTTAGCGATCATCGATAATTATAATCGAGTTGTTGACGGAACTTCGGCTAGCGAGCACTGAAAACAATCGATGTTCGAAAGCTCTTAGACGTGCTGTAAACACCTGCAAGTTCAATCAACTGTAGATTTATTGAAGTATATGTAAACAGGTCGTTCTTGGTAGGTATTATAAATATAGGTCATTTCGTGCTTCTCCTTGGAAACGAGGAATGAATCAGAGGAGCACAGTAATCATACTATATCACTTTACACTAATATTACAAAGGCTAAGTTCCGTATTACAGAACATCGCTCAATACTCAAGCATTACTTAAAACTAGATGCAATTGATTGGTTGAAACTACTTTAAGTAACGCTTGAGTTTTGAGTGACGTACAGAACGTCACTCAAAACTCAATACGGGCCTAGAAGTTAGTGTGTGTAATTGTGTATTCATACAACATTATTTTTAGTATATACGAAACCTGACTAAAGTTGGTTCAGAATCAGTAACTGAATTGATTCCAATAATTTTTAATTTTTACGCCATGTTATATTTTTTCCCAAAATTATTTAAAAAAGGTCACAAGTTGAACACCACCGACACTAAGTATAGCACAGGTTACGGCAGGTCATAGCGGACATTAGGTGCCAGCGAATAGGTACTAGTAATCTATGTAGGTATAGTATATTTTATCATTAGCAAAGAAATAAGAATAAAAAATACATATAAGTTATAGTTTCCAGTCACATGGAAAGTACTCGTAGATTACAAACTTTAAATAAATACTTAATATCTAATTGTTTTTCTATAGAAAGACAAATTCACAATTCTACGAACTATTCACCTCATAGTCTAAAAGATAATAACTAGTAATAAATTCTGACGCATTTAGGTCAGCTGTTAACCTAAACACCTGGCTTGTTCAATATACTACGTATTACATGAATTCAGTGCATCAGTATTTCTTTAAACTAAATATTTTTTCGATATTTATTATTTTATTTTATTTTGGTTCAAACGACACATACACACTAGTAGAGTAGAGAGCATGAATTTGCGGAATTAGAACGAAAAAAAGTATACTTAGCATATTATATAATCAAAGACTTAGCTGTAGACTGATTTCCCATATAAAAAAGTCCTGAAAATCACCTAGATTTTCAGGACTTTTTTGGGGAAATCATCTAATGATTTTTTCTGCTTTGATAGGTGCGGGAGGGAATTTCCAACTTTACTATCCACAATTTTATAATCCGCAGCCTAATGGCCAGAGGCGTAGTGTAGACTAATTTAGACATGGGCGAAATCACATCACGGAGGCCTTTTTCTTTCATAAATTCGAAAACGAGACAGCGATCGAAACCCAATATTCGACAAAATTGTCGCTTACCATCTGGTGAACTAGTTATTGGTCAAACGTGAGCCAATAAATTATAAAATAAAACCGTCGTGCAAGCAAGGGCTCTTTAACAATGAGGCCCCTTGGGTGCGAGGCCGTGGGCGAGGGTCCACTGTGCCCACGAATACCTACGCTACTGGATTGTAGGTACACAAATTGAAAGTATTACCATTTACTCATGGGAATAGGAATATCCACGTGCAGTAAAATTAACTAGCATATAGCTACTAATCTAAATAAATAATTCCAATGTTTGTTATTAATTCCATGCTTGAGAAGGTTTTGTTATTTAATCTTCCATTTTAATAACATTACCTAGGTATCTCCTACTGCACGTGGTTTACGAGTGGATTATAGAACACGTTCAATTACAGGCTACAGCAAAAAACAGTAACTAGTGATGTAATGCAAATTCTATGGCACACGCACACACAATCATAATCGTAGCAGAATTAGATATTTTTGCGCCATTCAGGAACCGACCGATACGTAGCAGTCGTATTATAATTAGAGATGCGCCGAATAGTAGTTTCATCGAATAACCGAATACCGAATAACATTCAGTTAAGTTCTTACCGAACTGAATATATACTGCCGAATAATTCAGTTCCCCGTGCCACGCAAACAACGTTTGTTTTCCGAAGCACGAAATGGATATGAGTAAGAATATAGGCTTTTGCCAGATAGAACTGAAAACCAGGTCTTCTTGCATCATAATCTACCACTGCGCTGCTTCATTGTAAATATAATATTCCACGCTTACCATCAGGGGAGATGGTGGTCAAACGGAGCCTATCAATTATAATAAAAAAAAAATATTACAAATATTCTTAATTTATATGTACCTATACGTTCAAATTTATTAGTACCATAGATGAGAAAACAACTCAGTTCATTAACACGTAAATAAACCTTTCATATTACAGTATGTTTGTTAAACAATTTAATTTATTTTACCATAAAGGTTGATTTAGAATAATCCATTAAAACGAACACATTCGGCATTTCAACCGAATGATTCGGCCGAATATGAATACTTCAAAATTCTGCCGAATGCACCGAATATAACGAGTAGTCGGCGCATCTCTAATTATACTGTGACGTTCAAAATATTTGGCACGCATGAGAGGGAGTGTCGCGACGTCACTTGGCACAAACACATTGGCGGCAGTCTACCTACTTACGTCACAAGAGGTTGGGCACTTTCAAAACAAGAGTTTTTCCTTTATACCTACTGGTAAACACAAAACACCAACCTACGCTGTTCACCTTGAATAACTGGTCTGTTGGTCTAGTAGTTAGTGGCCCTGACTGCTATGCCGGAGATCGTGGGTTCGAATCCCACCCAGGACAAATGTTTGTGTGATGAGGTCTGTGTCGAGGTGTAATTTATCTTTATCTGTTTATGTATGTATTTAGAAATATAGTTTAAGTATACTATATTTCTAAATACATACTTATGGATGCTTATCAGTTGTCTAGTACTCATAACACAAGCTCTGCTTAGCTTGGTACTTGTACTAGACAAAGTTGTGTGATAAGATAGTTGTGGAAAAAAAATCCGGTAGTGTAATTAATATAATAATATATAATATAATATTCCACAACTATCACACAACGCCGTCTAGTCTCAAGCTAAGCAGAGCTTGTGTTATGAGTACTAGACAACTGATAAACATACTTATATATTTCTAAATACATACATATTATATATAAATTACACCCAGACACAGAACAAATGATCATGCTCATCACACAAACATTTGTCCTGGGTGAGAATCGAACCCACACGACCTCCGGCATAGCAGTCAGGATCACTAACCACTAGACCAACAGGCCTGTAATTCATTGTAAGTAATGTACTTAGCTAATTAATTTAATCTCTATTTGTTGTAAGGTATAATCTCTTCTAGAGGGCAAGCGTGGCCACCCGGCAAGACATTTAAATGGAAATGAGCCAAGTGCATCCGTTCTGCTTGGCGAGGTATATGATGGCTTCGTGGTGAAGAAACGTTAGTGTTAGTGCAAGTGTGGTTTGTATGTTAATGATCCCGATCGCAACAATACTAATTTACTTAAATCCAACGAACTGCTGCCAACGACTTCAACAGCGGCTTAAACATACCTACTCCTGAGCTCAAAAGTATCCTATGTGCCATTTCAGGACATGGTCTACCTGTGTGCCAAATTTCATCAAAATCTGTTGAGCCGTTCGAGCGTGAAGAAGTAACAAACGTACACTGTCACTAATTTTCGCCTTTGTGATATTAGTGTGATCCTCTGATTCATTGCTGATTTCTTACAAGCAAGGAAGAATACATTGTAAACGAAATTGACATTATCTATACATAACTAGCTTTTGCCCGCGCGGCTTCGCTCCCGCTCTTCCATACTCCACCCTACTATACCCTACTCTACCCTACTCTGCCCTACCCTATCCTACTCTACCCTACTCTACACTACTTTACACTACTCTACACTACTTTACACTACTCTACACTACTCTACTCTACACTACTCTAATCTACACTACTCTACCTTACTCTACCCTACTATACCCTACTATACCCTACTATACCCTACTCTACCCTAACAAACTTCACTTAAACCATCTACTGAATAGTCCGTATTGGTTTGGATAGGTGAACCCATTCTTGAGTTATTTAATTACAACGAAAAGTGGCATTGATTTATATATATATAGATACATACACAACAACGATCTTTAAATATCATAATAAATCTGTAGAAGCTATTAGTTGTGCGCGCATCAGGTAAAATGTACGAAATCAATGTAGATAACTTTAATACATTAAAACTGTGTGTAACTTAGTATATTACTTTAGCTTTGTTTCATCGCAATCGGTTGACAATATCGAAAGATTAGGTTTTAGAAAACCTCATGGATGGTCATGCTCATTTGATGATTCGAAAAAGTGGCGAAGTGTGATTTGACACTGATCGACAGATAAATGAAAAAATTAATGTCGTCCATCCCTAAGCGAATACTGATCTGTTTCTTGATGACTATTTTCAGGGGTGCTCGGCACCTACTGTTTGTTTCTCATGGGTGCTCGAGCCCCCGAGCACCCACTGAGTAGGCGCTCCTGAGCTATTTTACAAATAATACTGATAATAATAAATCTGCAGTACTCAAACTCACAAACTTTATAGTAATGTGATAGCAATGATAGCATTAACTCTACGAACTGCTCGTAATGCCCACTTTTTGAAAGATTGGTGGAAAGCTGACAAAAGAAGGGCAATGAAGATGGATGAGAATGGGTCAAGTTCAGTACGGAAATATGTCCGATTTATTGATGGAACGGAAAGTGAAAATGGTTTTAAAAAGAAAGACCGAAAGAGAATCTATAGGATAAGACTGAATCTATAGGAATTTATACGCTTGATATTTTTTCATAACCTATTTCAACTATGGACATGTAATTCAACATACATTTCACTGTTTTTCTTACAACCGCTCTTACGCGATTATGACGTAACGTGACGTGACGTGACGTAATAACGTTATTACACATTTTTCATAAGATTGGAAACATAGATATCTTGTGGATATTATCTGGGCTCCTATTGAAATCAATTCATTTTGTGTAAGACTAATCCAATAGACCTCTGAAAATCTGCTATTTTGCATGAACTTTGACTCTTCATAAAGGTACCTACTCAAAGTGTGTGTGTGTGTGAGTGATAACATATTAAACCTTATTGTAGAACATAATGAGGGTTGACTAAGGGGTTGAACTGATGAAGATGCTATTATTAGCTCTGTTAATCGATCCTCAGCCTTTAATCCACAATCGATTAGTGTATAAGGCCGAGAAACCTAACATGTCCATTTTCACAAGTGTATTCAAAGACTTGGAAAACCGTGGGCGTGTCAGACTTTTACTTACCAAAGCCCACCTGTTTTCTTTCAGCTGCCCTTTGCGTTCCAGGGCCACGGTAACTCTTTCGAACATTACCGCAGCCCTTTCTTTTGGCTCAGGGCGAAATTGGGCTATGGGTGATTGATGTATGTAGGTATGTCGTGTTCAGATCTTAGAAATTGATCACTTCATGATTTATGGCCAAGTAAAACTGGCCAGATATCGTTTTAAACGTTAAAGTTTGATGATATTTCAATCGTCATTTGACATGTACAACATGTAATAACAATATCCTGAAAGTAGTACGTTTTTAAATTTCAGCGCTTGAATCATGATTGTAATTAAATTTTCCAATTGGGGTGTGGGGTGTGTGTCAATAATAATAAAAAATGGTCTCTGCTTGACTTATAACTAAATAACATTATTAGTTATAAATAAGTTGCGAAAGACTTTGGAGCTGATGATTTGCGAACCTTAACGGGGCAAACTTGATTAAAATCACACACTTCTCATGAGGCCACCCACCCCATATAAATTAATTCTAATTAAAATTAAGTACTTCAATAAATTGCATACGAAAGGTGATATTTCACTAAATTGACTCGAATTTATTTACCAAAGAGGTCAGACGCGCAGACTGCAGTGTCAATTGGTCATCCACACTCACCGCCGACTCTTGCGCAAATTGTTGCATACATTAGTAGACCTAGTAGTAATTAGAAGTGGCTCCTTTTCCACTCGCCTATCGTCAACATCGAGCATGGTTTAAAAGCTTGCTACTTCATCTAACGTAATTCAATGCGATTTTTGACTAAGAGGGAACGCGAAAAAAGAGAGATAACGACTGAAAACTCTGTCATCATTCGTTAATTCCGTGATTTACTGGAAAATTTCACTTAAAAGGTTAAGAATGCCTTGCGAATTTTGATAAAATTTGCAAGGCATTCTTAAACTTATTTGACTTCTTTAATTTTTGAGTAAATTATGAAGTGTCAAAATTCATGCAAAATAGCAGATTTTCAGAGGTCTCCTCCGTTGAAAATGGAGGATCCTCCGACCAGACGGGAGTGATATATCTGGTGTAGAAAAAAAAAATAAAAAAAAAATTTCGTCATTCAGAATCTTGATTTTTGCAAGGCTTTAAATTGTTATATTTTTTGACTTGTTTAATTTTCGCATACCTAAACGATAATGTCGAACCTAAACTAGTTCATGAAAAATAGCAGATTTTAGAGGTCTTTTCTGGATCCATTTTGCACAAATTTATAGATTGATTTCAATAGAAGTAAGATAATATCCACAAGAAACTGTTTCCGAAATATCTAATGAAAAATGTGTAATAACGTCATAATCGCGTAAGAGCGGTTGTATGAAAAACAGTGAAAATGTATGTCCAATTGCATGCCCTTGTGTAAGTTATGGTGACTACAATGGTTTAGTTGAGATATATGCAGAACAGAGTGTAAAGTCCCACAAACCTCCGTTCAAAATGGAGGATCTTCCGACCAGAAGGGTGTTATATCTGGGGGGTTACCAAGACGTGCAAAGTAAGATTGTTTTAATCTTGTTTTAGTGCGGGTAAGAGATGGCGCTAGACAATCTGTATAGCTCTGTCTCTTACGCACACTAAAACAAGATTAAAACAATCTTACTTTAAACGTCATAGTCTAGGCCCTGGTGTGCAACTGCTCAATAGATGATTTTAGGTCGTTATTTATGTTCAAATCGCGCGGAGAACTTTAATTGCGCGATGTAGGATTTCGTAGTTTAGTTCATATGTGGCGCCATAGATGTCGCTACAATGGCATTTGCACTATCGAGATGACTTGGGGCAAGGTCATAGGTTTTCCTCGACTGTCATGGAAATTAACTAAGTTGCTATTGGTGTTAAATTACTTAACTCATGCGTACATACATATATATATACACACTTGTACAGGTATATTTCGCCTTTTCCTCATGGGGGGCAGAAAATAGTATTATAGAATGCCACATGCACCGCTAACTTGCACTAACGTGTTTTTTTTTTACGGCACGATTGGCGCATTGGCTGCTGCACTGCGTGCCGTTGCACGTTGCAGCTCTGAGTGTTAGCATGAGTACGGTCTACGGTCCGGACTAAGCGTTTCGCCTCGTCACGTCGTTACCTGACTAAACTGAAGGGGTGTGGGTATTAGTCAGTAAAAGTCTGACACTCTCTCCGCTTCACCAAAAGCGGGAGGAGATATGATGATTTCTCATTCAAAATAAAGTTTTTTATTATGTATCCACACATCCGATACGTTAACGATTATCTAATTTACAAGAGTCTGAAGCATAATTTTCAGTAGGAACTAATAAAAAAACAGTGAATTCATTAAAAACTTCCACACTGAATGCGCTATAAAGTTCAATCACTTATCGCCACCGTTTTAGGTCAAGTGTGATGTAGCCTTACCCTGTATAGTTATTTTCCGTCAGCACATAGCCATTCATGGAAAATTGTGGCTTTTCCTGACAACAAGACTGGTTTGTTGAATAACTTATTGTGTAACACTCGATATATATTCTCCAGCGTTTGACGATCTATTACAGAATATGAATAGAATAGAATAGAATAGCATTTATTCGGCGCAAGCAACACAATATACAACAACATAAAATAATAATAAAAAACCGGTCAAGTGCGAGTCGGACTCGCCCATGAAGGGTTCCGTAGCAGCAAGTAACATACTATAAAAGTTCTTGTAATGTGTTGTAACTTTGATCGATGTTTTAATAATACTGTATTTTTTTCGATTTATGACGCATTAAAAAAAAACTACTTACTAGATTTCGTTCAAACCAATTTTCGTTGGCAGTTTTTATAGTAATGTACATCATATATTTTTTTTAGTTTTATCATTCTCTTATTTTAGAAGTTAGAGGGGGGGGGGACACATTTTACCACTTTGGAAGTGTCTCTCGCGCAAACTATTCAGTTTAGAAAAAAATGATATTAGAAACCTCAGTATCATTTTTGAAGACCTATCTATAGATACCCCACACGTATGGGTTTGATAAAAAAAACATTTTTGAGTTTCAGTTCTAAGTATGGGGACCCCCAAAATTTATTGCTTTTTTTCTATTTTTGTGTGAAAATCTTAATGCGGTTCACAGAATACATCTACTTACAAAGTTTCAACAGTATAGCTCTTATAGTTACGGAAAAAAGTGGCTGTGACATACGGACGGACGGACAGACAGACAGACAGACAGACAGACATGACGAATCTATAAGGGTTCCGTTTTTTGCCATTTGGCTACGGAACCCTAAAAAGAGTACAGACATACAATACAGTTGCAGTGACTGTGCCTATTAATAGTTCGCATGTATTATCGGCACCATTGGTTTTTTTTCAATCATCCAGATGACATCCCCCGCCCTTGGGTTGATCGGGAGATAGTGTCAGACTCTTACTGACTAAAAAATCCACACCGTTCCTTTGTTGCTTTTCACACTGGGGCCGAGCCTCCCTTCCGGAACTTGACCCCTGGCCCCAGTAGGCTTCGACCCTGATGGGCACCTATGGTTGCTGGCAACTCCTTGAGGTGCGCAGGAACAGTACCCGCCATCGACGACTTGGGTTCGGTCCGGACGGTTACCGGACAGTCGGATAGCGAGCTAATGGCACTATGGGTTGTGCGTAAGAGAACCCTGGGGCTCTGAGAGAGAGAGTTTTAGTCAGTCAAAGTCAGACACGCCCTTTCGCTCCGCCCAAGAGCGAAAAGTCATTGAGTGATTTGCCGCTTAAAAAAACGTGTTATTGGCAAAATTGGTGTCTCTTCCACAAATGCCACTAATGCACAGTTGAAGTTATTATGTAATATGGAATCTATGTGAGCGAATGCTTTAGGAATAAATACAATAACCTGACAATAAGATTAATCAATGCTGAAAATACATAGGTATTAGGTACTTTAAATTCTTACACAATCACATAAAGAGGTAAAGTTTGGTATTTATTTTTTTGTTTGTGGGAGGTAGGTATTTTTTGGAAGTGCTGGTCCGATTGCTAAAAATTTTTCATCGATAGAAAGCTGGCCGGAAGACGTAGCGTTGGAAGGCCTCCTACAAGGTGGACCGATGACCTGGTAAGGGTTGCGGAAATCCGATGGATGCGAGACGCACAGGACGGCTCATTGTGGCGACACTTGGGGAAGGCCTATGTCCAACAGTGGACGTCTTTCGGCTGAAATGATGATGATGATGATGATTACTTAAGTTGGTTATGAGTTTTTAATATAAATACAGTTATAAATAAACAGAATAGGTAATAAAGTTATACAACATCCACAGATGCAGCGAAGTGGAAACCTTACATAAGGGTCAACTCACACCGAAAGAGCGGCGAAGGGCAGGGAAGCGGAACACAGTTTCAGTGTCATAAGAATTTTAACTTTATTTTCATTCCTATAATACTTATTATCGCATGAGAAACTCGTACGAGTCGCGCGGATGCCCGCGGCGCCGCGGGAATTCCAGCGAATTCTATAAACGGTAAACGGGTCGGGTTTCTCATGCGATAATAAGTATTATAGAAATGAAAATAAAGTTAAAATTCTTATGACACTGAAACTGCGCTCCGCTTCGCTGCGCTTCGCCGCTCTTTCGGTGTGAGTTGACCCTAAGAGGAAAAGGTTCATACATATGTAATTCTTATATCATCGCAACGGATTCTCGTAAGCTAGGTTATCCTCGACCTTCAAGGAAGATCCCTGGGTTCTCACTCCTTAATAACTTTCTTAATCAAATATTGAAAGAGAGGCAATCTTCCGTCGAGAATTTCTTTACAAAACTCGTTTCAAGGCACGCAATACTTTTCTAATACGGGAACTTTAACCTGGTTTCCAGGTAGGTCGTCTTATCTCGGAGGCGTGTTCCCACGTTAATGCGAATGCCTATTGGAAATGGGACGAGGTTATAAAATAAGAAGAGATAAGAAGAGGCAATAAAACGTCGACCGGACATTTATGGTGGACTGAACGCGGCACAATGACTGCATTGCGAGTCAAAGGAGCGGCTAGGCGACTGTTTTTCCAATAATTAATGACATTGCTAATAGTGCTTCTTTTAATTCCTACATTTGTTTTAAATATTGTCGAATCTCAAAGAGACGTCTGCAAAACCGTAGAGCCTCACTAGGGCCACAAGTAATATCTTCTTTTTTGCTCCACCCTAGAGCGAGAGAAGTCATTGGATGATTTCGCAATTCAAAAAATGTTTAGTTATCGCCGGTAATTGGTGGTAGCATTTTTTTTTTTTGGTGGGGAAAATCATCCTATGACAACCCCCGCTCTTTGGCGGAGCGGGAGATAGTGCCAGACTCTTACTGACTAAAAAACCCACCTCGTCCTTCAAGCCTTCATACCGGGGCTCGAGTTCCCTTTCGGATAACCCTGGCCCCAGTAGGCTTCGACTCGGCTGGGCCCCTGCTGTTGCTGACAACTCCTTGAGGCGCGCGGGAACAGTGCGCGCAGTCGACGACTTGGGCTTGGTCCGGACAGTTACCGGATGGCCGGACAGCGAGCTACCCATTGCTCACTATCCGCAAGCTCGCGCCTACGGTGGCCGGAAATCGGGATCGGAATCCCGGTGGCGGCGGCGAAATTGGTGGTAGTATTGGTAGAAACGAAGTCAAACCAATTCTTAGAATGCTATTAACAGACAAGATCTACAAAAACTAAGTGGGATCATGAGAAGGAAGCCTTTCCGGCGACGGAAAGCGAAGATCTACGTTTCAGGATTTTGAGGCATTGTTCGTAAGATTAACCGTGGCTCTGCGCACTGAGACGCAAAGGCCACCTAAAGAAACAGTTTTAGTTAAAAGTCTAACACACCCTCTGGCTCCATGTAGAGCGAGACAGACAGATAGATAGAATGAACTTTGTGTGTACACACCAAAATAGAAACAAAGCTTTTAAAGTACCTACCTACCTAGCTAAAACAGAGAGAGAAGAGAAAGAGTTATTACATAAATCATTTGCCACTCCAAAAAAAAAAAAAATTGGAGAATGGCTAAAACTACATTCCTTAGGTTTCTCCAGACTACCACTACAGTTACCTATCAGTTATTACTTTGGAGTTCCTACATATGACCTGTTATAGACGGGGATAGGCCCGGGCACCATTCTTTTGAATGTGCTCCTAAAACCAATTCTATTGATATCACCAAATACCTATAAAGCTACAGCACGACTCAAGTTTTTTACTTCGAGGAATTTCGAGGCTTGTCCACAAAACTGGATTTACAGAATTGCAACAGAATTTGCGGAATGCTTCTAAACTTGAGCCAATCCCATTGGCACTCAGTTAATTTAATTGATTGGAGATATACGAACATACCTATGTTTATATAAATATATATGTGTAGGTATACTGATTTACGATTAGTCACAGCTCAAATACGAGAATTTTATCTTGCAGTAAGAATTCCAACTAATTATAGATACAGTGTGATGACTAATAGATAGCTTATAATAATTTATCAGATATGCTAAAGTATATGGGAGGTTAGTAAAAGCACAGTAGGTCCTTGATAACGTAACTTCGATTTAATTAAAATTTTAGAATCAGAAAGTAGAGTCTAACCAGATGTAGCTGAATACCTACCAGTATTTTGATTGGAGCTGCTTTTCTGATCTCGACAACTCAGTAACTGAGTAATGCGATACCCCTTGGCACGGCTAGTGGTCAGATTTTATGGTTTCTGACTGTACATTCTTCACTTTTTTTCTTATTCTTCTCTTCTTACATTAAAAACAGAACGCAAAAGGTTTTAGTGAATGGATTTCAGTCTGGGTCTGTGCTCATAACCTCCGGTGTTCCACAAGGTTCAATCCTGGGACCCTTATTATTTATTATATTTATAAATGACATAAATAAATATTTAAAAACTACTGAATTCCTCCTATACGCTGATGATCTTCAGTTATATAAGACCATACAAACTGTTGGTGATTGTCTTATGTTTCAAGAAGACTTGCCTTGACAATAAATTACATCTCAGCCTCCCCAAGTGTAATGTTATAAATGTTACAAAAAACCGATTAGTCACTAATATCGCATACAGACTACATAACAGCATGCTTACTAATGTACATATTGTAAAAGTTCTTAGTATATTGTTTGATAGTAAGCTGTCATTAAACCAACATGTTCAAAATATTGTTAACAAATCATTCAAAATGTTTGGATTTGTCATGAGATCGACCGCAGAGTTTAAACGAGTTTCTACTTACCACACTTGTGCGGTCACGGCTTGAATATGCCGTCCCTATCTGGAATCCGTTCTATAAAAAGTATGTGGATGAGATCGAGAAAGTTTAGCTTAAGTTTTTGCGTGCCATGCATTACAGGTGTTACAGGACTTGCTTATCTTACTCACAATTAAACCAAATACAAACTTATTACTCTAGAATTTAGACGTAAGTCTTTGGAAGCCTCTGTGCTGTATGGTATTGTTGTTGGTAGCTTTGACTCTATTAATCTCACAAGTCGGTAATGCTATGCAGTTCCTCGCACTGTTAATATGCGTTGCGTTCGTGCAGGTACCCTTCTTTGTAAATAGCTGTCGGACTAACTCTGGTTTGCGTTGCCCTATGCGATGAATGGTGGATAAGTAATACTTGTAAATTTTTTTTATTGATATTGACATTTTTGCATGCTCGATGAAACTTTTATTTAATGATAATGTATAATTTGGAATTTAATATCGTGTTGCACCTGTTTTATTATTTTAATACTTTTATTTTATATCTTATTAGGGAATGTAAATAATATTAATTAATGAATTGACGTGGTTATGATTTTTTTTATTAATGTTGTTTTGTCATGTTTTAGTCAACTATTTATTCTTGTATTTTAAATTTTTTATTATTATTTTTTTAATGTTTTTAATTAATAGATAATATTTAAATAATAATGCTCATTTAGTGGCAATTTTTGTTACATGTTTTAAGATAATTTGTGGATGATGAGGTGGACTGCGATATTGTTACCACTCAAGTTATTGATATTTGTATATATTATATATTGTGGCTGTTAATTGTCCCTAAATAAAATATAAAAAAATACATGACGATTGTCAAAGATGTTCAAATTGCAGTCAGGCCTTTTTGGTCTTTCCAAGGCTCGGAGGAAACGGTATGCAATAGATGATCAACCATCCATGGACTGATCTCGGTAAGCGTAGCTTAACCTCAAAGTTCAGCCGTTGTTATTTAACCACGAGTTCCTCGCACATACCATGCCCACAGTGCCTTAATTAGCCTTTTATACGCCCGTTGCGAGCTTCTATAACTGCGCTCCTAGAAAAAGTTTTAATCTTGCCCAACTCGGACATTAAAATAAAAACTAGAAATAAAAAATAAAACGTAGTCTGCGTAACTCGCCTATAATAGGGCAGCTGCGCAGGCTAGAGAACAATATTGTCCCTAGAAAGTACGGCAGAATGCAATCATGGGGGAGTACCCACCACCAACGATTTACCTATTATGGGTGCTTATATGCATATTGCTGAGTACATGCTACTAGTACTGCACAATAAATAGTAGATATTTTAATTATGCTACATAATTACCAAGCATGATACAAAACACGCCCCTGCTAATGATCATTTCTGCGTCCCTTAAAAGCTTGCGCCCTGTGCCTAGGCACTGCTAGCACCGCCCTAGCT
Organism: Mythimna ferrago; assembly: GCA_910589285.2. NCBI lineage: Eukaryota > Metazoa > Arthropoda > Insecta > Lepidoptera > Noctuidae > Mythimna > Mythimna ferrago. The sequence goes on along the minus strand of OU342689.1, from coordinate 15,171,918 downwards.
ACGACACTGCATGTTTACCTATGATTATTTATAATCTCCCCTTAGTACATATAATAATTTTCGTATGTTTTTCTCAGAATGTACCTATATATGTATCTACTCCAAGATAACAAATCTGATATGAAATGAAAATATTTATTTTAATTATTCAACACTTGAACGTAAACTTTGCTTGAAGCACGTACGCTCGATGTACTCGACGTAGTAACTAACATCATAATAATAAACAATATTATTAATATATAAAGATATTATTTTTATTTATTTATTTTATTTATTTATTTTCCAACATACAACTATCATTACAGGTGCAGGGTGACCTAATGCGATAGAGTATTTTTTGTTTTTTACTTATAAATACATACATTTATATATATATATTCATAATATCATAATATTTAAATTAGTTTATAACTTATTACAAATAAGGCATTAATTGTAAATTCACTCAGAGAACAACAGAATATCTCCGTGTCAGTAGCTATGAGGTTGAGAGCGCGGAGCGCCCGCGTCAGAGGCGCCTCCCGTAACAGATTATATAGGTGTCTGTACTGTATCAATGTTTTTACGCATAGTAACTGCCCTTTGACATTAGGAACCTAAAGTAAACTTTGTTCGAAGTTATTAAGAGCTAGCTTCACGACGACAGAGTGGTCCTATAAGGGTTACGTTTTTCCCTTTTGAAGTACGGAACCCTAAAAAGGATCTCTGAAATTCAAAATTTCTCCGTAGAATCAGTAAGACCACCCCATTGTTTTATGCAAGCCCATCCTTCTATCGATCTAATCCTGTATTAATTACTGCAAATTAATGATCATAAGATTTTCTGAATACAATTTCAGTCGGAGCTTAATGGTAGTACTTATCCATAACAATGCTTTTTACGTATAGTACATACGGTATAGTACCTGCCCTCTGACGTCGTGAACCTAACGTACGTTGTTCGAAGCTAGCTATGCCCGAGGCTGCGGTTGCGTAGCCTATTTTATACGAACACAAATAAAAATCCGGAATAAAAAGTCCCAGCAAAACTACGGCAGCGGCACGCACTCAACTTTAGCGTCTAATATAGAATGATTTTATTAAGAAACCTTTTATTCGGTTTAGTGACATCCATCCATACGGGTTAGTAACATACACAATTAAGAAAAACTTATACCTACCTTGCATTGACATCCCCCGCCCTTGGGCGGAGCGGGAGATAGTGTCAGACTCTTACTGACTAAAAGACCCACCCCGTTCCTTCTAGCCTTCATACCGGGGCTCGAGCGCCCTTTCGGATAACCCTGGCCCCAATAGGCTTCGACCCGGCTGGGTCCCTGCTGTTGCTGACAACTCCTTGAGGCGCGCGGGAACAGTGCGCGCCGTCGACGACTTGGGCTTGGTCCGGACAGTTACCGGACGGCCAGACAGTGAGCTACCCATTGCTCACTGTCCGCAAGCCCGCGTCTACGTTGGCCGGAAATCGGGATCAGAATCCCGGCGACGGCGGCGGCGATAACGCCGTTGCCTGATGCGTTCGGCCTCCTCCTTTGCGAGCATTACTGCTTCGCAGAAGTCGGCGACCGCCTGCCACTCCTCCTCGCTCCGGACCATGGCCTCAACCAAGGCCCGGCGCGAGAGGTCTCCGCCGCCGATCGCCCCCACGAGGGCACGGCGATGCTCCGCCCAAGCAGGGCACACCTCGACTGTGTGCTCCACCGTGTCCTCCGGGCGTTCCGCACAGTGGCGACACCCGGGCGTCACCTCCGCATGAATCGAGTGCAGGAATCTCCCGAACGAACCATGTCCGGTGAGTACCTGTGTCATGCGGAAGGTAAGGACGCCGTGAGGTCTTTCCAGCCACGCCTCAAAGAGGGGACTTACCGCCATAATATATGTGAGTAAAATTACTGTCTATTTAAAAACCAGATTTTTGTTCATAATGCATCTATGAACAATATCACTTCCCCGCTATGGTCTGCAGAATCGACTATTTTACAAACAGTTATACCGAATTTATCTAATTATTATAAAATAATATACCGAATTACAATTATTTATTAGTTTAGATTTATTTACTATTATTTTATTTATTTTTCACATTTTAGGAAAGCTTATAGACTAATAACAACATAATGACAATAGTAGGTAATTAAATTGCTAATTACAAGCTTCCTACAAATTACAAATTATAAGCTACACTGGTTTTTGGTTTACACTGCATGTCTCACAAAACGTGTTCTGGGTTCAGCAATACCTCAGGTAACATATGACCACATTCTCCACCATATGCGCATACTCTACGTATTAGGTCAGTACGTGGTATACGTCACTACGCTCTACGACGCTACGCGCTACGTCACTTTGCTGTTATACTACACTACGTGCTACGGACTACGACACGACTGCGCTTCGATATTACAATAGTCTGAGACGACATCTTTCTGTTCAAATTATAACATTGTTTAAATGATCATTGCGATCACAGGAAGCTCCAGCATGCCACATCGTGCTGATAAACTCTAGTAATCATTTCTGATAGAGAGAAAGCATTTCAGTACATCATGCTTTCCTCGTGCCAACAAAAATCGATGACCATCAATTTCGCATTCCGCATCGATGAACCCGCTAGGTCGGCTATCAGTTGAACGCACCCAAGTGTGAACGTTACATAACATAATAACGGGTCATATGTTACAAATACAAATAGTTGACACTTAGATAATCTTCCCTAGATGCCCTCTTCACTGATAACACATGTGTCAATTTACATTGTAGTTAACGTTGTTTTGTTCTCACGCTGCCTTTTCGTGATAACAATAAAGTAAGATTTCAAGGTCCAGAGGAAATTGGGATGGAAAGATCAATTTGCAGATGAAACCCAATTTATTGATAATACAGAAATTATGAAAGAGTCTTGATTTAAGTTAATGGAGTTTTTTTTTTTGTTGGGTAAAATCATCCAAATGACATCTCTCGCCCTTGGGCGGAGCGGGAGATAGTGTCAGACTCTTACTGACTAAAAAAACCACCCCGTTCCTTCTTGCCTTTCGTAGGGAAGTTCGGCCCCGGGCCGAACTTCCCTTTCGGAGCCAACCCCTGGCCTCAGTAGAAGTTAATGGAGTTTTGGTTAAACATTTTAAATTCAGTAACTATAAAATATTATTAGATTTTTCTATGTTAATAATAGATAACTTTTATTGTTATTGGAAGCATTGACTGTTAATGGTATTCATTGTACGTTACATTACAATGGATGTTAGATTACTTTCAGCCAATTGAAATTAATGAAGACAAGACTATTGCTAGTAGCCACGAACATTGCCGACAACCACGAAACGTTGAAAAATTGTGACATACAATAATACAATTCAAACTCCTTTTAAAAATACGTTACTGGCAAGAACAAAAGACAATATTGAATTTGAATATCGAATAAACACAAATGAGGCTGAAAAACGCCCGCTGCTCATGCCACGTTCTATTGTTTTAGTATTCAAAAACTTGGTTATATTAGAATATATTTGAGATATATTTCGATAAAACTTACCGACGTCGCCAAAGTAAACTGTCTGGGGAGATACTCGGTTTGCTTTTGAGGAAAGCCTGCCTGAACTGAGCTAAAGGTAAGCTATCCCGGCGCAGCGACCATCGAACAGTACGAACACTAGTTTTCTCTGCATTCTTTTCCATTTGCACTACCACATAACACAGAAATTTCAATAGTTCACGTCTCAACATTTATTTACGGCCATTTTCTCGTAGATTTAGCAACAATTAACAAAATTACACGTACAATTGCATTACACGATCTAAAAACGATAACAACAGGTTGGAAACTAAATGAATCCTGCAGCCCTTATCTCAGCGGTTTCTATTTCATATTTACGTTTTAAGATAATGCTGGAAAATGTGTAAATACGTACTGTATTTGTTTAAATTATTTTATGACTGATGTGAGTTGACTTTAAGTTTTTTTTTTACACTTCAAATGTTTTTATCGCCAAGCGCGAAGTTATTACAATCGTCATGACGTTTGGACAACACAATTTTTGTTTATAATGTTTTATTAGTTACAAGACCTTCGACGGTAGTGACTTAACAAAATATAAATTTAAACACAATTTCAAGCCTTGAACTAAAGTAGAATAGTTTATTTAGTCTGTAAACGTAGTTATTGATTTGAAAAGTTGTAAAGCTTTCAAAAGAACTTACATTTTAAAGTTAAACCAGTGAATAATCTAGTCTATATTTTTTTAATTCTCCAACTCAATTTTCTCAAATATTAAAAGAAAATAGATAATAATATGAGACGTAATATCGTCAATAAATCAACTTGAATTTAAAAACATGGCCCTACTAATTCGCGCGGAAATCTGCCAAACACATTACCGCGAAAACCCTTCAGAGTCCAAAATTGATAATATTGCTAGATATTCTAAACAATCCTATCCATAGTAAAGCACTTGTATTCTTGATGGAGTGGCAGTCAAGGTTGGCGATAGAAACTTGGCATAGCGGTTAGTATGTTGAACAAATTGATTTTCAATTTGGTAAGCTACGAGTGTTATAACCACGTAAGGCATTCGCGTGTTGAGATCATTAAATTCATTTGAAACACTTGCGTACGGGACTGCATACGTCCTATTCGAAAATATGGCGTCACATAATCTCACATCAAATGATCAAATCTTTGATGCCTATTAACGTTAACTGTTTCCCTCAACCGTCTTGAGTTTGCGTGATTGATCAAAGAGACGTAACACCTACACATCTACGCAAAAGGTGACTGTACCAACTGTACTTTCCATTGGACAATTATTATTTTAAACGGCCCAATATAATCTAACTTTATCCTTATCCGAGTTACAAAATGTATAAGAATTTATAAAGTTTTTAAAATATTTATTCTGTTTTACTTTTAATTGGAAATTATAGAGATTCACAATATTTGGTTTGCATTTTTTTCTACGCTTTCAATGTCCGTTTGAAAATAAGCTCGACGAATTCTACGTACATTAATATCTAACAACGAAGTTACACTACAATTTACTGTTTTATACCAATTATATAAAGTATTTAAAACAGTAAAGTGTCACAATTAAAAATTATTCAAAAAACTTGTTTAATAAAATTACAAAAAGTTTTTGGCGAGTCACTCTTCAAGCAGTCTGATCCAATTGGTGACACTTATTATATTTTAGTTTAAAGTCCTGTTTTACAGTCAGGTTTTCCGCACTTATCAAATCGTTTCCTAAAAATACAGGTAGGTACTCACTGCGGTAGGGCCGGTGTGGGGACACGGAGATGGTGTCCTCTGCGGGGTCGCTCAGCGTCGCTGCCGTCACTGGCCTCCTCTGCACCGACGCTGCTCGACCCGCCCGCCGACCTGCACAGAAGAACAGCTCAGCCAGGCTAACATAAGCAGTGGAACCAAGTCTTGATGTCACATCATCTCACGTTGGGAGGCGACAAGCGAACTTGACTCGAATTCATAATCTCGTTTCAGCGCAACATCATGCGAAGACTAAATCTTATCGTCTACAAATTTCTTATCAGCACGAACTACAATAGCTTAGAGTTTGAGAAAAAGACTAGCACACAGATTTGAATTAGTGACAGAAACGGCTAGAGTATCGTTTGAATGTTCAGCATTATAGGTAGAAGTAGAAACCTATGCTACCCTCAGAAGCCAAAAAGCAGTAAGTCTATAAAAGTTAGTTTCGAGAAAACAGGATTTTATGTAATAGAGAAGTGATGACGTATAAACAAATAATTTCTGCCTGCGACTTCGCTCGCGTTCATGAAATGTTGACAGTAAAATTATTATCCTAAATTTTTCTCCAGGTCTGATGTTACATTTCATTTAGATCATTTTAGCAGCTTTCGAAGCAAATGAACAGATTTCTTTCACAATTATAGGTAAAATAAGTAAATATAGAATAGGGTTGTTTTTTATTTGAACACGTTCCGGTAAAGTCATGGATTTTTAAATGAGATGCGGAAAGTTTTAAGCTTACCGATGAAACAAATAAACGCAATGTTTTTTTTTTTCGTAAATTTGAAGCACTACTTTTTTGGTTCTATGGCTGTATAAATAACTTATTATAAAACTCTATGGGCCATAGTTCACGCCGTGAAATAATTAGCGGTTAGCAAGGCACTAGCTGCTCAGGGTATCGCATTGTAAAGGAGGCTTTGATGATAAAGAAAGACAGTCAAAAACCTTAGCCTGGTCTTGATAGAAAATCCATAGCTGTATTGTCGTTGCGTCATAAAAAATGACACGATGGAAAGTTTTGGTCAAGCGTTATTTATAAATCTATAGGTTAGGTACTATTATACTATAACTTCTATTTTTTTTACAATAATTTTGATACAGGGCAACATAGGAGGGAGATATAGGTCAAAATGTGTTCGTTTTATGCTATTAGAATCCATAAAGTGGTAAATCCATAAAGTGGTATTATTTACGAAGATAGTGTAGCGATTAGGTTGGATTATTGAAAGCTTGCACGAGATATTGGTATTTTCCACACGTTGTTGCGTTTTATAGAGTTTTTAATATCAATTTAGAATCTAGATAATGTACTAAAGTGATACGAATGGGACAACCAGGTTTATGGTGAACAGTATTCTATTAATATTATAAACGCGAAAATTTGTTTGTATGGACGTTTGTTACTCTGTAACGCAAAAACTACTGAAGAGATTTCTATAAAACTGACACAAGGATAGATCTAGTTCCAGAATAGCACATAGGACTATGTGCTCTTCTATATGTATTTGTTTTTTTTTTTCATTTTTTAAGTGTTTGTATGAACATAAATAAATAAATAATAGGATACGTTTTATCCTGGGAGGTTGTTCCCTTAGGATAATTTTCGTTGGCGGCGGATAGCAGGCTATATAACATCAAGCTACGATCCTCCGAAGCAGAATAGTAACCAAAGACGCGGGTGAAACCGCGGCGGACAGCTATAGTAAATTTACACATGGCAAATAGACAAATTGATTTCAAATTCTAAATAGAATACAGTCTGATGCCAAAAGCATTGAACAAACAAGGAGTATCAAAAATAGAAATAATTAGTTTCAGATAAGATCAACACAAAATAATTGCCCGAAGGAAAATGTCACATTGATTGCCCAAACAAACAGAAACAATAATATTTCATGGCTAATACAGTAATTATTCGTTTATTTCTGTGATAGCATCTGAATACGAAAGCAAAGTAATAATTTCAATCGATCAGACTATGATTTTTCAGGCTACCCTGCCTGAAAAATCACCAACCATCATTTCCAAAGCACTTTTTTATTTGATGTGAAAAAATCATCAAACATTTTGTCTCGCTTTGCGTTACATGGCCACGGTTTTTTTTTTTTTCAATATCTATACTTAATGAATCGGTAAGTTCTCTAATACACGAGGACTTACAGTCTGTCAAGAAAGTCATGAAAAGAAGGGAGGGCGCCACCATCATTCACATGGTATCCCAATTAAACTTCGACTAAAAGATATTGATACTTTTATTTATAAAATAATAATTACCGATTTACGGTCCCTTTACTGCCGTGTAGGTACATTATTTTACCGATCTATCTGACACTCGTCTATCTATTTAATACATGCTTGCAAAAGAGTTTTGACTTTCATTGGTAGTGGCTCCCTATAAATAAAAGTACTTACTCTGTCGTAGTGGCGAACAACATTTTTATTAGAACTAATTTTCATTCAAGTGACGTTTAATTTTACCTGATACATAATAGTTATAGTAGTTCTCATTTATTTATTAAAACTTTATCCAACACAAAAGTACAAAGGCGGAGTTAATGCCTTGGGCATTCTCTACCAGTCCGAATTTTGTTTTATAAACATTGCGACGAAACCAGACTTCTCTATTTGCTTATTAGGATAATTATATGTTTATCCTACGTATCTACACGCAAGAGTTTATCAAAACAGACATTCTTCTGAATATCTGGTTTTATATTCATAAGAATGTCTGGTTTGATCAACCCTTGTTTTCGTCCTTTCAGCTACTAGCATTTATGTACTTACTACAAAGTGCAAATCACGATGTTTTGCCTCTCTGCACTGCCGTCAGCATGGCGCTGAGTATCGATAGGTATGAGCTCATTGCAAAACTAAAAAGTTTATGAAATAAATCTTTATTAATCCGAATCCAAATAATCAGAGTCGAGGTATTCGACTCCAGAAATGTTGCCTGAAACTTCTTCAAAATGAAACCGGCCAACATCTGACTCGTAGTTTGTTTCGTAGGTCAGCCTTTCCTGTGTTTTCCAAGCGTTGAAAATTTACCTCCATTCTTCATGCCTTAGTCCACAATGCGCCGAACTGTACTTTCGGTAACACCTGAAGTCAATAAAGATATGTTAAATATACAAATACATTTATCATACCTAAATAAAAAACACCAAAATATCAAAACCGTTAAGTGGTAGTATAATAAATCGTAGGTAAATTTCATAACCTTAGCAAGACATAAACAATGTTAAAGATAGATAAATTGTACTTAAAAACAGAAGATTGTCAAAACATTATATTTCCGTTAGTGTGTTAAACTTTAGAATATATTTACGTACCGGTTAACTTTGCTGTTCGACCATAAACATCGTCTTTGTTCGTCCCAGCACTCCCACCTTGAATTTCGGCCATACACCCTTGAAAAACTTTAAATATAATTTGTCTCGCACCGCTCTTATAAACATTTCGATTCATTTTTTGTATCTTAACGCTTACACGATTTAAAAAACTCGAAATAGCACCGAAATATTGTAAAAAATCAACCACACAGATACGACGTGACAGTTCAGGTACTCAGCTTAACAATTATTCAGTGTTGCCAGTATTAGCAAAAACAGTAGTTCCCAAAACATTCTTTTCATGACTTTCTTGACAGACTGTACATATATTTCGTCATTGAAAGTGGGCTTCACTTGACGTATCTAAACGGTGGTAAGGCTGGCAAAATACCAAGGGAAATTGATCCTTTTCTTATGAATGCGTTTGATAAATCTTAATAATTTACTTGAATTTGTATATTTAGGTAGGGGAGGTCAGCTCAAAGCAGCAACCTTAACTTTGAGGTCAAAAAAATTTCATTAAATTACAGAATTTTCAAGAAAATAATAAACTACTAGGTAGATGATTTATTAGACTTCTATTATGTGTAAATAAAATTCGCATAAATCTTAAAATCTCCATACGATTTGTTTATTACGATAACTTGTCCAAAAACCGCTTTGCCCGAGAGCCCGCCTAAAACGGCCATAGGGGTAAGGGCAACGTGGCCAGCATAAATTTTCACATGAAATGTATAGTTTTAATGAAATCTATGGTACTTCTTCAGAGCTCCAGGCCTCTTTTGGTCCGGGAGCCCCGTCATGCCATGGCCTGGCATTTTGCCAGAGTTGCCACCCTATAGTTACGCCACTGGTCAAACCTTATTTTGATCCCTAGACACTTTTGAAAAATTAAATAATACCTACACATTATTATGTATATATATAGTTCTGGTTTGTGTTTCGGTAGACTTTTTGTTTTGTCTTTACTGACATAATCCAAATATCTACTATTTCTTTAATCTTCACATTTCTGTCACATCTATTTTTCTCTATATCATTCTAGTTCTCAATATACGTGGTTTATCAACCATCTAAGCTTAAAGACAGACTAAAAAGTGGTTGTCAAGTGGGACACACATTCAAAGTAGGAAAAGGCGCAAGTTGTAGAGAACAAGTGGGTTGCTCTACTTGCGAGGTGGGACACAAAAGGCACGATGTGAGCAACAACAAACAGACAAATAAACGTATAGAAGATACATGTGATAGTTTAGCGAAGAAAAAGCTTACATCTTCATAATCCTTGGTTATGAAATTAGACCGTATTATACTAACAAAATGGTGATAAAAATTTGTAGAAGTTTTTAATAGTGCGCGCATCACGTAAAAATTATGAAATCAGTGTAGATAACTTTTATACATTAAAATTGTGTGTGACTTATATTACTTAGGCTTTATTTCATATCACATTAAAATTGTGTGTGACTTGTTATATTACTTACGGTTTGTTTCATATCACATTAAAATTGTGTGTGACTTGTTATATTACTTAGGTTTTGTTTCATAGCACATTAAAATTGTGTGTGACTTGTTATATTACTTAGGCTTTGTTTCATAGCAATCGGTTGACTATATCGAAAGATATACTACAATTGACTGTTAGGCGGTACGAAGTTCGCCGGGTCAGCTAGTACTAACTAAATGGTGATCAACCACCATGAACAATTTGGGTAGGTACTTGACACATATTTTTTTGTTATTTATAGGTATTAGTTAAAAAGTAACTTTATCATTAAGCGCAAACAAGAAGAACTTTTCAAATCGGTTCAAAGTTAGAAACCTTTCAGATTTGTTTTTTTTTGAAATCATCCAATAACTTCTTCCGCTCTAGGGCAGAGTGAGAGGGTGTATCAGACTTTACTGACTAAAACTAGAAGTGGAAACTGTCAAGTGACAGAACAAAGATACACTGAAATGTGACGTCACCGTCATTTCACGCATTTCGTCACGATTAAGCGCTTAGAATAGAGGGAGATAGCAAGATGTTCCCACAACGCACCCACTCTTCCTCACACAAATATTCGAAATGATATTGCATTACAGGAGAAGGAGGTTTCTCATTCTCGCTCCATACCATGGCCTGAATCAGGGCCAGACGCTCGGGTCACCACCGTCGATCACGCACGAAGACACGGCGGCGGGGCAGACTTTCAACATTTGCTTTACCATGTGCTCCGGGCGATCCGCACAATGGTGACACCCGAGCGTTTCTTACCACCACAACCGAAACAGTTCCTTCCGAAACACTCACATCCGGTGAGGACCTGCATCAGGCAATATACCCAGCTCTAACTTTTTTTAGGGGTGACATTACAGAAACTGGCACCTGAAGTAAAATTTACGGCATTGGTTGTCAAATTAAAGAGTTTGACAAATAAGTACTCAACTTCAAACTCTAAATTAAAAAATCTAGGGTACGTGTAGAATTTACAGGACAAGTTTCAACGTAAAACACACACAGTTTATTAGCTCAATTAAAGTGCATTTTGAAGCGTGCTAGATTACAGTAATACTAGTATTTATAGTAGTAGGTTAGTGCAGCTAAAGATAAAGGGAATACGGAGCAAATACAGCGTATTTTACCTTGCATAACTTATTTGATAAACAAACGCAGCACGAGTTTTTGCATCAATCAGAGTAATGAATGTACAGATAACATCAAAACTGCTCTGAACAATTAATCTGCATAGTAAAATCACAAGCATTTAGTTCAAATAAACCATTTACATGCATTTTTTAATTGTCAAGAAGTCAGTCAGTCAGAAAAAATATGCTACTTGCACATTCCAAAGCGAATGAGACTGTGCAAGAAACTCTTGCATCTAATTCTTTATTATTATATACTTAATATAATGTTTCAGTGTTTAAATTATGATTGTAAGTTATTGATCAAAATCAAAACTGCTTTGAAGTAACCACTTAAAATACATGAACTTCCCCCATTTCCAAACCTCAATGGCCTTACCAATTACCATGACATGTTAAAATATCAGTCATACGAGCCAGAAAAACGGATGGAGCTATACACCTTCTATATCTCCATCTTTTATCAGTTCCGTTCAGATCGTCAAATGGATCCCGTTCTGTACGACATATTTGTTTACCAAACAAAGGCTAAGACAAATGACTTTTCTTTTAACGTAGGTACTCGCCAAACGCTAAGTACAATATATATGTCAATGACACTACCTGCGGAGAAATCAGTTGTATAAGCCCACATTACAAATAAAAAACGAACACGCATTACAGCATAACTACTACTAGACTACCACACAATCAAGCATGCACATGCATATACTCAGTACCTTCGCATTATAAGCTCTCAAAAAGCCGCAAGCAGGCACTAAGTCTCGGTTATATGGTAAGGGATATACTTGTCACACGCCATGCTGATACCTAGAAATAACAAGGGCATGAATGGCGGAAGGCTGGCCGCAGATATGATAGTCCTGACCGATATTGAAAAGGCTCTCAAGATTTTTAATATTTAAAGGCTCGCACTTAACCACTATCAGCTCACCTAATGGTGAGCGATGATGTGGTCGACCATAGAGCAAGCTTGTCTAAAAGTAATCTATTCACTTTTTGAATCTATTGTTCCAAGAAAATCTGATGGATTTTTTTTTGTTCGTATCGTCTGCCAATATAGCTAAACAAAAGCTGTCCGCTTAATAATAACAAATAATATTTATGCCTATTTTACATAATATATTAGATAGATAAATATATATACTCTTTATTGTATTGTATTGTTTATGTTATTGAGCATTTTAATTCAGTACCAAAAGTACTTAGTACTAGTTACTAATAGGTACTAAGTACTACTTAGTAGTAATTTGTCTTATGCGGATTGTTTCCACTGTGTCACGAACAAAGTGGTACATTTAGGTATTCGTTTCTGTACATAACTTAAATTATCTATAAAATGAAAACTATGCCATCTACATATACGTATACATCATCATCGTTTAATATTATTTTTAAAAAGCATTATCGCTGATTTCTCGTACTCAGCCAGTTCCTATTTTATTTTATGATAGTATAGAGGCGTATCTACGGGAAGGAAGATGGCAGTGATTGATTGCCCGCGTGTTTACGAGCTATCGATGTTCCTTTCATATAGTAGCATACTTACTATCAGTGGTAGCCTATCGATTTTTTATGAAAACTGTTTACTTAGAAACGGTACACAGGTTGGTTTTTTGATTTTAATTATAGAAATGTTGCGTTTTTTGGTGATGAAAAGTAGCCTATGACAATTAGACATGACTCGCAGCATATACTAAGTTAGCCTTTTTGGCTTCACACAGATTTTAATGTTATTTTTCCATACCTATATTTCTATTGTATACAATTGTGTAGGTACGAATAAACGTTTTTTTCTTTCTTTCTTATCTTTCTCATAGATAAATAGTTTTGTGTTTGGGATGGAACGTCGTGATTTTGAATATTATTTACTAACAGTAGTATACCAGCACTTATAAAAAATACAGTCCTGCACTCATTTCTACCCATACCAAAAATTTTTTCGGATTTCTGCAGATCTTTTATTGATATATTCTATATTTTTTCGAAGTAGTCCATTTATTACAAACTCACAAACGATGTTACTTTTCAAAATAAATACTACTGACTGAGGGACAATTAAATACATAAACCTTTCTCGTTTGTTGCCCTTTTTATTAGTGAAAAACGGCATCAACGTCCGTTGCTTCATTTAGGAGTTAGAGGTAAAGGTAAGATCAGTTAGCTACTCTATATTACTGCTGCTCATTATAGTCAGAATCAACAGTGGGAACGACCAGATACAGCATAAAGCATAATCAGCCTAATAATGTTCTCATTGCTGGGACGCAGGCCTCCTCTCAAGGAGAGGGAATGGGCCGTAATCCACCACGCGGGCCCAGTGCGGGTTGATGAATGTCATGTCTTCGTATTTTTATACTTCACCGTTTAGAGAGCAGCGTTGATGAAATAAATTACACAAAGTAATGCGCCTGGCTGGGTTTGTACAAGCGACATAGAACTCAAAAGTCGGGGCCGTTACCACTCAGCCACCACTGCGTTTTAAATAACTCAGACCAGATATACGCCGAAGCAATGATGAAGCTACGGTTAAACTGTCTTGGATCTGTCTTGTCTTGAACTGTCTGTCTTGGGTCACGCAATGATGATGGGGGCATGGGGGTATGAAAAAACATTATTCACACAAACTCTATTTTTTTTTACATGGGAAATCATTATTTATTCCTTCTGCACTCTGTTTGGACCTGGAGAGAGTGTCAGACTACTCCCGACTAAAACCTAGCTGTGCTTCTTCAGTCGCCCTTTTTTTTTTCAAACCAACTGCAGCCCAGACAAGCTTTGGTCTTAACGGATCAATCTTACTGACATTCTCTGGTCTTTACAGGACAGCGAGCTACCTTTTGCTCATCGTTCGCAAATCCGGGACGTTTCTGGCAGGGTTAAAGTCTATAGTGCTAGTGTGGAAGTTTTGATAATATTAATCTGCAGCCAGCCCAAAGCTTCTATTAGATACATAATATAAGTTTTTATAACAATATTGTAACCTACTACGGTGTTTAAAATATAACATACTGAATTACAAGATGCTGATAGTACCTAAATAATTCAAGCTATTTAGGTATTTAACTCAGTTAGTGATTTTCCTCAAGTTTTGGTCCGTATAAAAGTCCTTAGTCTTTCCTCATAGCATTGCCACATAATGCAAAATATGTAAATACGATAGGTACCAAAATTTATAGGATTGTACAGTGCAATTCGATAACTTCTATTGGTTAAATTTACAAATGTATGATATATTTAATAATGAGCAGGAATATGTTGAGAGAAATCACTTTCCTGATTTTATTACAAAATAATTTACTTTTTGAATCTTTTATTCAACTTTTTTTATGGAATATACCTACATAATAATATAATTATTACTTTTTCTAAATTTAGTGTTGCCCTCAAAAACTTCTAGATAAGGCCGAAATACACATACCTGTAGCTGGCACAAAAGTATGGCAAGTGGCTTGCATGCCAGTGACCCATAACAAATTCTGATTAATGGATATCACTATAAGGGGCGATAAACTTGCCTGTAACTGGTATAAAAGTATGCAAGTAGCCTACTACTTGCATGCCAGTGTACGACAAAAAGTTCTCATTGCATTATGTCACTATGACATTCAAGCTACTTGCATACTTAAGTGCCAGTTACAAGTATGTGTATCGCTGCCTTATGGCAAACATGCTACTTGCATACTTTTCTTCCAGCTGCAGCCATGTGTATTTCGGTCTATAATGAAGTGATCGAGCCAAGTTTATAAAATATTTTAAAATAAAACTTATTCAATAAAAAAAAAAAACTTACCGAAATATTCTCTTCAGCCGACTAATGACTTGGTATTTTATATACACGTTTCTCACACAATACTATGCTATGGGCACACTTGGGCACATTCGTACATAGTTTGAATCACTTTCGGTTTGGGTACGCCGATTCCATTATGCTGATTAATTTTACCGATCGAGATACCTGCGGCGTGTTTATGAATATTAATTAACGTTTAAGTCAAAGCTCGTTTAATCAAAAATAAAGCGTTTTTTATGTTATTAATAGGGTCGCGTTTGACTACAATCTCAATAGTAGGCGATGATGTGGTCGACGATATTTATGACTTCATATTATTTTTGAGTATTGATATTGGATTTTCCAGATGTTAATTACTCATTATTAATTGATGCGTAACTTATATTAATTTTAGTATAAAGAATATTCGTTTGGCAGGTCTGTTTCAGATAAATTTAATTGAATTGTCTGTTATCAAAAATATTTTAGTGCCAGATTCCGATGACACATTGTTAGTTTTGGCGAGCAAAAATAACCCATCAGTAATCAAATATCACTCAACGAGGAAAAACTTGCCAATTTTTTGTGTGCTTGTTGACGTAACTTCCTTTTGAGTTTAGTTTTTGTAGTTTATTTCAACAGTTTTAAAAATAACTGTGCGCTCTTATACTTAATGATAAATTATGTTTATATTTCTGTAAATCCGTTTTATGTTACGCGTTAAAAAGAAAAAATAACTGTAAAACTACATTATATGAGGTTGATCTATGTTATTGTTGAGTAACTTAACACTGTTTCAGTCCACACCCATAGGTAATATGAAACCTTTGACTTAATAGGACCAATTAAAAACATTAACAACAATTGCAGCTATGCGGAAATTCTCTTGGAGTTATTTTCCGCAAGTTCTGTGAATATAATGAACAGTTTGAAATTCCATATTAAATGCAACTTGTAAAAACATCCATTTTGTGAACTAGATGTCGGAAGACGAACGTATAAAGTTAGTGTGAGGAGTCGGAGATGACTTACAATTTCATTGGATTACATGCAATGACACGATGCATTTAATTTTACATTTTAGTTCTATATTCAAGGGTTAACGGCGCGCTCAAACGGAAATAATTTAATTTATGTTCCATATTTGTGAATAAACTTGGCTGCATTTTTATAATTTCTGTACATAAGTACTGAATTTAAAACCTAATTATTTTGTACGCTTAAGATTAAAACTGTATCTTTATTGTAATCCTTTATAATTAAAAAAATATAAGTTATACTTCTGCCAAATGAAAATCTGTTTTCAAACTATGATTTTATCGTGAAAGTTACCTACGACAATACAAAAGAATATTTTTTTTCCGCTCAGCCAACTAAGTATTGATAAAATATAATAAATATGTCCGCTTGTCCAGTTACTATTGTGTAATGAGAAGAATACGGAACTTATTAAAATGTTAATAAATAAATCTAACTAAACAATATTTTGTTTATTATATTCGAGTATTTGTTACGGTAAAACATAAAACTATTATGTAAAGAATCTCTAACAGTCTTGATGCATTACAACTGGTAATATTAGTCGCTATGAGGAAATTAGAAGTTAATAATGCGACGTCGCATTTCTGTGTCGTATTATTTATGTATTTACTTACGTGATTGTGGAATTATTTATTGCATGAATAAATAACAATACAAAATACCGTGTTGTGACGAATGCACAATTTTTTTCGAAACACTGTAATTTTTCAGTATAACTAAAACGGTAAACGTAACATGTGGATTGAGAATATCCAGCAAAACGCTATTTTATTTAAAAAGCTTCCCTTTCTGTTAATTTGCTAAGGATGACCGGTCAATTAAGGTGCCTTTAAAATAAGGGCCTTAGTTTTCACATTATTTTTCATCATAAAAATGCATCTAATTAAAAACCTGAATCTTTTCTTCTGAAACCATACCTTCTAAGTTATTTACCTCGTAACAAAAAGAAAATATTAAACGTCTAAAACGGATTAATTAACGCACTTTAACAATCGCATCCAATTACAGATTTTAAGGGAAATTTTACAATTTACAATTTCACCACACGGAATCACTGAAACACACGATATTTTGTTGTTAAAAACACAATTTTCTGTAATAACACGGCGGGGATAACACTGAATATTATGTTAATATTACGTATTTTGTACAGACTACACAAAACTGGCAGTGCAAACTGTCCATCCACTCCAAACCACGGCCTGTCATCTGGGGTTATCCCCTATTCAAGCAAACCCCACCCTTACCACTCTCCAACTAAAGTTTAAACTTACTTATCAATAACCCGGCCTTAGGGAAACATGCGCAGTGGTGCATTGCGCACGATATTGATTGCAATCATATGTATGATAGAAAATATGGCGGAAAATTTGATTTCGTTTTGGTTTTTATTGTCATTTTACATGGTTATTACTTGAGGGTTATTACCGTTTAGACGGAGTTTCCGGTAACCATAAAATTCGTTCAGTTTTCAGTTATCGATGCATCGATGGGTTGTATTATTTACTTAATAAATATTATAAAGCTGTTAACTGAAATGTTATTGTAAAATAAATATACTTTTATAAATAAAAAGTATTATAAACATGTCAAATAACCCTTTTATAAATACAGAAGCCTATGTAAAGTCCATAATTATTTATATTCAGCTTCCTTTGATCGGCGACGTAGCGTAAATAATATGAAAAGTTAAATACGAAGCAGTTTTCCTTCAAACAAATTCGCCGTGTGAAATGTGGCGAGAACTAATCTAACTGAGCAGAAAGTTAGTTCATAATGAAGCTGTTTCATTATGTTCTTAGGACCTCATTAGCTGTCAGTGCCGGGTGCCTGAACAAAACAGCAGAGAGCGTTTGAAAAACGAATCCTTGTTTTTACTGTCATCTTTTTTTTAGACAATTTTTATTATTTTTGAATCGATTCGTTCTAGTTTACAGTACTTATTCAAACGTGTGGAAGGAAAATAATGAAGAAATTCTAAAAAAAAGCTACTGATGGTCAATGATGTAGGTAATTAGTCCCATCCCTCTAATTGTTCGTGAATTGTTTCCACTATATTAATAAATTTTAAAAAGCTTAAAGCCAGTAGCGACCAAAGAACTTAACTAAATTAATATAGCTTCCATTTGTGTTCCACGCGCGCCTCAAAGAGGTGGCTGTAAAACCGAAGGGACTCAATAGGACCGATGATGCCCGCCAGAGCTTATCGGGAACGTTCGAAAGAATATAGAGGGAACTACATTACACCGACGTACACACAGAAATCTTATTATTAAGATTTCTGTGGACGTACACGTGGGCCTCGCCTGATTTGTACGTAGATTAGCGTCGCGTGGCGTGAATCTAATGTAGTTCTACAAGTCTAATTGCCATATCGTGGCTCACGTGTATCCGATGTAGTTTTACCTTTGCCGTGTGAACCTTTTTTTTCATGGTGGGAAAAATCATCCAATGACAACCCCCGCTTTTGGGCGGAGCGGGAGGTAATGTCAGACTCTTACTGACTAAAAAACCCACCCCGTTACTTGTAGCCTTCATACCGGGGTTCGAGTTTTCTTTTGTATAACCCTGGCCCCAGTAGGCTTCGACCCGGCTGGGCCACTGCTGTTGCTGACAACTCCTTGAGGCGCGCGGGAACAGTGCGCGCCGTCGACGATTTGGAACGCTACGATAACTCATTCGAAGCATCCAGCTGGGTGTTTTGACGCCTAAACCTGAACCCCAAAGAATAAAAAAAACATAGAAGTGGGAAACAGTCGGTAAAAGTCTAACACAGGTTCTAGGGTTTCTAAATTTAATAATAACACACAAAATATTTTGGTTACATAATACCTAGGTTATCATAAAATGATAATGATTAATCAATAGTTACTAGATAATTTTAACCTTTCAATCGTGGAAATTACAGACACAATAGAAAGACAATAGGTGCGCGAACGCCGGCGTTCGCTTGGGGTTTTTAATGAATTAAAGCGCGGTGTTACAAGTTCACCGATGCAACGAATAACTTATTAGTTCCAACATGCAATTAAGTAATCAATTTTACTAACATATGTAATTAACGCTTTTGTATCATCGAGTGATATTTAGAGGTATGTACTCGTGGACAATTAACACATTTGTAGGAATATATACACTTATTTCTATTATTTATTCAGAAAAAAAAATTCTTCACTCTAGGAATTACTCAGGCGTCGTGGGTAGTGTTGCCAGGTCTGTTTGGATAAAAATCGGGATAGATGGTAAAACAAATCGGGATTTAGGGTTTTAGATCGAGACTACTTTTTTTTTTTAATAAAGATTTTTTCAGATGGGAAATCATCCACTGACTTCTTCCCTTTTGGGGTGAAACGAGAGGGCGTGTGAAATTTTTACTGAGTAAAACCCAGACTTCTTCAGTCGCTATTTGAGTTTCAGGGATTTTGATTTATCAGGACATTTAGCGTCCCGATCAGGTGCAAATCGGGACGCGTCTCCAGACCCCTAAAAATCGGGACATCCCGCGCAAATCGGGACGCCTGGCAACACTAGTCGTGGGTGCCTTCACAAATACATGAACTCTCACACGCAAGACTCTTAGATCCGAATATTTTGAATTGATCCGTTTGGGAATCGAACCCGCGACACGCAGCGCAGTGATAATTCCAAGCCCACAAGTTTAAAAATTTGATTGAAAGAAAGAAAGAAAGAAAATACGTTTATTTGGCACAAGGATCTAGACACAATGAGATAACAATTAAAATTACATTTATTTAGTCAGTCATTTTTCAGTTTCACACGGAGCCCGCTAGCCCCCTGGAGCCTGGATGACCTGACCTGATTTTTAGGGTTCTGTACCTAAGTTGTCAAAAACTGAACCCTTATAGGACCCTCATTTTGTTGTCCTTCTGTCAAGTCATGGCCCTTTTTCTCAAGAACGCGTAGAGTTAATATTATGCTGAAATTAATTATGAAATATTCGGGTCTGCTACCCCTTAAGTAAAACAGTGAAAAAAATCAAATTTCTAAGTCAACAAAACGTAATAGGCGCATATCTTGAAATTCGTTAGGAAATGAAAACCATGATTCTCTTGTGTCTGAAAACTTTTGTAGATAGGTACGTCACAAAAAAAATATTCGGAAAAGTCTTCGAGGCTCAATTCGGGAATTGAACTATTTACATGTGTGAAACTTACACGTAACGTAATCCTCGTAGCGTGTATACGACTCACACTTGACCGGTTATTTATAACCGAAAAACAAGTCAGCTGGTCAGTAAATCTGTGATATCGCGGGAAATCGCATGACTAACAAAATTTACATTGTTAGTGCGTGGTTCGGTCGGGTGAATATTATACTTTTTAAAGGATAACCCTTTTAGAATAGAATTTGAATTTGATAGAAAAATTATTGAATTATTGTCAAAATGAGTTGTTTTGATAGACCGCAAGCCTGTGCTACAGGACTTCCATCTTTATAGTGAAGCCAGTCAGATCTAGACGGCTAGACTAGCCCTTATTTAAGACTTATATGCCCGAATAGAGCCCCATTATCATCATCATCATCATCAGCCTTTTTTTTATGTTCACACTGCTGGGACCCAGGCCTCCTCTCTAGGAGAGGGAATGGGCCGTATTCCGCCACGCGGGCCCAGTGCGGGTTGGTGAATGTCACATGTCTTCGAATTTTTGGTTCTAGGACATGCCGGTTTCCTTACGATGTTTTCCTTCACCGTTTTGAGAGTAGAGCCCCGCTGACCTTTAAATCCATTTTCTTTGCGATATATGACGAATTACGTATGCTATGTACACTTTGAAGAATATTTAACCCCCAATTTTTCTGTGTAGAATGTTTCTGAAGTTCCAAGCCGTTTCGAAGGAGTAGGGAAAAGTTGCGAAATTGCTAAATATTTTTTTTAGTTAGACAAAAAAAATCGCACGAAAAAATCAATAGTTGAAAATGTTGTACATGATAGGTTTGTTAAAAATATATGTTTATATATAGATTAATAAACATATATTTTTAACAAACCTATTGACCTGGTCGTTACCGAGGACTTGGCTTCATAAAGTCACTGTATTATTGCAACGAGAGCTAGGCTCTTTAACAGTGATTGAAATTGTATAGGGATTCAATCGATGCCGTGATGCCCACGCAACAATCGATAGAGGTAGGTTAGGTTAGAGTAGGTGGTGTGGCATGCATGTGGTAGGTCGGTAAGTAATCGGAATCGACTTGATCTCGACACTATTACATGCAGGAAAGGTCAAGGTAGCCTCTAATGTGTTATAATCCTACTAATATTATAAATGCTTAAGTTTGTGTGGATGTAGGTAGGTATACAATATAATTTTTAGTTTATGTGGAAATCCATTCAGTTACTGATTCTAAACAAACCATATCCAGGATATTTTGTTCAGAATCAGTAACTGAATCGATCCCAATAGTTTTTACACCATGTTATATTTTTTTCACAAAAATATTTTAAAGGGGGTGACTTTTTGGACCAATCTACACTAAGTACAACACAGGTCACGCCAGGACATAGCGGGCATTAGGCTCCAGCAAAAAGCAGGGTGCGGGTGTAAAACCAGCCGTCAGTCGCCCGGATGGCCCGGTGACTATGTATTTTTGCTGACATAACAAGTTTATAATTTTGTGATTTTTCAGGATAGAGTTATGAAATTTTGTACATAGATTCTTTACATAAAAATACTAGACACGCATATACTAAAACTAATATTGTCACAGAACAGAGGAATGTAGAATGATTCCTATGTTCTGTGAATGTTCTAGATGTTTGTTCAGTAGCTTTTGCTTTCGGACGAACGGATTACGATGACACTTGGTATACAGGTAGACTATGTCCGGGAATAGCACATAGGATACTTTTTGCCCTGGGATTACCTATATAATATTGGGTAATTTTCTAGTATCCCGCTGGTGAAGCCGATGGCAGCAGCTTGTAGTTATTACTTACGTAGATAGTTTAGTTTGAACGTAGAGGGTTCATGTTACTTTTTTCGCGATGGGATATCATCAAATGACTTCTCTCTCTCTCTCTGGGGTGGAGCGAGAGTGCGCGTCAGACTATATCTGACTAAAATCAACCTGTGTCGTCGTTTATACCGCATACATCGGAACAATTTGCCTGCAGCGGTCTTCCCGTCCGATTACAATTTAGGTGTCTTCAAGACTAGATTGAATAGGCTCCTAATAAACTAGTGCGCTTCACCATCAACGATTACATCCTTTCTGATACCGTCAATTTGAGTCACAATAGTAAGACAAGGGATGCGCGAACGCCGGCGATCGCTTGGGGTTTAATGAATTAATGCTTATCTACCATCAAGTGGGATCGCAAGCATGTACATACTAATTTATATCAAGTAAAAAAAAAACATCAGAGATTAACTTCTACAGAAAAACAATAAAAAAAAGAAAACTGAGTATGAATAGCTACAATATAATAAAAGCTTCAAAAGAAATAATGCATTGTTTCGGTAAAAAAAAGTTCAGGAAGCCACACAAAGTTTAACTTCATTTTATGGTGCTTGAATTAATATCGTGAAACGATTTTCCGTGTCCACTAAATATGCGAAAATGTCGGCAAAGGCAGTGACTTGACTTGTGCGCAATCCTTGACCATTGTTTAGAAATTAGACATTACTATATATTATATGACTTTGAAAGCTGTACTAGCGGATAGCGTGTGCTGTGCTCCTACGCAGAAAAAAATAATAAGTACATTTTGTTTTGTTTGTTGGAAAAAAGGGTTTTTTTAATTAAAAAAAAATATCAACTTAATTGGAATAAAAAAAATCAATTTAAATCAAATCTAAATAATCACAATTATTCAAATTATATCATGGATTAATCTACACTAATAAATACAATAAAGAGGTAAAGTTTTTTGTTTGTTTGTAGGACGTAATCTCTGAAAATAAAGGTCCGATTGCTAAAATTTTTTCACCGATAAAAAAGCTGGGTAAATTTTATGTAGTACCTAAGTACGGGGGCGAAGCTGCGGACTAGCAAAATTTTTTATAAATTATTATTGTAACAAATTGCTTTTAAAATAATCTTATTTAAATAATAATTTATAATGCTGTAAGAAAACCCAATTGTGGGTTATGCTCGCCTATAATGTACATCCTATTTTTGTTCTTTGTTAAAATTGTGTGAATAAGAAAATGAATCGAATCGAATTTTTTGTTTATTTTTTATGCTACCGTATTAACTATATACCTACTTATTTTGTTATTAAATAATATGTCAAACGACGTAAAAACAGATTTCACAATCGAGATAGCCTATTTATCCCCAAATATTATTGTTTTGACGGCTTGCGTCATCGACGTGGGAGGTCATAGTATTGAAATGTTTTTTTTACTCGCTAAATATTCTCCTGCGTTTGATGGTCTATTAGTCTGCACGTGTTATTGGCAAAATTGTGGTGTCATTTCCACAAACGCCATTATTGAAGAGTTGAAGTTGAAGTTGCTGAAATGTTCACCAGCCGCTGGCGTTTTTATTCAATGCTGTACTACTCATAAAGACAATATCTTTAAGCATTTTTGGGCTTTTTTTAATCTAAATGCTCTGTTATAGTAGGTCTAGAGCATTATTATATTTACACATTTTTAAGCCTTTTTTATTGTTGACAGGCTGGCGCATGTTATGAGTTTACATGTGGATGGATGGAGGGGAAGAGGGAGGCCAAAAAAAAGATGGATGGATCGTGTGAGAAGCGATATGAAAGAAAAGGGAGTTAGTGATAGCGTGACGAGTGACAGGACAGAATGGAAGAAAAAAACGTGTTGCGCCCACCCCAAATAAAACGGGACTAGGGCAGGAAGATGATGAGGCTGGCGCATGACCACTATCTCTTAAAGAAAGTGATGATGTGGTCAACGATGGAGCGCTCTTACCTAGAAGCAACTTATTCACTCGTGATTTAAAGGGCCCCAGGTTGTAGCTATCAGGAAACACAGACTCCGGCAGGGATTTCTACTAAGGAGTGGAATACACACACACAGTACAGCTAAGAAGCTGTACTGAAGCATTATTACATTATTCTGTGGCTGTACGCACAAGCACAATGAATGTGTTCCCAAAACATGTTGTACGTTTTGTTAGGTATCATACAGAGAAAGAATATTTATGTATACCTACCCGTTTTGACTAATACTAGAAAACACCTATATTAATATCGGTGCTAAGCAGAGTCAAAAAATTAAAAATTTCTCTTTTAATTAGGTATGCGACAAGGTTTCTTCTACTGTTAGAGTGCAACTATACTCAAGCTTCAAGAACTCATTGCCAATTCTCCTTCAAACTAGACTAGACTACTAAAATATTATCTTTTTAAAGATTTTCAACAAAAAGTTCTAAATAGGTTCCGGTGTTGCACTAACATCCTGCAATGTTTGGCATCAGATGAAACTGAAACGTACCGACATCTCCGCACTTCGCCGTCAAAACACTCTCCCATACAAAATTAGATTAGTTTAAGCACAGACACAACAAAGATATTAATCTATACCCGCCAGAAGAGCTTGTGCACACTGAGAGCGATCAGATCTAGTCTTGCCCTAAGCTTCCAATGCGTAATTTATGAAAGTAGATAGCTAACTCCGAAATTAACTGTAATTGATTTTGGATGGATTTCTCCAATACCTATTCTAAATACACGAGTATAAGATAATATTATTTTAAGAAAAATATTAAAATTTAATTAAACATTCGATTTGCTTGACAAAGGGCTTAACTAGCAATTTTGTGCGATTCAAAAGCACTCTGTAAATCGCAAATTGCTTTACACATCGGAGCCCTTATTCCACTCCTTTGTTAACTATTTCTTGATTGTGATTATTCCACACGTTTGCTATGAAAAATAAAAAATCAGTGGTGGGTGTTACCCTGAAACTCCCCCTTAGGTGTTCGTTACGTACTATATCTAATTGGTCACACTACTGAGATTTTTGAAAATTAGTGGAATTTGGCCTATTTCGGATAGCATTTTAGGTTGATGGGATTGTTGAATCGCATTTAGTGTGCACAAGCCTTAAGCCAGCAACTGTCAAACTCAACTCACGTGATAAAAAGCGTGGGTACGTCATTTGACTCCTTGCCAATCGTCTGCAGAGAGCGCCGGGGGGACACCGCTTGTATGTCCAGGTACGCCACCTCTCGACCTGTGGGAGTAAGAGTTATGAGGAATGTGCTAAAGGCGCCGTAATTTAGCATAAAAAGTTGCAGCAGTTGAGGTATTTATTTCGTGCTGATACATAATTGTTTACCAAAATAAATCTGATATTGATTTGAAAGATATACAATATTTTTTATATGAATATACAATATTTTTTTTTAAATAGATCTCGTATAATATTAGAGACTTAGCATAGCAATTTTTCATGCTCGCTTCGCTCGCTACTGCATTTTTTATAAGAAAGAAAATTCTCAAGCTTTCCTACTCGATTTTACAAGAGACTGTTTTATTTTAAATGGATCAGATTTTTGTAAAAACTCACGGAGTCGTTCTGCTGTCGGGAGTTATGCTTATGAATAATGAAATGGCGTCGCAGAAATTCCTCTATTTTTATAAATTGGCATTAACAAATTATGAAAAAATTTAACGTTTTTTGGAGTTACGCATTCTGGTAATGAGGCTATACAGTAGGTACCTATATAAAAACGTTTGAGAATGAGGGGGGTGTTGTGATTCCTGACCCGACCACGACATGGAATCGATATTTTACTATGGCACAAATTGGTTATTTTAATTGTGTTTTATTGTGCCACTGATTCCAGGAATTTGTGCCTTGTACTTTTTGAGTAATAAGAGTACGATTGTGGTCGGGCTGGGGATCACGGTTCCTGACCCGACCACAACCAAATCTAATAAAATAGCAATAGTGGGAAGTTACTGATTATGCCAAAAATATGTGCCAAATTGTGCCTATGGCACACATAACGCATTAACCTTTCGAATGTCTTAAGTTACACAGTCCGACATAAGGTAATTGTCTTTCTATTGTGTCTCTAATTACGACATTCAAAGAGTTAAGTCATCACAGATATATATAGTAAGTATTCAAATAAGGCACTTACGAAAAATTTATACCAACTACCCACATTTCAGCTTTAAAACTAAAAGCAAAAAGAGTCGTACCTCGTTACGTAAATAACAATAGTTAAATAGTGAATCATAGATCTAGAAAATATTATAATCGATAATTACGCGTTGACATATCAAGTTAAAATTAACAATAAATAATGCGGTCCCTTGCGGCAAAAAAAAAATCGAATTTCCAAGTCAACGCAATTAAAAGATATGACCAATTATGTCGCTTATTTGGTCAATTTCCATGGAAAACGCTCGTGTGGGTTACGAAACCCTCAGGATTCGAACCCGACTCGCATTGACCGGTTATTTATGCGAGCTTAACACACTATTAAAGTGGTTGTAACTTTTTTTTATAAATATATTCGCGTACATCCAGTAAAATAAAATAATAAAGTTTTACAAATAAAAACTGCTTTCAAAGTCGTAGTAAAATTGCATAGCGTGTGATTGACACACTTTATCTCTTGATTATTCAATTTTATCTGAATCAAGATACATTCTGTGACATGAATAGTAAAAGAATTTCGTGTACCATAGGCACAATTTGGCACATATTTTTGGCATAATCCGTAACTTCTCACTATTGATAATTTATTAGATCTGATTGTGGTCGGGTCAGGAACCGTGATCCCCAGCCCGACCACAATCGTACTCTTATTACTCAAAAAGTACAAGGCACAAATTCCTGGGATCAGTGGCACAATAAAACACAATTAAAATAACCAATTTGTGCCATAGTAAAATATCGGTTCCATGTCGTGGTCGGGTCAGGAATCACAACACTGAGGGGGGGGGGGGAGAATATTGCAATCCCATTTAATACTATAAGCACTTATTCTCATCTTTGATAACAACTTTATAGCTTTTCAAATCGGGCTTGAGTTATTTATTATCACTTACCTACACACTGTAATTAAACGTCTCGAGCAAAATTATGAATTACCTATTTATATAATTTTCTTGATGACAACTATACTCTTGAAATAGTTTAGACATTGGATTTTCCCTGACACTTTTAGTTTCGATGAAAAAACACGTAGAGAGGCGAATATTTAAAACGAAAACGAAACGTAAACAAATGTCTGAGCTTATAAAAGTTTATTTATACAAGATTAATTAAAAGTCAAGGGCACTTGGAACTATGATTAATTATTATAAAGAAATACTTTTACACACATTTGTACGCATATTACTTTTTCCTGACCTTGCATATTATCGCGATTTTATTAGGTATAGAATTAGTTTCCAAGCGATCAATTCTTTCTAGTCACGAGATTTAACAAGCGTTGCGTGATTTTGCATCAATCTCTTAGATTTTACTTTCTTTTTTATTATAGTCTTTCGTGATTTCAATACCTCTTTGTTTCTTATCAGGAATTGAATCATAATGTTGTGTAACTATTGTTACTTTGACTTGAATTACTCGGGTTAAGTTTTGACACGGCTGTTGTTGTGCCAAAGCGTGCAGGTCATGGCCTCTTCCGGTGAGGCCCAATAGCCCAGTTTTTCTACGAGTACCAATCATACACCTCTGGTTTTTGGTGGTGGTCCATCACCTTCTTTGACGGTTCAGGTGAATTAGGCTGGGCAAGGCTCATGATCTAAATTACATAGGTTTTTTTTACTGTAGTAGGAACTATCATCAAATAATTTCTCCCGCAACAAACCTGTTTAACCAATAGGAAGTACTTACCAAGGTTCATACTCACAAATTCTCGTTTGCCAGAACGCGCTTTAACCGTTAGGCTACTTAGGCTAGGTTCGGCTTTATCAAGAATGATTAACTTTTTCCTTACCCTTCTCACCGATTTCACAAAGTCCTGTGTCCGACACGGAGCGCCCTCTCGACCTGTTGAGGGCCATGGCATTGTTCCTCTTGAATTGGGGCCAATGCCGCGCCACGGATGTCCGTAGGATTCGATTGAACCTGTACGGAATAAAAGGCCTTAAATTAATTTACCTGCTGGTGCTAAAGGTACTTTATTTACTTTAAGGGGAATGCTTCAAGATAACCCACGAATTTTTTTCATTTTGCAAGTCAGTCTCAGGTTGTAAGTCGATTAAAATATGATTGGTGGCCGTAATACCTGTCTTTATTTACGGAATTATGACAATTAAAATCATCAATATAGAAGCCTCTCAGTTCGCCTAACCCTATTGAATGACTTTTACAAACTGAAAAATTTTTCGTTTAACCCTTATAATACCTTTTATAAGGGTTAAACGAAAAATTTTGCAGTTTATCCCCGACTAGCTTCTCTCAACGGTTCAGGGGGTCAATATTGGAAAATGCTTTCTTCTTTTCGTCTTATAAGGAAAGTCGGAGTAAAATTTCAATGTTCCAGGTCCAAGGGTTTGGGCAGCGCGTTGAGTGAATGAGACAGGACTTATATACGAAAGATTTCTGTTTTAATCTTTTGAATATCGTAATAAGAGATACAATAGAAAGACAATGAGTGAGCGAACGCCGCGCAATTCATTAGAATGATTTAAGCGGTTAGAGTTTAGTATTCCCCAAACTCTACTTTAGCCTGAAAACTTGTCAAAATTTGGCTGTAAAAGGTTCGAGACGTTCTCAACTCATAATATTATTCAATTCAGAAACTCACACCAAGTCCACTAACTAATCTATCTACTTCTGAATTCAATCAGTCGAAGGCTATCTGGTGCTGGACTCGGGCCTCATCGAAGTCTCGTCAGAGGTCTGTCAAATCTCGCATCCAGAAGTTCCTGCGATCTTTGTCAGGCCTTATAACTCATACTGTACTTTCTGGAGCACGTTTGGTCTTTGAACTTCCATATTGCCTTTGCTTTAGACCTAGTGAGTCAGTTTTGAGGAAATCCCTTCAACACTCATTATGATTAGGTTTCTTATTGCAAACGTACTGCGTCGTAGTATTTATTCTATAATCTCTTCGTCACCAGCCTTGTACGATAGCATTGTCGATTTACTAAGAAATATCTACTTTATGGCTTTATCTAAATACCTACCTATGGGAGCCAGGTGTTCATTGTTAGTCACGCCTGTACCTATGTATTATTGGAGATAGGTTATCAATACTACCTATATAATATAAACATTGACTTCACTTAAAACCATGATAAAGTCTTCATGTAGGTACTAAACACACAACCTAAACTTTAAGTCGTGATTATGCCCAGCAGGATCGAAGTACTCAGCAGGATCGAAGCCTACTGGGACCTTAGGTGATGCGACAGAGATCCACAGGGCCCTGAAAAAAAGGAACAGGAGTGGGTTTTTAGTCAGTAAAAGTCTGACACTATCTCCCACTCCGTCCAAAGGCTGGAGATGTCATTTAGATGATTTTCCCAGCAAAAAAAGGCGTAATTATAAAATCTTTTTATCAAAATAAATTTAAGTAAAGATAATTAATTGTGTACTTGTTTAATGATTTTTTTTTTTTTATCCTTACAATCCTTCGATGACTAATTAGTGATTGAAGTTTCATTCACACACAAGTTTGCCCCCACCGAGTCTAGCTATCTGTTCGTGATAAACTCAAAAATTACTGAATGAAGTTCCATGCGGTTTTCAGCAATAGACAGATCACAGAGGGTACCTTCTCCACCTAGTAGACAAAAGTTGAATATATGCGAGTCTCTAGTCTGTATATCACGTAATACCTTATAGCTTATAGTAAGTACCTTTATTTTTTGTCTAAAGTGGTGAATTTGTTTATTTAATCAAACAGTTTTGTATATAAGTGGCTAGTTTGGTAATCATATCTTTTACTTGCGAGCAAATTACTTCTTCATCTCTATTTCGGCATCAGTAGGATCGATCTGTAGATTTTCCTGGGATGATCATATCAGACGAAAAGTTATCCACTTCCGGAAATAGGCCAACCACTACAAACCAACCACCAACCAACCACCAACCACCAACCACCAACCACCAACCACTACCAACCAACCAACCAACCACCAACCAACCACTTACCAACTACTTTTTTTTTTAAATTGAGCTAAACTGTCCGTCTGCTGGGAAAAGGTCTCCAAAGTCTTCCCACGCTCTCTTTGAATTTTTCTTTCTCTGGCCAGTCCCTCCGGAACGAGTCTAGATCGAACGAATTTAGACTTGTCGATCTTGTATTGTCAACACTATGATTTAGCTAAAGAAATTGATTACACCCCCCCCCCCCCCCACTGTCTCTAATGTTACCAATATAGTATCTAATATAAACACTAGCTTTTGCCCGCGGCTTTGCCCGCGTACATAGGTAAAATATAGCTTATGTCACTCAGGAATAAAGCAGTGAAAAAAATTTCGCATTCGGACCAAAGTACCTACTGGTCCAAATGCGAATTTTTTTTTGAAAAGAATATAAAAACAAAAAAAAATAAACTTATAATATTAGTAAAGAAGTTAAACAAATCAACATTATTGGATACAACAATATTGAATAACAGAATGTCAGTTTTAGGAATCAGAGGTCTATTGCTTGCGATCTGTCCTTATTTCTCATTTGTATATTTCTTTTGTGCGAATGCAAAAACGTTCCACTCTCGTCACTTCGCCTTCACCAACGCGAGTCGGCCACGACCTTAGTCTATGAATCGCACATTCGCGCCGTCCACGCTATGACGTCAGCATACAGTCGTTAGCACATTACACTATATCCTTGCGCGAAACGTGTTTTATCCAATAAGTAGGTTACCAATGTGGATAACATGATCGCAATATGTAATGTGGGGACGACCGTAACTCAATAAATGAAAACACTGGTAATAAATACTTCCACTGAATACACAAGTTATGTTTGCATTAACTCGTCATTGTATCTACTGAACAGCTAATTTCTTTCCCCGTTTTTAGGATTGGTCGGGGTCTCATAATAAAAGTTGTTCCATCCATTTGATTGATGACGAAGGTACTTATTTGTCGTCTCCGTCTCTCACATTGTAGGTATACCTACCTAGGTGTGGAGTTTCCAATGATTTTATACTGCACCTCCCTTTACAAAAGCTTAAAATGCGATATAGATGAACGCCCGTGTAAAAGAATCTCATAAAAAATAATGTACGTAGAGAAAACTCCAAAGGATTTAGAATTTTAATCATTCTTATTTATTAGGGAAAACAGTAGGCACAATTACTAAGTCTGATGAGCTTGTAAAACTTTACAAATCGGAGCTGAAGTTTAGAAACAGATTGTCTTTTTTTCAGATGGATTTGTGATCTGTATTTTGACTGCAATAGTTCCGCTCAAGTACGACGCTGCAAACGTTAAGGACATCTTCCAAGCCATAGAGTAAGATATTCTGGGGACATATTGCTCTAAAATTTAATTTGCGACTGCGACTCGTCTGGGTCAATCGCGACTGATACGGCCCGAAGCGTCACGTCGGCGGAGTTCGCGAACGCGAAATCCTCCTTTTTTAGCGTGGGAAGTCATCAATAGACTATTCAAAATACCCACTTGTGTTCCTTCAGTTGCCCTTTGTGGTCCTAGGTCACGATAACTCTAACTCTTTCGAACAATCGAACCTAATCTGATTGCAAAATTCTGGGGCCTTAACCATGACTTGTTAAAATGACAGTAGGTAATGAAAAAGCGGGATGGAACTATGCAGATGCACCCTGTATTGTTGCATCCCTTTAACAGTTCAGTTTAGATCGACAAATGGATCACATTAAGAGCTCATGCTAGGGCCTCTGGTAGAATTAGGTTAGTTAGTTTTAGTGAAGTTGAAAGGTAACGGAATAAGATCAGATAGTTGTGAGGTTATTTCTAGACAAGCGTTCCCCATCGTCGATTGCATTATCGTTTACCTATTATCCTGTGATATTGTGGTTAAACAAGCCTATGAATACTAAAAAATAAAATTTTCATTTGACGCGAAAATGTCGCCTACGCTTTGTTAATTTATTTTGTCGGTTGATCAGCCGATCACATCGTCTCATCAGCCCGCCACGTCGTCTCATCAGCCGACCACGGTCGTCTTGGCCGCGAAAATGAATGGCCTTCTCCTCTAAAAACAATCTGTGACATTGATGGCCAGCTTTAATAGGCAGCCCTTAGGTAATTAATTAGACTCCGCATAATGCTTAATTCTTTATTGCACCAAAACAACACAGTATAGTGATTAAACAATTCATGTACAAAGAGGTGGACAATCATAAAATAAATCCTCCTGCTCTGGGTAGAACGAGAGGAAGTGTTAAACTCTAACTGAATTAAAACCCAGCTGGGTTTTTTCAGTTGCCCTATGCGTTCAAGAGCCGCGGGTGACTAACACCTTCAGACATTCCCACTGCACCCGAAGAACGATCATTGAAATTTAAGTATAGGTAGAGGATACACCCTGTACCTAACCTCTATGAGAAAACTTTTCTAACTTCCAACAAAATAAAAATAACATCACCCTTGTAATCCCCAAAGGATTACAAAGTTATACTTCAAACCTACAAGTTTTTGAACTATCAGAGCTCCCATACGTCTATCGACCCACTCCTCCCCGACCTTCACTCATCGCACAGGGTTGCGGCCTGCGGGTCAGAGCGGGTTATCCCATCCTTCGAGAGAAGGTCGCTGTTTAACTAACCCAATTAGGGTAAGCCTTACCTTAACCTTAATTGGTGCTTTATAACTTGGAGGAACCGACCTGATACGTGCTTAGGCTAGCCACACACGATCCAGTTTACCTAAATTCAGGGGCCTAACCATGACGTGTGGATATGTCAGGCGTGCGAACGAGAAAAAGGGATGCAGCTATACATGCTATACCTACATATAGCTTCATCTAAGGGCGTAGCTACCGCCGTATCAGCTGTCAGGGCCCCCAAGCTTCAGGGGCCCCGACATGTGTAAAAATTCGTAACATGTTATCAACAAACATCAACTCCCTTATTGACAGGAAGTGCGTAGTTAATAAATAACTACAAAATGATAGGATGTTCCATTATCATAGCTCGCACTCCGTTAGTTCTATATACTTATAAGAGGTCAAGTATGCATGATGTTAGTCGGCTGCAAACTTGACGGTAAACTGGATCGTGTGTAGCTGGCATTAGGCAGCTGTAGATATCTACGGATCTAGCCATGAAAGGGTCAGGCACAGCCTGAATGTATGGGTAGATCGGTAAATACCTAAAGCTTTTGATATCAATTTGACAACTTGATACATGTAGATAGATAATAAATTTTATCTTACACGTAGACACTATCAATATCATGAAGAAAGTCTTTTTTACAGTTCATTCATTTTTCGCAGTCGCCAAAAAAAAAAAGTCGTACATCACTATTTTTTAAATTATTATTGAGAAATTGAATGATAATCGGAACAGAAGTACCGCGTCTATTAACTTTTATATAACTAGCTTTTGCCCGCAGATTCGCCCCTGTAGGTACATAAAATATAGCCTATGTCACTCCGGAATAAAGTAGCTTTCTATTGGTGAAATAATTTTAGCAATCGGACCACTACTTCCAAAGATTACCTCCTACAAACAAAAAAAAAAGACGTGTGGCACTCGGGGACTGCCGCGGTAAAGCTATTGCATAGCATTTTTATCAACTTATGCAATTATAATTATTTATGGGTAGTAATAAAAGCTCCGAAAAAAAAAGAAGAATTGTCCTTACTCAAAATATTAAATCTACTGCCTAAAATACTAACTTTCCGACTACTTTTGTCCGAATCAAAATGACGAAACGACCGAATGAGATACTGAAATCTTCGAAAAATAAACATGACTGTCTATTGCTATAATACTTTTCTACCAGCATAAATTACGTTCTACTGAAAACTTTGCTTTGTAATTTTTATCTTTACTTGCCGACTATTAATTCATAAATTACCTTTCATATTTCATAGATTGTGGTGCTATTTTAACTGTCGCATTATACTAAAAATATTATTCTGAGTGGCTATACAGAAACTTATAAAAAATATAAAAATGTACTTGTAACAATAACTTTTAATTGCATCATATATCATGAATTTTACTTACCACGGGTATGCTTCGATATCGGTACCTATTTCAGGCGTTAAAAAGTTAAAACAGTCGTATTCATGGGTACGTATAAAAATACCGAATTTTAAATTACCGATGGACGAAATCCCAAAAATTGAAACGCCAAATGGTCGTATGGTCGAAAGTTTAAAATCCCGAAAGTTCATTTGTTCGAATGTTTAAAATCCCGAAGTTCAAAATCCCGACTCATCCGTGTCGGGGTGCCCTAAGGTCCCGATTTGTTTTATTTTGAGAAGTAGCACTCGCCGGCCGCTGCCGCGGCGCCGCTCGCTTCGCTCGCTCGGCTCGCGCGCTTTTGGTCACAATTCTAACCTAACCTAACCTATTTCAGCCACAATCTCTCGTAAAAATGTGTTTACCATTGTCTAATAGTCTAGTCACAGGTAGATTGTATTTTGATTGCACTTTGAACTGGGTGAAATAGGTTAGGTAACGTTAGAATTGTGACCAACCGCTACGTTCAAGTTGTTTCGTCTATTCGGGATTTCGTCCTTTCGGGCATTTGAACATCGGTATTTTGTGTTTCGATATAACGACTATCGGCATTTAAACCTTTCGGTATTTTGAATTTCGGTGTTTTGCACGTCGGTATTTCAGCCATAGGTATAATAAACTTTCGGGATTTTGATACGTACCCCTATTCATGCCTTAATCGAAAACCAAGTAGACTTTGGTTTTCTAGAATATTATACCGTATTATTAATCGACAAATTTCCTAACTTTTATAATGTCAGCAAGAACAAAGATAAAAATAAAACAAACTCAGTTTATTATGAAAATGTAGTTACGTAGTAGACCCGAACTCCATCGCGCGGGCCGAACAGTTGAGGTATTTTCATCATTATTGAAAGCTAAAAAATAAATTTGATAACCAACAATAGAAATTAAAACAGTTCATGCAAGTTGTAAAAATATGATTATTTTGACCAAACCTCTGTTGTCGGTAACTTAGCAATTTTGTCGGAGGTTCAGTATTCTATTCGGAAGTTTAGTTTTTTTATTCGAAGATCAATTTTTTTTTAGGAGAAAATGTAATTTGAACATGCTCTTATTTGTTGTTAAATTGGATATTTTTTTTCGTTTATGTTTTGGGTTTTTTGTCG
The DNA here is from genome assembly GCA_910589285.2 of Mythimna ferrago. Classification (NCBI taxonomy): domain Eukaryota; kingdom Metazoa; phylum Arthropoda; class Insecta; order Lepidoptera; family Noctuidae; genus Mythimna; species Mythimna ferrago. The sequence goes on along the minus strand of OU342689.1, from coordinate 15,136,679 downwards.
GTAATTCATTATAACGCTAGTTAATTAGAATAATAGTCGGCCACAGATTGCTGGAGATTAAATTGTTTTTCGGAACCATTATTATTTCCCATTATTTATTTATTTAATTTATGCAGTATTTTTTTTCCTTTGTTTTTTTTTCTTTGATATTAATTGAAGTTACACTTTCACACATTGAATTGAATTTTGATTGATTGTTCACTCATTTGTTTTGTTTTCTTATCGGTCACCACGCTCAAAAAACAAATGAGTGGGGGGTGTTAGGTTATTTTCGTTACGGAATTTCTGGATTCGGTCTCCACGCTCAAGGCCCGCGATAGAAGCTATGCAATAGCTTAAAAAACGAACTTTACCTCTTCATTATATTAGTGTAGAAGATGTAATCTTCTAGTAGATAATAACTGTATATAAGTGCATATATATATACAAATAACATGAATCTTATTAACTACGTTCGATTATTCTGTAGATGGATATTGTTTGACCCAAACATATCTTTAGGGTAGCTAACGATTGCCTGCCAGGGCTGTTAGTTGCTAGATCATTCGAAAGAGTTACCGCGGCCCTGGAACGCTAAGGACAACTAAATGAACACGAGTGAGTTTTAGTCAGCAAAAATCTGACACTCTCCCTCCATTCAGAGCGGGAAGATTTATTTGATGATAGGGTCATAGTCATCATAGTCATAGTAGTTTATTGGTAAGGGATTCTTACAAGTCATATATATGTGGTCGGTTTTAGTCATCAAAAGTCTGACACTCTTCTCGCTCTATCCAGAGATGGAGTCACCTATTTGATGAATTTATCTTTTGTTAAAAGAGTAACCATGGAGTTTCTTGCCGGTTCTTCTTCATAGGAAGTGACCAATTGCAACCGTGCACTAGCTTCTGACGATTTATAATTGCCCTAGGCCTAAGTGAAATGAAAAGATTTTGAATTTTAATTCATTAAACCCCAAGCGAACGCCATAATTGCCCTAGGCCTAAGTGAAATGAAAAGATTTTGAATTTTAATTCATTAAACCCCAAGCGAACGCCAGCGTTCGGTCTGTAATTTCCACGATTGAAAGGTTAAATTGAATGTCTATAATATCCACATCAAAAAATGGTAGCTCAAAATACGTTTAGGCCATCTAACCTTACCTATAACATCGATTTTCAAAACAACTAAAAAAACTAACCACGAGAACTATTCAACTGAAATGAAATAACAACAAAAACGTTTGCAATAATGTAATAAATAATAGTCGTAATGGGGTAGTAAACTTCTCAGTACATACTTTGTAAAGAGTAATGGTATTCAGTATTTATGATCATGGTATATAAGCCCGCACTGTTATAGCTTCTTGTAACGTACAGTAGCTATAACCGTTACTCCTGAAACATTCAATACCTTTTTACGATGAGTGGTTTCAAGGTGGTTAGGTAGGTACTTGAAAATCGTTAATTTTTTTTTATAGGTATGCGCTTGATAGGTACTGGTGGCGTATCGCCGTACGCCTGGTGGTCCAATGATGTAACGGGCTAGGCGGAATTAGGCTATGCAATTCCGACGCACACTCCCCGAAATGCAACTGGTAAAAAACCGATAGGCTAGCAAATAAATTATCAGTTGACGAGGGATGAGCGTGTCAGACATTTAGTGACTAAACCCCACTCCTATTCCTTCTTTGCCTTCGTTCCGAGGCCCCGGAGTTCACTTTCGCAGAACCCATGAGGAAGTAGATAGATCTAAGACAATGAAATTTTCATTGAGATAAAAAATATTTTTTTTGTGACGATTTTTTCCTATACCTACCTACTTGTGCTATAAGACCTTGCCTTTAATTCTTTATTGTACACTATAACAACACAAAATAAGTGGATAACAAAGTTCATGTACATAGGCCTTGCCTATTTGCCTTGTACCTTTCAGGATTCTGGGTCAACGAGAAGTACCCTATGAATTTCGATCTTTGAGAGTATCAAAATATACGGTTCTTTGCGACATAAACGGCCGTATCTTTTTTATTCGTTAACTTAGAAGTTTGATTTTTTTCACTTGACTTTTTTGAGCTTGAAGGGACCGCAGACCTGAGTATAATTGGTTTTAATTTCAACTCGATACCTCCCGATAACCCGATACGCGTTCTCGAGATAAAGGGTCTTGACAGACAAACAGACAGACAGACAGACGGACGGACAACAAAGCGATCCTATAAGGGTTCCGTTTTTCCTTTTGAGGTACGGTACCTTAAAAATAAATAAAACAATAATAATGAAAGAGATAACGCTGTGGTTCAATTTAGTTGTGTACTATTTTAGTTTTAAAAATATTACTATAACTTTCCATAACTAGAGCAATGTAACAAATGTTTTTGTAATTTCGTTTTAGTAAGATGTATATTGTCTATTATCTTACAGAAGGTGTAAACTGTAGAGTAGACAGCTTTATCCCCGTGTTGTATACAGGGATAAAACTGTCTTTATCTGGGCCGGCTTGAATTCATCTTTTCACTCAGTTCCTATACATAATAAATAAAAAATAAAATAACTCCCTCACAGTGCTCGGGAGTAAACATTCCATTCGGGATTAAATCTTAGCAACTTTCGTTTCGTTCGGAATTCAACTGCCGCCCACGACTTAAAGACACCGCTTTATCCTCTAGTCACATTATCTACTACTTATGCAGATGCATGAAATGCATACAAGTATGCATGAAAAGTTCGTTTTTTGTTCTGAAACCATGCAGAATAAAAAATTCAAAGATATGTTGTATTTACCAAACTGCATAGAGCCAGTGTGGTGTGGATTACGGCTCATTCCCTCTCCCAAAGTGGAGGCCCGAGCCCCAAGCAGTGGGTACATTATAAGGCTGATAATGCTTATTGTAACTAACCATTTGTATTGTTTGACAAAGAGTTTGTTATTCCATTTGATACCTACTTATCTCAAATATATCTAATGTTCGTTTTCACAGACACCCAGATAATACCCAGATGAAGTATTTAGGCGCTGTTGGATTATCAACGCTCGACACAGCACCGAGAGTTCAAAATCAAACAATGCAACCATGTTTATTTAGAATTAATCCAGGTATAGCCAGGTAAGTGAAAACAGGCATAATAGATTTTTTTTTTCTTGTTGATAAATCGAAAGTGTCTAAGTAACAATGATCAATCAATTGAATTCCTTACCTTCTGAGTGGCGTGTCATAGTTCTCTGACAAGCTCGACGACGTTGATGTTTCGCTGCTGCTCGAGTTAACATGGCTAACAAACGTATACACCTGGCAACTCGCACTCTTGCGTATAGGCAACGGCTTTTTTGACCCTGGCATTGTGCTCTACACCTTAACACTACGTAATAAAAACTGTTTTATAATGAACGTCCAGTAACACAGTATTCACTATGCGTACACTTTGAAGTCTGTTTCAAAACTAAGAATTAGTTGACTATCTGAATGGATAACGCTCGCACATGAAAATTTTGTCACTCGCTTCTAAATTTAAACGAAGATGTAAAGAGCGGAGCGCTCGCGGCGTTCGGTATTGCAGACCGGCTTGACTCATCATACAATTAGATCAGTCGAAAAACGCCCAATTCATCTTTACTACCGCACATAACTCGGATTCGTAAACATTGTACGCAAGGCCAGGGAGTGAATCAAACACTATAAGTGAAATGAACTGCTGTATTCTATTTACCCGTCATTTAATAGTATTGATCGTTACTATCTACGTAGTATCGATGAACGCGCTCTTATCAATATGCGATTTACTGTTATCTCGTGATCTTGCGTCGTGTTGAATCACTAGGGCGATGCGTTTACGCGATCTGTGCTCATGGTCGTGATTCGGTTCACGGTTTAAGACAAATATTTGTGTATCTTACTGTTTTTTTTTTTTCAGTTTCTATGGGTTGTGTCTTTTTTACGTCACATCTGAATTAACATACAAAAATCTTAAAATATTGGAAGAATTAAGGCGATTATCACACTGCCACGCATCACGCTGCGTACCTACGCGCGTACTTGCGGGAGTGCAGTTCTGCATCATCGTGCAGGTTTTTTACGCACTCACACGCGTGGGTGCGTTTTGTAAATTCACGCAGGCTCGAACTCATTTCATACAAAAGGACGACGACGATATTTTTTTATTTACTTATTTTTGTACAATATTTTATACTAGACAACACTAAAAGAATTTTTTTTCTGAAAACAGCATCACAATTCACAATTCGATGTAAAATGAGCCATTATCATTTTAAATATTGGTATGAAGAAGAGTGATGGGGACATCTCGCTTTCTCTTTTTTACGTGCGTAAGCGGTGGTGACGTCACATTTGAATTTGTGCATCCTTTATCTATTACTTGAGTTTGTGGAAGGGGTTCCACCAGTTTGGTAGTTTCCAATTTGTTTCTGAACAGATTTGAAAAAAAATTCTATCTTTTTCGGTTTTGGATATGTACCGAATTTCAAAATGTATATTTGGTCTTTCGTTTTAGACAGTTATTTTTTTAATAAAAAAAAAAAAAAAATGAAAAAGAATGGGAATTCTGTATTTTTGTCACGACATGGCGTTTTTTTTGTTGAATACAAAATAACTCAGCCCATTAGACTTTTGCATAGATCTACTGCTACTATTTTTTTCTTAGCCAGCTACGCGCCAAGTTAACGTGCGCTACCTCAAACCATACAAATAGATTAAAAAAAAAAAACAATTGGTTTATAAATAGATTTAAAAAAAAAACAATTGAAATGTCTTAATCATTAAAATCTCCTTTATTGCCAACTAGCTATAACCAACTTATAAGTTATGAACAACACACATAATTTGTATTTTAGAACATATTCCGTTACTTTAGTCTTATAGTATCGCTGTATCTTTTGATAAGGACAGGATTTTTATTACTTATTGGGTGGGTAAGTCGGACTTGATTCAAGATCTTTAATTTTCATTGTATACCGCTTACTCAACTATCTACTTTATCACAATGTAGTCTAAGTTGGTTTTCGAATAACCATTTGTAATTATTGCTACAATGGAATTTAAACTCTATCACATTAAGTTTGTGGTACAAAATTCAAGATCTTGAATTCAAGCATTAATTGAATTCATTATTATTGCACCTATTAATGACTATGTTAAATACAATTATGCTTATGCATTTGTCTGGTCAACCTCAATTTACTTGAAAAAAGGATATATTGCAAAATACTATTATAAAATGTAGGAGGTACCTTACTACCTACAGAACAGTTCCATAACCCCCATACATACAAATCTTGACATATGAAAACGTTTATAAATAAAACCTATATTAAATCTTTTCATATTAATTTCAGTCACATCTGAATTAATATACAAAAATCTTAAAATATTGGAAGAATAAAGGCGATTATCACACTGCCACGCATCACGCTGCGTACCTACGCGCGTACTTGCGGGAGTGCAGATCTGCATCATCGTGCAGGTTTTTTACGCACTCACACGCGTAGGTGCGTTTTGTAAATTCACGCAGGCATGCACTCATTTCATACAAAATCACGCACGGCACTACGAGACTCAGTGTGCCATACCTTGCGTAACTGCATGTTTCTCCGCATGTAGGCGCGTGATCTGCATTAACGGGCGTGGATGCATTTTCGGTGAGTTGGATTGTGCGTGTTTTCTATGCAAACGGAGATACTTACAAGCAACGTTAAGACACGCATTCACGCGCTACGCTGCGTGGTGTGTGGCAGTATGATTACCGCCTAAGTAACACTTTACTTGTGTGTAAAAACATTTATGAACGATAGGGTCAACTTTGTGAATAAAGGGTTTCTTTCTTTGTACTGTACTAAGTAAGGAACTTAAGTACTAAATCATTCACATAAAATACAGAATTCATTTTGGCAGCATAATTAACAACATTAATAGCAACCATTTATAAAAGGAATAAAAATATCTTTAATAAACACCGCTAAACCCAATTTGACAACTTCAGAACAAAACCTTTGTCTAACTACGGGAATATTTTAGTCTTCATGAACTCTTCCTAATAGTAAGGTCTTCGTGGATTATTCTGAAAAAAAAAGACAATTGCTTTATAGGACTCTGTTTAAAATCTAGTTTATTGAAAAAAACATCTATCTGGCACTCGATTTTAAAATTAGGTTATTTACAACATTATTTTTAGTGTGATTTTTAGTATACGCGAAATCTGAATATAGTTTGTTCTGAATCAGTAACTGAATCAATTCCAATAATTTTTACACCATGTTAAAATTTTTCTCAAAAATATTTTAAAAAAAGGTCACAAGTTGAACACCATGGACACTAAGTACAACGCAGGACACGGCAGGTCATAGCGGGCGTTAAGTGCCAGCTCACAGTTGGGTGTGGGAGCAAAAACAACCCCTCAGTCGTCCGGAAGGTCTGGTGACTATGTATTTTTGCAGACATCCAGGTAACATTGTTATGTTTGTTAGCTTATAACTTTGTGATTTTTCATAACACAGTTATGAAATTTTGTACATATCTATAATATAAAAATGAATCGCAAAATGTGTTGGTAAGCGCATAACTAAACAACGCCTGGACCGATTTCGCTAATTTTTTTTTTGTTGTGTTCGTTATTATGAGGAGAAGGTTCTTATGGAAAAAAAATGAAAATTAGGGTAGTGTAGGGTAGAGTAGGGTAGTGTAGGGTAGTGTAGGGTAGAGGAGGGTAGAGTAGGGTAGAGTAGAGTAGGGTAGGGTAGAGTAGGGTAGAGTAGGGTAGAGTAGGGTAGAGTAGGGTAGAGTAGGGTAGAGTAGGGTAGAGTAAGGTAGAGGAGGGTAGAGCAGGGTAGAGTAGAGTAGGGTAGGGTAGAGTAGGATAGAGTAGGGTAGAGTAAGGTAGAGGAGGGTAGAGCAGGGTAGAGTAGAGTAGGGTAGGGTAGAGTAGGGTAGAGTAGGGTAGAGTAGGGTAGAGTAGGGTAGAGTAGGGTAGAGTAGGGTAGAGTAGGGTAGAGTAGGGTAGAGTAGGGTAGAGTAGGGTAGAGTAGGGTAGAGTAGGGTAGAGTAGGGTAGAGTAGGGTAGAGTAGGGTAGAGTAGTGTAGAGTAGGGTAGAGTAGGGTAGAGTAGAGTAGAGTAGGGTAGAGTAGAATAGGGTAGAGTAGGGTATAGTAGGGTAGAGTAGGGTATAGTAGGCTGAAGTAGGGAAGAGCGGGAGCGAAGCCGCGCGGGTACAGCTAGTATATACATAAAAATACTACACTGCACGTATTTCGGGTTTCACATTACTAAAATGAATCTTGTATAAGTTCAATCTGGACACTCGGTAATTAGCAAACAGGTGCAAAGTACTGTGGGTAATTGTAGTTTTGGCAAACATCCTTAATACATTATGACAGTTTATTTTTGAGTTACATTCACGTTTTGGCATGGGAGGGAAGAATACGAATCGGGATGAAATGCACGTGAAATGTCCATAACAATACATTTGGTTGAAAGCATAGATTTACCATTTATTTTCAACTGGTTCAATCTATGTAGTTAAAAATAGATGAATACTTTGCATAACAATTCGATTGAGTTCTATATACAGGGTGAATTTTTGAAGTGGGTGTGAATGATCAACGATGGATTCCCAAGTTAAAGCAATGCTTGCCATGGTCGGTCTGTGGATAGGCGCCCATCTTGAGATTCCACCGTGCCTAGGAAAGCACGTTATGAAGTCAGAAAAACTGACACCAGTCCTATTGAGGGAGTATTGTGTTACCCAGTTACTGAGTTATGGAGGTCAGATAGGTAGCCATGTAAAATATCCATGTAAAATACTGGTATTCAGCTGCAACCAGTTTGACTGGAAGCTGAGCCAAACTTGATTGAGAAAAGAAAATCAACGGGTGCAATTCCTTGCTGGATTGTTTTTTTTTTTCGTTTCAGTTTACATCACAATTGGGCCCCTAAGCTCCTTTCAGCGTGTTAGGTTATTTCCATATTTTTAGTAGTTTCGAATTTGACCAACCCCATGCACTGCAAAAAATATTTATCTGTATAATGTATTTAAATGAGATTCAGATATTTTACATAATTTTCGTTTTGCGTATCTTTACCGTCAGAGAACGATTATTTTTTTGCGGGAATATTCATTTTTTATGTAAATAAAATATAGATATTATTTATAAGCTAAGTGAAGTAGAGTGCTATGAACTTTACTCATAGAAAAAGTTTATTTCAATGTTTTCACTATATTATTTTTATTGTGACAAACGCGCCACTGTTTCCCCAACTACTGCATTTCTTGAAAGCCAGAATCAACATAACATTTATATAATTTAAAGCCTTTGTGTATTTGATTACTTTTTAATGTACTTTATGAGAATTGTAAAACTTAATATTTCAAGTGTAAATACAAAATCTACGTTATTTGTAAGAAGACAAGCGATGTCGTTAGAAAAGAAGAACGACCCACATACATAATTATGTACATTATAATATATGCACATAATTATTTTTTGAGATGGAAAATCTTCAAATAACTTCTACCGCTCTGAGTGTTGCGAAGTGTAGCGAGAGTATCAGACTTGTAATAACTAAAACCCACCCGTGTTTCTCCAATTGTCCTTTGCGTTTCGGGGCTGTGGTAACTCTTTTGACCAATCCTAGAATTCTAGCCTTCAATGGTTACAAAAGTTCATACATAACTACTAAAATAATCGTAAAAAAAAACTATTTACACGAATAATGTACATTAAAAAAATACTTATCGTCCGTTTTTTAATTAAAGACTACGATTTGACAATACGAATGTTGCATGTTTTTTCCATTTCATAAATAGTGAGGTACCGCAACCGGTACTGACCAAAAATCCGAAAAATATTCGTAAAAATCGTAAAAATAATTTCATTTTAAATTTATGCAACTATTAATTAGTTGCATAAATTTAAAGGTAAGCTCAGGTTTTGTATTTTTTATATTAAATAATATTATCTATACTTATAATAAATCTGTAGAAGTGAAAATTCTGTACATTGAAAATATCAAAAAAATAAATGGCAGGGGGTGTTACTAGACCGACACCGAACACAAAAAGGTTATTAAATAAATTTTTGTCTGTCTGTCTGTTTGCTCAGGCATCACGCAAAAACTACCGGTTCGATTACGTTACCAAGTTTCATACTTGGTATAATTATTCTTTAATATCCTGGGCACCACACTGAGTACTTTTTATCCCGGAAAAGTATATACAATAAAAACCAACTTAATTTTGTGGTTCGAACCTTAGACCCGATTACTGTACCAACCGCAAATAATAAGTTTGTCGTAGGTTTTTTTTTGATGGGAAAAATTATCAAATGACAACCCCCGCTCTTGGGCGGAGCGGGAGATAGTGTCAGACACTTACTGACTAAAAAACCCATCCCGTTCCTTCAAGCCTTCATACCGGGGCTCGAGCGTCCTTTCGGATAACCCTGGCCCCAGTAGGTTTCGACCCGGTTGGGCCCCTACTGTTGTTGACAACTCCTTGAGGCGCGCGGGAATAGCGCGCGCCGTCGACGACTTGGATTTGGTCCAGACAGTTACCGGACGGCCGGACAGCGAGCTACCTATTGCTCACCGTCCGCAAGCCCGCGCCTACGGTGGCTAGAAATCGGGATCGGAATCCCGGCAGCGGCAAGAGCGCCGTTGCCTGATGCAGTCGGCCTCCTCCTTAGCGAGCATTACTGCTTCGCAGAAGTCGGCGACCGCCTGCCACTCCTCCTCGCTCCGGACCATGGCCTCAAACAAAGCCCGGCGCGAGAGGTCTCCGCAGCCGATCAACTCCACGAGGGCACGGCGATGCTCCGCCCAAGCAGGGCACACCGCGACTGTGTGCTCCACCGTGTCCTCCGGGAGTTCCGCACAGTGGCGATACCCGAGCGTCACTTCCGCTTTAATTCGGAACAGGAACCTCCCCAACTTGCCATTTCCGGTGAGGACCTGTGTCATGCGGAAGGTAAGGACGCCGTGAGGTCTTTCCAGCCACGCCTCAAACAGGGGACTTATCGCCATAATTCTGGCGTGTCCAGCACTGGGTTGCGATAGTCGCACTACAGTAACACTACAGTAACTTTGTCCAGTTTTCCATAAAGGTTCTATTGTTAAAAAAACCGGTATGAAAAATCGAATTTGGAGACATCACTTTTACTAAAAATCTGGCAACATATTTCTAGAATTTGACATTTGCACTTGTCAAATCATCGTCTTTAATGAAAAAATGAACTATAATTATCTATAACTACAGTAAAATAAAAATAATAATAAAAACCCTAAACTAATTGCAACTAACTAAAATAAGGAGTCAAAAAACTCTTCCACATCGCTGTCGACTGGTAATCTGCCCGAAAAAATAATAATACTACAATATTAGATACGTACCAAAGGATTTGGTCTAAAGCGGTAGGCAAGCATCATCCGCTTCCTATATGCATCGAATTCGTCATCTTCAGCCGAAACATTGTCAGATGTAGACGCTCCCAGACCCAAGTTGGCGACAGGTTGATTTGCTCTGTGATAAGAAATTGATATGATAACGTTTCGAAAAGTTGTACTGGACCACTGTAAAAACAATATTTATAAAACTTGGGATAAAAAAAGCACTGACGCAATGTGTGTCTGACGGCTGTGCCAAATAGGTCCAGTTCACCAAAAATGCCAGACAACTACATGGTAGCCAGCGGTAGTTCCCCGACGCTGGTTTTCAACTTGAATCTTACGGAGAGTGTATGACAGTTAATTTTAATAGAGATAAGGTGTGTAAATTCAGGCATGTTATTATGGATATGAAATTTCGAAATATAGAATTTATATTATACCGGTTTCAGATACGGTTACGAATATCAAATTGTTTCGGATTCAAAGTCAAAGTCAAAATATTTTATTTTTTACATGGGCCTACATGGGCACTTATAAAACGTCAGAAGCTAGTGCACGGTTCCAAATTGGTCGTTTCCTATGGAGAAGAACCGACAAGAAACTACTAGATACTAGATTATACTCTAGTTTTGGTTAAAGATTGTTTACGTTATCGCCTAAATGCTTTCACTATACTATGTAAAGAAGGATCGATACGGCAAAAAACGGAATACTTTTCTATCGAATTAACTACGAATTATGTAAGCTAAATTAACAACCACAAGAACGGTAATTTGTTTTTTTTTTTTTGTAAAAGATAATCAGGTATTCCTACATCGATATAATCATAGTAAATACTTGGAATACCAGTCCAAAATACGAAGACTAATTAAACAAACCAGTTCTACTGGTTCACATAATAAAATTGGCCTCTAGACAATATTTCTTAGAAAACTGCCTAAAATTATGCATGACAGCGCGGCGCCATGTTTCTGTTATTTATTAGTTCAAGTATATTGATATTGAACTTGTTTACAATCTTACCGACTTGATTTATAAAGTGGACCAAAACTGAGTAAATAATCTAAACAAGTCTTAATAATAATACTAAATTATTTATTTGCGTAAAACATGGTATAAAATGGTGTTACATAAAATGGAAATGGTAAAGAAAGTAAAAGTTAAAAAGGTAAAAAGTAAGTCAATCATTAAAGTAATGATCGAATGATCATCATTCAATCATTACTTTTTTTAGTTAGTTTTTCAAAAGATATGCATGCATGTACATACCTACACCCCTCGGAAAGCGGAGGGGAGAAACAAAAATTTTTCTATACCGGTAAAACGGGGTGAATGTAAAAGGACAACTCAATAGATATAAAATTGATAAGGATTTGATAACATATTGGTTTCTAACAGAGCTTTGGAGTATTTTTATTTCGATTCATTCATAAATTGGAATATGCAAATAAAAGCTGGGAAAATAATAATTAAATAACGCAAAAATCCACTTCAATTTAGCGTTTCATTCACACCCAGAGATGTCCCATTGCCGGCAATATGGGAATATGGCCGGCAATATTCATACTTCGGGCAATATTCCCACTTCACGGCAATATTGCCGGCAACGGCATAAAAAATCATCCAAAGACAACCCCCGCTCTTGGGCGGAGCGGGAGATAGTGTCAGACTCTTACTGACTAAAAGACCCACCCTGTTACTTCTAGCCTTCATACCGGGGCTCGAGTTCCCTTTCGGATAACCCTGGCCCCAGTAGGCTTCGACCCGGCTGGGTCCCTGCTGATGGCCTCTAGACAATATTTCTTTGAAAATTGCCTGAAATTATGCATGACAGCGCGGCGCCATGTTTCTGTTCACACCGTTTTACGGTAAACAATGACTGAATATTATGCTAAACTAGCGACGCGCCATTTCGCATAGTTGCAATTTATACATACAAACCGTCTTCGACCTTTTAACCATCTACATCGGATATATTCGACCGACACTCTCGCGTTAATTCCACCAGGGTCGCACAACTAAATACTCCATCTCGTCAGCTCTTCTGTTACTTGTGGGGATTGAAGACGAGATGGAGTACCTACTCGCAAACATACGACCTTGGTGAATTAGACACTAAAACAATCGTCAGACCAATCCGACACAAGGGGTTAAAAAGTTAATCTCTTTAGCTCTTTTTCTGAAAACCGCATTAAATTGTCTAATGAGGAGTTTGAGCACAATCAGAAAGACATGAGGAAATCGACTTTGTTTTATATCATGCAGAGATGACTTACTTGTTAATAGGTTCCACGATACCAGAACCTTCAGCGCCGAGACCCTGACCCTCTGTCCAGCCAAGCTTTTGCAGCATCTTGAAACCTATAGAAACAAAATTAAAATTATCAATCAAGTACCATGGCTCAGAAAAGCATTGGACCATTGAGGAAACACGTCTGGGTTTTAATCTGTTAAAATCTGACACTCCCTCTCACTTTACCCAGAGCGGAAGAGGTTATTTGATTATTCCGAACCTCAAAAAAAAGAAAAAAAAATGCAAGGAATATTTGTTTGAAGTATGAACAGAGCTATGGGAAAAAAACCAAGTTTTTTTTTATAATGGATAGGTTCGCGTTTGCCCACTATCTCACCTATCTGGTAAGCGATGATGTGGCCGACGATGGAAAACGCTTGTCTAGAAGCAATCGATTCACTCTTGACTTAAACATTTCTATGTTATAGCTATCAGGTACACAGACTCCGGCAGGGAATTCCACTCCTTAGCTGTACGCATAATGAACGCTTTGTACGTATGGGTGGGATGTCTACCATGTACCGGTGGCGCAACGCCGTTCGTCTTGTGGTCCGATGATGGGACGGACTTGACGGAATTGTGTAACTCCAGTGCACACTCCCCGAAATGTAAAAGATAGAAAACAGACAGGCTAGCAACTCGGCATCGATGCTCAAGAGTTTTGACTTCACAAGAGCATCATTGCCTATGACCTTCTTGGCACGCTTTTCAATCGACTCTAGTGCATCAAGCTGGTATTTGGCTGACCCATCCCAAAGATGAGAGCAGTATTCCGTACACGATCGTCATCTGAAGACATGAGATTAATGGCACAGATGGTATGGGTCGTAGACGTGGGCTTGCGGACGACGAGCAAAGGGTAGCTCGCCGCCCGACCGTCTAGTAACCGCCCGGACCGAGCCCCATTCCCAGTTTTTTTAAGGTGGGTATCAGCCCCAGTGGATGATTTCCCACCTTAAACAATAAAGATGGGTGATTTCAAAACTGAGCCTTGGCATTATGGAATCCGTAGTGAGACTCAGATATCAAAGGCCCGGAAACAGTGACATAATAACATTTTATATGTGATAATTTGTTTCAAGATTATCGTACAAATCGTCCGATACTAAAAGGCAATTCTTCAAGTAAGTGTGTCATCAGTATTTACTACTCATTCGAGTACCTGGACTGTATCCAAACATCGGAACAAGTTCGTGGAACTGCGATACATTCCGTCCGATAAAGTCAGAGTTAAGAATGCTGAAGATGCAAGTGACCGAGAGGAAATGACCAAGCTTTTCAGGAAAATAAGAATTCAAAAATGTTTTAAAGATGCCAAAGAAATTAGCCTCATGTAATAAGAATCAAAATGCAGTTATATAGTTAGATGAAACTGAGAATCAGTGCTTTTTGCAAACTGTACAGGAGACAGTCCCCCAAACACACGCGGCAACCCTGGGGGATTGTTTAAAAGAGGCTCTGTAAAGCTGCCAACGCAGGGTTAAGGGCCAAGCGCCCGAAAAGTGCCATAAAACAGTGATTTTCTGAGGCCTACTCCTCCGCAACGGCTAGGTCAATTGGTTTGAAAAAAATATATGTTTATTATAGATTCATGAACAATAATATCAACATTTGATTTTTTCGTGCAATTAATACTGTTACGTACGTGGGTAATCAAATGCCGATTTACTGACGAGAGAACTTTATTTACCACAAACAATAACAAATTAGTCCAGTCAACAATAATCCGAATCGCAATTAACACTAGAGTACCGTTACACTATCGCTTAGGTCGTTAGATAAAATCACTTCAAGTACTAGGGTAGTTCGCTCTTGATCGCAGTCGAAATCACAACTGACTCGCTTCCGGCCGGGGGCTCGTATTTATATGCGGAGCCAAGAAAATTCTAGATACCGACTTCCCACGAACGATCCAGAATTCCAGAACAATTGAATCGCTTCTCGAAGTCATAAATCATTTTTATTACTCGTGGTAATAACAGTCACTTTCATGCGAATTTCGACTCTATTGTTAACGTCGGAGAGTACCATTTCCCATAAATACCTAACTACTACTTGTAAGTACTTTGTGGATGTTTCGAGATTTTTCTAACGCTGGCTACGTACAACCATTCTAGACCTTTCGAACAGCAATGCGTTTTAATTATTACGTGCTACTCTTTATTTTCTCGGAGATATGGCGGGTTCACGTTTAATGGCGTAACAGTGCCCCCCTCTTAGTCATGCTCGTCCCGAGCATTATTAGATCCGTGATACGGCGCCAATCTATCCACATGGACAACCTTGGGTTTCCCTCTTAGCCCTTTCTTGATGCGGTAGGTCACGTCATTAATCCTTTTTAACACGGTGTAAGGTCCCTCCCATCGAGCTTGGAGTTTCGGCGACTTCCCTTTCCGTCGAAGCGGGTTGTGGAGCCAGACCAGTGTACCTTCCTCAAATCCCTTGGCATTGGCATTACGGTCGTATCTAGTTTTCATTTTTACGCTGGTGTTCATGCTATTCTCACGAACTCGTTTATGCACTTCCTCCAATTGATCTTGAAGGTCACTTACGTAGTCCGTAACTGGCTTAGTCTTGTCAGGTGGCACGCCAGTTATGGCATCGACTGGAAGTCTCATCTCCCTGCCGAAATTCACTCTTGCTGGGGTATGTCCCGTGCTATCATGCACTGCCGATCGGTAAGACATCAGAAATAGTGGAATATACCGGTCCCAGTCCTTCTGATGGTCATCGACCACCTTAGCCAGGTGATTCTCCAGGGTTTGGTTAAACCTTTCCACCATTCCGTCCGACTGAGGGTGCGCAGGTGTTGTGCGTGTCTTATAAATTCCCAGAAGAGTACACATTTCCTGGAACAGCGCAGATTCGAAGTTACGGCCTTGATCGGAATGGATTTCCAAAGGTGCGCCATACCGACATACTACTTCTTCGACCACCTTCTTCGCCACTGTCGTCGCTTCCTGATTGGGTATGGCGAAGACTTCGGGCCACTTTGTGAAATAGTCCTGGATCACCACTATGTACTTGTTTCCGTCATTCGTAACTGGAAAAGGTCCAGCGACGTCGATAGCGATGCGTTCTCATGGGGCTCCCACATTGTACAGCTGAAGCCTGCCCCTGCTCCTAGTCTGTGGTCCTTTCACAGATGCGCACGCTGTACATTTCCGACACCATTGCTCTATGTCATCTCTACAATTGAGCCAGTAATACCGCTGTCTCACTTTCAGTAGAGTTTTCTTGATGCCCAGGTGTCCTCCGGAAGCACCATCGTGTATTTCCTGTAGCAGGGGGACTACTTCACATCGTGGTACTATCACTTGTGTGGTCACCTCCTTGCCATCGTTCGATTCCCATTTCCTACAAAGCACATCATTTTCTAGGACTAAACTGTCCCACTGTGCCCAGTAGCTCTTAGTTACGGGACTGTGTGACGATACTTCACTCCACTGGGGCCTAGTTCCGCTACGCTTCCAGTCCAGTATAGGTCGAATATCGTCATCTTCTTCCTGGGACTTCTTGAAGTCGCCTTCAGCCCTAATTAAATTAACGTGTTCTCGGGCTTCATTCTGCTGGCAGTGTCTGCAGTCATCATTACATGGACGTCGCGACAGGGCGTCAGCATTGTTATGCCCTTTTCCACTACGATGTTCCGTCACAAAGTTAAACTCCTGCAGCTGCTCGAGCCATCTTGCAACTTGGCCCTCAGGGTTTTTAAATTGTAAAAGCCATTTCAATGCAGCGTGATCCGTCCTCAACGTAAATTGTCTTCCTGTGAGGTACTTGTGGAAATGCTGCAAGGTTTTAACCACAGCCAGCAGTTCTCGTCGAGTCACGCAGTAGTTTCTTTCTGGCTTTGAAAGTGCCTTACTGAAGTAAGCGATTACGACCTGTCTGTCACCTTGCACCTGTGACAACACTCCACCAATTCCCGTGTTGCTGGCATCGGTATCAACGACAAATCTTCCGTCTCTGCTCGGGTACCCCAGTATAGGCGCTTCACACAACCGTTCTTTTAGCTCGTTGAACGCTGACTCACAGTCGTCGTTCCAGATAAAATCCCGTTTATCCTCAGTCAGCCGATGTAAAGGTTTGGCAATGTCTGAAAAATTCTTGACAAACCGCCTGTAGTATGTGCACAACCCTAGAAATGCACGTACTTCCGTTTTGTTCCTTGGAACCGGCCTCTGTTGGACTGCCTTTATCTTCTCAGGGTCGGTTCTCACCCCGTCAGCGGAAATAACATGTCCTAGGTAGCTGACCTCCTTCTTGAACAGGGCGCACTTCTTTGGGCTTAGTTTTAGGTTAGCCCCTCGTATCCTGGTGAACACTTTCTCCATATTCCTCAGGTTTTCCTTAAAAGTGCGACCCATTATAATGACGTCATCCAAATATACCAGACAAACGTCACCAAGAAGGCCCACCATGACTCTCTCCATGAGGCGTTCAAACGTCGCTGGAGCGTTGCATAACCCAAACGGCATGACGTTAAATTGCCACAGGCCGCTGCCAATACCCGTACTGAACGCTGTCTTTTCTTTATCTTTCTCGCTGATTTCCACTTGCCAGTAGCCACTTTTCAAATCAATGGTCGAAAACCACTTCATGCCACTGAGCATATCCAGCGTATCGTCTATCCTTGGTAAGGGATAACTGTCCTTCTTCGTCACATTATTCAGCATTCTGTAGTCCACACAGAATCTTGTGCTGCCGTCCTTCTTCTTCACCAGTACGACTGGAGAAGACCATGGACTCGTAGAAGGCTCAATTATTCCGCTATCAGCCATGTCCTTTACCATTCCTGCTACCTCAGATTCCTTAGCCCAGGGTATGCGGCGCGGTCTCTGTTTAATTGGTCTAGCATCACCTGTATCTATCTCATGCTTGACGAGACCTGTTCTCCCGCAGTCTTTTCCCGTTGCAAAGATATCTCGAAACCGTAGCAGAAATTCCCTGGCTTGCTGTAGTTCCGAAGTCGATAAGTTGCTCTTAGAATTTTCCAGAAGTTGCTGGATGTGATCAGTTTCGACTTTGGTCGTGTCTTGCTTTGCTGGAGATTTATTGATTTGACGGAGATACTGAACTTCTTCACATCTCCCAACAACACTGTTTTTCTTCAGTTGGACCTCTTCTTTCCCAAGGTTCACAATCCTGACCTTGGATTTCCCTGTCGTCATAACTAATGTCCTCGC
Source organism: Mythimna ferrago (assembly GCA_910589285.2). Lineage (NCBI taxonomy): Eukaryota > Metazoa > Arthropoda > Insecta > Lepidoptera > Noctuidae > Mythimna > Mythimna ferrago. The sequence continues at coordinate 15,118,827 of OU342689.1, read as the reverse complement.
AGTGATGATCTCCGGGTGCCGGCCAGTATCCTCTACCAAAACACATCTTGTTTGCCTGATTTTCTTGGGAAACTTTACTTCGACTAAGGTTTCTGTTCTCGGAGCCAGTGTAGTATTCTTTAAACAGTAGAGGTTGCATGAGTTAATTCCTCGCAGGAAGACTTCTTGATCTGGGAATTTCAATACTCCCCTGTCGATATCTAAAATACATCGGTTATTCCGCAAGAAGTCGAGACCCAGTATGCAATCGTCGGTAATATTCGCAATTAACGCAGGATGGATATACACTTGATCACCGATTTTGATCTCAATTTCTGTATCACCGAGGACGGAGACTGACTGGCCGGTTGCTGTCTGAAGTCGGCAGGATGGAGACTCCCTTTGCCACAAGATGGTGCGTTTCAGCAACTCAGGTCTTATAACAGTCCGTGACGCCCCCGTGTCAATGGTAAAATTGCAAGCCCGATGATTCAGCGTCCCTTCGATGATCAAACTATTTCCGTTGTGAACTTGATTGATGGTGATGGTTGGGGCCTTCAGTTGACCAGCCAGCACCCGCCCCGCGGCCCTGGCGACATTTAGTTTAACGACTCCTCGTTAACTTGAGTTCCGGAGTCCACACTCCCCCTCTTCCTCTTGGGGCAATCGGTACGAATGTGCCCTTTTTCTCCGCACCCGTAACACGTCGGAATATAGCGGGACTTTGCCGAAGAAGCAGCTACCACTTCTCGTTGACGTGGTTGCACTGACGGCGAGACCACCACTTCCCGAACTCTGTGGGTGCGTGAATCTTGTCGTACGGCTTCCACTTCCAGAGCGTGAGCCATCGCACTCTTTAGAGTTTGGTGGTGTCCGAGTCGCACCGTAGCCCTGACTTCAGGATCCCGTAGACCGTCGATGAAAGCTTGCACCAGATTTACTTCCACCATCTCTGGTGTCATCGACATGTAAGCACGCCGGACCAGCCGTTCGACCTCGACTCCCCATTGCTGGAGGCTCTCGTTCGACCTCTGCGTTCTCTCGCGAAGTTGCGCGCGGAAAACGTGCTCGAGGTGCTTGTCTCCATAGCGAGTGTCTAATCCCTCCATAAGACGCTCCAACGTCCTGCTGTTCGGAGGAAGGTTCTCTAGGACCAGCAGGGCATCCCCTCGTAGAGCCAAAGTTAATGCCGCAAAAGACTGCTTATCATCCCAGCGGTTTGTTTCGACCAATGTCTCGAATTGGTACTTAAATGCCGTCCAGGAAGACGTGCCATCAAAACGCGGCACATCAAATTTTGCGGCGGATGCACAGGGAGTGTGCGACGGTGAGCCGACAACAACGGGTTCGCGTGCTTCGAGCTTGACGATTTTTTTGTTGATGTCCAGCAGGCGATCTTCGTGGCCATCAATTCTTGTTTCGAGGCTATCGGCTCGGGCGGAAACCTCCTTGACCTCCAAGGTGAGATTCTTTACCTTCTCGCCCAACGTGACGAGGCCGTGGTCGATTTTATCGAGGATCAGGTTCTGCTTAGCCTCCTGATCGCGGCGAGCGGCTTCCTGTTCGCGGCGAGCTTCTTCCTGGTTCGCTGCGATTAGGTCCTGAAGCTTACGCTGGTTGGCCTCTTGTTCGCGGCGAGCGGCTTCCTGGTCGCGGCGGACAGCTTCCATACTAGCTTGCATGGCGGCCAACACCGCAGCGAGGTTCAATTCCGAGGATGGTCCTGTTGGCGCCTCAGCAGCTTCTGTTGCTACCATACCAGCCTGATCTTCCTCCTCCAAACGATGACGCGCAGCATCCATCTCCATTTGCCTCCTTGTTCGTGGTCGCTGTTCGTCGTCCCTCGGTGTTAATGGCATTTCACTTCTGACACCAGTTGTTACGTACGTGGGTAATCAAATGCCGATTTACTGACGAGAGAACTTTATTTACCACAAACAATAACAAATTAGTCCAGTCAACAATAATCCGAATCGCAATTAACACTAGAGTACCGTTACACTATCGCTTAGGTCGTTAGATAAAATCACTTCAAGTACTAGGGTAGTTCGCTCTTGATCGCAGTCGAAATCACAACTGACTCGCTTCCGGCCGGGGGCTCGTATTTATATGCGGAGCCAAGAAAATTCTAGATACCGACTTCCCACGAACGATCCAGAATTCCAGAACAATTGAATCGCTTCTCGAAGTCATAAATCATTTTTATTACTCGTGGTAATAACAGTCACTTTCATGCGAATTTCGACTCTATTGTTAACGTCGGAGAGTACCATTTCCCATAAATACCTAACTACTACTTGTAAGTACTTTGTGGATGTTTCGAGATTTTTCTAACGCTGGCTACGTACAACCATTCTAGACCTTTCGAACAGCAATGCGTTTTAATTATTACGTGCTACTCTTTATTTTCTCGGAGATATGGCGGGTTCACGTTTAATGGCGTAACAATACTTTTGACAAAAAAAAATATTTAGCAATTTCGCAACTTTTCTCTACTCCTTCGAAACGGCTAGGACCTTTAGAAACATTTTTACACATAAAAATTGGTGGTTAAATATTCTTCAAAGTGAACATTGCATATGTAATTTAATCAATATCTCGCAGAGGAAATGGATTTAAAGCGCTTTCCGGGCGCTGCTGGCCGCAAATAAATGCACAGATTTGCGTACTGCCGCCTAGGCGAGTGCGAGAGTTGCGTTCACATAATTTCGGTCAGATGGTTCAAGGGACTATACGCCTTAAGTAGGTCTGACAGGCAGTGGCTCCATCTATTAGTGCATTCAGCCGCATCCTGTTAGACTGAAAGCCGACCACAAGCTAGTTGAGGATAAAGATTGCATTGCTGCTTACCATCAAGTGGGATCGCAATCAAGCACTAGTTTATATCAATAAAAAAAAAAAGCTAAGGGAGATGAACCAAAATATTAAAATGGTTTTCTAGGCATAGACAAGTCCCGAAGGGCATGACAGACCTCGGTAAGCGTGATTGGAGTCGACTGATTGATAGTACTAAGCGAGGTCTAAAAAACTCATTTATTTAAGCTTAATAAACAATAGTGATACACATAGGCAGAATTAATGCTATTAGACATTTTTTTACAACTCAAAACATCAGTCTGCTACATCGTAAAAAGATACTGCGAAAATTCCTGTAGAATTGATTATAAACACATAGTTTTAGTTACGTATGGCTTACGATATAGGTACGTTAAGACAACTAGTCTATTACGCGACTGCGCGCACCTTTCGGGGCGTTGATTACCATACGATAATAAATTAGACAAGTCACCAGACTGTAAAAAACTACTCAGAGTATGGCGGCCAATTAATAGTTACTGCGACATAACTTGACATTGCAATATAAATAGCACTAGTGATAATATCTGTTGCCAAATATTTAAGATGTTACACATACGAAATATTTTGCAGAAATATTTCTTTTTTTTTGGGTAGCAAATCTTCTCCCCCTCTGGGTGGAGCGAGAGGGAGTATCAGGCTTATACTGACTAAAACCTATCTGCGTTCCATCAGTTGCCCGTTGCGCTCCAGTCGGCCGCGGTAACTCCTTCGAATAATTTTGCAGCCCTGATGCCCTACCATCACGTTAATGGCTCGTGGCCATTAACGTGATCTTCTTGACGACCTAAACTAAACTCTTTCTCGCTCGCACGCTTGACAATTTAACTCATCCTGGCCCCTGTAAAGGTTCATTCTAAAAGATTCTGAGGAACTAACTAGCGTTAAACTTGATATGCCTTGTCGATAGAGTTGAAATTAAGGAAACGCCCGACAATCCCAAATATATAACCAGCACTAAAAATAAGAACAACGCAACATAAAACTACCGCACGAATGTTATTTCTTTTAAGTGATTATTACAATTCGTTTCCGAGTCAAGAACAATAAGATATTATATTGTTACTTTTTTTATCTATTTTAATACCTCACCGTGAAGTCATAAGTGAATTTGATGTCAATCCATGCTTCAGACCGTGAAAATGGTGAAATGTCATTTCAGTTTTCCGCATGAGATTTTTACAAAATTGTCACGCTCAAATATTTAGGCGCACTCACCGACATTGTCTTCCTTCAGCTTGAATTCTTTGTAGTCGCTCAAGTCTGGCTCTTTGCCACTTTTGAACGCCGAATATTTCTCCATGAACCTGCCAATTCCGCTTATTTAATATAGACGTCCGGATGTGAAATTAATCATATTGCAATTGAAAATCCAATCACGTTTAGTAATATGAAAGAATCGATTTTTTTTTAGTATAGTGTAACTTTGATCCTTCGAGCCGGATTTCCATAAATAGCTATTGGCGCCCAAATGGGACTCATGTATCAAATCGACGAGTCCCAGTTGCCCAACTGGGACTCGTCGATTTGATCAAATATACAAAGTTATTAACGAATCAACAAAATAAGATTAATCGTTGAATCTCAGTCTAATAAACAATACACTGTTTATCGAATTTTATTATATATTCAGAGTAAAAACACTTTTCAAGTAATGTGAATAATTAAACAATGTACGGAAAAATTCTAATAGCACGATTTTGTAAAGCAATTTTAGAGCATTCACGTGTAAAACTAATATTGTTTTAAGCCAAAACAAACAAAATACCCAGTAAAAGAAATTAATCGCCGTTTATATTTTACACAAGCGAATTGAATGTGTTTTTAAACGTAAACTTACTTTCTAAGCTCTTCTGGCGGTAAGAAATCGCCGATGTGATGTTTGCCAGCCGCTTGCTTGGTTAACTCATCCGCCCACTTTTCAGTAGCATTCATTTCTTTAGCTCTTAACCTATTAACGGAAACGAACAAAGAATAAGAAATGTGTTAGATAAACAAAAACACTGAGTAATTCAGCGATCTGTCTTAAAATAAAAAACAAAGGAGTTTGGTTTGTATGGTAGTAATCATGTTTTTTTTTGTTCTTAAGAAAAAAAAACTTTTCTTAAAGCAGGTGTGTATATTTTTCATAAATACCCAGTAGGTGTTGTAGATGTTTGTAGGATTGAGTCTTATGTAAATAAAACATTCTGAGTGAAAACATTATTTTGACAGTCTCTGATTTAGACCAGTAATTCCAAGAAGTGCTTACTTGGTTGCTTGCGCAGAACTGCAAAGGTTTTATGATAAACAACAATTAAATGAAGGGTGTATAAGAGGCAATAGAAGGCATGAAGAATTTCAGACTTTCATTGATTTGAGGCGATATTATTATGAGGATTACAGAAACTGCTATGTGACGTCACTGCCATTAAATTATGCGCGTAAAAAAGAGATAGCGAGATGTTCCCACCACTCTTCTTCTTATCAATATTAGAAATGCTAAATGCTGCTTCATTTAATGACTAATTTTAATTCCGTTTTCTTATTAGAGTTTATCGTTGTTTTGTTTAAAACATAGTATAAAAATAAACATAGGAAATATACAATTATCGGTTTGAAAACAAAGATAATAATCATTCAGACATTTATTATAGACTACGACGCCGACGTTCAAAACATGACACGTGGTGCCACCTGTTGCTATCACATGTAACTGGGACAGACTTGTGTGTGCCAAAAATTCACTTCATAATCTGTTATTTGGCTGGACAGGCGAACGTTCATTTCTTTTTTTAAGTGTTTTTTTAGAAGCTTGCAGAGTTTTTATCATATTTAGATGACAGAAATACATAATGTACAGAAGATAAAAGCACTTACGCTTTTGAGATTTTTATTTATTTATTTAATCTTCATGCAACAAATGATACAAGGGCGGACTTAATGCCTTAGGCATTCTCTTCCAGTCAACCTAGGGTAGTGCAGAGACAAAATATATTTATATTTTTATCTTTTAAATTGTCGTAGTATTGTTGTTGCATTTCAAAAGCATGTATCAATCTAATCTTTTTTTAGACTATTTACTATTTATTTTAATGGCATACAGATTCACGTCTGTAACATAGAATGACAATTTTAGAAGAATATGAAGTAAATGTTAAATTGTAATACTAAGTGTCGCCACCTAAAATTACGCCGAGAGCGAGGCCCTTTTGACACAGTAATGCAACTATTTTTAATCCTATTTTGTTTTTCTTTTTGTTTTATATTTCACCAATAAACACATTTTCTGGGTTAATTTTGACCCATTAACAATTCGAATATTCTTCATTCGCCAAAAATCAAGGTATTTATTTTAAACCAAATTCTTATGAACTAACTTCTTATAAATAACTTAGACTATAATGGTTCAAGTACTTTGTTAAACTTGTAAATACTTAGATAGATACAAATTAAACCTACTTGTGTTCCCAGGTGCCTTCTGCGGTGTCTTCATCGCTGTCGTATTCATACTTGTACTTGCCAGCTGCCGCCAACCGTTCCACTTCCTGTCGCTTCTTCAACATGTCCTGTTTGTGAAAGGTACACAGTTAGTGGCTTAGAAGTAAGCTCTTAGTTCAATATAATCAACTATCTATGTGCTTGAGAGTTCCATCCACTTCTTCTCCACAGATTTTACTTGCAGCATTAGGAAATGGTGACGGCTTTTGAGAACCTGTCTGATTGTAAATTATGACGTAAAAAAGTGCTGATTCTCTGCCTAGTCTGAGTTAATTATTTTTAGATTTTTTTTTTTCAAATCTCATTCTAAGTTATTTGACAAGCTTTTGTGTTTTGTCGTGTTACTGTTGACATCAGATTTCGAAATTTACAGCCAAATTAACTGACCACACAGTATATTAATCGTCCTGGAAATTAGTTCGAGACAACCGGACAGCGCCCTCTGTCGGCGCGATTACTCGATCGAGACACAAAACGGGTTCACGTGATGATCTCTTTGTATTAGGACGACTCTAATTAACTTACTAGTAATTTAATACAAAGGTGGATGGTTGATAAGAGGCATTTTTCACCCATCACACACTCAAAACAAAAAAAATCTGTTTCTGACTAACTGCATTAGTAAAGTAAAAATAGATATTTTAAGTGACATTTACGTGATAAATAATAAGGTAACTCAAAGCAATTATTGTCCAAACATAGTGTTTCAGTGTTTTTATATGTAAGTTAATTGTATAAAATTATTTGTTTTTTTTACTTAGTCCTTGCTACCGACTACGTACTGTAAACAAAAAAGAGAATGGGTACATACCTGATACAAAAGATTGAGTTTGAAGTTATCCTCACACTTCTTCCAGTCTTCAACACTGAGGTTGGTAGTACCATAATTGGTCATAGCGTACTGCATCAGGGCCTGGTTACTGCGGTTGACTGTACTCAGCTTTATACCTTCCTCGTCAATCTTAGCCAACTTGGGACCTAGGAATCAGTAGATGGAATATGCAGGAATTAGTAACATTCTTTTTAATAAACCTTTATACCAATACAAGTTGTAACTAGAAATATATACACACTTGAAACCATACCTGTCAGTTTCACTACTAATATAAAAAAGTTGCTATACAACCATTATTTTGTTATGGCTTCAAGGATAAACTTTAGTTAGTTAAAAGGGTGCAGTACTACTTTATTTATTTATACATATTTTATTGTACACCAAGATAACAAATGATACATTTGAGCATTATATTTAAAAACATACAATTGGCGGCCTTATCGTATTCCGCGATCTCTTCCAGGCAACCTGGTATGGAAAGAGATTGTCTAGACATAAAATGGGGTTGCACTTGGCGCATTACAAAACCGGCTAAGCAATTGGAGAAGAAAAAAAAAGTACTATACCTACTACTTTTTACAAAGAATTTAAAGTTCACATTGAAATAACAATTTTTAAGTATCAAGTGTGTCCTTCAACAGCATTGAAAGCTTTATAAAAGTTGGACAGTGTGTGAATACTATCATTTCAGTTAGTAGGTTTAATATAAATAAGTCATTCAGACCAAGGATGTTATGGATACGAAATTTCAGATTTGGATATGGGATATGAATAACATATTAAACTGTTTTAAGTTATGATTACAAATATGATAATTCGACGGTTGAAAGGCAAAATGATGTAAGCGACATTGAGTAAACTTTACAAAAGAATGACTTAAAGTTAAAATATTTGAGCTCACTTTTGTAAAGTTTACTTAATGTCGCTTAGATCATTTTGCCTTTCAACCGTCGGTATTATTTCGAATAAAGGGTGTATAAGGTTTCGTTTACGGATATTAGATTTTTTAAATTTAAAATTATAAATACAAATAGCAAGTTTTGGCTTTTATTTCTAGTCTAGTCCAATCAGATTTTTAGAAAAAACTAAAAAATTTGTTTGTTTTTCGAGCACCATGGGAGTAGCACAGGGTTTTCAGGGTAGCAAACTTGGGTGTAAACTACTCTCAAGGGACCTAACAACATGTAAAAAATCGTAGTTACATGCGCGTTTGCGATGTTTGTGCTTTTTTGTGTCGATATTGACTGGACTACTAGGCCATAATTTGTTTGGAGTTTTAATTTACTTAGCGGAGTCTACAAACAGGTTTTTGTATCCGAAACTTTTATATCGGTTTCGGTTATGGTTACGGAACTCCATAACATCCGACTGATTTAATATGATTCCTAAACCGCATAAATCGATATTGCTTTGACAAGCAGATCGCAATCATCACCCTTCTCCTCTTTTGGAGTATACATATGTCAATATTTTTTTCAGGTATTGGTTAGATTCTACTCTACCTGGTAACATAGTCGGCAGGGGTGCTACTACTCCGGGAGGTTTAATATCAGCGGACGGCGGGTCATCGCTCCATCGCGACTTCTTCTTCTTACGTCTTTCGCGTCTGCTGTCAGACTCTTCATCACTCTGAGAGCTTGCCTGTTCCCGCTTGTATGGCCGACCGTAACCAAATGGATTGCTAATAAAAGAGGCATATTTTTAAATATGACCATTAAATATTCAGATAAATGATTGATTTATAAAGATTAAAGTTAAGATTACTTACATATTTTGACTATGAACAAAAAAAAATTGTATTATTAAAAGATGAAGAAATATAATTGTTTTTGTCACATACCCATCTCTACTATCATCCTTATTATTATATCTGTAATCGTCATTGCTATCGTCATCTTCCAAACTGAACTCCGGTTCATATTTGTCCTCAGGTTTTACTTCAGGCTTCTTGTCGCCCTTTTCTCCCCTGATCTTAGAAACTATATCTCTAAACGCCTTATACTCGGCCGAATTTGTGTTGTGAAGGAACCTGGAATGATTCGCTTAATACAGTGATCTAATGTAAAGGGTAAAGAACAACAAAGGATGCTTTTGTGTTAGGTTTTACTTAACCTGAAAATTCTATGATGGAACAGTGTGAAAAAAAAACAAATGTACAAAATAAAAAGAAGACTTGCGATATTTTTTTTTTAAGGATGAATAAAAGCAAGTTGCTCTGCTCCATCATAGAGATTGCGACAAAAAAAAATGTATGTAAATATAAAAAAGAATACAGCACGTATCCTCCAGTTGGGGATCAAAGTGGCTACAGTGGCATTACCACAAATTTTGATCTTGTGAGTGAATTGCTTTCAGGACATTTTCCCAGTGGTCGCCGTTGCACGCGACTTCGCTGGCGGCGCGCAGGACTGTGGGCGGCAACGCATCTGCAGAGAGAACTGCACACCACGAGTCAACATATTGTCTGGCGGTCACGTCGACGAAGCGCCGGGCCGACATTAATCTTACTACCTTTTAGGTAAAGATGGATACGTCACGATACCTAAATGAACACCGCTTTATAGCTCAATACTTCAGCACATTTAATAAAGAATATGCATGAATTTTTTATTTGCCAAATTACAATTAATTTTGTATTAATGCAAACATAAAGGATTCTTTAAAATATCTTCATCAACAACGAAATTATAAAGCTGCTATTTCAAAGCTGATGAATGCATGCTGAGAAGCCCATGTCAGACAAATTTGTCTTATAAGCAGCTTGAAACATAGACGCATAAGTAGCGATTTCGTTTGCTTTTATAGCAATTTTGATATTGTTTTCACAGTTAGTTATCTATTTTTGCATATTTATTGATAAACTGCATAAAATAACAAATATATTTTTCATGCATATTCCCTATTGCGTAAGATTACTTTCACAACCAACCCAACATTAAATCACAATCAAATTAAACATTGACATGCTTGCAGACAATGGTCGGTCAATGCAAAACATCAGGGCATAAATATTTTAAAGGCATGTTATTAGAGGCGACATATGGCACCTTTGGTAGATCTTGCCGACCAAAGTCTGGCACCCTTGTTCTTTTTAACGATACTGGTTGGTTGCTTAAGTTATTTTACCATACTGAACTTGCTAGCCAATTTAGCAAGGACTATTCGAATGATAACTATTCCTTATTAAAAAGGACACACGTTACAATGATTCTTTCGAGGAAATTGGTGCTCATTTAGGCATTAGCCATTCCAGTCCTTACTCTACGCTTCTTCTAGCGTTAAACCAAATAGTCTACTAACGACAATTATAAATAAATAAGCTACATATATCATTCGTTCAGAATTTGCGAGATGGTTACAGCGCATGCAAATTCTCAAAATTTGACTGAACTTTCTATCATTCATGTTAAATTGAAAGCAAGTTGCTATTTCTTTTTTATGGCAGCAACTAATATAGCAGATAAATTTGAGCTACTGTGTATAAAGAAAGAAAACTTGTTGTTTAATAGAATTTCAATAAGTCAGACTTGCAATACTAGCTAATGGCTATGACATTTCATTTCTAAGGGTTCACAATAGCTATGATAATTTCATTGAATAAAACATAAATTTCCGTCTACTAAATATCAGAAAACTATAGAAATTAAATCAGAATATTCATTATATTGCCTTTGCATTATTATAGACCACGAAAATAATAATACAAAGGCACGGAAGGTACATGTTGATGGACGATTTTTACCTTGCGATGGCTTGAATGGTGCTCCAGAATTCTCCATGTCCTTAGGGTTTCCCAATAGGCCGAGAGGTAGAGGTGGAGGTAGCGTCATTCCATCCGGTGTCATTGAAGGTTTGTCTAGAGATTTAGAGTCAGGGTGGTGCATTGGCATGGAGTTTGGTGGCATTGAATTAGGAGGCATAAAAGGCGGCATGGGAGGACCATTGCCGTTACCAAAGTTAGGAGGACCATTAGGCCCGAATGGAGGACGACCACCCATAAAAGGCATGTTAGAGTTATTCATAGAATTTGGTGGCATCATCGAATTAGGAGGACCATTAGGCCCCATCATAGGATTTGGGAATGGAGGACCAAAGAAAGGAGGCATAGGACCATTTGGTCCTGGACCGCCAGGACCCATATTCGGACCGCCAGGACCCATATTCGGACCACCAGGACCCATATTAGGACCACACATGTTCGGTGGCATTGGACCCATGGGACCTGGACCATTTGGACCCATAAAGTTCGGTGGCATAGGAAAATTAGGTGGCCCGCCCATAAAGGGAGGCATTGGACCACCAGGTGGCATATGTGGCATTGGTCCTCTTGGACCCATCATAGGCCCTGGTCCCATGCCTGGTCGAGGGCCCATATTCGGTCCCGGGCCCATGTTTGGACCCGGGCCCATGTTAGGCCCTGGACCCATATTGGGACCTGGCCCCATGTTTGGTCCATGTCCCATATTGGGCCCTGGCCCCATATTAGATGAAGGCCCCATGTTGGGTCCAGGACCCATATTAGGTCCAGGTCCCATAGGTCCGGGGCCCATATTAGGACCAGGACCCATATTTGACCCTGGACCCATGCCAGGTCCGGGACCCATAAGACTAGGGCCCATCATACCAGGAGGTAATGGTCCAGGTCCCATAGGTCCGGACCCCATATTTGGGCCATGATCTCCATTGGAATCTACATCTTCATCTGACTTTGAGCCCATATGCCATTGGTTGTGATCTGAATCAATAGATTGTGTATTTGGAGGCATTACAGGAATTTGCATTAGAGCTGGTATGTTGTGGGGATTTTTGTTCTCAACATTATGTTTCTTTCTTTCTTCTAGTATTGGTGTGGTAGGGCTGTGGGGACGGGGTCGACCTCTATCGTTCCATCGGCGATGTTTCTCCCTGAAAATTATATAAACAAATGAATAGCTTTTATCATAATTTACAAATTATGTATTTTACATAGAAAACATTGAAACTTTTTTGAATAGCACTTTGTTATTTCAAGGTTATACATATAAAATATATCTTACTTGAATACAATATACCATAAGTTAACGTCAATTGATTTAGTGTGACATTTTTAAAACCAGTTTCCTATTTAAGGACCATTGGTTGTATAATTTTTTTAGATGTAGACAAGGTTGAGTTTATAAATAGGTAAAAATGCTCCCAGTAAATTAATGTTATAAGATTTGTGATGTTATGGAAAATTAGATTTTTTTTAAATTTAAATTTATTATTTTTAAATTCTTGACATTTATATATAAAAAAAAAAAAACAAATTTACCTATTTAATTTACTTTATCTGTGTAATTTAATTATGTGTGTAAATTCAGGTACAAATTACTTGTTTATGAATAAATGACTAAGACATAACACAAATAATATTACATATAAAAGGTGTAAGGGACAGCCCTCCACAAACTTTAAGGGCTTGCTCAGTAGACGAAACTGAACAACCTTCAACAATTTTTTTTTCAGGAAACGAAAAAAAAAACAGCCTCGGCATACAAAATAATAAACTTGATTGGACAATTTGTATGGCGAGGCCGATTTTTTTTTCTTTTCCTGAAAAAAAATTTTGTGGAAGGTTGTTCAATTTCGTCTACTGAGCAAACCCTTAAAGTTTGTGGAGGGCTGTCCCTTACACCTTGTATGTTCCAAGATTATTATTAAGTTTATTTTCCCTGACAAATAAGGTGATGGTGTATCTAAAACATACCCCCATAATTAAAAAATGCCTATAATTGTGTCCTATAATAGTCTATGTCTAGGGGCAAGCTGATTGCTAACTACCAATGGCGTGTAATCTGAGAAGCTCAAAGTAGATGGCACCAGTAAACTTGGAGGTCATACTATCTGTCAAACTCAATACATTTTCAAGGAAATATTGTCTTTTCAAGTAAATAACCATCGTTTTTGTAAAAATAAAATTCCCCAGTGTTGTGTTGTGCCTTTATGGTCATCGAGAACATCGGGATACAGGTTTCCTAAAGATAAATCATCTAAGCTGATAATATAATCATTTCTTCGTCTTAATTCTTTTTTTAATTCACAAACAGTCCAAGATCCGTATTTTTCTACCATAATTCACATAATCAACATAAACAAACAAATCACCATACAACGATACAAGGAGCTGTCAAAATTAATGACCTCCAAACACACAGGCGGGAGAAAGAGCGGACATAGCCGCCATTGTGATGTTTCTGGAGTCGATTAAATTAATTTAAAGTTACTAGAAACATGTAACTACTAGATAAAACCTGAGAGGCCAAATTTGTTTTTGGAGAGAGGTGAGCTGGTTGGAATAAGCCCACCTTAGGTGGGCTTAGGACTATGTGCGGAAACCACATTCAAACGTAGACATAGATCATGTAACTACCTTTGTTGGCCTCTATCTCCCGACTTCCTTCTCTCATCACTACCCAGACCATAGTGTTGACTTTCAAACTCATCATCCTTTGACGTTTCTTTATTCTCATGCTTGACTTGTTTTGCATCTTCGTCATTCTTAACATGTTTTTCTTGGTCTTCCTTGTCTTGTTTGTCAGTTTGCTTCTGTTTTTCTAGAAGCGCTTTGAACTGGTTCATGAAGCTGCCATCATTGGAGAATATGTTGACATTGCCTTTATCATCCTTTGAGGTTGGACTGGAAATAAACATAATAGAGATATTATTTCTCAAGTTTTTTATGTGGTGCCAGTCCCATCGCCAAACCTACATGTACTATGCAATCCATGCATAAAATACCCATGGCCTAATACCCTATGGTATGTATCTATATATTATTTACTAGCTTTTGCCCGCGACTTCACCTGCGTAAGTGCGTACGTAAAATATACCCTATGTCACTCAGGAACAAACCAGACCAGTACTTTAAAAAAAAAAAACAAACTTTACCTCTTTATAATATTATTATTAAGTGTAGATAACTTAAGTTGGTGTCTGCAACTCCACATTCAAAGTGCAATTTTTTTGTGTACTTACTGATATAAAGTGGCTTTCTATCAGGGCAACAATTTTTGTAATCAGATGACTACTTTCAGTGATTAATCTACACTAATATAATAAAGAGGTATTTTGTTTCTTTGTTTATAGGAGGTAATGTCTGGAAATACTGGTCCGGCAGCAAAAATTTTTTCAGCAATAGAAAGCTGCTTTATTCCTTAGTAGAATAGGCTATATTTTATGAACGCGGGTGAAACCGCGGGCAAAAGCTAGTAAATAATAATAATAAACAGTTTCAGTGATTAACTCATACAAAAAAAAATTGCATCAAAACTTTGAAAGCAAGATTAATTCAGTCAGACTACTACCTGTGACTGAATTTGACCTTTAATTTAACTACAATTAGCAAATCTGTTGAAATAGAAAATTAAAATCAATTGAGATTTTTTGAACTAAGTTTTCCATAGATGCTGATAAAGCATTATTTTTAGTTCCTTGAAATAAAATTTATTTCTAAATAAAATTTTATATTGATTTATGATAATGCTAGTATGAATATTGATAATGTTTCTAACAATAAGCTAGAACTGTATTTAAAAACACACACTTGTTATTTTGTGGCAAGTACGCACATAATTATTTTACTTTCATCAACGTTCAACAACATTTTTTACTGTTTCTGCATCAACAACTTCCAACCTACACATTAAATAACTGATAAAGCATTTGTATGCATTCTTTGTGGTAGTCAATTGTAGTCGTAATACAAAGGCTAATTGAATATACACAGTGTACACAGAATAACAAAATTTAGTTAGGTATAGTGTATTTTGTTATATCCTTTAAAATTATAGCATAAGCATAGCATAACAAAATGAGCCGTTGCTGGGAGTAAGCCTACTCTCTAGGGGAGGGAATGGGCCGTAATCCACCACCCGGGCCCAATGCCGGTTGGTAATGTCACATGTCTTCAAATTTTGGGTCTAGGACATGCCGGTTTCCTTCACTGTTTTGAGAGCAGTGGTGATGAAATTAATTACATAAAGTGATGCACTTGGCTGGACCAGCTGACAAGCTACAACTCGTAAGTCGGGGCCATTACTACTCGGCCACCACTACTTTGAATTATTACAGTAGTCTTCAAATGCTTTATACAGGTATTATCTGCTGTCAATACCCCATTGTTAACACTATTAATGACTAGGAATGTATCATTAATTTCGATAACAGTGTTGAAGAATACAACATTCTCCCCATCATTCACCCTCTTGTTTCCTGTACACAATAAAACTGTTGTTGATGTTGGAAAATGAATAAGTTAACCCTTTAACCACTTGCGTCGGATTGCTCCGAGAAGTGTTTTCAGTCTTATAAGTCAGGGTCAGTATGTTTGTGACTGGGTTCCATCTCGTTTAGTTCTTCAATACACATAGGTGACAAGATAGATTATTTGGTTGTCAAAGTCAAAGTCAAAAGTTTTTTATTTCACATAGGCCTACATGGGCACTTATAAAACAGGGAATTTGCTACCCTGATGGATGTAATGCAAGAGTGTTTGTTGCCAATCAAAAAAAATCCAACATAGGCCATTAAACGTTAAGTAACAGTTATAGAACCCATGTGAAAAGTGAAGAGATTTTATTATAAGCTCTAGTTATACAAAATACAAGTTTTTATAGAGATACACATGATAGTGGAATATGCAAGGTGATGGAGGTTAATATTTAAATTTATTAAAAAAGAATTAGGTATATGTATTATTCTAAAGTAAATTTTACACAAACCAAGTTAAAAGGAGTGCTGAAAATACAAAGTATTGAAATATTGTATCATCAGGATTCTATGGTCAGTGGGTCGTCTTAGGGTACACTTCAAAACTCATCAAGGATGTTTCGGAAACTGTTGTAGCTATTCAAGCATGCTGATTACTTGTTTACTGATTTACAAAAACCATGCCTTCTTTCGTCCACACTGATCATTATTTTATGAAGTTACAGGCATTGGCAAAGGAACAGAAGTGGGTTTTTAAGCTTATAACCATTCCACACCATGCTAACAGCGAGTGATGTTTCTGTCTTTGTATTAATAGTTCGCTAATGATTTCAGTTGATACTAACATCGGCGTGCTAAAAAGTTACCAATGCATTGGTTATAGAATGATGCCGTAAACTACTACCGTAAAATCATATTGATTTGAACTCTCCATGAGCTTAATACCAGAAAGAATAGTTACAACTGCATGAAAACGTGACAACAACGTGATACATAATTGGATTTCTTAAATAAGGCTTACTTAGATAGTTTTGCTTGAGCGGCAAGCGCCGCAGCCTGCTTTTGAGACTCCAACTTGGCCTGTATCTCCATTTTCTTTCTTTCGATTATTTGTTCCTGTTTCGACATTTGAGCCCATCTTGTACTCAGTGCTGATTTCGTCTTATTATCCTTGAAATGTATCATTGTTTAATCATTCTACAATGAAAAGAAATTGGAAAAACGAAAATAAAACCTCTCAGTTTTCTCGCGTTTGGTGAACTCGCACGAACTTCACTTCAATTAGTGATGTCATGACTCCAGACAGATAACATAAAACAGTCAAGTTCGAATCACAAAAATCGACTAAATAAATAATTTATAAAAGTATTTATTTTTTAAATATAGTTATCTATAAACCTTATAAAATCAGTAGTAGAATGTTTGCAATTATAATAGATCCATGTCTCACTTTTCAAGAAGATTCTGTTTCATGTTGTTGGGGGTAAGGGTAAGGTTGGTCAAGGTAGGCGCCAGATAAACGTGGAATAGCGGTCATTGACCCTCCTACATTTGTTGACATTCATAATTTTAAAAACGGAAATATAGACAAAGCTGTCTTGAATCAAAATATATCTTAATCCTTTAACGTTATAGCAGCGCAGCGTATCATACGATAATCGCTTTCTATAACGACGACGCGAAGCCTACCTACACACCGAAGCCACGGCCCACCAGACAAATCCGTGCGCTTGCCTGGGCGTAGTGGCGCGCGGATGGGTCCGCTAGCTCGCGCCAGGCGCGACTTCGGTGTGTAGATACCTCCTAGACTACTACCAGCCAGGCCAGGCCGAGGAGCCTCAACTCGAATAATAGAATGATTAGCATTGTTAAATGTATTTACTCATTCCATAATCACTGCAAAAAGGAGTGCCAGTGCAAGAATATATCTTTTTTTAGTTGACCACATTATAGAGGTGATAGAGTAGAGGTCAGTGGAGTAGAAACATCCCTCATACCCGGAACTTGACTCTAGCGTGTAATCGGTGTCTATGACAAATTATTATTTGTTCTTGGCTCAAGATAATTTCAGGCAGGCATTTCATCAAAATAAAACGATTATTGTTTGAGAATTATCGGTGATCTAATCTCTATTAAAACCCACAATGATCTTTGGCTTGTATCGTTGTACTTTGTCGTGTTTTAGTATAATTTTAGAACAAAACTTGTATGGTAGAAATAATAAAGCACGACGAAAGAATGTCTAGGTAAACGAAGCCAATTCTCCCCGTGTGTATTATTTTTCTCTGTGCACTTTTTAATAGGGCAAGACCTAAAATGAAACATCAGATATCATTGCATATTATTCTTTTTATATTTTTTTTTCATCAGTTTAAATGGAAAATACAATTTCATTTATTTATAATGTTGTCATTTATTTATTGTAAACAAATATATTATAAAAGATTTACATATTACTATCAAAACAAAATATTCACAAAATGGCAGACTAACTAAACAATTACTTAGCTGTTTCATCAAGCATGCTAACAATTGCATCGTTTTGAGCTAAACAAGAAGGAGAAAGTTTGGCACTGATCCCATTATTCAAATTAAAGTGAAGATGGCATAAATGCACATTGCAGCAACACTATCTGTCGTATAAGATAAGTTAGTCTGTTTGCCCAGATTTTGAATAGGTACCTTTTATAATGATACTCTTCACAACCTCTCTTCAGCTCATGTATTGCATGATCTAATACTGACTACCTATTATACCTTCATATAAGCGCTGCAGACGGCTAGCGCCCGCGCACTTCCAAAGTTTTCAAAACTATAAAGGACAACGCCAAAGAGAGCCTACATCTGACTATTGTTTCTGTGGTAACTTGACAGTTATAATAAACTAATCTGCTGCCTCATTAAATCGAAATTCAAATTGACTTAATTAAAAAAAAAAACAACAAACTCTGGCTCCTTTCATAACAATACAAATTCCATTGAATGGATAAAAGTAACTCAATTTAAAACATTCAAACAAATCCTCAATCAATTCAAATTAAAAAAGTACCTCTTCACATTTCTGCATTACCCTGCCTTAACAAAATCATATTATACACTTAGACAGTTGACAAACAAAAAAAAGCAATGGAAGAGGACAATGAGCAAAAGAAATCACAAAATATATAGAAACATTCGACATTGTGTAAGGTTGCTTCAACAAGTGTGCTTGGATGTTCTGTGTGAACATGGGTTGCGAACTTACACAAATATTTCGGTGTAGCAAAAAAGCTAGGTCTCTTCCACTGTTACATGAAATGCCGAAAAGAAAAGTATAATTCATAAATTGTACCTATACTTTGTTTATATTCTAATTTTTTTTTACATTTTAATAATTTAAAAACAACCAGTACTTGGTCGAGAAATTTATATCCATTTTTTTTTGTGTATTTTATATTTTGATGAAATATTTATAAGCTAATTAACGTGAGCCGATGTCAGGATTCATAGCTAGTCGTCGTTCGCTCGAACCGGCTGGCAAGTCTGTCTCTCTCGTCCGCCCGACTCGAGCTTGTATAAACGTATCTATACATAATTAACACTACCGCATCGTGTATACATCTTGACTCATATATAATGCACTGATATTTCGAGGGGCACAAGGAATATCGCAGCATTGTTTCATCGCGCGCAACGCGCTAAGGCCGCCGCCGCGCGGTCGGTTCGCACCAACCATAACCATCATTCTATATTATTCATATAATTTCCCCGTCATATACATTTCATAGCAATTAATAAAAATAAAACACTAAGATTACATCCCTTAACATGTCTAAATGTCTAATTCGTACTCTATTTACATTTGACATAATACATAATATTCAAATTGTTCGGTGAATCGACAGTCTTGCGAGATCGATGTCGAGCAGTCGAGCCCGGGCTCGCGGCGGCGGCCACCTCTGATTACTGTACAGCAAATTTACAATAACATTTGATCAGAATACGCAAACTCAAAGATCTATATCTAAAAATTAAAGTAAGGTAAGGATCATCATGTATGTAACGCCCGCCTTAAGCCGCTATAATATCAACTATGTTAAGTAATATAACATATTAAGTTTGCACATGACAAAAATGCCACTCGATAACATACATAACATTATTGAATTAAATAAAATAGGCCACATTCATTGTTACGGTTCAAATATGGGGTTAACACAACCTGAATTGAAGTTTCATAGGTAGATGCGATCAGATGACAACCAAAGTAACGTAGTAGACAAATATTGTGGCGGATTTGTCATGCGACAACAAATGATACATATTTGGGAATTAGTACTCCTAATATATCACTAACTAGGATTTAAGAAGAAGATGACGTCACTAGATACTAAATATCTTCTACTCTGTACAATGGACTATGATATTTTATTGAGATATTTTTTTCCTTTGTATAAACATGACAAAATACAAATATTTCTGTCCAACTTTATAATAACTTAACCGGTAACAATCGAGCAACATTTGACATTTTATTACTCCCTTTGTGACAGTATAATTAGATATTTATATTGTATTACGTTAGAAAGGGATATCTTATTTTAAATGGTCTGGGATTTGTAAATATTGGTCTAATCTACGTTATGCAGACGTCAATATGACACGACGCGTATTAGTAATAGGGGATCTAGTTAGTAGTGTCATATTGAATCTAAAACGGAATTACGACCGCGTATCTCCTATGCATTTTTATTGCCTGTAAAAATATAGTATTCACATTCTTTTATCGCTATCCATGTACTAGGTGCGCCGATGAACAGTGCTAAATCAACGGTTTTGACAAATGGAATGCATTTTTCACAATATCCACTTCAATAACTTCCAACAAAATAACTTCCCCGAAAAATATTAACAGAAGAAAATCTACAATCAATAAACGAATGATTCAATTAATATAATGCATGTTATTCAATAGTTATTACGAATTATTATAATAAAACAATCGATAGTGCTTAAACTAGTGGTAACAATAACATTTTTAACTGTTTGTTCCTATCGATTTCAATTGAGTTTTAATTTTTTTTTTTATTATACTTGTAATAAATGACATTTAACATCATGCGATGCAAGGAAGGGTAAGCAAAATGTTAAAGATTAAGGATTTACTAATGCGGGAATAATCTTATGAATTATGAGAATAATAAATTGACGTCTGAAAAGTAGGTGATATCACTTATCAGTTACAGGTTGTCAGTGAGTTGTACTGTAAAGGTCACCGTTTATAAACAAAGATAAGACAATTCCCGTACGAGTAATATCTAGCCGAAAATCTTCAACAGTCACGAACAGTGTTTTTGTTAAAAACCATTATTACAACAATAAACACCAGGTACGCTAAAATAACAAATAAACTCCTTTGTAAAAATGATTGTGTTGCTGATTCGTATTAACGATTCGACACATAATAAATGTTTAATTTGATAACTATACGATTTCCACCCAATTGAATTGTTAATACTAACAAATACTGTACACTCAAGGGCATTTTATTGTAATAACGTTTCGAAACAAACTGGTATGGTGACTGTTACGATGAAAAGAATGAGTGATTTTTGAATAAATAAATAACAGAAATAAATTAAAATCCAAAGCGAAATTTAATCATCTAATATCATGACCACAATATTGAGCATTATAATGAGTAAAAAAAAGCGATAATAAAACCACAAACTATTATCGTGAGCAACAAAAGGGCACTTACGTTTGAATTGACCAAATAACTTCACATCACTAATGAAAAATCTACTGTTCCTGTATATACATAAAACAATTGACGATTATAATGAAAATGAAATCCTAATGCCGTTTTGACACTTTAATTGACAAAAAACTAACAGAAGTAACTTTAATCCTTTAACAAGGTTTCGTAAACCTACGCAAAATGTTCGCGCTTTACTATATAATACGCATATAACAACAAAGAAGTATACATTAGGTGAAAATTAACTTTACAATGACATCATCAAAATTTAAGGACGCTTATGCCGTTTTAAGTTGACTTTAACAAATTGCATTTGGAATTATGTAATGGACTTGCACAACTGACTTTGCTTTCAAAGATAAAAATCAGAATCACTTAACGCTAAATCATTTCAAATATGGACGTTACTTTCAGGACATAATATGCAAGACGGCTTCCCACACATTGGACCAGGGACTGAGTATGGTGCTGGTGGTCGCATCCGGACTACTCCATCGTCTAAGTACGCAAGGTTGGGCGGCGTCGGTCGACTGGCCCGAATGTATACTAAAATTACTAAGAATTTTATTGTGATCTGGAGGGTATTTCCGAAAAGGACCAGATAAATCTCTTATTTCTAGTGGATGTCCAACACTGGCCGGTTGTTGCTATCTTTCGAGACGTTACGTTTGGCAATAGAAAATAAACATTTACTCCGCGATTTTGGCAAACACTATAACCTCATTATGCATTTGGAACTCTGTCGTGTGATCGCGAACCCGTTCTAACACTAAAACATTAGCCATCACTCTATCAAGAGTTTACTTTGTGACATACGATGAGATAGTTTAAAGCCATACATTATTTACAAGATCTTTACGCGGCAATAACACGACACAGCCAAATTTTAATAATAAATATGTTATTCAATATTGAAAAATAAACCCGAATTATTACACTAGTCATAACAAAATTTAACAAGAACGTGAATAAATTTCTTTTATAAGATACTACTATTTACAACATGCAAGCCGGGCAAGACAAATAAAATGAACGTCCAACATTAAAATATGGATGGATTGTTTAGAAGCGAAAGGGACGACATTGGGCTAATTATTAGTATTAGATAAAAAAGGGCATTATAATTGTTATAGAAGGCCAATAGTCGATCAAATTGACTTGTCAGAATTGTCAGTACTTAGTTATACGTCTGCGACATTTAATTATTTACACTTTGACCTGTTAAAAGAGAAATAGTAAAATAATTCAGCATACAGTATAAGCAAAATTCATTTGGACAACAATAACATTCGACGGCAATAATTTTCGACTGGAATTAAATGTGGACGAACATATATCTAATTGGACTATTATATACTTGATAATTTAATTTTTTAATATACATATATGCTATTTACAATATAAAAAATCAACCAGTTCAAGTCTTCGTTATGGGGAATAGATTCGCGCCATACGAGCGACGACGGAGTAAAGTTGCAACTGTCAACAAGTCTCAACGACAATGGCAAACGAGGACAGTTATATCCGGACCTTTCTTGTTTTCACTCTGTTTAAAACTAAGTAAAAATCTGATAAAATTTGCACTTTGTCACAAAAGCAAAAAACATTAGGTCCGAAGGGAAGAAAATATAATATATTTTACAAATATTATTTGTATTACAAAGTATTGAATACGATTTATTCAGTATTGGAACTCACATCAGTTACAGCGAGTATCGCTCTGTTCAATCAGATGGTCAAGGTATCGCTCTGTTAAAATTAATGGAAGAACAATGAAACTTAATATACTATTATGTAACTTAATATTTTGTATTTATTAACTACAATGAGAATGACTAAAAACAGAACAATAATTACCTTAACCATGTGTAGTCACAACTAGTGTTTGTCTTGCCAAGTTGGCAGGCCACCGTTACTGCATCATCGATGCATATTTTAAAAATAACGCAAAATTCAAGTTCGATATCAAGCGTTTATTCAATAGCGAACGAATAGCAACTTTCATTTTCGTCCAAGTAGAGGTCATTCGTTAGTACGTATAGTATTCCAATGACAATAAGTTGTTGATTGGCATGATTCATGCATATTTATTAAGGTTTTTTCCTTGTAGACTCGAGCGAAAATGTTGTTCATGATTCGAGTAACCGCTGATTGAAAAAAAACGCTCTAAGGGCAATTACACGTAGAATGAACATCACAAACCACATTTTGAAATCCACTCATCCGAAAAGGAAAATTGATTTCAAAATGCAATTTCGTGTAAACCCACAAATACGAAAGAAATAATAATTAAATTCATTAAGATACTTAAATATGTAAACCTGCCACAAGACAAGAACTACATACAAATCTGCGATTGGCTTATAACGTTATTTAGAGACGATAATCGGATCCCTAACAACAGGAATAGACTATGATCAAAGTATGGAACCAATGCAGCCGGAACTGACAGTCCCACTACTTACTATTCGATGATATTTACAACAACTGCATTTCACAGAATTATATGGTCCCAGGCATCGATCAAAGATTACCGTCCCTCACGAACATTATAACGCTGGATCGCTATTCAAAATCCTTGTGATAAAACATTTTGCAGTCAGCGCGGCTTTACCAGGACCGTTAAGAGTAAATCGAAGGCCTATCGTTATATATATAAAAAGCTTAACTCTGTCACTAAACGGGAGACACTGACTCGTATAAAAACTATAGATCTTATAATACAAATGTCTATGACCTGTTGAGATGCTCTGTGTAGGCGTGTTAGTTATATTTCAGTACTAAAGGCAGCGAGCGGCGGGCGGCGAGAAACTCGAGTGTCAGTACGCTTGCGTTGTACTCGCGGTCGAAACACGATCTGGTTTTAAATTTCGCTGTAAACAAAAAAACAATACTTTAATACAAAAACCTTGACAACATTATTAAAAGGGTACTTTTGTTTGATAATGGCTCATACTAAAGAGGGTTCTATCTACATTTTTTATATATTAAAACATTGAACTCTGCTCCATTTGTTTAGATTGCTAACTAAAAATGTAAACCATCTTAACATACTCGTATCTTTTAACTAAAAAATCGTCTAAAGATTGTATCTAAACATATTTACAATTTTACCTAAATCGATATTATGTAATTAACTAAATTTAAATAATCTTTGTATGCCTTTTTTACGATTTATTTTAAATAAAAAGAAATATCAAGATTGTTTACGTTTAGTTAACTACCTAAACAGATGAAGTATAGATAAAATATCAGTCGTATCTGAATAAAAAAAATAGTAAAACACATGCATTCAAAAAGTCGAATGGAAAAAATATTTTGCATATCATTTCACACGTCTTATCACTAATTCTCTATACTAAACATCATACGTTCGCACTGTGAACCGATACCGATAACAATTGATTGTCGTGATATGCTTGTTGTAATAAAAAAGTGGCTTTATTCAAAATGGAAGCCTGTTTTTTACAATACAATCTGGGTCTATAAATCATTATTTTAACTACATGTATTCTGTATTCTGGAAACTTTAAAAGATTAGGGTCTGATTTTTCAATGATCAAATAATTGTTATCTAAAGAATAAATGGGGCGGTTTAACATGTTTTCTAAACCGGGGATGGCGAACAAATGGCACGCGTGCCAGTGGTGGCACGCGGCAAAATAATTCGAGCACGCTAGTGTAAAATGTTTGGCATCTAGGTAGTATAATAAAATAATATAATATTCCACAACTATCACACTGAAACAGTAATTTAAAACAGCAGTTATAACTCATTTCTTATGTAAAAAAAAAATTGTAAATATTCTTTAGCAGGGCGTCATGACCACATTACTTTATTTTCTTGTATTTAGTGGCACGTCCTCATAAAGGTTCGCCATTCCTTTATTCCTTTTCTATATAAAAACTGTCAAACGTCATTTTTCTTCGTGAGTTAACAAATATCTGATTATTGAAAAGCCAGGTCTGACTATTAAAAATTGTTATTGATATCGAATCACCAGCCTAAAGACGAGACACAGATATCGATCTATAAATATATAAATTTATCATCTACTGAACAACACATTTTCCTAAACATACAACGTATCGATCTACGGTGACATTACAATCACTTACTGGTATATTTCCGTAGTCCTTTAAATGCGATACAGACTTGAAATAAACAAATTAAATTGAAGGGCCGCACTAAAGATTTACAGAACATCTTTGGGGTCGTTAGAGAATTCTTCATTTACATCATCGTCTAAATCTATCTGCAATATTTTTATTTATATCAATATTATTCGTTTTTTATTAACGATAAAGTACTATCGGCCTCCGTTTGCCTTGATCAATCACTTAAGTTACAATAAATAATTACATCAAATTGAAAACTTAAAAAACCAAATACTGGTTTAAACTTTGAAGGACACCCTTCAAGATCGAACAATAAATTACTGTTATAGCAAGACTATATACAGTATGAACACTATATTCAGTAAAATATATAAATCTAAAAGTCCTTTTCTTTACGCGACCCATCAATAAGCTACTTGCTCGTAAATTAAAACCTTTCGATTATAAACAAAACCTTATTGGTCACGATCAGCCCTGCTTTGAAATAACCTTTAGGAACCTTCATTCCTGGTTTCAA
This sequence comes from Mythimna ferrago, assembly GCA_910589285.2. NCBI lineage: Eukaryota > Metazoa > Arthropoda > Insecta > Lepidoptera > Noctuidae > Mythimna > Mythimna ferrago. The sequence goes on along the minus strand of OU342689.1, from coordinate 15,093,072 downwards.
TTTTAAAAGGTAATGCACTCATATTAAATATTGTCATCATTACGATAATTGAGCATCTAACTTGAGTCCATAGAAATGTTTGCTTCTGAGAACCTTTCTTAGGACCTTCCAACACCAAGGTTCGTATAAAATCTCCTTTTATTAGACGTCTGGAACACAGACCTTTTCATATTGAGAGAGTGAGTGAGCCATAATCCATTACGGCAGCTTAGAGTGTCTATGTTGGCATGACTGATGATTTTTTCACAGATGCCACATACGAGATATATCGTAGAACCTCTATGGTCGTAGATGGCCTCTTTTGAAAGTATTAACACTAGAAGCGCGGGCGTTCCAAATCTGACCCATTCCTATGTTCTTCCCGATCTAATTTTTAGTATACAAGGTGCAGTTTTAAAACTGCACAATATTTCAGGAGGTTGTAATAAAACTCATAAATAATCATATAAAAAAACGATACCTGGTCAATAATCAGTAATACTTGTTATTTAATTTTTTAATTACACTAAACTAAATCGATTGATCGATGGCCGCGGGGGCGTGGCTAGGGTGTGGCGTGCGGGATGATGATTGGATGATACATTATTTTTGAAACTATCGTTGCGAGTTAGTGTGTGTGAAAACGCCCTTTATTGTTCCGTGTTTGTGTGTGTGAAAAAAAGCGCGGTTTTAAAAAAAAAAAAAATTACCTACTTATTTTATTATTGATTCGGGTCGAGAATCACTAACATAATTACCTCCTGAAATATTTTGCAGCTTCAAAACGACACCTTGTATGTAGAATTGCAAAGTGCACCAAAATATGTGTAATGCATAGGAAAAATATTGTATTATCATTTACCAGGTTCATTTGTAAAACATCCCTCCATATTACTGTAGCAAAAATAAAATGACTAAAATTGAAATTGATATTCCGCGCTTCAGAAATAGGAAACGTTTATTTCAAAAATACCAATTACAGGCACTTTTGAATTGTCAAAATGTCGGTCAGTCAAACAAGCTTCTAGTGTTAATACTGCTCGTGTCTCGGTACGAGATATCTGGTATAGACGGACGATGTATGGTGGGAACTGGATTTGTCTCCTTGAAATTTTTGGCATTGAATGTCTTAGACATGGCGGTTACTCCACGACGTGTTGGTGCATTATGGGAGTTTTATCATCATCATCATCAGCCTTCTCAATGTTCCCACTGCTGGGACTCAGGTCTCCTCTCTAGGAGAGGGAATGGGCCGTAATCCACCACGCGGGCCCAGTGCGGGTTGGTGAATGTCACATGTCTTCGAATTTTTGGTTCTAGGACATGTGATAGGTTTTCTCACGATGTTTTCCTTCACCGTTTTGAGAGCAGTGGTGATGAAATAAATTACACAAAGTAATGCGCCTGGCTGGGTTCAAACTCGCGACCTACAACTCTTAAGCCGGGGTCATTACCATTCGGCCACCCCTGCTCTATGGGGAATGCTGAATGGGAGTTTATTACTATAAAATAATATGTCAAAAGGAATAGAAACTCACCAGCTGATCATACTGATAGACCATACGCTTGATGTGAGTGAGTTTACGATGCAGGTAGTTAACGCGCCGCCTCTCCTGCTTGTAGCCCGGGTTGTTGTTCACGCGCCGGTACTCGTCGACGATGCGTTGTTCTATACTCTGTGTAAACATAACATGCCTATTAGGGAAGTGTAGATAGTATGTGGTGTTGTGAAGAAAGTCATAACTAATTAATATGGATTAAGTACATACAGTATCAACTGCGCCATGCGGTACTACTGGGTTTAGATCTTTGAACTCTCCATTCAGTTGCTACTAGAATCTTAAACTTCAAGCTTAAACAGCTGAACGGATTTGAATGCAATTGGCACAAGAGTAGACCACATCTTGGATTAGCAGATGGAACTCTAATTCCTTAGTATGATTTTCTAATTTGACACGGGCGATGCCCCTAGCAGAGGCTAGTGCAGTCATAAACATGACCTATCGACTTCATCTTTGAACGTCGCTTCTATCACTCATACATGCATGACCTCCTTCCAAAACCCAGTCTGAAATGTTTTCGTTTTGGGATTGTAATAATCTGTTTTTAGAAAAGGATAAACTGATTGACTAATATATCAACACACAGCTGAAACTAATGAGACTCGAGAGGATTTTTCAAAATTCACCCGTTAAGAGGCTGCTTTTCCACTCGCCTATCGTAAACATCGAGCATGGTTTAAAAGCTTGTTGCTTCATCTAACGCAATCCAACGTGATGTTTGACGAAAAGGCAACGTGAAAAAAGAGTACCTGAATACTCTGTTGGCATTCAGTAATTCCGTGATTTACTCGAAAATTTTACAAAACTTGTTCCAGGAAATACGTGTTTTTTTTAAACTCTTAAAAGTTTTTGGAAAACTTTGTCATTATTAGGAATCTTGATAAAATTTGCTAGGCTTGTATGTTGTACTTTTTTGACTTTTTTTATTTTTGAGTAAATTATGAAGTTCATGCAAAATAGCAGATTTTCAGAGGTCTTAACTGGATTAGTTTTACACAAATTTATAAATTGATTTCCATAGAAGCCTAGATAATATCCACAAGATACTGTGTTTCCAAAATATCTAATTAAAAGTGTGTAGTGACGTCATATTCGCGTAAGAGCAGTTGTATGAAAAACAGTGAAAATGTATGTCGAGATGCATCCCCTAAAGTGAATGAAACGGGGTCCCACAGTTTGTATGGAGAAATCTAGCCACTGGCAGATGCTAGTAGTGTATTTAAAACAGTATTTGTGGTGACGGTTGCGTTCATTATCGTTATATCAGTCGCAGGACCCCAAGTAATAAACCACAACGACCGGTTCTGGTAATTCCTGTGAATTTTTTGCGTTCATTTTGGTTGTTAAATGAAACATGCATGTAAACCTTGTTTGATTACATACGACGTCACAACAGCATCACTTTTGATTGATCGTGATCATGACAATGACCGCTAAATCGTTCGTCATCAGATTATTTTTGCGAAACGTTCTAGAACTTTCGAGATTCAACGAAAGATCTCGATGATTCATCGAAACTTAAAAATATTTTTATAGTAATCTATGTTCTTCATTACAAATATTTATCAATATTTTATCACGTGATTTGATAGTCAGTTTTAGGCTTTCAATAATTACTGTAAAACATAGTTACGTAATAAAACTAAAATGAGTCCGTATTAGCATAGCTATCTGTGTTTATCTAGGAAAAATATACGATTGTCTTATCACGTATTCATAGAAATCGAGTAGATAATAATAATCAATTGTTTACGTATCAAACTCTCAATGGACCACGTACTTCTGAATTATATATCAATTTCAAAGTTTATATGGTTCAGTAGTAATTTGTAAACAGTTGATTTTTACACATTTATAATACAAAGTCCCCAACCGCGTCTGTCTGTATGTATAAATGCGATATACTCAAAAATTACTGAATGGATTTTCATGCGGTTTTTGCCAATATACAGAATGATTCATGAGGAAGGTTGAGATACATGTATATTATAGTAGAAAAAGCGGAGAATTTTAAAGATTTCTTCTTTTTTTTAACAGCTGTGCGGTGTTGGGATGGGTCGCTAGTTTACTACAAATCATTGACGACGATATCAGAAATCATACACCATAGATCCCATCATAGACATAAAACTTATATTTTACGATTTTGCTAATAATAATATTCCTCATGAACCAGTTTGTCTGGGAATTACAGCAACAGTTTAACTGGGAATAATCCCACATTGAAATTAATTGCAATATAGCACTTGGGAATGTCCTCTAAACATTATTAATAGTTTCTTCGTGGAAAACTTCGTATCCAGTAAAACGTGTTGTTTGTCACATAAAATTATCATTTCAAAGATTGTCTGGAAGACACGAGCGATAAGACCACCCATTGTGTATTATCTCTTAGTAGGCAATAATTAATACTTACTCATTGTTTTTTTTTTCATTTTCTATATTCTAGTGACTCATAAGTTATGTAATGTTTTTTTTTTCTATATTCATAATACAAAAAGGACAATTTTGTTTGTAATTAATAAATTCAATAACTACTTACCCTATTTCAATATTTATTTTACCCTGTACAATACTATTTTATTACCGAGTGACATTGCATAAATTTTCACGCGGGCGAAGCCGCTGGCAGAAGCTAACATATAAACTCAAAAACTAATGAACCGAATTTTTAATTCTTTCACTAGTAGAATACTATTTTAACACCAAGTGGCAGGCATGTATTTTCACGCGGGCGAAAGCAGAATGTAGTAATGTATAAACTCAAAAACTACTGGACGGATTTAAAAAGTTCTTTAACCAATAGAACGCTATTTTATCACTGAGTGACATAGGCTATATATATTTTCTAATTTCATGCGGGCGAACCTGCTGGCAGGGTCTATAATCTATAGTATTATTCGTTGACTGTCTCAGACGATTCCGTCATTCAGTAAAACCTTGTTTAACCAACAGTAACTAATTTAGATTTACTTATCTGTGTTGGACCAGTTCGTCTTACATCCATCGGATTCCCTCTATGAGATATTTATGAGACGCATCATTATAATCCATCAAGCCATACGAAATTTACAGTACAGCTTATATTCCTTCCCTGAAGAATCCAAAGATTACATATGAACATACCTGATGATGTGGTGACAGTGGTTGCGCGCGTTTAAGCTCAGCTTCTAAGCGAGTAAACAGGGCAGCCACTTGCGCCACACGGTTGTACAGCGACCGGTATTCCGTATACAACTCCGCGAACTCGTTCTTATACGCCCGCCGAATGTTAGAACTAGTGATAGGCGGATATTGCCTGGAAAGAAGAAAGGTTACGGTTATTAAGATATTCTCTAGTCTACGTGTTTGAACCCTAAGTAAAGTTACTATACGCAAACGAGTCTTTGCAAGTCCTAACAATTTGTGATGTCCGGAATGGACTTTCTTAATGTCAGAGGAACTTCCTCTCGCACATGATTGTGTTATTACGAACGGCCAGTATCAACAATCTATTTAGAACTTTGTAATTTAGAAATATTTAGGTGCTAATGGTCAACTACTAGCTTCGTAAGACTAACTACGATAACCAAGCTGATTACCAACACGAATATTCGAGAAAACTTAAATGACTTGACAAAGTAAGCTACTTATAAATTGCAAGTGAACTTGCTCCTACCGAGTAATCGTACTGGAATAAACTCTGACATTTACATTCAAAAGATCAAAATGTCAGCCGCATAGCGATTTATTGAGAGACTACACCTGCCCAGGTGTTGATAAAATGCTAATCTCAAAGAAAACGATCACATGTATGCACGGCAACAGTATTGGTACATCACACGTTTGCATTTCCCACGCAAATTGATTGACGCCATCTTTATTTTCATGTTGCGTTTACACGACGCACTAAAGTAGCCATCTCGTTTAGAATCAATCTTAGAAACTGATTAACATTCTCGATACGCGTCCTTTCGTGTGAAAGATACCGTATAAATTTAGTTCAAAATGTTTGTTTACCTTAAAATCCTTGATGATCTGGGGATAAAGAAAAACATAGAATGTATCAAATGTGTACTAATCTATTACATTTTTACTTTTAAGACCAATTTAGGGAGTGAGTTATGCTACTTTAATAGATGGCGATGGGCTTGCAAACTAGTGTGATTTAAGTAGGTAACTCTAGACCTACGCCAGTATTTCTAAATACTTCTATCAACTGTAAGTAAACTACGAAATACCTAAGTGTATGTTAAATCTGTTATTTAACTGATTTTATATGAGTTTGTAGTTCAAATTACCTTTCAATCTCTTCCAAATCAGTCATATTCTCATCAGGGACAGGCGGTAATTCTGTAGTATTTTCTAATGTTTCATTATTTGTGATGTCTTTTTCTGTAAATGAAAAATAACAAAATTATTCTTCAAGTCCTGAAAAGTTTTTCCTAGTTACGCAAAAAATACATTACCTATCATTAAGTTTTGCATATTTTCGGGGAAAACACGAGATATTTAATCAGGTGTCAGTCACCTGCGATAGTCATATGAAATGGCCATATTATGTTTGCATAAAATTCTTATATTAAAAATGGTAATATTTGTAAACTTGGAGAATATAATCGCGTTATGTATATGCGATCCTTGTAACTATTTATAAACAAGAACAGAATGTTACAAATACATTCACTAGTGAAATAATTCGAACAGTTACTATGACCAACTTTTTAATGTTGGTTCAGACTTTAGACTGGCCGAATTAAAGAGGAATGCGTTGCACTAGCCTTTGTTTGTATGCCCTAAGACAGTTTGAGATATAGCGCATACGAGCAACTAGTCTCTGCAACAAAATTTTTCAAGTCTACGGGGCTGTATGAAAGTGAACGCATGAAGTGACGTGTTAGCTGGAAGACTTATTTCTGCAGGTTCGGCGACGCGACTACCACCCCGTCTATTGGTAGCAAATTTTTACGAAAAAGTCGCTTCGCTATCGCTCCCGTGTTCCTATCTTCCTGACAACAGAAGCCAGCGACAAAAAGTTGCTCGTGGGCGACCTGCTAAATATTTACTTTTACGACTATGGATTAATATTTGTACCGTACGTATCTCGTACGCTCGTTGTAAACTTGGTCACACTAACTGTACACCTAATTTCACTAATGATCGCTTGTTATACGTTTTTTATCAGTAATACATACCTATGATATTAGTTTGCTCTACTGGGGGACTACTTCTAAAGCCGTTCGCCTTCACAGGACTGGCACAGAGATCCTTTACAGTATTATAATTGAGGGTATAACCATTGTCCTTTTTAACTGAAAACATAAAAAAAAAACACATTTAAAATTTACTGATTAGTGAAGTGAAAGGCACGTTTTTTTACTAATCAGTATTTCGTAGTAGCTTCAAATTCTAATTAATCGTGTTTTTAATGACTCATTGTCGCTTGGTAAACAATAAATTTTCTTGCTATCAAACAGTTCGTGCTTACTGCTACGAAAGCGTGTTATTACGACTATTCAATTTCCTCATGGGTCATTGGGTTTCTAACATCATTTCCTATCCCCCATAAATAGGGGAGTAAATCATTTGTGTAATTATATTTGTAAAGTATTTTTAATAAAGTTACAGTATGCTTGCAGCGGATTCTATTGACGTTTGAAAATCCGATGCAAATGATTTCGCAAGTCGGACATTATTCAGTAACTCGAACATTTGTTTACGTGTTGATTATTATGATTCATGTATTGATGTCTGTACTGATAATATTTTTACCCAAGTAAGAAATCTGACGAGTTTATGTGTGTCGTCTTTTCTTCAGTCACCTTAGTTCACCTTTCGGAGACCTTGCACTCAAAGACGTGAACTTATGAATGATCCTTGGCATCTTATACTTCGACGCTCACCGACGCAAAGGGTCAGTGACACTACATATTAGTTTCATGATATTTAGAGAGATATCAACTACAACAGGTTGGGTTTTAGTTCAATAAAGGTCAACAACCTTGCTGAACCTAGTAACAAAGAGCATTAACCTCAATTTAAGGACAAGATTGCAATATCTAGGTGTTAAAGTGTGTAGATATATTAGGGTAAATAAGAACATCAGTAGTATTTTGTTTTTTAGATTAGAAGAGCTACCAAGTATTCTGGGACTCGGTATTGTTGACCAAATGTGAATTTCAGCCGAAGATCGTTCACTTCTGGATGTACACCATGCAAACCGTCGCTAGTCAATGCGAATCTATCCGGCGAATTTCTGTGATCTTCACCAGGTTATTGGTCTGTCATTATTTTTTCGTAACTCTTTCTTTCGGAGTTGTTTATTTGTCTAAGAACGTAATCTAGTGGATTTTCTGTTCGTTCGGGGGCCTGACTTACATTAGAGATCAGTGATACAATGTTAGACAATAACAAACTCACCATTGGTCCGCTCGTCCTCGTTATCGGAGGCTTGTCGCTCGCCGGAGGAGGTGGTGGCGTACCCTGAAGAGGGCGGGGAAGGGCGGCGGTAGTGCGAGATGCGCTGCTTCTTAGCCGCCGGCGGCTCGTCGGGCAGCAGCGCCGGCAGCACCGACACGCTGGCCGCGGCCGCCGCGCCCGGGGCGGCGCTGGGGGCGGCCGCGGCCACCAGCCCGGGCGCCCCCGTCGCACTCACCGCGCCCGCCGCGCTACTGGGCCGCTTGACACAGGAGCCGCGGGGCGACGCCCGTGGGGATAGAGAGTTCGCCGAGTCGCTGCTTAGCGGTGGCGTTAGGTTTTGAGGTTTCCGCCTGTGGGTTAGAAAGGATGGTATTGAGTCATGACCATCATCTGACCAATCATTTTCTAACTGTATTTGGCTTTGTTCATAAAACTGGAGTAAAGGTTTGATGATGAAATAATAACAATAGCTTGTAATAGTATCTAAAAATCTAGGATCATCATTTGTGCTTCCGGAAGATTCTACGACACACTATAAATAATGTATATTGCTCTCACTTCCTTTTATTTGCAGAGTAATCTAGTCTGAAACTGGAGAATAATATGGCTGTTTACGTTAGCTTGTTTTCGAAGACGAAGAAATTGTTTAAGATAATGTGACATTTTTTAAATGTATAAATATGGTACTTGTATGGAAGATTTTGTTATCTGTGTATAATCAAGCCTGGCAATAACATAATTCAGTTTAATTGCTTTGTGTACTATACTGGAACTGAAAACAACAATTAATAATAAAATTTCTTTATATTTATTTAAATGTTCATCAACATTACATTCAGATCCAATTCCAACTATAGAATATTTAATTTCTTTTCAGACAGCTGTGAATTTTTATTATTAGAACATTCGAGAAGTCGCATTCCAATGGATTGGATTATTCAAATATGTTATACTTACTAATTTTTGCAGTATTTATTTTCTGAATTCCTTGATGAAACTTACCTTTACTTATCTAGGATGAAATCTTATTTTTACTTTTTGCTAAGTTTTTCTTCAAAATAAGTAAATGTTGGATTCAGAGTAGGTCATGACGCTGTGTTTTTAGGTAAGATAAAAACAGAAGAGCATCAACGTCTTGATTGGCAGAAAATGAGGGTATTGACCGAATGTTTGCCAACCTTCAGTGGCCGTGTATACCCAGCATAAGAGCCAATATTTCCTAAATGTAGTAAGAAACAAGGAGTAAATAATACCATACCTCTTGAGCATACGTTTCTCCTCCTCAGTATAAAAAGGCCAGTCCTCATTGACGTCATTCCAAATGTTTCTTTTTAATTGGTAACAGTTATCCTTGAGCGTACTGATTGATGGCAAAATCTTGTTCACCAAACTGCGCTCCTTGTCCTTGATACCCTCTGTAATTGTATGGCGAGTGTTAATCAAGTGGAGTTTGTGCAAATGCACGACCGTCCTCGAAATCTCGACTTACCACTAGAAAGCCTCGCGTACAATTCGGGCTTCTTGAAGGGTTTCAATGCTAATAACTGTATAAGTCTTTCTCTGCAATAGAAGAAAATGTTATATATTAGTCAAGGTACTTATTATGAGACGTCTAGCGTTTTCCAGCGGTACTATTCTCTAAGAAAACAGCCTTGAGCGCAGCGCTGGCCGCAGTGACGAGTCGAGAGCGCAGTAGGTACAATGAATTAACAATCCAATGTATAGGCCCATAAGATTGTTAATCCAATGTACATATTTGGATTTCGTCGCTGCGGCCAGCGCTGCGCTCAAGGCTGTTTTCTTAGAGAATAGCACGCCTGGGCTATGAGTTTGTTCGTACATATATGCGAAATCTGAAACACGTGTCTAGTATTTTTATGTAAAGAATCTATGTAAGTACAAAATTTCATAAGTGTATCACGAAAAATCACAAAGTTATAAGCTAGATGTCAGCAAAAATACATAGTCACCGGGCCATTCAGGCGACTCTTGTTTTGCACATGCACCCATCTGTTTGCTGGCGCCTAATGCCTGCTATGACCAGCCATGACCTGTGTTGTACTTAGTGTCGGTGGTGTTCAACTTGTAAACTTTTATATTCGGGAAAAAATATAACGTGGTGTAAATACTATAGGGATCCATTTAGTTACTGATTCTTGACAAACTATATTCAGGTATCGCATGAACTAAAAATGATGTTGTATATAGAAAAAGATTGATTTATTGTGCCGAATACTAATGGAAACCGATTGCTTATCTCATTGATAATTTCGTTTTTCGACGGCTTAGGATCGGGGATTTCCTAATTAACGTTTGTAATTCCCAATAATATTTATGGATATTTTCCTAAACAGTAGAGCTGCATTGTCCGCCGGATGTTTTAAGAAGACCGTTGTGTTCTTTTCCAGCGATTGTAAGATTATCCCATACTATCGTCACTGAGGCTTGAGTCATGTTTTCATGAGTTTTAACTATTACGCGTCGTGGAAAAGTTCAAGGTAACAAGGAAAATGCATGCACAACAAATACGACGGTTGAAAGGCAAAATGATCTAAGCGACATTAAGTAAACTTTACAAAAGTGAACTCAAATTTTTAACTTTAAGTCACTCTTTTGTAAAGTTTACTCAATGTCGCTTAGATCATTTTGCCTTTCAACCGTCGAATTATGCATGTAACATTTTGTTTAATTAATTATCAGAGCTACAAAAGTAATTTTTAGCTCTGGTAAACCAATAATAAATCTTCAAGGTTGCTACTAAAAAAGAGAAGACATGGTCTTTGACGTCAAGGGCCATCACATCCGTAGTACGGCCACCATGGAAAACTCTCGATGAGACAGACAGATATTTTTTTTATTATTGATAGGCTCGCGTTTGACCACCATCTTGCCTGATGGTAAGCGATGATTTGGTCGACGATGGAACACGCTTGCCTAGAAGTAACCAATTCAGTCTTGATTTAAAGACCCTTAAGTTGTAGATACCAGGAAACACAGATAATATTTAATATTTTTTTTTGAATAATAAAGATTCAAAGCTGTCAATAAGAAAAAGAAGTTCGACATGGTCTTTGACGTCATAGGTAGAAAAATACCCGTACGGTCGCTATGGAAAACAGCGTATTGGCGAGAGAGACATAATATTTGATATTGTTTTCACAATTAGTATTCTATTTTTGTATATTTATTGATAAACTGATTAGATAACAAATACTTTTTTCATACATGTCACCTAAGAAAATCATGAAATAGTGAACCAATTTATCCTCCTTTCGAGATTTATTGAGAAGTGGAAATCACCTTGCGAGCCATTTCCATAGTACAATAGAAATAATTTATGATGTCCTTGACTCTGACTCATGTAATTATGTTGAATACAATACTGTTCAGCTACAAGGAAATAATATGAAGGCATACGTCAATATGTCCATCATTTGTTTGAACACAACAAAAAATGTACAGGCCTTTCAGTAATGTTATTGAAACTTCTTTTATATTATTATGGATAGGCTCGCGTTTGACCACCATCTTACCTGATGGTAAGTGATGATGTGGCCGACGATGGAACACGCTTGCCTAGAAGCAATTTATGCACTCTTGACTTCAGAAACACTTTCACGGGGAATTCCACTCCTTAGCTATCGTTATAAACTATCGTTCAAATTGGTTAAAAGAGGTTATGTTATCTATGGACCTAGTTTCAATAAGTTACAAAACAAGTAACGTCAGATTTTTCAGTAATTAAATGGATAATTAAAAGTAACATCATGATTAAAACAAGGTCGTAATCGTACCGTTCCATTAAAAACTACATTTTTTTGCCGGTAGGTAAGTAAATTTTAAAACAATATTTTGTACACAAAAAGTGTAACATAAACCGCTGCTCCTTTGTCTATCAGCCGCAAATTATCACTTCGGTTTTTATTATGATAACAATATGACAAAATTATCATAACACCGTCCCGTGAGACGTCACAATTTCATGTATCATTATTAAATATGAAATAGAATATGACCCTTACGTAAGTAATTTGTTTTATCGCCTAGTTCAGCAAATATTAATTTATTTAATTTTTTATATAATTACAAATATTGCTAATTATTTAATCAAATACTGCAAGAGACTGAAATATTTACACTATTGAACAATATTTGTGAAAGATTATGAAAATCGAAATGAATCAAGCTTCAGTTATGATGTCATCGTCATAGGTTATACCCACTCAAATTCCAGATATGTTTCATACGTAATATTGCGTAAGCAACTAATGTACATGCATTTGCATGGATGCAGTCTAAATCATGACGGTAGTGCGCAAAAGAGAGATCATATAAGACTTGGTGTCACGTTGATGCCCCTCCATTGGCTTTTGTGCCCAAGTGGAGGGAACGTTGCTTTTTAGTTATGAATATACTTTCGCCTCCTTGCTAAAATACGCAGGTTTCCTTACAATTTTTGTAGTCAGGGAAATAAATTGTTTAGCAATTTGCCATTTCCTATGACTGTTAAGTAATGACGGTTGTGAATTGAATGTATGAACAATATTTTTCCCTGACTAGTCATGTTCCAAATGTGTTTTATTTAGTTTAACAATAGTCATGCAAAACTTACTTCAGGGACCGCCTAGTGAGATCCGGATTAGGGGGTAGCCGCTGCGGCTGGTGCGGGTTGGGCGGGTGTTGCGGGTGCTGTTGATGCTGGGGGTGTTGTTGATGCGGCGGCGCAGCAGGCGGGGGTTGCGGGCGCGACGGAGGCGGGACGGGCCGCTCCGCTCGTTCAGGTCTCTCCACCCGTTCGGGCCTTTCTTGCCTCTCGGGTCGCTCGGGCCTTTCGGGCCTCTCAGGCCGCTCTGCCCGCTCAGGCCGTTCGGGCCTTTCAGGCCGGTCGGGCCTCTCCGCCCGCTCGGCTAACTGGGTCGCTCCCGCAACCGAGTAAGGATGCGCTGTGCGCACTTTGACGCGACGTCCGATGTCCGTCTGGTTAGGTTTGATCACGCGGGTGCTGGAATAGGACCATTTGAGTGAGCTTAAGCGGAATTAATTGCTCGAAACTTTAGATTAAGTACGTATCTAAAAATGAGTGTATTCAACAGTGTATGGTATCTAATGTGTATTCCTAATTTATTACAAAATACTAATTATTTCTTTTAGTACGACTTTAATTACGAAATAATCATACTATTTATAATCCTTTAATTTATGAATTAATAAGTTTTATTTTAATTAAGTATCCTGTTTATATTATCAATCCACTAAATGAATCCAATGTTAAAGATACTCAACTGAAGAAGATAAAATTGTTTTGTCAGAAACAAGGAAAATAACTGACTAAATGACTGTACTAATAAAAGAACCTCTGTTTTATTAAACTTGGCAAGCAAAAAAGAAGAGGCTTAAACGAAGTGTCGATTATACTTTTAATAACTTTACCAAGGTTCATTTTGTGAGAATCAAACTGATAAATGAAGCTCTTGGTCTAAAACAAGACTTCTTTGGTCCTTCGTTCTACGAGTATTTCTAACAAAAGCGTAAAGTTTCTGTGCTTATTTATATTTCATGTGCAAAAAACGTGAGAGGTGCAAGTAGTGCGTAGTACTGACCATTTACTCTGCTCCGCGGCAACAGTTCTCGCCATACGGTCCTTGGTGGCCTCGTACGAGTCGTCATTGGCCTGGACACGCATCCTGCGTGGTAGCGGCCCGCACGACTCCAACCGCCGAGCGCCGCCACTCCGGACGCACTCGAACGAACCCTGGAACACAAGCAGAAGCCTTAAAACTACAGTTTGGGTAAGTGCTGTTGACATGGTTATCAGAAATCACGATCACAATTTTTTTTCTTTCCTAGTTTACATAAGGACTGTGTTTTAGGTGGAAAAATCATCCAAAGACATCTCCCGTTCTTGGGCAGAGCGCAAGGGTGTGTCAGACTTTTATTGACTAATAACTCACTCCTGTTCCTTCTTCGCCTTTCACACCAGGGGCGGGTTTTCCTTTCAGAAGCGAACCCATGGCCCCAGTAGGAACCTACCTAAGGGTTAAGTTATAAGTCTTTTTTCCAAGTATGGTGGCTATGAACAGAATTGCCTTACAAGTAAAAGTGAGTGGGTAAATAAAGACTGATGTGCTAAAATAAGTTTTTCTTTTTAAAATATAACTCAGCTCTACGCACAAGGTCGTTCAATTAAAAGATTTGCTGGTCGCGGAAATTGAGTTTCTTCCTAATCTCATTATAATCCAAAGCCTCTTTGTTTAAAAGAAACCTTGCAAATATAATTTACGAAGAAATACTGCTGTAAGACTATTACTTGAAACTATTATTTCCATTCCATTTACCAAAATATCATTAAGTATTTACTGGAATTTAATCGTATAACGAAAAAATAAAGCCGAATTGCCTTACTATAAAAGCTTTTCCGAAGCTTATTGGACGCAGTTCGTGGGAGGGTGAAATTACTACACCCACGCGAAAACGCTTGTCGAGGCGATGAATCGTTTCGGCTATTTGTGACGTTCTACCTAACACCTTTAGGGTTAACATCAAGTGTCCCGTTACATTTTTTTGTTAGTCGTTTTCTTTAAAAATAAGCTAAAGGGCCTATTACACCACTCGATATTCAGACAGTCTTAGTCGATGTCACGTCGTGTAATAAGGGTCAGAATGTCTTACTCGGAATGAAAAATAAGACGAGTCTGAATATCGTGTGCTGAATAACGCGTAGTGTAATAGGCCCTCAACAACTAAGCTTCCCTACTTTTATAATAAGACTGTATAAATGTCTAGCTCCACTAATAAAGATGGAAGAATAATTTTGGATTAAAAATTAAAATGAAGCTACTTCATGATGCAACGTAGTGTGCGTTCTGCGACTGAATTCGCGCTTTCTAACGGCTATTGGGTAACGTTCTTAGTACGCCCAGTACCACCGCATTCCGAGTCTACGTGAAATTTACATTTTTTGCGAATCACGACTGAAGAATTGTTGTATACTATACAGAATAATATATTTCTTGACAATTTTGTATAAGTGCGGAAGTTTGTAAAATATGCCGCGTCATCTTATGCAGCTTCGTGCCAGCGTTCTTGTCTGAAGAATCACCACGACTAATTTTAGTTTTAAAATAAGTTTGGACTAAAAAAATAAATATTTTTAGAACATACATTAGTCTTTTTTATTTACAAATCACTGATCTATTTCCAATTGAAACCGACATAAATTATTCAATATGTATCCAATTAATACCTGCCAGTACTACACGCCATTTTAAAAATAAAATATTTTGACGTAGTCCCACGAAAATATTCAGGGCATAGTAAAGGCGCCGCCACACGTAAGTTTACTCTTACGAATTTGTCGGTCACGCAATTTATTTATCGGCTGCAACTGTTCCGCGACCCACAAACCCACGAACGCGTCACAGCATGGGAGAAGCATGGAGAATAATAATCAACCACCATCTTGAATCAGCTGATTAACACATCGCTAAATTTTATGCTTTAATTTTCTGATATGCCTTGAATGTACGCAGTCGTAGAGACTCGAGTCTCTTATCTTGGTCGTAAAAATTGACCGAGATGTGTGAAAGACGAAAGCGTGATTGTATATAACACCGTGTATTATATATTACTCAGTTGCCAAGGGCTTTGTGTTGTTAACCCAACATGAGTTTTATGTATGTCAAGAGCCTGATAACATAGTGCAATATTTTATAACTGTTACCGTTGAATGGAAGGCATAAGATGATACAATAAGTATAATCTATCCAGAAGATAATCTATAATAAATCATCAGCTGAAATAATGTATTAACTAGTATACAGCTTAATGAATTAGTGAGATGCAACGTTAAATAAATACAGGCTACCTCTCTTCTTATTGACATTAAGACAGAAGAGTATAAAAGGACAGGATAAATTTGATTATACACCAAAATAGTAACATCATTTTTACACAAACTATGGGTATAATGGCGTTCTTATCGCTGACAGCGATATCTACTAGGCAACCTTTGAATGGACTGTAAGAACTAAAAACGACGGTGTAATCCATATACTCGTACATAAAGTACCACTTATATGATAACAAGATACTGTACAAGTCTGGTTATTAAGAAGAAAATTCTAAAAAGGAACAGTTTTTTTTATATTCTCGTCACTGCTACTGGTGTTTTTGTGGCTGAATTAACAAGATATCATCTCTTTTTGTGCATGGATAGAAGAGCTTCATAGACAAAGTACCAGTTACACGATAATAAAATACTATAAATACTACTAGGCGTTCACAGAATAAGACTTCGCGTTTACACTAGGATTTTTATTGCATTTGAAAAGATTCCTAAAAGAAAATAGTGATAACGGAAAAATATTTGCTTTGTAACAATGTAACAAGTGTTAATAAAGTGTTTTGTGTCTAAATACTTCTGGAAAATTGTATATATTACCATAAATAGAGGCCTTATAAATGTCCACTGCAGTGTATGATCAGGTTTTCAATATATTGGTCTGTCGACCTTGATATTTGTTAAGATGATTGGAGTACCTACATACTTTGTATAGAAAAAAGACAACTAGTTTATAGATGAATGATAAATACTTATTCACTTGTAAAGGTTTTAAGTAAAATGTTTATTAATATTTTAATCACAATGAAGATTGTCAGAAGAAGGTCAGGGATTCACACAGCTTTGTCATAATGTAGAACTCGTTATCTATTACAAAGGAACGTACAAAGTTAAACTAGACCACGTGGAAAAAGATAAAAATCCAAGTAAAATGACTATTGCCTATATGCTTGATAACACCCGCATGTCGCAAAAACCCGTTTGTATCAAGGTCTCGCTCATCTATCTGGGATGGGTTCAAATAGGTTGGACTCATTATAATAATTTATCATTTCAAATTAATTTTGAATGATTCTTCTAGGTGACAATATATTTTTGGTGAAGAATGTTGACTATTTTTTTTTTATTGATATAAACTAGTGCTGGACTGCGATCCCACCTGATGGTAAGTAGCGATGCAATCTTTGATGGTGAGGCGCACTAGTTTATTAAGAGCCTATTCACTCTAGTCTTGAAGACACCCAAATTATAATTATCTCATCTAACTCTATAATAAATTGACTTGCAATGAATCAAGGATTTGCTACTACTTGTATAACATTCAAAGATAAACGGAGTAATAGGTTTAATACACAAAAATGCGTTTTGTAATCTGCGATCACTTTCATTTGGCATGTTGGTCACCTAAGTGTCAAAAGGTTTGCGTTGTAAATGACACAACAGTTCGTAGATGTCAACTCAGCTACTGAACATAGGCCTCCCGCATACACAAGAACAAATGTTCTTGGGGGAACCATGTCAAATAGTTATTATGCTAGACACGTTATTGGAGATCGCAGATATTATCAGTCTGAAGTAGATGTTGCCAATAAACCTGATATAAATTTTAAATTACCTGTTACCGATCAAAATTGATGGTAAACTATTCAGATCTATAGCAAGAGAAAGACGATCATTAATACCGTCGCAAATCTAAGGACTAAGTTAAATTAATGGTATGGTATTGGTTACCTGTGGACCCTCCATCTCTGCATTACTATTAAAGCTGAAGTGAAACGTAGCCTCGCCTGATGGGCCATTGCCATTGCCACTGGCTGGCGCCGGAATGGAGATTTTCTGAAATAGGGAAAATACCAGGTTAATTACCGAAACAGAGTAATCACAATGTAGAAAATGTTAAGATCTAGAGACCCAAATTGATTGGTTAAAGTTTAGTAAATTACCAATTACAACACATCAGTGTTCTTAGATTAGAATCTTAGGCTTGCTTCAATTGGATGATTAGCCACGGTGAGAGTTTAAAGCCAAGGTCACAATATAACTTAGAAAACTGTAGAATTCTTTATGAATAATAATATTAATCAGCTCACAATTATTTTTACTCTTATCAACAGAACCAATATAAACAATGTCATTCAGTTAATGCACGTGACATCTTTATGAAGACATTAAAATATTTCTTAACACACATTTGAATTCTGCTCACAATATCAACAATTGGTTCAACAAAAACGATCCTTGGATTTGTTACACATGTATTCTGAACAAGACCGTCTCGCTAAACCAGATACCTGTATAATCAAGTATTTTTTTACAGTGCCCTTGAACACTATCTCAGGAACGCTGTAGTAATAAATATTTATTTTATGTTTTCGTTTTTATAGAACAAAAATAGGATGTGCGCGAAACGTGTGAATAATAGTTAAGTCGTAACAAGATGATGACTGACGTAAGCAAATGATAAACAAAAGTATTTCGGCCAGACTGAACAGTACAGATAAAGTTGCTATAATCGAAGGAAAGAGTCTGAAACACTATGCAGCACGTGAATAATTTGAAAAGAATCTGTATAATCGCGTGTCTAAGATGTTAGGAGTTTCAACGTGGGAAATCTGGCACGAGATCACTGTGTGAATCACACAAATAAAACGCCAAATTACTATGGGGGCTGTTTGACGAAATCAAGCATCATACATAATGGGAGACTAGTGTTTTATTGTATTACATACACTTATCCACCTGCTTTGCGATTCCGCGCAGATGATAAAGAGCAAAGTAATCCCATGAGAAATCTACGAAGTTTCTTGTTACATTTCCAAATAAGGCTGACCTGGGCCAGTAGGCTTAACGCAATTGCAACCGCGTATGTACATATATACGTCCATAGACGTACACAACTCAACAAGTGAGTAATGACTTTCATCGTCTGGTATGGCAACGCCGCGACTACACAGCCGATGAGCGTATCATACCGTTTCACCATTAAATACATTTTGTTTCTAAATAAATCAAACTTTACGAATCAATATTTTGCCCGTAGTAATTGTAACAATATTAATAACAGTATTGGTATACAAAACAACACTCCTCAACTTTCGGAATCTGTTTATTGAGGTCACAGCGAGTTCTTCATGGTTCGCTACGCAGTGCCAGAAAAAACAAATGCACTCAATTTATTTTGTCCAGATTTTCCAGTTCCCTTTCACAGAGACTACAGAAATTTGTTTCTTTTTACAGTAGCTGATGAAACATGACTACAAGACGATCCTTTTTGACGCAAAGGCGGCGTGTTTGCCAGCGGTGAGTTCTATTATAAAGTAGTGTACAACAGCAAGACTAGTGTGTCCAGGCGTGCTTCATTTGGTGACGCGCAGAGCTACATGCGTGGCCGCGAGCCGCCGTAAGGTCGCGGCTGGCGATGTGTGCCAGCACCACAATGCCAGGCAATTAACCTATTAAAGAGTGCGCCGCGAAGCGGACACCGATGGAGCAATAACCCGACAAGTCCCGCCGCTAACGTGTTAGCCGATACTCAGATTGCTGATTACACCCTTCCTCTTCTTCTTCTTATGTTTACTCCCTGAACCAGCAGATAAAATGGGATGGGACAATTACTTAATTAGGTTACAACCGTATTTTCCTGCTCGACAAACGTGACTAAAAGAATGATTACTAATTCGCAAACTACTGTAAAATGTAACAGTATCTTTACATTTGGCTAGATAAGTATTATATTTTTAGCCAGTTATCGTTTTCTTCGCAATATGCTGTAGAATCCGAACAGGTATTCCATAAAAACTAAGTCAATAATGCACAAAGCGTCGTCGTCCATCACGCGATTCAAGTCTGATAAACACAAGGTAAAGGCATAGAGCATAATATGGAATTATGGAGCTAATGAGGAAAAAACCCGCTACGAGCTGTGCGGGCAGCAGACACTGCGGGGGAGTGCGGGGCGCGGCTTTCTCTGCGGCACAGCCGACCGATATAAAGAGCGCCTCGCGATGGAACACTTCGGCATTCGGTGAACAGCCGTCTCGCCCGCATCGCCCGCTGCTCCTTCCATGGTTCCCTGTATTGTTTTGGCTTGCTGCTTTTATTGACCGATTTTTGTGATTGTCACTAATACAATAACATATACGATTAGATAGTTATTTATAGGTAAATAGTCTAACCATCTGCAAATAGTATCATGTCAAGGTCGTTAGTTTCATTGTGTCTTCTGACGAAGGTCGGCCAGTGCGCCTCGTTTAGACCGGAAAATAGGTGTACATGAGGAAATCCGTCGTCCGTTTTTCAAGGCATTATTAAAATGCCCCCTAGCCGATTAATCTGTAGTTGTTTTATCAGACTTCACATGCCAGCTGTGCCCGTAAATCTTTTGGTTACGTCATCCTGAATGCGTAAACAACTGTTTTCAGCTGGATTCTTTTGATTTTTTCGGTTGTGGTTGGGGATTTCTTTATTGTGTATTGCCCGTCGTGCGCAACGACTGTGGCTTTTGTTGGTTACCTAATTTCACAGCAAGCGGCGAGCGGTACACAGGCTTGCGAAGTGAGAGGCCGTCACAACCGGTCCGTTCGACTCGCTCGACCGAGAGATATACAACTACGTCGCAGATAGTGTTCTCAGTTGTCGATTGGCTTATATGCTCACACATATAAATAAATATTAAGCCGCTTTGTTTCTAGGTAATCGTTCGAAAACATTGTAAGATATTAAATACATAATGTATTTTACAATTCCACGGGACAAACCCGGACACAAACCAGCGGTCGTGTGCCTCAGCCTCGAGTTAACGTGTTGTATCTTATTGACGTAACATCGCGGAGGTGGTACCGTGCGTGCGATGCAAATTGAACTTTAAATATAGCTCGCTCTTGGTACAATATACGTTTTACTGATGTTGGAATACGTCAGTGGTGTACGATAATAAATGGTTCACTTCAACACGAATCGTAGCGGGAAATCCACGCGACTGGCTTGTGATCGCCACCATGTTAATTGCTTGCCGACTTGTTATTTTCTTTACTTTATGATATATTATGATAATGTGTATTGGCAATCATTATTGCTAAGTTGTTTACAGTTCAACCTTCAACCAAGAAAATGCTGAACTGAAATGGAATTAAAAGGAAACAACAAACTTGAAAACAACAAAGAAATCGGACAAGTCAAATTACCTACAATCTTCCATTTCGTATAATTTAACCTTCAATTTTAAATACAATGCAGTGGCAGGAAGCAAAACTTTTTTACTAACTAATATAAATTCTACTTTTTAGATAAGATACAAAGAGCCACTTTAATTAATCCAAGTAATATGATTGCAAATAATTCCTTTTTTTATCGCGTCATATATCAGATTTATCAAAAATTTAATGTATCGACCGGCAAAATTATCACGTAGTTAAAAAACAGATAACCAATCTATTGATCAGTTGAACAACAAGCCACAACGATTTGATCTCAATATTAAATGACCGCATGCCCTTTGAAGAGCAATAAAAAGTATTACAAACCTGAAATAGTACTGTCGATCTCGAGACTATCTATAAAATAAGCACTAGAGCTTCTTATAAATAAACTGAATGTAAACGTTCAAGTAGTTGACGTGTTGATAAACAATGTTCTGTTTGAACAAGTTGTTTTCCGTTTTGACGATACGGTACGAAAAGAAGTGTCATTTAAGATAGGAACGTTTTAAGTCCAGTTTATGGAGAGTAGAGAATTTGGCAATGCGTCCGCGGAAGAAATTGTTCTAACACAATTTACTAACGGTAATAGTCACTTTCATCGCCGCAGACACATTTAAAGGCGAAGTGAGTGGCCAGTTATTCGTGAGGTTTCTACGATACTATTTGCATATTCGCCGACTTTCTAATGGACGATGCGGCCGCTCTTGTCGCAATCGTCGGCAGCGGTGAGGTAACACTGATTCATTTAATTATATACTTATGTTGAAAAAACAGTATTCGAGTCTCGCGCATTGTTGCCATTGAACACTGTTGTGTATGCCAGTCTAGCTTGGGTTTTTTCGCTCGCTCGGCGAACGCTCATTGGCTGCAGCGCCACTTATTAAAAAGTCGCGTTCGCAAACCAGAATACCTTGTCTTTACGTATATCCGATCGATTAAGATTTAAACCAAGCAATCGTGCCACGAATCTACCGACACTGACGAATCGAATAATTTCAAACTTAGCAATTTTCTTGGGCAAACACCTAGCACTGATACGGTTGCGAAAATTTTGCGGTCGCAATACCTACTCAAACTTTGTCTTGTCGACAAATAGGTAAATTTAATTTTACGTAAAGCTTCTATTGCGGTGAATGAACTATGTTAATTATTTGCGCGTGGTAAATGATTAGATTAGCACACGCAGGCCACTTGAGCGTGTATTTTGTTATCGTAGCTTCCTATACTATAGATACCGTTGATTACGTCAAACTTAAGATTATTCTTTGGGCGTGACAAAATATAATACAGTTTTGCTCAATGTAGCGTTGAATAAAAACATTGCAAGTACTTATAAAATTATGTGCGTTGCATTGTAAATATCACGAGCGCTGCGGTTGACGGGTGGGTCTTTGCAAGGATCCATTCTGGTGCCGTTCTCCTTCGCGGCGGCCGCTCGCGACCTTCCGCCAGAGGAGGGGCACCTCTCACCGGCGACGTGACTGCAACCACGGCCTTACGTCGCGAGGCTGTATCGAAACTTCTACGTAACGAAGCTCTTTCCAGCCGCGGTTACTCAACGCCGATAGTTCCGTCGATACATACCTACATACTTGCCTTGCCGTATAAACCACCAGCAGATCACGTGATTACCTTGCGTAACGAATTATTGCCGGCACACCTTTTGATACAACGTGAAATACATAGAAATCTTTCATTATTGTGACATTTCATAATGGTGAAACTTTTTCACTAAATGCGAAAACAGAATAGCATCAGCTAAGGTTCCTTGTAACTTCTTATCATGAATAAGACAACAAAAACATTAAAAAAACCCCGATTGCGAACAGTTTCAAGACAGTCGATGATAATTATTATGACGACGATGGTTAAGTAGTACGTATGAAAACATGATTCTAGAGATCGTTCCATCAAAAACAATGGTAAGTAAGTAAAAGGCGAATGGATGTTCCCACTGCAAGTAAGACCGAGCCATTGTACAAAACCGAGTTACTTTTACTAACTATCATCAGAATAAAAACTTATTGTTTCACTTACCACAAACACATTAACCAACATTCACCCACGCATTTAGGCCGTGTGGTAACTATACTAATAATGTAATATGCCAAAACCACTATAGATGGTGGTTTCACAACAGCTAGACATACAAATGAAGATATAGAACGAAATGAAGGACTAAAAAGAAAAGAACAGTGTAGTATTCTTCATTCTGCAATTATTCGAAAATTTAGGAAAGGAACTAATCAAGGTCTCATTAGAAATTAGTGACCAGTGATTGAAAAGAACAAGAAATAAGGTCGCTAATTAGATATGAACACGTTTGGTAAATGTATCGCCAGGCGTCATAACATTAGGTCAGAGGATGCACTTGTACCTCGTAGTGTAGTAAATTCAGCGAAAATTACGTGCTTAAGAGCTCCACATAATTTAATATTTCATAGAACTGCACGACTACTCAGGTTATTCATATCGTATAATACAATGGAATCAAATAAACCAAAACCCTTTTAGATGTTACCTCACGTAAAACATATATGTATACAAAAAGAACAATACAGATTCAAACATGTGTTAAAAACAACTAAGAGCCAAAACAACAAATTTATGAGATTCTACGCTTCAAAATGTAGCATACTGATGCGAAAGGGGATTGACCGAGGTTATTTCCCTCAGGACTCGACGCTAAGAAAGAGGTTAACCGGAAAAATAAGCTCGTCTAATAAAATTCAGATAGATAAGTCACGATTCTCTTTACGAATAAGGTTTACCCCAGTGATTTCTAGTCATTAATTTAGAGGACAGATATTGTTCAACATGACACCAATACCATATTTTTACTTTTAATTTAAGTTTAATGTAGTTAACAGTACTTCAAGGCAGTCGAAACTGTCGATGCAGTATCTGACGCACAATATAACGACGAGACCAGATAATGTCGCAAGTATTTAGATCAAGGTGCGAAACACGCGTTCGAGAGTCGAGATCGGATCCGAGGAATTTTTGTTGAAGATCACGCTCGCGCTCATGTTGAAGCGCATAAATTCATAATGAAACCAAAGCGGAATATACAACAGTAGAAATTAATGTATCAAACAAGAAATCCACACACGATTCAATTGAATATTAAAACGGAAAGCAATTTCAAATACTATCAAAAGGAAAATTCGCAATGCGACGAGCTAAATATGGGAATTTAGATATAGGGTCACGAAGGGGACAAAGTTATAATTTAAACGGCATCTTATCAAAACTCGGTGTGGTGTGTAAAAGATAAAACAGTGTACAGCTGATAGTGACAAACAATAACATACAGTTCATTACAATTATCAGGGAAGGTGTATGTGATTTCGGGGAGTCTGGTATTATGACTAAAAGTAGGATCAACTCAGTAGAAAAGTGATTTCCTATAATATTAGCACGGAACTTGGAAATAAGATTTTTGTTGAGTTCAATCCGCTTTTGATGCGAATGAGTTGTGTGTGAACGTCGGATCCAGAACAATCCAATGGCATAGACGCGGCGCCGACGCGACGTGACGCCGGCCACGCCTCCGACGCTACGAGTTTATATTACGTCTGCTACCGACGCAATTATTGATGTAGAAGGAACACAAAATCTATACAAGCCACACTGGCATTTACATCACATTTGAGATCATAAGGAATTTGTAGCCCTATAGACGGATAAATGCACACATATTACGTTCTCTAAAATTACGGCTAGTGTCGAAACTAACAATAGGTTGAGCTAAATGGTAATAGCCCAGCGAGTTTATTATGAGAATTGATGAATTAGAACTAAAACAAAACTGCAATGAGTAATTAATAGTTGTCGTAAAATAGTCGGTTTCAAAAAAACGAATAAAGTGTTATAGATATCCGTAAAACAGAGTTGTTTTTTCAGGGTATCTTTGGTTGTTCAGCTGTATAAGATCAAGTATAGATTTTTAAACTATTTGTGCTTATATGTAATAATGAGAAAAATGTGAAGTATTAAAGAGTTCTGGAACAAAAGCTAGCCGTGCATTTAGATATAATATATATCAGCAGTGCCAACAAGGTTGTAAATAAATTAGCCATATGTCAATGATAGTTTGAGACTGAAAGGCGAACAGCGACGGCGCACAAGGCACAACACACACAATAAAGCAGACAAATTGACTGCGAAACCACGCGCGGTGGCTGAATTCAATAAACTGTAGGTGCGGCTTTATTGTTTCCAGGCGGATATGCTCCCGACCAAATTATCGTTTATTTTAACCAAGATTTGTGGATGGCTTTACAGTAATCACAATGATCAATACCATACTATTGAAAATGAACCTTTTTGAACTTCAGACGACTTTGGTCAAGTTGAAAGTTAGTCGTTTGTTACAATATTATACAAAGGAAGGTGTAACTAGCAAGCTTGAAGGCAGTTTTAAATTAAAATTTGTTCATGTTAACATTACACTTAATGACTTGTTTCAAACTGAAGTGTATGTAATCAGCAATAGTATAGTGTAGTCATAATAAATGATATCATGGGAAGCAATCACAAAAGTCAATAGAACGCTGTAGGTGGTCCAGGATTGTATTATTAAATATATCTTAAAACACTTAAAAAGAAAACTAGCACAAAGAAAAAGTGGTTTGGTAATTGAATATTTCTGGCACACTAAAAAATTGTGACAAAACGCAAATGTTGCTCGTGTGCCTAATTTGCGTTATGTTGTAAAATTTTCACTCTCAGCAAACACAACCGTTACTTTGGCGGTGATAAATTCACGATAGGAGATGGAAAATTTATGAATGTAATAAGACGACTTAAGAAGTTGGCTTATTCGTATCAATGAATTTTGATTAAAAGAGATGAAACTATCCATTTGAGTGTATTGGTTGACAGACGACAGAGGGGTTGAAATAACTAGGATTTGTGTATGCGTATAAAGAATCGTTAACTGTACCGTATGTACATAATCAATAGACAATTGTACTCGACTAACTGTTGGCCTCTAGTTTAGCTAATAAGATTTGTTGTATAACGGGCATTACGGCTCGAGCGGCCAACAGGGCGAAAACAATTGTGGACCAGACCGGTTTTCATACTAATGCCGTATGGTGTGTCAGATTTTAGATATACTTTTGACTAATTTTATATGCAAGTTGTTGTAAAGAATAAAATTAAACAAAACCACATTTGTTAACTTGAAAAAAATCATTACAATAAGTTACGAAAAACTAGTCACCATTCCAACTAACCTCTAAAAAGAAGTAAAATCTGAATCAAGATAACAACTACAGGAAATGCTTCGACAGATGCATATATTACAGAAAGAGACAAAATGTATTGGTATTGTAAATCAGAAATAAATTAACGTAACACAAAACAAGACAAATGTAATTTAAACATCGTCTAATACGAGACAATTACCTACAAGAAAGGAATATTTTCTAATGTTGAACGATTCTGTAAACGTTTTTCAAGTAGAACAGCCCCAGCTGTTTGTTTCTCACGTCATAGCGAATTGTAAATGGATATCGGTTCAATACCCTATATTTTACATTTAAATGGATTGTATGAACGGCTGACGATGGAAGCTTGTCCATAGTCTATTGGGATGACATTTATTTTCAGTGAAATGGAAATCCTACCGTACCTTCATCTTTTTGCAGTTCTAATTTATTGTTCGGCAAAGAACTTTGAATTGGAATACATTTACAGGTGTGTCCTGTATTTAAATTCTCAATTGAAAAAAAAATTAAAGCGAATTTTAATAAAAATACATGTGCAATTATTTATTTACGTAGATATAGCACGTGTATTGTAATGACAAATTGATTGATTCCGAATATAGGTGCTATCATTAATGAAGACTTGAGCAACGAGGTTTAGTCACATTTGTAACGGCGTGGCATTACATTCATCAAAAATAGGTTTTGAGGTGAAGGCCATACAGCTCTTGCTAACATTGCTTTTTTGGAACACAAAACATTTAATACAGGACACTAATTGGTTTTTACATTGCTTTGTACCTATTTAATTGTATCAATTAACGAGTCTAGTAAACCACTGAATGAGTTAGGAAGTGGTTTTGAAATTAAACTCTGGATATGTTTTACACTTTTTTTACTTAAATTTTTCTGTCTTCTTTTTGAGAATTTCGAGTTATCTTCAACCCAGGATAACCACGCAATGCGGATAAGAACGGTGAAAGCGATTCTTAGCACATTGGGGTCTGATAACGTCATCAGCGAAAACGGTAGTGCATCACGGCAACAATAACATATTGGTGTTCTTTTGTAAATAACGGGCGTGACGGCAACATTATAAAAAATCAATCGTCCAGTGTTAGCCGGCTACTCAGGTGAAGTTCAGAATAGTGCTGCGAACGAGCGGTAACTTTTACCTGGTTACGTAAGACTGCCAGGCACAATTTATTATCGGCTCCATTGCGAGCTTTCGTAATGTAAGCCAGCACTGCTTATGCACTTTATGTCTACTTGTCCTCTTTTCATAGACACCCGGATGTTTTGGGCCTTGGTTAGACTAGCCGGCACGCGTTCACAACAGCTACGAGTAAATCCTTGTAAATCATCTTAAATAGACGTTTACTGGTTCAATCCTAGTTGAGTCGATTGAACATTTGGAATATCTCAAGATTAGCTAAGAGTCTACGAGTTCAACTAAGAAATAGATCATATTTTAAGATCTAAGTCTTCTTGAATGGATTCGAGTGAAAGCTGCAATTAGAAGTGTACAGGTGTTCTTGTTTGTTTTTCTACGTCAACTGTTGCGTTAGGAACCGGTATATAAAAATAGATATTTTTAAACGATATTTACTTCTTTACTTGATCATTGTGCAATGTTTTTTTTTTTAATACTTTGTATTTGTTGAAACGATTTCAAGTAATCATTTCTGTTTATTTTGTAGTTTAAAAGGCGACACGATTCACGAGGGTCTCAGCTGATACATATTTCAATAGGGTAGTCAATAGAATGAAATAAATGAATGCTAATGTATAAGTTAGTTAAATGTGACGGGCGCAGGCCGAAGACTTACAAGCGTATGCCTGATCTTTTGACCTTTCAGCTCAACAATTGGAAAGTAAATATATAATGAACGTTAATTAAATAGACTCTACGAACAAACTACTTTATGAAAAAATCGAAAGATATCAAGATTTAAGTAAACTTGCAAACAGAAGTACCTAGTACTAATTTTGACTTAGGTAAATACATTAAAGAGGTTACTGCAAATTGGAATGACAATGTAAGTCTTCGCAAAGACAAAGATGTGCGTAATTACCTATTTGATATTCAACAATAACACTACCATTATCAGTGGGTTATAAGTACAAATGGCCGGTAAACTGATTTGTTGCCTTCGAATCTTATTACGTAGCAATAAGGTTGAGAATGGAAAATCACTCGAAACCGACAGTAAGCTAGCTGCAATGTCACATTGCACGCATCATTGCATACAGTGATCTCATTCGCTGCCAAATTGAGTAAATGCCGCAAAGTATTTTTGATATAAAGTGCGTTAACACAATTTCCAGATTTCTATGAAACAAATTGACGTTGTGATTTTTTTTTAATGTTACTAATAAAATATTTTTTAAGGCATGTCGAGTAGTGTGCCAAAAGGGCGTGTCCATGAATTTATCACTTTTAGTCGAGCCTTTCAAAAACATATGAATATTTTTATCGTTCTTTATTCTGTCGTAGCAAATTTATGTTATCAACATGTATTCAGAGCGACATTTTTTAGTTTTCAGGATAATATTAATAGGCAAGTAACTTACATTATTTACGTACTAGCAACTGTTTTATAATATTTACTACAACATTACTTGAAAGCTCCATAGACTTGTCCAGATTCTTTAATGCACACATTCATCACGAGCCGTTGACGGAAAACATCTCGAGGAAACCGGCATTTCTGAGGAGAAATTCACAGCGTGCATATAAGAGATGGATGGATGTATAGCGACAGTGGCGCCACCCATCACTGGTCATAAATACGGTGACATGTGGAAGTTCTGTGTCAAATGTTTATGACTGTCAATTTTGTAACTTCGGTCGCAATATTCAGCTCAAACATGCTATAACGCTGATGCTATAACGACCCTAGTATTAAAAATAAACTGGACACTTCACGACGGAACGGTCGTCTTTTAACCGAAGCATTTAATAAAACTGAAATGCCAGTAATAACGCACAGTCACACACAAGTTAATAGTTTAGTCAATGTTTGATTTAAAAAGCATGCAATAAATAAAATTGTGTGTGATTTTACCGATTTTACGCATTTATTGACTTGAACATACAAGGCACACAAGCCACATTTTGCGTCCACTTCCTCGTTGGGCATCGAAAGCGGTATTAGCTATGTATGATGGACACGCGGCGTCGGTGCACACGACAACTTTCCCTTCTTTAATGGAAAAGCGGCATTAAAACGAGAGCCTTAAGGATAAAACTCGAAAGGCACAAGCGTTACGCGTGGGATACCGGCTTGACCACAAGCTCTACTTAGTCAAGGTGTTGACAATGTTTAATATAATTCTATTCTCGGCCAGTGTGCAGGGACTGCTCTGTTTTCTAAGAAACTTTTAAAAATATACGACACAATTCACGTTATTTACCAGAGGCTTTTTGTTTTCATCAAAATGGTGGTGTTCATTTTTAATGTAGTTTTTTTTTAACACAGACCTTATCGAAGTGAGACAATCCATCACGAGTTTTCGTATTTATTTACATAATTGCTATAGCGCAGATCACGCTAAACCTCACCTGGCATCATCATTCATTCATTTCTACGAATCGAATCCTTGAAGCAGAGATGAAGCGCTTCAGTTAACAAAAGACGACGGATGTTCAAAAAAATCTTGTAAAAGATCGACAACGAATTAGGAACATTTCTGTTTTACATAAAGCTGCTGTCTTTTCATTGTTGTATGCGCGAAGGTTGTTTATCAAAATTGCCTTTAATTAATTTTATTTGGGTATGCCAAAATAGGCCAAGTAGGTAATAATGATTGTCTTTAACAACTATGAAGACGATGGAACACCATTAAAACCAAAAAGTGAAAGCTTGAGAATGAAGCTCAATAATTATCGATGCTAAATTTTTTATCAATGGCCGTCGAGACCACCGTGAAAATGCGCTACTACCGGAACAATCTTATAGGGCCTGTTAATTCATAAATTTTGATGATACAGCGAAACAAATTTTATACCAGTCGGGAGAAGTCGAATCATATGTTTCGAGTTGTGTCCTAGATTTTATTCGTACTATTAGGAATAAGTCCCCTAATTTCTTCCAAGTAAAAGGTAACGGATCAGATAAACTTTAAAACATGAAGCATTTTAGTAAGTCTGAATGTACTGCTTACAAAAGGAGGAAAAAATGAAGAGTTGTTAAATTTTAGTAAATTAACTAATAAATGACACATATTTTATTTTAATTCTTGATTTACCTGTCTAATAACTAGAATATTCATTTAAGTATGTTACAAACAATATATTTTATCGTAATAGCTTGTGGTTAAAGTGACGTACTTGAGTAATAGTTGTACTGCACCCGTCATCTTTGCGTGATTTTATAAGATTGATATACATAACGCACACCGGGTGCAATAACGTCATAAATGCTAAAATGTTAGTTATTGATCACAAATGATGTCAAACATGCGTCTACATCCTGTGCGACAATATCATAATGTAACTCCTAAAATGACCTGTCAATTTAACTTTCTGCACAATAACGTCATAAATGTAGGTAAGTATCGTTTCTAAAAACATTAAAGATGTACCACTTATAACATTTTAATTTCTGAAGCAACCTTAATTTTCAACTATGGAGTATAAACAATATTTTGGTCATTGATCTATTATTATTATATGTTCTTTATTGTACACCACATAATTATACAAA
This sequence comes from Mythimna ferrago, assembly GCA_910589285.2. NCBI lineage: Eukaryota > Metazoa > Arthropoda > Insecta > Lepidoptera > Noctuidae > Mythimna > Mythimna ferrago. The sequence goes on along the minus strand of OU342689.1, from coordinate 15,062,169 downwards.
AAAAAAAACATACAGGACAAACATTATTAAAAATAAGTGTACAATGGGCGGTCTTATCGCACAGGCCAATTTCTTACAAACAACCTTTAATAGTATTGTAAATACATTTCATTTTATAAAAACAAGAACTTTTAAATCGATCTCCTGAAAAAAAAACTACATTTGTTACTTATGACGTTGTTGCACCCGGTATGCGATAAGTACATAATATGTTGACATTACGGTATGTTTCATTGTTAGCATGACGAATATGCAGGATTTTCCTGGGGAAGGAAAACGCGCTTTTGTTCAGTTTACGTATTTACTATTGCTTGTTGATGATTTTTATGGACCTAAGTGCGTGGTGGCCCCAATTACAATCCAAGATACGCCCAAATCCACATCGGCGTGCGCTCAGGTCCAATAGCAAAAGCACGCGCTGCGAAGTGAAAGTGAATAGCGCGCACGTACGGCCGGCCCGCAGCCCCAATAAGACGACACCGTCGTCCGCATACTTCTGCAATTACCACGAGGAAATCAGCACCGTTCCGCCAAGTCGCTCCCAGAACCCTCACTAAAGACACCGCACCGCTAAATCTTTCCGAAGTGCATTCCAATTACGAGGCACCTGTTGTCTTGTAGTAATAACAACAAACACTTCCCCAATTGCACAACCATACAAAGTTGAATGAGTGATCTATGACATCAATAGAATTAAAGAGCTAAGTGCAATTGCCTTTACCACTATCCTACAACAGCAACAGCAAGAAGATTTTGTTTCATGCCCGACACACCTACGCTCAAATAAGTCGACCTAAACAATATTGCATTTTATCTTCACGGGATATCAAATGAATGTACTTCCAACCCTGACCCGAAGGTTGAATCGAGCACATGAGACTAACCGGCCTCATATTATTGATTCTAAGGCTCTTCTACATTTATTTGGTTCCGGTCCGCAATATATCGTGGATTTGAGTTACGTAACCATTAGTCACGTTGCTAAAGCATTGACTACTGTCTAGCCTATTCGATGGTAACTTTTATTATTTGTATTGAAGTGTTGCGTGTGAATGTCTCAAAGAAAATGGAAAGTAACACAAGATTAAATTTACGCGCGTAGTTCCCAATAGTTAAATAATTTCGCGTAAAAAGCAATAAAAGCAATGAATGAGTAGCTAACAGTCAAATGACGTCAGTGTCAATACGCAAGTAAAATTAATGTAAGCACGTCAAACAGCGCGTCAAATGTAAACTGAATCAAGAGTTGTTTTAAATGAAAAGGCATTGCTTAACTACATAAACAATAGAAATAATAGATGGTTATTGGGTAACATTGATTGGAAACATTAAGTAAACACGAAGTAACAGAACCTCAGCTCTACAATGAGAGTTTCCTTTTATATGCAAAGAAATTTTCTAGAAGTTGTAACGTTTCGAGAAAAACATTTACGGAAAAGTATGGAAATTTTAATAAACAAAAGAATGATCAGAATTTGTTTGCACAGGTGATTTTGATATTGTATGTTAAACATAGACTGCTTGGTTTGCAAGTAAAATTATGAGTTTTTGATGTAGCAATTTTATTTCGGACAAGGCTTCGAAAGAGTGGGCCAAGTTTAACACGAGACATAGACGTTAAAAACAATAGGCCTACTGTATTCGAGATCTTTATGAACTGGACGTAGGTACAACAGGTCGTCCTTGTAGCGAGTGTAAACACTATTGTTTGATCACGTGGCTGCACCTATTATGATCTGATAAAGGGGTTCACGCCAACACACCTTTGTTCTATACCTACATTCGTAACAATGTCTGTCATAGAAACGCCTATTAAACTGAATTTGCATTATTCCCAATGAGGCCCATTTAAAACAGATATTGATTATTGGATTCCGATTATTTTTAAACTTTATCATTCAAAGTTTTTGATTTTATATTGAGAATATGTTAATAAATCAAGTCAGTGTCACGTTTCAAGTCAAACAAGGTTCTAGGGAAGGTTATATGAACAAAATTCATAATGAGCAATACAGAGAAATCGCCAATCGGTTGCTAACCTTCAGAAGTCACAATCAGTCAGGCATTACATGATGAGTAAATGTGGCTGAGAAGCAGAGCTGAGATGAAGGTTAATGATTAAGTGGAGCCTAGAATATTACTTCTGACAAGTCGTTGCCGTGTTGCCATGGTCCCAGTTAACCATAAATTGGTTGTACTATACATATCTACATGAATACTGAATACTATTATTACAACAAGAGGTAAGTGGCCTGAGTCTGGTCTGATACTACATACGACTGTTAAACAACGGTATATTTTTTCAATCCTTGACAAGTTCAATTTAAAGATTATTGTGTACATATTGCAAGAAGTTTATATTTGACACGTGAGAATTATCTGTGTATCAAAATATACATTTTCGTTTAATACAAAATCGAATCCTGTTTTCAAGGACTGCGATAATGTTCCGTAAACCGTTGGAGAAGGTAGTAAAGTGCTGGGAGGACAACGACCTGACCGAGTCAAGACGTATTCCAACTTACATTGTGAGGAACATTCAATTTTACAATGCAGAACATTGGGTTCAATGTACATAGGAGGATGATTCATTAGATACAGAGATAATATCGATACTAGACTTGGCGTTTTGTTGTGTTCGGAAAACTAATGCACATACTAACTGAATCGCTGAAAATTACATTTTATATGTTTTAGATAGTTTTCCTAATCAATTTCAACAACTTTGTGCATAAAATGATGCAGGTAACATAATTCCAGAGTACCGATTCCGATGCTTGCTATAACATTATCGCGAAAGGGGACAACGGCCGTCGCACCTGTGAGGTGCACTCCACATGTGCCCACTAGCGACTGGAACTGTTGCTATTTTTATACACTCCACTCTATCTTATTTACTATTCTGGTCTGCGACTCATTGAATTGTGGTTATTATGTGCAAGTTGGATATGTGCCAGCGAGTCTCGGACCTAACACACCGATACAGAGATATTCGAGGAATGATGGCGAAGCGTTTTCAGAGAACAGCGCTTATCCCGAACATATTCTTAGGAATACAAAAAAATAACACAAAGCCAAGGTTGACCTGCAATTAGGTTTAACAGTGTTACAATCTACATAACGTCATATGTATAATCGTTTAATTGGCATTAGTTTAGTTAAACAGGAAAATATTGAAGCGTGAGGTTTTAGATTTCGAATGAGGTGGTCGGGGTCGTTTACATACGATACGAACAAGTGACTCTCGACGAGCAACAAGAGAAGAGATCACGTCAAACCGGCAGGCGAGGCGAGCGGTGGCAACAAGCAAACCGGTCGAAGGCGCCCGGCGCCGGGCGCGGGGATCGACCGAGGATTAACACCTTGTAAACAAAATTGCATTAGCCACGTTTTTTTGCAATCAGTGAACAGTAAGTAAAGCGTTAGCTGTAATACTTGTTGCTTCTAACCAAACCAAATACAATTTACCAACGCTCTATACTTCAATTTCACACAGCTTTGCACAAATTCGCCATCTCCTTCTTCATGGTTGTACGGTTTATACGTGACGTAATTTATCGACGAGCCCCACGCGGAAAGTTTATAAGTAAACAAGAGGCTGCTGTCTTTCAGAGGAAAAGGCTTAAAGGAATATTAAATAGTCTTAACTATAAACATAAGTACTGATACAATGTCACTGACTGTCAGTTTATTCAAAGTCTTGAGTTCGTACGCTACCAGGTTAATCGACGAGGTCGCTTTGACTACGTGACGGCATGTGATCTAAAAAAAATGTTTTTCGAAATAATTTAGGGTAAAAAGTTTAATAGACCACCGACCGCAGCGTAAAGCAGCAAATCGAAATCGACTAAGTGGGTCATCATATAATTTCGCAAGCGAATCGAGTGCCGCAAGCGTTAACTAGTACGCCCGAGGCGAGTCAAGGCCCGTACGACGGTGAGGCCCAGATCCTGACGAAGCTGTACTCCTTCATTATGCTCTTAGGTATACATCTTCAATATCTCTATTCGACATCGACAAGTGATCGACTTACTATTATTGTAATTCCATGTCTAAACTAGAACATGTTTTTATTAGCCAGGACTTGCATAATAAGTTTGAATGTAAGTTGTAGATTATAAATGTTTTGGTTTTGCATTTGTGTTTAGTTAAGTCTAAGCTGTTTTCGAAACACGTCAATTGTATGTTTACTCGTGACAACCATAACGAGATATACGCACGTTGTTATTAATAAAATGTTTCTTAATGTTCATTCTAACGTCATTAGAGATAAGGTCATTGAATTATGTAAAATGTAAGGAGAAGTACGTGCAAAGCAGACAATTGTTATATCACACATATTAGGAAATGTAAAGGTAAAAAGATTCCGATGTAGATATGTATAACTATAAATGTATTGATATAGGTATGAAGCAAATGTTAACACATTGCATCAACGCGATAAACGTCAGGTACCGTTTATTGCACGCAAGAATTATTTAAATTGAGAAGAGGACAATTTAAAACCTTATATTAAACTTGACTTTCTACAAAGCGTACTTGAAAAAGACGAAAATGTACATTTTCAGAAAACAAAGGAACTTGAATTGCATTTGCAGATGAACATTTTGTCAAATGTGTTTGGAACGTAGTATTTAAACGATAACGGTGTTTGTTTGAACAATTAATGACTAATAATGATACTAGGGTATGCTAATTGGACTACAGAATTGTTGGAATATTTACCGCGGCATTAGAAGGCAAAGGGCAACTGAAAGAATACGGGTAGGTTTTAGCAAGTAAGAGTGTCAAATTTTTTTTTAGATTTTTTTAATTAAAGAGGATTTATTTTACGGTTTCCTACCCAAAAAAGAGTATGCTAATTAATAGATACAGTTTTAATTAAGTATGGTTTCTAAACTGCTTTCTAAATTAGTAAATGTAGGAATTTCTGAGTATACATTTAGGTGGATGGAGAGGGAAAGGAAGGCCGAAGAAAAGATGGATGGATTGTGTAAAGAGTGATATGAAAGAAAAGGGAGTTAGCGGTAATTTGACAGGTGACGGGACAGAATGGAAGAAAAAAACATGTTGCGCCGACCCCAAGTAATATGGGATAAGGGCAGAAAGAAGAAGAAGATTTTATACTAATTTAATATTCACCGACTCCTTCCAAAACAATTATACTTATCGAGTAAAATATAAGTTTTGGAATTTTGATACATTTATTCATTTTAATTTTTAACTTAACCAAGAGGGCTTGGTCAAGTAAGCAGGAAAATTAACGTAATATGGTATTTTACCACAATTTTAAAATATCGTCCACAAACGGTTTTAGTATTGGCTGAATTAGATAAATACCTAAAGTGTATTTTTTGCTAATATTGTTTAGACAGAAACCACCATAATTTAATTAAAAGTGGTCCTAGCACACTGCCCTGTGAAACCCTAGCAGTAGTGAAACAATATATAATTTTTTGATAACTTGGCTAAATATAAAGGAGTATAACTTTAGATATAATAAAGGGCAATTGGGAACATAATGTTTTAATAAAATTCAATGATTATTATCCTTCACAGATTTTAACTACCTCTATTAAAAGCCTGTGAAAGATCTTTTTTCTGTGGTCCTTTGCAGATAATGCAATAAGCTTACAGAACGACATTTTAGAGGAACCTCCACACCCTGCAGTTTAGTTTTTACATGAAGCTTTTTTTTTGTAAAACATTACAATTCACGATTTTAAAATTTATTGCTATGCATGCAGTTTAAATAGAAACTTACGATAACTCTTTAAGAAAATAATTCTGAAACTCACCCCTTCATTTCCGGGTAGGAACTGTATTTTAGGTTTCGCCAATCTGTCCTGAAAAAAGAAAGAAACAGTGATTAGTGTCTTCGTATTTTGTGAAAAAGAAAAACACTAGTTCGACTAACTAATTTATTATTTAAAAATGTCAGGTCAACTATAAACATTGAACAGAACAGAAACCAGCCTACATTTTTTTATTTAAAAATAGTAGTTACCAATATAGTGTCATTTTTTTTTGGATTTACTCGACTTTATTAATAGTGATGTGTTTATTTGAGGCGAATCATTTGGTTAGATAATAATAAAAGTAAAGTTTCCGTTTTAATGTATGTAAGTAGGTACATAACCTGAACAAAGCTCAAATGCCATACAATGCTTGAAGTGTGAGAGTAATAAAATAGCTGTGTAAATACTTGACTTTATGAGTTTTGAAATAGAGACATTTAAGTGGTAGATAGTTATTTGAAATATTTGTTTTCTGAAAAAAAAAAACATACTTAAATGCTTAATGCATTGACGTGGGAAATGTTTCAAAAACTAATTGACGTAGACAGGAAAATACATTATGACGTACATTATTGTTGGGTTTATAAGGTAAAACTGTTATGAAGTAATGCACAGTAAAATCAAAGCAGGTACCTATGCCAATTCATCGCGCTTAGAACAGCATAACTCTTTATATTATTTTACTAGCTATATTGTAAAACAAACTTAACTGTTTTGAGCGGTCATTCGAAGGTTTTATTGTAATCGTTAACAATAATAGCTGTTAACAGATGAGCGTAAGCTGATCTTTTATTATTTGTTTACATTCGCTTTTCATGGAATATGTTCAGGTAGCCAATGAGTTTCAAAAAAATATGCCAATAATAGGGGAGTTTAAGCATGAAAAGGTAAACACATTGTTCAATTAGTCCCGTCATATCCATGATCAAATATTTATCTCAAATGAGCGCGGAGAGGGTTCGAAGTGGCGACGCTTGGGGGAGGTTTATGTTTAACAGTGGACGTGTAATCGGCTGAGATGATGAGCGCGGAGAGGGTCAAATATTTCTACATTAAAAGGCATAATCTAGTGAAACATCGTAATTAGACGACAAGAAGCCAAACTAGTTGGGCAACGCGTCGGGTTGGCCACAATAAGCAAGTGTCGGCAAGTCGTGGCGTTGCACAACCGGCGATGGTCGAACGCGAGAAACATAACTAGGCTGGGCGGCAGTGCTGATGATGTAAACTTAAAAATTGGTTTACTTACTTACTTAACCGCAAAACTCAATGTGAAATTCAACTAGTTGCATTGCCGTCTAGACTCGCAGCGGGAAGGGATGACCCGGAACTTGTCGTGGTTAGCATCCATGGCCGTGACACTTGATCTCACGAGGGTCAACCGATTACTATGCCAATATGAGAACCATTTTTGCTCTCATACATTTTATACGGCCATAAAAATTGTATATGAATTTCAAAAAATTACACATATGAATGCTACGAATGTACGATAAGAGAATCGTCTACTTTGATTAAGATTGAAATCAGTCGCGAATGTCAAACCTGTTTTATACTGGCAAGGTCATATGCTGTTTTAAATTTTCTATTCAAACTAAGCGAGCAAATACAGCTAAAATACTAAAATGTAGTACATTTCATACGTAGTAATTGATCGGGGCAAAGATGTTTGCGTTAGTCTTTAGTATTACGTGATCATATTATTTATTGTACTAATACATATGTGTACCTTGGGAGCCATTTGAAGATAATGACTATCATTAACATTAGAATCTGAGTGATTAGAGATTGGGAAATAACTAGGAGTGATAAGCAAATAACAATATTTATCAACATCAGACTGCGTAGAATAAAACAGTTACCTCAAACATTACGTACAACAAATTCGTCTGAATAGACGATTTGTAGTAGATAAAGAGATAAGTATACCTAAACTACATGTAGTAAATAAGTATAATTTTGTCGAGTAAAAAATATAAAAGCAATTTTGGCCTTGCGTTGAATTGCTGCGTTGTACAGAGTGAGGCAATAAAATACCTGCATAAAGTGACCTTAGCGGAATATGCTGGTGACCTTTAGCTAAGTAAAAAAACTTTTACAAGCTTTACGTTTTTAGATTAGCGAAAATCGAAAACACTTGATATTTGAGAACATAGAAACAATAAGAGTCTCTTCATTTCATAAGAATTGAAAATGTAAACAGCATAGAGGACTTAAACAGTTCGCGGTTAAAATTGTATATTGAAAACTGCAACAGATTTTATAGGGATAAATATAAAATGGTACTGACAGGGAAGTAATGGTTTGTCAATTATATACAAAATGTGATTTCAATAAAGAGGAATCAATCCTTGATATTCGTATGTTTGCACATGATAAGAATTCGTCAAATGTGAACCGTGGCGTTCGGAACCGTTGTACGAAATGTTTTGATCAAGACACAACTTAGCGACACACATTTGATTAACAACACCGTTTCCAATATTGCTTTAAAAGAGGCCCAAAAGTCTTTAGAGGATGTGGTTCTTTGGGTTGGTAATAAAGACAAATGAATATTTGTTAATGTTTTAAGGACAAAAGGCATAAACGAAAAAAAAAAAAAACAAAACAATGTGGCAGGCAAAGAGCAAAATAAGTGCAATAAAAACTTAAGCCATCTTTAAATACACTGTGAAAGGATCTTCCGTTAAAGACTGTATATTATAGTATAAAAGTGTCTGGGCGCCTACCTGAGCTACGGAATCCGAGAATTATAAAATGAAAGTTGTTCATGTCTAGTTTTGTATTACACTGTCTAACACTACTATGAAGTTTTTTTCCTAAATCACGTACTTAATTATCTCGCATTGCTTCAAATTGTAAGCGCAAATTACGTTTATTTGGAATTATTATTATTATAGTACTTTCTTCATTTTCATCACAGAAAAAATCGGCCTGAAACGAATGTGCTGAATGTCATAAATTCTATTGATTGGCTTGAGATGAATCTTAGGAAGTCTACTTATGTTAAATATAGAAAAGAACGTTAAGTGATGATTAGATATCAGTTTTATGAATACATTATATCATTGAATTTTTTTAATACTAATCCGGTTCCTTTGTAAGATACCAAGGCTTTCTTTTATTAAAGTTTTGATTGCCAGACCTTGTAATTACTGGTTTCCTTTTTCATCGTTTGATTATTTCTTTGATAATTATTCACAGTTGTTAGCACACATGCTATTGAATTAAAGCTAATAATATTCCTTTTGAAACCCACCCAACGATTCTAGTTTAAGGATCTCACAGCATAATTTCAGTTTCAGTTCACAATTCACACCTATCTGTGTTAATTTATTGGAAGTTATGCAATTTGTAAGTTCCACAGGTGGTCCAATAGTGCTGGCACATACGAGGTTTCTTCGGGAATGAACTTAACCGAAGGCTTGTTTACATTTTAATTAGTGTTTAGTATAATTAATAGAAGCTAAAAATAGAACCACTCCGAAATGTGTTTAGTTGAATGATTGGATGCATTGTTAGTGATAGTAACGTAATTTTAAGATCTCATAGTTGTTCTATAAAAGTGCAAGAAGATTAGTCAGATTGCAGTAATCAGTGTCAACAATCCAAATCAGTTTATTCCAGTAGGTTACATTGTGTAGGTTGAGATGAAGGCTTTGTTCAGTGCCATCAGTGTTTATATTTTATAGATCAATCAGTATTTATACCTAATCTCAGTTATGGCACTAGGATATATAAGATTAACAAGGTCCTTTTGCCCTAAAAGTGTTGTACTAGTCATTTTCAATAACCTTTTCTTTGCCATCCCTTTTTTTTCCTTAGATCTTCTTCTGTTAAACCCATAGAACATTAGGTATGATAGGAGTCACATTTGTTCTTGGTTAAGCTTTAAATACTTTATGCTTAACTAAATGTAAGGCATTAAGGAACTACCTATCTTCCGCTTTTCGTAAAACCATTAATTGAGTCATTATTGTTTAATGTTAATATTTAGTAAACGAGACCTTAAGTTCAAAATTTTTGAGGATTATCTAGGTTTCATTCAAGAAATTAGGTGCATATTGTTATGCTTGTTATGACCAATTAAATAGAAACGTTATGTGTAATGGTAATGATTTCAGTCTTTATATTCTGTAGACCAAGTTTTCCAATTCTCACTAGTTTTACGTTATTAGTTTTTCCTTTCAGTTGAACTTTGTGACCATTGTTCAAGTCTGCGTCATTTTGCTTTTCATGATGTGCAATATTATAAGGTTCTAATGTCAAGTGATCATCATTTCTTTTCTTCGCTTTACATGTTTTTGCATTACTTTACTTTTCAACACACTTCATAACTATTCTTTAAGTTATTCTCGATTTCTTTGCCTATTAAGATCCATGATTTGTTCTAACCCTTTAACTTAAATATGCTATCCAATCTATGGTCTAAAATTCTAGCTATGATAGATATTTTTTTGTCTGATAATATTTTGTTTTGTGTTCTTAAACGGTAATTGGGTTCCTATAACTTATTAAACTATGTGGTTGTGGAACTTGCGTTGAATGCCCCGAGGAAAAGCATTATCTAATTTAACCCATATTTTATTAAAGTTACTAACAAAGCAATACTGTCGAAGAAATAAAGAGGCCTTATGAAAACAGCAATTACAGACATTAGCCGTTGCCGCAATGTGTCTATGTTAACTTTGATGGATGATTAAAGTGTAGTCAGTCATTTTGACCTCACAAGCAAGCCACTCTATTTCAATATTAACGAACTACACACACGACTATTGTACGTTGACTCTGCCATAAGGTTGGCGTCCCTAACCGCCCTATTTCTAATCTTCCATCCTTTTCTATTGCTCGTCGCCTTTCATGGGGCGGTATACCCCGTCGTAAATGATGGCCACCTTCATAAAAACCACACATAATTCGAAGATCCATTTCTCCATTTTACTACCGTTTCATGTCTTTATGGGGACTATGGTTCACCACCGCTTTATACCTGCTCAAACAATTAAATATATCTCCTTTATATCTGTTGCATCATGTAAGTTTGCGGCACTTGCTGAACGGATTGGCTGACATTTTGCAAACTGGTTTGTTCTAACTCTACACGCTGGTAAACAAAATGTTAAAAGCATATTAAAATAATGTAGAGTTATTGAAGTAAACAATTATTCAATTAAAACACCGAGGATAACTGTACAGTTAAAATGTTCACGTTGTAATCAGAGGGAATGGCCTCTTTGTCGTGGTTTATTTTTTACTTCAGGCGTTTTAAAACAGTTCCATGTTATGAAGGCATCTATTAAATTAATAATGGTTATGGATTCCATTCATTTTATGATCAAGTTTACGTTAGAAATCAGGTTAATTACAAAACAATACCATGTATTTAGTATCATTCTTGGTATAATATGCCTAGTCGAGTACATAAGGACCGAACCTTTTTAGTTACAGTTATGAGTACCTGAAGGTTGACTAAAAAACTTTAACGAACAATACTTAAAAATCTTAGGACAAAAATAGAATCAAGGGGCGGGCGGAGGGTTTTCTCGAGTCTAACATCTGTTCGCAAGTAAATGCTTAGCAAGGGACAACCAGGTGCCAAGGCTCGGGGGGACCGAGGGTGCGACGACCTCGGGCCCTATCGCTCGTGTTCATCGTCACGCAGACGTCCCAACATCTATCACACACAAATATTGACTCTCCTTCAAACAATTTAGAGATCAATTTGGAACTTCGTATAGACTCCTAAATTTGCGAGAAAATCTTCAATTATCCCTAATTTATTTTTGCGATATTAAACTTTAAGATTGTAGGTTTTTATTAATTTGATATCTAGATGTTCTCTAGCGGTTACTTTCATCATAGTAGCCGCTGACATTTTTATTTTACTACACAGGTGACCCTGATGTCAAAGTGAGATGATAAAATTATCTACATTGTATGTTGCCAATTTGATAGGTACGCTGCAAATACTGTGTGTTTTTTATATATTATATAATATTAAAGATCGTATAGATTAAATTGTAGGTACTATTTGTATTTTTACTATTTTTGTTAATTGATTTTTTCGATTTATTGATGTCTCAAGACATTATAATAATATTAGGTATATCTTTTCAGTTCGTGAGTTCGGTGGTATTTGGTATAATGAATGAAACAGATAATTTTTATTTTTTTAATTCCGGTATCGGTAGTGCAAATATGACATACTTTAAACAATATGGATATCCGGTACCAATACCTACTTTTACACGCACGCGACAAAGTACTTATACCTACTTCATATAGTCATTCACTGAATGGATTCTAACAAAACTGAAATTCGATCTGGTCATTGCAAAATGGATTTATAAAGTATGTACCAAGTAGAGCTGTATATTGTTTTACAGCTATGATTCATTCAATCAGGCTAAGGGTCTTCAATAGCGATACGCTGGACACTCATTGGGCGACGTTACAAAAGTGATTCATGGCTTTCAATGGATTCTATACCCAAGAAAAAAGGCCAGGTGGCACGCTTACAAAGCATCAACATAAAAAAACGGCCACCAAACCTGCCGCGCATCACCGGATAGTGTACAGGAATTTGGATTTTGGCTGAATAAAGAGAGTGTTGATAATCGTTTAGCAGAGTTGAATAATAGTTTGGTGCCCGTGATCTTAGGCCGGTACAAAATAAATGTATCGTTGTTAAACACGTGCACGGACTGGGGAATCATAATCAGGTGGGCGACAGCTTTGAATGACGCTACATAATTGTTTGTATTGGCAGCACCCGACACTTTTTGCTATCTCTATGGCTTCAAATCTGCAGCTTTTATAACTTTTATGTAATATGTTTGAATGACGTGAACAATGTCATCGTATTTTAATCGCCATAACCAAATAAGGAAATAGGATTGGTGAGTTTCGGTCGAATCATTAATTATGAATTACGTAATAATAATATTAACGACAATGCGCTATCATTATTAATACACCAGAATATCCGTTATTTCTGGTTAAACAAGTCAAAATTAAATCGTGTTGATGAGTTTGACCTGATTTAGATTAAAGAAGCGCAAGTATTTTGTGTTTTTATAAAATCACAGTACAATACAACAATGAACTTGCTAGGTTTACTAATTGTATAGTTCTTTTTTATACATAGATTTCTTGATAGATTACATCTTGAAGAAATAATTATTTGATAAATTCAACAACATGATCTCTATTATTCTTCGTTCATTCAATCAATAAATATTAAAAGGAATTTCGGGTTCCGGAACAGGGTCTACAAATCCGAGTGAATACTTTCAACTGATTGTCTATTACATACAGTCCTCCCACACACGTATGTTATAACGTTATTATAAATAACTATCAGCGGTAGATTGATATCGGTGATGTGCGGTTATTAAATAGACATATAGAGTAGTTACCGTTATTAAATAGGAAAAATTATGTCGCGACATTCATTTATTATGGCAATTTATTTTAAATATATGGTGACGATGATTTATCGTTGATTGTTAATGATTACTATAGTCTAGTCATGCTTAGATCGGAGTAGGTATAGACATTTTTTCCCAGTTTTTAACGTCACATAACGTAGTTATTTCAAAAATTATAGTTATATTTTCTGTGTTCGCTTAATATAGCTATCCTTTCCTAATTATTTTATTAGGGACAAAAAACAGGTTCATGATAAAGAAAATACCAAGATGCACAAACATGTAACCCACTCCAATGTCCACTATTCTTAACACATGAATAACAGAAGTGAAGGACTGTGATAAGAGTTTACAGAAAACAGTGCCTTCTGCAAAAGCTTCATGTTTTTACAAAAAAATAATTAATTCCTATAATCGTAATTATTTACATCGCCGTAGGTATTGCATTTGTCTGATTCTGTTCGCGTTAGACATAAAAATTACTGAATGGATTTTAATGCAGCTTCTATCAATAAACAGAATGATTTATGAAGTAGGTTTAAGTGCATAAATAAAAAAATTAGTTTTCTTTCTATTCTTTTTCTTTTCTTACTTTTTTACTTAGATGAGATACACCGAAAATTTCAAAGATTAGTTGTAACGCCCGTACGAAGCTGATGGGGTATCTAGTAAATACCTAATAAATCCAAAATGCTTTTTCAATGTTAACACGAAGAACCACACTCTAAAGGTGTAGCTGACCTACCATCTACAGTCAGAACATCTCTCTGGACGCGAACTGCAGTAGTCAATCTGGAGATCACTTACGACTGCGGACTCAGGATAGCCGCTGCACAAACAATCCGGCCAAAGGGGACTTCCTCGACAGGTATAAAACACAGTGCCAGTGTGGAACCGCTTCATAGGACAAGCGTCGCCTACTATACGCCTGTCTAGCACAACCACCTGCACATTCCAGGATTTACGAGGCCAGTAACGGAGCTCTACAGATTGCCAAATACTGGTCAGAATAATAAATTCCATCGACACGATAAAAAGAAGATGACTAGACGATATATGGCAATGTCAGAATCCGAAAAGCGAAATAGTATTTTCTGAACTGCGAAGATGACGAAGTGGAGAAGAAAGCTTATCAATATCAATTCGACTCTGTCAGGGTTATTCATTCCACCGACATTTCTTGCTGAAGGGCCAAAATTGCGAGTGTAAACAGAAGTCATCACAGCTTATAAACATGTTTACAGTTTGCGCAATTTTTTGCTCGTCAATAAAGTGGCAGTAAGTAAATAGGTTGGTATCTAATAAATTATGTTGATGAACAGGAAAATCAAACAAACGCCACTATTATACAATGGGTCTGTGAATGTTATCATTAGAAAATGGAAATAGTAATGAACTTCGAACGTTACACTCATACAATGTGAAGTTATTGCCATCATTAATCAGAGTTCTTAATGGTTTGGAACGGTGGAAGTTTTAAGGAGCATAGGCCGCTAATTACTATATTATCTATGCCAACAGAAAGCATAACTGACAATCACGTTTTGCAAATTCATCGTTAATGTTGGATCAATTAGGTAATTGGTTCATTTTCGTACTTAGCTCATTGATTACCTAATTTACCCATTCCATTTCCATTACATACATCGTAATGACTAGGTATAGAAATTAATGAATTTATGAACGAAAAATTGGTGTTTAGTTGTAGTTAGTCACCTGATAATTACTTTAGTAAATACCTACTTAGGTAAATAGAAACAAAACATTGATTAGGATTTTCATTTTTTACATATATTTTATAATTAGTTAAGTATATTTGTATTTTTATTGATTGCATCGATTTTTATTAAGTACGATTAATGATACTACAGTAGATAGGTACTCAAATGCTGGAAATAACTTGAAAATTCGCATTGATTTTTTGATCCTACTCCTTCGTTCAACTATACCGTTTGTCTGTACTATAGGTAACGTCACTAATCAAAGATATGACTGCGACCTTTTCATAATTAAAAAAAATCAATCGTACTGTCCTCATTCTACTAATCACAGTGATTTTGATAATGACGCCCTATCAACGATGGTAATGAAACAGATGCATGTTAATGAGGTGTCGTAAATCACTCAAAACGAGGTCACAATACATGTAAGGAAAACTAGATTATCTTTACAACTGTCAACAAGACATAAATGTATTAAGTTGAGAATCATCATGATGTCGAATTGTTTTATAAATGCAAATATTCAGTAATTGTTTTTAGAGGTATAACGTATGTAAGACAAATAATTACAGCTTGATTACAACATTAGGTTTAAATTTCGCAATAAATTTGATGAGTAAGTCGTGAACAAGTGGCGTATGGTTTAGAATTTAGTTAGCGGGAAGATTTTTTGCGCTGTATAAGTAATCCGGCAGCTGTTGGTACTTTCACCTGCGCCGGCGCCGCCCGAACATTGTCATTGCGGCTATGCGCCCGATTCGCTTACCTAATATACGGAGTTTGCGAAACTGGGCCCAAACGGCTAGACACGCGCCGAATACCTAGGATTTAGAAATAGGAGCAATCTGATGTATAGCGTAGGAAATGGTACAACCAAACTACTTTTATAAATGCGAAATTAACGTCTCTTTGTTATCTTTAGATATAGAGAGACCTTGGAGAAGGGCATGAAATACTTTCTTCTAATCCCAGGAGTATATTTTCCTGGGGATTTTTAACTTTCCTGTTGGCAGAAATTCGTAAACTAAGCTTTGAATTAATTACCAGGAAACAAGATTTAATTCTTGTTTTTTTATGCACCTTATTATTAGGTGGGAAAATCATCTAAAGACATCCCCCGCCCTTAGGCGGACCGGGAGATAGTGTCAGACAACCCACTCCTGTTCCTTTTTGCCATTTTTTCAGGGCCACAGGGATCTCTTTCGCATCACTCATGGCCCCTGTAGGCTTCGACCTTGCTGGGCTCCTACCCTACGGGTGCTGACAACTCTCCACGCAGAACCCCGCGTGGAGAGTACACTACGCGCCGTCGACGACTTTACCATGCTGTACTGTCTATCAGAGAATGCCTAAGGCATTAAGTCCGCCTTTGTATTGCTAAGGTTTTAATAAATAAATAAATGTAGAAAATGTGCTAAACGAAATTCAATTTTTTTTTTCAAATCCGACAGCAAAATAAATTCGGGTGATCAATACAAAAACACGACGGATTTGAAGTGTTTTGTTTATGCAAAGGTGCAGGATAATATTTTTTTCTGCCATGTAACAGCAGGAAAGACTGCTTGAATAAAACTCACACTAAACTGGTTTTTATATGTTTTTGTTATGCAGGTCATTTTTAGTATCCTGCTGGGGCTGTGGGATTTTTCGAAAGAGTTATTGTGGCCCTGGACCGCAAAGGGCTACTGAAAAAACATAGGTGGGTTTTAGTCAGCAAAAGTCTGACATTTCCTCTCACTATACTCTGTTCAAAATAACGTTATAAATGTATGAAAACCTTTTATTACTGTCCATTCAACCGATTTTGACTTTTATTACGTTAGTAGCATGACAAATGGTGGCTGCAGTAAATATGTAGCTGCAGTAGTATTGTAACCACTGTTTTGCTTTTAATGCCATCCTTATGTTTTACGCAATATAAGTTAAAATCGGTTGACTAGACAGTAAAAAAGAATTGTTTGGATTTATAATATTTACACGAATAGGGTATAGAGTGGAAGAAGTTACTTGATGTCGATGTCCTGACTAGCAAAAAAAAACATTTTATATGGACTGGATTTGATAGAAAATACTATGGTGTCAATGGTTTCAAGCTGAAAATAGGTTTACATCTATACTAATATTATAGGGAGGTAAAATTTGTAAGTTTGTTTGTAGAGGTAATCTCTGGAAGTACCGGTCCGATTTGTAAAAATTTTTCACCGATAGAAAGCTGCTTTATCCCGAAGTGACATAGGCTATATTTTATGTAACAACGCGGGCGACGCCGCGGGCAAAAGCTAGTTCTTTATATTTTGCTTTGAAAGGTGTGTTAAGTACCTGCCCCAACCCGTGTAGTACTAACAACATGTTTAATGACTACAAACAATTAAGTTTGCCAATGCTTTATTTAATTTGAATAGAATAATGGCTTCATTACAATAGATAGGCAGTTTATTACTCTAGAAATTAGGTAATAGCAGGCTGAATATTGTAGGTTTATTAATTATGTGTTGCAGAAATTCTTTGGGAATGTTTAGTTCTTAGAAAGATTTTTAACTGTTTTTTGATATAATATAATTTATAATTTAATGGATTAATGGAATTGTTGGTAAAAGAGGAATTCCTTGTTGTTGGACTTAAAGGACATATTTTACGAATTGCATTTTAAACCTATCAATAACATAAAATTCAGATTGCAATATTACTGATCTGCAATGAATATTATTATTTTAATGTAGCCTATACTGTTCCACTGCTGGGAAAACTCTTCTTACATTAAAATTAATACTCTATATTATACTCATTTTATAAGTTTATTGAAGTAATTTTATTTCCAATGTTAACACATAAATCTTTCATAATCCTAACATTTATCTATTAAGTATTAGAACAAGCAAATCTCTGAGGAATTTGGATAAGCAATAAGTGCAACAAACCTTGCTTTCAGAATTGCAACTAGAATTTGCAAACTCTAGTTGCAATTCTGAAAGCAAGGTTTGTTGCACTTGTTGCTATTCTTTTCATAATCAATTCAATTGTTACATAAAACATTATGTATATGACACAATGCCTGGAAAATAACTGGTATGCAAACATAAAAGACTAATTAAAAATACAATTTATTAGAAGAGTTTCCAACTTGTTCTTTTGGGTTTTAAGCAAATAACTTTCACCAGTAGTTAAGTGGGCTGTGGATATTTTTTTTTTCTTATTTTTCTACTTCCTAACGTGTTCGGTCTTATTTAAATAGATCTTGTTTTTCTTCCCACACTTCTTAGTAATACATCATTGTGTAATGAGGATTGTCAAATACATGGAATATCCTACAAAACTTCTCAATTCCATTCATAGTAGGTATGCCTGTTTTTATTCTGCAATAATAACCAATTTCTTTAGAAATAAAGATTCAGTATTGTTTTAAAAATTGTCTATTTTCAAACTTAAGTCTGCCAACTTAGCCTTGTAGTGTTATAATAGCCTTGTAATTTAGTAAGTCCCGTACTACGCCAATCAGTCTACACATGATAAACTCAAAAACTACTGAATGGATTTTCATGCAGTTTTTACAAACAGACAGAGTGATTCATGCCTTCTTGAAGGATTAGTTCTGTAATACATGCATAATATATGCATAGTAGAGAAAAATGCTGAGAATTTAAAAAATGTCTAACACTCTCAGCAAAACTGGGGCGGTTTGCTAGTTAGTAATGAAGATGCTACAAAGAACAAATTCATAACAAGAAAATTCCTTATGATAGCACAAAATTACACACCATCATGAATTAAAATAACTGCTGCAGCTTCCCCATATGATAATAGAAAATTATACCAAGGGAAGGTAAGGTAACTACACCTGGTATAAAAATTATCTTGCGAGATATTCTAGGACATGGTGTACATGTGTATCAAGTATCATCAAAATTCATTAAACCATTAGAGTATTAAGAAGGAACTAACAAACAAATATACACACTCCTTTATAATAAGTATTAGTATGATTTTAAGATATTCATAATACATAATAGATATGTGTATTTAATACTTAAAATAATGTATCAATTAACAGTATGGTTAATAATGTTGTGAAGTTATCAGAAGTTTCTCAACACTGTTGTTGCAATGACTCGCAACTCATTCATTAAACTATGCAACA
Source organism: Mythimna ferrago (assembly GCA_910589285.2). Classification (NCBI taxonomy): domain Eukaryota; kingdom Metazoa; phylum Arthropoda; class Insecta; order Lepidoptera; family Noctuidae; genus Mythimna; species Mythimna ferrago. The sequence goes on along the minus strand of OU342689.1, from coordinate 15,043,085 downwards.
TTACCTTGCCTATGTGTTGAGACAGTGTATTTGAGTGGCTGGCACTATAACTTCTGAAACTAATCTTCCCTAGCTTTTTCTTAAATATGTTGCAGCTTGCAGTCAACTTAAAGCCACCTGGATGCAGGTAGAATACCACTTTGGATAATAATTATCTTAAAGAAAGCTATGTACTGATAAAACCTTCATAACCCAGTATCTGGATAAACACTATCCCTACTAAGCCAAAAGGCAGTATCACATTTTTATTCTAAAATTCATTAATTTTTCTGCATTAAAATACCTACTCCACTTCACGAGGGCTACACGAAAATCTTATCTTAAACTTTATATGGAAAAAAAATCCACACTTAGTTCTCCTCATCACACATAAGCTGCTACATCAATTAATGGTAAAGGTGGAATTTAACTTGAGACATAATCTCAAATGTGGAAATAGACTTGAGATACTATTTATCAACGTAACAAGCCGGTGAAGCTGTAGGCTGAAACTTTTAATTGGTATATGGCACAAAAAAGATAGTAATCATTCTTTACAAAATCTTGTTTTATTGAGTTACTGATTTTGGCTTAGTAGGGCAGTATTTCTCTTGGTCAGCAAGGTTGTATGACTTTTGGTCCGTCTCCCTGTAACAACTGAAGAGATCTACCTACAATTTTCAGCTTGTACTAATAGCTTGTTTGTGCATGCTTTTTCAGGCATGGGCAAATCTTGAAATGTTTTTAGATTTTATCATAAATGTATGTTTAGGTTTAAGTATAGTTGTTAGCTGCACTGTCGCATTAGGTTTTAAGGCCTGTAAAGATGGATATAAAAAGGATAAATAAATAAAAATGTAATGGATGATTCACAGATAGACCAGTTTTCAAACTTTGAAGATCAATCTATGTAGAAATTACGAGTATTACTAAATAACTTCTAAAAATAATATTGGACATATTCATATCATTCAAATATTCATTGTGAAAGATTCAAATGCACAACCTTCTGTTCGTTCTGTTAGTAATTGAATGCTATAGAGCAAGACAGCTAGTTGTTCACCTGTTCCAATCAATACTTAAGTTGACTAGACTGTAAGGTGGTTATCAACTTCTAAGTTGATGACCTAGATTCAATACTTTTATTTTATGCAAGTAGGTTAGTTAGTATACTTTGAAAAAATCAGTCTTGAGAAGTTTTCAGTGTAAATGGTATCTTTACTTTCTTAGGATTGGAAAGGAATTCAATTGACTAAAAAGACAGGTTCATTAATTCATGTTTGTTACTTTAAGAGGCCAGTACTATGATTGGTTTGCTGGCCTTGCTTTAAAGTATTTCCCCTTTTTAATAGTTCTTACAATATGTTATTTTACAACTTCCAAGAAACCATTTGATCCTTTGTAATTAGGTTTGGTTACATTATTTTTTTGTTCACTACTTAATAAGTGTGATTAGGAATATATTGATTAGGTATTGTCATAATTTTCAGTTAAAGCAAAAATTATTTTGACAAAAAAACTTGAGGCCTGAAAAGAATTCTGACCTTAGACAGGATCAGTGTTTTTTAATTAAATAGTGTTACACTGAGGCAATATTATGGCAAACAGGATGTTATATTCATTGAATAACAATTTAAGTTCTAATGACCAATTGTTACTTAATACTAGGTATAACATTAATAATGTAAGATACTAAATGCCAATATTGTTTATTAGCAACTTGGAACTATAGTCTATAAATTAAATAGATAATTACTTGACCGTAACATTATCATTAACAAACATACAGCGCCATCTTTTGTCATAATGTAGTACTAAGTCAAGAATTGTTGATTAGCGCTAAGAAAAAAATGTTGCCTTGAAATATAATCTTTACCAAATAGAGTACTTATTTCTTATTTTTAAGGTACGAAAGGAAACATCCTGAAATCTTTAAATTGAAAGCAAAAGACGAATCTCTCTTATTAGTGATGCGATGATGAAATTAACTTGAGATTTGATTTCCATTGATTGATGCAATCTTGAGCCAGAAGCAATACTTTTAAATTGTTGCATGATTGTTGACATTGAAATGTATTTCCCATTTTAATTTCATTTCAACATAACTTTTGATGTAAAATTGTTGTTTTTATATGTTAAAAGACACATTAAATGGGCATGAAATGTTAGAAATGTTATATTATGGCAAACTTGCAAGGTCAGACAAATGTTGACAATATTTTAGAAATGTGTATTCAGCCATAAACTGATTCTTGGCATGAAATATGATGTGATATGTTTCAATTATTTTTCAGTTCATAAATCCATAATCGAGAAATTTTTAGTTGTTTCAGAAATCAATTCATAGCTTCTGCAACATAGATTTTAATACAAGATTTCCTAACAAGTTGTTGTGGAAATGATAATGCAAAAATGATTGCTTAAAATTGTAGCACACTAATTTTCATACGAAATACTATCAGGTTCAACTACATCGACAAACACTGCGTGGTGTTTTTCCAGTAGGTGAAACAGATAAGTGAAGTAAGATTTGTTAGTCTTGAATGTTTTTATTCTGAATTCAATTGATACTCTCGTAGGGACACGATCTCTCATTACGTGAAACGGTAGCGAGAAAAAAAAGCACGATTTGTAACATAACTCCACGGTAAACGTCGAATTCCGCAACAATAAGTCCGAATTCTCTAATTATAGCCGTATGAAATGTAAATCTGTGAAAATAACAGAGCAAATTTTCTACATGTTGACGTGGCGTGACATTGGAGAGGAGTATTTATCGCAATGCTGCCTACCTAAACTTGTTTTGAAGCCAATTATCATAATTAGAAAACTGATTTGATGGAATAAAACTTCTAAATTTGCAGTTTCATTTCAATTACTGTAATATAAGTATGGCGCCTGACATTGCTGGCTTATCTTTATTTTGGTCTAACAATATGGCGATTGAACTTACCCTATTATTCCTAAGGAAGTCTTCAATAGCTTTCAGCGCTGAATCCGTTAATTTCACAAACACTAGTTCCTTGTTTTCTTTATAACTAGACTCCGATGATAACCCATACTGAACACCTGCTGGCAAGGCCGCCATTTCTTATTCACTATTCGCACTGTGGACCAGCTGACTCCTTTGCTAGTCGTCACGATTCATATCATTCACACATTTTCTTAACCGTAATCACAAATTCACAACCTATATAAAATTATAATTACAACAACAAAAGGGTTTTAGAAGTCCAAATTAACAATCTTTTTGTAACCCCATCGACTCGGCCTTTGTTGGCAGCGCTCTCAGTCTGCAAGGCCGCACTGACTGTCATGCGCAATGGCGCTTTTGACAGGAAACGCGAGCATTCACCGCGACACTAGCGCCAATTAGCAGTTGGTAACAGGTATTTTAAACTGTGACTAACTTCAGACCTGTCAAAATTTACAATATTTTTTTAATTTTCGCATAATAACAAATGAAAATCATTGATTTTACAATGGAAATCTCATAAAAAGTGTTTACTTCGTATTTTTAAAGCCAATTAAGAGGTGATGCGTTAGTTTTAAAGACCTTTTTACTGCACTTAATTTTGGAGGTTATGTTTCATCAGTTTCATAAGACACTTCACTTACGTGTTATCGCTTCTCGTACCTGTCCCATACATGTAATTTAAAAAAGTATTTATGGTTTTAAACTTATTCATTGATAATACGTTTAAAATTTCATCACAAACGGTGAGTATCAATACAGTTTCCTTTGTATTCTAAATGTGTAAGTACCTAAACTTTATAATCTGTTCTAGATTTACTAAAAGTTTAACCTAGTTTAATTTCTCATTTTTCAGAATTTATTGATTTATTAACTATGGCTACTTGGGAGGAGAAGAAACAACTGATAACTCGCAATTTGCAAGAGTTCTTGGGTGAGGAAAAACTTAATGAAATCTTGAAGCAAAGAGACCTTAAAATCTATTGGGGTACTGCAACAACTGGACGGCCTCATGTGGCTTATTTCGTCCCTATGTCGAAGATATCCGACTTTCTAAAGGCTGGATGTGAGGTGACTATACTGTTTGCTGATTTACATGCTTATTTAGACAATATGAAAGCGCCTTGGGACTTATTGAACCTTCGTACTCAATACTATGAAGCTGCGATAAAAGCAATCCTTCAATCAATCGGTGTACCATTAGAAAAACTAAAGTTTGTTAAGGGTACTGATTATCAGCTTAGCAAAGAGTACACACTTGATGTGTACCGCATGTCATCTGTCATAACAGAACATGATGCTAAAAAGGCTGGAGCTGAGGTAGTTAAACAAGTTGATCATCCATTACTAAGCGGGCTTTTGTATCCTGGACTCCAAGCTTTAGATGAAGAATATTTGAAAGTTGACGCACAGTTTGGAGGGGTTGATCAAAGGAAAATATTTACATTGGCAGAGAAATATTTGCCACAACTAGGGTATGCTAAGAGAGTGCATTTAATGAACCCTATGGTACCAGGTCTTACAGGTGGAAAAATGTCAGCATCAGAAGAAGACAGTAAAATTGATCTTTTAGACAATCCTGCAAATGTAAAGAAGAAGCTAAAAAAAGCTTTTTGTGAACCTGGCAATATTACTGATAATGGAGTTTTATCATTTACCAAGTATGTAGTGTTCCCTCTTATGAAAAATGATGATACATTCAAAATTACTAGAGCACCAGAGCATGGTGGTAATGTTGAATATACTAAATTTGAGGATCTTGAAAATGCTTATGCTAAGCAGGAAATTCACCCTGGAGATCTGAAAGCTAGTGTTGAGTTAGTCATAAACAAGCTTTTAGGTCCTATTCAAGAAATTTTCAAACAACCTCAGCTTCAAGAGTTGGCTAAAAAGGCTTACCCACCTCCAGCTAAAGTTAAAGGAAATGCACCTGCAGCTGATGAAATAACACCTGCAAAACTTGATATTAGAGTTGGTCGTATAGTTGAAGTTTCCAGACACCCAGATGCAGATGCTCTTTATGTTGAAAAGATTGACTTAGGTGAGATAGAACCTAGAACTGTTGTTTCTGGTTTAGTAAACTTTGTGCCTATAGAAGAGATGCAGAACAGAGATGTAGTGGTTCTATGCAATTTGAAACCTGCTAAAATGCGTGGTGTCGAATCCAAAGGAATGGTTCTCTGTGCTTCGGTTGATGAACCTAAACAAGTTGAACCGCTTTTCGCACCAGAAGGTAGTAAACCAGGAGACAGGGTGGTAATAGAAGGATATGAAACAGGGGAACCTGATGAAGTTTTGAATCCTAAGAAGAAAGTGTGGGAAAAACTTCAAGTTGACCTAAGAACGAATGATAGCCTTCTTGCAGTTTGGCAGGATAATAAGCTGATTAGCAAAGTTAATGGTAATCCTGTTACAACAAAATCTATGAAGAATGCACCTATAAAATAGATGCTTATTTATTATACTGCTTTTTTAAACTAGCATTTTCTTTGCATTTGCTACATAACAATTAATATTCTTCCAGGAAAAGTTTAATTTATTATTTGAAATTTTGAGCATAAATAAAATATTATTTATATTTTTTACATTGGTATTATTTAATTTATCAATCACAGTTTTTGGTATTACATTCGTCAAGTTACTTAGGGCGCCATCTTTTGGATACATTTTGGTGTCTACAACAGTCATTAGATGGCGCTTTGCGATCAACAATAAGAACATACCTATTTATTGAATGAATAAATCATAAAATACCTATTTACAAACTTAAACGGATATTTGTTATGTATCATAGTGGTTCCTTTTTAATTGTATCATTATTAGAACTTCTTTGAGCCTCTTGGCTTATTGATTCCTTTTGCCATTGAAGTAAACACATTTCGTATTGGCTTGGACTATCTACGATTTCGTCCAAAAGTAATAATATTTTTCTCCTAAATACTCTCATTTGACATTCGGATAATGCATTTACTTCCGGCAGCAAACTTAACAGAAACATTTTTCTTGAGTCGTCCACAACCTCATTGTTATTATTTGGTCTTTGTTGCAAATATTTAATAAAGTTGCCAGACCTAGATTTCTTTCTCGAAGGCTCAGGCATTTCAATTTCTTGATAATGAAGTTGTAGTGGAGGAGTGTCTTTATCTTGATCGTGAAAACTGTTTACTTCTTCGTCTGTTTCTACATCTATTTGTTGCAAAACAGTCTCATGGAGTTTTGAAGATCTAATGTATGGCAATACAAATTCCATTTCGTCATGTAAATAATACTTCCGCTTCCCTGTTCCATCCGGGTTAAGCCTCAAACTCCGCAACAGACCGTAACGCAGATTTTTCCACTTCTCTTTACATTCGGCAACTGAAACAAAATGAAAATAATTTAATTGTTTGTTTACGAGGAAGGATACTTACATGATTGATATAAAGTATGTCCTCTTGGAAAAGTCACTTTTAAGTTTTTTTTTACCATGCCATACCATTTAAGTTGGTCGGATTACCTACCTATTACCTATGGTGCGCATAAACAAATGCAAGATAAACTCGCGTCAAATCTCTTGCCAAATAACAACATCCTAAGTACCTACCTGGCATTACAGTTTGGCTAGCCACATCATGCCACGCTTTGTCACTTATATCCTTTTTCAGGTACTCAGGTAAATTATAATTGTACAGACAAGGAAACTTTTCAATTGCTTTCACTAATTGCATGTTTTTGTCGCACATGATTGTGAAAATGTTGCCGCCTTGTTAGTGCTCGAGCTCGAGTTGGACTGGCGATGGCGTCATGTCAGCTACGCGACATGGCGCTATTCGTGTTGCGTTGTTGTCGCGATGACGCAACTATTATACCGAGCTCTTATTGGTCGCTGTCATTTGCTTCATATTTGCGTTAAACAATTTAGTTTAGGTACTTACGCATTCACTGAGTGCAGTGGCCAGTGTCGCAAGCGCCGACTGAAATCATAATATTTCATTTCATTGAGTTGTTTAGCAAGGAAAGGCTAAAGAAAATATGATAATGACGGGTATTTTTAGTAGTAAGAAGTCATTTCGCAGCCAATCCATTTGATTGCCAATCCCCTTATAGCAGATTTATATCACCAACATTGTCTGATTATTTATATAATTAAAATCCAAGCAAGTGGGCACTTTTATGCCAATTATTTTGGAAACAATCGAGTTTAAGAAAAGGCTAATAATACAATTCGGCTAGGTTCAGTAATAGAGAATGCACTTTTCAGTACCATTATGTACCTAGGTAGATACCTACCTATTTGGATTTGACTTTTAACTTTATACCTGCCTACCTAGGTACTTACTGAAGTATAAAGTTAAAACTAATGTCATATCCTGTCATTCAGTGCCATCTAAAAGCACAAATGAATAGGTACCTACCTATTAATTGTGCGGCTATTCGGCTAAACGTTGCTGAATGACCTTTGATAACTGAAACTTGGTTGAGAAGTACAACGGTGAGCCAATGCCCCATAGCTAGCATTGGCTCAATATCTTACCTACTAAAATTTAAATTTCATATCATGATTATGTAAAGTACCTAGCCATAAAACATATCGCTTACTTCGGGTGAGTTTACTACAATCTACAATGTCAATAACAGACTCATTGTTTTGAGACAGGCAACGCCATCTGTTGTGTTCTTAGTTACTTCGATCCACAATCTTGAAACATGAATCATGTTGTTGTTGATAGAGACAGCATGAAGATTTTTATTCATTTGTTTTATTTTATCTTCATGCAACACAAAGGTACAAAAGCGGACTTAAGCATTATCAACCTAGGGTGATGGGGTGGAGACGATAAATCCGGGCAGTTGCTGCAGTTCGGTGAAGTTCTGCAGAATGATCACGTACAGCCTAGTCAAGTCTTGAGGACGGACCTTGATGACAGATGCATAAAAAAGGAAATACTTATACTTAATTAAAAAAATTAGGTATAATTTAAAAAAATAATCTACGTTTTAAAATTTAAACTGTAAAATCGTTATTATAACCAAACCTGATAATACTTTAAAGAAAACTTTAAGAATAACAAAAAAAAAACTAAAATGTCATCGGGGTAGATAAAATCGTTATTGTAATCAACCCCGATGACATTTTAAAAGTAATTAATTCAGTTTATGTTAGAATAACGATAACGTACCTACAGGACAGTTACCGGACGGCCGGACAGCGAGCTACCCATTGCTCACTGTCCGCAAGCCCGTGCCTACGATGGCCGGAAATCGGGATCAGAATCCCGGCGGCGACGGCAGCGGCGAGAACGCCGTTGCCGTTGCGTTCGGCCTCCTCCTTTGCGAGCATTACTGCTTCGCAGAAGTCGCCGACCGCCTGCAACTCCTCCTCGCTCCGGACCATGGCCTCAACCAAGGCCCGGAGCGAGAGGTCTCCGCCGCCGATCGCCCCCACGAGGGCACGGCGATGCTCCGCCCAAGCAGGGCACACCTCGACTGTGTGCTCCATCGTGTCCTCCGGGCATTCCGCACAGTGGCGACACCCGGGCGTCACTTCCGCATGAATCCGGTGCAGGTACCTCCCGAACGAACCATGTCCGGTGAGGACCTGCGTCATACGGAAGGTAAGGACGCTGTGAGGTCTTTCCAGCCACGCCTCAAAGAGGGGACTTACCGCCATGATTGTGGCGTGCCCAGCACTGGGTTGCGATAGTCGTTGACGCCATTTCACCATGAGATCCCGCCGGAGCTCTGTCCGCCATGCCGTGACCTGTCACGGCAGCGGACTTTCACCCCGGCGTTGCATCTCCACACGCATATCGTGCATGTGTGCAAGGACTGTTGCCTCCAGATCCCACGGTGGTAGGCCAGCCAGAAGGCTCGCCGCTTCGCGGGAGACCGTCCAGTATCCCCGCACCATCCTTATTGCTATGACCCTCTGGCAGGCGTTCAGCATGGCCGCCGGTTGCGTTTTCAGCGACGGCGCCCACACCGGCGCCCCGTAGAGGGCCATGGACCAAACGATCCCCGCGTTTCGGCCTAATGGTAACATTTGAATCCAACTTACCAATACAACAAGTGCAGATACAATTCAGACCAATAACATCCGGTAAACTAAATATATTTAATAGCACTTTAACTAGCAGGTTGGGTGATTGGAACCTTGCAGAAAACAATGGTAATATTTTGTATAAAAAATTTTTTTCAGTAGTTCAAAAGGAGTTTTATCAGACGTTTGAGAAAAAAACTAAAACTATCTGCCCTAAGTTTAGATTTAGTGACTGGGCAACTAAAGGAATCAGAATAAGTAGGGAAAGACTTTTCGAGTTGTATGGCCTTAAGCCTATTATTAACACTGAAACTTTTAATAAATATGTTGCTACTTATTCTAAAATGTTTAAAAATACTTGTAAGGCAGCTAAGGCCTTATACATCAGCAACAAAGTTAAAACAGCAGATAATAAAATAAAAACGGTTTAGAATATAATAAATAATGAAACCAACAGAAACAAAAGAAATAATAATGATTACACATTGGAGACACATCATGGTCTTATTAGCGATAACAAACTAGTTGCAGAAGAATTTGTAAATTTCTTTACCAGTATTCCAATTAAAACTACTGAAGCCCTAAATTCGTCGCCATCGCATGCTTTTGGTTTATTACAGGCGAACGTTGCAGCCTGTTCGACTGAATTTAACTTTAAACATATAAACCCCATAACAGTAATAAAAGCTTTTAAAGAAATCAAGATTAAATTGACAGAAGATCTATGGGGTATGTCTATCAAAGTTTGTACCTCAATTATTGAGACTGTAGCGCCGTACTTAGCGTTAATATTTAATTTGTGTATAGATCAAGGAGTCTTTCCGGATCTAATGAAATATAGTAAAGTGATACCACTTTTTAAATCCGGAGACAGTAAAGACACTAATAATTATAGGCCGGTGTCCGTTTTGCCGGTTTTTAGCAAGATATTTGAAAAGGTGATGTTAAATCAAATGCTTAATCATTTTAACACCAATAACATCTTACACGATAAACAGTATGGTTTCACCAAAGGACGTTGTACAACTGACGCTGGTGTCTCCTTACTAAAACACATTTTTGATGCGTGGGAGGAGGCACAAGATGCTATAGGCATCTTCTGCGACCTGTCTAAGGCGTTTGATTGTGTGGTTCACGAAACATTACTCCTGAAACTGGAGCATTACGGACTAGGCAAAGCAGCGTTAAGCTTATTAAAATCGTATTTGAATGACAGACAGCAACTAGTTCAAATAAACGGTGTCAATTCCTCGGGATTAAATGTGAAAATGGGGTACCCCAAGGTTCAATTTTAGGTCCTTTTTTATTTTTAGTTTATATTAATGATTTACCCTATTTGTTGAAAAATAAACTTAATATGGTGTTGTTTGCTGACGACACTTCTTTGATTTTTAAGATAAATAGAAGGACTAATAATCTTGACGATGAAAATAACGCTTTATTGCAGGTCCAAAACTGGTTCACTGCTAATAATCTGGTTCTAAATGGGAAAAAAACTAAATGCATAAGATTTTCCTTACCAAATGTCATAAGTAGTGATTGCGACATAGTATTGAACAATGAGAAACTAGAATTTGTTGATAAAACAGTTTTCTTGGGGATTACGCTTGACTCTAGGCTATAATGGGGTCCTCACTTAACATCTCTTGCAGGACGGCTTAGCTCGGCTGCATATGCTGTTAGAAAAATCCGCCAATTTACGGATGTTGATACCGCTAGACTAGTCTATTTTAGTTATTTTCATAGTGTCATGTCGTACGGTATCTTACTATGGGGACGGGCTGCAGACATCGAGTCAATCTTTATATTACAGAAAAGAGCCATCAGAGCTATTTACAATCTCCGCCGGTGCGATTCTTTAAGGGAACTGTTTAAAGATATTAACATAATGACGGTACCTTGTCAATATATCTATGAAAACATCATGTGTGTTAGAAAAAATCTTCATCTTTTTAGCAAAAGAGGCGATAGACATAATTATGTTACAAGAAATAGGGATCAATTAGTTCAACCAGGTTTCAGACTGGCTAAAGTGGCCTCTTCTTTCATGGGGTACTGTTTGAAATGTTATAATAAAATACCACCCCAAATATTAGAACTCAATGAAACGAAATTTAAATCTTGTATTAAACGCACACTATGCAGGCAAGCTTAAGTATATAAGATTTTTATAAGTAGGAGGATTATATTCAAGATAAAAATGCTTGGCTCAATGCTGGTCCAGCTCCACTACCACTAGGGCGTACTAATTAGTTGATTAGTTGGAAACTAATATTATTATTTTTTAATTTGAAAGACACAATTGCATTGTATAATGTAGAAGCACTTTTTCCAAGTTTGTGAATGTGAAGCACCATGGAGCATTTTTATTAGGTTACAACTTTTTTTTTTTTGACATTACGAGCATGGCAGTTGAGAGTTTGTCATGCTCACTCAAATGTCTCGCTGTTGGTGGCACGTGTTATTGGGTCGTTCAGTTCCCTTCGAAATGGTTGAGCTGAGTGGGGCTGATGCACGCGTCATGCTCGTGAACGGGTGCCGTCAGATGGGACTGGTCATCTCTTAGCTGCCAGTGGCTTAATTCAGTTTCTATCTTTTAATTATTTTACATTTTTTATTTCATTATCGACATTGTGCTCACATGATAGAAGCAACAAGTAATATGTAACCAAGCATTATATGTAACACATAATATGATTTAAAAGAGTGTCCATGGAGTTTCTTGCACGTTCTTCTCCATAGAGACCTACTCTTTGGAACGTGCAATTTAGCTTCACTTTTCTTGGACTGACCGACATTTGACTATTCAAAAGTGCCTGTAAATGGTCTATTTGAAATAAATGTTTTGATTTGATTTGATTTGATTTGTAGAGCATCCGACAGGAGGCATCTGGACCCCCAAGGTTGGGTAGGAGCCGCTTGAGCGCAGCCCCAGCCCGGTTGAGTTTGGGAGCCAGACGTCGGAAATGCTCCACGAAATTCCACCGGCTGTCGAGGACGAGTCCCAGGTACTTCATCGTCGACCCGACACCGATGTGAACTCCTCCTACCGTTAGTTGGGAACTTAATGGCGGCGCGTTCCGAGGGCGGCGACCGTGGAAACACATAGCCTCGGATTTGTGAAGCGCCACCTCGAGTCCCAACTCCTGGATCCTATCAACGACCATCGCAACCCCACGTGTCGTTAGAGCGACCGCCGCCTGGTACGACTCCCCCTGCCGCGTAGCACGTAGTCGTACACGATTTTCCACAAGGGTGGCCCCAGTACCGACCCTTGCGGAACACCGCACGACATCTCTCGACGTTTCCAGTCTCCCTGGTGACCGGAGTAGACAATGTACCTGTCCGATAGGTAAGCCTCGACCACTTGACAGAGGTATTCGAGCACCCGGTGGTACCGGAGTGCCCTCCGGATCGTACTCCAGGGCAGGGAATTGAAGGCGTTGGCAATTTCCAAGGACACTGCCACGACACACCTGCCCCGGGACACCGCATCCCCTGTCGTGAGGGCTCACACGCGCATGAAGGCGTCCACCGTAGGGTAGAACCTCTGATATGTAGTGATTCCAACTATTCCTTGTTGGTAGAAGCCTTGGATTGGGCTTTGAAAACTAAACACTAAAGTGACACCGAAACGGTCAATTGCAATTGCGAATATTTACATGAATGACGATTGCTTCAATCCTTTAAAGTAAACAAGTTTTTTAAATCAATTGGCGTCAATCACGTGAATATTATCAATCAATAAACCGTTTCGGGGACCCTTAGGATATTTTAAAGCTAAAATATAAATCGTAGTGGCACTCGACGATACTGCAGCTTCTATGACTGAAAAAATGATTGTAGTCGGAACTTTTGTTGGTCTGAGTTCGGAACAGAGGTCTTACCATGACGTTTTAAAATGTCAGGCGAGCGAGTGAGAAAAAGAGATGGAGCTATACATCTTATATAGCTCCATCCCTTTAGCAGTTCAGTGTAGGTCGTCAAATCGTTTTAAGAGCTCGTGAAAGGGCCACAGTACCTACCTTCCTACCGGAGATTATACTTCTTTGGGCTCAAACACATAAACACGTCACGACGACGCAACGTACCACGGCACAGAAACGTGACGTAGAAGTCCACGTCACGGTGCCGTGACGTGGACTTCCACGTCGAACAACGTAAATAATCTCGCCACGACAACGCAACGTGCCACGTTGAACGACGTCGTATTGACGCTGGCGTATTTGTAGAATTGCCGCAATTAATTTCGAGATAATATGGACCACACTAAACGTGTTCTCCTGCTGCTAATATTAAGAAGACGAATAAAGAAGAAACATATACAAAGAAAATTCTGGATCCATCCATATATTTCAGTCATGAATAACGGGAGTCACTTCGAGAAGAAGTATAGTGCACGTCACGACAACATGCCGTGCAACGGGGCACGTTGCGTTGTCGTAACGTGTTTATGTGTTTGAGCTCTTACAGTTACCGTCATGGATCTTGAGCGCACGGCGTCAGAGTGGGGATCGCTTTGCGCATACATTGGCGAGCCAATCGTCGTCATTGATACATGCAGCAAGGGCAGGGAACGAATCATGAGTGACGTCTGCGACGCGATGGCGCGGCGAGCCAATCACTGACACTCCCCGCCCCCGCGTCTCACTTCGCACCACTAAAGAGACTGAATATTTGACTTTGACTTTTGACTGCGCAACTTGAAGCCAGCGCTCAAGATCCGTGCCGGCAATTGTACACACTAACGATTTAATGCTTCAGTAAGACCTCTTTAAAATATAAGTAGGTTGAGATAAATACAACCTGCGTACGCAGCTACTTTCTTTGTTAGTAAAGGTAATTAACCCCGCATTTCAGTTTATATTAGAATTAAGGACGTCTGCCAAAATAATAGAGTTCTAAATGCTTGATACAGTGGCAAGGAAGATAAAGTAGATATCGACTCTAATATATTTGAGTCTCAATTAATAACAAACTAGTAAACCGCCCCAGCGTCACACGGATAGAAAATATATTAGGTATGTAAACATTCCTCGTTTCCCTATAGCTCTTTGTATTAGTAAAAACTGCATCAAAAATATATAAGCGAGTTTGTTTTATTCCTAAAAGGACGAGAACTTTACATATCATAGATAAAGAACGAGAACTAACTGATTTGTAACATTCAAGACAAACACTGTTTTCCAGGACACCGGAACAGCTGGAAACACAATCCTAGATTAGCGTGGGTAGAGACAATCAGTACTTATACCACCTACTTATAGTTCTTATCTAAGTATCTGGTTGCTCATAGATATAGAATAGCAGAAATATGTACTTGTTGATTCTGCTAGCTCGTTTTGTCAGAATTCTAACACCTAGTGATCACTTTTCCAGACACAGACAGTAGGTCAGAATATTCTGGATACCCATTGATTTGATAAATAGACCTCTGAATTTCGTTGCGCGAACTGCCGCATTTTATACATAACTTATGAGACAGCCAGGTAACTGTATAATAATAAAAGTAGGCCGTGAATGCATTGCAGCTGAATACAATAAATGCATAGCGATAAAATTAGATATTCAATAACGGGAAGGGGTCGGAGGTCCGCCATTTTGGAGCTTCGGTCAGACGGGGCTACGGGTGAAGGGGGATCGCGCATGCGCAAAGCTTGCACCCGCACCCTGTTAGGGCCGGGACTTCTGCAAGTGCGATGTCAAAAAACACGTTATTTTCTCCCCTAATTCTACTAACCTAGTACGTCTTAATAAGAGAAATTAATGATATACGCCCTGATATCTGTGATTTGATCGTTGACACGGAACCTCCGATCGGGAACCGAGGATTCGTTAAGGACTCTTGAAATATTTATCAGCCCGAACAATGACAGGGAACGGCTGATTGGACAGTGATTCATTTGTGTTAATATTTATGTGGGAACCTCGGACAACTTTCGGTTAAAACCAGTGAACGATTTTATGATCCCCGAAGATTACTTGTTTTAGTAAACATTGTGATTGTGTGTTCAGTGACAAGTGACTTTTCGCGTTAAAATTGCGAAGATTAGTGAGCATAATAATGGGATGACATTAAAGACAGATGGAAAAGGTTTGGCGTCGGGTTGGTCTCCATTCCTCCCGGAAGAAGAGGGATGGAAGCGGGACTAGCACAAGCAAGGAAGCGACGCCAGCTGCTGTGCCACCGCCACAGGAGGCTGAGTATCAGAATATACATACACTGAGAACAGCTGACTTGATAAGACAAAGGCAGGGCGAGGGTGAGAAGTCGACTTTACGTTCCTCGTACATTATTAGAAACGGAGATAATTTTATTTTGGTCGAGAGGCGACGTCGCAGGCGTCGTAGGAGTGGCACCAGGGCTTCTTCCGGGAGTAGACATCATACTCCACCCGTTGAGGAGAACACTCGCACGGAGCAGAAGAGGCGTCCTCCAGCCAGATTGAAGATATTTGGCATACAATGGCCGTTGCATTCCAGCGATTCTAGGTAACTGTTAATTATTTACATCAGAAATATGTTGGTTACTTTATCAGCCAGGTTCATTATACTGCAGTACGGTAGATTGCACGACATGATTGCAGTCTGTCTTATGTAAACTTGCAGTTAGCTACGGACGCAACAATGCAACAAGCGTTCTAGGTAAAATAATTTGTAGTTTACGCATAAAAAATTAACGTCGGGTAATGATGAACGATTAAATATAAATTAAATTCTTTAATGATGCGCAACTTTATTTCTTACGTATGTTGAGATTATGTTGCATGCAAGCTGTGGAATATGTTCTATCGGAGATATGTACTCGTAAATCTGATAACGTGTGAGGTACCTATAAAATATCATACTCATCTCGAGACTGACCTAATATTGTAGGGATGGACATGAGTCATAGCAGCGAAGATCACTCTGAGAGACGGCTGACTAAGCGATTTTGTCGGAAGGACAGTTTGTTCCATTTATAACATACTGGATACTGGGATCGCAAATCTGTTTCAAAACAATGATATTCTAATTTTCAAAATGACAATTCTCTTTTGACCGTTAATTTTAACGCTCATTGGGAGTTCACGTGGATTGTGTGCTAATTTTTTTAATATCTATGATATCAAGGAAGAATTTAGGGAATTAAGGATTTGAAATTAGAATTTTGATAACTTCCAATTCCACATAAAAATGTTAGCATCTAGCGTGTTTTTTCATTTCTCAGGATATCAGACAACTTTCTCATCATAGATTTCACAGTTTTTTTTTACCTTCGTCATGAAGTTACGACCATTTTTTCCTAAATATCCAATAAATATCGTTAATTTTATAAAAATAAAAATAACTTTTAAATAAGAGCATTCAATACACACATACTCATACACACACACATAATCAATGGGAGCCCTATATTCATTAAGGGATACTTCTCCACATACTATCTGTACATGTTATCTTATTATTACGCTAGATAATAGTAGTTTATGTGACTAGGGGATAAAGCAGTGTCTTTAAGTCGCGGGCGGCATGTTGAATTCCGAACGAAACGAAGGTTGCTGATTTTAATCCCGAACGATAGTGAGGGATCTATAAAATTAACTCCCGAGCTTTGCGAGGGAGTTAATAAAGAAACCTGAGTGAAGTGAGGAATTTAAGCCGCCCAAGACAAAGACAGCTTTATCCCCGTGTTTCATACTCTACTTTTTACACCATCTGTGAGATAATTATAAGACAATTTGGTCGACCAAATCTATATTAGAGAAATATAAGTATTATAATATATTTACAAGTTCATCAAACAAACAAAATTCACTACCTACTCCAAGATTCTATAGTTTCAATTTTCTATAATGCTCCCGTGTCGACAGTACATACGCACGTTTTATTCTATTTTCTTTTTTTTTGTCAGTGGCCAGTTTGAATCATAGTGATTACATACTCTTTGGTTTGAATTTCGAGTCAACTTGTTCGATCCGCCTACATTTTAATTCACAATGTTGACGATTGTTGATGCTCCAAATTCAAATCTCATTATTCCCTAGGGATCGGCCATACTGCATTATCTCCCTAGGGATAGAATGACTTGCTTTAAGTGAGGTTTGTATGACGTATAAAACGACATTATCGAGCAGGTGGTGTAAAAAATATATTAACAGTTCAGTCCCTTTCGAACCGGTTCTTTCTTTTTATATCTAAAAGCAAATATACTGGAACATTCCCTCTTACACGGACGCAATTAAGTGCTTCTCAAGTTATTGTAAATAGAAATGATAACAACAGATAGGGTCCACGTGAAGCACACGTGCCGACCATACCTACGCTATTGGTCAAAAAGACTGTGCTGAGTTCGCTTCGAAGGTAGAAAACGATTACCTACATCTTTGGAATGAAGCTGTGTGTCAACAAGTGTGTCAGTAATGGCAATCTGAGTCCCTCTCTTTGGTAGACAAAAAACCTCGTAACGTACATTGAACTAATACAATACGATAATCTAAATTGATCACCGTCTTGCGGAATAATGTGGAAAACATTACGCATTCTTTCCTTCTTCAGAGTTTACTTACTACTTTACAACATAGGTAGGATGACGGCAGAAAATATGCATCTTTAAGATGAGAGAAAAGAATAGGTAACTACATGCTACATTATATGAATCCTATAGCTGTCATTTACACCATCAAGCAATTGGAGTTTAGGAAGATACTGTTTTTAAGTATCTGTTTGCACTTTCTTATCCATAGCGATTTTTATTTCTGCGTTTTTCGAACTTTCTGGCAAACTGACCAAAACCTTGATGATTCCAAAGTGGTTATAAAAATGAAAGCATTTGTGATTACCTGACTCCGTTGGGCATGTCCGTAGTGCATCGGAGATCTTGTAGTCTAGATGTTGCTTTCCGTAATCATCATCATTACCGGAGCTTTCTCTAATGGGTCTTCAGTCATCCTTATATGCTACAAAACAAGCAAGTAAAGGTAGTATAATTAGTCTGAATCATATACTCGGCAAATGTAATGGTCATCGTAGTGTCTTTGTATTTTTTATTCCACCTCTCTTCCGCTCATCTTTCTGATCGAGTTTCTATTTTCGTCTTCACATTTTTTGACTTGTAACAAACGACACAGCTAAAGTTGGGTTTTTCGATTACTGTGTTGATTTCTATCAGCGTTTAATAATGTGTTATGATGACAAGACAAAAATTATGACTTGCATATCTTAACGGCTTTATGATATATCAGTCTAGTCGGTTTTACCACACGGCTTATTTTTTAGGTTGATAAATATATTGGCAATGACTCTAAGGCCGCCATACAACAATGAAGCAGCGCAACATCGAAAGATTTGCCGATATACCTATTTGTTTAATTTAAAAACAAATTTATGTTTTAAAATTTTTCTATAAATTGGATTTTTTTTTGTAAAAATTACTATAATAAGCGATGATATGGACGACAATGTCAGTCAAGAAACACACTTCTGTGTTTCCTGACTGACATCGTCGTCCATGTATTCACATCAAATAATTCCCTTCCATAGCTGTATAAGCTGTACTTAGCTATACGTGCTATAAAAGTATTGCAAAAACGTTGTGTTCGTATGGATGGGATGTCTATCAAAGGCCCTACCACGAGCTCTTAACGCGAACCATTTGACGATCTAAAGTGAACTGTTAAAGGGATGGTGCTAATAAGGGGTGTATAGCTCCATCACTCCATGGTCGCACGCCTTACACACGTCATGGTAAGACCCCTGGTCCACCATGTACAGGTGGCGTACCTCAATTTGCAAATATTCCACTACTGCCCAGTCTCGTCCAGCAAAATGTTATCAGTCATTATCAGCCTAGCCTTTTCCCCATTATCTTTGAAACGTCTGATTGAGCAGATGTGGCATAATATCTATATCTTATAATTAAATTAATTTATCAATATTTGATTAGTGGTATTTAATTACCCTTTGATCTCTATAACTCAATTATAGAGACTGTTGATTTTCTGACCATGTTGCTATAGAATAAATATCTAATAAGTAGCCGTAGCGGGCATGTAAAAGTGGTAGATAACCCTTGTCATTCATAGATACAGACAAGTAGTTAAAAAGTATAAACTAATAGTCAGACTTTCTGGAGTCTGGACTCACTACTACTACTCGGTACGCTTAAGGTACTCTTTGGATAACCAAAAGAGTATTGTGTTGTCCAGTATCTGGGCTGTGAAGGTTTGATTGGAAGTCGCTTCATGTAAAATACGGGTATTCAGCCACATTCGGTTAGACTGGAAACCAACCTTAAGCTAGTTGGAAAAAGGCTAGGGAGATGATGATGGAAGTAGAAGTAGCGAGTCCCTCATGAAGCAACTTTTCCGAGGAAGTACAACTAGAATTCGAAACCAGAAACGCCGCCACCGCGGCTTTCGAAACTAGAGCCATTTTTGTACCTCCTTAATTTTTAGTTTTCTTTAGTAGTCGGTTATATTTTTATGTAAAAAAGTTTTTTTTACTAGGTAGTTGTTACTGTCCCACTGCTGGAAAATGCCTTTCCCAAAGTCCTTCCAAACTTTCTTCTCCCCTGCCGTCTCCAACCAGTCCTCGCGGTAAGCATCCAAATCATCTCGTCACCTCTTTCTAGATCGACCTCGATGGCGCTTTCCTTCAGTAGGAACCCACTGTATGGCGACGCTTGCCCAGCGGTCCCTAAGCATGCGGCTGACATGACCCGCCCAATCCCATTTGAGCTTGACGGTATTTTTGCTCACGTATTATGGCAGGGTGTCATTCCGTATTCGGTCTATTCTTTTTAAGCCCAGAATGTTGCGCTTCATAGCTCTCTGGCAAACCCCAAGGCGAATAATTTGTAAAAAAGTTTAGCGATTTTTTTTTACATAAATTCCTATAACTAACACTGGGAGAGTGCACATGTGCTTTGAGCAGTGTGTTATGCCACCTGTTTACAGGTCACATTAATGCATACTAAGAACCGGTGGCGGGTGGCCATTAGCTGTCTGTTAGCGGGAGAGTTCATGAAGCAACTATTCCGGGGAATTACAACTAGAATCCAATTTAGAATAATAAATTCGTACTTTGTTGTAATACATAGTCTTTCATAAGAGTTTTTTAATGCTGCCTTCGGAAGTCGAAAAGCGATAACCCAATCAAAGCAAGTTTAGTTAAGTCCAATCTTCAAAGCCTTGAGCACAGGCGTAAGGTAGCCAGCCTTTCGGTGTTTTACAGATTGCATTTTGGAGAGTGTGCGCAGGAATTGCATGACTTGATTCCGCCATCTCATTTCTACCATCGGACAAACCGCCGCACGGCGAGTATCCACCCTTACGTTGTTGAAACATCTACGGTCCGGACTAAGCGTTTCGCCTCGTCATTTATACCGCGTACTTCAAAGGACTGGAACAGTTTGCCTGCTGCGGTCTTTCCGTCTGATTATAATTTAGGTGTCTTCAAGGCTAGAGTGAATAGGCTCTTAATAAACTAGTGCGCCTCACCATCAACGATTGCATCACTGCTTACCATCAGGCGGGATCGCAGTCAAGTGCTAGTTTATAACAGATAAAAAAAAAAATGTATGATGTATTTATAATTTTGCTTCCAACTGAACTAACTATTACCACGCAGAGTATATTTTTTTCTGTTATTTGTGGTCATTTTCATTATCTATCTGTCCGTCCGCCTGTCTGTCCGTCTATCACTAGGCTGTATCTCATGAACCGTGACAGCTAAACAGTTGTAATTTTCATAGATGATGTATTTCTGTTGCCGAAATAAAATAAATATTTAAGTGAGGCATCCATACAACAAATATGATTTTATTGCCGTTTTTTGCTACGCGCGGTTCAGGAAACGGGACCCTTCGTGCGCGAGTCCGACTCGCAGCTCCGAGCTTTTGGGAAGTGCTTAGTTTTGTATAATTTAGTTGTGCTTTGGTGTATGCTTTGTGTTGTAACAAAAAAGAAATGTACACAATTGACTATGGACCCATCGCAAATTGCCCCGCAGCCTTTTTGAAAAATAAGTTAATGAAGTTATCATTCACAAAGATTTAGGGGGCCTCTTGGTAGAATTTGCTACAGCTACCCCCAGCTGGCTTAATCCTCCACTGGCGGTTGGTAATCGATGTGACCATTAGCCATCATGTTGGCATATAAAAAATGTCATTATCATCATCATTTCAGCCGAAGGACGTCCACTGTTGGACATAGGTGGAGGTCTGTGTCTACTTGAGGGAGCCCAAGTATCGGCACAATGAAACTTCCTGTGCATCTCGCATTCACCGCGTTCCCGCGACTCTCACCAGGGGCCCAAGTCTGCTATTTTTATAAATTCGTCATTCCAACACGATCACATTGTCATTTTGCTAAAAGTTCGTAATCTGCTAATTCATAATGATCGATCATTGATCGGTCAGTGGTATCGTAATAAAGTTGTGGTAGAATGATAATATCGAGCTTATAAAATAAATATAAAACCAATAACTGCACAATATCGTTCTAATGGTAGAACACTGATCAAATAAACTGTCAAAGTTTTAGCAGATTACCGCATACGTCAAATATTCATTTGTCAAAATGTACGAGATTACTATTCTATGCCACTTCTTTCAATGGAGCGTCAGTGGTTGACTATTGGAAAGACGAAATGACGCCATTATATTAGTAGATTACCAAACTTGTCAAAATCGACAATTATGACATCAATGATAGACCATTCTGACACTATTGTAATAGCAGACTTGAGGCCCTGGTCATCGGTCTACCTTGTCGGTCGCCAGGCCTTCTAACGCTGTGTTTACCGGTGCGTGGTTCGGCCCCATCGGCCCCATCGACCATCTGTTCCCCGAGCAATATGCCCTGCCCATTGCCACTTAAGTTTGGCGATTCTTCGGGCTATGTCGGCCTATACCTTGGTTCTCCTGCGGATATCTTCATTCCTGATGCGATCACGCAAGGAAACTTAAAGCATAGCCTTTTCAATTGCCCTTGGGTTGACTTCGCCTTCTGATGAGGCATCAAAATTGTAAAGAAAATCAATCTAGCTACTGTTTCTGACTTTTGTCAGGTTTTTGATACCTGAGGCACTGAGGGAGCTGTTCGAGCTGACTGTAGGTGACTATTAAGCAAGTCATTCATGTCATGGCCACTTTATCATTAAACAGTGACCTATTAAATTAAGTCCAAAACAACAGATAGCAGCGTTGTTTATAAAACCAAGTCCAACTCGCTTAGTTTAAATACTAGCGGATTTTATGGACCAGCTGGTAATGCTAATGAGTTTAAAAAAAAACCTGTTAGGTACTAATGGTTTTAAAGCAGTATGTTATGCCATCTCTTTACAGATCACGATAATAAACTCTAGGAACCGATGGTGGTTTTTTTTCTGGGATAAAAATCATCCAGATGACATTCCCTGCCTTTGGGTGGCGCAGGAGATAGTGTCAGACTCTTACAGACTAAAAAACCCACCCCGTTCCTTCGTTGCCTTTCATACCAGGGCCGAGCCTCCCATTCAGAAACAGACCCTTGGCACCAGTAGGCTTCGACCCTGCTGGGCCTCTGCCCTCCGTCGACGACTTGGGCTCGGTCCAGATGGTTACCGGACGGTCGGACAGCAAGCTACCCATTGCTCGCCTTCCGCAAGCCTGCGCCTACGGCGGCCGAATCCCGGCGGTGGCTGGGGCGTGAGCGCCGTTGCCTGATGCGGTCAGCCTTCTCCTTTGCTAGCATTACTGCTTCGCAGAAGGAGGCGACCGCTTGCCATTCCTCCTCGCTCCGGACCATGGCCTGAACCAAGGCCCGGTGCGAGAGATCGCCGCCGCCGATCGCCCCCACAAGGACACGGCGATGCTCTGTTCAAGCGGGGCATACCTCTACCGTGTGCTCCACCGTGTCCTCCGGGCGGTCTACACAGCGGCGACACCTGGGCGTCATTTTCGCAAGAATCCGGTGCAGGTACTTCCCGAACTTATCATGTTCGGTGAAAACCTGCGTCATGCGGAAGGTGAGGACAAGTCATCGACTAGTTGTCGACGGCTTGCTTGACGGCGCGTACTGTTCCCGCGCGCCTCAAGGATTTGACAGCAACCGTAGGGGCCCAGCAGGATTGAAGCGTACTGTGGCCAAGGGTCGGCTTCTGAAAGGAAAGCTCGGCCCCGGTATAATAGGCAACGATGAAACGGGGTGGGTTTTTTAGTAAGTAAAAGTTTGATACTTTCTCTGGAACTTCTTCATGGCTGATAATCCTCCAGACTCCTTCCTCTGAGGATTATCAACCATGAAGAAGTTCCAGAGAAAGTTTCAAACTTTTTTCTCCCGCTCCGCCCAAGGGCGAAGGATGTCCTCTGGATGATTTTTACCCAACAAAAAAAAAAATCAAAAAAGGAACCACTGTCATTTGTTCCGAAAGAAAATTTAGATTCGATTCGAAATTTAGATTGATTTCGAGATTTATCCGAAAGTCGTTACTGGCAAAGTTTAAGAGATACAGACATTACAGACACGTATGTTTAGTTTGAACTCATAGTTATTCAAGGCAAAATTATTAATCTTATCTTGACCGACCGATCAAAGGTACGTTTTGGTTTCTTTAAGCTTTGAATCACACTAGAAGTGCATTTTCATCATATCGAGCATCGGTTTGCTGTTACTATTACTTTTTTAAGGATTTGCATTCAAAGCATTTTAATATATCTGTCACGGATTGTCCACATCGAGATATTGTTGAATACGAAACTTTGTACAAATCAACATTATTTTCGCCATTTTTAAATACAGCTTATCCGCCTTTCTTCTACAAAGAATGTGCGTCTAGGAGCCCATACTTATTCAAAAAAATTACTAAAATAATATTCCTTTGTAACTGAGTCATAACATCATCGAAACATACAATAGTTTACTCACCTATAATACTTAGTTAATATCTACATATAAACAAAAGGTAAGGGTAACCACTGTTGCTGACTATCTGTGTGAATGAAAGAAAGATAAGAAAGCTCATTGTGTCGTTGGTGGCCGACTCCGGTTGCAATATCTACCTGGAATTTCTAGGAATGTAGGTAAATGATTCATTATTAAAAACAACCGCTACAATCGAACTCGGCGTTAAGTACATCCGAAGTGGCTAAATCCACATTATGAATTTTGTACAGAAGTACATAGGTATGCATTTAATTCAAGGAATTTAGATTTAAATTCGCTACAGCCAAATGGTCGGTAAAACCAATGTCGTAATAGCTCAAATTCTCTCTAAATATTTTTATAACGGGCCTAAAAATGACACATCGCGTTAAGTGTTGTCGCGTATACGTTTTCAGTTTAGTTAGCTTCTACAAGTTCTTTTTGAAAAACAAGCTTTTATTTAAATGTACTAAAACGAATAAAATACTTACTCTTTCATTTAAACCTCTATGAATTTTACTTATAACACAATTTGTATGCTAAAAAAGCTAGTCGCGAGATTGAAGTAAGTACCTACTTGTATTTACCTTAAGTTGTTTAAAAATGATATAATCAATCAGATCATGAAAGTTATTTAATTGTCTATACAAGTGAATCTTGGATTTAGAAAGACGTCACACAGGAAACAACAAAACTAAACGTGTAGATATACACCACAGCTCAATCGATTGAAGATAATTATTTGCATCAAATTGTGATGCAAGATTCCACCCAAAGAAACATTGTTACCTAGGTACATACATAGAAAGTTAAATAAAGCTTGTAAAGAATCTCGTTCCA
Organism: Mythimna ferrago; assembly: GCA_910589285.2. NCBI lineage: Eukaryota > Metazoa > Arthropoda > Insecta > Lepidoptera > Noctuidae > Mythimna > Mythimna ferrago. The sequence goes on along the minus strand of OU342689.1, from coordinate 15,018,388 downwards.
TCCAGAGCGAGAGAAATCATTTGATAATTTTCCACGTAAAAACAATGGATGTTAGTGTAGTTGTATATTCATCATCAGCCTTTACCCAATAGCGTTGCTGATGTCAGCCAGTTTTTGCCGGATGTAGATGAACACCAGTGCACTTTGATTAACCGTTTACCAGACCTCTACAACCCCAGTTTTTTTTCCCTTATTATTAACCTTTCAATCGTGGAAATTACAGACACAATAGAAAGACAATAGGTGCGCGAACGCCGGCGTTCGCTTAGGTTTTAATGAATGAACAAACTTAACAATTTATTATAATCTAGCCTAAAATACTACAACGTAATTTAACTCTAACTTTTTGTTGTTGGTTTTGTTAAAACTACTCGTAATACCTAATAGCGTATTTTAACATTTTTATATAAGCCCATAATTGATAAAAACACTGTTCATGTGTTATGTGCGTAGCATTGATCACTATTATACCCTAACTTTAAACACTACACTAACTCAAAGGGCAAATCAAAAAATCAAACTTGGTAAAACGAGAGTCCTATTCTAAAACCTACAATGCCATTTCCAGACACACGTCTATAACTCGCCGGTTCTGCCGCGGAAGACGCTCCCGTGAAGACAACGAGCTCTACCGCTCCAACAGCTTCAAGTTCGAGAGGTTCACTAGGGAACCGCCGGCTGATGAGTTCGCTTCTGGCTCTCAGGTATGACACTTAACATGTTCGGTTCAGCGCTGCTTTCGCGAGGTGTGCCACATTATGACACAATATTTTCAAGTGTAGCTCTACAAGTCTCGTTTCCATATAAAAAATATGGAGACCGACGCATGCAGATCGGTGTGTGTGGCACACGTGTACACAATGTAGTTCTACCTTTACTCACAACATACAGATAATTAATTAACAATCATAATTCTGCTTGAATTGTTACTTAAATCCAATCGTGAGTCCTAATAGTAGGTAAATGATATGGGAATCCCCGACCGATGTACTACCAATGTAGTGCATCGATTCAACGATGCACTACATTGGTATTAGCATAGACGTACGCACACATAGACACGCTAGTGATGCAATCAAGATTTATCAAGAATTTAGATATCAAAATAGGCCACTTTTTAAATCTACAATAAGTCTTGATTATAAAAAAATACCGAATTGAAAAATAACCGAACAACAATAACAACCTTAACATATCAATTTCAGGATGTGTTGCTAACTCAACAGACGTAGTCCTGTTGTATAAGCTTAATCTAACTTATCAGATACTGTGAAACGTAATAGGCGAAATGATATGTTACGCGGACGTAAAGCTAAAACAGCACTAATGAGAAAAAGTATATTCTGTATAGCCCCACAAATGTTTAACAAAATTCCAAAATCGATTAAAGACTTAAAAAAAGGAACTTAAGGGGCCGGCGGCGGATGAATTTCCATACAAACGTAATACCACGCTCATTTGCAGTTGGACATATTTCCAACATATTATGATGATATTTGGTTATAGACAATATTTATCTTCTTCGGTCTTGAAATAAATTAATAGTCTCATCACAGAATGTGATTATTTCATTTTCGGAATTTATTTCATTTCATTTTCATTTTTATTAATTTTTTTCATTTATTTCAAGACCATAATTATGTACTCTATTCTGACTAAATAAATGATTTGATTTGATTAAATTCTTACAAAATTGCAGTTTCGGATTTGCCGCAGTATAATCAACCAGATCGGTCCAGTAATTCTAAAATTACGCTTTCAACAACATGCAACATTTAATTTAATTTAAATAAATTACTTTTGTGTGAATTTTTTACAGTCTTATCTGCGGAATTATTTCAGGTTGTGTTGACAAGTTTTGAACTCGAACGAAACTTTGTTCTATCTCCGACGAATCGTTGGAAATGTAGGTAACTACTGTGAAGATTGATTTCTGAAGGGCTCTTCACTGCTTGCATCCTGGCAAATAGCATTACTGGGTTTTAGCACTCATTCAAATTAGGAATCAGTTTCAAACAGAAGAACCTGTTGATTGTTTAGGGGCGTTATGGTATCTACCTATATTTTTTGTAATGCACTAAGTACTAGTTATGATCGTTAATATCATAAAAAGCATATACCTTTCAATAGGTACATATATACGTTTTACTGTAAATATGAAGAAAAAAAAATATTATTCAACTGCAGTTAGTGGTTTATTTTTTATTTATTGATTGAACTTTTAATTTATTTTAATTACAAGAAAATATATACATAATAAACTTAAATATTAAAAAAAATATATATATTTAAGTATGCTACTGCAGTTAGTGGTTATTAAATAAGTTTTTATCGAAGCCGCAGCAGACACACATGATTTTTTGAATTCCGGGTAATGTTAACAAATGGCGTGGAAAAATACAATATTATTATAAATGCAGTTTATGTTTGCTTCTTGTCTCTATGTGGTCTGTGCTTGTTAGCTAGACTCTAGTGATGTTCAATTACCTACTAACAGTCAGACACTCGATAGTCTTGATTATCTAACTACTTGATTCAAGTTGAATGTATGTTTTGGTTTCACAATAAGATATTTCAGTGTCTGTTTCAACTTCACTCGAAAAATTTATTAAAAATCCTAGTAAACTCTAGTTTTTATGAACTTTTTGTTACAAGTTTGACAAGGCACATGCGTTACATTACTCTTATGGACCTTGAACAAAAACCTTTATAGGCATTTTTCCAATAGACTTACGTGAAGACAATCATTGCGGTTAGACAGTTTTTTTTCATAATCAAGAAGTCCGCCGTGCATTTCCACTTTTCTTCGAAGTCTTGGTTCTACGAGGTAATGAGGTGCCTCGTATAAATCTCAACATATCGATATTTACCTACGCGCGGCTGTACATACAGTTATCATAATAGTATGATAATGTAATTAGAGAAGTGGGAACAAAACAGGAAAACTCAGTAAAAGAAAAAGAAAGATAAATTAATGAAAACGTATCATTTCTCTTGTTGGACCAAACAATAGACCTTTAATGTCAACTGACGTCAGAGCTTGAGCATAAAATAGATAGGTATATTTTGTAGCTCGAGCGTAGGCGTATTTGCCATTCTGCCATTCATGAAACATGAAGACTTCAATTGAATTATGTTCGGCACGCCGCACTTTATTTATGCTAATGCGGGTCTCAATCTAGACATTAAATAGTTATAGGGGTTCTAAGAACGGAGAAATACCTATACCTACTGCAGTTGAAAGGGTAATGAACTTCAAAGTAGACACACTGAAAAACCTGTTGGTATCAAAATACTTTTTAGTATAACTGTCGTCGATCCTCTGTATGTGTATCCATTGTTATAAAATGCAAATACGTAGACTCCAAATTGATAAGTATTGGAGCTCCATATAGTGACGTAGGTTTTTTAAATTCACAGGAGCTGTGTTAAAATTAATTTTGGTACGAAATGCTTTCTATCGTTGTAAAATCGAGTTCCTTAGAAAAGCTGTCTGAAGTGTCAAAGCAAGGCTCGCATGACACCGCCGCCGTTCTTACCATGAAAGCGTACCCACTTATCTAGATGAGCCATCTTCTTCACAAAGGGTCCACTTTACAGTCTGCGAAAAAGGATTTCCGTAAAAGAACTCTATTGAACTTCAGCACCATCAATACAACGTTTCGCAGAAATTGTGTTAGCGCCGTAAGTATTGGGTTTTATCTCAGTTGAACATTGTAAAAAGTTTTATGAAATATTTACCTTGTCCGCTATGGGAAATTGTAATGTAAGTAGATAGCGTTTTACGGTTTTTAAATCCTTTTAGCTCGAAGTACAATTAGGTATATACCAAGTAATTATAATTGCTAAGAAAACAATTAAATATAGTTAGATATAGCTAAAACGATGTAAATAACCAAGATTGATTCATAAATGTGTAACTAGATGAATATACCAAAGTAAAACTAAAGTACACGTGTTTATAAAATTGCAAAGTAGCTACAATTGACCAGATATTACCCAGTAGAGTTCCTTAAAACTTACCATTAGCATAAAGTAACAAGTACTATTCGAGTAAGTAGGTATCATAGACGACATATTTGCTTACATGTATCAAAGTGCTATAAGAGTAGCTATCTATAAAGATATTTTTTGGGAATAATTATATGACATGAATCCCTAATCAGACTCAAGTTCGATTTCGCCTGTCCCTTGCTGTCCTCCCCCAGTGACATCCTAAACCGAGGTCCATACCGTAGTGTGTAGTCGTCCCATTTAATTTTAAAATTTATATAAGTTCTGGCTGGAAACATTTTATTACGGCCGCCACAGGGAAGTCCGGTTAGACGACCAAATCATAGATTGACCTGCAAGAGGCCACTCATAAAAAAAAATCCGACTAATTTATGACCGATAAGCTACTGACACCTTTTATAACTGTAAATAATGTACATAGTTAAAAACAGTGATGATGAAATATTTCAATGATGACTAATGTTGTTATGAAAACAAAACAACATCGCTGAAAATTCATGTTTTCGACACAGCTAGCGCCATCTTGTGACGCAATACCATATCTGAGAAAACCTGAACAAGGTACAAGTTCGTTCGTGCTTAGCGCTTCAAGCCTTAATCTGTAGATGGCGCTGTACGTTTGATTTGTAGAAGTTTTCAGTTATTGCCATAGAGGTCGCTTTGGTAGAGCTTCTTGATTACCGTTTCTGGGGAAGATTCCAATAATATAATATATTCAGTATATATTTCAAACTACTTACTTACTATTATTTATGAGTGCCTCGATGTCGATTGAGCACTTAGCACTTATTTAGATTCAGAGAAAGCTTTTGATTAGGTGAGCTATGCTTCATGACCTCTTACGGAAGATCAAAACATCATCTTCAACATTTATTTTATTCCTGTGTCGTTTCTGAAACGCCAAGTAATCATAATAACAAAATAAAAAAATAGAAACATATTTTAGGTTGGATTTTATTATTGGTGTCCCACAGTATCCTATTCTAAGACCTTTGTTTTTTTTTTTAAATTTAAAACAATCATCCTGCAAATATCACATTCTTAGCTCAATTGTTTGTAGGATAAGATAATAGGGAGATAGCTCACATTTATTTCGTTTTTCAAACATTTAAAAAAACTTTTTTCACTAATAGATGCCTTGAACTTATTTTTAGTAATGATATTTTTTTAGTCGGAACTACAAACAACAAAATTGTAATATTTGCTTAGTTAACTAAAACGCATTTGAAAATTGGTTGTAACAAGGCACTCAGGAAACACAAATCCTGTTGCGTAACTTCGTTTTCGCGTCAAAACAGTTGCGTGAATATTCGCGTACAAGGGGTGCGTTGTAGTTTGTGCGGTATTGCAACATAAATTGTGTGCACACGTTGTGTAGGGGAGGACATTAATATCATCTGTCCTATCAATTACACCGGCGCGGTCACCGACGCGCCGACAGCCTATCGAAGGAAAATACGTGAAAAATTTGACACACGACCCTAATTTATCCTTAGAATATGGTTTTAGGGCTGTGTTGACGCGCTTGTTTTGATATCTACACTAATATTATAAAGAGGTAAAGTTGGTTTTTTGTTTTTACCTATGTTTTTTTGTTTGTGGGAGGTAATCTTTGAAAGTAATGATCCGATTGCTAAATTTTTTTCAACGATAGAAAGCTGCTTTGTTCCTAGGCTATATTTTATGTGTGCGGGTGAAGCTGCGGGCAAAAGACAGTATCGTATATTCTTTTAAAATTATTGGAGTGAATTGTTAATACTTTTTATGAAATGAATGTAGACGGAGTGTTTATTTTGCCGTTAACTTGCTTAAAGTTTTGTGAAATACATATACTTGAACTTTCTGATGATGATCCGTGGCCCTTGAACGCAAAGGGGAACTGAACATGTGCTTTTAGTCTTTCTCGCTCCATCCAATGCAGGAACAGTTATGTGATGATTTCTTACGCAAAAAAGCTGTTGTTAGTCCCTATAATTATTACTAAATTTACTTAAGTATGAAAAAATACAGTAAATATAGAACGACACAAAGCAAAGATGGTTGCTTATAGGATCTATGTTTTATTGTAATAACTCATTGAGATACAGGACACCGTCAAAAAGGCACAGTCACTTTAGGTAGGTTTTTTTTTTTCTCACTCTACCCAGTGCGGGAGAAGTCACACACACAGTGGATAGTTACCACCTTAAAAAAAAAGGTAGGTACTCATCACTTTATATTTTTTTTTAACCTAAAAATCCAGCCAATAGCATACAAAGTAAATTGCCATTGCCGCTCATATTATTATTACGTTCGGCAGCAACCCTATTCGTGATATAAATCACGTTATCCCCGGCGTGATCGCGATTGCCTCATCAACATACTAATGCGGACGCCAGATGTGCCCCCAGACTTATAAAAGTCTGCTAGACTTTGAAAATGTTTGAAAATAGATTTCCTTGTGTTACGAGTACGTCCCTATTGTGGTTTAGGTATGCTTGTTTATATGGTTTCTACATAAATAAAAGTTTTAAGAAAATATTGCTAACATTTTGAATTCCTCAGTATGTGAGTTTCAGATAGGACTACGATAGATATATGCTTATATAGCATATATCTATCGTAGGAGGAGGACGTTGAAAAAAAGGCTGTTGTATACTAACTATATGATTTGTGTCTTGAAAACTACTTATGGTTTCTTCTTCTTTGTCCGTCCCAACTCTCATTATCAGGGGTCAGGTCTCCTCACAATTCTGCGCCAGGGCAGTCTGTCCTGGGCTGTCAATTTTTGGCAATTGGATTTAAAACTACTTAATTATTTAATACAATAAGTAGTTGGATTACCCCATCTATCGTACCTTAACAGCCGTTCTTATCTCACCTGACTTAAAAAACAATTCTTTTATTTTTCAATCAAATTCAAATACTATATTTTAAATTTTCGTATCCTTTAAAAGTATATTAGTCACACTTATATCATACACTTTATTATAATACTCACACGTTACACTTATATCATAATGTACTATTATTTGTTTCGCAAATAGGTTTAAAAAATACTTTTGTACGTCAATTTCTTTCGTCAGTTTAAACTAGATGACTCCGATGTTTCCTAGCTGACTACCCTGAGAAGAATCACCAAAACAAACTCAGGGGTCAAAGTCTCTTTTAAAGTCACAGTAAACATGTAGTGGTAAGTATTCGGAAGTTAATAAGACCAATTTTTTCATGCTATCTCCTTCGGTATCACAGTACCGACTAGATATTTCAGTCGCATTTAAGTGTTTGTCTTCTTGCTGCAGATTCTGTAGATGCTTATTGTGTTTAGGTGTATTATGATTCAGTGCTTTGACTGTTATCTAGTTATGAAGCAAATCATTCTTTAGTGTACACCAAAACAACTTACTCAATAAGTGATAACAAAGATTGCTTTGCATTGATTTGCATTTATTTTATTGTTTGATTTGAATGCCTTGATTGAAGAGAATGCGTCTTTTTTCGCGTAAATAAGCTGTTGTTGTTTTTTTCTTTGTTTTTCTTTCTTTCAAAGGTCATGTACATAGGCGAGCTTAACTCACAGTTGAGTTATCTTTCAGCAAACCATTGACCGTTGATCATTTATCACTGTGTCATGTTCCCAAATGAAATTTCAGTTTCTAGACAACAATAGCATCACGTCGTTTTACGGAGTTCAGACAAGAGCGGGCGGCGACGTAGTTTTCAGTTTTAATCTATACATTTTGATGAAAAACCGTTACTTATACTTTGTCACTCCCTCTGCGTTGACCAGTGAATAACGTGCTAAAGTGCTGTGTCGTGTTTTTATCACCTAGCTAGCTTAATACGATTTTAAATTTGCCGTCATGTCAGTTAATTCAATTTATTTAATCTGTTTCTTTCGTACTAGATGCTTTCTTCTTTCTAAGATTTGGAAAAGAAAAAAATCTTTGCCCTGAAGTGAGACATTTCTTGCAGAACAGATGGCCAATGGGACCGAAAGACACTGCGTAGGAAGGCCTCCCGTAAGTTAGACTGATGACTGGTGACTGGTGAGGGTTACGGGAATCCGTTGGATGCGAGACACATGGTACCGGTCCGACGTTGTGGCGACGCTTAAGGGGGGCCAATGTTCAGCAGTGGACGACTCTCGGCTAAAATGACGATTTAGGCTGGCTGACGTTGTTCTTTCAAGATTTTTCGGACCCAAAGTTCTGAAAAGAATTTGACTATTCTCTTCAACGATCAATAAAGGTATTTTAAACGGCTAAAATACAACTCCTTAAGGGGCCGGCGGAGGATGAATTTCCATACAAACGTAATACCACGCTCATTTGCAGTTGGAGCATATTTCCAACATATTATGATGATATTTGGTTATAGACAATATTTATCTAGGTTCCTACGTCTTTCTTTTTTAAAAAAACAAAAAGAAATTTAAGCAAATTGTATTTCGCACTTTTTTATAGCGTAAATGGCAAAACATGCCATTTGGCTTTTCTTGTATTAAAAATAACAATATTTCTAATATTCTCGACGTAGGAACCTAGATAAATATTGTCTTTAACCGAATATCATCATAATAATAATGTTGGATATATGCTCCAACTGCAAATGAGCGTGGTATTACGTTTGTATGGAAATTCATCCTCCGCCGGCCCCTTAAACAACATCCAGTTATTTTACAGGTCTATAAGTATTCCTAAGCGAAAAAGTATAACCACTAAGAAAAACAGCTAGCCTATTTACATACGTTGGTACCGTACATAGAAAGGAAAAGTTTACAAAAACTGTAGCAACACTACTCAGTGAGAGCTTAAAGCTCGCTCTCTACTTTCGTTATGAGAAAACTTGGAACATTTTGTGCCGCCAGTCGTTATAACATATTGCACTCGTACAGGTACACTCGCTTGTAAAGCTAGTTTCAGACTTTGTGATTACGTGTGTGAATCTTTTGTAAAACTTGTGAATTTAATTTATTTCTAACTGTTATTCTAACTGTTTTAGGAATTGTTTAATTCTATAATCTAGCAGTTAACAGAGGTTATTACTCTGTGTACTGTTATGGATTTTTTATTTATCTATGGTTTATTTTGTATAATCTGTGTTTTTCTTTATGGTGGGTAAAATCATCCAATGACAACCCCCACTCTTGGGCGGAGCGGGAGATAGTGTGTCTTACTGACTAAAATCCCACCCCGTTCCTTCGAGCTTCCCTTTCGGATAACCCTGGCCCCAGTAGGCTTCGACCCGGCTGAGCCCCTGCTGACAGCTCCTTGAGGCGCGCGGGAACAGTGCGCGCCGTTGACCACTTGGGCTCGGTCCGGACGGTTACCGGATGGTCGGACAGCAAGCTACCCATTGCTCGCCGTCCGCAAGCCCGCGTATAATCTGTGGTGACACTGTGTGTTCTCGCTTCCTGGAGTTTTTGGCGGGATTTCTTTGAGTGAAGTTCAGGGGTTGTTTTAATTATTTGCAAATAAATTCCTAGTGGATATTGAGATGTAAAATTGGTGTAGTTTTGTATATCAAGTGTCTACGCAACTGGACAATATGTGGAATCATTGAAACAGGCGCGATCTCGGTAAAATTGAACAGAGAATTTTACTGTAGTTTGGCTACCTCAGCGAAGTTTGCTGAGAAGTCTGACTCGATACATTTGCTGCCAAGTACTACTAGTACAAAAACATTAGAATGTGTTGCACCCGTATTCTAATGGTAAAGTAATGAACCATTTTGACATTGCTTAAATGACAGTATAGCCAAGCCAAAAAAAAAATAACAAAAAAAGTAAGTTACTCGCTTCCTCCATGACCTGGAATAAAAGACTGAACAGAACAATTCGCCGTATTATTTAAAACATCAAATAAGTAATTATAACAAATATTTAATTGAGCGATGTTTCAATTAACGACATATTTAGACTTCTCTACTTCTTATTTTTCTTCTCATTTCTTCTTTCACTTTAATCAAGCATGACAATTTGTTTTCAACATATTTTGTGTACTGCAGACTTACACTAAGCTAATATAGTAAATACTCGATGTACGTAATGTACGTATGTACGTACTCGATCGCGTTATCGTAAACGTTCGCCAATGATGAATTGTATGAAATGATTGTTTCACTGTTGCCAGTAGAAGGCGCTTATCTATTGTGTTTGAAAATTATTGTTTACGTTCACACGATCGATTAGATAAGTATAGAAATTCACACTGAAGCCACTCGTTCACTATCACGACTAAAACGGGATTATTAATGGGATAATTAAAAAGGATCTGCGGGATTGTTTGAAAGAGTACCAGGAACGCAATAGCAACTGAAAGAACACAGACGGGTTTTAGTCAGTAATAATCTGACACTCTCTCTCGCTCCATTTAGAGCCGGAGAAGTTATTTGAATTGATGACTTCGCACTCAAAAAAGGCTTCATTATTTATACACAACTGCAACTTGCTCTACATACTTGTACAACATTTTGTAATACTTTGATGCACCTAAAATAAACCGCTCGCTATTCCCTTCGGCTACTGTAATCAACTTCAGTTTCGGATACTTCTTCTCAAAAAACGACTGCGTACTCAAAAAATGAAACAGACTTACGACTTCATTATTGTCTTATACACAACTGCAACTTACTCTACATACAACATTTTGTAATACTCTGATGTACCTATGTATGCAGGTAGGGCGTAGGTTCCTTCACAGCGAAATTAAATTTTTGCTGCAAAATTCCCTTAAATTAAAATCTCTCACTTCAAATCTAGGAATATAATACAAAATTTAATAAACACTCGTCGGTCCTCAACCGTCAAAATCCTCTTTAAAATTCGTTAATCATCCGACTGGGTAGTTTTTAACTTGATTATAAATGCGTATTAAACCGCTCGCTATTCCCT